>CM029517.1:30393068-31634758 GCA_017140615.1 Eucalyptus cladocalyx
TATATTTTGCGAGACATTCTTGAATGCAGAGAGCTCAATACATCTCAATCCTTAGATAATAAGAGTTTCCGTAGGGCTACCAAAATCAAGAGTTCATATAAATTGAGCTCACATGCACCCAAATTATCTTAAATATTTGTACCAACCATGCCTCCAATCGGTGGTTAATGTGAGCATTTACTTCATTTCTGCTATCATCGAGCATTGATTATTGATACTCATAAAATGTAAGAACTAATCTCCGCATTCAATCAAAACTAGAAAGAAGTTAAAAAGAAACGACAATTAAATTTGTGAGTCGATAAATAAGAAACTCTCTTTTTAAAATTAGAAACATAAAGAGACGAAACAGTAACTCTCTCTCTCTCTCTCTCTCTCCCTCTCCCTCTCTCTCTCTAAGCGTGTTCGCCAACTCGCTCTACCTCAATGACAGTCTAAAAATGGTAGCCTTCCTGAACCAATGTTGCTAAAATTCTCTTTGGTATAGATGGAATGATTGAACTCTACTATTAGTCTGCCTCTTTTTGGTAATAACTATCCGGATAGCATGCACACTATCGACATATTATGAATGACTTTTCATGAAAGAATTTAAAATGTATTAATAATCTACAAAGTCAAGGATTCACAATGTAGGTAAAAACTGTTGAAAGCTACTGTCCAATTTCAAAGGTTACTAAGTTAGTCATAAATCTATCTATGAAGTTAAATATGCTTCTATTTATTATGTGAAATGTAGCATACTTCTAAAATGAGAAAAAAAAATTCCAACAGGATATATGTTAATAAGTAAGAAGAATTGGAATTCAATTCAGAAGCTTTTTTATTGGTTGACGTTGCCATTCTTCCGCTAGATTCGTTCTTGTCTTGCATGCTCGTTTGCAGCATCATTTGGCTAGCCTCTGCGAGAAAATGGGTATCTTGGGGGCCATCGACCTGTCCCGAAGATGGATAAGGTTAATTCCTGATTCCAAGATTGAAGAGGGCAAAGATACGCTTATAGGCAAATGTTTAACAACCCTCGCATCAAACCTTTTGCTTTTTGAAGTCACAATGAACAAAGCCTGGAAAATGGAGGAGACGGACGTTTTACAACTCGATGCATAACATCTTAGCCTTTCGAATTCGAATAAGGGAACCCAAAAGGGCCAAAACGCCTCCTCGTTGGTATGTTTTCTTCCCCAGTTTTTAGTGTCATCTTCATGGTATCCTTATGAGCGGCTCTCAGAAGGATGCAATCCATGCGACAGAATGTGGGAGAAGTTCTTGATATCGATTGGGACCACCAAACAGTTGGTGTGTCTGAGTTTGCCCGCATTAAGGTCAATTTGAAGTTGAACTAACCTCTTTTCTCAGGACTCTTCACGAGCCATGACAATTGCTAAGTATGGATTGACGTGAAGTACGAATGATTCCCATCTATATATTATAATAGCGGGAAGATTGGTCGTTACCTTAAGTATTGTGTGAATAGTCCCCTTAGAATTTTGACCCTGACGATTATCATGCGTTTGGACGTTGGATGGGGGCTAAAAAAGTTGTCCAACCTGGATGTTTCTTACGGTGAAGCTGCTCTAGTCGAAGAAGAGGCTGAAATCGCTTTGGAAACCAATGATATGCAAATTGTTCCCTATCGATTAAATGTTCAAGCTTCACCTTACCCGGGGGAGGACTTGAGGGGAAAGTGTCCTGAGGAAGGAGAAGGGGACAGATGGTGAGGTACGTTTGCATCAGTCCTAAACGACCCCCTGGATGCTGCGACCTGGGTCAGGACAACTCAGCTTAATCCATTGGCAGAGAAATATTCACTGATTCAGACAAATTCCCGTCTACTTGGATTGCGGTAAGGTCTTGAACTCTAATTAAGAAAAATACATTTTGGAAGCCCAAGTTGAGTCCAATTTGTGGTTGAACCCCTCTTGAAGCCCAATTCTGGACAAGAAGGGGCCACTCAAAATTAGCCCGGAGAGAGAACCTGCGGAGACCCGGCTTAAAAATGGGAATGGGAAGAAGAAGAAGCATTGTTAACCTAATAGTTCCTTAACTTCAAAGCTTATAGCTTAGATGAATCTGCCCTCTTAGATGCTTGCGTTCCAGAGCAAGCTGAATTCCCTAATCAAGCTCAAGTGACTAACCTTAATCATCCACCACGGACGCCATGAATCTTTTAAGCCAATACTCGACGGTTCAAGAGTTTAGGTACCTTTTGATTTGAGAAAGTCTCAACACGACGTTTCTCGTGGAGATTAAACAACCTTTGTAACAAAGTGATTAGTATTTACAGGTGCTTGAACTTCAAAAACTAGGTGATTAGAGATCCTAGGTGTTTAGCTCTTTTAGGGAGTGATTTTTGGATGTACGTGTTTGTTCAGCTATCTTCGGATAATTTAATTGATGCCGTCGTCTATGGCAATGGCTGGGAAGGTTTGATTATGATGACTTTCATCTATACTTCACCAGGATAGGACCAGATTAGACACATTTGCAGTGGGAAGTCTTTACTGTAGGTTCGTATTGAGAACTTCAACGAAATTATTCATCCATTCGAACAGGTCGGTAGAACATTCGTGGAATATTACCGAATTCACTCCTTCAAGGAATTGTGCATAAATGGATATTGAGTAGAAGGGTTGCAAATTCACTTGGTCAAATATCGGGATGGCGAGACAAAAACTTAAGAAAGAATTGACCAAGTCATAACTAATTTTGATCGAAGGATTAGGTTCTCTAATGGGAAGGGGTGGGCCTTTCCTGCATCCGGGTCGGATCATAGCCCTTTGAGCCCATGATGAATAAAACAATTTCAATTTGATGACTTTTGGGCCAAAGACCCAGAATGCGCTACTGTGGGGATGGGAAAATAAGCAGATTAGACAATACAGAATAACCTTCAAACTGAATAACGCAGCCAGAATCTGACGAAATGGAGCAAGAAAAAGTCCAGACATCACGTATCGACAAATGAAAAGCCGGGCTGGTTGTTCTTCCTTTGGTCACGATCAGTATGAAAAGTCATCACATAGAGATGTTAAACCAGGAAATTTAAGCTCTCTATGGAGGTAAGAGGAGTTGTATCGAGGTGCTTTCTAGGATTAAGCGATCAAAGATAGGGAACAAAAACACTCGGTGCAACTACTAGTCAAAGACGACAACCTGATCATATCTCCTTGCTCAAATTGCTGATTTACACCCGGTGTCTTGATCAAGCAGTTATCAAAAGGAAGCCCCTTTACAGGGACCACCTCCACCTCAACCTCGAGTGGTTGCCTCCGCCGTTCGTTGAATGAGGGCTCAGTCGTGAGTTAGAGGGAGAAAGAGAGGGCAGAGTCAAGAGAAAGTAGAGAGCAGGGATCGAGTGCGAAGACAGAGAGAGCATGAGTATATCTGGAATAGGAGAGAGGTCACCCGTGAGGTTCAAAATTTCCTCTAACAGTGGACCGCACTTACTGCACGTGCTATAAGCTCAATGGACTCGTTATTTCATGCATTGGCACAATGGTGGTACCCAGTATTTTCTCCAAGGTCAAAGTTGTAGTTTTTGCAGGAGTATCAAAGCCCTTGGCTGGATGGCTTGAACCGTTTAATTATTTATTTTTCTATAGAATTGATCGCCAATCGGAGAAGTCGTGTTTTGGTGATATAACAGCTGCTTCTATTTGGTTCTCTTGTCCCAGTCCTTCATTATACGCACATAACACACGTCCCCAAAACTCCCAACCCAGAAAACTTTTCCCAACTTCGCCCCATTAGCATGCGCGAGTTTATGTATAAAATCTATTTTGAAATTTTGGCTAATCGATTGAAATCCCTAGGGAATAAGCATCATTTCCTCGATGCCGAGTGCTTTTCTTAAGGGCCGTGAAATTCAAGAAGTTTTGTTGCGCAAGCAGTGTTCCCTTACTCGAGGAAGCGGAAATGATAGAAATTTTTTTGAAGGAATGCTCGAGCTTGACGTGCGCAAATACAACAGAATGGAGTGAGATTTTCCGGAGGTGTGTTTAAAACAGACGGGCTTTAATGGTAAATGGGTTCATTGGGTAATGCAATGCGTTGCGATGCTCTCATTCCAAACATGTTGGCATTTTTTTATTTCTAAGGCTGTCTATGGTGATGATCTAAAAGGCACCGAAACTATCCCATGACGGCCCTACACTCTCTCACCTCCTCGCCAATGGCCAACGAATCGATCTTTTTCTTAAGGAACAACCACAGAACGTCATGATCTGCGACACTGCCAAGCATCGAGTCAAGCTACCAACGTGAATAAATCTAAGGATCTCTGTTCCTTAAACGTGCCCTGAACAGTTAAAACTATCTCTGCAAAGCATAAGAAAGCGCTTGGGGAAGTCTGTATTGTTAAGGTCAATCAGAGAGAGAAATGTATTCTTGGCTGCTTGAAAGGGACGGCTCAAAATTTGAGGGTCGGAAGGAGAAAATGTCGAGCAGCACAGGGAAAGAGGTTCTCGTTAGATGTGGAGTAGGCAACTCGTATCCTTCAACGATGCCATGCTAGCTAAACAGCCTTGGAGGAGGCTATTCACCGATGCTAATTCTCCATGGAGTCAAGTTGTTAAAAGCAGTTCATCACCGCAGCTATGTTTTACAGCAGCAGCACTGGGCAAACAGACGTTCTTGGGGATAAACGAGTCTCCTGGGCGGGAAGAAACTTGTTAGCTTCCTCATATTCTGCGTAGATTTGCAAATGGATCTACTGTTGAAATTCGGGCGGACATGTGGCTTATGGAGTTGTGGAATGAAAGCATCCTCCGTGCAAAATTCGACTAGCAGATTATTGATGAAAAACTCACCATCCCTCTCGGCTCAACCAGCCACGCAACGAGAGCGGTCATCCTATTACACGGCGGATCACAGCAGAGCAAGGCCAGGATGCTGCTTCATCCTCATACGCCATTCTTCACAAATTATGGAGCAGCCCTACGAACAACAATTTCCTCCTCCCCTACAATAGGCAATCTTTCTGTGGATACTAATTCATGATGCGTTGGCTACCACTAATTTATAAGTCATATAAAGGGGAAGCTGTACTTTCACCAAAGTGATTAATGAGGAGGCATTGTTGATGTGGTAGAACATGGAAGCGTTACTAATGTGGCACCAAATGAGCATCATAGCAACAAAAAAGAAATTAAGAGATTAGAAGAAAGAAACCCTAATTTGACGGTATTAACTTAGATGTGTAAGAGAAACACTTGATTGCACACATATAAAAAAAAAAGTTACATTACTTGGTTGCGTGCATAAAATTTAGATGGCCAAATCGCACAAGTCAAGAAAAATAGATGACTTGATTACACAAAATAAAAGTTAAAGGATTGAATCGTACAAATAATAAAACTTAAAAGACTAAATTTATACTTAACTCAAGCTAGAAAATCGGGAGAATTACCAAAAAAGTCATAAACTAATTGCAATTGTGCCAATTCAATCCTAAACTTTTTTTTTTTTGCCAATTTAGTCCTAAACCTTATATAAATGTGTCAATTCAATCCTTCCGCTAAAAATTGGCCGGCCGGAGCTGACGTGGATGCCGGCCGGAGACAGCTGGCTGGTGAACAATTTTTTAATAATTTTATAATTTTTTTTTTCGATTTTTTTTAATTTTTTGATTTTTTTAATTTTTTTAATTTTTTACCTTCTTCTTCTTCCGGCCGGCGAGGCCGACTCCGCTCGCCAGCCCCGGCGAGCCGAGCCTCGCCCGGTGATGGCGGCGGCCCGTCGCCGGCCTAAGGTGAGGCCTCGGCCCGCCGGATCCGTTACGGCCGTTATAGTCGCAGTGGCGAGCGAGGCCGTCGCGGATCCGGCGAGGCCGAGCCTCGCTTGCCGGGCGACGCCGCCTTGCCGTCGCCGGGCGAGGTTCACCCGCTTGCCGGCGAAGGCGAGCCTCGCCTTGGCCGGGTGACGGCGGCCTCGCCGTCGCCGGGCGAGGCTCGCCCGCTACCACTCGGGCGGTGAGCCTCGCCCGGCGAGGCCGCTGTCGCCGATTCGGCGAGGCTCGCCTCGCCATGGGTTGGGCGACACGGCCGCCGTCGTACGGGCGAGGCCGCCTCGCGGCCGAGGAAGAAGAAGGAGATAAAAAATCAAAAAAATTAAAAAAATTAAAAAAATTGTTCGTCGGCCAATCGTCTCTTTCCGGGCCAATTTTGGCCGGAAGGACCGAATTGGCACAATTATAAAAGATTTAGGACTAAATTGGCAAAAAAAAAGTTTAGGGATTAGATCGATTAAGACATAGGTTTAGTGCTTTTTGGTAATTCTCCCATTATAGACATTTTACTCCTATAAATTGCTACATTCTCTCCCATCCAAAATTTTGGGAAAATTGTCCAAAAATAACTAAGTCTATTGTTTACTAGCCAATTCAATTATAAACCTTTTAATAGTGCTAGTTTAGTTTTACACCTATTATTTGGTGATCACGTGCCAATTTAGTCGTAAAAATTTTCATAATTTATTAATTTAATTTTAAATATTTTAATAAATTGCCGATATAGTCTTTCCAACTAATTTTGATTAGAAATCGCTAATATGATAGTCCAATCAATGTTGGCCATCCCAAGCGAAGTAGATATTGCTTACATGGACTATTATTTTTTTTTTGATTTTTTATTATCTTTTTTTTTTTCCTTTTTCTTTCTCCTTTTTTTCTTCGCAGGACCAACATGTCCACTAGCTAAGGCCCCCACGACCTTCGTAGGCCACAGCAAGAGCAGCACGACCCTGACTTGCCTTCATTGTGTTGTGGCTTTTGCTAGATTTGGCAACTATGGCCAATGAGGGTGTCCCAAACGCTTGCCTAAGTCCTTGCCTGTGACTAGCGAGGGCTTTGTGGTCCTCACCCAAAGATCGGCGAGGATTGCCAACCCTTGCCTAATGGTTTTGCTTAGTGGCCGTGACCTTGCTAACCTTATGAAGATAAAAAGTAAAAAAGAAAAAAATAAGAAAAGAAAATAGTTAGTAAAACATTCAAAATATTTATAAAAAAAAAAAAATTATCCACGTCAACACGGATTATTCCATATCAATTGCATCGTGTAGGATAGTGGGCGTAGATTGAATTGCCATGTCAATGATCCATTCAAAGTTAGTCGAAAATGACTATATTGTTAATTTCTTAAAAGGGTTAGGATTAAATTGGTAAATTTTCAAAATGTTTATGACTAATTGGCATGATTGAAATGTTTGTGAGTTGAATTGGTTACAATTAAATATATTTAGGACTCTTTGACAATTTTCCCTAAAACATTACATGCATGCTAATAAGATGACTCTCCTTTTTCTTTTCTTTGTTCTTTTTAGTTGTCTAAATAAGATGACTCTTATGTATGGTTCCAACTCAAACTGTCAAACCTATTGTAGTTCGGTCACTTTATATACTTGTCATACAAAAACCTTTTTTTTTGTCCAGTATAATAGGAAAAGTAAAAGTTACATTTTGTGAGCCGTTAAATCATATAAGAACCCCCATCTACAAAGAGTTTCTCTCATCCGCCCACAAATATAAGATCTACCTAAAAATTGCTAGCATGTGAAACTACCTCTGAGGATTCAGACTAAACTTAAAAGAAGTCACCTACTTTACATGAAGTGAATGCAATAACAGATAGGGGACCATCTCATGGTAGAACAATCAAGAACAGAGCCTTTTAAAGTAAGCTTCAAAATCGATTTCAGCAAGATGAATTTCAAAGCGGGGAGACTAAATGAGTATTGCTTTTCCACAACTAAGGACAAATTTAAAATGCACTTCTCAAATTTATAAATAAACAAAAAAAAAAAAAAAAACGGCAATGAATAAATCCAAAATTGGCGTGCCCCTCAAGTCAAGAATGGTGGGCGCCTTATCTTTCATAAAAGGGTCTCAAGCAATCAATACAGACCACACAAAGATTTAGGCCACACTTATTTTCAGGATTATCATTGTGATGGGATTCGTTCGTTGGTCCGAACTAGCAAGAAAAGCACTTGAATCATATTCTCAGTACCACTACTGTCGGGTACAAAAAGATAAAGAGAAAAGCCCTGGAAATCAACAAGTAAATAAATGAAAAAGGGCACGTTTGAAATATTTAGTTGGTTGATAAAAAGGAGCACAGCTGTGAATTTGTTCCCATAAAATATGATTGACTAGTGTTACTTATATATCACGTTAGCAACAAAGATTATGCAGATGCATAAAATACTTCCTCATCCGGGATGTACTTTTCACATGCATCTTCCGTCAACAAATTATACTGAAACTTTCTTAGCTTAGAAGGGAAAACTTGGATGTTTAGATATACTTGGATGACACTGTTTGTTTTGTAAAAACGAATATTTTGAAATATATTTTCTTTAAAAATAGCCATTTGTATCACTTACAAAAACGAATAAACCAAAAATAAATCTATTGTCAACTAAATTATTTGAGTATAAATTATTGTCATAATGAAAATATTTTTCATTATCTAATTATTTTAAGTGGAACAATAAATCATTTTGGGAAAATATATTCTACATCATTTATTTTTTACTAAATAAATAGAGTGGAAGTATTTGTTTGTACTTTCAATATTATAACTCATAAAAGTCATGCAACGAGGAAACTTTCAAAATGACATCGTTTCACTTGGAAGGATTAGAAGATGGAAACGGAGAGTTAACTTGCCTTTCCATTAAACTAATAATGAAGGTAATAAAGAACATAGAAAATGAAAGATAGCTGAGTGAATTTTCTTGAAGGTCAATGGAGACTTGTCCATGTGCAGTTGAGTGATGATGGTGACGGCAGTGAAAACTCCATTGCAAGGTAGATGGAAGCGGCCCCAGCAAATTGAGTACCGATTCTTTTCGCACCATCACATTTATCTTCTCCTCACAAAAGGGTTCCAATGATGCTTTTGTCATCGGACAATATTTCAGATTTCAAAATTTTAACTCAATTAACAATGCGGATAGAGAACTCTACATGTTTTGATACACCTGAAGGCTCTGAATTTTAATTCGATCATTTCTCGATGAGGAAAACGGTCTTAGACTGATGGTAGGTCCTGAATGTTACTTAACGGGGTTGTGCAAAGAAAGGGACACGGCACGAAATGTTACGAACTCCTTATAGAAAACCAAAACCCCTAGAACCTTAGAAACCCTAGATAGAGTCTCTATAATCTTATCAAAAATTTGGGAGCAATTTTCCTTAGGAAAAAAGAGAACGAGCAAACCATCTTGTGGTGTATGTGGCCGCCCCTCCACTTTTCATCCTAGAGATTGGCACGGCAGAAATCTTTATAGCTGTACCTCAAGAAGCCGTCGGTGCCGCTACGAAACTTCGACATCGTTTGAATAGTAGGCATGAAAGAGTCAAAAGAATTGAAAGCTACGTACCTTCGGTCACATCATGGCCGAATTCAATTAAATGCACCCTGGTCTGGCCGCCACGTTAAATCTTGCAATGAATTGCAAATGGTCCCAAAACGATATCTCATAGGAATATCGATCCCGGCGAGAAAGACAATTACAAAATGATGGATATTGCGATATAGATATAATAAGAACAGTGGTACCGGGAGAAGTTTGACTTTACTCAACGAATGGGAAAATAATGAAATTAATGCATCCGTGAAATTTCAGAGAAAGAAAGGCAGAGGAATCCGGAGAATAGTCCAAAGTTGAAGACGAAAAATCAAGATTTCTCCGTCATCTACATGTTGTCCGAACGACTGATGCCTCTTGACCCGTTCAACACCGCGGCCAAGACTCGGTCTATCTTCTCCGATTCTCTTTGAACTATTTGGGAAAAGCTTTGAAGAGACTAAACGAAGCTGGATTCCCCACTATATGGCCACAAATAAAAAGCATAATTTTATGTAAGAGTACTATTGCGAAATACATAATGTGGCACGGTCAAGGAAAGGAGGGATGATTGTTCGAAAAGTTTTATGATAACTAATTTAATCATAAACTTTTTGATCTGGTAAATTTAATTTTAACTTTTTAACGATTGGTAATATAATCATTTCGATCAAAACACCAATCGTCTTACATGACACCACTAGCATTAATGTGGACAATATTTGATAATATTTTTAAAATTTCAGAGTTTTTATTCTTTTTTTAATATTTCTTTTTCCTATTACCAAGCCGATCGCTGACCACAAGCAAAGATTGCCCTCACCAACTTTTAGGAGCTTCACAACCCCGGCCATCCACATAAGATTAGAAAAAAAAAACGATAAAAATCATCCACATAAGATGACAGATACTGAATAGACTATCATATTAATAATTTCCAGCCAAAATTGATCAAAATGATCACTTTAACAAATTGTCAAAAAACTTAGGATGAAATTGGCCAAATGAATATAAAACTATATTAGATGCCATACAATATATTTATGATATTTTGGATAATTTTCCATAGGCAAAAGAATTAGTTACACCAAAACCATAATCGAATTAGTGATTTCCAAAGTATCTTGATGCGACACCAAACATAGTCTCGTCATAAACATCCATAAAAAGGTTGTAACTCGAAAACTAGACTAGTTCAAGCTTAGCTTCAGCTCAATTGTATCAATGTCACATGTTTACAGGAGAACCCTAGTCTTCTTTTCATTAACTTGGCAGTTAGCCATACCTCTCGGGCACTATGTAAAGAACATAAAAAAGGAAAATAAAGAAAATGAAATATAAAAACGAAAAAAAAAAAGGAAAAAAAAAAAAAAACTAAAGAATCGGCATTTTACAAAGTTGACGAAGCCGTCAACGGTGCAGCTCCGGTAGTGGGAAAAAGAATGGAGCTCGGTGGCAATTAAACCGGCGGGCGAAGCGGTGCACCGCTCGATTCAGCGGCCTCCATCCTGCTCCGCCGAGAACCCACGCTTCCTCCGTCGTCACTGGCTGCCGCCACCCTTGGCGACCTCAATGACGATGCTCTCGAGAACAGCGGCGGGACTCTCCCGAAGAACCACCGGTCCGACCTAGCTCCAGGCTCCGACCGGTCCAACCGCCGGAAGCTGAAGTGCCTGCCGAACCTACTGCTCCCTTCTCCAGCTCCGGCCCGATAGCCCCGCCGCGAGCTGCTTTCCCGGGGCAACACCACCATGCTCATCGCCCGGTTCAGCTGCCGGTTTATGATCTGCTTCCTCACCTCGACCGGCAACCTCAGCTTGAACCGCTCCGTGTCTTCCCCCGGTTGGACCAGCGAGTGCCCGGTCGAGTGAGACCGCGGGAAGAGGAGCCTCCACGCCATCCTGCTGGATCGCGACCCCCGCGCGTACGGTTCCGGTTCAGCGTCTTGCTCGGATCCGCCGCTTCGGGTGGCGGCTCGGCCGCTTGACGGTCCACCGCGACTTCGACTTCGACTCCGTCGGCGTCTTCGCGCTCCAACGTTGCGATCGCTCGCTCCAGATCCCCGTCCCGATTCTGATTCTCTTCGTCTTCTCCGGCGAGCTCCGACCGGCGAGTCAACTCAGGTAGCTCGAACGGACCCTCGCCGGGCTGCGGCACCAAATTCGCGCGGCACACCGGGCAGGTCGTGTGAGAGGCCAGCCACGCGTCGACGCACTCCGGGTGGAACACGTGGTCGCACTTGGGGATCAGCCGGAGCGTCTCGTCGTCCTGGAACTCGTTCAGGCACACCGCGCACTCGAGCGCGCCCTTCCCGATCTTGAGGCCCTTCACGTCGGCGTAGACGAGCGTCGGGAAGGTCGCGATGACGGCCGGGTCGAGGCCGCGGGAGGCGCCGCCGCGCCGGGACCGGCCCGTCCCGACCACCCCGCCGCCGGTGCGGATGCTGGCGGAGTTGGCTTCGGAGCAGTGGCGGATGTAGATGGAGAAGAAGGCCATGAAGAAGAGGGCGGCGATGAGGACGACGATGATCACCGCCATGGAGGGGCTGAAGCGCGTGTAGTTGTACGGGTTCTGGCCGTCGGGCGGAGTGTTGGCCTGCGCGGCGGCGAACGGCGCGGAAGAAGCGCATGACCACAGCAGGAGCAGGAGCGCGAGGGACGACCGCGAGGGGGACAGATTCCCGGAGGAGCTCATCTTGTGATCGGAACGTAGGTGGTCAGTCGGAGTGCGTGCTTACTTGGCTCGGAGAGACTACGGCGGTCTACGGCGGCGTTCGGTGGCGCAGAGAGAGAGAGAGAGAAGTGGGGATGGGCTGTGCGAGTGTGTTGCGGGGGCATTATAAACGAGAGAGAGGTAGAGAGAGAGAGAGGGGAAGGCGTGTTAAACGATAAACGAGAGAGAGAGAGAGAGAGAAAAAGTGGAAATTTTGGGGGGGGTGGGTGGGGCCCGGGGAACAGCTTCGTCTGAATTTCGTATGTAGTGATGTAAAGGAGGGATGGTCAGTAATGATGTGCCACGTGGGTTCCGGGAAGGAAGCTGCAGAAGGTTCCGAAGGATGGATCAATTTGGAGGTGGCCTTTTTTAAAATAATTCGTCGTTTTTTTCAAAGTGAGGATCGGGTGCTTATTCAGACTTGTGATCACCGCTACCTCTCTAATTTATTTATTATTTTTTTTAACTTTTTCGTGGGTTAAATATTCAGCTTAATGCAACGGTCAGGATTTGGGGTGACATTAGAAAGTCTAACAGCTTGAAAATTCCAAATTTATTGGGTCCATTCATATAGTCCTTTTCTAATCAATATGCGGCATTTATTTTAAGAAAGAGATTTTTCATTATTTTTTATTTTTTATATTAAGCTGTTCACATGCGATTTTTCAAACAAGTTGATACTTTTTTTTCTTTTGTTGGAACAAGTTGTACTTGGTAACATGAGAAATAATGTATTTTAAAATGACATTTTGGGACTTATAACTATACCGATTGTAGAAAGAAATGAATGATCGCACATTGCCGGAAGGAAGCTCCTAGTTTTTGTGCTGAGGATGAATTTGGAATGGATGCATATATCCACGGAGCTCTACGATTGTTGTCTTGCATGGCAATTACCTACCTTTCTGAAAATCACAAACTTTATAGGCGGATCAATTAAGTTCTACACCGGTTGTTAAAAGCACAATCAAGACCCTGTGATCAACAATACTAAAATTGCTTACGTGTAACTTAAAAATTGCCTCGCCTTTAAATTGCATATTTCAATACCAAATTTAGGATTTTATTACATTTTTTATAAAGTGCTTAGGATTAATCGATTTAAAAATTTAGGGCTTGATTGTATCTTGTACACATAAAATTTAAGACTCGGTGACGCAATTGCAATCATCTCATTAGATGATAAATGATATCAGAATTGAAAGTTATGTGGATTTGAAATGCCAAGTTGTGTCCGCAAGGCAAGCCTCCTTGCGGTCAAATTTGGCAATTTCATTATATATAATACTTCTATACTGACTCCGGGTCTTGTGCAACGTATCGACAACTTGAATTATTAAGATTCGAGTAATTAAAATAAGTTCATGAATTAAATAATCACTCGATACTGCATGTCCCATTATATATCCTTCTAAATATTAGATTTTTGTACATATTTCTGTCATCACCTTTCGTTCTCTCTATTTAGAACAAAAGCTATCTTGGAATCCTTTCCCATGATAAGAAAGAATTTGAAAACTCCATAGGCCATTTATAAAGCACAAAAAAAAGGTAAATTAAAAACTTTCCCCCTTCAAGAAATTTAAGTCAACAATAATGTTTGACTATGCAGATATGGAAGTATCCTGAAAAGTCTACAAGATGAAACCATCTAGAAGTAGGTGGATTCTCTAATCCACCACGATTCGACAAGTAGACGCCCTATGGATCACTAAAAAAATCGGAGACGATGTAGGGCGTTGGACTTTACCACGTTCAAAACATCGAGTCGTAGTCGCTGCAATGGACCACCTTCGCCGTCGTGGTCGCTAGATGAGCCCCCCTCATTGATGACAAATTCACTTGAAAAACAACATTCTCTCTTTCTCTTTCTTGTTCTCGATGGTCCAGTTTTCTTCCCCTTTGAAAGAGTTTTCTTGAGTTGCCCTTGGCCTGTGGTGGGCGATCTTGATTTGGCTTGCGGAGGTGGTGTTCTGGAATTTCAGCTGATGAACTGCATTGATTGAATGTCTGCTTACCTAGGTGCTACCATCAATGTTTGATCGATGGTAAAGCATAGGCTGATTAAGCCTCCCACCATCCCATTAATTTAAACAGTCTCTTCCGGGTAGATTCCTCTTTTTCAATCGATGAAATCATCCGCATAGCAATACCTAATTTTCCTGGTCCTCTCCCAAACTTTTCTGCTTTTGGGAAGTTGGTGTGTTCGAAAAATTAGGAAGACTTCACATGCAAATGTTGGGTCAACCTTTTGGGTAGTTGGAATGAAACCATCGATACAAAAGATATATGATAAGAGCTGCGTCTGAATGCAAATAAAGTGGTAGATGCCTTATACGACCATGGTATATAGCAAGAAACCAAAGGGAAGGTACAAATCGTGGGTTAACTCTTGTAGATAATTCCTTCCCAAAGAAAATACCTAATAGGGATTTGTTCCGCACGATATGCCGATGACTCACTGCTAGGAAATGGGGGACGCCATAGAGTTTAAAAAGGGAAAAAAAAGAAGACAGAAAACCTAAGTGACATTTTTTTTTTTTTTTTGGTACTTTAAATCTATCGCTAGGACTACGAAGAGGAGTTTCATCTGTTAAACTTTTGGAATCAGGTAATTAACCGGTAGTGAAGGCTTAACTCTCATAAGCAATATTCGAAAAGATTAACGACTTCTTTCTGGTAAATTGATGGTGTAAATTATTATACTCTAGGCCGGGTTAAGACGTGCATACAGTTTTTGTTTGGATAACTACACTAGAAATTTCAAATCATTAATAGAGAAGAAAGTTCATGTTAATCCGATTTTGTATTTTGCCTAGAATACTTTTCATGATAATCATATCCATGTAATGTGTGTATATATATATAAAGCCACAAGCATAGAGACTACATAGAGATGGGTAAAGTATTGACCATGTAGATTCCATTCGCTATGATAAAAAGGATCCTTTAATAGTTGCCAAGTGAGACTTTTCATATATATACATATTAAATCCACAAGCATAGAGATTTGACTACATAGAGATGGGTAAAGTATTGGCCATGTAGATCCATTCGCTATGATAAAAAGGACCCTTTAATAGTTGCCAAGTGAGACTTTTCATTGCCGTTGCATCTTTCTTCCTAACATTACAATAGCACCTGTGCTACAGATTTGCCCTATGCCATTCGGGTTCGTGTATCCAAATTCTTTATTTTAAGAATGCTTTATGCCTTGCCCCTTATCAAGGGGTGCTTATCGCTTATTTTATTTCTCTTTCAAACATGAATAGCCAGCTTATCGTCAGCACCATAAGCCATTTTAGTATGTACTCTCAACATTGGATGTACAAAAATATTATTTAGGTGGACAAAAGGATGAAGGAGAATTGCATAGCAGAAGACCGCAAGAGGAATGATACGTGACCCGGTCGAAGACGCTAGGCTGATCTCCGCCATCGACGGACCGCGATTGTAGGTAACTCCTCTGTCGTGACCCAGTCAACGGTTCACTTTCATCTTGCCTTTAACAACATCGTGATCCTCCAACTCGATATCTTATCGGCAACATCGGGAAAAGTTCCTTTCAGATCGACTTCTTTTGAAGAAAATGAACAAGATATCTATCTGGCATCGAAATGAAGAAGTGTTTACTACTAGAGAGACAATGTAGCTTTTCTACAAGCAAGGCGTAAATGAAAATTGAAGGAACCATGCATAGGCTGTCATGGCAATCGAATGTGTTATCGTCATGAGATGTTATCAATAATGTCAAAGGATAGAAAAGTGAGTCAATTATGCCTCGTACAGCTCAAGTTGGCAGATATCTCAACCTCATCTTTAGTTGTCTTAGTTAATCTTGGATTAATTAAATGAAAGCTGCCGGGTCGATGGTAGTAATGGCGGCTAGAGGCAAAGGGTTGGTGAGTTGGTGGCAACTGTGGCGATGGAGGCAGTGACGAAATCAACTTTGTGCGCGATATAAAATTAGGTTTATTGTTCATTGCTGAAAAGCGAAAGAAGAAAAAAGGAAAGTGAAAGAGAATGGTGAACTCCTTTCATTATTAGTCTTGACGTGGGGGAACCTAAATTTCAATGACTTGAGGGGATCTTAGATACATTTTTTTTCCCTCAAAAAATTTTCTATGAAATATCATGTAATCCAACAGCCATAGTTCAAACTTTCAAATCTCAATGGCCCATGTTGCATTTGATTGTCCTTACTTTATGATGTCAAGCATAATGTCTATCATTCTCTAACAGATCAAAGTAGTTAAAAAAAAATGGCAGCACGTTCAATCCAACATGATGCCAAGACTTTAGAAGACTCTCGTGAGCAACCCTTTTAGTATCTCAATTGTCATTACAACATTGCAAGAAAAGGTCTCGAGTTCAATTTTTTTTTTTTATGTTAGTTCGTTATATCATGGTTTGAAACAATTATACGCTTCATAATTTCGTCATCTAGTCACCATTCTCTAACATATTATACTCTGGGGACAAAAAACACAATCCTACATATATTATCATAGTCAATATGGCTTTTCTCCTCATTGACGCAAAAGGCCAAGCCAGTTTCCACGAAGAGTACCCAACAAACCACTCGAAATAACAAATGCTCTCGTTCCTCGGGTCGTGCGGTCACCCATTACCACATTCGCATTGACTACGTGAACTTGATGAATACGATAAGTAAAAAAAAAAGGGGGAAAAAGTAAAGAGGAATGTCCATGTTGCCTTTTTGAATTCGGTCACCTACCAAAGGCTTGAAGTCCAAGGAAGCTCAAAATATTGATGGGGGGAGATTCAATTTGAAAGTCAAAACAGGTTCCGCCCAAAGCCCACATCTCAAACCGGTTCATTGACCTTGACTAGGCATATATATATATAGAGAGAGAGAGAGAGAGAGAGAGAGAGAGAGAGAATATGAGAGGGCTTGAAAACTCATTATTTGGGTAACAGTTAGATGACGTCCAGACTAACTTTTGCGTTTCTCGGTCCACCTCTATGAATGATCTCAAGGCGAACTCCCCCCACGGCTTGGTGCATTCAGGATTTACTTTTAGGGTCTGTTTGTTTTTTGGAAAATGAGCCATTTCCGGAAAATATTTTCCTAAAAGTCATTTTTCAGGAAAATTACACTGGTATTCAGCTAAAACCTGAAAACGTTTTGGAAAATATTTTCCGGTGTTCAGTATGGAAAATATTTTCTAAGATTTCACCACTTAGGCATGCATCACTTACCGACCTATAAATCCATTAAATATGAACTTACCTTTAAATTCATGCAAACTTACTTCATATCTTTGTTCCCTCATTGTCCTCAAATGCTAATCTACTCTAAAAAATGTTCGTATGGATTTTAAAAAGAAGTAAATGAGAAAAGAAGCAAAGCATGTACAGCCCTCATGAGGATCTTCCAGTTGAGTGGCCTGTTATCCCCCTGCGTCTTTTGTATTCTAATAAACAAAAGAAAAATAAGCAAAACATGTAGAGCCATTTACTTGAGTAATGTACAACTGCATGGTAGAATAAATAAAGAAAATGATAAGCAAGAGTGCAGAGCACGAGCTTGAGGTTTGCCTGGCAATGACTAATGACTAGCCAAAAAAGAAGAAAATGGGAAACAAAGAAAAGAAAAGGAACATAAAAGAAAAATAAAAATAAAAGAAAAAGGAAATTAAGGCTCCGTTTATTTCGTGGAAAATAATTTCCGAGAAAACATTTTCCGGATTTTCTGACGTTTGTTTCACGGAAAATGAATTCATTGGGGAAAATGTTTTCCATCAAAAGAAAAAAAGTCTTTTAAAGTAGGAGAAAATGTTTTTTACTTTTGAAAAGTGGATAACATTTTCCTCACTTAATCTCTCTTATCTCACACTTCTACAAATCCTCGCTTCTTCTTCTTTTCTTTTTTTATTCGAATTATTTTTTAATTTGAATAATTTTTACTTTTATTTTTATTTTTTTTTATTTTTTTATTTTTCTTTTATTTGTTTCCCAACTTCTTCCTTCTTGGCTAGTCGTCGAACAAAGTGAATCTCAAGCTCATTGATCTCAAACTCACGCTCGTCAATCTGACGAGCCTCGAGCTCGACGCTCATGCTCACCAATCTAGGGAGTGGAAAATATTTTCCTTGCCGAACACTGGAAAATGTTTTCTGAAACATTTTCAAGTTTTAGCCGAATACCAAAAAATATTGTCATTTTCCTGGAGAATGATTTCTGGAAAAATATTTTCCAAAAATTGTCCATTTTCCGCGAAAGGAATTGACCCTAACAATAATTCGAATTAAAAAAGAAAAATGAAATTAAAAAATAATTCGAACAAAAAAGGAAAAGAAGAAAAAGAGGAGGAAGGGAGGATTTGTAAAGATGTGAGATAAGAGAGATCAAGTGAGGAAAATATTTTTCACTTTTCAAAAGTGGAAAATATATTCCCTTAATTTAGAAGACTTTTTTCCTTTCATGGAAAACATTTTTCCCAAAGAATTCATTTTCCGTGAAATGAACGCCGGAAAATATTTTCCTGAAAATTATTTTCCGCAAAACGAACGGAACCTAAGTGCTCTCAACATGTTTTGGAAGAAGAAAGGTAAACTCCTTTGACATCTAAGCTAACTAATTATTGGTTAAAAAGGAAAAAAAAAATTTATAAGAAAGACAATATATGTTTTCCATGGGAAAAATGTCAAAAAGTCCTAAACCTTTTATATTTTTACCAATTTAATCTTAAATTTTTTAGTGATGCCAATTTAGTCATAAACCTTTAATTTAGTGACAATTCAGTCTTTTCAATTAATTTTGACCGAATTTTGTTAATTGGGCACTAGTCGGCTAACATAGTACGAAAAAGTCTTGACATTGATAACTTTTAATAATATTTAAATATTTTTTGAGAAATTTTTAATTTTTCTTTTTCTTTTTCTTTTTTCCTTCTACTCCTGCTTCCTCTAGTCGATTGTGGGGCCTCGGCAACCTTCACCTTGCCAACCTCTAGCAAGGCTCACTAGCCATTAGCGAGGCTCGAGTCCTTGCTAAAGGCCACGAGGTCGTGCTTGTGAGGGCTTGAGCCCTCGCCAAAGGCCAAGCAAGGTGTGGCCTGGCGGATCTAGCGAGGTTGGGCCTCGCCCATGGCTAGCAAAGTGAGGCCACCCTTACAGCCTACGCAGGCTCGAGCTAGCCTCCCCCATGGTCGACAAGCAACCCTCTCAGCCTTTAACAAGGGCTCGAGCCTCACCGAGCATTGCCTTTGGTTGGTCGCCGGACCTTGGCGATCGGCTAGAGAAAAGGGGAGGAGAAGAAAATAAAAAAAAATTAAAAAATTAAAAAATTATTAAAATTTGTTTACGTCAGCGTCGATTGTACCACGTCAGCCAACCAACGCCTAGTCAACTAAATCGCGCCAAAATTAGCCTAAAATGACTAAATTGATACTAAATCAAAAGGTTTGGGACTAAATTTGCACAATTATAAAAAGTTTATGACTTTTATGACACTTTTCCATGTATTCCAGAAAGAGGGCATACTTAACTTCTATTTGATAATTCACAGACACGAGCATCGAGACCCTTCTACTTGAAGACCCATAGAACACCCTACAAATTTCTCCATAAAACGGTTAAATCCAGGTCTTTGCAATTAATCCTGATATGGAGCGGTTTGCACACGGTTGGTAAGATTTAAATAAGTAACCTTTAGATTTTAGACTAGAAATCTTCTCGTGTCCTAACCAACCGTGTCAACTATGTATTACTTTATTTCAATATAGTGGGAGCAAGAACCTTCGGCATGCAAGAATCATAAACTATTTTTTTTCGTCACAAAGATATTTCTCGTTCAACATGATTAAGTTGTGATATACATAACAAAAGTTTCGGAACATATAAGAGCCCAAAGGGCTTCCGCATGCGCATGGGGTCTAAAACCCAATTTGGAGGAAGGACATTTTGTCTTTGAGCTTTGACAATCCGATTCGCCACTAGATTTATTTTACAATTACACTGGGCCAAACTAAGATATGAGAAAGCCTTATTCGGACCTGGACCTTTTGATAAGCACACCGTATCCTACCTAGCCTTAAATGCACTTAGCACCTCTCTTTATCAAATAGATTGATCTTACTCCAGCTCCAAACAATCCTTAGATTGCGCCGGAAGATGAACTAGTGTTTCCAGAAGTGCAATGAATCATAAACTAATTCACAACTTATCCTTTTACCCTACCACCTTCCCCCCCCCCCCCAAAAAAAAAAAAAAAAAAAAAAAACACACACACACGCACATCTTATCCTTTGGCATGGAGGTTTTTACTAGCCACCACCGTCTTATTAATCAGACAATGTCATTGTTCCCTCCAAAATGGACGAAAACAAGGTCCGACTCAGCCATAGTATCCAAATTACTGTCAATTTAGCCTCTGGATTAACCCTATCACTTCAAATTCTTCCCCAATATGCCGAAATTGTCTCACAATTAAAGCTCCCAATTGCGTGCACATTCCCAAAGGAATAGCGAGAGGACAATCAACATATTTATGACTTTCGAAGAGCGCATCATCAAGTTGGGAGCAGCTTTGGTCGACTCCTAGGATACAGAAAATCCCGGGTCGAGGGCCGAATTAAGATTTTCATCGTCCCCATAAATGTTTCGCCAGAGACTTGTGAGTTGAGTTCAGAACTTTTGACGAGCAGCCCATGATTTTAGGCCCACTCTTCAAGAACCTATGGCCCTTACAAACTTCAGATGCCGTGAAGACAAAGGAATCGGTGCTATGCAGAATCCCATTATGTCGACAAGCCATCCATTGACTTCTCCGCGAACACGTTCCAGCTGAAACTGTTCATTATGATCCACGAATAGACAGATACCTCTCCACAAGCTAATCCGACTTAAGGGTATGAGTTCACGTAATCGTCAACATAGCATCACTAGTGATGGAAACGATTTTATCTCAGTGATGGTCAGGACGGTTACCTACCTAGCTGATGAAATTAGGAGATGGTGACTACCATGTGGACAATCTGACATATTCATCGGAGACTTTTTGTTCTCTCAACAGGACACAAGAATCCCACACGAAGGACTGCTCGTGTACCAAGATATTTCTAGCCCGAATAATGTGATAGAGAGTGGCGTTAGCAAATTGTTGAATCGCTTCATGCGAAAGGACAAGATGATGTCTAAATATACAATTACAACCAGTTAATCCATTGTAGACCCTCAGCGCTTGATGCTATCCCCAGGAAAACATAAAGTTTTCACTAGGGTTCGATTTGGAAATTAGTTTAGATTCAGAGCAACCACCATCGATGTCATTATCATACTTTGTGCAATCGCTAAATCGGTCGATGAACGTTTTATCAATTTCTATTGCCCACCAACCTTCACTTTTTACCAGCAGGAGCGTCCCATCATCACCAATTCCTGTGGATGGAAACGGGAAGTTTTTCCGAAACCAGCTGAGATGGGCCCAAGGCCCATAATTGCTCCCCGAAATCTTAATTAATTAGATAGGGAACTGCTGCTAAAAGCTTCACGTGTGATGCGACTTGCACATCATTGTTATCAACATCTGATGGGACTTGAGAGTTCTTTTAGAGTTTTGTTTTAGCCGACGATCTTCTTTAGGTTGGCTTTCTCCTCTTTTTTCAACTATAATGATTGATTTTACGAAGTTAGTAAAATGGATAAATGCACCCAAAGTTTAAAAATTTATTATGAAAGTACAATTGAGTTTAGAAACCTTTGAAGAATATAATTAATAAAAAGGCTTGATCAAACCATAACCATAGGCCGGTGGCGTGGATGGTAGATCGGGATGACTAGAACTTTACTCTCCCATTCGGAGGAGTAGGCTTGAAAGCGTGACGTCGCATCCTCATTGTGCGACTCATTGTGACTTGATCAAACCACCATGCCGCGATATTTACTAGAACTTTACTTTTTCATTCGGAGGGAGGGGTTCGAAACCCCGCATCCTGGCGCGACTTACTTGCGGTTGAGCTATGGTGGTGGCTCAATTCTCCCTGAGTTTACGTCGCCGGCTGTTAGCTATACGGTGATTCCGGATCGCCAAAAAAAGAAGAAGACTTGATTGAATTAATTTGATAAATTTTAAAACTTAATTGTACATTTTGAAAGTTTTAAGAAACAAGTTACATCTTCATGATAAGTTTTAGGATTTAAATACACTTTATAAAAAAATTAGAATTTGATTACACTTACTTATCTCTTAGTAAAATGATTGATCAATATGTTCCTTGTGGTTCAAGTTTGATTTCTAATAGCAAAAAGAAATGACCCATTTATTTTATTGTGCTTTTCTTATTTTCAATTTGGATGTTTGATTACAACCAAAAAAAAAAAAGAAAGATGTTTGATGGTTGGTAAAAAACGCTGGGTGTATATGTGAAGGCTTAGGCAAAACAAATTCAAATTGAAAATGTGATGTAAAGTGAAGTAATTAATATATCTAAATTGACTCGTAACATATTGATTGGACTTTTGAATAAATGTGAGTCTAATTAAGTATACTAACGAAATTGGACTCGATTCTTCCTTGGTGATCTTCCTATTTAAAGGTATTGGGTTTTTGCTTTGTCTACCCAACAAGCAATATCGAAACTGATAGTCAATTAGCAGCCCACTCTCGAATGTGTATTGGTTCTCAAAAAGCAAAATTCTAATTTATTTCCCTAATCGGGATGGTATATGGTATTCCCTAGCTTCCCCAAGCTTTGTTAGGTCAAGAGGATTGAGGTGGAGATTCTCAGGTTGAGATAACGTAAGTGCAAAAGGATATTTGGACAAAGGGAGAGCGCTTCTAAAGTAGGTGGTTCCCACGCGAGGAAGGAGATTTGTTAAAGGGCACACGTAAAGACGACGATAGGTTCAGACATGAGATCGTTGTTGGTGATGTTCTCAATCAAAATGTCTAAGACTTCTATTACATTGACCCAACAAGCAAATGTACAGTTTACATGGACAAATAGACCCTCTCCCATTTTGAAATTTACAGTAACATTAGACAAAAAAAAGATGTCAAAAATTTCTTGGGAAAGTAACTTGGAACCTTTAAACGTGATTAAAAAAAAAAATCTCTCTAAGCCTCGTCGAGGCAACTAGGGATAAAATCGATAATTAACTATATCAGTTGGAAATTTGTAATCATCATACATGTGATGAATGTAATTTGTCAAACACAATTTCCTATAATTTTATTTTTCAATATTGAGAGCTTTTTGTCAAATCTCCAGTCCCAAAGATAGGAATCAAACTACCAACCTCCATAAAATTACAAAAAAAATCATAAACTTAATATACAACGGTCATTTGAGTTCTAAACCTTTTAACAAATTATCACTTTGATTTTAAACATTTTAATCATGCCAATTTAGTCATATACATTTTAACGTTTTGCCAAATAATCCTAGATTTTAATGAAATGCCAATTTAATCCTTTCGACTCTAACACAACGATCAACTTATTGTTGGTCATCCTACATGGTGCAGATGTGGACGTGGACAACTTTTTAATTTTTCTTCAAATATTTCTTTATTGATTTTTTTATTTTTTATTTTATTTTTCCCTCTTTTTAGACGAGGTTGAGTAAGGATCGGTGACTCCTGCTGGCCCTAGGCAAGGCCACAAAGTCCTCATAGGCTGCGTGCGAGGGCTCGCAAACCTTCGTTGTGGTCAATAAAGGTGTCATGAGTGGGCCATAAAAATGGGTAGGGGTGTGTATGGTTTAGGTGGGCAGTTCCTGACCTATAATCGAGAACTGCCCACTAAGAACTGGTTCCGAAAAATTAGAATCGAGAACCGCCCATTAGTTGCATGGATCCACCCAAGAATTAGACCGCCAGTCCGATTCGGTTCCCGGGTAGATCCATAGATCCGGTTCAACCTCCTCACCTTCCCCTTTTCGCCCTTCTCACCTCTACTTATTCTGGCTCTCCTGACTATGATGGCTCTATTCTTCTCAAGTACTAGTGCCATGGCAACGGCGGTCACGACCCTCGCGCCGCTTCCGTCCCAACCACCACCACCATCTTTGCCATGACTCTATTGTCTCCCGCTCCTCCCTCAAGATCGAAAATGAGGAGGACAACGGGTACGATGAGCCATTATTAGACCTGGAGTTTGCCCTTGTCCCCAAAAATGAGGACAATGGGGGGAGGCCTGAGGAGGGGGAGGAGGAAGAGGGGAGGTAGAAGCGGGACGAGCCCAACAACAAAGAGGACAATAGTGACAATGAATGCAAAGGTGGTGACGAGGATGGCCACGACATGGAGAGAAAGTTCAAGTTTGAGGTGGGGAAAGAGAATCAACTCACTATTTCGCCGAGTTTGGACTAGGATTTGAAGGGAGATGAGTAGATCCGATGGTGAATTGGAGAAAAAGAGGGAGCTTGGGGAGATTTTGAACTAAGAGAGACAAGGTGAAGTAGGAGAGTAGTAAATTGAGATAAGATAGTGATAGGAGCCATAAATTTTTAATTTGTTAATTTCATTTTTTAATATTAAAAATTAATATATTATTATAATGTAACTTAGGTTCGGTTTGGGTGGGCAGGTGGGCGGATCTGCCCATGAAACCAGAAACCGGACCGGTACCACCCATTTCCATAAATTGGAACCAAGAAGCTGACCAATTCCCTTAAGAACCACCGGTTTCGAGCAATTTCGGTTTCGGTTGCAAACGATCTAAACGAGTCCTAGTTCTTTTACACACCTCTAACAATGGGCACAAACCTTGCCCACCGCCGGCGAGGGGTTTGTGGCCCTAAAACCCTTGCCTAGGGGCCGATGGGGGTCATTGGCTCTCGCCTGGGGGCTAGTGGTGTCACTAGTTCTTAGTTAGTGGCTAATGGCTTGTGTGTAAAAAGAGGAAAAAAAGACAAAAAAAAAAATCAATAAAAGATTAATAAAAAATTAGAATTTTTTAAAAATTGTTTACGTCGATTAAATATCTGGAAATTAGGTAGAATGACTAAATTGATAACTTGTTAAATCATTAAAAAATGTAGAACTGAATCGGTACAATTGAAATGTTTCGAACTGAATTGATACAATTAAAATATTTATAATTAAATTAGCCACCATACAATAGATGTAGAATTTTCTGGACAATTATCTAGAGTTAAATTGATAATAAACTCAATTGAAGTGTAATTATTTCAAATAATTTTTATTTGTGAGCCATTAACAGACTGATTATTAGGCTTTAATTGCGTTCACCAAATGCCCAAGAAGGCTTCTTTTCTTTCTATTCACGCATTTTAGCCGCTGCCCCTTGACCATTCTTCCCACGGAATCCTATTTGGCTACCTAGGCATCCTACGGACTAGACATGCAAAGTGAATAAACTATAGGTGAAGAAAAATTCGATGCATTTGCCAAGCGATTAAATCTCGAGAACCATATGCAAGTAGGGCGAGCATCGTTGATCTCGATTCAATTCGGGAATCGGCTCAAAGCAATATTAAACTGGTTGGTTTGAGGTTGGTCGTGAGTTAAGTCAAATAAGTTCATGAGTAATGATGCATGGGTTGGACGTAGATCGGTTCGTTTCTCAGGTCAATATTTTGAATTATAACTAGGTTTTTAATCCTGTTTTCATCTTATTTGACAAAAGAAATAGAAGTCCTATAGGATGCTCAATCCTAGATGGCCCAATAAGATATGAAGTACTCAATGATCCCGACAAGGGAAAAATTCGACAATACCAGTCTAATCCAATTCCTCTATGGGTATGATTGAATTTTTGGTTTCAAAAGAGCCGAAACGATCCCCACATGATAGGATTTTGGTTCTTGATCAAGAATCAACCTGAAACCAATTACCCCAGTTCAAACCAAAACAACAAGTTCTTTCCACTGTTTCACCTAATGTCCTAGGTCTACTTGTCCCACCAAATCGAAAAAGATTTTTTCCAAAATTATTTGACAAGAAAAGAAAAAGGGCAACAGAAACGGCATCTCATTCCAATTTCCTAGTCGAGACAATCGCAAAACCTCTCTCGAGCTCGCACGTTGGGAGAATCCGTAATCCGACGTGGCGGATTCCAGGCCACGAGTTCATGCAAACCCTAAAAAAGAGCCCTTCAGAAGGAGAGAGAGGAAAAAGAGGGACCGGGAAAAAAAGGTCCAAGGAAAGATCTTTTGGCCTCACAAAGATTCCGCGGTGTTCTTGTCGATGCTCTCTCCGCTGTTCTCGAGTAAGCGGTTTTTGTTGCGCCGCTGTTTCGGCTCTGATGGGAATCTGCAAAGCTTGCACGTCCTTGTTTAGCCTGATGATGACAAAAGAAAAAGAAAAGAAGGAAAGAGAAAAGATAAATTTATTCATCAAAATAACTATTTCTACTCAAACAGGTTTGGAAAATTATACACGTTTAACATGTAACTGTTTGTATCTATACTCATTTTTTTTGTTAAAAAAAATTCTTTCCATGTGCGTGTGATCATGGATGAATGCTGTTCTGGGCAGTGGATACTCTCCCCTCGTGTTTTGATATCCTTGCAGATCTGTGCACGTGCGTTGCGAGAGACCTCCTGGCCGTGCTCAGTCTCCCTTCTGCTTGGCAATGTATGGCTTAAAGATTTCGTCCTTTTTTTTGCAAGAATTACAGATTTAGAGAGAGACTCGAAAACTAAAGGGCGATGGCCATTGGATCTGCTAGATTATGCTGTGGCGAAGTCTCTTTTTCAGCCAAAGATTTCATCGAAAATGCAACCAAGCAGTTGCCGTGCCTGCATTAAGGCTGCATTAGGCTTCCTTATAGGGGTCTACTGGGCACTTGAGGTTTGGTTTTGTTTAGTTGACAGTTTGGCGGTTTAGATGAGAGCTTCAGTCCTCCGAGTTGTAGCTTTCCTAACTTATTATCAAGGTCAGCTTCTATGCAAATAGTAGGCAAGTGCCTAATACGGGACTAAGTGGCGCAAAAATACTTGTTTGGGCAAAGATACATCATGGATCCGGACAAACCGCCTTATCATCAGACGGATGGAATGCTATAAAACTATAGTCTTACCCCCAGTGCAGGTTTTCCTTGCTAGCGACAGACAAAAAGGGGGTTGGATTTAGCTTAAGGGAAGATGATCCTGCCTCTCTTTTTGTCCTTGCGCATCTTAAATGAGAACCTTTTTTCTGCTTTCCAGGGCTGAATTTCATTGCTCCTGAAGTGGACATAAGAGGGTTTGATTCATTGGAACCATCCGACTGCCTGTCCTTATTACACGAATAAGCCTACCTCAGATTGAAGACATAAAATATAATTAAAGGGATTGAGACCCCACAAAAGGGAAAAGGTGTCTTCGAATGAAGATCAAAGCGTGATGTAATACTTTATTCAGACGTTTAATTTTCCCTTGTTCTAGCTTTTGGAATTGGAATAGTGAAGTCTTTGTCCTATGTATGCATACAACTCCTCTTGGATAAGTGAACATTTCTTGGTCTTTACATAGAGGCATAATGTTTTACCAAGAATCGTATGAATGAACTGTTGTAATTGTTGAACAAGGTACACATTTCTCTCCATATTGACAACCCTGTTCTCCACAAAAGAATGCATTTTCAATAATGTGGCTACCAATGTGACAACTGTTTGGAGATTTTATTCTTTCAAATATTGTTTTCCTTTCATCAAAATAACATCACCACACTATATTTTTGTTGGCCCACCAATATCCCCAAACTTTTATCAATGACCCAAAAATACCTTCGACTTCTGCCCGTAATGATTGTTATAAATCTTGCGTGGTGTTGTCTATGCATGTTTTCATGTTGGACTTTCAATGGCCATTATGGACAAGACTGTGATGGAAGGTGTTTTTGGGTGGTACAAACTTGGGGCATTGGTGAGATGGAAAAAAAATTGAGGCATTGATGTCTCACAAGAAAAAAAAAAGGATTTGGTGGAATTTCGCAAAGAATGATTATAATTCTAAGTAAATTGAAATATGTTACATGATTTTAAACGTATTATTCAACATCCGCTATGAGCTCATGGTGAAACTAGTATCATTATTCTGTGCTGTCATTTTCTTTATTTAACATGGCAAAAGAATTGAACATTTGTTGAGCTAATGAGTCGTTTATGAGACCCCTAACTCTGACGGGGCCAGGAACATGTTCCTTGAAAAACCTTGTCCGTGCCTTCTCCTCCTAAGGTGTGTAGGAGAAACAAAATCTTATGACCCTTTGTCTTTATTTTTGATCTTTCGGGTAGGCTCATGTCTATATTTCACGTGCAATTCGCTGTACAAGAAATAGAAGAAAAAATATGAAAAGATAACTCATTAACGCGGTCTTTAAAAAGCTTCAAACCTCGCCCATCCAAAAGCAAAAGGGCAGGGCACTTTTCTCTTTAGATCTCCCCCACATTAAACTAATCTATCAGCTTTTTGACATTGCCTTGATTTGGAGAGAGAGAGGGAGAGAGGGAGGGAATGGCACTTGAAGCTGTGGTCTTTCCAGATGACCCCTTTAATTATTATAATTGCAAAGAAGTCCAAAGCTTGTTGGGAGAGTGTTGGAGCTTTGACTTTGGTGATCAAGAGCAGTGTGAGAACAGCCATTTCCTTAGTACTCCGGAGATCCAAACAGAAGACCACGAATGTAGTGGGTGGAATCATCAGTCAAATGTATCATCAAAGGCTTTGATCGACCGGCCAAAGCGGTGTCGGTACAAGAGGAGGAAGAACAAGAAGGAGATGGAGAGTCAGAGGATGGCTCACATTGCCACTGAGAGGAATAGAAGAAAGCAGATGAATGAGCACCTCTCTGTTTTGCGTTCTCTCATGCCTGACTCTCATGTCCAAAAGGTAAACAATCTCTCTCTCTCTCTCTCTCTTTCTCTCTCTTCCATTTGCTTGCCAGCGCTTTTTAGGGAAACTTCATGTGGCACAGTCATCACTAACATAAAGTTCACTCATTTAAGTGAAGTCAAGAGGAAATTGCACATTGCTTTTGGACAATTCACTGGCAATGGCAGCATAACTCTTTGAATCCAGCATCATTCTACTCTTTTTCTCTAGAGATACTATTACCATATTTTGTAAAGTCAAACAAGCATATTTCTTAAAAGGATGCTTATTCAAAATCAAAATTCAAGTAGACCATCATGTTGGTGAAAGCGACTTTCTTATGCTTCTTTCACATTCGATCTCCTTTTACGTTAATTCGACTCAAAGTATTGGCACTGTAAAATTGATCAGGTTGATCAAGCATCAATTATAGGCGGCGCCATCAATTACGTTAAACAGCTAGAGCAACAATTGCAGCAGCTTGGTGCTCACAAAGAAATGGAAGGACAAAGTTCAAAATGTGAAGATGACATCTCCTCCCCTCCTTTCTCTGAATTCTTCACCTGTCCACAGTACTCGGCAAGCCCGGGTCAAGGAAATGACTCAGTGCCCATGAACGAGTGGACGAGCCTCACTCAGTCTGCAACCGCTGACATTGAAGTGACCATGGTGGAGACCCATGCAAATCTCAAGGTAAGGTCAAAGAGAAGACCCAAGCAGCTGTTGAGGTTGGTTTCTGGGTTGCAGAGTGTGGGACTCACTGTGCTACACCTCAATGTCACCACAGCTGAACCCTTCGTTCTCTATTGTCTCACTCTCAAGGTACGATTTCAATTATTTCTTCTTCTTGTTTTTCTACCTTAAGATGTTCTTTCATGTGTCGCTTGATGTGGTGCCGAGTCGGTACTATGCCATTGGTAACTTGTCCAAATTTTGTCACGGCGATAAAACCATACGGACATTTTAGGGTGTTAGTTACGACAGGCAAGGTGGCGCTAGGGCAAAATTGTACATACATTGAGCATTGGAGGACTCGATGAGAGAGGCAGTTAGAGGGGAAGTGATAAACAATAGCAGTAAATAGACGACAGATCTGGAACATGGTTCTTGAGATTTTGGAAGATTCATGATTTGGAATCTGAGGGGTGTGAATTTGAACCTTGAATTTGCAGGTTGAAGATGCTTGCCAGATGACTTCAGGGGATGAAATTGCCGCAGCTGCGAATCAGATTCTAAGCAGCATTCAAGAGTGAGGGTCTCTCTTTGATCCTCAGAACCCTGAAGATGATTCATGTTTTAGTCTCTCTCTCTCTCTGTCTCTCTCTCTCTCTCGCTCTCTCTCAATTCAATATTTAGTGAATGATGAGAAGAGATGCGGATCTTCTAGAATCCCGGTCTGTACCAAGTTGCAGCAACTGGCAACTGGCAACTGATGTCAATTTGCACACGATTTTCTGTTGTCTCTTGAAGTGTTCCTCTTGGTTGCCGTTTAGAGGAGGCTTGCCCTTCACATTGATATGTCTTTCAACCTATGGAATGTAAATCACGCTATCCTGCAATCATGACCAACACTAATCAATCGCTTTTACGATAAAAAAGTAATCTCCAGCAACATCTGCCATCCTAAAATCCTTCCAAGTTCATGCAGACCTTCAATCTTAAGGAGTATCTTGAATCTTCAACAGACAGGATATGTTGCCATGGCATATTCATGTTTGGCTTATTCTTTGGAACAGCTGACATTCTCTACCTAAAAGCAAGTGAGACTACAGTACCACTTCACTAAATGATGACTTTCCCTATTGCCCTTGAAGAACGGGAATAGTGGTGAGATTTGAGAGACAGCAGGCTACATCAACTCCTTCAATCAATATGAATTTGAGGATCATAGTTTTGGGCAAATTAGCTTTTCTAACTTAACAATTTTCTCTGGAGGACACAAATGGTTGGGTCTGCCTCTGCCTGATTTGCATTCGGAGGGAGCATGTGACGTGCGGATAGTTTGATCCAAGACATGTTCTACAGATAAACAACAGGAAGTGAATATCTTCGTGCACAGAGGGAGAGAGAGAGAGAGAGAGAGAGAGAGAGAGAGAGAGATCATCTTTAAGTCCAGCTTGATTATTCACCTTTCTTCAACACCCTGTGCCCCAAGTAACCAATCGCTTACAACTTTCTAAGTACTCAGACTTGAAGATAAAATAGATTATCAATTGGCTTGGTTTCCACACATTTCAATCGAACACAATGAGGGGTGTCTTCATTTTATTGAAGAAGCAAAAGCTTTGTAGCAATTACAGATGTTTTACATCTGTGTTTGAACACACAATGACCATAACATCAGTATTATAATCGCACATTGTCTTTACGCAGGAGAACTTGAAACTCCACATTACTGTCATACATATGGATAGGCATTCCTCATGACCTGATTGCCTTCCGCATCTAGTTTCACAGGTCTCTCCCATTCAATTCCCTCAACACACAGCAGCAGCAAGGACCATCTGCGGGAAATAAATAAGAATCAGAGAAGTTTTGTTGACCTATTTTACAGAGGTCAGGTTGAAAATTCCTAGTAAACTCAAAACAGTTCAATTCTAGAAAGATATGATTTCCACCTGTTTATTCCAGTGATGGTGCAGTATCTTTCTATAATGGGACAATTACAACTCGTTGGAAGTTGGTATAGGCACTCCAGATTCTCCTGTCAGATTTTTGTATGCACCCTGTAATCTTCGAGTCACTGGACCTACTTTTCCATCCCCTATTATCCGTCCATCAATCTTGACAACCTGGTAGGCATTATTAAACAGGTATTACTATAGATGTCAAGCAGAAACAATTCTTGGCCATCAAACTTTTAGTAGGATCAGTACCTCAAGACGAAAAACGAAATCCTAGTTAACTGAGTGAATCACAACTTTAAATAAGCAATATCGCAGAATGCACCATGAAGCATAATTACTGTAAATGGATTATTTACAGCTTTTCTGCCACAAATATTTTGCAGCATAAAAACAGTAGCAGTGACTAAATTCACTCCTTATGAACTTTGCTTGTTATACTTTATATTGTCATTATCAAGGTTGCTTAACAAAGCCATCTTCAGTAATCAGACAAATTCACTTGGAAGGGTCAACACTAGGGCTAACTCATCGCAACTTACATGAATACAAGTAAAACTGGCTCACCGATGATATCCAACCAATTCATTGCCCAGTCACACAGTATGAATGCTAAGCTCATTGCACTCAGGTCATTTCCTCAAATTGAGATTGAATGCAACAAGCAGAAACTAAAAGATGGCATAGAGGACAAGTGCTACCAGGCCAGACCCAGGAAACGGTCAACGTATCTAAGATGACATACGAGGGACTTCTGCTAGTTGATCCCCAGGATTCAAATTTTATCCGGATAAAGAGCAAATTACATGTAGAAGGCTGCCCATGTTGATCAGCTCATAAGAAAACTATTTTCCAAACCAATTATATGAACATAGGGCAGAACAATGTAACAGTAACAGTGCCAAGCACCATCAAAAAGGCATATTGTTCATACTTTATAGACATCCAAACAGCACTTTAGTCACGATTAACCACAGGATTATCAGAGGTATTGGGGACTTACTGGACTAAGTTCTCCCATGGTTCCCGTTGTCCATACCTACAATTGGTTGCAAGAGTAAGGATGAAAAGCACAAGCTAGAACGATGCAGGAACTTGATTTGTTCAGAAAATAAAAGGAAAAAATGAAGAAGAAGAAGAAGAAGAAAGAAAGAAACAGGGATCTGAAGCCAAGACTATCATTAAGAGGGTTGTAAATGTCATATTACATTAGTTAGAAACTTTGGCACAAAGGCGTGAGGTATTTAAGTGGTTCAATCTTAACACTTCAAGCAGTGATATATGTTTTCACATGCTCCAAAATTCCATGCATAGCTTCTAAAATCTTCTGGTTCATCTATCGCAAGTAGGGAGGGCATCTTCCCCAGGCATTTTACACTACACAAACATGTGTCCAAGTGATAAATCTAACATACTTGAATTCAAACGTGTCATGTACCTTATGGTGTTCAAAATTATCATTGACAAGGTATCTCAGCATATTAACAACCCAAGAAATGTTCTCCTAAAAGTGGTGGAGCACATCCTTACAATTTAAGCAATAAAGTCCAATTAAAATTCAAAAAGAGAGATGCAAACCTCATCAGCTGTGTGGAATTCTGATAAGCTAATTCTCCGTTCCTCTAAGATCAGATTCTCCTTAATAACTAGGTCCATGACCTGCAACATCAATAAAGGGCTTGGTATAAATGCTTCAACAAACAAAGCCGTCTTTTGGGAATGCAAGGAAACAGAGTCATTTGTTCAATATATTCATCAATTTGGGAGGGTTAAATAGAAAGGAAAACATAAAGCTAACCAGAAATGACCTACATGTTGATGCTGAGATCATAAGGGCTCTGCCTGCTTATAATATACCTAATGCAGCATGTAACTTAAGCAGAAAAAGTATTGAGATATTTATGCAAAAGTCTACCCTGAAGCTCTTATCAACAATAGAGTGCATTTACTGGATCACAAATAATCCTGTCAACCATTTCATTAGTTCCAGGATCTTAAAGAGTAAACCAGCTTATAATTCCACAATAAAATGATGATTTATTCACTTCTGCACTTAATGTTTTTCTTTTACACTTTTCTTTTCTAAGTTTCCACAATTCTGGACCACTCTACCGAACTTTTACCAAAAAAAAGGTTCTTAAGACTTACAGTTGCTCGAGTAATGCCAGGAAGGCAATAATCAGCATGAGGCGTCAAAACACGTCCTTTCTTCACCAAAAACTGCATTACAACAGGAAAAGGGCTTTCCAGTCAGTAACTCATCGTATAAAACAAGCAGAACTGGAGACATTGCCTTTGTTGCTGATGAAAGAAGCTCCATAAATTTTTTAGGACTCTAATAAGCCTTCAGTGTTGCAACCTGAACACCACTTGCTTGCAATAGAATAAGCTTACAATGTTAGTAGCATTGGTTTCTGACATATAACCATCCTTGTCGAGCATGATTGCGTCATCTGCATTTGCATTGTTTCCTTCTACCTGCATCATTTTCACTATTCAAATCGTATCAACATGTCCATCAGAAGAACTAGCACCTGCTTGAGAAACACGGGCTGCACAGAGTTCTTTTATGGGAATAGAGCACGATTGACATGCTCATCAATCCCCACTCTATGGGGCAAAGATTGTCAACAGAAAGAAATGATGACTATATGCTATCACCAAAGAAAACCACCCAAGAACATATTCACTGTCAAAGATGAAACTGGTATAGGGTGAAGCATGGACTTCAGGTTCATGGGACAAAGAAGATCAATTTTATTAACGCTACAGAAAAGTTCACCAGGCCATCTTCCAGTAAAAAGTTATCATGTAATGACAATCCAGTTTATGTTGTGAAAAGTAACATTACCTTCGCAAGTATGTTATTCAGAAGATTGTTGTGGTGAATCTTGGAATCCAAGTTCTGAAATAAAAACAGCCAATCAAAATCAATGACAAAGATGAAAGGATGAGAGGTGAAGAATGTGCTATCGTCTTTTTGTTAAATATAACATGTTAACTCACACTTATCAAACTGGAATTCCTAAATGTACAGCCTACCCTACATCACTATTATGAATTCAACAAAACATTTATGAGGCATCTAAATGCCATGAATGGCATCATAACAACACAATCTCGTTAGACTGCTTTCCTGCAAAAGGTTTCTCAGTGGAAGAAGCCTGAACATGAATTAAAGGTAAAGGGAACCAATCTTCAATGGTTGGTGCACATAAAAATTGCTTCTAAAAATGTATTAGAGCATCTTAAATGCATAATGACCACAGTATGACTGAGCATAGTCCACTGAGTGGCACCACCCTCAAGGGATGATGATGATAATGGCAGTGAAGCTGTTTGTGCTTAGGTGATGGTCATTTCTACCAAAAAAGGAAATTTTCAGGAGGTGGCAAACAAACTCCTATTAACGGCAGCTGCTTTAGTGCTTACAAGTTGATGGCATTTGTGATGCTACTCTTCATTGGTTGAGGGTAAGGGGGAGGGAGAATATCATCTAAAAGGAAGAAGCCTTGACATTTCAGAGAACGACCTCACCTTCCAAGGGTAGATTTCTTAGGATGATGAGAACTGTGTTTCCTTTAAGTAAATGTGACACTTTCAATTGAACAATTCTCCGTGACATTGCAAAAAAAAAAAAAGTTTGGACATGCTTCTTTAATAATAGTTTTCTGGGGAAAAAGATACTCATGCTATGCATTTTTGTCACCATTTTAAATTAGCAAATGAATATTAATAAGCTGCAAAATTTGCATAAACTTTTTTTGTGGGAAGAGACAAAGTTGATGCTCTTATGAACATAAAGACAGGACAATGATCTGATAAACAGCATTTGAGGCAGATTATCAATACTCTCTTCACAAACAAGGCTTAATAAAAATCGAAACTCTTTTAAGGTTTTACCCAACTCCAGTGGTGTAAAAGGAGTTCTGTTACCAGTAACTTTCAAGGGCTCATTCATTGAATTTAAATGGAAAATAGAAGAAAAAGCATAATTCTTTTGTCATTTCCACTTTCTTGGAAAGTCAACATACAAGAAATAACCTAGGTGTATGATTAGGACCCTAATTGTGGAGATGATTCGCGATCAAGACCCTCAAATCTCATACCACACTTAGATTTTATATAAAACTGTACCGCACAAGAATCAGTAGACTTTTTAAACCTACTGAATGTTAGATATACAGATATCTCCTACAATCTAATAGTACCCTCCAAAAGGATATACAGGCACTCCACTCCCTCCAATGACTTAAACAGGAACAAAGTGATAATATTTGACCAATTCCAATAGATGAAAACAATAACCTCAATATCCAAAATAATTCTATATCATTTACTAATGTATCTTACATTGGGCGAGTTGCGTCGGGTTGTGGCTGTTACCAGAGTAATTCCATGTGTATTATCATATACAGGGGGTTTCCACTCAGGGAGCACTGAATTATCAGAAAGCAGGAACGCAGCATCAGAATGTATAGAGAGTAGAATAGAAAGGAAAAGGAAAGAGAAATTTAAAAGGCATTAGGGTTTAGCCACAGTGACCAGTATTGAAACCTTTTTCACCTTGCAATCTCTTTTTAGCAAGTCAAACTTGCGAATAAAAAAAAAAAAAAAGCCACAGTATTATACTAGCATACAGGCCGGAAGCAACAATATAAACAGAAAACAAGAAAACTAGATTAGTACAAAAGAACAAAATGTGCTGCAAATACCAAACTTAGTATGGCTAAAATTTGCTTGTTTGCCTGTGACAAGGTGAGAGTTTTCACTTAGCAGCCTCACAATTAGAAAACAGAGAACTAAAAACAGCTAAAGCAATCACCTTAACCAGAATCAACTTAGCGATGGTGAATTGATGGTGAAGATAACAAAAATAGCTTGTGAAAACTTGGAAGCAACCACAGAAAGAGGTGGACTAATGATTATGCTAAAGATATGTGGACAGACAGATGCACAAAGAAATGAGAAAACAACATAACCAGCAATAAGCAGTTCATGCTTGTGTGAAACAACTTCAAATGAAAAACAGCAATTACGCTTTAACTTAGAGCAAAAGCATGAGCAGTTGATGTTACCTATTAACGTACAACCATAAAGATTGAATGCAGGACTCATTCCAGAAGTAACCTGAAAAAATCAGAATAATCTGAAAAAGTCAATGCCCTGAAAAGTCAACAAAAAAGGTTCATGACATTCAAGATAGACAAGTGAATGTAATTATGAGTAGCAAGGAATATTAGGATGTGAATGCATACACTTGTTCATCCCAATATAAATTTATGTCAATAAGGGTTTCAGACCTCCATTTCATCAGCCAAACAATAACAATGACAACCAGACTGTAGTGTCTGTGCACTTCTTCATGCATGCAGTGTGTGTGCGCGTGCGCACGTGTGACACACACAGAGAGAGAGAGAGAGAGAGAGAGAGAGAGAGAGAGAGAGAACCTTCTTGCCACGCGTTAGAGACAAACGAATGTGTGCATTATCAAACATGCCGTTCGTGATAAGAGTCTTGAAGATCGCATCCTTAACCTATAATAGGCATTCAGTTAACATATAAATAGACTAGAAAAATGCGGGCTGATTAATAAAGATAGACCTGTCTCCGTCAATGCTTGTAAACTGGCTTATGTAAGCAAATAAAATCCTCCAAGCAAAATGATAAAAGAATTTGCTTGTCCTTCAAATCCTTACCTGTTCACGTGTCGGAACATTGCTAAAAGCCAGAGCTTTGGCTGAGTCAAACAACCTAATATAAGAGCAAGTAAATACATAAATGCAGCTGTTACACATTAAACCATTATCCCTCAAATTGACATTTCTAATTTCACATTTACAAAGACACAGAGCAAGACAGGCACGCATAGAAATTAATGGAGAGACAGAGAAAAAGGGGGGGGGGGGTTTGACAGACATTAGGGTCCATGACATGCCTTTCATATTGGGAACTCGTTCATTAGCCTGTAGACAGTATAACTAAAGTCTGGTATTCACAAAATGTAATGAGAGAGACTATGAACGGCATCCTTCTCTACTCGTCTAATAACTATTTAGATGTACTTTTTATTGCAAACAACTTAACCAGAAGGAGTATGCATTGGAAAAATGATTTCCTAGGGATTCTTGTACAGACCTATCCAAGTGTTCTTCAAGTTTAAAAATCTTCCCATCATAAACTCGAAGACCTTCCCACACTGAATCACCTCCTTGGACTACTGAATCAAAGACAGAAACCTGACATATTTACAATGCAAGCATCAGAACATAGAAAATTTTGTTAAACAAGACAAATTTTTAGCTTACTAACAGCAAATTAACATTCCATATAACCTTTGCACTGTCACGGGGGAGGATCTCATCACCAACCCAAGCAAGTAGCTTTTCATTGGCTGGTACTGGAAGCTCAGGGGTGGGCTGTGATGATCTTCGCCTCACTTGGCATTTGAGCAGGTTGTAAAATGGTAAACTTTGCTCCAGCAAGTAATAGAGGGACATCGGGAATTGCTGAAATAATCACAAGTATGATTAGTTCAACCTGTCGAAACATGTACAACTAAATATGAACAAGCTATGAAAAAGACGATGGAGAGGTGTTTCTAGATGGAAAATAAAAAATGAATCGCTGAGCTACATGATTTCTGTCATCCAATTTCTAAAAGGGCCCAAGAGAGCAACCTCAACCATAAGTAATAGCGATTTTTGTTGAAAACCATATATTTTGTAGGATTCTGACTACAAAAGAAGAGAAAAGACTTGGCTGTACACTTTCAGCAAGATAATTAGTCGCATGCTGGACAGCAATATATGCTGTCCGTTCAAGCCAAAGATTTTGTTCAGGAAGCCACTGTACTTCAAGAAAGAGATCAGAGGCTGATTAATGAAATTTAATGCTTTGCCTTAAGAATGGAATGCTGCAGGTTTACATGGGCAGTCAGTCACGTTCCTTAATACGTATGTTAATTGAGCACAAGATTGTGAAGCACAAGAGAAATAAATGAAACATATTTGCTCTAGAGAATTTAAATAAAAATGGATAAAAAGCCAGACCAAACAAGTTGGAACTGCGATTATGTTTATTGATCCCTGAAGTGATCATATGAGAGATGCAGCTGTTTTCCGGTATCATAAGGAGCGAAAATATAAAAAAACCCCAACTGCATACCGAGGGACACTTTTTAGGTGGATCAAAGCATGTAGACTTGTGTACACTTTTGTACCACCATGGAGCCCATAAGCCATCTATAGCCTTTGGACCAGCTTCCCATCTGAAAATTCTCAGGTTAGTATCTCTTCAAAAGAAAATGGAAATGGAAAATGATGAATTTTCCTAAAATGAATTTTAAGTAAGACTCAAGATTAATTAAGAACAAAAGGTAAAATACTATATAATTACACCATCAGCATACTTGAGCATAGCAGCCTGAAAAGGAATATCTAGGTCTTCACAAAGTCTACCCAAAGTAGCCTGCAAAATGAATAGACAACCATTAAGAGGCTATGTAACATAGGCTACAGAAACTCAGATGCCCAACAAATAATTAGAATTTAAGAGGGGAAAGAGGAAAAGAGCTACAGAATTATGAGAGGAAACATGCAAATTACACCTAATCACTTTATTTCCAATTTCCTTTACATAGGAAAGCCCATAACTCATTATTACGGATATCAATGTCTTTACATTTTACATCCTCAAATTTTACGACCTAAGACCTGAACAAGGCCAAAGGTACAGTCTAAAATCATGAGTTTAGTTCCTAAGCTGTTGCTTTTACGTGCTTTATTTAAAAGAATGTCTACATGGGATCGATCCAACAATGAAAAAGTGCTTCAATGGCCAAGACAATGATGATCTTTATGGGCATATATGCTCAACTCAACAGAAAACATCACACACCCATGCAAGAGACCATAACTTTGTGAACTAGAGTGATCCACCGATCACTGGAAATACATAACATGCAGGGAATGCAATTCATTGTCTATGATTGCACAAGCACAATCCAATAACAAAGTACAGCTACTACCTCAGGATCCTGTTGCAGATCTGCTACATCAATAATTGCTGGGGGATTCCCCAGCTCGCAGAGCTCACTGTATATGGAGACTAACTCTGCCAGGCCTAACTCGAGAAATGATGGAGGGACAACCTTTTCAAAGGATGGCTGACACAATATTTCAAACCAAACAATGTTATGGTTGACAGAGCAACATGTGGAAAAGGTAAATAGACATAACTAATAATTTCACCACATAAGTTTCAGACCAAACAATGTTATGGCAAACGGATCAACATGTGGAAAAGGCAAACAGACATTTCTAATACCTTCAACTGCATGCATTAACTACACCAATTATCATCAACCAGTATAGCCATTTGACTGATGGGATGGGAAGCAAGGTCAAAAAGATTGTCAATTACATCAATGTCAATCTAATTATTTTGGAAACAGCAGTGACAATAATTGTGGATAATGGAGCCTCAGAAGAACCTGAGTGAGCCAGCAAGAGAATAATAGACAGGCCCAGGGGATGAGGTTCTTATGAGGACGAGAAAGTATGACATAATATGTGTGCATGTGTGAGCATCAAAATAGCAGAAAGACGTCATTCTAGCACAAATTTTGAGAGGGGAAGATTCTTTCGCTGAGCTTTCCATCGATCATTCTCTTTGGCAAAAAAAATCTAAGGGCTGAAGCATGTGTGTTTGGTTTTAGCCCTTTTTGGTATGCAGGGATACTGCAGGGAGGAATTCTCGATCTTACAGGTTTGAGAGCAAAAAGGTCTAGCACAACTTTTTTGAAACCTTACAAAGAAGAGACAAAACCTTATGAGATTATTATTTGCATATTCAAACGAAACATAGAATTTTCCCTGTAAATTCAAAATATTGTGTCTGAAAGTGGTTCCCCGTAGTTTTTGTTGAACTTATTCTTCAAGGAACCAGGTGATCAAGGTTGATTGTAAAAGTAGCAATTTTTCATAGATAGTACTTGCAAGCATGTCTTTATCCCTTTCCTTTTCTCTGAAAGAGATAGGGATATATATTAGCAGGATCTAAATCTTCTTTGGCAAAGTTAATAGAAAGTTGGATCTGCACTTTTCAAGTGGAACACTTGCAAGCTAGCATGTCCCATTAAAGAAATACCATATTTTTCCGTTTTGTTAATAACATCTTATTCATTTATGGCTTAGAATAGAGCTTTTTCCACATGCCCCAACTATTCCCTGAAGCTCTGTAAATGAGACTTGCACCAATTGAAAAAGATTTTACTCCATCATGGGAGGTATGTGTGACTTGCATTTCATGTGCTCACGACACATGAAGAATATTCATGAGATACTTTACCAATATATCCATCGGATTACGAATCAATATGAAATGCTTTCCTTTCTTCATCAGATCATTTCCAATACCAGGCACCCGTTCCTTTGCAATATGCTGTTGAAATAAGACAAACAGAAAAAGTCAAAACATTGGTCCAAATCCAAATGAATTGGTCCCATGATTATGACATGTTTGACTGTTTTTTTTTTTTTTTTTTTTTTTTTTATTGATTAAAACTTGAAAACATATCAGTTATTTCTCAATCTTCCTTTCTTAAATGATTAGGTAAGAGACCAAAATTAGGAAGTACAATGAGATGGAAAAAGTACATCAATCTCAAACCAGAAGAACCACCCTAAGCAAAGGCATAATCTGCACTATGGATCTTGTAAGGCAACGATGAACAAGATCACATGTTGCATTTCCAATATTCTATCTCGAAAAAGTTTAAGTTCATATAGCATTAGCTCGAAGTACTAAAGAGTGAAGACCATATAAATTGAAAACATGACTTATCCTGCATGTTGGGCATGTGAACTTATACCTTACAGTAACGGTATCTCTTGCTCCCAGGACCATATATGATATCTTTTATGACTTTGTTGCCATCAGACTCCTGTTCAATTCAAATGCTTGAGATTGTCAATTGAAAACACGAGTAATGAAAACAATATCACACAAGTAAAAAGCATGCAACTTGAAAATTTTCAGAAGAGCATGCAGTGACAGCAACTTAATTAGAGAACAGGTAATGTTAGTAGCAAAACCATAAATGGTTCTCTATAACATGATTTAAAGTACTTAAAAGTCTAATACCCCTCTCTCTCATGATATGGCAATCTAGTCAACTAGGGAAAGTTCTTCAGTGAATTATCATTTCAATGAAACAGTAGCAGGCAGAACATCCAGCTAGTATGGGTTTCATTAGCTTATTGTGAGAACAGCACATATCATCATGATAAAGAAAGGATCAACATAATCCACAGGCTACTTGACACAATCAACATGATGGTTATGTTGAATTCACCAAGAACAAGTAGAGAACAATATCAAGCTTCAGTAACATATCTATGGCAACACTTGAGAGCTGTGCCAGTGTTATACTACTTCATTTAACATACCATTTTGGACAAAAGATCCTCCCGGTAAGGCCTATCTACACCTGTCGCCCGAAGGAAATTTGCATAAAGAGGTTCATCAAGCACTTCCATGTCATCCCTCTGAGAACAAGCACATGTATTTAAGCAAGTTAGTGGAGAAGCAATTAGGCAACAGCATTCCGACCCATAATGACCATATACATAGCAGGAGAGGTTCTTCCTTAGTGGATTTGTTCTCCACTTCTGTAATAACAGAAAAGCAGGAACAAAAGATCACCCAAAGCTAAGACACTCCAAAACTTCTAATTTATTTTCCTTTAAATCACAAAACCTTTCATGTACAAGTGCTTAGAATAAAATTTTTGCTCCACCACATTTCTCTGAATGAACAAAAAACTATTTTACCACACAACAATCACATACACAGGAGATTCATCTAACGAATATATGTAATTTTCAAGTTATAATGTCAACCTCCATCTAAAAGCTGCAGCTGTATCTTCTGAAAAATCATCTTAGAAATTACTTTAAGATGTAAACTAGGAAGCATACTCTTCTCCTGACTCTGATTATGATAGCGTCCATATATCTTCCAGCAAAAGAACTAATCAAAAATGCTAATGCTGGCTAAAATGAATGTTGCCCTTTCCAGAACCTCAATGAAAAACGTCAATGTTCATCAATTTAATAAAGATCAGGCCAAAAGAAATGACTGCTAAGACACCATTCAAACCTGAACCACTCCCTCGAGATGTAAGCACCTGCATCAACTTAAGAGATACACTGCTATATTGCAGTCAATAACAAATGCTTGAAGACAAACTGAGAAACAGGTCCTATGCAAGCTTTCTTCTGTTCTTTATTATGACAACTCTCTTAAAATTATTAAACCTGATTATCGATTTTCATGCTGTAATGGCTCTCCTCCAATGAACTCGACTGCCAGCACGACAGCTACCGACACCTCGTACATACAGCAATTTATAACACACGTGTGAGTGTTTACCCATATTTGTGAGCGAGTCCCACTGAATCTCCAAGCTATATGTTGGATTCATCATCCATCATGAAAACCTTACATTTTGTACCTAAGGCTCAATTTGTTTCATAGAAAATGAATATCACTTTTATAGCTTGAAATAATTAGTCAGTGCAAAATGTTTTAATTAATCTATGTCTAAATATTTCGTAAACAGTGAAAGTATTTTTCCTTCCGTTCCTTTTTGTACGTGATAAAAGCAATTAAAAGCAAAAGATTAAAAAAAATAAAAATGACGCTACAGCTCTGAGAACACAGAAATGACCATACGGACAGAGGACCGCATCAAACGCAAAACCGTCACCGACAAAACTCGCGAAGGAATGACACACACACACCATTTCCGCAGCCAACTGCCGACGCCACGCGAGATGTGTAACGTTCGAACGATCGATCAACCGACGAGTAATCAATATCTCAGCCCAAAAGAACAACGTTCCAGCTCGCGCACGAGTGACCCGACAACGGTGACCCCAACAACAACAACAGAGCACGGCGCTTTACGAAGGTAGGAGCAAAAACAGAGGGAGAGGCGAAGGACCCACCTGAGCGAAGGAATACATGAGGCTGGTGCTGAGCGACCTGGGAGCAGACCACGAATGGATCACCACGGGCTCCATTTCTCGACGATGGTGTCGATCCTTTGCGGGTGCAAGAGCGTGTATGGTGAGTACGAATTATGACAGAGAGAGAGAGAGAGAGATGTTGAAGGGATGACAACGGTGGGCGTGACGGTGGCGACAGACAAGAGGACAGTGCGATCGGGACCGGGCAACGCTTCGTTGTCTGTACGAGGATTAAGGCTGCTGCTGATTGATTGCCTTTGCTCCCTTGTCTTATGTTCTTTGTCGTGTAGGAGTCCATTCCATCAATGGTAAAATTCGTGCCTTAAAAGGAAAGGAAAATCAAAGATAAGAAGATTTTTTTTCATTTTACCACTAAACTCGAAAATTTATTTACTTTATTTTTATTTTTATTTTTTCTACTTCTCTATAGGATTTAGTTACCAAAAAGATAAAAATCCCCATGTACATATTAAAAGGCACTAGATTTTTTTCTTTAACTGCCAGATTTACTTCCATAAAAATCAGTCCATTTTTACCATAAAAGACAAAATTTCCCTCACTATATATTTCCCTTTTATTTTTGGTTTTTCTGCTTTTATGTAGGATTTAGTTACCAAAAAGACAAAAATCCCACATATATATATATTTAAAGGCACTACATTTATTAATTGTTACATTTTACTTCCTTAAAAATTAGTTTCATCGAAAAGAGAAATTTTCTAAAACCTCGTTCTTTTCTATGTAGTCCATCAAATTAATGGATAAATTGTCTAGTAGAATCTCGGAATAACTTTAACATAGACAAGTTTTTAGCATGATCATTTATTTGTAAATTTTCACTTTTGTTGTGCATATCACCATCAAATCCCATCTTATTTGTGTTCTCATATATAATCAGATAAATAAAAAAGAAATTCCTTTGAAGATTTCCAAAATAAAATCATAATTACATTCTCCAGCGCGAAACTTTAAAGATGAAATTAAATGAGCAAAAAATGGCATAAAATAACAATATTTTTGCAAAAAAATGTCAATGAAATCTCATTCGTCTTTATTGACAAAAATTAACATCATCTCTAAAGTGTTTATGAAAAGATAACAAGATATCTTATTATGCATAATATTTTAGTGTATTCTTAGATATTTTCATAACGTCTTATATGCTTTGTGTAAAAATATCTCGCTAATAGTGAGGATTAATATATTCAGTAAATATATATTTTAGGCTAATGAAATTAAAAATAAAAAATCCACCAAGAAAGTGAGCTTTTGAGGTAAAAAAGATAAGAATGGATAACTTAAGAGCAATAATGAAAAAGAGACTTTTAAGTTTTTTTTTTTTTTTTTTACTGTATTAAAGAATTTGTCTTTTTTCTTACTATTGGTAAAATACTTTTACACAAAATATGTAAAACGTTTTAGAAATATTTATGAATATACTAAAAAAAGTTCTTTAATGTATGAAATACTTAATTATGACCACTGTATCCTACCTAGAGAGAGAGAGAGAGAGAGGCCATCACTTTGCAATTGAATGATTTAGGTCTATTTGCCTTTCTAGTGTAAATGGGCTGGATTTTGTTAGAATACATGTATGAGTAATATTAAAAACGTCTCACATTAGAGAATTAATGTAGTGTTGAGCAGTTAATTTATTCTAATTGGCCCATAACTCATTAGCTCAAATTTTGAGTGCAAATGAGTCCAACTGGATATTGACAGGCTTGGATTTGGATCCTTTCTTGGCGATCTCCCTAGTAAAGATATTAGACTTCTACTGCACACTCTCAACAAATGATATCGAAACCGATGGTTGATCAGTGATCCACTTCTAATATATACAAGTGTTTGGTGATATTTAAGGAGGAATCTGGTGACTAATGTGATTTATGAGCAGGTGAGTGTTGTTGCATAACAACATGAGGTTGATCTAATGGCAGACTTCATGATTTGATTTGAAAAAAAGATAAAGGATGAAGTTAGGTTGGGCACGTTGGCGAGCCACTCCCAATCCAATATATATATATATAAGTGTTTAGTGATATCTTAAGGCTAATCCAATGACAGACTTCATGATCCAATCCAAAAATAAAAGACCAAGGATGAAGGCTCTGTTTGGTTCGACTTTGCAAGGGGCTTTGGGTGGGGAAATTTTTTTGTGTTTGGCAAATATTTTTGAAAGCTCATTTGTTAAATATAAGCATTCCCAATGCTAAAAGCTGAATGCTGGGAAAGAGTTGCTTTGAGTATTGACATTTTGGAGATACAATTTTCATTGTTCACCGCGTCACTATTCATCTTCTTCTTCCCCGCCTGAGAGTTGGGCTTCTCTGGTAGGCACCGCCATCGCCCCTGGGGGTTGTGCGTCCTTGGTGACCACTGCCTAGTTTGCGCGCGCACTGAGGCTGCGACCTCAAGTTGCCAGATTTGGTGGTTCGACAACCAGATCTAGCCTCCACGATCGTAGACTACTAGATTTGGCGGTTCGGAGGCCAAATCTGGCCTTTCGGTGGCTAGATCTAACCTTTGCGACCTCAGACAACGGTGTCACTTGAGGTCGCCGTCGTCTGAGGTCACGCCCCTAAGGGGTGTCGCTTGAGGTCGCGACCTCACGGATCTAGCCTGTTCGAGGTCACGCCCCTAAGGGGTGTCGCCGAGGTCGCGACCTCGGGCGGCGTCTCGGTTGGCTAGCAATTAGCCGACCGCGCCCATCGGATTTTTTCAGATCAAAAAATAAAAAAAAATAACAAAAGTCCATTACAAACTTGGGTTTTGCCAAATAGTGCAATATTTTGGAAAACCCATTTACTTTAAAAGCATTTGCATTCTCCTAAAGGTATTTCTCCAAAGTGGAACCAAACGGGCCGAAGTTGGGTCGGGCATGTTGGAGATTCAAGGTGTAGTGTTAAGCAGTTAAGATGTGAGCAACATCTGCCTAAGCTTGATAAGGGAAATTGGCCCCTCACCATCGCGGCCGATGCCGAAGGAACAAAGGCTGCGTTTGGATTTGGCTTTTCCAAGCCACTTTAGGCTTCCAAAGCCCTTTGGGCTAAAAATGAGTGTTTGGCAAAAAAATTTGCAAACACCTTTGGCTCCAAACTTGCCTTCTGAAGGCCGAAAGCCCAAGGTGGGTACCCCCGCCTTGGGCTTTCAGCCTTCTGTAAGCTCGGGGTACCGTTCATGTATTTTTTTCCCGAAATTATCCTTATAAACTTTTTGTTTTTCCGTGTTTTGCCCTTGGGAGGAGTACTGTTCATCTTCTCCGTCGATGGTGGCCTTGGCGGCAAGCCTCGGTCCCGCGATCGCCGGCGAGGTCGCGCGACGCCCACCGAGGTCGCGCGACCAGCGCGGCCCTCGCCGAGGTCGCGCGACCTCGGTGCGGCCCTCGCCGAGGTCCCCGACCTCGGCGCGCCCTCGCCGAGGTCCCCGACTTCAAGCGAGGTTGATTAGCCTTGTGACGGCCAACCGGGCTCTCGGAGGTCGGCGGCGTCGCGCGCGCGCGCGACTCGCCGCCCAGATCCGGGGTCGCCGGAGGTCGCGACGGCGTCGCACGACGCCCGCGACCTCGCCGCCCCGGATCCGTGGTCACCGGAGGTCGCCGGGGGGCCGCCGGCCGCCGGATGCCACCGCCCCTTGCTGGTTTTCATTTTTTTATTTTTCTTTTGATAATTTTTTTTTTCACAAAAGTCCTTTGTTTCCCAAACACTATTTTGCTCAAAGATACTTCACAAATGACTTTTAAATTACAATTTACCAAACACAGTTTGCATTTTGGAAAACACATTTAATTTAAAAGTCTTTGATTTTCCTAAAGACTTTCCCCAAAAGTTTTCCAAACGCACCCAAAGAACCTCCCCTTTGCTCCACTCTCCCTGTTTTTCTCGTTCCATTTCCTTCTTTCACTAGATTTGTTTTATCTTATTTTGAGATTTTTTGGTCATGTGATTTTTACTTCCATTTCATTTCATGTTGTGGGGGTTGGCAGCTTAACAGTCACAGGTTTTCCTTACAACATGAGCAGAAAGACCAATATGAAAAAATAAAATAAAAATAAAATAGTGAGAGGACCCAATCGAAAAAATTAAAATTCAGGGCCGCGATTCAATGCATTTCCCAAAAGTTAAGGGCCGGAAATGGACGGACTGCTGTAACACGAACTTCTCTCCTTAAACCCTTCGAAAGCCCTGCAACTCCTCCGACGCCGAGCGTTCGTTCGTGCGTGCTCGCGACATCTTCAAGATCGAGCAATGTCTCTGATCTGAGATCGAACAAGGAAGACGACCCGAAAATGGCGTACCGAGCACCGCACGCGTTTCGCGCTCTCCTCAGGTCCTCGCCTGACCGAGGACTCTCGCAGCTGTGAGTCGCTTCTTCTCGATCTGTCTCGCGCTTTTTCGCTTGATTCTCGACGAAACGATGCGGAAGACTGTTTATTGAACTGGGTCGTCTTCCTTTGGCGAAAGAATTGGATGGCTTGATTTGGGTTTCTGTGCGCAAGAATGGGTTTTCTTCGAGAACGAGCAAAATCGAGTCTTTTTGTATTTACTGAAAGAACGGCGTCCTTCGTTGTACACGTCTTAGCTGAGAATGAGGCACCTGTTCACTTTTTGTGGGTTGCAGTAGGACTGTTGTGAGGTGGTGTATGGAAATGAGGATTGGCAATTGTATTGAAGCAATTCGTTATCTTGATTATGGAAGTTGACCCTGAAGTTTTAATTTGTTAACTTAACGCTTCCCCTGTTGCAGGCTTGGGAGCTCAAGGGGCTATTCACGCGTGATTCCAAATGGTAGTTTCTATTTCTTCCGGTGATCTATTCTATTTATTCTTTTTGTTAATGTTGTAGTTTTTACATTGCTCAATAACAAAACTCGGTTGATTGTGTGAAGAACGGGTTGATATGGTAGCGTCAAATAGAGGAAACCTGTAAGCAGTCTGTTGGGCATGTAAGAGTCTTTCAAAATAGATTGTTCGAAGGTTGCACATTACTCATCTTTAGATGCATTGTCAGTTGATGAGACTGTATAGAAGAAATGCCAGTGTTTATAAATTCTAGTCTAGAGTACATCTGTATGTGTGCTGCATTTCAACTTTGAGTACTTTTTTATCTATGTTGTAGGTGGGAATATGTTAGGTCCAGGTTGTAATTTTTCTCCTCCAGTTATCAAAATTATTGCCTCCTTTAATCCTTTTTAAGAATGTTATTTTGGCTGACATGCTCTAGTGATTGTCCTCTGTAATTTAGTTCCTGAGTTTAATTGCCGGGGTATTTCGTCTTTCTCACACAAGGGACAGAGTACTTTTGTTTTGACTCGTGCAAGTGCCTTGACTCTTCAGGAAAAAAAGGTAACTCCTGGAAGCTAAGCTTATATGTCCATTGGTCACAGATACTATTTTGGTTCTGATTTATTCCTTTCAGAGCTGATTTGTCTGATATTTTCACATGGAGATGTTATTCACTAGATCTATTGTCTTGTCTTTAGAATGCCGAGTTCTTAATATTCTCAAATTGGGCAAGGTTTATGACAACACAAGTAAAAGCTCCTCCACAAGCTCGACAGATGGTATGTTTGCCTTTTTCACTACTCTGGCAGTACAGCGTTTCTTTTGCGCGCTTAGCAGTTAGCACAAAATATAATTGCTTAGTAAAATGTTTAATCATAGTTTACAACCTCGCATAACTTGTAATGCATTTCTTCTTAGTATCCAAACCCTACAATATGATAAATTTAAATGAAAGGCAACACTACAAACAATATGGGAATAGCCCTCTTTCACATAAAAAATAAATAATTAAATCACTTTTATTAAACTTCTCATGGAAAGAGCTTGATGAGCAATTAGGAGTTCTTATGTCAGGAAAAGCGTATCCAACTTTCTGAATGGAATCAGTAGAACTCCATGCTTCTCTGAAAAAGTGTCATATTATGAATTGTTATTGCATTGTCTGGTATGCAGGGTGCTTTTCAGGTGACCATGTTGAGTCCGGGGATTGTCTATGAACCATATGCCCCACGACAACCGATTCCATTCTGGAAGAGGTAGGTTTTTTGAAGGTCTTGTTTTTTAGTTGAACTTGGCTGAGCAAATCGAATCTTGTTCAGATGGTTATTTTGAGCTGTACCGTAAATCATATTTATGGAAGAGCGTCACGTTTTGAATCTCTTTGTTTTTTAAAATTATAATTTCAAATGTTTAAGCTTTAAACAAGAATGCTTTGTCAGGTGATTAGTTGGTGTTGCTAGGTAAAAGGACATAAAAGATAATATTTTTGCTGCTTTCATATGGCTATGGTTGTCTGGCAGATACTTTTGCCTTTCTATGGAGATTTTGATTTATTGTCTCTCAGATGGTTCACTCGGAGTGGTTGGACGAGAACCAAAGAAGATGTCATCTTAGAGGTGATTTTTTGTATGGTACTCATATATACTTCTCACTGCTTTTCTTTTGACACACTCTGACCCAGATCAAAATTTTATTTTATTTTATTTTTCTGATTTTTCCATCCTAAAGCTTAAAAGTGCATATGCCATCGCTAAGCTAAGGAAGTTCGGATACTCAAAAAAGGAGTTCTATGAGGAGGCCATAAAGTTATATAAGGAGGTATCTTCTCTTAATTATATAATTTGTCTGAAAACTAAATTTCTGCTGCTCATTACTTTGACTTAAAGTCCCTATAAGTTGAAAATGGGCCGGTATACGCAATTGCTGGTCAATGTTTATGCGTACCAAGATATGACAGTCATTATGCTAACAGTTATGAGGTTCTTGAGTTAATTTGCTAATCCAACGCGTGTTTGTTAGAATTTCTAGACTTTATGTAGCAAATTTGACTTTTTTCCAGGATTTGCAATCTTATCTTTCCTTTTTCTCCAGATAAATTATCTATTAGCCCACGGTGATAAAAAGTCGTTGAGGAAGCCAGTTACAGAGAAGATGTACTCTGTATGTTTCTGGTCTCCAATCTCCATGCCCTCTCTATGCTGATTGTCTCATTTAGTTCAATCTTTTTCTCGTGATATTCTGTCTTTATGAAGTACAATGCCTTATCTGGAACATCATTGTTCTTTGTTTGACAGACTCTGAAAAATGACATTAAGATGAGGGAATCCATGTGGAGTAAGGTTTATTGGGAAATGATTGAACCAGTTGTGAAGATACGAACTTTGCGAGCTAGGCTGGCAAGTATTCAGCATTCACTTATTGAGTTCAATCTTACTTATGCCCAAATTTGTAAGATAATGTTATTTCTGTATGTATTTGAGCAGTCTAGTGAACATTGAGAATATATGTAAGCACTCAAAAATAAATTCCAGTACAATGCTGACGTATTATGAATTGTGAGGTATATGTGTGGTAAAGCTGGTCCACTGGCTGTTTCATTATTCAATGAGACTGAAGTGTCCATGCAAATGGTTGCAGCAGAGGAGGAATCAGCACTAGTTGGCTCTGCCTCAAAAAAAAAAAAAAAAAAAGAAAAGAAAAAATAAATAAAGAAAAAAGAACCAGCAATAGATGACTCATTGCTTGGCAAGTTATTTATTGGATCTCTTGGTGAAGTTCCAACCACTTTTATGAACATCATGAAGCTGGTGAATGATTCGTGCACTATTTGACTGTTTAGCTGAATTCTTCTTGATCAATTGAGTAAAAAATAACCAGTAACAAGTATAAAAATTGAGGAAAAGCGCTCCCAAGTGCGAACTGAATACTGTTTATAGTCTTTCTCTTCTTCAGTATATATCATCATTCTCTTCGGTCAGTCATAGAGAAATGATGGGGTTTTGTATGTCAGATCAGTACTATACATCATTGGCCTTTTTCATGAACATCTGGTCCAATGAAATTCATGCTTGTATTTCGATTTCTTCTGGCCCATGAAGTTTGGATCATATGGCCTCTGAAATTAGTAGATGTCCACATCCTTCTCTTTAAGGCAGGTTATTTTATTTTACTTTATTTTATTGGTATTTTCGGTATCTTGAAAGAGTGCTATGCTATTTTATGTGCAAGCTATTTGTTTGTTTTGAATTCTCATAGTGCAATTGAAGTCAGCTCATGTGCTTTTATTTTCAGATTGGTGTTGACCGGAAGGATGTCAACAAAGTTTTCATTCAGCTTACTCTTGAGTTCATTACTAAGCAGGTACAGTTCACTGATTGGGAACTTTGCTTCTAATTTTACTTGTTTGTTTGGCAATTTCATCAGTTCATCTGTTTGTACTATTATATCATAGTCACCTGGTTTATGTTGGGGTCTTCCATTGCAAAATTTTGAGAAGGTTTTGGTACCTTATGTGGGTTCATTGGTGTCTTAGTATTCACATGGTAATGATGATCCCACTCATTTCTCATTCAACTAAGAGCTTTAAGTGTGAATTACAAAGAGGAAGATTGTAACTCATTTGACTATTTAATTGGTAAAATGCGAGTATTGATGTAGGATAAAGTGAGAGAATGAAGAGCAGAGAGGAATTTGGAACCTAGTTAGATCTGTCAAATGGGTAGGTGGGGTCGAGTTTGGATCGGGTGAAAATGGTCCCACCCAAATTGACTCATTTGTCCCGTTTTGGCCCTTTTCATGTAATACAAATCTAGTAACCAATTCTTGACCCAACCCATACTCGACTCGATCTATATTGCTAATACACTTACATATTTAACCTAATCTATGTAAACGTATACCCAAACTAAGGTAAGAACACAGTGTGAGCGAGCGCGAGAGAGAGTGAAGAGTCATAGAGGATGGTTGGATCTAAGTAAGTTGTGGATTCATTTAACACCCATATTATTTGGGGTTTTACCATTCTAAATTCATTTATGACCTATTTACGGAATATAACGAACTCATATAACAACCTAGCCATTAAATATGGGCGCATGATTCACTTTGACAGGTCTAAACCAAGTTACAAAAGCTAAGAGAATTGGACAGAGTTATAATTCCCTGATTCTTCTATCTCTGACCTTCTCTGACAGATTTTCTATTATTACAAAAATTTACTAGTGCATCGTACGTGAAGGAAGAAGATGTGGGTCGATGCTTAGTTGCTTATTCATCCTTTGTTACACTTATATTAAATTGATTAAGTGAGAAGTTTTAGTTCATTCTTACAATTCAGGCACTTTTTTTTTTTTTTTGCAGAAGTTTGAAGCATATGATTTGAACGGCAATGTGGTGGCAGGTGATAAAAATAAGGAGGTAAGCTCTACATCTTATTTCTCTAGAGAGGCTGCTCTTCTGGAGTGATCACTTTTCTGAAAACCTTTTGAGAGCAACGAATTAGGCACAATTGCTTTGTTCATGAAGAACAAAGAAAAAAAATGCATCACGCTTTGTTCAACTTTTCTGTTAATTTAGTAATTTTAGATTGTTTATAAAATATTTTCAGACATCCATTCATTCGTGACTGTTCAATTTGACATTATACTTGCTTCATAACCATTTTGAGTCATGAAACTCATGGTGCTTGTTGCATTTTTTCTAGGTCCTCGTGCGAGATATCTGGGTATTCGAGAAATCTCTCTTCCACAAGGGATCTTACTGGCGTCTTTGCGGGAAGATTGTATTATAACCATGCTATTATCATTTAGAAACTGGTCAAGGGGATATTTGAAAAGACGTGGTCACCAACTATTGGAAGCTTCTCAGGCTAGGTATATTTCTCCCAGAGAAAAAACTTACCCGTAGAGAGATCCATATTTGATGGCGAGGTCCATTTTTGATATTTGATGGCTAGATCTAGACTTTGCATTTTCCTTTTATAGGGTTGTCATTTTATACTTCTGTGTGAATTTCTTGTTTTCATGACATCAACAATGATAACTGCAGTTTTGCAGCAATGGTGTCCGAAGTTAATCTTCTGTACCTGGGAAATAAAAGAGAAATTGCTCTTTGCATCCCCAACGCATGGTCTTTCACATGGTTTTCTTAGTTTCGTTCGGAGCGGCTTCTTCCAAGACCTTTTACTGTCTATCATTTGAGCCTTGACTTTAATTTGGTACTTGACACCCCAAAATCTCTATTTATACATTTTTATGGTCGATTGAACGTAATAAGCTGAACCAAGTGGCTTTAGGTTCTTGTTCCGGCCTCTGTCAGATGGGTAACTACTTATAGAGCTTTACAGTGTGTCGAAGACAACATGATGTAGCAAAATCGAAGACAATCCTGGCAAGAAATTGCATGCTGCAGTTGTTCCTTAAAAAGCGAGTATTGCCACTGAAGAAATTGCACCAAAAACTCAGAACAACCTGTGTGTCTAGAATCAGCAATTCAAGTTCAACATATACGCAGCCCTCAAAAGAGGGCAGCTAGTAGATAACTTGTAGTTGTGAGGACTGCACAAAAGAGTAGACTTGCACATTAATCTAATCTCTTATGAAGAGTGCACCCTCTTTCCGACTCAAAATTCACCCAGCAAAACTATTCAAAGGTGTGACACTTTACACAAGGCTTCATGAATACTACCGTAAAATTGCTTCATAATCAAGAGCCTAGTTGCTGTGGTTACATTCGCTTTATCTGTACAAGGGTACTTTATCGCTGTCCTTCTATCCCTTCCACCCTCTTTCACGGGCTCGTTTCTCCCACAACGTTGCGAGCTTACGCTCCTCAACCAGCTGTGCTTCAGCCCTTTCTCTGCTTAGCTCACAAGCCGCCACCCCGGCATTGCACTTCTCGGCCTCGACCCTGAATCTCAGCGCGGTCTTCTTAGCATTCTCTGTTAATGCCTTGGCCCGTGCCAAAGTTTCCTTCCCTACGGTTTCTTGTAAGCTCAGTTGCTCCTTCAACATATCCGATCTGCTCTGCTTCATATCATTTTCACCGCAATCTGTGTGGAAAAGAGACAGAGATTGATGAATCGACCACTTTGGACGCAAGATTATCCGGGACTAGATACAAAGCCTTACCAGCATCACTCCACTAAGATGAAATACAAACATACTAGCCTGCCTATAAGCCATCAGTCACTCGGAGGTGCCAATGCAATCAAAGACTTGTTCATCATTAATTGTTCTTAACAAACGAAAATTCAGCCAGTTAGTCTGGATTTACTCAACACTAGAGTTCCGATACTTCTACTTGAAAAAAAAAAGCATAGAAAAAGAAAATTACGAAACGACTCGGACCATCATGAAAACATGTTCTTCCAATCATGAACCGAGAAGTCTCTCAGACTCACTAACTCAATCTCTACCGTCAGACTTACCTGAAGCCGAGGGAAATATTGGTGTCTTCACAGGGCAAATGCAAGAGCAAGAACCACAATAAGCTTGCGCGCGCAGACTGTAATTTGAGCGCTTGTAGTTGTGTAATACTGACGATGCCAGGAAAAACACAATTAGAGAAACGCCCAACAAAACTACAGCTCGTTTGAGCAGCTTTTGACTGCAGTATGCACGGAGTCTTCTCCAAACCATAACTCCCCAAGAAAATCAACAAAGAAACACAAAAGAAGAAAGAAACTTTTGCAATCTCAAACTGAGATTAGCCTCCTTAATCTAGGATCCCTGTCGCTCTTTCTTAGAGAAGAAGTAATGTGAGCACCTTGCCATGCACAGAAACCTAAAGCCAAAAAGAGCAAGAAAAGGCAAAGAAGAGAGAAAGCCAGGAGGACCCAAAAGAATTTTGAATTTAAAGGTTAGGAATTCAATCAAAATATGGAATCCTACAGAGGAAAAAACACAGAACTTAATTGGAATAAAAGCAGGATAATTATCAATGAACCGATTTCGATCGTCTGTTAGGCGTGACCATCTTAGAAGCAGATTCCAGTATATCCTTTTCTCTCCTTATTATTATTATTCATTTTTTTCACAATTTTTTTGAATGCATTAATAATTTAAATTAAATGGGCTAAGCCTCATCTCTTTACCGATGCGATTATATCAGTCCAACGACTCGTGTACGCTCTTTCGTTGGAGATCATCGTCAATATAGAGGATGTCTTGTCATGATATACATAGCTAACCAACGGCAATTCGAAGTTATAGATAATTATTGTGATTAAATTATCTTGACTTGCCGATTGGATTGATAATTACGAACTGGAATTAATCACTAAAAACTATTCTTTTAACGGTGATGGGGCACCATGTAAATAAGATATAATAGTGAATTTTTATTTTTTTTAAGGATTAATATGACAAGAAACCCAAATTAGTATATCTGTGATAAATATATTTCATACATACCTTTGGGTCACCGAAAAATTTAAACTGATACACTTATGTCAATTTAGTTATTATCATGTGTCATCCAATTTTGCAATTTTATGCATAAATTTGATGAAACTAATGTAGGGTAAATATATCATGAGTGTGTCGATTTTGGATTTTTAGTAATTCAAAAGTTAGTTTGTGGTAAATTTGTACTCGTTTGGGGTTTTAATGATCCAAAAATCAATTTTAGATAGATTTGTCACAAATATACTAGTTTAGATCTTTTGTGGTATTCATGTTTTTTTTTTTCCGAATTTTCTATTGACTTGTCTCTTAATTTCATCTTTTTTTTTCTCTCTTTTTAGGCAAATGATTACTTACAAAGCCCAAAAAAGGAAAAAAAAAAAAAAAGAAAGAAGAAGAAAAGTAAAGGATTACTTGCGTGAGAGGCAAGTTGATTACTATAAATTTGAGAAACCCATGTCTAGTTGTCGGTCGTTCTAAAATTTGAATCTTTTTTCATCTACTTATAAAATATTTTTTTCTTCTAGGGTAAGGAAATCCACATGGATCCATCCAATTGGGTCATTCAAATGATTCTTTTGGTGTGAAGAATTTTGCGATAATTCTCGTCACATATATGCGTTAAGTTGGGCTGTTTCTAATTGGTATCTGATATGAAGGAGAATTTGGGATACATTAATCTTCTATACTCTTTCTATGGTTATAATATAACATTCACTTCTTGATTGAATTTATGGTATGAATATGCGTTGACTCAATAACTATACTTTTAACGGTCAAAATACATTGTATAAAGCAAAGATCAAATGAGCCAAACTCTTTCTAGTGATTAGTGAGATCAATTTCCTTCAGATAAGTTGGTCATGACAAGTCGAGAAATCCATGTCCATGGTTGGTCTTTTACGAATTTATATATATTTTTTATTTTTTTTTTGTTTTTTATGATACATATTTTATTTTGGAACATGATATTCGTGTACATTAGGGACCATATATAATTAGTTTCCGCATAAAATATCCTGGGAATTTCATTTGATGGAAACCGAGACAGTGATTTTAAAGTGCGATTAAACTCAAATACAAACTAATGTCTTTGGGAAATTTATAAGTTAAGTTCACCTTCAATTTACAAGTTTCTGGTTTGCAATGAGATTTACATTCTCATAAGGAAAAGTTAATAATTTAATCAGAAAAAAATAGAGTCAGATCATATGTAATTAGTTTCCCCATAAAATATCCTAGGAATTTGATCAGATGGAAACCAGGACAGTCTTTTTAAAGTGCGATTAAATTCAAATTCAAATACAAACTAATGTCTCTAGGAAATTTATAAGTTAAGTTCAACTTCGATTTACAACTCTCTAGTGTGCAATGTGATTTATATTCTTATAAGAAAAAAAGTTAATAATTTAACCAGAAAAGGTTTAACTTCAATTTACAAGTTTCTGGTTGGTTTGCAATGAGATTTACGTTCTCATAAGAAAAAGTTAATAATTTAACCAGAAGAAAACAAAAGACGGAGTAAATAAAAGAAATGGAGACGCGGGGAATCGAACCCCGTGCCTCTCGCATGCGAAGCGAGCGCTCTACCATATGAGCTACGTCCCCATTCGACGACTATTTGAAAATATATAAAAAAAATACTAATCTTCCTGATTCGTCCTCATCTCTTTGAAACAATTTCTTTTAAAGAACGTTTTAGAGAAACAAAAAAATCTTTACAAAATTATGTTGATTATCGTTATCTCTTATGAAGCAATTAATCGAAGATGCGATAGTGATGTGTTCGACACATCAAGAGTATGACCTCTCTCTATGTTAGAAAGATATATTAGGGTATCAACCATAAAATTTTGCTCGAACATTTGTAAAATCCGGGCCATTGATTTCTGAGAATATTGCAATGTAATTATAACGCAAAAAGAAAAAAAAAAGTAATTTGAAATTCTCAAGATGATTGTCTTATGATGTCATGCATACTTTATGATTTTCGATTTCTTATCATCATACATATTATTCAAGTTAGTTTTTCAAAATCCATCGCAATAACTTTTCATTGTTCAAACCCAAAAAGAAAAGGGACAAACAAGAAAAATCAGAACAGAAGTGCATCAAACTTAAAAAATATATTTTAATTTGCAACAGCACAGCAATTAAATAGGATTACTTATCGGACTAAACTGGTACATCTCTAAATTGTTGGATGTTTGGTTGCCACATAATGAGCGTTGAGGATTGGAGTTATAATAAATGTTACATCGTTTGATTTTGATGATATTACAACCGTCGCTTTGTTTGACTGACACATGTGGTAAAAGAGTACGGATGAATTATTCAAGTACCAGGTGAGTTCGACAACAAACATGACATGATTATTAGTCATGCTCCATAGGTCGACACGGAATTGACCTAAACACGATCGGTCTCTACCCAAACCCTCTAACTTCATGTTGTATTCGAGCCGTGTTATAATGTCGAGTCGAAAATCGTTACCCGAACTCTAGATAGGATTTTTGAAATTAATTCTTAGGAAAATTTGAGTTTGCTCGCCACGGCTGTCGGTTAACGGTATCCATGGGTTACCCAAAAAAAAAATAAAATTTGCAATAGTAGAAACGTATGAGCTCATGCAATAAAAGACAAACATGGCCTAAGATCCTAAGCTGCAAGGAGAGGTATTTGGCGGGGGCCCAAATCAACGCATCGCGTTAACGAACATAACGACATTACATTTCAGTTCTTCTGCCGCGACAGAACGTGGGGGAAGAAGAAGCAGGGGAGAGCCCCGAGCACAGCAGCGTCTGCTCGCTCCGTCGGACGAAGACAGCATCGATCCTTCCGGCGCAATCCCTTCATCGGAATCTGCGAAGATCTCCGCCGTCGTTGGCCCCCCCGCCGTTCGACGACCCGACGTACCTCTGAGAGTCCCGCCACCCCTCGGAAAACCCGAGATTTTTCATTCCCCTGTCGTCGATCCCCGTTCCGTTCCAACGACCGAAACGTTTCTGAGTTTTTGTGCGACAACGTTCGAGAGCTGATTGATGCGGCACGTTCGTTATTCGTGAAATCTGGCCTGTCGCGGGACCTCTGGTTCTGTGCGGAGAGATCCTGATCACCCTTCAGGTTCGGCACCGATGGCGATGTCTGATCGGCGTGGTGTGATGGTCTCTGGGTGGTATTGATTCGTCCATCACGTTTGGTGGCTTATTCGGCCGTAGGGGCAGCAGGCCGACAGGGGTTCTGGCAATGGGGAAAATCATGAACGGATTAGTGTTGCAAATGCTTCTTTTAACAGGTACCTGTCTTACTTGTCGAAGTTTACTGGAGAATTTTGATAGTGCTGGAGCATGGTGGCTCTGGGATGACAGGGTTGGGCTTACCGCGACATAATTTTGTTCACTAATAGGGATTCAATGAGATTGTGGTAGGTGATATGAGGGATGAGTTATTAATCATTGTGTGCATATGCATAGGTATAGTGTTCGAGGATGATGGATGGTCTATCTGTTTGGTGTCGCTCACTTGTTTTAGGCTGTCAAGACATGGTATTGGAGGGATAAGAAAAACGAAAGTCCTGAACATTTCGCCCGTCAGTCGATTGAGTCACTAACATTTTACTTTGTCATGATGGCTTGATTCCTCATGGGTTTTCTTGTAATGCTTTTACTTGGCTATTCTAATGGAACTTCATTTTCATTTCGTGATCTCTCCAGCTGCTTTACTCAGTTGGAATCTGATATCTCTGGTTGATTTGTCGGCTTTTCTTATCATGCAATTCGATGGCTCAAAAGCAGGTAAAAAAGCTGTGCTACCATTTCTCTTCGCAATGTATTGCCATCTGCGCCCCCCTCTACTTGAGCCATTGAAAAAGTTAGATATTACTTTCATGGAAAAGAACCACGACAAGCACTTCTAACGTTCAATGAAGGATATGAAAATAAATGCTCAAGATAAATATCAGCATGCACAAAGGCGTTTGTGCTTACTAGCCGGAAGTTTTAGAACCTTATATGTGCTGCCATTTTTCTAACCCTCTAATGTCCTCATGCCTTGCCTCTTGCGGGTCTCCAACTTGCTTTGTGCTAGTTCAAGTTATTCATTCGAACAGACCCTTAGAGCAGCCATTTCTTTAGCTACACCAGTTTCCCGTTTTTGTATTCCTGTTCTCCTCTGTTGCATTTTCGCATTGTCTTCATTAGCAAGCGATACTCTCCATTTTCCTTGGACTTGTATTTTTCTGGGGAAGCGTTTTCTTTTCACAGTTGGTTTTTAAGATTGTCAGGAGAATTATCTTGTTGTAACTTTTGACGATAATGGATTGTTGGTCCAATTCTCTTTCCTTTGCCATAAAGGAAATTATTCTGATGATGTTAAGTATGACGTCATCTGTGCTGCTATCAGGTTATCTATCCAAGAGGCACCATTTGGTATCATATTTTATTTGCATGTTCTCCTTTCTGGCTGTCTTTTTACATGCCATATTCCACTTCATATGGGCTATTGAGGGAGATCAATGGTTTGCAATCAATTTTAAGTGGGCAAAGCTAGCCGGATTTGAAAGGTAACCTTTATAAGTATTAATTTCGTGAAGTTATTGCAAAGATCATCAGTAATGCTTCAGTGATACACGGTCATAACAAAATTTGGTTTGAGTTTTGCAGAATTTACTCATGGACACCGCCTTCTGAATTGTATTTTTTGGTCATTCAAATATCCATAGCTTTTGTTGCTCTAAGGAGAATATCAGGGGGTAGGCTTGGACAAGATTTGCGAGGAGATTCTTGTTTGGAATGTTTTTGTTCTTCTCGTGGCTACATAGGTTGGTTTAATTTTAGTATGCATGATAAAGTTTCAGTGCGTTATCTGGAACTTTGTATTGTTTGGTTACCATGCAATTGCATTTTAGTTTCTTCTTCACTAAGGATAAATCATGGTATTGATCAAGACAGTTCTATAAAAGAAAACGTCACATAAATCTGTATGTAACATATAGAATATTACATCAGCTGAGTAGTCCTGATTAAAAATAATCGAGTAGATGGTTGTCTGATTATGGTATAATTTCTTTCAAAGGGTCTCATCTCAGAACGTCATGCTGCCTGTTGTTGCCTGCTGTACAGTTAGCCGTGGGGATAAGTAGTCCATCGTGGACTTCTTTCCCATTTTTTATTTGTAGCTGCATTGGCCTCGTGGATTGGTCTTTAACAAGCAACTTTCTTGGGCTCTTTCGGTAAGTAGTCCACATTTCACCTTCCCAGATCAGCAGCTCTAGCTTCACGACTACTCTCCATACTTTATACTTTTTAAATCTACTGATTACACTCAACATTCCATTTCAAGGTGGTGGAGGTCTCTTTTGCTTTATGCAGGTTTCAACATTCTCCTGTTGTATAGCTACCAACTTCCGATCGAGTTTTCTGAACTTTTTGTGAGGATCGCTGACTTTGTTGGCTTGTATAAAATAACTGCTAAGTCAGACTGGTCACAACTGTGTTCTGGTGTCTCTCTCCTATCCTTCTACATATTGGTGAGCAGATCCTGTTCAGAATGAGACTTCCTTGACTAAGTTGTCATTCTTGACTCTAGCTTCTTGCCTATAGTGTTGTACATAGATCCATCACTTATGTCTTGCGTGACAAATTCGCAAACAAAGAATTAGGAAAATAACAGGAGAGGCCTCAATGAGCGGACATCTCAGACAAATCTTCAAAATCATTATAAGCTTCATGATTGGAGCTTTGGAGAATGCATAATTTGAATATATTCACAACTGGCCTGCAAAGGCTTATTAATTTTGAAGTTGTGGCTCTTCCCTGTACTGGAATATGGTTTACTGGTAGAATACCTACATTACTGATCAGCCAAATATTCCCCCAGCCTAGTACTTCACTTTTCATGGAACGACCTCTAGTTCTTCTGGGTTATTATGCGAGAGGAACTGTCAATGGCTCTCTAATTATACGTGAGATGTTTGAGACAAAATCATCTAGGGTCTCGGGTATGAGAAACTGGTTTCTTGCCAAAATGACATGCATGTCACGGAGCTCTACTCATCTTATTAAAAGTTCATCATAAGTAAAGAGAATCATCTGTTGCAGAACTCACTGCTTAGACAGAAGTTAGCTTGTACTGCCAACACCTTATGGACTATCAAGTTGAAGTTTTCTTTCATTCTCTCTATAGATTAATATGTAGGATATCATAGCATAAGCATGCATGTTACTAAGTCATGCATGAACTAGTCCATATATGTTTCTTCTTGAGTAGTATTATCTGCTTTCCAACCTGATGAAGTTCTTAATCGTCACCTTTATTACTGCACTTCTCAGCTATCACTAATTCGTGACTATCTTGAAGACATGGATGTCATAATGTCCACTTCGGAAAGCGATTTAATGGAGCCGCTTCTTCTCTCAAAGCATTCCTTTTTAATCAGCGGATCAAGGTAAAGTTCATAGTACTTGAAAGTTCAAGGTGCTTTTTAGAACCAAGGACTCTCTTGTATTTTAATAGATAGGTCATTTTGTGGAAAAAGAAAACTGTATGACTTCAATTTTTCTTTAGGAAACTGAAGCATGATATATAACAAGCTCAATGGATACATCAGTATTTATGCATGTCCCCTGGTGGCTATATTTACAATTATTTGATGACAGACAACTGAACTAGTCAAGTAGACGTTTGAACCAAAAAGAGCTCTGAGAGTTCTGTCCTCCTCTATATTTGTTCCTCTTGTAAATTATGATCATTTGTCTGCATTAGAGGTTCAGCTACTCAAAAAAATTTTCCATAAGTTTTGGAAGTATAAGTTGCTCTTTGGGAGCATGATCAATCTCTACTCCCTGAGAGGTATAAGGAATAATGGGAAGTTTGTTGGGGGTCAAGGAACCACAGGAAGTGTTTTTAATTGTGAGAGGTGGCAAAAGTAGAAGTTTCGCCAACCTTTTAAAACCAAAGATGTCTAGGACTATTTGGAAAAGTACAACACATCCAGCAGAAAGGGGAACGACTTGGTGTTATTAGTGACACGCTGATTTATTTACTTACATAGTGGTTCAGCTTGTGCTTCTATTGATTTTTGGTGGCATTTTAATTGATTAGGCACCTTAGGTATGGCGGTTTGATGCTTTTTTCTTTTCTTTTTTTTCCCAATTCATCTCCACTGCTGCAATAAGTCTGCATCTCCACCCTACAGTTTCTGTGTTGTGAGAGAGTTGGAACTGGCAGTGATATTATATACCTTTTTTGCATCTTGTAAATCTTTTTCTTACTAACATGTCATCTTACTGAGTGAACCGTGAGACCATCTGCAGTAGACATGCTTATAACCTACCATCTAATGTTTCACAGTGAGTTATAACGTATCTACTATTCTATGTAGATTTTTCACTATAATTTTTCGAATTTGCAGGTCTAGGTTAAGGTACAGTAACCTATCAGGGAGGAGCGTTTTCCAGGCATTTAGCATCAACTTTTTCACTTATGGATTTCCGGTATGAGTTCCACATCTGTTTCTCTGGAATCTCATTATCACCTAGAGGACTCATCTCTAAGCTGAATTGCTTTGACCTCTGTGAGCCATCCATAATTTTTTCTTTTTTTTTGCAAAAGTGCAAATGGAACTTTGCTGTGCCAAAAAAAGTTAGATTGCATACCAAAAATCAAGAGTGCCTCATAGCCAAAAAAAAAAGAGAAAAAGTTAAACTACTTCCGTGCGAGGAACATTAGATTGATTGCTTGCATAAGAAGCAAAGATCATGGAGAGCCCAACGTACCCACTCCAGAAGACTAGCCAATTGTCAGAGCCAGGGGGCTGGAGTTACTTCCTTATGTAGCTTCACATGTGTAGGCCATATGGAAAAGATGGTTATTGGGGGAAGAAAGTGTTGGTTTTATTGATTCGGAGGAAAAATGTAAAAGAACGAAACATCTATGTCATGCTAGTTCTAAACAATTAATTTTTTAAAATCCTCTTATAGTTACAATATCTGATTCATAAATATCAGGTAAAAAAGATATTCATTTCAGTCGATTAGCATGTTGACCTCATCTTATAGTGTAGCTAAGCTGCATGTCTTTGAACTCTTTCGATTATGATGAATTCTTATAGCACGGGCAATGAAAATTACCTGAATCATTGACTAAAGCTTGCTTTGGAATATGCAGGTTTTATTGCTATCTCTGACATTTTGGAGCTTCTACTTTGCAAGTTTATGTTCTTTCGGACTACTTGCTTATGTTGGCTATGTCTTGTATGCCTTCCCTTCTGTGTTTCTCTTCCATCGGTTAAATGGCTTGCTTCTCGTATTTATTCTCCTCTGGACTGCTAGCACTTACGTCTTCAATTTGGCATTTGCTGTCCTCAATAGTAAACTACGGAAGGTATTTTCAGCTATCTTTTGCTCCGGTGGCTTGCTTAGCATCACAATTTATTTTTCTTGCGAACCATTATTGCAGGATATGGAGATTTGGGAAACTTTTGGCTTGTGGCATTATTCCATTCCCGGATTTTATCTGCTGGCACAGTTTTGCCTTGGAATTCTAGTTGCTCTGGGTAATCTTGTGAACAGCTCCGTCTTCCTCTTTTTGTCTAATCACGACAGACAGCTTGGCAATGACAACCATTCTGTAGAAGGTAAAATAATGGCGTTCAGTTGGTAATTAAACTAGTTCCTGGAACTCTAGGTTGAGATGTCTGCTAGGATTTTTTATTGTACTTGGACTTGCATGCTTGTGACTCCTTTTTGATCTTTCAGAGAGAGGATCCAAAGGGCATGAGGCACTAAAAGTTTCAAATTACCTTAATTAAGACTCACCCAATACTAATTACTAACACCACTAAATATATTGCAACAGTACCCCTCAAGCTGGTACGTCCAGCTTGCAACTAACAGGTACAGTTCTCTTCAATAATTTGCATCTCAGACAGAAAAGATGATATCTGAAAGAGCGTGGCGAGTTTGATTGTGACTTGATCGAAAGTCTAGGATGACGAGGGATGTTGTAGTGGATAGTGAATCCACCTCTGAGAGCACAAGATTGGAGGCACAGTGTTGATGGCATTGAACGAGGAAGGTGGGCCTAGGAACTTGACATTGAGGAAGGATAGACTTTTTTGTTACTAATTTCAGGGAGGAACAAAAGTTGGGGCTTTAGATTTGGGTCCATCTCTCCTGGTTACTTTGATACTCTGTAAATATTTTAGGATCTTCAAGAGGGAGGGAGAGAGAAGAGATTAAGATCTTTACTCAATAGCTTAATGAAAGAGTACATAAGATGACTGCAATAATAAAGCATAAGAGACATCCAAAAACCCTAATTACTTTAATTAAAACTCACCTACTAACTACTATAGCACCACTAAATATCTCTTCAACACTAACGAAACCCATTCAACATCGAATTCCGCCAAATTCAGCTGACGTGACCATCCTACAACGCCACAATATGATGCAGATAACTTTAGTCATGTCGAAACCTACAAGAACACTGCTGTGGAAAAATTTAGCCAATGTGAATAACGTTGGAGTATGATGCAAATAGGATTTAGCCAATGTGGATAACTGTGAATATTTATGTTGGAAAAAAGTTTATCCATGCCATATTTTGAAGGCCATGTCAGCTGAATTGGGCACGATTTGATGTCTAAGAGACTTGATTAGAGAACTTGTGAACATAGAAGGACTTGATGCGATAAATTAGAAGTATAGGTATTTGATTAGAAAATGCGTAAAAGTACAGGGATGAAAGGTAGCATTCATCCTATCAAAGAACAGTTTTGACACATCTTAGCCAAGCAAGAAGAGCACGGTCATACTTTTTCCATTTGGCCATCCTCTCACTAGAGGAAAAAAGCATAGAAAAATTCATGGAAAAAAGAAAATTAGTCTTCATTCGTTTGGTTGTACATAGACAATGAGTAATACCCTGCATGTCTTAATTTCATCAGGTATCCAAGTCTTTGACTTGCGATCTCCTATTTTCTTTGAGGATGCTTAGGAAGTTCCAAGAGAATTTATTCTAGGATATTTGGATAAAAAAAAGCAGAAAAGAATTATGAAATTCAGGAAATTAGTCAGTCAGAAACCAGCTTTTCACCCCAATAGACGTCTAACATTAGGTAATGCCGGAATTCATCTCCCTCAACTGAATATGATGAGGGTAATTCAGTCCTAGTCATACCTTGGTGTGATGTACGGCGGGGTAAAATTTGTCCTGGTCCTTCATTGTCATGCAAGAAAGGTGAGACTTATCTGATGTTCTTAACTTCTAACGTTAAAATTAAACCGTTATCATCTGAGTTCTTAGGAATTCTTCTGCCACTCTGATCCATACAGTCGCATTTTTTACGGACACCACTTTTCTTTTTTCATGTCCAGAATGTTTTTGGTAACGCATTTGTTCTGGGGAACAATTTCTTTTCAGAAATAATTTTTGTCTATTTCTATTATCAAGAACAATTTCTCAATAAAATAAAGCGGTAACTATATAAAATTTCTATTCTTTGAATGAAAAAAAAAAGAATAGAAATACATTTGGTATGATTCACAATGTATAATTTCTTTTAAATTTTTTCTTATTTTTCTTTATTGTCGCCATTGTCGATCGTCACCACTTGCCATCGACAACCGCCGCCGCCGACCATTGCCACCAGCCATTGATGACGCTAATGACGGACTGCCGCTTGCTGCCATTGATGACGCTAATGACGGACTGCTGCTTGCTGCCACCATCTGCTGACTGCCAATTGGGGCCAGCCAGCGGTCATCAGTGGTTGGCGGCAATGGTTGGTGATGGTGGCGGTCAGCGGCGGTCATTGGCGGGTAGCGGCAATGGTCGTCAATGCCGGTCGGCGGGTGGTGGCAGCAACTGTCATCGGCGGTGGGTGCGGTAGTTGGTGACAACGGCAGCTAGCAGTGGTGATGGCGGTCGCCTATCGGCCAGCAGGCGAGTGGTGGCCTCAATGGTCATCGGCAGTGGGCCGTGGCAGTGGTAGTGAAGGCGGTCGGCTGGCGGTCGGCTGGTGGTCGATCGGTGGGCGGGCGGGCAGTGGGAGGCGGTTGGCTGACGCGCGGCGGGCAATGGGGGACGGCAGCCAGCTGGCGGCAGTGGCCGGACAGCAAGGGCAACGGTGAAGGGAGGGACAGTAAGGATGAAGAAAAAAAAAAAAGAAAAGAAAAAATAACTTATTTCTAAGTTACTTTTTTTTACTTTTTATTTCTGTTTCAAATCTATTCCTTAGCGATTTTTCTATTTCGGGAATAGAAAAATCAATTGACGTTACCAAATGGATTTCTGTTTTTTTTTTTTTTTTTTTTCTAGGGACAAAAGAACAGAAATTAGGAGGAATAAAAATGTTACCAAACATGGCCTTATTGGCTATTGCTTTCATTAATACTATACAGTGGCCCAATTACACTAATTTTGGCCTTCGTTTCAGGTGAAGAGGAGATGAAGGTTTTTATTGTGGCTACAATAGCATGGGGGTTGCGTAAATGTTCCCGCACAATCACATTGTGTTTAATATTTCTCGTTGCAGTCAAACCTGGCCTATTCCATGCTGTATACAGTAAGTTTATGGACCTCTGGGTTCATTTCACCTACTTTTGCTATTTTTCGGTGGCCTCTGAAGCACATTTTGCATAGGATTGTATGATATCATCAGATGCTTCTGATATCTTAGCCCATTTAAGCAGTCTTCCGTGTCCATTTATCTGCAATTTTTTCAGGACTATCCTGCCCTGAGCTTACTGCTGCCTATTTTTCTTTATATGCCAGTGATATTTTTCCTGGTGTATCTTTTAAGTCACAGCATCAGCAAAAAGAAATGCCAGTACCTGGTACTTCTTTGCGAGGTGCATTTCGCTCTGCTATATATTCTTCACCTTGATCTCATCTCGAAAGTCTTGGATCAGAAAGGGTCATTTGCTGGAGAAATTCTGAAACAACTAGGTGAGGTGACCACATTTGAGGTGCCCATTTTTTCAAGTACCAAGACAGTGCACCTTTCCTGGCAGATGAGATTGTAAACATATATTCTTTATTGCACGTGTGCATGTGAAGTTCGATATATCATGTTTATGTAGTGATCCTTTTCCGTCTGCAATTTATGAGTTTCCTTTTCAGGTCTTTACAAATGTGATCAGAATGGCCATTTGTTGAAGGTAGCGATGCTTGGATGCTTTTGTGCCCTTCACAATCATGGGATTGAAATTCTATTCAGATTTTCAAATGTGGTGCAGCAAACACCCTTCCCACCCATTGGGTTTAATATATTGAGAGCTGGCTTGATCAAATCAGTTCTGTTTTCTGTGTACACTTCACGATCCTGTGAGAGGCAACATGAATTTTCTTCTAATGGTACAGCTTCTTTGAAACCGAACTTTCTCTCAATGGCCATTGCAACCGTTCTAGTTGTTGGAATGGACCTTCAATGTTGAATGATCAATACATGCAGCATTTGTGGAAATTAAGAATTATTAGAAGTGAAAGATCTTTGCTAGTTGAGTAATTCCTTTTATTTCTTCTTCTGTCAATTAATATGTTTGATTGAAAAGAGGCTTAATATCAAACCCATGGGTTGGTTCAATGGTAAAGGGTTGACTTGTCTATGTAGTTTGGCACATGGGGTAAGTTTGATTCCCCACACCATCAAGTGCAAACAACTTCAAGTTTGGGCCACCGATCCTGGATTTGGTTTGTGTCATACCTGATCAGTTAGTGCTTCATGAGCCTAGGTTTTACCTAGCTGGACTTCTTTGTCATAATAAAAAAAAAGAAAAAAAAAGAGGCTTAGTAGGATGCTCTCGTGTAGAAGAGATCCAAATTTGCACGAATGGAAGGTAACGTGCGTTAGTTTCACATTATAGAAATAGCAATGTCCCCAGAGAAAAGTGATTTACTTGACTTGTTATAGTTCCCATTGCCATCTATATATTTACCTCCGGGTTAAACTGTCAAAAAACATACTCAACTCTGGAGTTCATCCTAGAGGAGACAAGAAAGCTTCTACATATCTCATTTTCTTACAGCTACCCGTCAAGGAGAGATCACGGCTGCTGCAATCGAGTTTAGCCACAAGGTTGTGTGTTGTTTAGATCATACTATCCAGTAAATTTAATTGAATTACCAGATTTAAGATAATTTAGGTGAGGCCTAACTGCTCTAAGTAGTCTCTGCCCTGGTAAGTTGAGTTACTTTGTGACTTCTGTAGAGATCTCAGCTGAAATTTCTTTACAGAGTTTGCTTATTCTTTTGAGAAGAATTTGCCTGACAGTTTTTCCTGCAGTCTTCATGTGAACTTACTCTATGAGCAGTCATTGATTTGATTGTAGATTTTGAGCATATCTGAACATGACAACAGTCTACAGAATTCATGAAAATCAACAATTCCGGGACCTTACCTTGTTTTCCTCTTTTTTTCAGAGAGGAAGATAATGATACATTTGGGTGCTATTGGTCAGAAGTTTCTTTCAGTATATCGGTCATGTGGAAGCTACATTGCATTTTTGACTATTCTTGTTGCACTATACCTAGTTACTCCAAACTATGCTTCATTTGGTTACTTATTCTTTCTTCTGTTTTGGATTATTGGGAGGCAACTTCTAGAAAAGACAACAAAACCCCTCTGGCTTCCTCTAAAGCTATATGCAATTGCAATCTTTGTGTTCATTTATTTTTTGAGTGTCTTTGACAAGATCCGGCCGTGCTTTACCAACTTGATAGATCTTCATGCGGTCTTTGGCTATAATCCAGAGGCTTCACCATTGGAGAATGTGCGGCAGTCTCTAGCTGTGCTTGTTGCCATTCAACTGTTTAGCTATGAGAGGAGATGGAGCAAACATACCATGTCGACTGATAGTGATACAACAATTAAAAGGACTATTACTTTCTTGAAACGGCTTCTCATCTTGCATGTTGAGAAGATACTATATCTTGCCGTGCTATACACGTCCTTGTCCCCAATCAGTGCGTTTGGTTTTCTGTATCTTCTTTTCCTAGTGTTCTGTTCAACCCTACCAAAGTCCTCTCGGATCCCATCAAAACTATTTTTAGTTTACTCAGGATGTACTGCAATGACTAAATATCTTTTCCAAATATGGGGTGATGAGGCAGAGATGTTCCCAGGTCAAAAGAATTCCTATTTTTCTCTTTTTCTGGGTTTGCAGATTTATAAACCTGGTTTCTGGGGGCTGGAATCTGGGTTGAGGGGGGAAGTTTTAGTTATTTTTGCATGTTTGCTTCACTACAACGTCTTCCACTGGCTGAAGAAAATGCAACATGAAAGAAGCATAGGAAGATGGGATGAGGCATGCGTTTTGTTTGGGACGGCAGATGAAATTTTAAGTGAAGTCTGCAATCTTACCCAAGAAACCGCATCAAGCTTCAGCCCGTTACTAGATAATGGGAGACACATGCCAAGTCACTCTTGGGCATCTTCTAGCTCCGGTATATCTGGAAACGCGTCTCCTATATCCTCTGGAAATAGTGGTCCTCAAGGTAGAAAAAGCAAAGAGTACCTATACACCTATTTCTGGGAAAGCTGCAAGGGAAGCAATAAGTGGAACAGAAAGAGGATTCTCTTCTTCAGAATGGAGAGACTTCACAAGCAAAAGAAGTTACTGGAAGTTTATTTGAAGCTTTATATAGAGAACATTTTTAGCCTTTTCGGGCTGGAGATTAATATGGTTGTGTTACTTCTTGCCAGCTTTGCAGTGTTAAATTCTATTTCTTTGTTATATGTTGCATCACTCGCTGCTTGTGTTCTTCTACATCGAAATGTTCTACAAAAGCTGTGGCCTATGTTCGTGTTTTTGTTTGCTTCGATTGTCACTCTTGAATACTTGGCCCTGTGGTCAAACTTGATGTCCAAGAAACAAGATGAGGGAGGCAAAGCACAAGTGAGGTGTCATGACTGTTGGAGGTTCTCTGATCACCATTTTGAGTTCTGCAAGAGCTGTTGGCTTGGTACGTTCATCAATTTTAAATGCTCATGATTGTTTTTTGGTTCCAATTCTCCTCCAATTTCTGACACTTATGAGGAGCACATGGATCACTCTTTTCTGGCATTTTTACAAGTCTCTTTCCAGCTTTTCAAGTGAAAGATTAAGATTTATAGAAATATGCCTTGATTCTCATTTTGGGGATTTTCTTAAGCTTGTTTAGCTTTTCTTTTGGCCAAATATGCTTGTTTAACCTTCGTCCATGAACAAGTAATTTAAGTAATTTTCTATAATTTTTAGTTTACATTTTTTGGAAACCATGGTATGTTAGAAATAGTTGAAGGTCTCCTGTTGCAAAAATTTCTTTTTGGAACTTGATTGTATTTGTATTAGAGACTATTCTAGAGAATCATCTCCATTTTTCTGGGAATCAGTTCTGAAGTTTATTTCGAGCTGCCATGCACTTTTTGCAGGAGTAATAGTTGATGATCCCCGAATGCTTATCAGCTATTACATGGTTTTCATGTTTTCGTGCTTCAAGCTTCGTGCTAATCACTTGTCGGATCTCCCACGATCCCAGATGTATCGACAACTCATTTCTCGATGCAAGAACACATCTCTGTTGAGTGATCTCTCTTTTGAAACAAAAGAGTTGTGGACGCTACTTGACTATTTGAGGCACTACAGTTATTGCCATTTACTGGATCTTGTTCTCGCTTTGATATTGATCACGGGAACCCTTGAATATGACGTGCTTCACCTAGGTTACCTTGGCTTTGCTCTTATCTTTTTCAGATTGAGGCTTGATATTTTGAAGAAGAAGAATAGGATCTTCAAATTCCTAAGAATTTACAATTTCTCCCTAATTGTCCTTTCTCTTGCCTACCAATCTCCTCTAATTGGGAATTATATTGAGGCGAAATTCACAACAGTTGATTCCATAGGTCAAGTCATTGGCTTTTATAAGTATGACTATGGTTTCAGAATTACCTCAAGATCTGCACTTGTCGAGATAATCATATTTATGCTAGTATCACTTCAGTCGTTCATGTTCTCCTCCCAGGAGTTTGACTATGTATCGAAGTATCTTGAAGCAGAACAGATTGGTGCCATAGTGCGTGAACAGGAGAAGAGGGCTGCTTGGAAAACTGCACAGTTGCAGCATATACGTCGGTCTGAAGAGCTGAAGCGCCTGCGAAACTTGCAAGTAGAGAAGATGAAATCTGAGATGCTCAACTTACAAATTCAGCTCCAAAGCATGATTCCCCATGCAAATAGTGACAATAAATCTCCAAAAATCCATGGCCTTCAGAGGAGGAACTCAATTAAGACTTACAAACCTAATAGCTATCCTGGGAAGGGGGAAGACAAGTTCATGCAGCAGGGTTCTGATCCGAGCTTTAAGTTAGTATCCACCTTTGAAATGAATGAATCTAAAAGTCCACCAACCAGGGACCCAACTAAACTCTTGTTGGAGTCCTTCCCTGAAATATCAAAGCATGGGGAGAGAGATCTAGACACAGGGTTATGGGATTTGGAGAGAAGTAGTAAAGCAAACTTCCAAGACAAGGAAAATCCACTAAGTTCTGCAGTAAATATGATTGGTGATGGAGTTTCTCAAGTGCAATCTCTTGGGAATCTTGCAGTTGCCAATCTTGTCACTCTTTTGAACATAGAAAACGAAAAACAAGAAATGGATGGCCAGTCTTCTGAGGATGAGGTTTATTATGAGATTGAGAGTCAAAACATAGACTGTGAACAAGTGGAACAGGCGTTTGTTATGAGATCTGTGAATGAATTGACAGCTTCCGGTTCTTCATGCCTTCAACTTGGAGTGATCAACCGATACATGTGGGCTCAAATGCGGTCAAACAATGATATCGTCTGCTACTGCTGCTTTGTCCTGATATTTCTATGGAACTTTAGTCTTCTCTCCATGGTCTACTTGACAGCTCTGTTTCTATATGCTCTTTGTGTAAATACCGGGCCAACTTACATGTTCTGGGTCATCATGCTTATATACAGCGAGGTGTGCATTCTACTTCAGTATGTATACCAAATCCTCATCCAACACTGTGACTTGTCCATCAAAACTGAGTTCCTTCAAAAAATTGGATTTCCTGCACACAAGATTGTGTCATTCTTTGTGATCGGCAACTTGCCTCTTTTTTTGGTTTATATCTTCACTCTCCTACAGACCTCAATTACAGCAAGAGATGGTGATTGGCAAACAGTCACAAAGTTCAGTATTCAAAGGAAGAGGAACAAGAGACAGGGCGAAGCTTTAACTAATTATAGCTGCAAGGAAAGAATATGCAGGCTGATTTTATTTGCAGGAAATCCAATCAATCAATTTGTTAGAGGCCTTTATAGGTACTGGAAATCTCTGACAGAAGGAGCAGAAACTCCTCCTTACTTCGTCCAAGTTTCCTTGGAAGTTAAGCAGTGGCCTGAAGATGGCATTCAACCAGAGAGGATTGAGTCAGGAATGAATGAGTTACTCAGAATTATCCATGATCGAAGATGCAAAAAACCTGATAATTTATCCCCAGCAAGCAGGATCCGTATCCAGAGTATCGAAAGAAGCACTGAAAATCCTAATATTGCTCTGGCTGTGTTTGAGGTCCTGTACGCGTCTCCTTCGACAGAATCCACTCCAGTTGTGTGGCATAAATCACTAACTCCAGCTGCTGATGTTTCTCATGAGATTCTAATAAATAGAGGGGCTGGTATTCTAGAAGAAGTTGGATTTCCTTACCCAATAATTTCTGTGATAGGTGGAGGCAAGCGAGAGATAGACTTGTACGCCTACATTTTTTGTGCAGATTTGGCTGTTTTTTTCCTCGTTGCCATTTTTTACCAATCGATCATAAAGAACAAAAGTGAGTTCCTTGAAGTTTATCAGCTTGAAGATCAGTTTCCAAAAGAATTTGTCTTTATCCTGATGGTAAATTTTTTGTTCTTTTATTGGATGCTAAATCCATTGCATTACAATGTGTGCTTGAGAGTCTTTCTGGTACAATTAATACTTTCACACGGTTATTAAGTCACATACTCGTTCCAGTTTGCCTGATTATATTTAGACGTGCAGAAAAGTTCAAGGTCTAGTGTCATTTTTATCGCTGCAATTTCCATAAAAGGGAGTAGTACTTTTTGGCAAAAATGTTCACAATTCTGTACTGAATCTTTGTTACATATGTCCTCTAATCTAGAACTTATAATCAATGAATCCAGAAGAGGATATGTAACCCCAGAACTGAGGCAAAATTATAGTATGTTGACATAGTAGTGTATGATTCCGTGTCAATTCTTCTGAAATGTATTTGGTGCTTTCCCCTTTGCAGGTAGTCTTTTTCCTGATTGTACTCGATCGGGTTATATACCTTTGCTCCTTTGCCACTGGAAAAGTCATTTTCTATCTTTTCTCACTTGGCCTTTTCACCTACTCAATCACAAAGTATGCTTGGTATACAGCATTGCCAAATAAGCATATTGGGAGGTTTGCGCTTCGTGCCATCTTTCTCACCAAGGCAGTTTCTCTGGCTCTGCAGGCTGTCCAAATCCGCTATGGGATTCCTCATGAAAGCACATTATATAGGCAATTTTTGACCAGTAGCGTTTCAAAACTAAATTTTTGGGGTTTCCGGCTGTATCGAGCACTTCCGTTCCTCTATGAACTGCGATGTGTGCTTGATTGGTCCTGCACATCTACATCTTTGACCATGTATGACTGGTTAAAGGTACTAGTGCTGCATTCTCCCTCTCTCTCTCTCTCTCAGTTTCCATTTTGTGCTTTTATAAGCCATCAATATATATATGAGTGATAACTTCTGCTTCTCTTTCCCTCTTGTGTGCTCACCAGCATTTAATGAGTGATACTTACCAACATAGTTCATAGAATTGGCTCGTCATGTTCTCTCTCTCTCTCTCTCTCTCTCTCTCTCTCTCTCTCATATGCATGGTTTAACAAGGTGACAACTGCTACGGGCTGTTTCATTTTCTTCTAAAGTGAGGATAAGTTCCTAGCATAAGTGTTGCTTCATGAATGGGGTGGATGGAACATCAATGAAACTTATAAAGCATGAGAACATTTTTCCAGAATAAACTTGCAGCAAGCAAGCAGGCACACAGAGCATAAGCACACGTACACAGACAAGGAGCACACATATATCCTGAGGAGCTTTTTGCAAATTTTAGTTTTTGGTTGTTATATGCTGAGAGGAATTTATTTAGCTGAATCTGATATTAGTTTTATCCCCAGTTGGAGGACATTCATGCCAGCTTGTTTCTTGTCAAATGCGATGCGGATTTGAACAGAGCCGGACACCAGCATGGACAAAAACAAACTAAAATGACAAAATTCTGTGGTGGAATATGCCTATTTTTTGTCTTACTATGTGTTATCTGGGCACCTATGCTGGTAAGGCAAAGCACCATATATGAATGGATTAAGCATAGGGGATAATTGGGCTTTCTGCCTTTACCATTCTTCTCCAGGCATCCTTTTCATCTGTTCTCCTTTTGATGGCTTAGCTTAGTAAAATTACTGGCATCTTATTAGTACATTTCTCCTTTGACATTAACATTGGTTCTATGTCACATGATATGTTGCTATTATTTTTCTGCACAGTGAATCTGCTTCATGATGTGAGAAACATGCAGATTACCATTTAGGACTGTGGACTGCCTATGGTACTCTGAGTTAAGAGGCTCCTCACTCTTAATTTATCCAGATTACCATCAGGATAAATTCTTACTCAATTCTGTTAGAATTTAGTTCTTCCGATATAAGTTATTTGACCGAGTTTAAGTTCTGAAGTGTATATATGGTCTCGCAAGTCACAACGACTAACCACTCCTTTGTGTTGTCTGGGGTTTGGCTCTCTGTTTTGAGAGAGAAGGGAGTTGTGTTATTCCTCTTTGATGCCATTTCTAGTAAATTCAGCAGTTGATCTGCCTGATTATGAATGCTTCATGTGTTGGACAGATGTACAGTAGTGGCAACCCCACAAATATAGCAAACCCTATTAAAGATGCAAGTGCTCGAGTCAAAATAGAGACAGAAAGTGGAAAACTAACTTTGTTTGAGACCACTTTGTGTGAGAAGCTATCATGGGATGAGCTTGATTCATATCACAACTTGGATCCTCTAGGTTATTTGAGTGCATACAATGTGAAAGATGTTCAAGTAATCTGCTGCCAACCTGATGCAAGTACCTCGTGGCTTGTTCCTCCAGTGGTCCACGCCAGGTTTATCAATTCTCTTAGATGGAGCATGAAAATCACCTTTTCTTGGCAATTGACAAGAGACAGGCCAAAAGGAAAAGAAGTAGTGAAATATGAATTAGATGTTGACGATATTAATCTTCCAAGCTCATCAGAAGTTATGGAAGTTCTGAATGGTACGGCCAGCAGTTTTAGAATTTATGATGTCTATCCTAGATTCTTCCGTGTCACCGGTTCTGGTGATGTGCGGCTTCTTGAGCCAGTGGTATGCCATTCTTTGCTATACATAATACATGCTAGTAAAATTTTCTAATTGGAACTAGGATTTGATTTCATCAATTCTTGAGTCTAAATATCAAATAAGAAAAAGACATTGATCATGCAGGTTGCCTCAGTTAGTGGAGATCTTGTTCTAAATCGTGGCCATCCTGGATGGTGGTCATTTCATGATACTGATGCCCCCAATATCAGGGGATATGGGACTTTGGCAGGACCCATGGCAATAGTCGTTTCTGAAGAAACACCACGTAAGTTTTGAATATTTATCATGAGTGGGGATTTGTGTGCTGTTTCTTTCGACAATTCACTTCTGACAAAGTTAATTGAATTTGTGCAGAGGGGATTCTTGGTGAGACACTTAGCAAGTTCAGCATATGGGGCCTCTACATTACTTTTGTGCTGGCAGTTGGTCGCTTTATTAGGCTCCAATGTGCTGACTTGAGAATGAGGATCCCATATGAAAATCTTCCTTCTTGTGACAGGTACAAATCTAGCATAAGTTTCTGACTTTTAATATCCTTGATCCATTTTGTTACCATCATTTAGTACCTGGACTTGTTGTATCCTTTCCTGGATATGATCTGTCATCCAATTTGTCTTCCAAAACCAGTATATGCTGCATTTTCACTCTTATTTCTACCAAATATTGTTGAAGGGTTTCTTGTGGCAGCGAAAGCTCCTTCGTTTCTTGGTGGCACGAGTCATAAGGAGAAGAAAGACATAAAAATACTCAGATTAGGCTGAGGGCTGATAAATTCTATATCCCTTAAATCTTTTACCAGACGAAACTCATACATTGTGGGAAATGACTTAATGCCCTGCAAAATCATTTTTGTCCCCTCACCTTCTTCATTCAGCCAATTTTGTTGATGCAGGTTACTTGCAATATGCGAGGATATATATGCTGCAAGAGCAGAAGGTGAACTTGAGGTTGAAGAGGTCCTTTACTGGATACTAGTGAAAATCTATCGGTCACCACATATGCTGCTTGAGTACACCAAATGTGAGTGAATGTTGGCGAGATAGTTAAGGCTGGATGCACCCCAACATTCATTGCTTTGGCACAAGATCTGAAGGCAAGAAGTGTAAAAAAATGCAAGTCTATTAGGAAGCTTGGTCTGAAATTCCTCGTCCATGGATAGCTTCTATCTTATTTAGACAAGCTTGCCGTCCTTTTGAGTATTGTCTGTCTAGCTGAGGCTCGATCAAACCTTCACTGAAATATGTGTTGTGAAATCCAAATACAAGGATGGCCCCTTTTTATAGTAGGATGTATTGCCTGCTGAACAAGTCTTGAAGCTGGTCAGTGATGAGAGCTTCTGTAAATCTTGCAGTGCAAAACTATGCCTAGCAGCAGAGCAGTACTTGATATGCTTAACAATGCAATCGACCTGATCAAACATGGATAGGTATTAAGAACTGGTCCTTAGATTTTGTGTTCTCTTTGTCTTTTCTCGAGCTCACAATCATATGGGAAATGTTAGCTCAAGCTTCATAATTACCAGTACAAACGCAAGCAGAGACTATAATTCTCCGTTTGGTTCTTCACGGTGATTCCTAGTTGACAGGCTAATATTTATCAGTTGAAGAGCTTTTCTAACACGTCGAGTCTATGTCTGTATAAATGCTCTTGCGTATATGTTGATACTGAATTTGTCTTCAAATAATTGGGTGAGCAGTACTTACGTACCGTGATTAGCTCCATATTTAAGCATACTTGAGTTCTGCATAATCAGTTCAGAGAACACTTCGCCTGTTAATTAGTTTGTGGGGGAAGATCTGTGTAGCTAATCCCTTTCCTTCTAGTTGGAAAAATGATGAACAAGAAGGTGGAGACAATTCCAGCTCCAAGAGGCAGATTCATCACCAGTTCATTTTCCGTGGTTAGTGCTTCATCAAAGAAACAAGACCACACATTCGGGTTGCTAAAGGCAAAGATCAAGAAGACAGAGCGACACAAAAGGCATGGACCACGTCTATGAAACTAATCCTCGGCTTCTTCATCTCTGTATCACCGATGAAATCTCCTTTAAAGTCACGATAATTGAATATGTAAAATCCTCTGAATGTGGCAATGGTGTAATATAACTTCCCGTCTTTGCCACTAAAGCCGTTCGTGAATGAAGAAAGGTAACAGATGACGGCACACAGCCCAATTAGGAGCGAGCTTGGTACTAGTTATAAAGGCGGCATGAGCCCTTGTTGGAGAATAAAGGTAGGAATGCTTGGAAAGTTAGGACTGAGCAGGTGGGAAGAAGAATGGCAAGGTTAGAAGCACTTGCTAGGGTTTTGTGCAGGGCATGATGTGAGCTAGCCTTAGGAAGAGATTTTGCAGGTGTTTGTGTTGCTAATTGGTCTTGATCGTTTGGGGATGGAAGAGATGGCTCAGCCATTGGAGAGAGAGAGAGAGAGAGAGAGAGAGATGGGTTGGCAATTTGCATGAGGTACGTGCACGGGGTTGGGTGAAACATTTTATAGTATCATACATCAAATCAAGACCATTTGTGGATATGGGCTTGGAATTCAGTTAGGCAAGGGCATGTTGACCATGTGATCCGATGAGCTTTATTGCTACAAAATGAATATGTCAGGGACTCCTCCGAGCTGTCTTATTTGTATGCTACAAGAAGCATAGATGAAATGACGACATTGCAGTTATAGCAGCAACCTTTTTCTTCTCAGTATGGGAAAAATATGTTCTGTAGGGAAAAGCTTAGGCCAATCGTTGAAACCAAACAATCTAGTGATATTGTGCTTTAGAGTTCAATTGAAGGTTGCAAGAGAAATTTGACGACACAAGGCATGCATGGTAATGTTTCTATTTCTCCTGATTTCTGTTCTTTTGTTTCCCGGAACAAAAAAATAATGAAAATCTATTTGGCAACACCAACTTATTTTTCTATTCTCCGGAATAGAAAAGTGGCTAGGGAATAGATTTGGAAAAGAAACAAGAAACAAAAAAAGTAACTTCTTATTCCCGGGAACAATTTCTAGAAATAAGTTTTTTTTTTCTTTTCTTTTGTTCTTCTTCCTTGTTACAACCACTGCCGGCCGCTTGCTAACTGTAGGCCACCTCCTGTTGCCCACGGCCACTGTCGGCAGACGATTGCCGGCAACTGCCAGTGACGGTAGCTATTGCCCGTAGCCCACTGGCTGTTGCCCACGGCCCACCGGCCGATGATTGCCATCGTCCGTTGGCAACCTGCCACCGCCAACCGCTGCGTGATTGTTGCTGTCGCCACATGATCACCGACCGTCGCTGCCAACTGTTGTCGCAGGATTGCCACCCACAGCTCATCGGCCACCGCCCCTCCCGTGGCCGGTGGGCTGTGGGTGGCAATCTGTGGCGGTGGTTAGCGGCAATAGTTGGCTGTCATGTGGTGGTCGTGCGGCGGTGGGCGGCGATCGGTGGTCCGTGAGTAAGAAGAAGAAAAAAATAAATACAAAAAATTTATAATCTTTTCCCAAACGCATTTCTATTTTTTTTATTTATTCCAAGAATAGAAATTTTGTATAATTTCCAAACACCTTATTTTACTAAAAAATTGTTCCCGGAGTAGAAATAGACTATTTCGAAAAGAAATAGTTCATTGTAATAGAAACGTTGCTATGCGCACCCTAAGGGCCTACGTGGTAACGTTTCTAATTCTCCCGATTTCTGTTCTTTAGTTCCCCGGAACAAAAAATGAACAGAAATTTGTTTGGTAACTCCAACTTATTTTTCTATTCCGAGAAAATGGTTGGAGAATAGATTTGGAACAGAAAAAAGAAGTAGTTTCTTGTTCCGAGAACAATTTTTAGAAATAAGTTTTTCTTTTCTTTTCTATTCTATTTTTATTTTGTTCTTCTTCCTCATTGCGTCTACCGTCCACCGCTGGCCGCCGCCAATCGTCAGCTACCTCCTACCTCTTGCGGCCACCATTGGCAGCCGATCTGTTGGCAAAGCGCCAATGACGATTGTTGCCGCCCGTAGCCCACCAACTGTTGCCTATGGCTCATTGGCTGTCGATTGCCACCGTCCGTCGACAGCCTACTGTTGCCAATCGCCGCACGATTGCCACTTGTCGTCGCACAATTGCCACTTGTCGCCACACGACCGCCGATTGTCATTGCCGAGCACCGCCGTAGGACCGCCGCCCATAGCTCATCGACCACCGCCCCCTCCCACGGCCGGTGGGCTATGGGCGGCAATCTTGCGGTGGCGGTTAGCGGCGATGATCGATGGTCATGTGGCGGTCGGCGGTCCGTGAGTAAGAAGAAAAAAAAATAAATAGAAAAATTTATAAATTTTTACCAAACGCATTTCTATTATTTTTCTATTCAAAGAACATAAATTTTGTATAATTACCAAACACCTTATTTTGCTCAAAAATTGTTCCCGGAGTAGAAATAAATAAAAAAATACTATTTTTGAAAAGAAATAGTTCACCAGAATAGAAATGTTGTCCTGTGCCCCGTAGTCTTTGCCACTGACTACAAAAGTAATGTGCGGAAATGGCTCCAAGTACGTTTTCTTTTTATTAGTTTTTTCGTTGGGCCACTTAATATTGATTGCTTTTTCTGAATTGGCAACTTCTCCCATTTTATCTTGATATTTATGGTAACTTAACTAGGGTGGAGATGATCTCTTCAACAAAGACGGAATGACCAAGGTCTTGCGTCAATGGAAAGGAGAAAATGGCTTGTACTGCGTCGGTTTCTCTCAGCGGGGCCTGCTCGGCATCTCTGATAACGCGGGAATGTAGCATGCCATATTAGTTTCGAACTTCGACGCAGAAGGAAGTGTGAGTGACAGAAATAAGAAGCGATATTGTTCATGCAACAATATGCTTGTACCAAAAAAAATAGAGGATGGGCGATGACCTCGCACTGTAAACAGAATTAAAGCTTCATTAAGGTCAAAATCAATAGCGTCATTTTATTTGCAGATTAGTGATCCACGAGTTTACGACTTCCCCTTTTGAAGTTTCTTTCTCTAATGTTCTTAAATTTTAGCAGTTCAAGTCACTTACCGACAAAGATCAATGATACTCTATGCAACAGATTGTTTTGAAACGGTTATATTATATGACTTACCTCTTTCTCCTCTATCAAAACAAGAAAGTTATCTTAGAAGTTAAAGTATAATCTAAATTGGAGACCTAGGAGATAGGTGACGGGTGACGGAACGTACGGCCATGCATTAAATGGGAACGTAACAAGATCAAATTTTAGTGTTTAGTCAATCTGACCGAGTACCTTGAACGCGAGGCAAAATAAATGTTTTATATGGCCAAATTTTGATTTTCAAGCGGTTGTTTGCCCATTATTTGTACCAAAATAAGACTTGTGGCAATCCAAGACTAGCAAGAATGATTTGAAAACGTCTTCTCTCTCTCCCTCTCTCTATGGAAAAGACAAATTCTACATTCCTTATTTAGATCGTGTGAAGCCATGTCTTTATTGTTCAAACCATAGTGAGATAATAATTCATACACTTGTGTAAAAAGAAATAAAATTCAATAATAGACTATAAGTGACATCATTTTTCAAATAAAAGCTTAAAGTAAACATTATTTCAAATAAGGGTCATCATTTTTAATTAATTTCCATAATTCTTCAATTAATTATTGATTTTCTAGAAATTAGATTGGGATAGCCGGTGATCGGAATTTCATGCTGATTGCAGTGGTGTGATCTATTTATTTAATTGAATGCCAGTTTGTGCAAATTGAGTGTGATTGCAATTTTGGATATTTATCCCAAAATTTATTAATTTCAGTTTTTAATTAGAAAATTACTGAGCGTCAGTTTACAGCGCCAAAAATAACTTATCATTATATAAATAGTGGGAATTTATAAAGTAAATATACTATATTTTTGGCTGATGCTGACCGTGTGCCCACACATGATTATTTTTATCGGGTGTTAATAACACGCGAAAATAGGCCAAGGTATTATGTTGATTGAGAAATTTAAGCGTAGAATACCACGTTCTTGGCCATGGGTGATTAATCGTGTGATGGTTTATAGTCATAATAAGATGACTATGGAAAGTTGTTGGGCATGTTGTTGGGTAAGATCAAGAAAACCGCCAAAGTTTGGCCGTACTCGTTGAGCTGTAATCAATCGCCGAAGTGTGGCTGTGCTTATTGAGCCGTAATTAACCACCTTATATAGGTTGTGCTCGTTGGGTCGTAATCTACCGCCTAACTTGGACAGGCTGTGCCTATTGGGTCGTAATTCACTGCTGAACATTTAGTAGGCCGTGCCCGTTGGGCCGTAATTAATAGTTGGAGCAAGTAATTGAAATGACCATATGATGGTCCTAATGACATGTAATCGACTGAGTCGATTGATCGATAATTCGATCGATTTGATGATTTGATTGTTTGAAGTGAATTGGTGAAATTGTGAATTATATTGACTTGCAAGAAGGAACTGAGGTAAAGGTAAGTTCTCTGACCTATGCTTATGCTTAGGTAGCCCTTGGGGTGTATTTTTTTTTTCCTAGTATGGGCTTTAGGGGTTGAATTTGCTGAGATGTCGTCTCACCCCATTGTGGGATAACATTTTCAAGTCCCTAGATGGTGGTCGTGGAGGATCAGAGGCCTTGGAGTCTGGGAAGGTGGCGATTGAAGAATCGGCGAATGTGTCTGATTAGTGGGTCATAGGATAGTTCCCTTTTTGGGTTGAGCCAATATATTTGTAAACAGCCTGGTATTGTAAATAAACCTATTTGTTTATAAAAGGTTTGTTTTGGTTTGAAAATTTGTGGCCCTGCTTTCCTATCCTATTGTATTGTTGTTTGGGGATTATTTATTTACTTCCGCATGTGCATATTAAAAAGAAAGGTTCAGCGATGCATCTTGTGACGTTGCTATTTAATCGACCGAGAGGGATGAGCACGTGCTCAGGATCGAGGCGTGACAGCCACCCACCCATATGAGTGTTAAATGGGTTAATTATATTAAATAAATGGTCATAAATGGGTTTAAATATAATATGGATATTAAATGGGTCATAAACGGATTATAAATAGGTTTATAACTTACTTAAACCTAACCCGCCTCTACAACTCTCTTTCTTTTTTTTTTTCCTCGCCCACACTTGATCTCTTGCTCACTCATTTCGTATTTTCACTTTAGTTTGTGTATGATTTTTTGTAAAGAGTTTTCATAGCATAATAGTTTTTGAACTACAATCAAAATAATGTTTTTTTTTTTTTTGGTGACCCAGGAACCCCGTACAGCCGGCGAGTAAACCTAGGGGGTCATGTAAGTAGGAGGACCCACCACTCCTGGCGTCCCACTTAACCCCAAGCGACCGTGAGGGGATTCGAACTCCTTCCCTTCGTGAGGGGGAGAGAGCCCAAACCATCGCGGCCACAAAGGCGGTGGTAAAATAACAATATGTTGTGAGTCACAAATTCTTAAAAGAGTGGATCTCACAACGATTTCTAATCATTTGTTATTTATTAGATTGTTGTTCTTATAATAAATTCAAGATAGTCACATATGTATTTCCCTTTTGTAAATGGATTAATACCTTAAAAAATCCCAAACTAGTACACATGTGACTAATTTACTCAAAAATATTTTTTTGACCATAAAAAACCCAAAATTGTTATACCTTTGACAAATTTATTCCAAACTAGTACACTTGTAACAAATTTACTCTCTGTTAGTTTTCGTTAATTTTTATTGTCAAATAATTAAATTAAATGACACGTAACAGTTTACTGGTATACCAATTTGGGATTTTATGCTCCGTTTGTCACAGTTTACAACTTTTATGATTTTTTTTGTGGTATTAATTCAATTTAGCAGAGGGTATATTTGTCACAAATTTACCAGTTTCGGATTTTTTTATGGTCAATTGAGGTAAATTTGTCACATGTGTATTGGTTTGGGGTTTTTTAGTCAAAAAAATAGTTTTGAGTAAATTTATCACATGTGTACTAGTTTGGGGTTTTTCGGGGGTATTAACCCTTCGTAAATTGGGTTAAATACTGAAATGTCTTAATAATGTGAGTCGAGTTGGATATGACTTGTGTTGGGTATGAATCATTATATTTGTAATGTATGAAAATTAATTAAAATGGGTTAAATGAATCTATTTAAGTTAGGTCAAACTTGACCCGGCCTATTTGTTTAACGGGTCTAAGTTGGCTTCTCCACTGTCAAAACAAGAAAGTAATCTAAGAAGTTAAAGTGCAACCCAAATTGGGAATCCAGGAGATGGAACATATGACCATGCACTGAATGGAAATGTAACAAGATCCCTTTTTAGTATTCAGTCAATCTGACCAAGAACGTTGAACTCGAGGCAAAACACATGCTTTATATAGCCATATTTCAATTGCCTTTTTTGACCCGGCTTCTTTTATTTTATTTTTTTCCAATTACAAAAAATAACAAACACTGCCGAAGATAAGATAAGTTAATGTGAAAGATAAATTTTGGGCAAGCATTCCTATAGACAGCATGTAGATTGACATTAAAGAGTCAAATACAAGGAAAATGTACAGACTAGGAGAGCCGACCATGGTACATAGTGTCATTTAAAGAATAAAATCTAGCATTTAGGAAAATGTACAAACTAGGGGAGCCCACTATGGTACAAGGCGTCGTTTAAAGAATAAAATCTAGCATTTAGGAACACTCTGAACTGAATTCAAATGGGCAAACTTCATCACGAATGAAGTTGATTGTGGCAAGTTTAAGGAAAATCATCTATTTTTTACAACTCTGAACCTGCCAATTTATACTCAGATGTACTTCCATATGAGATCAAATTAATAATGACAGATACATACACGAGTAAATGCTCTCTCCCTATAAAAAGCACACGAGGTTGTATCTGCCGATACCACATCACTGAGAACACCCTAGCTGTTGAATCAAAGAGAGCCAAATCATCATGGAGAAGGCCAATGAGAAAGAGGTTGTGGTGGCCATTGTTGGCGCGGGCCCTGCAGGCCTAGCGGCAGCGGCATGCTTGAACCGCCAAGGAGTAGCCAACGTCGTGCTCGAGAGAGAGGACTGTTCCGCCTCTCTTTGGAGAAACCGGGCGTACGATCGATTGAAGCTCCACCTAGGCAAGCAATTCTGTGAGCTCCCCCACATGCCCTTCCCCTCCAACTCACCCACATTTGTCCCTAGGGCCCAATTCATAGAATACCTCGACAACTACAAGTCGCAATACGAGGTAAAGCTATATTGCCAAAGGTCCGTCAAGAGCGCATCATACGACGATCAAACCGGCAAGTGGCGGATTGTGGCGAGAAACACAGGCTCTGGCGAGCATGAGGTCTATGTGGCGGAGTTCCTGGTGGTGGCGACCGGGGAGAACAGTGAGGGCGTGATACCAGAGGTTGACGGCTTAGAGAGCTTTGGCAGGGAAGTGATGCACTCGAGCAAGTACCGGAATGGGAGGGGATTCAGAGGGAAAAACGTGCTGGTGGTGGGTTGTGGGAACTCAGGAATGGAGATTGCGTATGACTTGTGGAGCCATGGTGCCAACACGTCCATTGTTGCTCGAAGCCCTGTATGCAGACTCTTTCTATAATTCAATTCATGCAATTTTCCTTTTCGGTGGGGATGGAAACTAGCAAAGTTTACCTTCCTAAGAACATTCGGTCGTGAGTTGATTGGAAGAAGAAAGTAGTTGATTTCATATTGCTCCCATATATTTAAATGTTAATATCCTGTAACAAGTATAGCCTAATAAAAAGGATTTGCAGGTGGATGTTTTTACCAAGGAAATGGTCTTTATCGGCATGGTTTTAATAAAATTCCTTCCGCGCCGAATCGTTGACATTTTGATGAGGCTACTTAGCAAGCTAAAGTATGGCGACTTCACCAAGTACGGCCTTCAGAGGCCGAAAAATGGTGCGTTCCATCTGAAAGCAGCGACCGGACGATCCCCCACCATTGACGTCGGGGCAATGGAAAGGATCAAGGACGGACAAATCAAGGTAGATTGAGTAATTATAGGCATTTTTTCTTAGAAAAAGAATTTAATATCTAATCAAAAGCAAGTTAAACCTTCACAAGTTATAATAAAGCAAACGATGCAGGTTTTCCCCTCCATCAAAAGGATTCAGGGCAAGCTGGTCACTTTTTTAAACGACACAACAAGTCAATTCGAGGCCATAATCTTTGCCACTGGCTACAAAAGCAATGTCCGGAAATGGCTCCAGGTAAATTTCATTTATCTTAATTCTTTCCCTTAAGTCACTTAATAATAATTGCTTTAGCTATTAGAAGAAAGAAAATCAATTGATAACTTTTCCTTGTTCCTCTTGATATATACGGTAACTTAATTAGGGTGGAGATGACCTCTTCAATGTTCAAGGCATGACCAAGGTCCGGGACCAATGGAAAGGAGAAAATGGCTTGTACAGTGTCGGCTTCTCTCAAGCGGGCCTGTTCGGCATTGCCAGCGATGCGCGGAATGTAGCTAACGACATTAACTTCGAACTTCAGCGCCAAAGGAAGAGCAAGTGAGAAAAATGAGAATGCGATGCTTGTGTCATGGCCAAGAGGTTTCTGCAGCTAAAGGGTCATGCCTTTCCATGGAGGACCTCCTGCAATCGCTAAGATTCCCAATAAGAGCTCTTCCGGAATGTTCCAAGGGCGGGCGATACGGTAATTGAGCGAAAGTTTAGAATTCTCTTGTCATTAGTGTCGGTAGTTAGTTGATTTGTCGGTGCGATCTCATTTACCAGACGAATTCTCGATCATTGGAGGTAATCAGAGGGCCTCTAGTATAAGAAGGGGTGCTCTCTCCCTCATTTGTAACCATTCAACCATTAAGAAATACAAATGCTCCTTTCTTTCTAGAGCTTCTCTCTTTAGGAACTTTCTCACTTTGCGATCTGGGTGAGCAAGCAAGTGTGCGATTGATTGAGCAAGGCTTGGCTTAGGCATCTTGACGATCCATGTTGATCCAAAAGTACCTGAGTCATTGCACGGTCACGATACCAATCGATTGGCCTATGACACTTGCATGACGTACATGTGTCTTATACTGGTGAATTGTAGAGGGTCCATGATAACGTCGCTCTATATACAATAATCAAGCTTTATCAAAGCATAAATTAATAATGTGTTTCGGCTAAATTTTGATATGCGAGAACTTGCTTGCCACATAATTGGGACCAAAACAAGATCGGTCGCAATCTAAGACTAGCAAGAAAAACTTGACAACCTCTTAAATTGCGATTCAACGTTCCTTATATGAAGCCACTTCTACATTGTTCAAAGCATGGTGGGAACACATTTTACCCACTTGTCTCGGAAAAGGAAAAAAAAAAATCTTAAGGATAAGCCATGTTTCACTACATGAGAAATGATTGAGTGATAGTTTTTACTTTATTGTGAGAATAACAGTATGTTCTAGACAAAAAAAAATTAAATAGCAAAAAATTATAAATTATTGTGGGATTCGCTTTTTTAAGAATTTATGGCTCCCTAGAAACTATTATTCTCAAAATTGTTATGCTATCAAAACCTATATAGATATATTCATAAACTTATGTACAATAACATGACTATCCATAAATAAATTGAAATGGGAGTATCGATTATGGGAACGGGTCCTCGAGCGTCGCTGCATCGGCATGCCTGAACCGCCTCTTCATCGCCAACATCATTTTAGAGAGAGAGAGAGAGAGAGAGGATTGCTGTGCCTTTCTCTCCGGAAGAAGAGGACCTGCGACCGGTTGAAACTCCATATTGGCACGCGATTCTACACGCTTCGACTTCCACCGTCGCTTATAATCCAATCATCTCTCTCTGCATACACATGAAAACAGTCGCGGTCTTCTTTGAGGGTAGTGTCATAGACAAGGATCATGTCCTTCATAAAAAGATAGTTTCAAGTAATCTTACTCCTCTCTGGGCAAAGCTCGTTTGAGTTTTTTTTTTTTTTTATATGGTGAATTTTGAGCTTAAAATGAAAAGCTCATATAGGAATATGAGTCAAAAGAATTGGGTCATATATTAAATCATCTTGCACCTTGAATATACAATTTATGTGGCTTTGTGCACATGGTAAAACCAGAAAAAGAATGAGCGACTCTATTATGCTACAGGGGAAAAGTACTAAGGAAATTCTAATTACATTGCATTGGTACCAATTAACTTTAAACCTTTCAATTGGACTGATTTAGGGCCTGCATGGTCAATTCTATTTCTTCTGATTTATGTTATTTTAATCCCTAGAACAAAAAAAAAAAGAACAGAAATCTGCTTGATAATGTTAACTTATTTTTTTATTCCCCGGAATAGAATAGTGGCCGGGGCATAGATTTGGAACAGAAACAAGAAAAAAAAAGTAGCTTTTTGTTCCTGGGAACAATTTCTTGAAATAAGCTTTTTTTTTCTTGTCTATTTTTCATTTGTTCTTCTTCCATGTTGCGGCCACCGTCGGTCGCCTGCCAATTGTCGGCCACCTCCTGCTGCCTACGGCCCACCGGCCGACGATCGCCACTGTCTGCCGGCAGCCTACCATCTCCAACCGCTGCACGACCGCCGCCTACCACCACATGACCACTGACCGTTGCTGCCAACCGTTGCCGTAGGACCGCAGCCCACAACTCACTGGCCATCGCCCCCTCCCACAGCCAATGGGATGTGGGCGACAGTCCTGCGGCGGCAACAGTCAACGGTCGTGAGGCGATCATGCATCATTCATGTGGTGGCAAGGCGGCGGTCAACGGTCCATGAGTAAGAAGAAAATATAAATAAATACAAAAATTTATAATTTTTTACCAAACGCATTTCTATTCTTTTTCTATTCCAATAATAGAAATTTTGTATAATTACCAAACACTTTATTTTACTCAGAAGTTGTTCCCGGAGTATAAATAGAAAAAACTATTTTTGAAAAAAAATAGTTCCTTGGAATAGAACGTTGTTATGCGCACTTATAAATGGGTAAATTTAATCTCCCTATTCAATTTCTTGCTTGAAAATGAACTCTTGAATAGAATACGTCATTGCATAAGATTTTTGTTTCCATTGAGAAATTAAGAGGAATTAAGCACAAGTCAAAGACTCATCCAGTCAAAGATTCCAATGCGAATTTTAGATAGACTCCATAGTTAGATGAAGTATATATAATAGGAAAAAACAATCCAATGTAATTTTTAAGGATGAAGTGGACCAATGGCCATTTCAAGTAAGCTTTTGAACCCGCGCATTGAAATTTCCGTATGAGCGAAGGTTAATCGAGGCATACCATGAATGAGTGTACACTCTCCCTCTACAAAAAGCACCCGAGCTTGCATCTACCAAAGCCACATCCCTGAAAACACCATAGCTGTGGAATCAAGGAGAATCAAATCATCCATGGCGAAGGTCAGCAAGGAAGAGGTTGTGGTGGCCATTGTTGGCGTAGGGCCTTCTGGCCTAGCGGCAGTGGCATGCTTGAACCGCCTCGGCATAGCCAACATCGTGCTCGAGAGAGAGGATTGCTCCGCCTCTCTTTGGAGAAACAGCTCGTACGATCGATTGAAGCTTCACCTAGCCAAGCAATTCTGCGACCTCCCCCACATGCCCTTCCCCTCCGATTCACCCACCTTTGTCCCTAGGGCCTGATTCATAGAATACCTCGATGACTACGAGTCAGATTTCGAGATAAAGCTGTATTGCCGACGGTCTGTCGAGAGCGCGTCGTACGACGACCTAATCGGCAAGTGGCAGATCGTAGCAAGAAACACGAGCTTGGGCGAGCATGAGTCCTACGTGGCGGAGTTCTTGGTGGTGGCGAGCGGGGAGAACAGCGAAGGCGTGACACCAGAGGTCGACGGCTTAGAGAGCTTCGACGGGAAGGCAATGCACTTGAGCTACTACCGGAATGGGAGGGAATTCAGAGGGAGCAACGTGCTGGTGGTGGGATGTGGGAACTCAGGGATGGAGATTGCTTTACGACTTGTGGAGTCATGGCGCCAACACTTCTATTGTTGCTCGAAGTCCCGTATGCAAACTCTTTATTTAAAGTCATGCAATTTTCCTTCTTTAGTAAGCGGATGGAAATCAGAGAATTTTAATCTTTTTGTGGAAATTCAGTCGGGAGTTGACAGAGGGATCTCTTGCAACAGACCAGACATATTCGAATGATTAAGGAATTCATTTACTTGGAGTGACAAACGACTTAATGATCAAATGATATAGAGAGCAAATGAAGCCCTTATCTTTTTTTTTTTATAGCTATAGATGGTGGCTAAGTTTTTTTCACGACCTTAATAGCCTAATGAAGAGAATTCGCGGGTACATGTCGTTACCAAGGAAATGGTGTTTCTTGGTATGGTTTTATTAAAATTCCTCCCATGCCGAATCGTTGACATCGTCATGGTACTACTTAGCATGCTCAAATATGGTGGCTATTTCAAGTACGGCCTTTGGAGGCCAGAGAAAGGTCCATTCTATCTGAAAGCAACGACCGGACGATTCCTACCATCGACGTCGAGGCAATGAAGAGGATCGAGGATGGAGTGATCAAGGTGAATTAAGGAGTTAAGGGCTTGTTTTCTTTTAAATTGAATTTCGAACTGAATCAAAAGTTTGTCAAACCTTCTCGAGTTATAATAAAGCCAATGAACTAGCTTTTCCCCTCCATTAAAAGCATTAACTGGAAGCCAGTCATATTCATGAATGGCACGACCAGTGGGCCTGCATGGTAATGTTTCTATTTATCCCGATTTTTGTTCTTTTGTTCCTCGGAACAAAAAAGGAATGGAAATCTATTTGGTAACGCCAACTCATTTTTTTATTCCCCATAATAGAAAAGTGGTTGGGGAATATATTTGGAACATAAACAAAAACAAATTAAAGTAGCTTCTTGTTCCAAGGAACAATTTCTAGAAATAAGTTTTTTTTCTTTTCTATTTTTCTTTTGTTCTTCTTCCTTGTTGTGACCACCGTCGGCCGCCTACCAACCATTAGCCACTTCCTACCGCTTGCGGCCATAGTTAGCAACTAACCATCGATGACTATCGGCGACGGTTGTCGCCCATGGCCCACCACCCGACAATCGCCACCGTCTGCTGGCAGCTTGTTGTCGCCAACCATCGCACGACCGCCACCTGCTGCCATACGACTGCCAACCGTCGTTGTCGACCACCATCGCAGGATTGCCACCGATAGCTCACCAGCCACCGCCCCCTCTTGCGGCCGGTGGGCTGTTGGCGGCAATCTTGCGGCGGTGGTCAGCGGCAACGGTTGGCGGTTGTGCGGTAGTCATGCTGCGGTAGGCAAGATTGGTGGTCCGTGAGTAAGAAGAAAAAATAAATAAATACAAAAATTTATAAATTTTTACCAAAGGCATTTCTATTCGTTTTCTATTACAAGAATAAAAATTTTGTATAATTTTCAAACACCTTATTTTACTTGGAAATTGTTCTTGGAGTAGAAATAGAAAAAAAAACTATTTTTGAAAAGAAATAATTTTTCGGAATAGAAACGTTGCTATGCACATTCTTAAGTGCCATAATTGGAGCAAAATAGATCGGTTAAGTGCCAACAAGAAAATCCGCCAAAATGCCAATGTGGCAATTTTCCGGCGAGCTTAGTGCAAAACGATGTCGTTTTGCATGCGATGTGACTAGACATTGCCAAAACAACATTGTTTTGGTACTGACCTTGTAAATAATTAATATAAAATTAATTAAATGAAATTTAAAACATAATAATAAAATAATAATAATAATAATAATAATAATAATAATAATAATAATAATAATAATAATAATAATAATAACCTAGTCGTTGGCTAGGGTCGCCCCCGGCCTAGGCTCGGCGGCCTCGGCCGACCCTCCCCCACCTTCCAGCGATGGGGGGAGGCGACAAGGGCTGAGCTCTCTGCCGCCGACTACTTCCTCCTCTTTTTTTTTTTTTCAAATATTAATATATATAATTTAATTTAATTTAGTTTAATTAATTTTTATATTGAAATTTGAATTATACCAAAACGACGTTGTTTTTGTGTATTTTGGCTGATCAGCTTTACGGCAAGCCATGTAAACGAGAAAATTAATAAACAATTTGCAACGTAGGATTTCTGATGGGATTCGCCGGATGTGACAATTAAGTGTCCCATTTAATTAATAAGTTTTGGCACTTAAGTGTCCCTTTGTGCCAAGTTTTGGCACATGAGGTGTTCTTTTGCCAAAATTTGACCTACTTTTAGCCATAGAGTCGGAGGGCAAGCGGGCGGAAGGAAAATTAATAAGGATTTTTCACTAATCAATAACTTTACTTATCGAATTAATCCTAACAAGCTTTTCTTATTAAGTGATTGTTATTCCTTACAATAATCTCCAGGAGCTTTGTACTTAATCGTATAGCCAATATGTCATTTTGCAACATAATTATCATATGTAGATATTATGTACATGCGATTCATCTACCCATGCAACTGTATTTGTTAAAGGTTATATGAGTGTTGGATCTGCATAAAGCCATTGGAACAGTCCAAAGAACGTGACTTATTATGGCTTGGTGCAAATCGTACTGATCCAAAATGTATGTTGTGCTTCATTGTGTAAATATAAAAATAATTCTTTGGGCTAGTAGCTAACTTTCATTAGTCGTGTCTTCGCACAAAATCAGCCGCCAATATCGAGCCATTTAGCTTTGATTGAAAATAAATATTGTTAAAAAAGTATAAAGGTGCACATTGCAGGCCATCAAAAATTTCAATCGTGCGTGTATCATTTTTTTCAATGTTACATATGGAATAAGGTGAAATTTACTTTCATATATGGAAGGGTAGTAATCATCAATGCCAATGTACATTGCTTATATGGTGTGACATCATTGTATTGTTAGAGGATTAATTATATATAGATTTTGTATATATATTATCTTTCTTCATAATAATTTCTTTTTACGAGGAAATTTATTTTCCTTCCAACAGTCCCCTATCATTGCCCTTTGACGCTCACACCTACTCTCCTCTTTTGACCTTTTTCTTTTCTCTAGATCTCCTTTACCTCTCATAGAAGTCAAGACATCATTTCTTTTAAACTCAATTGATTCTACTGGATCGTCCATGAACTAGAGGACCGACCGGTCTAGTTCCAAAAACTTGGAATTGGAAATAACTCGGAACCGGTCCCCCTGGTTTGATTTCTAGTTCCGGGATGAGATCAGGTTGGATTGGAAATTAATCACCCCTAGCATGCACACCAGGGAGGGGGAGGGGGAGAGAAAGAGAGAAATCTTAGCTAATTTTTTATTCTTCGAATGCAACAGAGAAAAATATACATTTAAGTATCATAAGAGACTTATGGATTTCCATTTCTTTTCAAGGAACTTCTTGCGCCGTTTCCTTTTTCCTCGAGGTATCCTAGGAAATCCACTGCTGTCGGCATTTGCATTCACATATGAAGAATAGACAATTGCAACAATTTGCTGGCCCGCAATCACTGTTTCGAATGCATTTAATTAAACCTGCTTCCACGCTTGCTTGCAAACCTGCCAAATGTCATCAATCCATTGTCAACAGATTTAGTATTCTCATCCAGAGAGAGAGGGAGGAGGGAGGGAGGGAGGGAGGGAGGGAGGGAGAGGTTACCGATGGCAATCAGCAAAAAATGAGCGGCACAATGGATATGGACTTCACCATTGCTCCCAAGTTGAAAGGGTATCTGCAGGGAGAATAGGTTAATGGTTTTGCTTTGGAGATATGCTTTTGTGATTTGTTTGTTCCACTACTCGTGTAATATCAGATTATATATAAGTCAAGCCACTCGTAACGAAATCATAGATGGTAATGTGTCTCATTTGACGAATCAAAAGATGATGCCAACTAAGTGTAATATCAGGTTATATATAAGTCAAGCCACTAGTAACGAAATCATAGATGGTAATGTGTCGCATTTGGCAAATCCAAAGAAGATGCCAACTAAGTGTAATATCAGATTGTATATAAGTCAAGCCACTTGTAACGAAATCATAGATGGTAATGTGTCTCATTTGGCAAATCAAAAGATGATGCCAACTAATTAAAATCATATCCTGTCTTTTTAATGCGCAGTCACCCTATTTATTGCTTCATTACCTATAAGATATTCACTTTACATTTTAAACATACCCAACGTTATCAGCATCAACTGGCAAGTTACTAAAGTTAACGCCAATTAAGCAATATTTAAGCCATCCACGGGGTGCCACCTAAACTGCATATTATTTCAAATCCTATCTATTCCGCAAAAGAATTGGAAGGTCTTACACAAGATTTATTACACTTTATATTTGCTAAAGTTTTGAAGGTAATGAAAATATCTCATCACATGTGACGCAAGGGACCCACTGATATTATTCTCACTAGGGAAATTACCCAAAAAAATTTCTAAATCTATCATATTTGTCCTAATTCAATCTTAAACATTTTAATTATGTCAATTGAGTCTTAAGCCTTTTGACAATTTACCAATTTAATCATCTTGGCCAATGTTAGTAGAAAGTTGATGGCATTAATGCCAACTATCCTACTGCCACTAGTGGGGGCCGGCCCTCGCCTACATTTGGCCAAGGGCCACCACTGTTGCACAAATTTGGGGGAGGGCCTACAGGCCTTCACTTGTGGTTAGTGAGGGTTGCTGGCCTTCACTTGGGGTTGGCAATTTTGCCAAGCGTTGGTTAGGCATCCCCCACTATTGCTGGCCCAATGATAGGAGGGTGGCCACAGTGGCAAGCACCTGCAAGGCTCTTGTTGTTTTTCCTCCCTTCTATTTTAATTTATTTTTTAATATAATTTAAGTAGTATTTAGATTAAAAATAATCATATTTTGATCAAAACGGTGTTGTTTTAGCCTAACGTTTCATGTTTTAGCCATGTCATTGCCACGCAGGAGAGAGAAAACAATTAAGAAAACCACTTCAGCATTAACCATCAGCTAAATTGGACAGTGTCAACAAAGTGACTTGATTGCAGTAATTTGATAAGTTTTATAACTTGATTGCACTTATTTATTTATTTTTTTTATAACTTTTACATTTCAATTTAGGACTTTTAAGGCAAGTATCCTTAAAATAAATAAAAATACAAGCCTAATTGTCGAAGACAGATGGGAAAGGATTTTAGTAGAGAGAACGATGAAATGGGGGTGGTCACAGATCGCTTTGCATGATTAAGACTTGCGGGCGAGTTCCACTGTCGTTCGACATCACAACCCTGCCCAGTCGACATTGCAAGCCTAGCACGAGCCACTGCACCTTCGCCGACCAACCTCATTGCATCGCAATCTCTCCCTTCTCTCTCTCTCTCTCTCTCTCTCTCTCTCTCTCTCTAGATCCATAAGGATTGATGTGGTCTAACATTGTAGATCTCGAATTTGAGGCTTGCAACCTCACATCCGAGGTTACTAAGCCTCAAGGAACCTTAGATCCGGGGTCACCTGAGTTTGGGCCTCAACCTCGGCATCGGCTGCGGCCTATGTGGTCGCATCCACCGTTGGAAGTCACGTGTATTTTACCCTCTGCCTTCGTGGACAGAGGGGCCAAAGAACGAGATTGACGACAGCAACAGATCTTGCACAAAGGCGACAATCGTGGTGAGGCGATGGCTAAAAGGTTCGAGCGATAAAAGCAACATGGCGGTAAGGATGAAGGCTCGATTAAATCGCGACAGAGTAATTGGGGAGAGAGAAATAAAGAGTGGCGAGCATGGCGACTACCTTTACCTGTCCTCTCTCTTCGTCGCTGGTTAGGCGGTGGTCGTACAACCAAGCAAAGAATATAATTCTCTTTTTGGTTCTTCACAGCAATTCCTAGTTGACGGGAAAATTTTTATCAGTCGAAGAGTTTCTAATCTGTCGATATATGTGCGTATAAATGCTCGTGTTAAAAAGTTTTATTGGGCACATCGCATGGAAAAAAATTGCCATAACAAAGTTCATCATACATTTATCACTGTATGTCTACTGTGGTGAAAATTACTTTCATATGTAATCCTAATCATCTATGACAACGTATGTAATTTATATAATGCAATGGTTAGAGGATTGATTATTTAAAAATAACCTAATCGACTCGGATTACAAAATATATAGATATTGCATGTAAACTTCTATAACGATATATTTTCTTTCTTGATGAAACTTACCCCATATTATTGTTGTGAATTGAATAATTCTCAGCTAGAGGGAAACAAATTAACAATGGGCCTAGTTTCCTATAAAATTTTCCAGTGAAAAAAAATCATTTGAGAACCTCTTTTAAATTGCGAAAATTATTTATATAGTCGTCCTGGCTCGCTTCTTTTTCGTTCAGTACATGCCAACTTTCAACTCTCTCTTTCAGGCACGCGCGCGAAAAGTTGGGGGCGGGGAGACAGTCAAAAGAGATATTTTCATTACCTTCAAAACTTTAGCAAATATAAAGAGTAAGAAATCTTGTGTAGACCTTCCAATTCTTTTCTTTTGTGGAATAGATAGGATTTGAAATAATATGCAGTTTAGGTGGCACCCCGTGGATGGCTTAAATATTGCTTGATTGGCGTTAACTTTAGTAACTTGCTAGTTGATGCTAATAACGTTGGGTATGTTTAAAGGGGTGTGAGTTTCATATGTCAATTTCTCTCTTTCAAATGAGATATTAGTGATTTTGATGAATGAAGAGATCTCATTTGATTCCACATTAGTATATCTAAACCTAATTTTATTTTACTAATGTGTTTTTTTTCAACGGGGTTACATCATAGGACCACTAACTCATCCTCCATTCATAAATCAAGTTCATAAATCAATACATGTAGCCTTTCGCAATTCATTTCATCGAGCATAATTCATTTCATATACCATTTCTTAAAAAATTTCACAAATAATCAATTCACAGGTCATTTTGAGAGATGCTTTAATAAGTCATTTCATAAAATCAAAAAGGTAGTTAATTCCCGATCCAATTCATTTTATCAAGCTTTTTTTAAATGCTTATTGAATTGATCCCAACGCATTTTCATTGCTAGGTGCTTGTTATCCCGAACAATAACCTCAGTGACCTCTGTATTGTACAGCCCATATGCCATTTCGCAACATAACCATCATTCTGAAAGACTATATACACTTGAGTTGTATATCCATTCAACTGAATTTGTTGAAGGAGGTTTAGAGGGTACGATTGGACAAAGCCATGGGAGCTGTCAAAAGAACATGGCAAGTTTTGTTATTCCCATCAGGCCTACGTGGACTTCCCAATGGACAAACTCCATTTCATCCGGCAACCCCATTCCTTCCCAAAATGTCTATGGTGAGCCACTCACTAAATAAAAGATTATATATGCCTAATAATTAATTTTACTAAGTTGTACATGCAAAAAAATCGGCCACGAATTTTCAGTGATTTTGTTCTGATTAAAAGGAAATATTGTTCAAAAGTTTTATTGAGCACATTGCAAGAAAAAATTTGGCCTAAAAAAGTTCATCATGCATTTATCATTGTTATTTTCAGTTCCATATGTCTACGATGGTGAAATTTACTTTCATTTGTAATGGTAATCATCTATGCCAATGTACGAAGTTTTTAATGCGCGATGTCATCGTATTGTTAGGGGATTGATTATTTTAATGATTACCCAATCGACTTGGATTATAATATATATAGATATTGTAGGTAGACTTTTTTACTTATATATTTTCTTCTTGATAAAACTTACCTTTTATGACGAAAAGTATCTTCCTCCCAGAAGCCCCAGTTGTGAGTTGAATAGTTATCAGCTAGAGAGGAAAAAAACAACGGAGCTAGATTCCTAAAATTTTACAAAATAAAAAAAAAAATCATTTGAGGATCTCTTTTAATTTGTGAAAATGATTTATATAGTCAAGTTTGGCCATTGGTCATGATTTAGGAACTACTGACACTCTTCGAGAGCTTTCGTATCATGTCAAACATTCTGGCATGTGTCTGACACTATCCAACACTCCTTAGTCAACATGTGTCAAAAAATCCGATACCTAGTCAATTTCTCGATTAACACTCAAGTCGGAATTCCAACGTGTGAGTTTCCGACATGTGAAGTTAATTTTAAAAATTTTCAATAAACGAAGGGTAAAAAAATATATGTGGATAATAATAATAATAATAATAATAATAATAATAATAATAACAACAAATGGGAAAAAAGAAAAATCTAGTCTTCTCTTCTCTTTTAACTCTCACTTCCCATGATATATAATTTACCCCCTAAAACTTTTTCTCTTCTTTTTCGAAATGTTTGACACGCGAGTATAAAATATGAATTACTTATTTTTTCTCCAAATTTTATGTATTATTGAAATTGAGTTGAATTTGTCAAATTGAAACAATTAATAATATTAATAAATGATGGATTGATTTTTTTAGTATAAATTCATTCTAGACTTTTATTATTATTTATTTATTTGTAAATTTGAATCAAATTAATTTGATTGATATAATTATAAAAATGATAATTTATTATGTATATATAAAAATATACATTTAATATATAATATGTCCTAACATATCGGAATTCTCTATTTTTTGATAAATAACGTGTCGGCGTATCGTGTGGTATCATGGCATATCGTGTCGTGTCATATCACGTATCGCATGTCAGTATTGATGCTATTTAGGTCCTGACTCGCTTCCTTTTCTATCAATTCACGCCACCTTTCAACTCTCTTTGAGGCACGCACACGGAGGTGAGGGAGGAAAGGATAGATCGCTTATAATTATTCTTCAAATTGAAACACTGGGAAATATATATTTAGATATCATAAGAGACTTATGGATTTTCATTTCTCTTCAAGGAACTTCTTGCACCGTCTCCTTTTCCCTCAAGGTCTCCTATGAAACTCTCTCCTTGTTGGCATTCGCACTCACAGCTCAACATGTAACAATAACAACAACCTGGTGGGCCGCAATCATCGTCTGCAAAGCAATGTTTTGCTTCCACGTTCACTTGCAACCCTGGCAAATCACATCAATTTATTGTCAACATCTTCCTTATCTCATGCGCGCGCGTACACACAGAAAAAGAGAGGTTACCAATGGCAATTAGCAAAAACATAAGCAGAATAATGGATGTGGATGATGGTTTCAACATTGCTCTTAAGTCAAAAGGGCTTTTGCAGGGATAATAGAAATGATTTTTGGTTTGGAGGCACGCTTTTGTGATCTATTTGGTCAACTATGCATGTAATATTAGAGTATATATATTTCAAGCCAGTAATGTTGGAATCAGAGAAGTTAATTTGTATCAACTGGCTAATCAAAAGAGGACGCCAGATCTTGTCTTTCCATATACATTGATGTGCGATTGCCTTATATGTTTCTTCATTACATTTAAAACACTTGACTTTACATTTTAAACATACCGGACCTTATTAGCATTAACCATCAATTTGTTAAACTTAATCCCATTATTTGAGATAATTAAAGATTTTTCTACGATACTTTCCTGTGTTAAAGTAATTAGAATATTTTAATTTGTTCTCCATATCTTTCAAGATTTCGGATATATCTTCATTTGATTGATTTTTATCTTAAAATCATTATCTAAGCCTAGAAATTGATGGATGTATTTTTCATTATTGTAACATGAAATATAAAGAAATACCATATTTCCCTCTTTCGCATTATATTCTTACGAACACCTCGTAAGATGGGATAATTGTATAGTCAATTTCTCTTAAGTCAAAAGGGCTTTTGCAGGGTTAATAGAAATGATTTTGGTTTGGAGGCATGCTTTTGTGATCTATTTGGTCAACTATGCATGTAATATTAGAGTATATATATTTCAAGCCAGTAATGTTGGAATCAGAGAAGTTAATTTGTATCAACTGGCTAATCAAAAGAGGATGCCAGATCTTGTCTTTCCATATACATTGATGTGCGATTGCCTTATATGGTTCTTCATTACATTTAAAACACTTGACTTTACATTTTAAACATACCGGACCTTATTAACATTAACCATCAATTTGTTAAACTTAATCCCATTATTTGAGATAATTAAAGATTTTCTACGATATTTTCCTGTGTTAAAGTAATTAGAATATTTTAATTGGTTCTCCATATCTTTCAAGATTTCAGATATATCTTCATTTGATTGATTTTTATCTTAAAATCATTATCTAAGCCTAGAAATTGATGGATGTATTTTTCATTATTGTAACATGAAATATAAAGAAATACTATATTTCCCTCTTTCGCATTAGATTCTTACGAACACCTCGTAAGATGGGATAATTGTATAGTCAATTTCTCTTAAGTCAAAAGGGCTTTGGCAGGGATAATAGAAATGATTTTGGTTTGGAGGCATGCTTTTGTGATCTATTTGGTCAACTATGCATGTAATATTAGAGTATATATATTTCAAGCCAGTAATGTTGGAATCGAGAGAAGTTAATTTGTATCAAGCGGCTAATCAAAAGAGGATGCCGGATCTTGTCTTTCCATATACATTGATATGCCTTATATGTTTCTTCATTACATTTAAAACACTTGACTTTACATTTTAAACATACCAGACCTTATTAGCATTAACCATCAATTTGTTAAACTTAATCCCATTATTTGAGATAATTAAATATTTTTCTACGATATTTTCCTGTGTTAAAGTAATTAGAATATTTTTATTGATTCTTTCAAGATTTCAGATATATCTTCGTTTGATTGATTTTTATCTTAAAATCGTTATCTAAGCCTAGAAATTGATGGATGTATTTTTCATTATTGTAACATGAAATATAAAGAAATACCATATTTCCCTCTTTCGCATTATATTCTTACGAACACCTCGTAAGATGGGATAATTGTATAGTCAATTTCTCTTAAGTCAAAAGGGCTTTTGCAGGGTTAATAGAAATGATTTTGGTTTGGAGGCATGCTTTTGTGATCTATTTGGTCAACTATGCATGTAATATTAGAGTATATATATTTCAAGCCAGTAATGTTGGAATCGAGAAGTTAATTTGTATCAAGCGGCTAATCAAAAGAGGATGCCAGATCTTGTCTTTCCATATAAATTGATGTGCGATTGCCTTATATGGTTCTTCATTACATTTAAAACACTTGACTTTACATTTTAAACATACCGGACCTTATTAACATTAACCATCAATTTGTTAAACTTAATCCCATTATTTGAGATAATTAAAGATTTTCTACGATATTTTCCTGTGTTAAAGTAATTAGAATATTTTAATTGGTTCTCCATATCTTTCAAGATTTCAGATATATCTTCATTTGATTGATTTTTATCTTAAAATCATTATCTAAGCCTAGAAATTGATGGATGTATTTTTCATTATTGTAACATGAAATATAAAGAAATACTATATTTCCCTCTTTCGCATTAGATTCTTACGAACACCTCGTAAGATGGGATAATTGTATAGTCAATTTCTCTTAAGTCAAAAGGGCTTTGGCAGGGATAATAGAAATGATTTTGGTTTGGAGGCATGCTTTTGTGATCTATTTGGTCAACTATGCATGTAATATTAGAGTATATATATTTCAAGCCAAAGTAATGTTGGAATCGAGAGAAGTTAATTTGTATCAAGCGGCTAATCAAAAGAGGATGCCGGATCTTGTCTTTCCATATACATTGATGTGCGATTGCCTTATATGTTTCTTCATTACATTTAAAACACTTGACTTTACATTTTAAACATACCAGACCTTATTAGCATTAACCATCAATTTGTTAAACTTAATCCCATTATTTGAGATAATTAAATATTTTTCTACGATATTTTCCTGTGTTAAAGTAATTATAATATTTTTATTGATTCTTTCAAGATTTCAGATATATCTTCGTTTGATTGATTTTTATCTTAAAATCGTTATCTAAGCCTAGAAATTGATGGATGTATTTTTCATTATTGTAACATGAAATATAAAGAAATACCATATTTCCCTCTTTCGCATTATATTCTTACGAACACCTCGTAAGATGGGATAATTGTATAGTCAATTTCTCTTAAGTCAAAAGGGCTTTTGCAGGGTTAATAGAAATGATTTTGGTTTGGAGGCATGCTTTTGTGATCTATTTGGTCAACTATGCATGTAATATTAGAGTATATATATTTCAAGCCAGTAATGTTGGAATCAGAGAAGTTAATTTGTATCAACTGGCTAATCAAAAGAGGATGCCAGATCTTGTCTTTCCATATACATTGATGTGCGATTGCCTTATATGGTTCTTCATTACATTTAAAACACTTGACTTTACATTTTAAACATACCGGACCTTATTAACATTAACCATCAATTTGTTAAACTTAATCCCATTATTTGAGATAATTAAAGATTTTCTACGATATTTTCCTGTGTTAAAGTAATTAGAATATTTTAATTGGTTCTCCATATCTTTCAAGATTTCAGATATATCTTCATTTGATTGATTTTTATCTTAAAATCATTATCTAAGCCTAGAAATTGATGGATGTATTTTTCATTATTGTAACATGAAATATAAAGAAATACTATATTTCCCTCTTTCGCATTAGATTCTTACGAACACCTCGTAAGATGGGATAATTGTATAGTCAATTTCTCTTAAGTCAAAAGGGCTTTGGCAGGGATAATAGAAATGATTTTGGTTTGGAGGCATGCTTTTGTGATCTATTTGGTCAACTATGCATGTAATATTAGAGTATATATATTTCAAGCCGTAATGTTGGAATCGAGAGAAGTTAATTTGTATCAACTGGCTAATCAAAAGAGGATGCCGGATCTTGTCTTTCCATATACATTGATGTGCGATTGCCTTATATGTTTCTTCATTACATTTAAAACACTTGACTTTACATTTTAAACATACCAGACCTTATTAGCATTAACCATCAATTTGTTAAACTTAATCCCATTATTTGAGATAATTAAATATTTTTCTACGATATTTTCCTGTGTTAAAGTAATTAGAATATTTTTATTGATTCTTTCAAGATTTCAGATATATCTTCGTTTGATTGATTTTTATCTTAAAATCGTTATCTAAGCCTAGAAATTGATGGATGTATTTTTCATTATTGTAACATGAAATATAAAGAAATACCATATTTCCCTCTTTCGCATTATATTCTTACGAACACCTCGTAAGATGGGATAATTGTATAGTCAATTTCTCTCTTCGGCACCAAAAAAAGGTTTATGACTAAATCGGCACAAAACCAAAAGGTTTAGAACTTTTTTGGCACTTTTCCCGTCATTTTTCCTTCCCCAAACAACACCACCATACATTCATGTTACTATGATTAATCATTTAAAACGTTAACTGATGTCTTCCTGACTCATAAATGCATTTGCTCTTGATGCTGATTGGTAACAACTAGTATTCTGCTTATGCACTGAACACGAACTTCTTCAAAACTGCCCGTTAGTAGATTCAAGTGAACTGGCACCCGAAACTCATATTTAAGAAATTGAACAGCATCAAAATTTAAAATTAATTGCCCAGACCTCATGAAGCAGATGACGGCATCAAGCTGACATTTCACCGATTAGATTAGGAAAACTTTATTTTGGTAATTTTCTTAATCATTTGCAGATTTTACAAACTCGTATCGAAAAGTGTTTTGCGGTCTCAATTGAGAAATGTCAAGTGAACGCTGTGACTAGTACAGGGATTACTTAACAGTGGGCAAAAGATGTCCATTTTGGTTAAGTTTTAGTCATTTTTCCTTCCTCAAATAAGACCGCCATATAAATTTATAAATGTAACCTATTGCCTCAACTTGGTAACAAAATACAAAATAGAGGAAACATATTTCATAGAAGTTCTCGATAGCAATGACAGAACCAATTTTGATACACGCTGAACAGAAAATATTAATTATTTGATGTGCTAAAGATCCTACACTAATTATTTAATTGATGATGCTAGGTATCTTACAAAATTCACTTAAAACCCTATGACATTTTATTGACCGTTGAAGTCCAATATATATATATATTTTTTTTTTAATATTACTCAGTTAAGGATTTCCAGGTATTTTGGCTCGCTAATGAATCCTAGTTGTCATATTTAGGTGTTAAATTTGTCTCAGAATCAATACTTTATAATTATTTAAAAATGATATCGCAAGTGTCATAAATTTCTCTTAAAAAAAGTCCCATAATTTTTTTAGATAACTTAAGTGTCATAACTTATGTACAACACTCAATTGAATGCTATAACTTTTCTTTTTTTCCGACTACTTGAATGCCATACAATTTTTCATTAGATCACTTAAGTGTCATAAATTTTTTAAAAACATTCACCACAAGTGTTATGTCAAGTTAGATTTTCAGCACTTGGGTGAATGTCTTTAAAAAATTTTGCCACTTAATTGATCGATCAAACATTATGGCACTCAAATGCATGATTATGGCATTTAAGTGGTTGAGAAAAAGATTATGGCATCCAATGAGTGTCGGATGAAAATTGTGACACTCGTAATGTGTTTATCCCTAAAATCATAAATGGGTAGCATAATCTCCATAGTTAATGGTGTAGCCCATCCATTCAACAAAGCGGCCGTTTACAAGTTGGATTTATCAACCCACTTAAACACTGAAGGAGGTAAAGCGATACCACCAGGCGTGCCATGTAGCTCATAAGTTACAAGACTAGCCTCCAACCATGCCGAAATTCAATCAACGACACAAATGGAGGATAAATACAATACTAGAATCTAATCAATAGCACCATACCAAGATAGTGAGATACAACATCAGCATTCAATCAAGGACAATGCACCAACATAAAGAAACACACTAAAATCTAATTGACGATAGGAATCTATAAATTATAACTATGGAAATTAAAGTGTAGTACATGAAAAGTAAAGTTAAAAAGATAACATTTTAATTGATTTATCGGGGGTCTCTTTTGTTGGATGACTAGTGGCATTTATAGTGAAAATTTGATAACCATTCAGCAGTTGTGTTTTCTCTAGTAACTACCCCTACCCCTGGTTTTGTTGATGCGGGAGCATTGGGCTTTGTCGATTGATTCAAGATGAAGATATCAATTATGCAAGAGAGTTATAGATTCAGTGTTGATTTCATGGTTGCTGATCGACTACCCAGACATCGATACTTAAGTTTCTTGTTGATCCAAGATTATTAAAAGACTATCTAACAAGTGAAGGCTATTTTGGACAATTTCCAATGTTGTTTGGCGATCTTCAAAGATAGCTATTGGGTTGTCAAGGAGACAAAAGAATTTAGAGTAATTACTTTGGGCAAAAGAACGCTTCAAGTACCATAACTTTGCACAAAAGGACACTTAAGTGCCACATTTGAAGAAAAACGGATCACTTAAGTACCACTCTAGCCAAAACGCCAACGTGATATTTTTCCGGCGAAGCGAGCCCAAAATGATGCCGTTTTGCATGCTGACGTGGCCAAATAATGTACAAACGGCATCGTTTTGGGTTGAAGTGGTAAAAAAATAATATAAAAAATTAAAAAATTAAAATTAAAATTAACATTAGTTAAAATATTAAAAATAATAATTTAAAATTTTAAAATAATTTTTTGAAAAAAAAAAAGGAAAAGGGGGTGGCGGGCGAGGGATCAACCCTCGGCCCGCCACCATCGCCACCCCGCCACCACCAAGAAGGGCCAACGATGGTGGGGGGAGGGTCGGCCAGGCTCACCGGCCTTTGGCAAGGGCTCGGCGACCCCGACCGACTAACAGTAAGGGCTCGAGAGCCCTCACCAAAATCGGGGCAAGGGCCGCCGACCCTTACCAAATCTGGGTGAGGGCCACAACCTTCCCTAAATTTGTGGCCAGTGGCAAGGGCTCGCGAACCTCGCTCGGCCAGGCCAAGGGCCATGACCCTCCCAAAATCTGTGGCTAGTGGCAAGGGCTCACAACCCTCGCCTTGATCTGGGGCGAGGGCTTGTGAGCCTTCACCACCGGTCGGCCGGGGTCACCCACCCCTGGCCAGGGCCCGCCGACCCCGGCCGACCCTCCCCCCGCCGTCGCCAGCCCTTCCGGCGACGACGGGGTAGTAGTGGCGGCGGTTGAGGGCCGATCCCTCGCCCGTCTCCCCCATTTCCTTAATTTTTTTTTTTTTTTTTGAATTATTTTTAAAATATTTTAACTAAATTTAATTTTAATTTTAAATTTATTATTTTTTATATTATTTTTTTACCACATCAGCCCAAAACAACGCCGTTTTTGCATTATTTAGCCACGTTAGCGTGCAAAACGGCGTCGTTTTGGGTTGGCTTCACTGGAAAAATGCCACATCGGCGTTTTGGCCGGATTGGCACTCAAGTGATCCATTTTACTCCGATTTTGACACGTAAATATACCTTTCGTAAGTTATGGCACTTAAGTGTCCCTTTCTGCCAAGTTATGGCACTTCAGGGGTCCGTACGTCAATTACTTTGCATCTACTCAAATGTCATTAATAAGTCTTTAAGTGTGTTGTAAGTTTCGAAGAGTCAAAGTTCAAGTCTCTAGATGTTTTAATGCATTTTCTAGTTTCTAGGTTTTTATTATGTTTCTAGTTTCCACGACATCAATGTTGGGTAGTTTCCGTGTCTTCAATATTTAGTCTATTTCCTAGGTAATAATCCCTCTATATAATGAGGCGAATTCTCATATGTAAGTAATAAATTTTGAGTAAATGAATATTCGAGATTTTCCTATTTGTGATCGAATATCTTTAGAGTGTGGATTACTTCTAGTTTCTTTATCATTGGAAGGTGGATTCTTCCTCAGTGGTGAGCCAAAGAAGCATTGTATCCTTGGTCAATGGTTTTCCCGTGGGCTTTGGTGATAAGCTTCTTTAATCCCGAAGTCCTGTATCCTAGAGGTGATTTGTGTAGGCCTTGGTAGTAAGTTTCGTCTATCCCAATCTTGATCCTTGGCTAGTGGCATGTTTGATACCCTTGGTTCCAATCGTATTCCATCCCTCATTTTGTAATTACCCATCGACATTCAACCCCCATATACTCACCCATCTTCAATAATCACTCAAAACAACCCTCGCCCATCTCACAACCGCATCATTTATCCATGTTCCATTTTTCTTGTATATCACTCTGCCCATGCCTCATACAACTGCCTTGGTTATGTTTTGGGGTTTTTACAGCTATTGATGGTGATCCCACGATTGAGTCTTCCAGTGGTAACCGCTCTTTCACAATGTGCACCCTTAGTGCTTACCATCTAGGTGCCCTAAGTAATATTTAAAGTGTCTTTTATTGGAAAGTTTGTCGCCAAGGTCCATACAGGTGGCCACCAACCATTCGCCATGGTATTTCTTCTTTTCTTTTTTTGTCAGTCCTACCCTATTTCTACTCTACACTCACTCGCAGACTTGTGCCCTGCCTCTTGCAGGGCGTGGGAGTCGCAACCCACTCTCGAAACTTACGCATCCCTACCCCCATCCCTCCCTGAAAATGTGGGGATTTGAACCCCTCACCTCCCCCTTCCATGATGGAAGGGTGGCCACTGGGGCCGCCATGGTATTTCAACAAATAGACACATGGCATTTCCTTATCTTGTCATTGATCGCTGAGTAGTTACTCCATGTCTATCGATGGTCAAGCATGTATCAAATATTACATACATGTTGGATACATGTATTGCACATGACTGTAACCCATTTCTGCCCAAATGTTATATTTTTCTTTAGTGACAAGCACGTGAGAATCCGATCAATTTTAGGTGTTAACATGCCCTTTTCTGGGGTTATGGTCAAAGTCACCAAAAGATTTTACAAGTTAGATTATACAGCTAATGTGGTGAGAAGAACGTGCGCCGAAGAGGTGTAATTAATGCATAATTCAAATGTGAATAGAGTAAATCAATGGATAGATGACAAACAGTCATTTTCCAGATAAAAATGGCAATTTTATTTTTTTTAGGGTCAACTTTTAGCCTCCCAAAGCTCTCCTCATGCAAGAATCTTCTCTTTTTCTTAAAATAAATAAATAAATAAATAAATATATATATATATATATATATTCAGCAAAGACCTCCATAGCCTTTGTTGCCGTTGCCCCACCATCACCGAAAAGGGCCAATGACAATGGGGTGAGGGTTGGCCAGGGTCACTAGGCCCCGGCTAGTGGCCGGCAACCCTAGCCAACCACAGGCGAAGGCCAACAAACCCTCGCCCAAAATCTAGGTGAGGGTGGCGGCCTTCCCCTAGATCTGTTGAAGGTTGCCAACCCTCACCAAGAGGGACCAAGGGCCACTACTAGCTACGGTGGGGTCGCCGGCCCTCGTCGAATCAAGGGGAGGGCCCTGACCCCTTGCCCCCTACCCTCGTTTGCAATTTGCTAGGGTCATTGATTATTGGGCAAGGCTTGGCGATCCTAGCTCCCCCTACTATCGTCAGCCCTTTCTGCAGCCCTTTTTGGCAATGGTGGGGGAGGCAATGAGGAGGGTTGTGGAGTCCCTCATTGAATGCTGCCTCCTCTTTTTAAATTTAATTTAATTAATTTTATATTAAAAATCAAATTTCGAGGCAAAACAATGTCATTTTGGGACAAGTATTATTAAATGAATGTTTTGACAAGCCACGTAGACCAATTTTATTATTAAAATAATGTTACATCGAATTTCCGGTAAGTCTCAACGTAATTAGCATTTAAGTGTTCAATTTTTTTTTTTAAGTAGCATTTAAATCTACATTTTAGAAGTTTTAATACTTATATGTCCACTCATATCAATTTTTAGTACTTGGGGTGTCTGGCACTCCTTTTCTTTTTTTCTTTTTTTGTCCACGAGCTTTGACAATTGTTAACAATATGAACAGTCTGTATTTTTCACGACAACCCTTTGCAATCTGCCACAAACACGCATTGTCTAGAAAACAGTATAAATGCTCGTATTTATGCTAGAATGATCCTGGATTGGTCTAAAAGTAATTTCATTTTGGTCATTTGTCTAATAATAATTTTATTTTGGTTATATGTCTAAAAGTAATTTGGTAAGCAGTACTTCTAATCATGATTAGCAGCACATGTAAGAATACTTGAGTTCAACTACAGCAAACACTTCACCCGTTAATGGTTTCATGGAGGAAGATCTGTGTAGCCAATCCCTCTCCTTCTAGTTGGAAAAATGATGGACAAGAAGCTTGAGACAACTTGGGCTTCGAGCGGCAGATTCATCACCAAATCATTTTCCATTATTCCTGCTTCGGGGAAGAAACAAGAACACACGTTCAGGTTGCTAAAGGAAAAGATAAAGAATACAAACATTGGCACACAAAGGCATGGACCACGTCTATGAAGCTAATCTTCAACTTCTTCATCTCTGTTTCATTTATAAAGTCTTCTTCATAATCACGATAATTGAATATGTAAAATCCTCTGAACGTGGCAATCCCGTGATAAAACTTACCGTCTTTGTCTCGACCTCTTTTTTTCCGGTGCCCGCAAATCGGGTACGGGCGCCTAAGGGGGCTAATGGCTCGACTGAATTAATTAAAGTCCGGACTCTCCCAAGTCCACAAATTCACGACTTAATGGTTCAAGTTTTTAACCTGTAATTCAATTTTTTAAAATGGAGTCACCACTAATCGATTTGGGGTGGGTTGATTAGAAACCCAAGTGAAGTATCGGGAGAAATACTCACTCTTGCGCAACCAGAGAAATTAGGATCGGGGACTTGATTACACTAGTTAATCACTAATGCTCTTTCGGTACCTAATCTTGTTTAAACCCTAAAGTTTTTTGGATGTTCGAGGGATTTTCCATGCATTTTTGGGAGGAAAAACATTTTCTAGGTCTTTTTCTAATTTTTTTTTTGACATAAAAGGGATTTTTTGGGATTTTTTGGAAAAATATAAGTCTTTTTGGCTTTTTCATGAATTTTTGGCCCTTTTTTTTATTTTTGACATTTTTCGGAAAATATGAAATTTTTTTTTTTTTTTTTTATTTTTCAGAAAATAAAATATATTTTAAATATTTTTGGAAAATAAATTATTTTTTGATTTTTCTCGGTTTTTTTTAAATAAAACATTTTTAAAATATTTTTTGAAAATAAAACATTTTTTGATTTTTTTGAAATAAAATATTTATTAATTAATTAATTATTTAAAATATTATATTAAATTAAAATAATATAAAAAAACTGACCCGGGTCGGATCTGCGGGTTGGGTCCAACCCGGCCGACAATCCAAATGAGGACGGGCTGCGTCACGGGCCCGACTCGGATTTTTTTCCTTTTTTTTTTTAAACGAAACGGCGTCGTGGCCGGGCGTTCGGGACACCCGGCCCGACCCGACGACCTCGACCCAACAACCCGCTCCCCTAGCGAAACCCTACCAAGATAAGACCCGAATGCCCGACCCGAATCCCACCGCCCACGACCGCGAACCCTACCCGATTTTCCGGATCCGGATCCGCTTCGAGACCCGGAAAATCGCAAACCCTAGGGTTTGTGAATCCGCGGCGCCGGGGAGCTGCAGTGATGATGACGGCGAAGATGATTGGACTATGGAGGGGGAGATGGCGACGACGACGGGGACAGCGCGATACCTGCTCGGCAACGGCGAGACCCACGCGAATCCCTCCTGCGTCTTTCTCTCTCCGTGCCTATCTCTCTCTCTCTACTCTCCCTCCGGCGGGGCTCAGATCTGAGGCCGCAAGCCCTCGGCCCCCCTGAAGTCTCTCAGTGGGGTGTCCAAGGGCTGCGACTCGATCTGGCTCCCTCTCTCTCTCCGCGATCTCGGTGTGTCCGTCATCGTCGTCGGGGGGGGAGGTATTTATAGGCGAGGGGCGGTCGGTCGACGGAGTTCGACCGCCGATCGCCACGGCCTTCCCCGGCCGAATTGGCATCCCATCCGACGCTAGCTGCCCCCTCGCTCCACGTCCCATCGCCGTCCGTCCATCCCCTTCCCCTCTGTCGCGCCCCCTGCGCGTGCTTTGCAGAGGCGCGAGGAAGGAGACGGCCTGGCGGGGCCGGGCCGAGGTGGAAATGGGCCGAGGGCCCATGCGGAGGTTGCTTCTTTACTTCTTTTCCGTTTTTGCTTTTTTCGCTTTTCTTTTCATTTTATTTATTTATTATCCAATAAAGAGAATAATAACTTAATAAATAAACTAAAACATACATAAATAAAATTAAGGCGTCAACAGCTGCTCCTTTTTGAAGGTGAGTTCGCAGAGATTGCATTCAAAGACAAACCGATGCCTAAATTTTATCTATGCATGCGCAACAGATTATAGTTTATTTGGAACCTATTGTCCTATGTAAAAAAAGAGCAATATAACATTACATATACTAAGACAGATAAGAAGATACTTGTAGTTACTTACCGGGAGTGAGTGAGATAGGGTGTGATCCCTGAGTTTGGCAAGTATCGAGGTGTCATCTTACCTAGTGATTTGAAGAGGTTGCTTTTCGCAAGCTCGAACCATTCTTCGGTCACCTGTTAAAACAATCAATGATTAGTCTAGGACCCGAACCTTTCTTCGTTCACCTTGACGGGAAATTACTCTTCCAGGACCCGAACCATTCTTCGGTCGCCCGTTGGAGCAATCAGTGGTTTGTCTCGGACCCGAACCATTCTTCGGTCGTCGTGATGGGAAATTGCTTCTCCAGGACCCGAACTATTCTTCGGTCGCCTGTTAAAACAATCAACAATTCGTCTAGGACCCGAACCTTTCAATTCGGTCGACCCAAATCTTTCTTGACAGAAATTACTCCTCCAGGACCCGAACCATTCTTTCGGTGACGGGAAATTGCTTCTCCAGACCCGAACCATTCTTCGGTCGCTGTAAAACAATCAACGATTTGTCTAGGACCCGAACCTTTCTTTGGTTGGAGCAATTAGTGGTTTGTCTCGGACCGAACCATTCTTCGGTCGCCGTGACGAGAAATTGCTTTTCCGGGACCCGAACCATTCTTCTTGTTAAAACAATCAATGATTTGTCTAGGACCCGAACCTTTCGCCGTGACGGGAAATTGCTTCTCCAGGACCCGAACCATTCTTGAGACCTTTCGCATCGATGTTAAAACAATCAACGATTCGTATTGAAAGAGTACTTGAATGATCACAAGTACTAATTTTTAGGGATATTTAGACATTCACCTAGGAGAGTATGTTTGCTATTTGCACAATATGCACACATGATTGTATATACTATGAATTCATAAATTTAGATGTGATTTATGCATGATAATTTTATCAGTTTTGTATCATTCGAATTCCACTGGGGAAGATGTTGAAAGACAACATTTACTCGGAATATAGATGCTTTGAGCATGCCAGATGAGGGACTTTCAGTTTGAAAGGACTTTTCACTCACTCTCATGGAGAAGGCTATCCTGACCATTGATGTAGGATTTATAAGGACCACACTATCTCATTGTCATTATGTCAACAGGGGTCCAAGTATTCTCGCAAACAGTACGACTTTACCAATGTGAGAGGTCTTTGTTGAAACTGTAATGAAGTCTTGGTTAGCGGCTCATCAAATGGGACCATCAAGGTCAAGGCTTATGAATAGAGTGCTACACGATCGTCTCCGGGTTTACAAGTCAAGAATCCTGTGAAAAGAGATAGAGTAATCTTGCTCGTACTTCTTCGAGCGAGGTTTATAGACATATGAAATCTTACGTTAATTGAAGTGCCCCTAGTCTGAAGAGACTTTTACAATGGGATGCAACGTAAATTTGGCTCATGTGTAAAAGGGTGAGAGCTGGTGATTGCATTAGCATTTGTCACCGGTCTTTCTTCTCACGGTCCGATGAAGGTTCTATGGACCACAACAACAATTTCTCTTGGGAATACAAATGACTGTGTTTTTGTTTGGGGCATCGCCTTGCTTTTACCAGGCACATTGCTTTTTTTCATGCCCCTATTTCTCATCTCAATTTTTCATTCATGGGCATTGACCTTGCTTTTACCAGGTACACTGCCTTTTTTTATGTCCCAGTTTTTGTTCTTGTTGCTTGAGGAACTGATCTTGACAAGTTCAAGCAAATGCCTTTGCTAGACTATGGAGTCTTCATCTTTTGTTGGCACTTCTGATTATGCTGCTCAAATGACAGTGGCTTCTGCTTTGCTTCCATGTGAGGGTGAATTTACAGACTCAATTGAGTTGTACAATGGATACAAGTGCGTAAATAAAGAATTGCTCTTCACGACTCTAGGGCACTTAAATTAACGCGAGTGTTCATATGTAATAAAGACACTCAAAGATTGATGCAAGTGCGAGCAAGAAAATTTATATCCCCTTTCTCACCTTGTGATGTTGATTTGCTTTTGACTTGCCCCAGTGTGGGGTGGTTCTTTGTCGGGAGTATAATATGAATTTGTCAGTGTATGGGGCTCAAAGTGAGCGATGGAGTGCCTCTCACTGCTTTGATCATCGTACTATTCGCGAGAAAACTCTTTACCCTGTAGTCATGGAATTTTCTGTACTCATCTCACAAGTGTATGGATGGGGGATTGTGTGTAGGATACGGCTTGCCTGTCATCATTCTAACACGCCTCATCCAACATGCTCAATTACTCTTGTATTCTTCGATTAGCTGTCTATTCTAATAATTCTCAATGGAATCAATGATTTAGACAGACAAAATCATCATGCATAATTCACCTAGAAAAATGCATGCAGTGTATAATGTGATGGAGTTTGTACTCTCAAAATAAATGAAAGGCTTTTTACTCAAGAAAAACTTATTAACAGCTTGAGGGGTGTTTACCTAGGTGGAACGGTATTCACAAATGTGTTGAAATTTGAACATTAAAAGAGTTATTTACAAATGGGGTGTCGATGGTTGTCCCTATTGATTAGGGATATGACACATGAATGATCAGCCAATGATTAGGGATTTGATCGGGCGTCTCTGCTTTTGCCCATGTTATTGATTTGTTATCCTTGTTTTTGACAGTCAAGTGATCCTACAACAAACAAGAGGGAATGTATTAGTCATGAACTCTTTCAAGAGTCGAATAACTGGAGTCGATACAACTTTACCCTTCACTGGTTTGCAGATGATTGGGTGAACCTGAGAGGGGGACACGAAGTCCTATGTCATTTGCTTCGTTAGGTTCAATTATTCTCTGAATTGGCTCCTGGATGACATGTCTTTTTACACGAAACCAGGTGAATCTAATGTGGGTCATTTCCATGTACTAGCTTGGCCAATATTGATTTGCCAAACCTAACCATCCAGTTAGGCTCTTGAATTATGATGCTTCCTGCCAATAGGGGGAATATGTCAAAAGTGAATTCAAAGAGGGGGGAGTATTGGAAACGATACCAAACTACTCCTCTCCAAAGTCTGTATTTGCTGACCCCTAGGGATATTTGAATATCGATGACAGCCTTTTTGTCTGAGCACAGTTTGACATTTCTTTTGATTGGCCTTCTTCACTCATGGCCATGTATGCATGATTGATGGTTGTTGATTTATCTTCAATGTCTTCCTTGTGTGGAATTTTCTTATGTCTTTGACTATATGACCATTAGCAGCATTGAGCAAAGTCATGTACTTCAAGCTTCTATGGAATCTGAGATGGACAATCAAAACCTCCAATTCTCTTATGGCAATTACTTCTTGCGAGAGCATGTGTCTGAATAGGAAGTCAGGTTTCTAGGTCTTTATTTTGAATAAGGGCTAGAGACCGCTTCAACTGTCTGGATTTCTTCCCTGTCGACAGCAGCCAATTCAGAGAAAAGATCCATTCCTTATGCTTTTGGGCTTGTCGAAGCTAGAATTGTAACATTTAGCTGTTTGGGCGTGTCATGTGACAAGATAGTCCTTTGGCTTAGGATGGAGCTAGGTAGGAGTGAGGCATGTCATGGATGCTTCGGTCTCAACTCTATGCCTGTACCTATTACGCTTCATCTTTTGTATCCTGTAAATAGAAGAGAGAGGACATAATTTCCAAATTATATTTAGAGAACAAGACTTATCATCTTTCGGTGTAGGATGATTCTTTCTATTTGCCCATGTTTTCTTGGCAGGGTGTCTTTGAATTTGGCGAGTTCGCCTGATGCGCTTGCTTCAAATGCCCCATGTCACACTAAGTCAAAGGGGATGGGAATGATCTTCTGAGACATAAAGTGAATGAGTCAGAAAGACAAACATGGTTAAATTTATCATTTTGTTTAAACAAAAGCTTTTGGGTGATGAAATATTTTGTATTTTCAAAATACGTCTTTAGGGGAGGAAAAGCATGAGGAAGCCCAACCCTCATTATTTTCCTTGGATGATATTTTCTTTTCATGGTTGGATAACATCACCGGGCTGGTTTGGAGTACCGCCTCATGCTCTTAAAATATTAAAACTGTACAATAGAGTACTTTGAATGGAAAATACAACAGTAGCACACTAGACGAGATAAGAAACATGAAATTATAAAAACAAGTACAACCCATGAAAACTCCTGTGTAAGGGAGTGCTTTGATAGTGCTGGTCTTGAAGCTAAGCGTGTTTGAATTCCTTGCCTTCAGTAGACTCGAAATATTCGCATGCGATGACTACCTCGTTGAAGTTATGGAAATGTAACCCATGCAACCAACAACGATGCTTGCAGGACAAAGCTTCCATGAACTGCTTCATTAACTCATCTTTAGCCAGTTGAGGGCAGGTTTACATCATAAAAGCTCTCCACCTCCCTACGTATGCTTGGAAATCCTCCATTGGTCTTCTTGTGAAGTGAGCCAAACTCTCACAAGGCAATTCAGTTCCGATCTAGTTTTGGTACTGATGCAAGAATGTGGAAGTCAACTCATTCCAATCCTTTAGGAGATAAATATTTGCTGTGATGAACCATTGCAATGCAGACCCCGTAAGAGTTTCTTGGAACGCCTGAGTTGTGAATGACATCTGGCCATAGTACCGACTCATTTCCGCATGGAGATATTGCAAATGAGCCACAGGACAAGTTGTGCCATTATACTTACGGAGATCAGGTATCCACATCTCTCCAAGGGTCATGATCCTATGAGCGCAAGACGGGCTTGATGTATCTTGATTAGGCCACTGGTTTTCCCACTGCATATCTATTGTAGTGGTGAATTTTTCTGCTTCAAGAAAATTGGATTCTACCGAGATTACCCCATTGCTTTCTTCTTGGTCAAAATTTCCGAATGATGATAAAGTATTGAAGCTATCCTCATGGTCAGAGGACAAGCTTAGTACTTCGTTAGGATCGTAGCGGATAAAGACGTATGCTTCTTTTTTTGACAGGCCTTCATCCCCAGATGAGAGTAGGAAACAGTTATACGATGAATCGTCAGTTTCATTGTCGAAATAACGCTGGAAGTCCTTGGGATTGTATTCTGGAGCCGGGAAGTCTTCAGGGTTGTACTCTAGAGGATGGTGGCCTTCAAAGCTGTATTCTTGGGAATGCTTGAAGCTTTGGTGCGGTGGCTCGTTGGCAGATGCTGCATTGATCTGCTTAGGCTTTCTTTTCTTGCCTCCCGGTCCAGACCTTTTGAGCAAGGCCCTTCGTTTTGCCAACTCGATCCTATCCAGGGAAGTGATAGATATTAGAGTATCGCTCTCTGATTCACTTTCTAGGTTGATAGGGGTTGGTATTCTTTGGACCCTAGCTCTTGGAGTAAGCTTGGGGAGTCGTCCAGTTGTGCCCCGGTCTTGAACATGCTCTGTGTCTTTGATCTCATACAAAGGCTCCTTGCCTTTCCTAGTGGGAAATTTTCCAGTAACAAGGTGTTGCTCAGCTGCCCATTTATCATGCAATGTTTCATTGACATGCTCTTCTCCTATCTCAGCGACTAATAACTCCTCGTGCTCCGCGATCATCGACTCTTCGTAGGGCAAGATGATGTCAGGGGTGATGTCGATATTATACTCTTGGTGAAAAACATGAATTAGCTCCCTCCAGGTTTTAAGGGGACTAATCTTTCTGACAATATACCATCGCAAGGCAGGGCCAGTCAAGCTCGATTGGTATGATTGAATCATCCTTCGAACCAAGTAGGCCTGTAAGTAGGTCTCCGGGCGGGAGGTATTAGCATACCTTTCGCATTTAGGTGCTTTGAGTTTTTTAGGGATCTCAATGCCGACATAATTGGACAGGTCCAGGAAATTCTGCTCCTGTAGCTGGCTTAACTTTTTCATGATCCTTTCAAACTGTCTATGATACTGGCTATTTTCTAGCAAATTTGTAGGTGTCATGACAATGCTTAAGGCAACTACAGAGTTGGGTTCGACTTGAGTGGATTCCATTTGTCTTGAGAGTTGTTGAAGGACAATGGACATTTGTCATACGCCGTCTTCAATGTTAATAAGGCGATTTTGTACATCATTCTGATCGGGCCCTAGTGCATGAGGCCATTCACGAGCTATTGGTGGCCGGCGATTCATAATTACCTACTGTTTGCGAAAACAATGAATGAGTATGAAAGTAAACAAAAATTGACCCATAGCAATGGTCTAACTGTTTTTTTATTCATCAAAAGAGGATTTCATAGACCGCAAACTTCTGACGTGTAGAACTTGAAATTTAAATAACAGAATAAAATACTAGATATTAAACAAAAGTCCCTAAACAATGGGACAAAACTTTCACATTATTAACACTAAGGAGCACATGATTGCCAATTTATATGCGACAGGGAGTCTTGCGCTTGCACAGATGCTTGCTTTCTTGGACCGGCTCTGAGGTGTGTATCTAGTCCATTCCCAAATCCCTCTCCATGAGCTCTACTTGCTCGTGCTGGCTGCTTTTGCCGATCGAGTGAGGGACTGATGGCTTCCATTTTGTTGGGATACGGTGGTTGTGGATGTAGGCCGCAGAGGCGTGGTGGGCCTTTTCTTCTCCCTCAAGCCCTTCAGGTACCACAATCCTTTTGCGATGGCATTTGTCCAAAGCTTCTTCATAAATGTCAACCATGTATTCAAAATTTTGATGAGTGAAGAGAAGTGGAGGGATCCTCTTCTTGAAAGATGGCGGGATCTCCTGAAGGGCTCCATACTGTCGTGCCACCCTTTGTGGGAAATAGGAAAAAGCACCGGTGAGGCCGAGCAATGGAATTGGATGGCGGCACTTGAAAGTAAAGCGAGCTCTCTTTTCATAGAACCAACCAGCACGCCATTGGAATGCCTCAGGAGCCGGGTCTCTTAGGAAATTTATCCAATTTAAACAGCTTTGATTGGGAATGTACGGTCCTAAAACCATAAATTTTTGTAACGGATTTTCGAAAGCATTTGTTTCAGAAGATCGCATGAAGTCTTGGAATTCGCTTAAGTGAGAAAAGAACCAGACTTGTAAAATTTCAGGAGAGGCTCGCATGATTTTCTCCGTGTTGTCTTTAAAACAATTAAAGGACAATAATGTTTCAGTTAAAATCATGTTGACATAATTTCCTCCCCTTAAGATCTAATCAACTATCCATGCTATCTTAGGACTTATGGCATTTCTTTGATGGGGGAAAATGATGAACCCAAAAAAGCCCAAGAGGAAAATCTCACTTTTTTGGATCATAGGCTGATTTTGAAAATAGGCATTCATGAATTCTAATGGGCAGGTGCTATGGTTGTCTTCAAGAATTTGTCTCATGACATGGATTTCGGTTCCTAAAAGTCGCGCTAACCCTTGCCACGGGAGGAAGCCTGTTGATGGCCTAACAAGCTTTTTCTCGAGAGGCATTCCAGTGATGATGCTGTATTCTTGTAGAGTTGGGGTTAGCTCGAACCCACTAAACATAAAAGTAGTCGTCTTCGAGCACCATAAATGTGCCATGGTCTGTATGACTTCGGGACGAACAGTGATTTGAATCAACAATAGAAGATGACCGATTTTGGCTTTCACGCGCTCTTGGGTAAACTGATCCAATTGACCCCACCATCTGAAGAGTTCTGCCTTAGGTGCAGGAATGAACTGGATATCGTCTTTCCCCATCGCACATAAACTGGAATTTGAAAAACTTATCCTAAATTGCCATGGGCCAAATAAAAAGATTGAGTAAAAGTAAAGAAATCACTTTGCTTTTAAGTAAAAAGGCAAGTATAAAGAGATACAGATGGGACGTGTGGCTCGATTTCTAACTCAGAAGGCTTGATGAAATTAAAAGGGTATCCGCCCGTCATAGCGATCTCGCGTTAAAGATACCCCCTTAACCTCGGCTAAGAAATTCGGGGAAAAGAAAGGCAACCTCTACATCGCAGTCTCGCGTTCGAGGTCGTATCTTTCTTAACACCATCCTAGAAATCCTAAGGCGGCCCAGGTCCGGCGGCCGGGTTATGTGTGCCATGTGTAGTGTTAAAACAGTAAAGCATGCACAGGCATTTATAATCACAAGATAATCTATTTTAAGCAAAATTTAAATAAATTTCTAAGCTACTAACCTGCATAAAGTAAAAAACAAAAACAAGTCAGTAAAGAATTTAAACAAGGATAAAATGGCCTAAGTCCTCAAAGTCCCCAGAGTCGCCAAGCTATCGCGACCTCTTTTTTTCCAGCGCCCGCAAATCGGGTATGGGTGCCTAAGGGGGCTAATGGCTCGGCTGAATTAATTAAAGCTCGGACTCTCCCGAATCCACCAATTCATGACTTAATAGTTCAAGTTTTTAACCTGTAATTCAATTTTTTAAAATGGAGTCGCCACTAATCGATTTGAGGTGGGTTGATTAGAAACCCAAGTGAAGTATCGGGAGAAATACTCACTCCTGCGCAACCAGAGAAATTAGGATCGGGGACTTGATTACACTAGTTAATCACTAATGCCCTTTCGGTACCTAATCTTGTTTAAACCCCGAAGTTTTTTGGATGTTCGAGGGATTTTCCATGCATTTTTGGGAGGAAAAATATTTTCTAGGTCTTTTTCTAATTTTTTTGGACATAAAAGGGATTTTTTGGAAAAATATAAGTCTTTTTGGCTTTTTTTGAATTTTTTTTGGCTTTTTCATGAATTTTTGGCCCTTTTTTTATTTTTGACAATTTTCGGAAAATATGAAATATTTTTTTTATTTTTCAGAAAATAAAATATATTTTAAATATTTTTGGAAAATAAATTATATTTTGATTTTTCTCGGTTTTTTTAAAATAATTTTTTTTAACATTTTTAAATATTTTTTGAAAATAAAACATTTTTTGTTTTTTTAATAAAATATTAATTATTTAAAATATTATATTATATTAAAATAATATAAAAAAACTGACCGGGTCGGATCCGCGGGTTGGGTCCGACCCGAGCCGGCGATCCGAACGAGGACGGGCTGCGTTGCGGGCCCGACTCGGATTTTTTTCCTTTTTTTTTTTTTTTTTTTAAACGAAACGGCATCGTGGCGGGCGTTCGGGGACACCGGCCCGACCCGACGACCTCGACCCAACAACCCGCTCCCAGCGAAACCCTACTCGGATCCGACCCGAATGCCCGACCCGACTCCCGCCGACCATAGACCGCGAACCCTACCCGATTTTCCGGATCCGGATCCGCTTCGAGACTCGGAAAATCACAAACCCTAGGATTTGCGAATCCGCGGCGCCGGGGAGCTGCAGTGGCGACGACGGCGAAGACGGCAGCGACGGCGAAGATGATTGGACTATGGAGAGGGAGATGGCGACGGCGACGGGGACAGCATGATACCTGCTCGGCAATGGCGCGACGAGGGCGAAGACGGTGACGGTGAGACCCACGCGAATCCCTCCTGCCTCTTTCTCTCTCCGTGCCTATCTCTCTCTACTCTACTCTCCCTCTGGCGGGGCTCAGATCTGAGGCCGCGAGCCCTCGGCCCCCCTGAAGTTTCTCAGTGGGGTGTCCAAGGGCTGCGACTCGATCTAGCTCCCTCTCTTTCTCTGCGATCTCTGTGTGTATCGTCGTCGTCAGGGAGGGGGGGGGGAGGTATTTATAGGCGACGGGCGGCCGGTCGACGGAGTTCGACCGCCGATTGCCACGGCCTTCGCCGGCTGAACCGTCGTCCCATCCGACGCGGCTGCCCCCGCTCCACGTCCCATCGCCGTCCGTCCATCCCCTTCCCCTCCGTCACGCCCCCTGCGTGTGCTCTGCAGAGGCGCGAGGAAGGAGACGACTTGGTGAGGCTGGGTCGAGGCGGAAATGGGCCGAGGGCCCATGCGGAGGTTGCTTCTTTACTTCTTTTCCGTTTTTGCTTTTTTCGCTTTTCTTTTCATTTTTTTATTTATTATCCAATAAAGAGAATAATAACTTAATAAATAAACTAAAACATACCTAAATAAAATTAAAGCGTCAACAGTCTTTGTCTCTAAAGCTCTCCGTGAATGAAAAAAGTTAACAGACTGACGGCAAACAGCCCTATTAAGGAGCTAGCCAATGTTGGAAAAAAGGTACCAATGCTTGGAATGATAGGACGGTACCTGTGGGAAGAAGATTGGCAAGGTTAGAAGCACTTGCTAGGGTTTGTGCAGATGGGAAAGTTCTTATAGAATCATCAAAGAGCCATATGCTTTCGGTGGTTCTGGGTTTAGAAATCAATTCACCATGGATATGTTTATCATATGATCTCGTGAGTTTTACTGTTGTAGAATGACTATGTCAGGGACACCCTCGTGCTGCCTTATTTGTACGCTTCAAGAAACATAGCTGAAATGAAACACTGCCGTTTATTCCATTATCCCGTTTCATTTCAGTATGGGAAACATATTTTGTGGTGCAAATCTTACACCAATCATTATGACCAAACAATTTAGTGATTTTGTGCTTTTTGAGTTCGATTGAAGGTTGCTAGAGCAATTTAACCTATTTGCAACCACAGCAACGAGGCAAATGCATTCAAATATGTGTATAGGTAACTTTGCTTATTGAATTGATCCCAACACATTTTTCTTATTAGGAAAATAATATTCCCAACAATAACCTCCATGACCTGAGTAGTCAATCTTATAGCCCATATGCCATTTTGCAACATAATTATCATTCTGAAAACTATACAAACTTGAGTTGTCTATCCATTCAAGTGGATTTGTTGAAGGAGGCTAAGAGGGTATGATCTACACGTAACCATCAAAGTTGTCGAAAGAACATGGGAAGTTTGTAATTCCCATCGGGCCTATGTGCAAAGAAATGATTGCGTGATAAATCTTTAATGTACTATGATAAGCCCATTCCTCTCTCAAGATGTGTGTGGTAAACCACTCACTAAATATAAGAATTTATATCCCAAAACCGAACATATATATATATAAGAATTTATATGCCTGACAGCTAACTTTAATAAGTCCTTCACGCAAAATTAGCCACTAATTTTTAGTTATTTTGTCCTGATTAAAAGGAAATACTGCTAAAAAGTTTTAATGCGCACTTTGCAATGAAAAAATTGCCATAAAAAAAATTTCATCATGCATTTAGCACTTTTTAATGATCCATATTGTCTACTGTGGTGAAATTTACTTTCCTGTGTAAGTATAATCATTTATCCCAATGTACATAATTTATATTATGTGATATCATCATACTATTAAGGGATTGATTATTAAATAATAACCAACCGAATTGGATTATTGAATATATAGATATTGTATGTTAATTTTTATACTGATGTATTTTCTTTCTTTAAAAAAACTTACTTTTTAAAGTCGAAATTTATTTTCCTCCCAGCAGCCCCATATTGTTGTTCTGAATTGAATAGTTGTCAGCTAGAGAGGAAAAAATAACAATGGGGACAGTTTCCCATAATCTTGCAAGAAAAAAGAATCAATTGAGGACCTACTTTAATTTGCGAAAATGCTTTATATAGACTGCGTTTGGCCACTGGTCCTGACTCGCTTCTTTTTCGATCAACACAGGCCATCTTTCAACTCTCTTTCACGGACGCACGCGGAGAGAGAGAGAGAGAGAGAGAGAGAGAGAGAGAGAGAGATGCAACAACTGGTATATATTTATTTTGACGTAATAAGAGACTTATCAATTTTCATATCCTTTCAAGGAGCTTCCTACCCCCATTTCCGTTACCCTCGAGATCCCCTGTGAAACTCCCCCGTGGGCATGTGCAATAACAGTAGAAGGCTCTACACATACAACAAGCAGGTGGTCCGCACTGTTCGACAGTAGAGCATGGTGTTGCTTCCTCGCTTTCGTGCACACCTGCCATATCACATCAATCCATTGTGAACATCTTCCATATTCTCATGCGTGCGCGCACAGTGAGAGAGAGAGAGAGAGAGAGAGAGAGAGAGAGAGAGATACCGATGGCAATTAGCAGCAACATAATGCATGTTAATGATGGTTTCAACATTGCTCCCAAGTGAAAAGGGTTTTTGCAGGGATAATAGGCTGATGGTTTTGCTTTAGAGATATGTTTTTGCGATCTGTTTGTTCCACTATGCGTGTAATATCAGATATATATATAAGTCAAGCCACTCGTGATGGAATCAAGGAAGTTTATCTGTATCGACTGGCCAATCAAAAGAGGATGCCAGAGAATTATCCTTCCATATTCGTTAATGTGCAGTTGCCCTATATGTTTCAAATAACAGAATTTGGATTATAAACATACCCGAATTTTATTAGCATTAACCAGCAAGTTGTTTAAGTTAATGCCAATCAAATAATTTTTAAGCCATCAACAGGGTGAACTTGCCACTTGTTAGAGAAGATTAGATATTTCTCTAAGATAATTTCCAATGTTAAAGATTTTGACAATTCTGTTGATTATCTATAGTTATCAAGATTGCACTTGTATCACTCTTCGATCATGCATATCTTCTTCCTTTTTGTCGAAGATTGTGTATATATTGATTGATATGTTTTGTTAGATAGTCATCTAATAAAATATTCTTCTCAAACACACATCAATTTTGACCAAAGAAAAAAAATACGTTGAAATATATGGAAAATTCTCCAATTCACTATTCTGCATTGTTCTTATCTAATTGTACATATCTTTTTGGTCAGTTAATTGTACATATCTTCATTTTTGTGGAGAATAATCGGAATTATCAACATATCCTTCCCATAGCAAATTATCCTAGACAAATCCCTAATTGTCTCTAATACCACATAAGTTGCTAATTACTTCAAATCTTATCCATTGCACACAAAAATTGGAAGGCCTAACAGAGTATCTCTTTATATATTATCATTCTTGAGATAATGAAATTCTTCTCGCATAAGATGTGAGGGGTCCATTGATATTGTACATACTCCTTATATGGAATCCTCATAAAATCAAAATATTAGAAGCATTTTCCTTCTTTTAAAACTGGTGTGATGCTGTGAGAGCAACTTCACTACCGAATTTCCATGGTGATTAAAACTCGATAACCAGGTAAACCATCACAATCACAAAGCATAGTTCTTCCATTTGGCTTGAAGACTGCACTATCATTGTTCCAAAAGGCTATGTACAAGACATTCCAGCCCATTATTGTGAATACGCAAATATACATCGATGACATCCTCATTTACTATGATGAGGAGTCTAAATGTAAGTTGCTTAAGTAGTTTGCTCATCTAATTAAGCAATATGGCATCATGTTATCCCTAAAAAATATACATTTTTTTCAAATGACATAAAAAAGATGTTGAAAATGCACGAGAATAACCTTTTGCCGAAAACTCATATTTCAACACCTGTAGCCTTAGGTCAAATAGTCGCCAATGGTTTAAAAGTACATAAGAAACCAGTATTTCGCAAAAGTACAACTATAACCACATAGCGCTTCAACTCCAATTAAAAGCATCAATTGGACAATTTTTTTCGCATGGAAAACGTTTTACCTCCTCCAAGACCTTTTTCATAAAAAATTATAAATTTAACCTATTACCTCGACTTGGTTACAAAAATACCAAATAGGGGAGACATATTTCATAGAAATTCTTGATATAGAAATAAAACTAATTTTGATATACACTGAACAGAAAATAATAATTCTTTCATGTGCCAAAGATCCTACAATGATAATTTAATTGATCATGCTAGTTATAATACAAATTTCATTTAACAACCTATGACATTTCATTTGATTAATGAAGGCCTAAATTCTTTTTGATATTTCTTAGTGAAGAATTTCTAGACATTGTGACTTGCTAAAGAACCCCGATTGTCATTTTACGTTAAATTTGTCCCTAGGTGAAATTCTTTTGTTAAATTTTCCTTACGTCGAAAATTTTAACAATTGAAAAAAAAGCTCCGAACCCTAATCCAAGGAACTAATAATTTTAATCGTAACCTAGAAGAAGGAATAAAAGAAGAAACAATACTTTATAATTATTTGAAAATGATATATAAAATCATGAGATAAGTGCAATAGAATTATTAAAACTTGTTACAAAAGTGCAATTTAGTCATGAAACTTTCAAAAAGTATAGTTGTTTTATGCATGTCTAGTCATCTACGCACATGGTGTGCAACGCGAGGAAGAAGAAGGAGAGAAGGAGGTGGAGGGGCTGGGCTGGGGGAAGAATAGGCCCAACCCTAGGTGAAGGAAAGAAGAAAAGGGGTTGGTCAAGCTTAGCCGCAAGCCATTTAAATTTGTAATTTAATAATAATTTTTGAATTTTTTAAAAATATATATTTATCCAAAATGCAGTAAAATAAAGGAAAATAAAATAAAAATTAATTGATGCAAACAATATTAATGCCTATGCGATGTGAAAATCCTTTTTTGTTAGGGCCAAATCGGTCCCTAATTTTCTATGCAATTTAACTCTAAGTACTTAGCCAATATTTATATGTTAACAAGGACTAGTCTTGTAGACTAAGCCAATATCATAAGAAACAATGAGATTACATTTGGTTTCAACATTGAATGCAAGTTCCCATATATTTCTTTATTTTGATTGATTTCATCTATCACATCTTTAATAAATTAAGGTGTGCCTTTTTTTTTGAAATATTAATGGCATGTTTGATAATAACATTAAGTGCTACAAAGCTGAAATCAAACTTTTGCACACTTAACATCATTGGGTGTCTTTCATAATCTCTAACTACATGTAATTTAATGAATTGTCGAACGAACAAATTTTGAAGCTGATTAATGATGAGAACTTTCATAAATCTTGGAGGGCAAAACTATACCAAGCTGCAAAGCAGTACTTTATATGCTTAACAACCTGGTTAACCATGGACAAGGATATCAAGTGTTGGTCCTTAGTTTTAGTGTTCCCTCTTTCTTTTCTTGAGATTACAAATTTACAATCATATGTGAAATGTTAACCACAGGCTAATAATACCAATACGAATGGAAGCAGCGAATATAATTCCCTTCTTGGTTCTTCACGGTAACTGACGGCACACAGCCCAATCAAGGAGCTAGCCATTGTTGGAGAATAATGGCATGAGTGCTTGGAAATATAGGACGGAGCCTGTGGGAAGAAGATTGACAAGGTTAGAAGCACTTACTAGGGTTTTGTGGGGGATACCGTAAGCTAGGGTTTGAAAGACATTTTGCTGGTGTTGGCGTTGCTAATTGTTCTTCAATGTTTGGGAATGGAAGAGATGGATCAGCCGTTGCGGGGAGGGAGAGAGAGAGAGAGAGAGATGGGTCGGCGATTTCCACGAGGTATGTGCACGGAGTTGGGAAAACTTTTCATAGAACCATATATCATATCAAGATCCATACGCTTTTGAGGGCTCTGGGTTTAGAATTCCGTTAAGCATGGGGATGTTTACCTATGACTATGTCAAGGACTCCTCCGAGCTGCCTTATGTTGGAAAAATCTTCTTGAAGTGTTTTGAAGCTGACAAAATGTTTCCATCAGTCTAGTCTGAAGGCTTGCAGACTCTACTATTTAAAGTCTGAAGACCTCCGGATAGCCAGTCTCAAGACTCAAAGTCTATCATCATTAACAGTCTCTAATCCGTTGAAGAAAGGTTATCCAGAACTGGATGTTTCGTTAAGGATTCAACCTTATCAACTGGAGAAGATCTCGTGGCTGGAAAAGACATAATGGAATCCTTTGATTGATCGAGATTGACTCGAAGATTAAGGAATTGATGATTGCCTAAATATTCTTGGAAGGTTCTACTTATGGAAACTGAGATCCTGATTGTATGGGCGAACATGATTGATGGGCTATCGATACGTTCCTTTAATAGCTCGAATAATCTTCCTAATTGATTTCGTTCAATGGGTAGATTGGAGGAATTCCTTTGGTAAGTGTCAACGGGTATGATGGCATAAAGGAGTATATAAGGAAGACATTCTAAGTTGTTCAGGGAGTGCGCGATAGAAGAATTTCAAAGTCTGAAGCTCCTTGTTGTTTAGACAATTCCTTTGAGCGAAACCTTGTATACAAAAGAGAGTCTATATTTGTGAGAAACCTTGAGGAGGTGTGATAGAACATCTACATTGTGGAATCAAGGAAAAGCTGTGCTGTAACTACTCTTTTGTTCATAGTGAAATCCAACCGGTGGGCTGTCAGTGCGGAAGAGTGGACGTAGGCTTGTAATAAGCCAAACCACTATAAACTTTGTGTTCAATTTTCTCTTCCTTACTCTCTTTACCTTGATCGTACTTCAATTTTGTTAATCAATAGTGAACTCATTTCTATCGGTTGTCTAGAATCGCTTCCGTATCTCGATAAATTGATTATGCACCTATTCACCCCCCTCTATGTGCTTATACTAGCTATCTCAATTGGTATCAGAGCTCGTGTACTCACTTTTTTTGAAGTGTTTTACTTTAGAGTTAAAGATCCATGGCTAGTATGTTGGCTCCAGGGCTGGTAGAAGGGCAAAGCAACACCAGACCACCTTACTGTGATGGAAAGGACTACAACATATGGAAGAACAAGATGAAGGCATTCTTAAGATCAAATGATCCTCTGGAATGGGACGTTGTAGAAAAATGAATCATTCCTAAAGCTGCATCTGTCTCAGAAAGAGGAAAGGACACTGTTGAGTCTAGCGAAATGAGTCAGGAAGAGATAATCAAGAGACAAGCTCTTGATGCAAAAGCAATTTATTCTTTATATTGTGCTTTATCACCTACTGAATATAACAGAATATCTTCTTGTGATACAGCCAAAGAAGTCTGGGATAGATGAAGGAACCGATCGAGTGAAAGAGACTAGAATCAACATTATTTTCAGTCAATACAAAACCTTCAGAATGAAACCAGGAGAATCTATAACTGACATGTTTAGTCATTTTACAGAAATCGTGAATGGTCTTGAAAATCAAGGTCAACCAATTTCTGATCCCATGAAAGTGAACAAGCTACTGCGTGAACTTTCCAAGGATTGGAATCATATAAAGACCTTAATCAGAGAGACCCAAAGAATCATGCCACTGTCTGTCGATGAATTGGTTGGGACTCTTCAGTCTTATGAAGTGGAACGAATCAATGAAGACGAAGACCCTAAAGGTAAGAAATCCATTGCATTAAAATCCAATGACGATTCTGATGCTGCAGATTCTGAAGATGATATGGACGATGAGGAGCTTGCTCTCATGATAAGAAGATTCAGAAAGTTGAATAGAAGAGGAAGAAGATTCAATGCAAAGAAACAAAGTTTTCAAAAGCAACAGACCAAGTTTGCTGAAGATGATGAATCAAACAAAGATGTAGTCTGCTTTGAATGCAAGAAAAAAGGACACATCAGACCCAACTGTCCTCTTCTGAGGAAGAAGAAAGGAAAAATTGAAAAGTATCGAAAAGCTCTCAAAGCTGAAACCTGGAGTGATACGGAGTGCGAAGATAGTGATGATGATTATGCCAACATATGTCTAATGGCACAATTAGATTCAGAATCAAACTCCGAGACTGATTCAGATTCAGAAAGTGAATTCGAGGTAAGTAATTTCAAAATCCCTATTAAAGTTTCAAAATATATTGATGAATTATGTTTTAGTCTTAAGACTTCTCTTAAAAGAATTTCCGAACTCAAAAGAAAAATTCTGCTTTAAAACAACAAAAGAATGTTTTGGAAGAAAAAGTGAAATGCTTAGACCATAATGTTTCTTCTCTCAGAGAAAGTAAAGATAATCTTTTAAAAGAAAATGTATTCTTGAAAAATAATATTTCAAATATCTCCAAAAGATTTTCTCTAGGATCTGAAAAACTGGAGAAAATACTTTATGTTCAAAGACCTTATTTCAATAAATCTAGTTTAGGAATGACTGCTGAAACCATTCCTTTAATCGATTTTCCTAAAGTAAAAGAAAGAATTAAACAAAGACCCACAAGAAATGCTTACAAAAATCATTTTGAAATGACCTTTGTAAAACCAAAGAGGTCGCAATGCCCTTAGATGTTCAAAATGCAATAGTGCAGATCATTTTGAGAAAGAATGTCCTATGGTTTGGAGACCTGTCAATAAAGTCTGGGTAAAAACCGTATATCAGACTAACTCAAAAGGACCCAAGAGAATATGGGTACCAAAGAAAGCTTGAATTTCTTTTTAAATGCGGGTCACTATCAAGAAAAAAGTGAAATGGTATCTGGATAGTGGATGCTCGAGACACGTGACAGAAGACTCAAATTGCTTCATAAAGATTGTTCAAGTAAATAGTGGAAAAGTCTCATTTGGAGGAAACATCAAAGGAAAAATAGTGGGATTTGGAACTGTAAAAATTGGAAATCTTACGATAAGCAATGTTTCTTTAGTTGAAGGGTTCAACTATAATCTGCTCAGTGTCAGTCAACTGTGTGATGCCGGTTTTAGAATCAACTTTCAAGAGGGCATTTGTTCAGGAACCAGTAAAGACTCTACTCAGTCATTCATGGGTCGAAGACATGGAAACATCTACCTCTTGGACGTGAAACCAGATTAATCGCAATGTCTAATCTCAATCCAAGACGAAGCGAGCTTATGGCATAAAAAGCTTGGGCATATCAACATGAAACAGATAGCCAAAATCTCAACAAAGAAGCTTGTTCATGGTCTACCCAATTTATCATACCAAAAGTCTGATCTATGTACACCATGTATATTGGGAAAACAGGTAAGAAATTCCTTTAAGCCAATAAATCAAGTTTCCACTAACCATGTACTGCAGCTCCTGCATATGGACCTCTTCGGACCAACAAGAACGCAGAGCATTAGAGGTAAGAAATATTGCCTAGTAATTGTGGATGACTACTCACGATTTACTTGGGTATATTTCTTGGCAAGTAAGTCTGAAACCTTCTCTTACTTTGAAAAATTTGCTAAGAATGTTCAAAATGAAAAAAAAATGGTATGTTATTTCAAGTATAAAAACAGACCATTGAGGTAAATTTGAAAATCAAGATTTTGCTAAATTTTATGAAGAATCTGGTTTTCAGCATTTGTTCTCCTCTCCATATACTTCAGAGCAAAACGGAGTTGTGGAAAGGAAGAATAGATCTCTTCAAGAAATGGCTAGAACTTTTTTAATTGAAAGCAATATCTCTTTACGATTTTGGGTCAAGCAGTTTCAACATCATGTTATATTATCAATAGAGTTTTTTTAAGGCCTATTCTAGAAAAAACCCCCTATGAATTATTTAAAGAAAAGAAGCCTATTGTTTCATATTTTCATGTATTCGGATGTAAATGTTTCATATTGAAAAATGCAAATGATCGAGTTGGTAAGTTTGAAGAAAAGTTAGATGAAGGCATCTTCCTTGAATATTCAACCACTAGCAAAGCGTACAGAGTCTACAACAAGAAGACTCAAACTATGGAAGAATAAATGAATGTCAAATTCCAAGACTCTATTCAAAATGAATCTATTCAGACTCATCTTGAAGAGACCGAATCGCTCCGAGACTCTACAAAGTCTAAATCTCAAGAAGCAGCTCAGACTTTGAAGGACCAGCAACAAGTGACTGTTGAAGATTCAAGTAAAGGAAGTGACCATCAATTTGACAAATTAACAAGCAACGGGAAACATAAGTCCAGTCATCCCAAAGATCTTATTATTGGCGACATCAATGAAGGAATCCGCACTAGATCCAAAAGGCGAGAAGAGTCTAGTGCTGTGGCTCTTATTTCTGAAATAGAACCCAAGAGCATTGAAGAAGCTTTAAACGATGAGAGCTGGATTGAAGCTATGCAAGAAGAACTCAGACAATTCAGAATTAATGATGTCTGGGAGCTGACTCCTAAACCAAAAGGTAAATCAATTGTTGGAGCTAAATGGGTTTTCAGGAACAAGATGGATGAGAAAGGAAAAGTCATAAGAAACAAGGCTAGACTCGTAGCCAAGGGATACACACAAGAAAAAGGGATCGACTATGACGAGACTTATGCATCGGTAGCAAGGTTAGAAGCAATTCGTTTATTACTTGCATTTGCTTGTCATACAAATTTCAGGTTATTTCAAATAGACGTCAAAAGTGCTTTCCTAAATGGATTCATCCATGAGGAAGTCTATGTGGAACAACCGCTAGGGTTTGAAGACCCAAAGAAACCAGACTCAGTATTCAGACTCAAAAATGCCTTGTATGGCTTAAAGCAAGTACCTCGAGCTTGGTACGATAGATTAAGTAAGTTTTTAATTCGAAATGGATTTGTTAAAGGTAAAGTAGACACTACTCTTTTTATTAAAAGAGAAAGCAAAAGTTTTCTGCTTGTTCAAATATATGTCGATGATATTATCTTTGGATCCTCTAATGAAAGTTTGTACAAGAAATTTTCTAAGACTATGCAGGATGAATTTGAAATGAACATGATGGGTGAGTTAACCTTCTTTCTTGGACTTCAAATAAAACAATTGGAGGAAGGAACTTTCATTCATCAAGAAAAATATGCAAATGATCTTGTCAAAAAGTTTGGACTGAACAATTGCAAAAAGGTTGACATACCAATGTCAAGTTCCTTGAAGATAAACAAAGATGAAGAAGGAAAGAAAGTCGATCAAAAGCTGTACAGGAGTATCATTGGTTTACTTCTTTATCTTACTGCTTCTAGACCTGACATTTTGTTTAGTGTTTGCATTTGTGCCAGATTTCAAGCAGATCCTAAAGAATCTCATTTAAATGCTACAAAACGTATTATTAAATACATTGCTTCTACTTCAAGCATCGGCCTATGGTATGGATACTCAGACACAGATCTAGCCAGTTGCAGAGTTAATAGAAAGAGCACCTCAGGTACTTGTCAACTACTTGGAGGCAGGACAGTGTCTTGATTTTCAAGAAAGAAAGTACAGTAACTCTCTCTACAACAGAAGCAGAGTATGTAGCTCTTGGGAGTTGCTGTTCACAAATTCTCTAGATAAAACAACAGCTAAGAGACTTTGGAATTGAAGACTCATGCACGGAGATTAATTGCGACAACACCAGCGCTATAAACCTCACCAAAAATCCAATTCTCCACTCAAGAGCAAAGCATATAGAGATTCGACATCACTTTATTAGAGACCATGTTCAAAATGGAGATATTTCAATTTAATTTGTTGATTCAAAGAACCAACTGGCGAATATATTTACAAAGCCTTTGGAGAAAAATCAATTTGAAATCATCTGTTCTAGACTCAACATTTTAAGGTATGATGAGATCAAAGTCTAAAGATTCTCAGACTCAGACATACAAGACTTCAACTATAAAGTTAGTCTTGATACGACCATCAGACTGTAAGTTAGTCTTTCTTTCTCTCGAATCTTATCTTGAAAAGGTACGATTGTGAACCGTGTTTTATTGCTATCTTTAATTGGTTTAATTATTGCATCGTTTCCTTTTTGAAAGAGAAGTTATTTTTTGAAATAACTATTTTCGCGGAAAAATGACAGTTATTTTGAAAAGGCATCTCTTTATTTCCTTTGTGACAGTTCGTTTATCTCTCTTTTTAACCGATCGTGCACTGTTGATTTCTCTTCACTTTACTCTCAAAAACCCTAGAAAGCATCGATCCTCCATTCCCGTTTTCTTCCCTTATTTAATCTTCAAAAAGTTGTCGTCTTTCTTGGGAAAGTCAAGCAAGGAATCTTCCAAAAACTAAGAAAGATGTCATCTTCAAGAAAGTCTTCGAGAATCACAAGCAGGGGACCACGACGAATGAGTGAGGGGTCTACGCACTTCAATCTCACTGAAGAAGAAATGTCTCCAGAACAGCGACAGAGCCCACAACATTCTCAGCAGCGTCATTCTTCTCCATCTAGTCCTTAAGGCGTTGATCATCAGCAAGAGGAAGAAATCATTGAGGATGTAGATCTGGTAAGAGTTCAAAAGCCCGCTTATATTTATAAGCTATATCGTGCCTTAAAAGGAACTCGTACTCTTTTGAACTATGTCGATGATTTTCTTAAAGACAAAGGATATGGGAACAAATATATCTTTTTGCGGAAAATGGAAAGTTTGGGAATTGCTCGTAAAGGGGTGGCTGAGGAAACCCTTGCAAATATCCCAAGTGATCCTCGTGATTGGGGACCGAATCCTGTAGATGGGAATGATGATGACAAACTGTATAGCCAATTTCAACGAGAATGGGTGTTGCGGTTGAAAATCGAGGAAAAATGGGAGATTTGTTCAGATCGAAGGAACAAAAGGATTTGTACTCGAAATTGCTGAAACGTGGGGTGATAAACCCTAGAAGTGTGGATTTTGATTTTCTGGATGCTGTGAATGTGAACTTGAGGGAAAAGTTCGGTTTTCTTCAACTGGAAAAGTTTTGCTCCAACACTACAGAGGCCTATGCTGAACTAACCGCATATTTCTATTCAAATCTTAGCTTTTTGGATGCGAATAGATTCTCTTTCAGCGTCAAAGATCAAGACTATGTTGTAGATATGGATATGCTAGCAGATGTGTTAGGAGTTGAAAGAGGAAGATATCAACTGATCAAAGTTTCCATTGCTCGGGCCACACTGGAACTAATGAAGGATAGGAGAATAGATGAGAAGATCACCTACTTAAGGATGAGGGCATTCAACATCTTGCTTCACAAGATTGTGATCAATTGCCTCCGACCAAAATCAACTTCCAAGATCGATGTTTCCGGTTCGAGGCAAAGCCGATGTATGCCATCCTCACTGGGAAAATGTTTTCTCTCCCTCACACTATCATGTTCCACATGTATAGAGCGATGATGAAGGACAGAGGTCAACTCTCTTACCCAAGCCTTATGACGAAGTTATTCAAACATTTGAATATTCAGCCTCCGCAAATCTTTTGTGTTCGATCGTGCGATCATATGGTGGTAGGACTGAAGTTGGTGACCAAAATGCGTCTAAAGGAACTGAACAAAGAGTTGGAGAAATTCAAGGAAAAGACTCCAGTCAAAACTCATCAAATCTCTTCTTCAAAACGGAAAGGAAAGGAGCCCTTGGTTACTTCAAAACCGAAAAGAAGAGCTCTTATTGTGGAAGATGAAGAAGATGATGACCTTACCACTTCGGCCATAGCTTTGAAGAAGCTAAGTCGTTCTGTTCCAGAATCAATGGAACATCGTGAGACAAAAGGAAAGGAAAGAGAAGGCCAAAAGGAAAGAGAAGGTCAAGAAAAAGAGAAAGAAGAAGAAGAAAGAGAAGAACATGAGAAAAAAGAAGAAAGAGCAATTGGCGAAAAAGAAGCAGAGGAGGAAAGACCTGAAGAAGAAAGAAGAGAAGAAGGTGAACCTGAGGAACACTCTTCTCCACCTGTAGGCATGGAAATAGGGGGAGATCAAGAGAAAGGAGAGAAGTCCTCATATCCTGATGCAAGTGAAGGAATCAGTCGCTCACCTGCAGACCCAGAGGACGTTTATGCCTCTCAATTTCCAGAAGAAGGTCATGAAGTTTCATCGCCAAACTTGCGAGATTATTCTGATATGCCATCATCTGCAGAACGTGCTGAAGCTAGTATGTAGACCGATAGCTCAGCCGATTTTCGCAGAATCATGGATATTCTCTTGGAGATGTGAGGTCAAATTTATGCCTTGGGATGCGAGGTTCAAACCTTACAAAATGCGGGTCAAGTTTCTTCATGTTCATTGAATGATAAAATCCAAGCCCTCTCTGTTCAGATTCAGGCCAATGCCAAGGGTGAGGAGATTGCACAATTGAAGGAAGACTTAAAAAAGCTGGAAGGCATCTTTCAGTCTATGGGAGATTTCCAGCTTGTCCGCGTTCCCAAGCCATCTTGACTTTATTCCATTTTCATCTCAACCTTTTTTTTATGCTGACAAAAAGAGGGAGAGATGCAAGATTTGAACAATTTGACTTTTAAATCGTATGGTTTGTTGGATTGTGTGGTTACAGTTTGTTGGATTGTTTTGATCTGTTTGACTTTGTTTTTTGTGTCTGGATGAGAACTGAACTAGACTTGGACTTGACTGCTTTTATTAACTATCATTGATATCTTATGGATGGTTTTATCTATTAGACTAACCTATTTTCTGTGGTTGCAAATTCTAGTGTTATTCATTTAGCCATTTATCTCTATAAGATATGCATATGTGTTTGAGAAATGTTTTGCATGTCAAAGTTGTCCAAATCTGCAGGAAAGTTTTGTCACCATAAAAAATGGGGAGATTGTTGGAGAAATCTTCTTGAAGTATTTTGAAGCTGACAAAACGTTTCCATCAGTCTAGTCTGAAGGCTTGCAGACTCTGCTATTTAAAGTCTGAAGACCTCCGAATAGCCAATCTCAAGACTCAAAGTCTATCCTCATTGACAATCTCTAATCCGTTGAAGAAAGGTTATCCAGAACTGGATGTTTTATTAAGGATTCAACCTTATCAACTGGAGAAGATCTCATGGCTGGAAAAGACATAACGGAATTATTTGATTGATCGAGATTGACTCGAAGATTAAGGAACCGATGATTGCCTAAATATTCTTGGAATGTTCTACTTATGGAAACCGAGATCCTGATTGTATGGGCGAACATGATTGATGGGCTATCGACACGTTCCTTTAATAGCTCGAATAATCTTCCTAATTGATTCCATCCAACATGTAGATTGGAGGAATTCTTTTGGTAAGTGCCAACGGGTATGATGGCATAATGGAGTATATAAGAAAAACATTCAAAGTTGTTCAGGGAGTGCGCGATAGAAGAATTTCAAAGTCTGAAGCTCCTTGTTGTTTAGACAATTCCTTTGAGCGAAACCTTGTATACAAAAGAGAGTCTATATTTGTGAGAAACCTTGAGGAGGTGTGATAGAACATCTACACTGTGAAATCAAGGAAAAGCTGTGCTGTAACTACTCTTTTGTTCACAGTGAAATCCAGCCGGTGGGCTGTCAGTGCGGAAGAGTGGACGTAGGCTTGGAATAAGCCGAACCACTATAAACCCTATGTTCAATTTTCTCTTCCTTACTCTCTTTACCTTGATCGTACTTCAATTTTGTTAATCAATAGTGAACTCATTTCTATCGGTTGCCTAGAATCGCTTCCGTATCTCGATAAATTAATTGTGCACCTATTCACCCCCCCTCTAGGTGCTTATACTAGCTATCTCACCTTATATGTTTGCTTCAAGAAACATAGCTGAAATGAGACGTTGCCGTTTATTTCTCTCTCTCTCTCTCCCCTTTCGCGTGGGAGTGTGAAAGAGAGTTGAAAGATGGCATGTATTGACTAGCTTAAATATTTATCTTGGGTCTCAAAGAATTGAAACTCCAATCATATGCATGGCTTGAAAAGGGAACTAAAATCCAATCGGTTAGAATAAACTAATCATAATTAGGTTATTAAATATTCAAAGTGAGCAAGTAAACTGGGTAGTCAGCTAAATTGGATTCTGACATCAAGTAATACCGGTTGTAAGGAGCAAGGCTCTGGGTGAAGCTTGGTCGACGTTGATGTGTGAGCTGGGCGAGGAAGACGCAGCAATGAGGAACGCCGAGAAGCCTGCAAAAAGTTTAAACGCGGTGAAAGTGCAAGAGTTGGTTACAACGCTGGAATTGCTGGCTCCGATGGTTGTGTAGGGTGGCATTGGACAGCAATTGTGGCGACAGGATTGGATCGGTAGGCGCGGTGGAAAAACACACGACGCGGGGTTAGAGTGGCAAGGATACTCAGCAACGGTGTGAGGGCATGGTGAGCACAGGCAGGAGGCGCAGCGCATAGTAACTGGGGAAAGAGCTTGCTCTTTTTCTTCAACATGAATGAGAATCAAGAGCTCGTTTTCTTTTGTGTGCCACCTCTCTATAATGTCCAACCTCTTTTAACTTTGAAAAAAGTGTACTTATATAGGCAAGGATTAGTGCTTTCTTTTCGTATGGGATTTGCTAATTTGAATCAAAGCATATCCCTATAAATTCAAGATTAGGCAATCACATTTATATTCTCATATGACCTAAATTTGATAATAAATAGTTTAATTACTTCCCAAGTTTGCCTCAATAAATCAATATTTCCACGTGCACAAGTATATTCGATCACTTTAGATGAATTATGGACTTGTTCAAATATTGCACGTTCTGGGACTTAATCTAGATAATTCAAGCTCAAAGCTCCATTCCTTAAGTCAGTCCAACTGTAATGCAATTTGTGTGATCTTTTACTATTAAATGAAAAATGCTTCTAATTTGCAAATTAATTAGTTTTTTGTTTTGTGATCAAAGTCGATCCCAAATTTTATATACAATAAATAATTAAATGGATTTAAGGGTCAACGATATCTCAATTAAATATTCTAGAAAAATTTAGTTTTCCACGTCTGTTCCACCACAAGTGATCCATCTTCTTAATGTTATGGAAGAGATCTTATTTTTCAATATGCCTTGATTGGAAAGATTTACACCACCAAGTACATCAGTAATCTAACACTTGCATGCGTGGAATTTACTTAAAATCCAATATTATCATAATGCAAAACAATCTACCGATATAATGTCATGGTAGAATTATGTCATGTGGAAAACACTACCTTTAATTGATACGCACTGGTGGGATGACGGGAAAAATCTTCAAAATGATCAATTTACTGCCAGCAAAGAAAAGAAATAACTAATCATCATATGTTGAGTGTGGTAATCAGTGTACCTATAGAACACTATACTTTATTTTCTCCAATAAATGTTTAGTGTCATATATAGAGAATAAGTGTGCCATAGATCCTAAAAACGAGTCAAGAAAGTGCAATAAAATTAAAAAATTCAAAACGAATGGAATTAAGTCATAAAACTTGCCAATTTTGTGCGATCAACTCTCTTTGTTGACTCTGTTTATTTTGATTAACGAAAAATACTGATGTGGCTTCCTTCAGAACTTTTTTTAAGAAATGTCAAGCTGATGGTTTAAACTTATTGAGATTGAGTGTCCTCTCGTAGTGCTAAATTATATTTTCGCAAAGTTTTTGCCAATTTGGCCACATGTGATGAGCAGTTTGAGTATGTAACTCTTTAAAACATGCTCAATTTAAGTAATGCACAGTGGATCATCTACATGAAAATGGGACAGTGCATTTCCTTGTCCACACTATCGTTGGCTGGGTTGACTTCCTCCTTCATGTCCCGACCCAAGCTTCGGAGCAGTTCAGGCCCAAAGAGCAATTCACAAATTCGATAATGCCTATGACACCCTACTGAGATACAAGTTTATATTGCTGCGGGAGGACTTGATAAGTGCTGGTAAATTATGGCTTCAAATTGTGTAGAATAATGAAGTCGGATATTTAGAGTAATTAAGTTGGACTTTAAGGCATGATATCACTTTTTTTAAGGATTTATTTGTTACATAAGTTGCTAATAGTTACCGACAAATATCCTCCAGGATACAACAAAGTCTCAAAAATGAGAATACTATATAGCAATTCTAGTATTTCTCAAATGTCTCTCTAGGAAACAATTGAAAAGATGGTTGTAGTTTTTCAAAAAGAAAGCTGGAAAAGATAAAAATGATCACACACCCTGTTCTTCTAAAAAAATGACATGTATATATAAATCAGTCTTAAAATCATAGGCAACTCTTTGTGAAAAAATTGCAAAGTGAACAAATGTATTCTTTTGAAAAAATTGCCAAAATGAACAAATGCAACCTTTCGCAAAGGTTGCAAACTAAACGAGTATTTCTTTTTTCAAAGGTTGTCTTCAAAAGACACAAACAAAAATTTGGAATAATTAAAAATATATATTATTTTTTTAATAAATAAAATTTCGATTTTTTTTTAAATTTCTGAAAATTCTCAATAAACAAAAGCAACCTTTGAATTGATTAAAGTTAATAAGAAAACCGTACAAAAAATAAAATAAAATAACAAAAGGGTTAGTGCGCCTAATAATTGCGCTAAAATCGCACAATTATTCGCGCACCCGTACGCGGGTATGGTGGGTTCGAGCCCACACCTGATTATTTCTTTAGGTACACTAAAAAAACTACATACTTATTAATTATCTCACTTCCTCCTACTTTTTCTACGTGGAACAAGGAAACATACACATAGTTTGTTTTACAAACAAACTTCCAAAAATAAATTCTTGGGTTGAACATTTCTATAATGTGATCCCACAGTTTTTTTTTGGAGATATGGTTTTTAAAATAAAAACTTATCCTTAGGTATTGACCCACTTTTCTCTTTTAAGTGACAATTATTCCACATGCGGTTTTCCACGTTTTTATATTTTCGTGACAACAGCCCATTTAGAAACCATTTTAATGGGAGGCAGTTCATAAAGACGATAATTCATTTTATTTTTAAAATTTTAATCTTTTAATTTTTTTTTTTGATACCTGGGAACCCCGACAAATACCGTCGGGTAAATGATCGTAAAGGGTGATCAATAGCGGAGGACCCACCACCCCGACGTCAAGCGTAAGTCACCAAGCAACTCAAAAAGACAATAGGGAAATCACAAAATCTAACACAAACCTTCTCATTCAAAAATATACCATTAGTATGCGAGGGGATTTGGTTAGTAAAATATGCCCATAATCACTGTGGAACCTCCACAGATTTCGACGAACATAAACTTGAACAATGGCCGGAGGTTTGGATTATTTTTTATCCTATTTTCCACATATGATTCTAATTGATGCTTAATATTGTTCTTCAATGAATGATTAGAATAGTTGGTTTTTTGCTAACATTTTATATTAGAGTAAGATTAAAATTTCAGCCTTATTTTTGTGAATTTTGGCTGTTCATTTTCATGGTTTTTCAATGAACAATGTATCGGACATTTTGGGGCCAAAAAGAGAATTGTTGATACCGGCCAAATTCTGGCAACCCAACTACTAGACTCTGAACTAGTACAGTCAAACCGCCATGGGAAAGAATAGTCATAAGTTACTTTGGCATATCGATAATCACCGGAGGCTGGCAAAAGTCATAGTGGTTGGGGTTTGTGTAAAGGGAATTTTTGTTTGATTTGAGGCTAATTTCTTAGTTGTTTTTGCCGGTTTTTGAATCTATATGGTTGTTCTGATGTGCTATCCAAAACCCATCTATATTTTGGTATAATATGGGTTACTGGAGGAGAATCATTCAGGGGAAGGTGCGGCGGAGATGCGAAAACGGCAAAAATCGATTGTTCATGTGAAGGAGGAAGAAGACGTTTGCGGCACATGCGGCATGAGTTGGGCAATTGCTGGCACGCACGAGCCACGCGCTTGTGCAAAGGGCAAGCGCGTGCACAACATGCGTTTGTGGAGCCGTGGACACCTCTTCTGTTTTACAGTTTTGCCCCCCTTTTCACTGATATTATGATTCTGCCCTTGGCCGAATTAATTTACTGCTTTGCCCTTGGTGGCGTTAATTTACTATTTTGCCTTAGATGCATTTTATGAATATTTTATTCATGAAATTAAAAGGCCACTAATCCATATGTTTTAATTAATTAGAGAGCAGCCACAACATCTCTAATTAGTTAAATTATATATTAAGAGCCTTCAGATCACATTTGGAAATGGACATTAATTGTAATTAATCACATTAATATGATGAATCTTATTCCAAAGGAATTTTCATTATATTAATATGATTAATTAGGTTGAAATATCATATTATTTTTCTTAATTTACCCACACAAATTAAGCAAATTAGTATAATATGATAGTTTTTTCATGAAGTAATGGTAAATCTATTTAAATTAAAAATTTAGCCTACAGACAGTTTTTATATTATGTAATTCATATTTTGTGAAATGTTTTACCATGTAAAACATGATTTATGTAAATTTTTCATCAAATTTTATAACATAAGTATGTTTGATTTGCAGTTTTACAACCTAAGAATTTCTCGAAATTTAAGAATGATTTTCTCATATTAAATATTGAAAACTATAAAGCTTGGAAGGAGTTAATCCTTCTACAATTGAAGTGTATGGACATTGACTATGACGTAACTAAAACATCAAACATAAGGTTGAAATAATGTGGCCGCCAATGCCTGGTGATCCTTGTCAACCACTGTTGGCCCTTCCTAGCAATGGTGGGGCTACGACAACGGTAATGTTGGAGATGTCATTTTACTCACATCAACACCACATAAGAATAATTAGAAATAAAAGCCACACCAGTTTTTTCCGTTAGCCTAATCAAAATGAACTTAATTGCATCAATTTGATAAAGGTTTAGGACTTAATTGCATTTATTGAAACTTTTAAGACTTAATTAACTCTCATGAACAAATTTTAGGACTTGGGATGCACTTATCTCAAAATTAATAAAAAAATCATGACACCTTGGGTATATGAATATATGTGTGCTAATCAAAATGCTAGATGACGAAGACATTTTTTTGAAGTTCTTGATAATAAAATTAAAACCAATTTTTGATATACACTAGATAAAATATAATAACTCTTTGATGTGTGAAAGATACTATATTATAAATTGGAAGAAATACACCCCAAGTGTCAAAACATAGCACAAGTGGGCACATGAGTACCAAAACTTCCAAAATGTACACTTAAGTGTCACTTTTTTTGAAAATTAAATACTTAAGTGCCAACTCCGATAAGACTTGCCTAAAATCCAACATTGCATTATTTTATTAATAAAACCAGTCTACATCGCTTGCCAAAATGTCCACTCAGCATTCTTATCCCAAAATAATGTTGTTTTTCCCCTAAATTTTATTTTTAATATAATTATTAATTAAATCAAATTTAAAAAACTATGTTTTGAAAAAAAAAGGAATCATATTTGGGGCTATGGAGGCCCTTGATGCCGTTATCCCACCATCGCTGGCAAGGGCCAACAATTGTAGTGTGAGGGTTGGCTAGGGTTGCCGAACTGGCAACACGACCAACTGCTGGTAAGGGCCTACAAGCCCTCACCCAAATCTAGGATGAAGGGATCTCGCCTTCACCTAGATGGAGGGAGGGTTGCCAGCCCTTACCTAAATCAGCCAAGGGTTGCCACTGGCTGGGGCAAGGTTAGGCGATGACCCTTAGCCCCTCTAGGGGAAGGCCAACGACCCTCACCTGATCCAGGGGAGCACCGTGACCCCTCACCAGCAGTTGACTAGGGTTGTTGGCTAGTGGTTGAGGGCCGACAACCTTGTCAACCCTTGCCCCCATTGTCACGGGCCCATTCTAACGACGGTGGGGCAGTGGCGATAGTGAAGGCCTTTACCACCCTATATTGTTTTCTAGGGATTAGTTATTCACTTCCGCATGTACATATTAAAAAGAAAGGGTCGGCAATGTGTCTTGGGACGTCGCTATTTAATCGACCGAGAGGGATGGGCACATGCTCGGAGGATCGGGGCATGACAGCCACCGACCCATATGAGTGTTAAATGGGTTAATTATATTAAATAAATGGTCATAAAATTGGTTTAATTATAATATGGATATTAAATGGGTCATAAATGGATTATAAATAGGTTTACAACTTACTTAAACCTAACCCACCTCTACAACTCTCTTTCTTTCTTTCTTTTTCTTTTTCTCACCCACACTTGATCTCTTGCTTGCTCATTTCGTATTTTCACTTTAGTTTGTGTATGAGTTTTTGTAAAGAGTTTTCATAGCATAATAGTTTTTGAGCTACTATCAAAATAACAATATGTTGTGAGTCGCAAATTCTTAAAAGAGTGGATCTTACAGTCGCAAATTTTTATTAGATCTTTGTTCTTATAATAAATTCAAGACAGTCACATATGTATTCCCCTTTTGTAAATGGATTAATACCTTAAAAAACCCCAAATTGTTATACTTTTGACAAATTTACTCCAAACCGGTACACCCGTGACAAATTTACTCTATGTTAGTTTTCGTTAAATTTTACTATCAAATTATTAAGTTAAATGATACATGACACTTAACTAGTATACCAATTTAGGATTTTACGCTCCATTTGTCATAGTTTATAATTTTTATTTTATTTTTTTGCAGTATTAATCCAACTTAGCGGAGGGTATATTTGTTAAAAATTTACCAATTTCGGGTTTTTTTTATGGTCAATTGTGGTAAATTTGTCACGTATGTATAAGTTTGGTGTCTTTTATGGTCAAAAAAATAGTTGAGTAAATTTGTCACAAATGTACTAGTTTGGGGTTTTTCGGGGTATTAATCCTTCGTAAATTGGGTTAAATACTGAAATGTCTTAATAATGTGAGTCAAGTTGGATATGACTTATTTTGGATATGAATCATTACATTTTTGAAAAGTTTCTATTAAAAAAAAACTATTTTTGAAAAGAAACAGTTCCCGAAATAGAAATGTTGTTATGCGCACTTATAAATGGGTAAATTTAATCTCCCTATTCAATTTCTTGCTTGAAAATCAACTCTGAAAATGATAATTTATTATGTATATATAAAAATATACATTTAATATATAATATGTCTTAACATATCGAAATTCTTTATTTTTTTGATAAACAACGTATCGGCGTATCGTGTGGTATCATGACATATCGTATCGTGTCATATTGTGTATCGCATGTTAGTATTGGTGCTATTTAGGTCCTGACTTGCTTCTTTTTCTATCAATTCACGCCACCTTTCAACTCTCTTTCAGGCGTGCACACGGAGGTGAGGGAGGAAAGGATAGATCGCTTATAATTATTCTTCAAATTGAAATACTGGGAAATATATATTTAGATAAAATAAGAGACTTATGGATTTTCATTTCTCTTCAAGGAACTTCTTGCACCATCTCCTTTTCCCTCAAGGCCTCCTATGAAACTCTCTCCTTGTTTGCATTCGCACAGACACCTGAATAGGAAACAATAACAACAATCTGGTAAGCCGCAATCTTCGTCTTTACGGCATACTCTTGCTTCCACGTTCTCTTGCAACCCTGGCAAATCACATCAATTTATTGTCAACATCTTCCTTATCTCATGTGCGCGCGTACAAACCGAAAGAGAGAGAGATTACCAATGGCAATTAGCAAAAACATAAGCAGAATAATGGATGTGGATGATGGTTTCAACATTGCTCTTAAGTCAAAAGGGCTTTTGCAGGGATAATAGAAATGATTTTGGTTTGGAGGCACGCTTTTGTGATCTATTTGGTCAACTATGCCTGTAATATTAGAGTATATATATTTCAAGCCAGTACTGTTGGAATCAGAGAAGTTAATTTGTATCAACTGGCTAATCAAAAAAGGATGCCAGATCTTGTCTTTCCATATACATTGATGTGCGATTGCCTTATATGTTTCTTCATTACATTTAAAACACTTGACTTTACATTTTAAACATACCAGACCTTATTAGCATTAACCATCAATTTGTTAAACTTAATCCCATTATTTGAGATAATTAAAGATTTTTCTACGATATTTTCCTGTTTTAAAGTAATTAGAATATTTTAATTGATTCTCCACATCTTTCAAGATTTCGGATATATCTTCGTTTGATTGATTTTTATCTTAAAATCATTATCTAAGCCTAGAAATTGATGGATGTATTTTTCATTATTGTAACATGAAATATAAAGAAATACCATATTTCCCTCTTTCGCATTATATTCTTACGAACACCTCGTAAGATGGGATAATTGTATAGTCAATTTCTCTCTTCGGATTAGATGTTAGTGATTTTAAATAATGAGCACTCAATAGAGTCCTCATTAGTATATCTAAACGCGATTTAATTATACCTGATGTTGTTTCTCAATAAGGTTACATTATAGTACTTGCAAGCATCAAACCACAAACTCATCCTGCGTTCATAAATCAAGTTCATAAACCAATACATATACCCTTTCATAACTCATTTTGTCACAACCCCTTTACTTGGGGGTCGAGATGTGGGTTATTTTGCAACATCCCAGGCTTTGTCACCGTCCCCAATTCTTTTTTCTTTTTTTTTTGGTCAGTCACCGTCCCCAATTCATTTGTGTCTTATTTGTGCATATGCGAAAAGCATAATCAAACACCACTAACATACTCCGGGTGCGTTTGGTTCAATATTCCCACTGACTTGAAAGCCTTTTGGGAAAATGTTGGATAGTTTGACAGCCATTTTGAAATAACTTTCAAGTGAAAGCTAGCATTGGGAAAACCGAAAGTCCAATGCTAGTAGAGACTAGCTTTGAACTTTCAGCATTTTGGCAAATGCTGAAACTTATTTTTTTCTTCCAAAATTATCGTCACTCATTCTTCAAATTTTTAATTTTTCCAACATTATTACTTTTTTAAATGCCAAAATAATGCTAAAAAATTAAATATATTTTGGTCTTTTAAAAAAATTATATATTTGATTTTTTTAGCAACATTGTCAAAATTAATATTTAAAAAGTTGCATACATTATTTTTTTTCAATTTTAAAAAAATAAAATTAAAAAGTTCCTATTAAGGGTTTGGTCTTTTAAAAAAAATTATATGTATATTTTGATTTCTTAGCATCATTTTCAAATTTATATTTAACAATTCACATACATTATTTTTTCAAACTTTTAAAATTAAAAATTAAAAAAAAATTTGACGAAGGATTTGATCTTTTTAAAAAAAATTATATATATATGTATTTGATTCTTTTAGTATTATTGTCAAAATTTATATTTAAAAATTTGCATACATTATTTTTTTCAATTTTAAGCAATTAAAAATTTAAAAATTCTAATTAAGGGTTTGATCTTTTTTTAAAAAAAGAATTATATATGTATTTGTTTTTTTAGCATTATTTTCAATTTTATATTTAAAAATTTGCATAGATTAGTTTTTCAATTTTAGACAAATAAAGATTAAAAACTTTCAACGAAGTATTTGGTCTTTTTAATATATATATATATGATTTTTTTAACATTATTGTGAAAATTTATATTTAAAAAGTTGCATACATCATTTTTTTCAATTTCAAGCAAATAAAATAAAAAAATTCTACCCACCCGTAGGTAGCCGAGATGGTTTGGGCTTACTACCTCATCATCAAAGGAACGAATTTGACTCTCTCGACTGCTAACCTCCTAAGAGGAGAGCCCTGGTGGTGGGGTCCCAAGCTAGCTTCCCCTTAGGTATTGATGCTTGGTCCGAGATACACCGTGCACTGTATAGGTCATGGGTTGCCAACTAGCATAAGCAAAATGTGGGCCCAACAGATCCGGGTCACAAAAAAAAAAAAAAATTTAAAATTCCGATGAAAGGTTTGGTCTTTTTCTTAAAACAATTATATATGTATTCGAATTTTTTAGTATTATTAAAAATTTGCATACATTATTTTTTTTTCAATTTTAAACAATTAAAAATATAAAAATTCTGATGAAGGGTTTAATCATTTTTTTTAATATATATATTTGATTTTTTAGCATTATTTTCAAAATTATATTTAAAAAGTTGCATACATTATTTTTTTGATTTTAAATAAATAAAATTTAAAATAATAATATTAGTCACCCAAAGAGCTTTTCAAATGTATTTTCTACTAAACAGCATTTCTCTTAAAGTTATTTCTCAAAGCATAATTTACCAAACGACCATTGCATTTGCCTAAAGTTCTTTAGACTAAATTGCTTTGCATTTTCTCAATGAACTTTTAAAATACTGAACCAAATGCACCATTTATATATTACATGAGTAGTGATGATTATAAGCCTATCTTGCATACACAAAAGAGGCTTGGGATATCCCTATCTCCTCTGCAATGGTCACTAACCAAAATTGGGAACTCTTCTTTTATTACATAGGGCCGATGCACTTATCTTAGTCTAAACACTTATCTTAGTCTAAAGCCTCAGACGATCCTTAGTCTAAAGCCTCAGACGATTCATCCATATCACTAAGATTCGAGTTCAGATTGTCAAATCCGCGGAAGGGTCCTATCTATATGTCTTCGTATTTCCTATACCAAGCTTCAAAATGCATCGGGACAAGCTCACTTAGGCTTTTTTTTATCCATACAACATATGACACTTTACAATAAGTAATATCAACTTCTACATCTACCATGTCCGTTGTAGTGGTATATATTTTTATAGGGCAACCAAAATGCACTGTAGCCATAATTCAAAGTACTTGTAAAAGAAAAGGGGCCAGTACTTAGAATACTCAGTAAGCATAGCCTCTGCCTTCAAATAGAATATTGATTCATCATCAACACTAGTCAATCATTTTGTACAAACCATGTCGAAGGCAAATCAATTGTAAAGAAACAACCAAGGCACATATGAATGACAATTCTTGCAATCATTCGTACATATGATGCATGCCCTGAGCTTATGCACTCTAGCCTTTCTTTCTTGCTCACGCATGACATGCTTATTAACCTTTTCCTTTATGCTCGAAACTCGAACCCAAGTCTTCCCAAAGCCGTCTTGGGCCTCAAACCCAATTCAATTCAGGCTTTTGGCTTTTTGCCAGCTTCTGGGACTCAAACCTAGTTAATATGCTCGAGACTCGAACCCAAGTCTTATACTAGCCTTTGGGACTTGAATCCAAATCTTGCCAAGAATTTGGGGACTCAAACCCCATTCTTATCTTTTCTTATCGTTTGTTATCTTTGCTCGACTATTAATCCCTTCTTGAAGGTGTAGTCGAGTCTTATGCACATGCCATGAACTATGCATTTTATGCTCGAACATGATGCACGTGCCATGAAATCATGAATTTCTTTATCAATAGCATCACGAACGAGCCTAAGACCAAAGCCTCACTCAAGTAACAAGCATAAAGGAACCCCACACCAATCCAAGACATGAATTCGGTATGCCTCAATACCAAATCACATCTTATGGCTACAGGCGAACCTCGACTTGTACTGCACAAAAGTTATGAACCATGACTTTGTTCTAATCATACAAGGAATTCAAATACATGAACAAATCATAGAATACATCAAATATCCAAGAATCGATCGACCTACCATCGGCTTGTTCACAAGAGGATTTCCTAGAGTCGAACATGCCCCGGATGTTACTAGAAGAAGGAAGAAACTACACTTACCTGGATGAACGTCAAGCTAAAGCACGAGCTACAAGAGATGGGCGGCTTTGCTTGGAGGCCGAAAGAGAGAAAGAGTGAGTGTGAGGAGGAGGGGCGACTATGGAGGAGGAGGAAGAAGGAAATGGAAGCAAGGTGAGGAAAATGAAGAGGCTCCTCATGTTTATAGCTCTTGGTGCCATCATTATTAAGTCAAGCAGTCAATTCCAATGTCTCCAAGTGTCCTGCTTAAAGTCCTTAGTTGGCAAGCCTATGGGTCCAATAATTGTGGCCTAGGTAATGAGTTGGAAAGCTAGAACATCTTGCTTGGCAATCTAAGCTCGTAAGCGTTGTCAATGATGACCCACTTCTCACTCTTCCATTGGTCCACCTACACCTCACATTTAATGAGCATTTAATGAAGTTTGACAATAATGGTGTCATAGTTGCCAACTCGGTAATCCTAGAACATTCAGTCATTAATGAGGGCTAGTGTATTGCTCTATAATTGGTCCACATACACGCCACCTTTTTTCTAGAATATCCAAAGATATTTTGGCCGCTATCATGACTTTTGAATATTTAAAGGACAACTCACCCCTTCATTTAATGAGGGGGTTCTAGAATTTTCCTTGTTTTGTCATTTTCTTCATCAAGAAGGCAATCTAGACAATTATATCATCCAAGTTGGTTCCGGGATCGAAGAAGAAATCACTAGGTACACCTCGAAAAATCAAATCATGCACACCCGATGTTTGGCCATCACGCCCCATATTCGCCCAAATCGTCCCCTTGGATGTTCGGTTGGCCTAGGGGGTTAGCATTGGTCGTCACCTTGGTCAGCCTTTCGTTCGGCATGGTTGTGTTCGTATAAGTCCAAGACTAGCCCTCGGGTCGGTCATTGGCCTTTCGTCAAGCTTGTCGTGACCGATTTCTTTTATTTTCGGTCCTTGGTCCTTTAATTGGTTCAAGGTCAATTTTAAGGCTACCTATGGCCTAGCACTAAGCTAAGGGACTCATGGACCTTAGAATTAATGACGGAATAGCGATGTCTATTTCTAAGCTCATTCCAATCGGCACCCGATCCATCAGTAAAGATCATGGCCAGTGCATTACCGAACCATAATCGGACGTCACCAATTCAAGATTCCGTTCCGATCACTAAGAATAAAATATGGAATGATATATTTTTGGTCAGAAGACAGTCACATTTGATCAATTCAGGTTGTCGTGTATTAGTGCATAGTCGAGCGAAATCACTCGTGGCTAGAAACCGCAACCAGTCAAATCGACCCATGATCATCTGCTGATCTGAAATCATCCCGTAATCAATTCTCGTGATCAAAAAGTCATCTTATGAGCTGGTGATCCTATCCCTTCAGTATGGTCGGTAGAAATTCACAGTCAACACCTCGACCAATTCGTGATCGATCGATCGGTCGGTCGGACCATGACCAATCTGTGATTCCTTGCCGATTGAACCAATCGATCCATGGCCAATGGCCCATGATTGATTCTCTTAGGACCTTATGGTCGATTCTCATAGCGTTGGAATCGAGAATGTTACACATTTCGTCAAGCATAATTGATTTCTTATAGCATTTTATAAATAATTTCACGAATAATCAACTCACGGATCATTTCTAGAGATACTTTATTAAGTTATTTCATATAACCAAAAGGATTAATATATGATCCAATTTGTTTCTTAAATAATTTCTCAAATAGTCAACTCACAAGTCATTTCACTGGTGGTTTAATAAGTCATTTCATATAACTTTTGGATAGTAAATGCCCAATCCAATTTATTGAAGCAACTCTAGACACTGCTTTTCCTTTTTAATATACAGCATCCCATATGATTTCTCTTCCAAAGCTTATAATATATTTAATTCTATTATTTTCAAGGCAAGAGTATCCAAATCATGGAAACTCACCCAACAATACGATTAATTAAGTGAGAAATAAATGTCAAAATCAAGTAGAAAACTATCTTAACTAAGACTCAATAAAACAAAGTTTATTAGGGAACAAAATGACCTCATCACGCTAATGAGAGACTTGCCCAACGCAGAACAACCATTGCTGTCCACGGCGGCTCGCTTACTTAATTCGAAACGGTTCATCTGAACTCTACCGAGCCCCTTTCAAGCGAGTCCTAAATTATCGAACAGTTAACTTGATTTACTTTAAACACAAATTTGCCTCTCACTCAAAAAATGATCGAAGATAGATAAAAACTAGGGCCAAATGCAATAGTTTGAATCTGGCTTCAATAATGCACAATAAACTTCAAAATTTCACTAGGACAAAACAAATTACAAAATTGACTTCTCTACAAGTCCACGGTTTCATGACCCCGTAAGTCATTTACAACATGATTTTATTGCTCATCAACCTTTGGAATCAACCCAGCAGCTCAATATCCAAAACAATCCTAACTTACAGCTTCACTAAGAAAATTTCTCCCATTAAAAGAAAGGTTTGGAATTCTCATCGAGCACTTGGAAACGACATTAATTTGGCGTGCCAAGATGTCCAATTGTTATAATTATTGCTATTCGTCTCCGAGTCCTCTGGTTGATTAAGCTTTGATTTTTGGTAAATGCCCATTTGGTTTGAGTTTTAGTCATTTTTCCCTCCCCAAACAACACCACCATACATTCATGTTACTATGATTAAGCATTTAAAACGTTAACTGATGTCTTCCTGACTCATAAATGCATTTGCTCTTGATGCTGATTGGTAACAACTAAGTATTCTGCTTATGCACTGAACAATAACTTCTTCAAAACTGCCCGTTAGTCGATTCAAGTGAACTGGCACCCGAAACTCATATTTAAGAAACTGAACCGCATCAAAATTTAAAATTCATTGCCCAGACCTCATGAAGCAGATGACGGCATCAAGCTGACATTTCTTCACCGATTAGATTAGGAAAACTTTATTTTGGTAATTTTCTTAATCATTTGCAGATTTTACAAACTCGTATCGAAAAGGGTTTTGCGGTCTCAATTGAGAAATGTCAAGTGAACGCTGTGACTAGTACAGGGATTACTTAACAGTGGGCGAAAAATGTCCATTTTGGTTAAGTTTTAGTCATTTTTCCTTCCTTAAATAAGACCGCCATATAAATTTATAAATGTAACCTATTTCCTCAACTTGGTAACAAAATACAAAATAGAGGAAACATATTTCATAGAAGTTCTTGATAGCAATGACAAAACCAATTTTGATATACGCTGAACAGAAAATATTAATTATTTGATGTGCTAGAGATCCTACACTAACAAATTAATTGATGATGCTAGGTATCTTACAAAATTCACTTAAAACCCTATGACATTTTATTTGACTATTGAAGTCCTTTTTTTTTTTTTTTTTAATATTACTCAGTTAAGGATTTCCAGGTATTTTGGCTCACTAACGAATCCTAGTTGTCATATTTAGGTGTTAAATTTGTCTAAGAATCAATACTTTATAATTATTAAAAATGATATCACAAGTGTCATGACTTTCTCTTAAAAAAAGTCTCATAAGTTTTTTAGATAACCTAAGGGTCATAACTTATGTACAACACTCAATTGAATTGCTATAACTTTTTTTTTTTCTGACTACTTGAATGCCATATAATTTTTTAATATATCACTTAAGTGTCATAACTTTTTAAGAACATTCACGCAAGTGTTATGTCAAGTTAGATTTTCGGCACTTGTGTGAACGTCTTTAAAATTTTTTGCCACTTAATTGATTGATCAAACATTATAGCACTCAAATGCATGATTATGACATTTAAGTGGTCGAGAAAAAGATTATGGCATTCAATGAGTGTCACATGAAAATTGTGACACTTATAATGTGTTTATCCCTAAAATCATAAATGGGTAGCATAATCTCCATAGTTAATGGTGTAGCCCATTCCTTCAACAAAGCGGCCGTTTACACGTTGGATTTATCAACCCACTTAAGCACTAAAGGAGGTAAAGCGATAGCACCACGTGCCATGCAGCTCATAAGTTACAAGACTAGCCTTGAACCATGCTGAAATTCAATCAACGACACAAATCAAGGATAATCTAATCAACAACACCATACCAAGATAGTGAGATACAACACCAGCATTCAATCAATGACAATGCACCAACATAGAGAAACACACCGAAATCTAATCAACGATAGGAATCTATAAATTATAACTAAGGAAATTAAAGTGTAGTACATGAAAAGAAAAGTTAAAAGATAACATTTTAATTGATTTATTGGGGGTCCCTCTTGTTGAATGACTAGTGGTATTTATAGTGAAAATTTGATAACCATTCAGCAGTTGTGTTTTCTCTAGTAAGTACCCCTACCCCTGGTTTTGTTGATGTGGGAGCATTGGGCTTTGTCGATTGATTTAAGATGAAGATATCAATTATGCAAGAGAGTTCTAGATTCAGTGTCGATTTCATGGTTGCTGATCGACTACCCAGACATCGATACTTAAGTTTCTTGTCAACCCAAGACTATTAAAAGACTATCTAACAACTGACGGCCATTCTGGACAATTTCCAACATTGTTTGGCGATCTTCAAAGATAACTATTGGGCTGTCAAGGAGACAAACGAATTTAGAGTAATTACTTTGCATCTACTCAAATGTCATTAATAAGTCTTTAAGTCTTTAAGTGTGTTGTTAGTCTCTAGATGTTTTAATGCATTTTCTAGTTTCTAGGTTTTCATTATGTTTCTAGTTTCCATGACATTAATGTTGGGTAGTTTCCGTGTCTTCAATATTTAGTCTATTTCCTAGGTAATAATCCCTCTATATAATGAGGCAAATTCTCAAGGTAAGTAATGAATTTTGAGTAAATGAATATCTTTAGAGTGTGGATTACTTCTTATTTCTATATCATTGGAAGGTGGATTCTTCCTTAGTGGCGAGTCAAAGAAGCACTATATCCTTTGGTCGATGATTTTCCTGTGGGCTTTGGTGAGAAGCTTCTAGACTAGTGATTTATGTAGGCCTTGGTAGTGAGCTTCATCTATCCCAATCTTGAGCCAAGCTTTGGTGAGAAGCTTCTAGACTAGTGATTTATGTAGGCCTTGGTAGTGAGCTTTGTCTATCCCAATCTCGATCCTTGGCTAGTGGCACATCCTATACACCTCGGTTCCAATCTTATTTCATCCCTCATTTTGTAATTACCCATCGACATTCAACCCCTATATACTCATCCATCTTCAATAATCACTGGAAACAACCCTCGCCCATCTCACAACCGCATCATTTGTCCATGTTCCATTTTTCTTGTAGATCACTCTGCCCATGCCTCATACAACTGCCTTGGTTATGTTTTGGGGGTTTTACAGTTATTGATGGTCATACCATGATTGAGTCTTCCAATAGTAACCGCTCTTTCACAATGTGCACCCTTAGTGCTTACCATCTAGGCGCCCTAAGTAATATTTAAAGTGTCTTTTATTGGAAAGTTTGCCGCCAAGGTCCATACAAGTGGCCACCAACCATTCGCCATGGTATTTCAACAACTAGACACATGGCATTTCCTTATCTCGTCGTTGATCGCAGAGTAGTTATAGTCTATCGATGGTCAAGCATGTTTCAAATATTACATACGTGTTGCATACATGTTATGCACATGACTGTAACCCATTTCTGCCCAAATGTTTTTTTTTTTTAATGACAAGCACGTGAGAATCGGATCAATTTTAGGTGTTAACATGCCCTTTTCTGGGGTTATGGTCAAATTCACCAAAAGATTTTACAAGTTAGATTATACAGCTAACGTGGTGAGAAGAACGTGCGCCGAAGAGGTGTAATTAATGCATAATTCAAATGTGAATAGAGTAAATCAATGGACATATGACAAACAGTCATTTTCCAGATAAAAATGGCATGCTTTTTTTTTTTTTTAAGGTAAACTTTTAGCCTCCCAAAGCTCTCTCACGCAAGAATCTTCTCTTTTTCTTTTTTTCTTTAAAAAAAATAAAAAGTAAAATAAAGTAAAAGAGGAAGCATTCAACAAGGACCTCCATAGCCTTTGTTGTCATTGCCCCACCATCACTAAAAAGGGCTGGTGACTATGGGGTGAGGGTTGGCCGGGATCACTAGGTCCCAGCTAGTGGCCAACGACCCTAGCCAACCACAGGCAAGGGCCTACAAGCCCTCACCCAAAATCTAGGCAACGGTGGCGGCCTTCCCCTAGATCTGTTGAAGGCTGCCAACCCTCGCCAAGAGGGGCCAACGCCACTGCTAGCTATGGTGGGGTTGCCAACCCTAGTCGAATCAAGGGGAGGGCCCCGACCCCTCGCCCCTTGCCCTCGCTTGTAGTTTGCTAGGGTCATTGATCACTGGGCAAGGCTTGGCAATCCCCCCACTATCGCCAGCCCTTTTTGCAACCTTTTTTGGCAATGGTGGGGGCAGCAATGATGAGGGTTGTGTAGTCCCTCATTGAATGTTGCCTCGTCTTTTTAAATTTAATTTAATTAATTTTATACTAAAAATCAAATTTCGAGGCAAAACAATGTCATTTTGGGACAAGTATTATTAAATAAATGTTTTGGCAAGCCATGTAGATCAATTGATTATTAAAATAATGTTACGTCGAATTTCTAGTAAGTCTCGCCGTCATTGGCATTTAAGTGTTCATTTTTCAAGAAAAAAAAAGTAGCATTTAAATGTACCTTTTAGAAGTTTTAATACTTATATGTCCACTCATGTCAAGTTTTAGTACTTGGGGTGTCTAGCACTCCTTTTTCTTTTTTTCTTTTTTGTCCACGAACTTTGACAATTGCTAACAATATGAACAGTCTGTATTTTTCACGACAACCCTTTGCAATCTGCCACAAACACGCATTGTCTAGAAAACAGTATAAATGCTCGTATTCATGCTAGAATGATCCCGATTGGTCAAAAAGTAATTTCATTTTGGTCATTTGTCTAAAAATAATTTTATTTTGGTCATATGTCTAAAATTAATTTGGTAAGCAGTACTTCTAATCATGATTAGCGGCACATGTAAGAATACTTGAGTACAACTTCAGCAAACACTTCGCCCGTTAATGGTTTCGTGGAGGAAGATCTGTGTAGCCAATCCCTCTCCTTCTAGTTGGAAAAATGATGAACAAGAAGCTTTAGACGACTCGAGCTCCGAGCGGCAGATTCATCACCAAATCATTTTCCATTGTTCCTGCTTCAGGAAAGAAACAAGAACACGTTCGGGTTGCTAAAGGCAAAGGTATGGACCACGTCTATGAAGCTAATCCTCAACTTCTTCATCTCTGTTTCATTTATAAAGTCTTCTTCACAATCACGATAATTGAATATGTAAAATCCTCTGAACGTGGCAATCCCGTGATAAAACTTCCGTCTTTGTCTCTAACGCTCTCCGTGAATGAAGAAAGTTAACAGACTAACGGCAAACAGCCCTATTAAGGAGCTAGCCATTGTTGGAAAATAAAGTTATGAGTCTTGGAATGATAGGACGGTGCCTGTGGGAAGAAGATTGGCAAAGTTAGAAGCACTTGCTAGGGTTTGTGCAGGGCATGCCGTGAGATAGGCTTTGAAAGAGATTTTGCTGGTGTTGGTGTTGCTAATTGGCCTTCAATGTTTGGGAATGGAAGAGATGGATCAGCTTTTTTTTTGGGGGGGTTGGTTTGGGGGGAGAGAGAGAGAGAGAGAGAGAGAGAGAGAGAGAGAGAGAGAGAGAGATGGGTCAGCAATTTGCATGAGGTATGTGCACGGAGATGGGAAAGTTTTTATAGAATCATCAAAGAGACATATGCTTTCGGTGGTTCTGGGTTTAGAAATCAGTTAACCATAGATATGTTTATCATATGATCTCGTGAGTTTTACTGTTGTAGAATGACTATGTCAGGGACAACCTAGTGCTGCCTTATTTGTACGCTTCAAGAAACATTGCTGAAATGAAACATTGCCGTTTATTCCATTATCCCTTTTTCATTTCAGTATGGGAAACATATTTTGTGGTGCAAATCTTTCACCAATCGTTTTGACCAAACAATTTAGTGATTTTGTGCTTTTTGAGTTCGATTGAAGGTTGCTAGAGCTATTTAACTATTTGCAACCACAGCAACAGGGCAGATGCATTCAAATATGTGTATAGGTAGCTTTGCTTATTGAATTGATTCCAACGCATTTTCCCTATTAGGAAAATAATATTCCCAACAATAACCTCCATGACCTCAGTAGTTAATCTTATAGCCCACATGCCATTTTGCAACATAATTATAATTCTGAAAAACTACAGAAACTTGAGTTGTCTATCCATTCAAGTGGATTTGTTGAAGGAGACTAAGAGGGTATGTTTTGCACGTAACCATCAGAGTTGTCGAAAGAACATGGGAAGTTTGTAATTCCCATCAGGCCTATGTGAACAGAAATTATTGTATGACAAATCTTTAATGTACTATGATAAGCACATTCCTCTCTCAAGATGTGTGTGGTAAACCACTCACTAAATATAAGAATTTATGTACTGACTGAAAAAAAAATATATAAGAATTTATATGCCTGACAGCTAACTTTAATAAGGCCTTCATACAAAATTAGCCACTTTTTTTAGTGATTTTGTCCTGATTAAAAGGAAATACTGTTAAAAAATTTTAATGCGCACTTTGCAATGAAAAAATTGCCATAAAAAATTTCATCATGCATTTAGCACTTTTTAATGATCCATATTGTCTACTGTGGTGAAATTTGCTTTCTTATGTAAGTATAATCATTTATCCCAATGTACATAATTTATATTATGTGATATCATCATACTATTAAGGGATTGATTATTAAATAATAACCAACCGAATTGGATTATTGAATTTATAGATATTGTATGTTAATTTTTATACTGATGTATTTTCTTTCTTTAAAAAAAACTTACTTTTTAAAGTCGAAATTTATTTTCCTCCCAGCAGCCCCATATTGTTGTTCTGAATTGAATAGTTCTCAGCTAGAGAGGAAAAAATAACAATGGGGTCAGTTTCCCATAATCTTGCAAGAAAAAAGAATCAATTGAGGACCTATTTTAATTTGCGAAAATGCTTTATATAGACTGCGTTTGGCCACTGGTCCTGACTCGCTTCTTTTTCGATCAACACAGGCCATCTTTCAACTCTCTTTCACGGACGCACGCGGAGGGAGAGAGAGAGGGAGAGAGATACCGATGGCAATTAACAGCAACATGATGCATGTTAATGATGGTTTCAACATTGCTCCCAAGTGAAAAGGGTTTTTGCAGGGATAATAGGCTTTAGAGATATATTTTTGCGATCTGTTTGTTCCACTATGCGTGTAATATCAGATATATATAAGTCAAGCCACTCGTGATGAAATCAGGGAAGTTTATTTGTATCGACTAGCCAATCAAAAGAGGATGCCAGAGATATTATCCTTCCATATTCATTAATGTGCAGTTGCCCTATATGTTTCAAATAACAGAATTTGGATTATAAACATACCCGAATTTTATTAGCATTAACCAGCAAGTTGTTAAGTTAATGCCAATCAAATAATTTTTTATCCATCATCAGGGTGAACATGCCACTTGTTAAAGACAATTAGATATTTCTCTAAGATAATTTCCAATGTTAAAGATTTTGACAATTCTGTTGATTATCTATAGTTATCAAGATTGCACTTGTATCACTCTTTGATCATGCATATCTTCTGCTTCTTTTTTGAAGATTGTGTATATCTTGATTGATATGTTTTGTTAGATGGTCATCTAATAAAATATTCTTCTCAAACACACATCAATTTTGACCAAAGAAAAAAAAATATGTTGAAATATATGGAAAATTTTCCAATTCACTATTCTGCAATATTCTATCTATTTGTACATATCGTTTTGGTCAGTTAATTGTACATATCTTCATTGTTTTGGAGAATCATCGGAAATATCAACATATCCTTCCCATAGCAAATTATTCTAGACAAATCCCTAATTATCTCTAAAACCACATAAGTTGCTAATTACTTCAAATCTTATCCATTGCACACAAAAATTGGAAGGCCTAACGGAGTATCTCTTTATATATTATCATTCTTGAGATAATGAAATTCTTCTCACATAAGACATTAGGGGTCTATTGATATTGTACATACTCCTTATATGGAATCCTCCTAAAATCAAAATATTAGAAGCATTTTCCTTCTTTTAAAACTGGTGTGATGCTATGAGAGCAACTTCACTACCAAATTTCCATGGTGATCAAAACTCGATAACCAGGTAAGCCATCACAATCACAAAGCGTAGTTCTTCCATTTGGCCTGAAGACTACACTATCATTGTTCCAGAAGGCTATGTACAAGACATTCCAGCCCATTATTGTGAATACCCAAATATACATAAAGGAAAATAAAATTAAAATAAAACTTTATTGATGCAAACAATATTAATGCCTATGCGATGTGAAAATCCTTTTTTGTTAGGGCCAAATCGGTCCCTAATTTTCTATGCAATTTAACTCTAAGTACTTAACCAATATTTATGTGTTAACAAGGACTAGTCTTGTAGAGTAAGCCAATATCATAAGAAACAATGAGATTACATTTGGCTTCAACATAGAATGCAAGTTCCCATATATTTAATTTATTTCAACATAGAAATGCAGTTTATGTGATCTTTTACTATTAAATGAAAAATGCTTCTAATTTGCAAATTAATTGGTTTTTTGTTTTGGGATCAAAGTCGATCCCAAATTTTCTATACAATAAATAATTAAATGGATTTAAGAGTCAACGATACCTCAATTAGATATTCTAGAAAAATTAAGTTGTCCATGTCTATTCCACCAAAAGTGATCCATCTTCTTAATGATATGGAAGAGATCTTATTTTTCAATATGCCTTGATTGGAAAGATTTACACCACCAACTACATCACTAATCTAACACTTGCATGCGTGGAATTTACTTGAAATCCAATATTATCATAATGCAAAAATTCTACCGATAATGTCATGGTAGAATTATATCATGTGGAAAAAAACTACCTTCAATTGATAGGCACTGGGGGACGACAGAAAAAATATTCAAAATAATCAATTTATTGCTAGTAAAGAAAAGAAATAATTAATCATTAGAAAAATTACCAAAAAAGTCATAAACTTATTACAATTGTGTCAATTTAGTCATAAACTTATTTTTTTGACCAATTAAGTCCTAAACCTTTTACAATTCTTCCCGATCAGTCCATCCAGCTAAAAATGGCCGGCCAGTGCTAACGTGGCCGCCGACCGGCGCCAGCGGCATTTTTTTAATAATATTTTATTTTTTGAAATATTTTATTAATTTTTTTTTTTTTTTTCTTTTTTTTTCCCTCTCCCTCCTTCCTCCTCCTCTCCTCCTTCTTCCCTTGGCTTTAGCAACCGGCCAGAGGGGAGGGCTGGACGGTCGCCGGACTGAGGTGGCCAGCAGGGCGAGCCCTTGCCAGATCCGGCGAGGGGGGCCTCGCTGTCACCGAGTCTAGCGAGGCGAGCATCGCTTGATCTAGCGAGGGCTCGCCTCGCCAGTCGGCGCACGCCTAGTGATGGCAGGGAGAGCCCCTGCTGGATCTACGGGCGCTACAAGGCGAGCCCTGGCCGATTTGCACGAAGTCGCGATTTCTCTCCCCCCTGCATGTGATTCCGAGGGCCGGCTTCCACCGAGAGCGATGGTGGCTACAGTGTCGACACCGATGAACCCTAATAAGGCGGCGGTGGTGACGGCGGCGAGGGTGATGGGTCAAGGAGGAGGAGGCGATGTGGATCATGCGAGGCCTTCAAGGCCGCCGCTTTGGCGAGCCCTTGCCAGATCCAGCGGGGGCTTGCCCCACCGTCGCTGGGCGTGCGCCGACTGACGAGGTGAGCCCTCGCCAAATCAGGCGGGGCTCGCCTTGCCAAACTCGGTGACAGCGAGACCCCCCTCGCCGAATCTGGCGAGGGCTTGCCCCGCCAGCCGCCTCAATCTAACGACCGGCTAGCCCTCTCCTCTGGCTGGTCACTGGAGCTAAGGGAAGAAGGAGGAGAGGAGGAGGAAGGGGGAGAGGGAAAAAAAAAGAAATAAAATTAATAAAATATTTCAAAAAATATTATTAAAAAAGACCGTCAGCGGCCATTTTTAGCCGAATGGATTAATCGGGAAAAATTGTAAAAGGTTTAGGACTCAATTAGTCAAAAAGATAAGTTTAGGAATAAATTGGCACAATTACAATAGGTTTATGACTTTTTTGGTAATTTTCCCATTAATCATCATATGATGAGTGTGGTAATTAGTGTACCCATAGAACACTATAATTTCTTTTATCCAATAAATGTTTAGTGTCATATATAGAGAGAATAAGTGTACCATAAATCCTAAAAACGAGTCAAGAAAATGTAATTAAGTTACAAAAAAAAAAAACCTTTAAAAAATGGAATTTAGGTCCTAAAACTTGCTAATTTTGTGCAATCAACTTCATTTATTTACCCATTCGTGGGTAGCGCAGTTGGTTGAGCGTCCCTTCCTCATTGCTAAGGTCGAGAGTTTGAAACCTTGCATTGCTAGCAATTTAAGTAGGAGGCCATGGCGGTGAGTTGTTGTGCTAGTCTTCCCCAAGGTATAGGGCCCCATTAAAACCTGCTCCATTTAAGTAATGCACAACAGATCATCTGTATGAAAATGGGAGAGTGCATTTCCCTCTCCACACTATCGTTGGCCGGGTTGACTTCCTCCTTCATGTAACGACCCAAGCTTCGGAGCAGTTCAGGCCTAAATAGCAATCGAAAAATTCAATAAAGCCGATAGCACCCAACTGAGATACAAGTTTATATTTGCCACGGAAGGACTTGATAAGTTCTCGGGTTGAACATTCCTATGCATAAAAAGTCATTTGTAATGTGATCTCACATTTTTTTTGGAGATATGTTTTATAAAATATAAACTTATCCTTAGATATTTATCCACTTTTCTCTTTTAGGTGACAGTTATTCCACATTTGGAAACTATGTTAATGAGAGGCGGTTCATAAAGATGATCATTCATTTATGTTAGGAAAATCATAAAGTCTAACGCAAACTCTCTCATTCAACAATATACCATCAGTATGCGAGGGGATTAGATTAGTAGAGTGCACCCATAATTGTCATTGAACCTCCATAGATTTTGACAAACATAAACTTGAACAATGGCCGGAGGTCATAATTATTTTTTATCCTATTTTCCACATATGATTCTAATTGATGCTTAAATATCGTTCTTCAATGCATCATTAGAATCATTGGTTTTTTGCTAGCATTTGGTATCGGAGTAAAATTAAAATTTCTGCCTTATTTTTGGGAATTTTGGCTATATCTTTTAATGGTTTTTCAATGAACAATGTATCGGGCATTTTTGGGTCAAAAGAGGAATTCCTAATTCTAGCCAAATTCTGGTGGTGACCCACCTCCCCGAGTTTGAACCAGTATGGTCACACCACCATGGGAAAGAATAGCCATAAGTTATTTTGGTATATAAACGTAATCACCGGAGGCTAATCAGGTGGCTAAAGTCACAGTGGTTGGGGTTTGTGTAAGGGGCTGCATGGTAACGTTCCTGTTCTTTTTTTGTTCCAGGAAACAGAAATAAAAAAAAGTGTTTACATCCGGGAACAGTTTTTGAACAAAAGAACGTGTTTCGTAACGTTTGTTCCGGGGAATAAAAAATGAATAGAAACACGTTTGGTAAATTTTATTCTCTTTTTGTTTCTTTTAATTTTTTAATATTTTTATTTTATTTTTCCTTTCTTTTTTATTTTTTCTTCTTTTGGCCGGTCGCCGGCCTCCGACGACCGGCCGATTTGCGGCCTTGCCCCAGATCCGGCGAGGCTTGACCTCGCCGGGGGGACGCTCCGGCGAGGTCGCCGACCCTTGACGGCGTCGCCGGCCCTCGACGGATTTGGTCGGCGGCCATGGCCGATTATGGCGAGGGCAACGTCAAAAAAAAAAAAAAAAAAGAAAAGAAGAAGAAAAAAGAAGAGACAAAAGAATAAGTGTTTCTTCAAAATCATTTCTGGAATAAAAGTAAGTTTTTTTTTGTTTCTTTTTTTTGTTTTAATTTTGTTTCAGGAACAAAAAAACAAAAAAGGAATATAAACGCAACAAAACGCGTTTCTGCTCCTTTTTTGTTCCCAGGAACAAAAAAAACAAAAAAAGTGTTCAGAAACAAAAACAAGGAATAAAAACATGCAGGTCCTAAGAGGAATTTTTGTTTGATCCAAGGCCAACTTCTTTGTCGTTTTTGCCAGTTTTTGGATCTATATGGCCGTTCCGGTGTGCTATCCAAAACCCGTCATATATTTTGGTGTGACATGGGCTCCTGGAGGAGAATCATTCAATGGAAGGCCCGGCGGAGAAGCAAAAAGGGCAAAAATCGATTGTTCGTGTGAAGAAGGAAGAAGAAGACGTGTGGCACGTGCAGCACGAGTTGGGCAACTACTGGTGCATGCAACCACATGCTCGCGCAAAGGGTAGGTGCGTGCATAGCACGTGCTCGTGGACCCCGCGGACACCTCTTCTGTTTACATTTTTGTCCCCCTTTTCACTGATATTACAATTCTACCCTTGGCCGAATTAATTTACTGCTTTGCCCTTGGTGGCGTTAATTTACTGTTTTGCCTTTCATGCTTTGTTATGAATATTTTATGTATGAAATTAAATGTTCAGTGATCCATATATTTTAATTAATTAGAGAGTAGCCACAACATCTTTAATTAGTTTAATTATATATTAGAGTCTTTGGATTAATTTGGCAAAGAACATTGATTGTAATTAATCACATTAATATCATGAATCTTATCCCATGGGAATTTTAATTATATTAATATGATTAATTAGACTGAAATATCATATTATTTTTCTTAATTTACCAACTTGGATTAAGGAAAGAATTATAATATGATAGTTTCTTTATGAAGTAATTGTAAGTCTATTTAAATTAAAAATTTAGCCCACAAACAGTTTTCATATTATGTAATTCATATTTTGTGACATGTTTGACCATGTAAAACATGGTTTATGTAAATTTTGCCTCAAATTTTATAACATAAGCATGTTTGTTTGATTTGCAATTTTACAACTTGCGAACTTCTCTAAATTTAAGAATGATGTTCTCATATTGAATATTGAAAACTATAAAGCTTGGAAGGAGTTAATCCTACAATTGGGGTGTATCGACATTGATTATGACGTAGCTAAAACATCAAACATAAGGTTGAAATAATGTCGCCGCCAATGTCTGGCGATCTCTATCAACCATCGTCAGCCCTTCCTAGCTATGGTGGGGGGCGAGGGAGGGAGAGAGATGGGTCAGCAATTTGCATGAGGTATGTGCACAGAGATGGGAAAGTTTTTATAGAATCATCAAAGAGCCATATGCTTTCGGTGGTTCTGGGTTTAGAAATCAGTTGACCATGGATATGTTTACCATATGATCTCGTGAGTTTTACGTTGTAGAATGACTATGTCAGGGACACCCTCGTGCTGCCTTATTTGTATGCTTGAAGAAACATAGCTAAAATGAAACATTGCAGTTTATTCCATTATTGCTTTTCATTTCAGTATGGGAAACATGTTTTGTGGTGCAAATCTTACACCAATCGTTATGACCAAACAATTTAGTGATTTTGTGCTTTTTGAGTTCGATTGAAGGTTGCTAGAGCAATTTAACCTATTTGCGTCCATGGCAATGGGGCAGATGCATTCAAATAGGTAACTTAGATTATTGAATTGATCCCAACGCACTTTCCTTATTAGGAAAATAATATTCCCAACAATAACCTCCACGACCTCAGTAGTCAATCTTATAGCCCATATGCCATTTTGCAACATAATTATCATTCTGAAAAACTATACAAACTTGAGTTGTCTATCCATTCAAGTGGATTTGTTGAAGGAGGATGAGAGGGTATGTTTTGCACGTAACCATCAAAGTTGTCGAAAGAACATGGGAAGTTTATAATTCCGATCAGGCCTATGTGAATAGAAATGATTGCGTGACAAATCATTAATGTACTATGATAAGCCCATTCCTCTCTCAAGATGTGTGTGGTAAACCACTCACTAAATATAAGAATTTATGTACTAATTGAAAAAAATATATATAGGAATTTATATGCATGATAGCTAACTTTAATAAGTCCTTCATGCAAAATTAGCCACTAATTATTTTGTCCTAATTAAAACGAAATACTGTTGAAAAGTTTTAATGTTCACTTCGCAATGAAAAAATTGCCATAAAAAATTTCATCATGCATTTAGCACTTTTTAATGATTCATATCGTCTACTATGGTGAAATTTACTTTCTTATGTAACGATAATCATTTATCCCAATGCACATAATTTATATTGTGTGATATGATCATACTATTAAGGGATTGATTATTAAATAATAACCAACCGAATTGGATTATTGAATATATAGATATTGTATGTTAATTTTTATACTGATGTATTTTCTTTCTTTAAAAAAACTTACTTTTTAAAGTCGAAATTTATTTTCCTCCCAGCAGCCCCATATTGTTGTTCTGAATTGAATAGTTCTCAGCTAGAGAGGAAAAAATAACAATGGGGTCAGTTTCCCATAATCTTGCAAGAAAAAAGAATCAATTGAGGACCTATTTTAATTTGCGAAAATGCTTTATATTGGCTGCGTTTGGCCACTGGTCATGACTCGCTTCTTTTTCGATCAACACAGGCCATCTTTCAACTCTCTTTCACGGACGCACGCGGAGAGAGAGAGAGAGAGAGAGAGAGAGAGACGCAACAACTGGTATATATTTATTTTGACGTAATAAGAGACTTATCAATTTTCATATCCTTTCAAGGAGCTTCCTACCCCCATTTCCGTTACCCTCGAGATCCCCTGTGAAACTCCCTCCTTGTGGGCATGTGCAATAACAGTAGAAGGCTCTACACATACAACAAGCAGGTGGTCCGCACTGTTCGACAGTAGAGCATGGAGTTGTTGCTTCCTCGCTTTCTTGCACACCTGCCATATCACATCAATCCATTGTGAACATCTTCCATATTCTCATGCGTGAGCGCACAGTGAGAGAGAGAGAGAGAGACAGAGAGACAGAGACAGAGAGATACCGATGGCAATTAGCAGCAACATGATGCATGTTAATGATGGTTTCAACATTGCTCCCAAGTGAAAAGGGTTTTTGCAGGGATAATAGGCTTTAGAGATATGTTTTTGCGATCTGTTTGTTCCACTATGCGTGTAATATCAGATATATATAAGTCAAGCCACTCGTGATGGTATCAGGGAAGTTTATTTGTATTGACTGGCCAATCAATAGAGGATGCAGAGATATTATCCTTCCATATTCATTAATGTGCAGTTGCCCTATATGTTTCAAATAATAGAATTTGGATTATAAACATACCCGAATTTTATTAGCATTAACCAGCAAGTTGTTTAAGTTAATGCCAATCAAATAATTTTTAAGCCATCAACAGGGTGAACTTGCCACTTGTTAGAGACGATTAGATATTTCTCTAAGATAATTTCCAATGTTAAAGATTTTGACAATTCTGTTGATTATCTATAGTTATCAAGATTGCACTTGTATCGCTCTTCGATCATGCATATCTTCTTCTTCTTTTTTGTCGAAGATTGTGTATATATTGATTGATATGTTTTGTTAGATAGTCATCTAATAAAATATTCTTCTCAAACACACATCAATTTTGACCAAAGAAAAAAAAATACGTTGAAATATATGGAAAATTTTCCAATTCACTATTCTGCATTATTCTTATCTAATTGTACATATCTTTTTGGTCAGTTAATTGTACATATCTTCATTTTTGTGGAGAATCATCGGAATTATCAACATATCCTTCCCATAGCAAATTATCCTAGACAAATCCCTATTTGTCTCTAATACCACATAAGTTGCTAATTATTTCAAATCTTATCCATTGCACACAAAAATTGGAAGGCCTAACGGAGTATCTCTTTATATATTATCATTCTTGAGATAATGAAATTCTTCTCGCATAAGACGTGAGGGGTCCATTGATATTGTACATACTCCTTATATGGAATCCTCATAAAATCAAAATATTAGAAGCATTTTCCTTCTTTTAAAACTGGTGTGATGCTGTGAGAGCAACTTCACTACCAAATTTCCATGGTGATTAAAACTCGATAAACAGGTAAGCCATCACAATCACAAAGCATAGTTCTTCCATTTGGCTTGAAGACTGCACTATCATTGTTCCAAAAGGCTATGTACAAGACATTCCAGCCCATTATTGTGAATACGCAGATATACATCGATGACATCCTCATTTACTATGATGAGGAGTCTAAATGTAAGTTGCTTAAGTAGTTTGCTCATCTAATTAAGCAATATGGCATCATGTTATCCCTAAAAAATATACATTTTTTTTTCAAATGACATAAAAAAGATGTTGAAAATGCACGAGAATAACCTTTTGCCGAAAACTCATATTTCAACACCTGTAGCCTTAGGTCAAATTGTCGCCAATGGTTTAAAAGTACATAAGAAACCAGTATTTCACAAAAGTACAACTGTAAGCACATAGCGCTTCAACTCCAATTAAAAGCATCAATTGGACAATTTTTTTCGCATGGAAAACGTTTTCTACCTCCTCCAAGACCTTTATCATAAAAAATTATAAATTTAACCTATTGCCTCAACTTGGTTACAAAAAAACCAAATAGGGGAGACATATTTCATAGAAATTCTTGATAGTAGCAACAAAACTAATTTTGATATACACTAAACAGAAAATAATAATTCTTTCATGTGCCAAAGATCCTACAATGATAATTTAATTGATCATGCTAGTTATAATACAAAATTCTTTTAACGACCTATGACATTTCATTTGATTATTGAAGGCGTAAAATCTTTTTTATATTTCTCAGTAAAGAATTTCAAGACATTTTGACTTGCTAAGGGACCCTGATTGTCATTTTAGGTTAAATTTGTCCCTTGGTGAAATTCTTTTGTTAAATTTTCCTTACGTGGAAAATTTTAACAATTAAAAAAAAGCTCCGAACCCTAAACTAAGGAACTAATAATTTTAATCGTGACCTAGAAGAAGGAATAAAAGAAGAAACAATACTTTATAAAATTTGAAAAGGATATATAAAACATGTGATAAGTGCAATAAAAGTCCTAAAACTAATTACAAATGTGCAATTTAGCTCTAAAACTTTCAAAAAGTGCAATAAAGTTCTAAAAATTATCACGAAAATATAATTAAGTTCTAAAACTTTCAAAAAGTATAATAATTTTACGCATGTCTGGTCATCTATGCACATGGTGTGCAACGCAAGGAAGAAGAATGAGAGAAGGAGGTGGAGGGGCTGGGCGTGGGGGAAGAATGGGCCCAGCCCTGGGTGAAGAAAAGAAGAAAAGGGGTCGGTTTAGGCTTAGTTGCAAGCCATTTAAATTTTTAATTTAATAATAATTTTTGAATATTTTTTTAAATTATATTTATCCGAAATGCAGTAAAATAAGGGAAAATAAAATTAAAATAAAACTTAATTGATGCAAACAATATTAATGCCTATGTGATGTGAAAATCCTTTTTTGTTAGGGCCAAATCGGTCCCTAATTTTCTATGCAATTTAACTCGAAGTACTTAGCCAATATTTTTGTGTTAACAAGGACTAGTTTTGTAGACTAAGCCAATATCATAAGAAACAATGTAATTACATTTGGTTTCAACATAGAATGCAAGTTCCTATATAGTTCTTTATTTTGATTGATTTCATCTATCACATCTTCAATAAATTAAGGGTGTGCCTTTTTTTTTTTTTTTGGAAATATTAATGGCATGTTTGATAATAACATTAAGTGCTAAAAAGCTGAAATCAAACTTTTGAGCACTTAACATCATTGGGTGTCTTTGATAATCTCTAACTACATGCAATTTAATGAATTGTCGAATGAACAAATATTGAAGCTGGTTAATGATGAGAACTTCCATAAATCTTGGAGGGCAAAACTATACAAGCTGCAAAGCAGTACTTTATATGCTTAACAACCTGATTAAACATGCACAAGGGTATCAAGTGTTGGTCCTTAGATTTAGTGTTCCCTCTTTCTTTTCTTGAGATTACAATCATATGTGACTGACGGCAGCGAATATAATTCCTTTTTTGGTTCTTCACGGTGACTGACGGCGCACAGCCCAATCAAGGAGCTAGCCATTGTTGGAGAATAAAGGCACGAGTGCTTGGAAATATAGGACGGTGCCTGTGGGAAGAAGATTGACAAGGTTAGAAGCACTTACTAGGGTTTTGTGGGGTATACCGTAAGCTAGGCTTTGAAATAGATTTTCCTGGTTAGTGTTGCTAATTGGTCTTCAATGTTTGGGAATGGAAGAGATGGATCAGCCGTTGCGGGTTTTGTGGGGTATACCGTAAGCTAGGCTTTGAAATAGATTTTGCTGGTTGGTGTTGCTAATTGGTCTTCAATGTTTGGGAATGGAAGAGATGGATCAGCCGTTGCGGGTTTTCTGGGTTTAGAATTCAGTTAAGCATGGGGATGTTTACCTATGACCATGTCAAGGACTCCTCGGAGCTGCCTTATATGTTCTGGCAAGGAAACACAGCAACGGTGTGAGGGCATGGTGAGCACGGGCAGGAGGCGCAGCGCATAGTAACTGGGGAAAGAGCTTGCTCTTTATCTTCAACATGAATGAGAATCGAGAGCTCTTTTTCTTTTGTGTGCCACCTCTCTATATTGTCCAACCTCTTTTAACTGTGAAAAAAGTGTACTTATATAGGCAAGGATTAGGGCTTTCTTTTCATATGGGATTTGCTAATTTGAATCAAAGCATATCCCTATAAATTCAAGATTAGGCAATCACATTTATATTCTCATATGACCTAAATTTGATAATTAATAGTTTAATTACTTCCCAAGTTTGCCCCAATAAGTCAATCTTTCCACGTGCTCAAGTATATTCAATCACTTTAGATGAATTATGGACTTGTTCAAATTTTGCACATTCTAGGACTTAATCTAGATAATTCAAGCTCAAAGCTCCATTCCTTAAGTCGGTCCAACTGTAATGCTTCTAATTTGCAAATTAATTAGTTTTTTGTTTTGGGATCGAGTCGATCCCGAATTTTCTATACAATAAATAATTAAATAGATTTAAGAATCAACAATATCTCAATTAAATATTCTAGAAAAATTTGAGTTGCCGATGTCTATTCGACCAAAAGTGATCAATCTTCTTAATGTTATGGAAGAGATCTTATTTTTCAATATGCCTTGATTGGAAAGATTTACACCACCAACTACATCAGTAATCTAACACTTGCATGCGTGGAATTTACTTAAAATCTAATATTATCATAATGCAAAACAATCTACCGATATAATGTCATGGTAGAATTATGTCATGTGGAAAACACTACCTTCAATTGATACGCACTGGTGGGATGACGGGAAAAATCTTCAAAATAATCAATTTACTGCCAGCAAAGAAAAGAAATAACTAATCATCATATGATGAGTGTGGTAATCAGTGTATACCTATAGAAACACTATACTTTATTTTCTCCAATAAATGTTTAGTGTCATATATAGAAAATAAGTGTGCCATAGATCCTAAAAATGCGTCAAGAAAGTGCAATAAAGTTAAAAAAATTCAAAACGAATGGAATTAAGTCATAAAACTTGCCAATTTTGTGCAATCAACTCTCTTTGTTGACTCTATTTAATTTGATTAACGAAAAATATTGATGTGGCTTCCTTCATAACTTTTTTTAAGAAATGTCAAGCTGATGGTTTAAACTTATTGAGATTGAGTGTCCTCCGGTAGTGCTAAATTATATTTTCGCAAAGTTTTTGCCGATTTGGCCACATGTGATGAGCAGTTTGAGTATGTAACTCTTTAAAACATGCTCAATTTAAGTAATGCACAGTGGATCATCTACATGAAAATGGGACAGTGCATTTCCTTGTCCACACTATCGTTGGCCGGGTTGACTTCCTCCTTCATGTCCCGACCCAAGCTTCGGAGCAATTCAGGCCCAAAGAGCAATTCACAAATTCGATAATGCCTATTACACCCTACTAAGATACAAGTATATATTGCTGCGGGAGGACTTGATAAGTGCTGGTAAATTATGGCTTCAAATTGTGTAGAATAATGAAGTCAGATATTTAGAGTAATTAAGTTGGACTTTAAGGTGTAATATCACTTTTTTTAAGGATTTATTTGTTTCACAAAATTGCTAATAGTCACCGACAAATATCCTCTAGGATACAACAAAGTCTCAAAAATGATAATACTATACAACAATTCTAGTATTTCTCCAAGGTCTCTCTAGGAAACAATTGAAAAGGTAGTTGTAGTTTTTCAAAAAGAAAGCTTGAAAAGATAAAAATGATCACACACCCTATTCTTCTAAAAAAATGACATGTATATATAAATTAGTCTTAAAATCATAGGCAACTCTTTGTGAAAAAATTGCAAAGTGAACAAATGTATTCTTTTGAAAATTGCCAAAATGAACAAATGTGTCCATTTGGAAAAAGTTGAAAAAATGAACAAATGCAACCCTTCGGAAAGGTTGCAAACTAAATGAATATTTCTTTTTTCAAATGTTGTCTTGAAAAGACACAAACATAAATTTTGAATAATTAAAAATTATATTATTATTTTAATAAATAAAATTTCGATTTTTTTTTAATTTCCAAAAATTCTCAATAAACAAAAGCAACCTTTGAATTGATTAAAGTTAATAAGAAAAACATACGAAAAATAAAATAAAATAACAAAGAGGTTAGTGCGCCTAATAATTGCGCTAAAATCACAATTATTCGAGCACTCATACGGGTATGGTGGGTTCGAGCCCACACTGATTATTTCTTTAGGTACACTAAAGAAACTACATACTTATTAATTTGCTCACTTTCTCCTACTTTTCCTACATGGAACAAGGAAACATACACATAGTTTGTTTTACAAACAAACTTCTAAAAATAAATTCTTGGGTTGAACATTCCTATGCATAAAGAGTCATCTATAATGTGATCCCACAGTTTTTTTTGGGAGATATGGTTTTTAAAATAAAAACTTATCCTTAGGCATTGACCCACTTTTCTCTTTTAAGTGACAATTATTCCACATATGATTTTCCACTTTTTTATATTTTTGTGACAACATCCCATTTAGAAACCATTTTAATGGGAGGCAGTTCATAAAGACGATAACTCATTTATGTAAGGGAAATCACAAAATCTAACACAAACCTTCTCATTCAAAAATATACCATTAGTATGTGAGAGGATTTGGTTAGTAAAATATGCCCATAATCACTGTGGAACCTCCACAGATTTCGACAAACATAAACTTGAATAATGGCCGGAGGTTAGGATTATTTTTTATCCTATTTTCCACATATGATTCTAATTGATGCTTAATATTGTTCTTCAATGAATAATTAGAATAGTTAGCTTTTTGCTAACATTTGATATTAGAGTAAGATTAAAACTTCTACCTTATTTTTGTGAATTTTGGCCATATATTTTCATGGTTATTCAATGAACAATGTATTGGGCATTTTGGGGCCAAATGGAGAATTGATGATTCCGGCCAAATTTTGGCGACCCACCTACTCGACTCTGAACGAGTACGGTCACACTGCCATGTGAAAGAATAGCTGTAAGTTATTTTGGCATATCGGTAATCACCAGAGGCTAATCAGGCGATGAAAGTCGTAGTGATTAAGGTAAGGGGAATTTTTGTTTGATTCGAGGCTAATTTCTTAGTTGTTTTCGCCGATTTTTGGATCTATATGGCAATTCTAGTGTGCTATCCAAAACCCATCATATATTTTGGTTTGAGATGGCTATTGGAGGAGATTCAATGGAAGGCGCGGCGAAGATGTGAAAACGGCAAAAATCGATTGTTCTTATGAAGGAGTAAGAAGACGTGTGCGGCACATGCGGCACGAGTTGGGCAACTGCCGGCGCGCACGAGCCACTTGTTTGTGCAAAGGGAAGGCGCGTGCGCAACACGCATTTGTGGAGCCGTGGACACCTCTTTTGTTTTACTGTTTTGCCTTCCTTTTCACTGATATTATGATTCTTCGGGGTGTGCATGGTCCGGGCGGGCGGTTCCCGACCTAGAACCGGGAACTGCCCGTTAAGGACCGATTCCGAAAAATTGGAACCGAGATCCACTCGGGAATTGAACCGCCGGTCCGGTCCGGTTCTCGGGTGGATCCATGGAACCGATTTTGACGCCAAAAATTCTAGTTTTCAACAGCGAAACAATTTTGGTTTCCAAGACTTGGAATCATCACTCCAGCCCATTCCTTTCCCCGTCATTTCCCGATTCCATTCCATTCCACCGTGCCAAACTGAACATAATAGTCGACCAAAAAGCCTCTCGTGATTAGTGGCCACAACCTCAAAACCCCCCAAAATCTTCTAGAGTTGCAACTCAAAACTAAACAGAGACCAAGCCAAAGCGATGCGATAAAACTAAAGAACAGACCTTGATGTGAAGCGTGCCTCCACCTAACTTCCTCCTGATGTTGCTGTGGAACTCCAACCAAGCGGTGTTTTCGTTGAAGCAAAGCTCCTTTCGACGTCAAAGAGTCGCTTGAGGGAGAAAAAAATTAACAGGATACTACAATTGCAAGTCTTTCATTACTATACAAGGTCGTAGACAATTAAATCACCTGCACAAATGCGAAGGGGCGGACAGCAATGGCGGAGAGCAACGACGCGCCGCGACGTCGAGGCTCAGGGAGGAATCAAAGATGAATGGAGTCGGGACTGAGTGTCAGCGAGGGGGGCGGACAGCAGAGGCGGAGGAGCAGCGGTTGTGGCGAGTGGCGACCGGAGCGAGGGGGCGGACAGTGGCGGAGGAGGAGCGGCGGCGGCGTGGATGCTTGGTGAGGAATCGAAGACGAGGAGAAGAGATTGAGGAAGAAATAGAGAGATAATCAAAAAGCGAGGAAGGAATCGGAAGAGAATCAAGAGATGAGACGCAAATTAAGGCTTCGTACCTTGTTGAGTGACGGACAAGGGGCTCGCCGGCTCGATCGAGAGTTCTTGTAGAGGCGAAGGAGCGGCGGTTGTGGCGAGTGGTGACCGGCGCGAGGGGGCAGACGTGTGCGCGAGGAGGAGCGACGGCGGCGGCGTGGATACTCGGGGTGGAACCATGGAATCGAAGACGAAGAGAAGGAAAGGAACGAGAGAGAATCGAAGGTCGAAGAAGAAGAAGCGCGAATTAGGGCTTCGCGAATTAGGAGTAGGGGGCTTCGCGACTTTTTTTTTTTTTAATTATAAATAGTACCGGTCTGGTCCGGGTGGGCGGATCCGCCCACGGAACCGGGAACCGGACCGATTTCCACGGTTCTCAACAATTGGACCCGGCAATCGGACCGGTTCCCTCAAGAACCGCCGGTTCCGGGTGGTTCGTGTCGGTTCCGGGCGGTCGTCGATTCCGGGTCCAATGCACACCCCTAATGATTCTACCCTTGGCCGAATTAATTTATTGCTTTGCCCTTGGTGGCATTAATTTACTATTTTGTTTTACATGCATTTTATGAATATTTTATTCATGAAATTAAAGGTCTACTAATCCATATATTAAGAGCCTTCGAATCACATTTGGAAATGGACATTAATTGTAACTAATCTCATTGATATGATGAATTCTATCCCATGGGAATTTTCATTATATTAATATGATTAATTAGGTTGAAATATCATATTATTTTTCTTAATTTACCCACACAAATTAAGCAGAGGAGTATAATATGATAGTTTTCTCATGAAGTAATTGTAAATCTATTTAAATTAAAAATTTAGCTTACATATAGTTTTTATATCATGTAATTCATATTTTGCGAAATGTTTTACCATGTAAAACATGATTTATGTAAATTTTGTCTCAAATTTTATAACATAAATATGTTTGTTTGATTTGCAGTTTTACAATCTACGAATTTCTCTAAATTTAAGAATGATGTTCTCATATTAAATATTGAAAACTATAAAGCTTGGAAGGAGTTAATCCTTCTACAATTGAGGTGTATGGACATTGACTATGACGCAACTAGAACATCAAACATAAGGTTGAAATAATGTCGCCTCCAATGCCTGGCGACCCCTGTCAACCACCATTGGCCCTTCCTAGCAATGTTGGGGCTGCGACAAAGGTAGTGTTGGAGACGTCATTTTACTCACATCAACACCACATAATAATAATTAATGATAAAAGCCACACCAGTTTTTTGTATTAGTCTAATCAAAATGAACTTAATTGCATCAATTTGATAAGGTTTAGGACTTAATTGTATTTATTGAAACTTTTAAGACTTAATTAACTCTCATGAACAAATTTTAGGACTTATGATGCATTTATCTCAAAATTAATAAAAAATCATGACACTTTGGGTATATGAATATTTGTGTGCTAATCAAAATACCAAATGAGGAAGACATTTTTTTTTTGTTGAAGTTCTTGATAATAAAATTAAAACCAATTTTTGATATACACCAGATAAAATATAATAACTCTTTGATGTGTGAAAGATACTATAATATAAATTGGAAGAAATACACCCCAAGTGTCAAAACATAGCACAAGTGGGCACATAAGTACCAAAACTTCCAAAATGTACACTTAAGTGTCACTCTTTTCGAAAATTAGATACTTAAGTGCCAACTTTGGTAATACTTGCCTAAAATCCAACGTTGCATTATTTTATTAATAAAACTAGTCTACATGGCTTGCCAAAATGTCCACTCATCATTCTTATCCCAAAAAAAGTCATTTTTCCCCTAAAATTTATTTTAAATATAATTATTAATGAAATCAAATTTAAAAAAACTAATTTTTTTGAAAAAAGGGAATCATATTTGGGGCTATGGAGGCCCTTGATGCCGTTATCCCACCATCGCTGGCAAGGGCCAATGACGGTAGTGCGAGGGTTGGCTAGGATTGCCGAGCCGGCAACCTCGGCCAACTGCCGGTAAGGGCCTGCAAGCCCTCACCCAAATCTAGGATGAGGGGATGTGACCTTCACCTAGACGGAGGGAGGATCGCCAGCCCTTACCTAAATCGGCCAAGGGTTGCCACTGGCTGGGGCAAGGTTAGGCGATGACCCTTAGCCCCTCTAGAGGAAGGCCAACAACCCTCACCCAATCCAGGGGAGCACCGTGACCCCTCACTAGTGGTTGACTAGGGTTGTTGGCTAGTGGCCGAGGGCCGACAACCCTGGTCGACCCTTGCCCCCATTGTCACAGGCCCATTCTAACGATAGTGGGGCGGTGGCGATAGTTAGTGAGGGCCTCTACCGCCCCATATTTGATTCCATTTTTTAAATTTAGTTTTAAAAATTAATTTAATTAACATTTACATTAAAAATCAAATTTTGAACCAAAACGACGTTATTTTAAGATTATTTAGCCACGTCAGCTCCGCATGGATAAAAATAGCCACATTAATTAAAAATCTCAGCGGAAAGAGCCACGTTAGTTGTTTAGTTGAAAATTCTCACCATTGGCACTTAAGTATTCATTTCTTTTTCGAATTTTTGTTAAGGATATCCATTGGAAGTTTTGGCACCTATATGTCCACCCATGCCAAGTTTCAGCACTTTGGATGTCCGCACCTCAGTGTAAATTAATTTCAGCGACAAGTGCTGATTGATTGTGCTAGTAATTAGCAAATTTCACTTTATAGCCTGTGACCTTTATTATTGTGTACGTATTTTGTACTAGATATTATCTTTTTTGATAAAATTTACCTTTATATGGTGAAATTTGTCTTCCTCCTAACAACCTCATATTATTGTTGTGAAATGAATAGTTCACTGTTAGAGTTAAATAAAGAAGTGAAAATGAGGCTATTTTCGGTAAAATCTTGCAAGAGAAAAGTGTTGTAAAATGGTAGGTTAATAGATTAACGAAAGTGAGCAAAATGAGACATATCTCTTCAATTCATATATTCCTTGAATTCATGTATATCTTTAATTCGTGCATCTCTTGAATTCATGTATCTATGGAATTCATGTATCTCATTAGTTCATGACTTCAAACTCAATAACTTGATTTTTTTTTTTTTTTTTTTTTTTTTGGTAAGTACTCAATAACTTGATTTGAACTATTCTTCATTCAAAAAAAGTTCACCCACATCTCATCACTTCAATTTTTCTCTAAGTATGCTAGTTTCAAGAAGTGTTCGACAAAATCCTATTTGCATAATGCTACTTCAAACAAGTTGAATGTATTATTTCTTGGAATGCATAGTTTGAAAAACTGCTTAACAATGATAACATCGTTGATAAGAACTAATTACCTTAAAGAGATTTGATTTGATGTTACTTTTTTTTTTTTCGGTCATACTTTACTCCTATTATAACGCTCACTCTCAGACTTTTGCCCTACCTTAATGTACGGCGTGGGAGTTGAAACTCACTCCTAAAACTAATGCATCCCCACCTCAACCCCTCTGAAAGGTAGGGATTCGAACCCCCACCTCCCCTCTCCAAGTTAGAAGGGTAAACCGGTTTGATGTTACTTCACTTGTTTATTATTATAGCTTTCTAGTTACACCAAATGGTGATGTGTACTTTTCCTCTAATACGTAAATTTACCTTTCCAATAAAATGAATCATTTGAGGACCTCTTTTAATTCGCAAAAATGATTTATAAAATCATGTTTGGACACCGGTCCTAACTCGCTTCTTTTTCGATCCATATACGCATCATCTCTTTTTTTAACTCTGGCTTATTGTTATTTTACATCTATGTTGTCTGCCTCATTGATTTTCCCCCCCCCCCCGGCTTACTTGCAAACCTATCAAATCACATCAATTCATTGTCAAGAGGTTCCTCATTTTCATTTGGGGTTTTTGGGGGCGGGGAGAGATCACCAATGGCAACTAGCAAAAAACACATAATAGATGTGGATGATGGTTTCACCATTGCTCCCAAATCAAAAGGATTTTTGCAAGGACAACCCCCCATATAAAAGTCCAACCACTCATGATCGAATCCTGTGTGTTTCGTAAAAAATCGCATCTCATTAATACCTTCCTTCTTACTAAGATCGTGTTGTGGATTTGTTTTTCCAAAAAAAAAAAAATTTCCTTGCATGTTTCTTCATTATGCCTTGATATTGAAGTTAATGCCAACTTTATTAGCATAAACCGGCAAGATATTAATTTCACTTGCCTCAACGAGCTATCCGAACCTAGTTTTGCCGCAACACAAGCTCTAATCCCTCGCTTTTGCTGGACGCGACTCCAGAAGGCGTGAACCCCTCGATCTTGTGAGTGAAATTCAAGTAAACGAAACAATGACGGTCGGGATTGAGAGAGAGTGGTCGGCGAGAGAAAGACGTGAGAGGGAGAGGAAGAACGAGAGAGAGAGAGAAAATCATGGCTGTTATTCCTCTTCAAGACTTCTTGCACGAAGCTCCATTGGTTGCATGGGGCGGGGCGGCACCAAGTGGCGTAAGGAAAAGGGCAATTGGCACGACCACCTTGCCAAGTGGCGAAGGAAAAAGAGAGGAGGGAGGGAAGAAATGGGGCGGCTGATCATGAGAAAACGACACTAGTTGTGTCTAATTTTACACATTCATTAGGCACTGGGAACCGAGAACCATAACCACATCTCACCCCAATCAGCACTCAAAATGGCTTGCCTGTCAAGTACCTTTATTTCAAAAACCTATAATTGACACATTTCAGAATAGTGTCTAATTATTGTTACTCAGCTCATTAAACTAATTGTTCCGAAAATTTGGACATTACATGTCATGCCCTGAATCCCGAGCACGCAAACATCCCTCGGCAGTTGACTAAAAATGCAATGTCCTAGGATGCATTGTCAACCCGTTCTTTTTATCTTTCAATTAAGTACATACGGAAGCGAATTAAATACAACACCCGGCCAATAAACAAATATAGAGAGAGTAAAAACATGCCAGTGATTTTTCACAAACTGCGCTTTATATATATATATATATATATATCAAGTTAACCCTACGAGTTCATATTTACAAGTCTACTAAAAATGAACTCCTATATGACCTGCTTACAAAAAAAAAAAAAAAAAGGTCAAGGTCGGGCTAACATCCAACTGTACAACTACCACAAGCTCCTACAACCTACACCCCAGACTCCTCCGACTCGGGCTGTAGGTCCACCATGACACCATCCGAGATGTCGATGTCCATGGGTAACCTACCTTCCCATCATTCGTTCCAACGGGCGGTCCATCAAAACCTTGCAAGGGACCCTCCCGACCACCATTGCGCTTATTAATGAACCACACTTTGAAGCGATGTGGCACAATATTAAAGAAACCATCATCGACCCAAATCGTGGTCACAACTAACTCACGAGTCCAAGTGGTCCCGGGGATAAGGAAGAAGGTAGACTCCACCTCCATATCCCATGGAACCCTGAATCAGACTGCATGAATCTCCATACTATGGACCTGAAAAAAGGTTAACCACGACGGGATGAGATAAATCTCAGCGAGTCAACAACCTAAGCCTTGATTAGGACACAAATTCATCTCGGAGACAGTCTAAATAGGCACCACAAACAAATTTACCTCGACTCAACACATCCCTATAGGTTAGCACATCACATATACCTATATCAATACAACAAGCATAATTAATAACCGGAATACAAAATTCTCACTCTACAAACAGTTGCACACATCCAGATTATAAGGTAAAACCGTTTTGACACATCTCATACCATGCCAAACAATTTTGCCCCATAATCAAACGCAATACAACACAATCATACACACGTGTTCTGATTATTACAAACCATCGACCACAGCCAACTCAAAAGTCGATGGTCATCCGGCGTAACTGGACATCATCCCGCCCCGTCCAACACGGCAACATTTAGCACCCCCGCCTAGATGGCATTCCATAAAGGAGCATCAGTCCGACCTCAACTGCAACTTGGCATCCCGTTGACGTGGGGGCATCCAAACTTAATCAGGCATCGTCTTGCGTAAACACATCATGATGGGTTCCGATAAGTGACCATACGAACACATATTTAGCCAAGAACACCAAGCTTTGTGTTTAAATATCTCATTTTCAAATAATGAACTTGGCCAATTTTTCTTCGTATTAAAAATTCAAGGTAAAATAATCGTGCGTGGTCACGTATTTAAATTGAACCATCAAATTTAGTACACTCTCATTTTAAAACTCAAAGGTTTTATATAGTACATAAAGATTGGCGTCCAAAACCGACACCTAACATTTTTCCATTTAAAAGCCCATAAAACCAAGTTTTATACTAAAAATAAATAGCTACCATCAAGCAATCAATTGCATATTATAACACATACAAGCCATCAAAATTACGCATAAATCCATCCAAGAAAATGAGCGTAACATTCTACGAAACGGCTAATCCGTAACTAATTACGCTAATTACGATTAATTAAGTAAATCGCGATTATTTAAGCTAATCAACTTAATTAACCTAAAATGATTAATTAACCTAACCATGATTAACTAACCTAACCATGGTTAAGTAGCCTAACCATGGTTAACTAACTTAAACCAATGTAAACTAACCGAACCAATGTAAACTAGCCTAACCAAGCTTGATTAACACTAATCCATCTTAGTGCTAATCTAACCATGATTAGCATTAATCCAAACATCCCTTAAGCGCAATTAACGATTTAATCAAAGATTAAGGAGTTAACTCACGGGATTATGACGGCAGTGGGCTCATGGTGACGAAGATGAGAACACGAAACAACCGCATCTTGAACGGAGGCTTGACAGAGGCGGTGGCTGCCCTACAAAGTTCTTGACCAAGGGGGAGCTTGGCTTGACTTGGGGCTGCTGGGCTGGTCTCGGTAGCTGTGGGCAGTGGTGCGGTGGAGCTAGCAGCGGGGACAAGCGGCTGTTGGACTCGGAGACTGCTGGCCGCAGGGAGGTGGGACGCTGGATGTGGAGGGTGGCGAAGCTGGCTGCAGGCGGTGAAGCTGCGGCTGCTGGTCGTTGGTGGTGTGAGGAGGGGAGGGGCTGCGGTGGAATAGAGATGGAGATGATGGAGAATGATGAAGGTGGCGGTTGATGATGAAGATGAGGAGAGATGATGAAGATGGGATGATGGGCGTGTCTGCTGGAATCGGACAGTGCGTCAGCAATTAAAGGGGAAATGGAGAAGAGGCTGGCGGCAGTGGAATGAAGTGGGTGAAGACTTGAAAGAAAAGAACGTGAGGAAAAGAAATAAGGAAGAAGAAGGAATTGGTCGGCTGCGGAGGGTTGTGCGCAAGAGAGGGAGGGGGAGAGAGAAAGAGAGGGAAAAGAAAGTTAAATGAACCACCAATGAGAAGCTTAGCCAAATATCTAAACATTCATTACAAGCCTCAAAAGCCTTCATGCTAGCAAAGTCTTGTGCCCAACCAATCCCAATTTAGCTATAATTTCCCTAAATTAAGTCATTTTGGGCAGCAAATTCCCATTTTTCTTCTTAATCCGAATTTCATTTTTTTTTTTTTTTTTTTGTTTTTTGTTTTTTTGGTAAGACTTTTATTTTTCCTTTTTGTTTTTTTTTTGGTAAGACTTTTTTTTTTTGCCTTTTTGTTCGAAAATCATTTTTCCACAAAATTTTCGGACTAAACGAAAATTCACCAAAAAATGAGACGATGTCCAATAAATGAATCGTGACACGATTGAACGTCTGATTCCCGAAACCGAATTAAATTTCATGGTTTAAAATCGACCGAACGCGACTTTAGTACGACCTAACCTGTTGGGTAGCTTTTAGGGATTTTAGCGCGTTTGACCCGTAGTCGATAATTTTTTATTCACGTCCGAATTGTAGACGACATTCAGTTGTTATAAAATCGCGAGATATCAATTACGTATCCCGAGTATAATATCGATAGAAAATCAGTTTATTGCCATTCGACATGAATATCATAATCGTACGGAACTACCCACAATTCAACTACGTACTTCCATCGAATCGGCTTATATTCGTTTGCTAATCGATTTACAACAGTTTCATATTGACTCTTGCTAATTATTATGACTGAGCGATCGATTTCTGATTAAATTCTCTAGTCTGTCGCATTTATATCCCTTAACGGCCTCACCTAATAGATTAGTTAACTCGTGAGTGGCAAGTTCCGAGTAAAATAACTATAAGCGCGTTGATAAATTAACTATTTCATATATTTGAATAAGGGGCTAAATTTCGGGATGTCACATTACATAATTGAATCGATAAAAGTACAATAAGTTTAATATATTTTTAGTAATTTTCCCCTCAAAGGAATGTTTATTAGTGAACTCGCTTTCATTAGTTACTAATTAATGACTAGTTTTACTCTCTCTCTCTCTCTCATATACTTAAAGGTAGTATGATGGGATACCCATAATCCAACGGTGTACATCGCTCGCTTGAATATATGTGAACACTCGACGCGGTAAGAGAAAAACAAGTTGGGTAATCGTGGGAGGTTAAGCTCTCTAGAATGAATTGACGATTCAATTTGAACATAAATAGAACTTGGTCGCCAATCTGCTGTCCCCTGTCTTATAATTTTCCGTGGCGTGAACACTTTGTAGAGTGAGGTATTTTAAAACAATTGATTACGCGCAAAAAGAGGTGCCAAGAGTGACAAACGCAAAAGACGATTCGATCTGCTTCGTTTCTTGGGGCGTGTTCTGTTCAGTTCTGCGAATACGGTTGTGAGAAACTGTGGTTGGTGTGTTTGCGCAGAGATTGTTCACGGATTCTTCGACATGGCTTATCTGATGAAGTTGGTGTCGTCTGTTAGAGCCATCATCAATACAAATTGCATATCTTTTTTTTTTTTTTTTTTTTTTTTGGTTATGGAGGAATTGAGCCAGAAATTTGTAGCGTCAAAGTCTTGAATGGCGTAAGTAGGGATGATCCACCACCTCGTAGAGGATCACACTCCATATACCTAAATTATCATTCGAGCGCTTTCAACCCTTGGGTTTGAGGATAAGTTTGAGATCGAATGAACCATCGCGACCGGTGGTTACAGATTGAATATCTTGATCTTTGTTTGTGTAGTGATTTTTGTTTTTCTGATTTTTTTCTGAGATTTTGGAGCGCAGCATCGCAATCGCTTGGGAAGGACTCCAGCTGGTACATAGTCGACCCCCTCGGAACAATGTTTTTGAAGTTCTTGGGGGTCAATTGTTTGATGAAGATTGTCGGGAGGAGTTATGAGACCATGATTTTTTTGAATTAAATTGCAGGTTGAAACTCTGCAGTGGGATGACGGTACCATTTTGCCGGGACATACGTGCATCTAATCTATCATCTTGTGGCTGGTCCGGTAAGCTCCCGTATACACTACAAAAGGGTTCCAGTGTCGATTGAAAGGCAGCTCTAGTGACATTATATTTTGCACCTTTATGTAGCCCGGGGAATACTTGTCCCAATCAGAGTACCGGACGCAGAAAAAAGATGGATTGTCGGGCCGATTGACGTTCACAAAGTATATGTTCCTTCCGAAAAAATGTTCATCTTACTATTCAATATATGTATTATTTAATACATTAATATTAATAATAAGTGCATCATTATTTTTTATAAATAGGAGTTTGGTTTTTATCATAAATATAAGATGATATAGTGAAATAAAATAGATATTTGGGGTTCGACTTTCTTTACTCAATTTGTCTATTCTTTTTATTATATATTTGCAATACAGTATTTTATAATATGTTATCAACACAAAGATTTACCAGCTGAGTAAATAATTTTTGCAATTTTTGCAAGGCATGTGTTCTTTTTATTTTCATTAATCATCCTTGGTCCTGCCCTTAGGGTTTTAACAACGAGCACAGCAATCTCCCTCTCCTCCTTCTCCCTCTCCTCCTTCTTCACCAGGACTCGCATTCTCTCGTCTTCACTGCCGCCGCCGCCGCCGCCGCGGGCGCCGTCCGAGCCGAAGAGATGCCAACCGTGAGCGTGGGCCGGGACCGCCTGTTCGAGGCGCTGGGAAGAACTTACAGTGAGCGCTCCCGACTCCTCTCCGGCTCTCTCTCTTTTCCCGATTCTGGTTTGGGGGGGGGTCGGTTTTTTTTTTTTTTGTTCCTTCCTTCTTTGGATCGCCTAATTTTCTCTGTTTTTCCCTTTTTTTTTTTTTTGGGAAATGGCAGCGCAGGAGGAGTTCGAGGATGTGTGCTTCAGCTTCGGAATCGAGCTCGACGATGTGGTGAGCGGAATTCGTCGTCCGTTGTTTTGCCTGGTTTTTTTTTTTAATATTAAGGCTGAAGAGGTTGGGGTTCTTTGTTTGTGCTGGGCAGACGACGGAGAAGGCGATCATCAGAAAGGAGAAGCACCTGGAAGAGGAGACTGATGAAGACGAGGAAGTCATCTACAAAATCGAAGTTCCCGCGAACAGGTGACTGCGAAGCTGATTCGGCATTCGGTTAAGATGTTGTGTGTTTCGGATGGGTTTGGAGCTGTTTTGCAGGTTGCGGGTGAATGTTGGTTCGGGGGTTTAAGATGCTAGTGTCTGTCCTCAGATGGGTTAAAGTCTTGGGTGGACCGTGTTGCTCGTAGTGGCTATCGAGATGCTGTGTGGTTCTTTCTTTGATGTTATGATGTTGCCTAAGGTTTTTTTTTTTGTTATCTTTTCGGTCGATCAATGTGAAGGACCAATTGCATGTAAATTAGAGACTTCATAAACACATTACCACCTGAAAAAGGCTCAGCTTTTGAGTAGTCCATGTGATGTAGCATTTATAGTGTGCATTGAGGCTTTTCTTACTTATGTGTAAATAGTTTCTTTTAATAGTCTACAAGTTAGGACATTTTTTCACCACTTTGTGAAGAATTCTAGTTGTATGGGGAAGCAAGTTGATATTCTGACCCTTGGGATTCCTGGTTCATGATAATGATTCTGAAAGGGGTCGATCTTGAATTTAGTTTATTTTCAACACCTTGTCATACTAGATGGGTCAATCCCCAAATTTTATAGGTATTATCGTTGGCAAGAAATGTAACAAGCCTTTTTAGATTTGGTCAGCAGGTTAAGATGTTGACTCCTTAATGCTGTTGGCTTTATTTTGAATCATGTCATCTAGAAACTTCATTATTTACTTATAAGTCAAGTTTTTCAAAGAGATGACGGGTTATTATCATTTTAGTCTGTATTGGTAATTAATGATTATTCTTCTTGATAAATTCGTGCATGTACTATAGGAATGACTATACTATTATAATAATAAGGTATCCTCTGGGAAATGCACAGATATGACTTGCTTTGCCTCGAAGGGCTTGCTCAGGCCCTACGTGTATTCAATAAGCAGGAGGAGACACCTCAATACAGTCTTCGTAACATCAGCAGGGGATCAATGCTTAAGATGCATGTAAAACCAGAGGTACTGATATGTGAGGATTGATCTGTCTAGGTTGATTGATGCTGGAATCATTTATTACTTGAGTGACCATTTATGTGTTGCAGACCTCACAAATCCGTCCATACGTTGTTTCTGCTGTCTTAAGAGGGATAACATTTGATGAAGCCAGTTATAACAGCTTCATTGATCTTCAAGACAAGCTCCATCAGAACATTTGCCGGTATTAATTTTTGGATCTTTAACATGCAGCATAATACCTGTTTTCCTTCTCTGTTTCAAGATTTTAGGTTTGAGAGGGAGTGGTGGGAGGACAACACATTTTTGGGAAGCTTTTACTGTGTTCATTTGAACCTTAAATGTAAAGAAGAGAGACCGTAATCTTACATTGAGATGCAACGTCCTATATGGCTTGTCCAGAGCAATGGTCTTAAAAAATTTCCAGCATGCAGCCAATTGTCTTTGCAAGCGTGCATTTTAGTGTGATACAATAATGTTACTTTATAAATTAAAGACGTGAGGGAAGCATGATTTATTTATTTATTTTTAAATAAGTCATGGCTTCTCTGTTGCTTATGCTCTATGTGCTCAGTAGGGGCCATATATATTATTACCCTTAGGAGGGCTATTAATGGTGAGAAATGCCTGGATGTGAAGAGAGGACTCCGCTGAGTTGTTTTGAATAATTTGGTGAAGTGGTGATGATAGATATGTTGCTTGAACTAGTTTTCATTCTCGAGATCTATATTCAATTTGATATTTTATTTGCATGTAATAGATGCCCAGCCCCCCAATCCTCCACTTAGTACATCAGATGCTTGTGCTTATGCTAGATCCTCTCTGCTTGGATTGACATGCTTGGATTCTCTTGATATTTTAGGCGAAGAACACTGGTTGCAATTGGGACTCATGACTTGGATACGCTAGAAGGGCCCTTCAGCTATGAGGTGTGTGTTTGAACTAATCGCCTAAACTAGAATCTAAAATGAAGAATTCTGCACCTGTGTCCTACTATCCTCGCTTGAAGCTTAGGCCCAGCTAGAACGTAAATGGAAGATTTTCAGATTGCTGGCATAATGGATCTTGTCATGATAGAGTGTTATCCGGGCTGGAAGCTTGTGCTCACCTATTCTTTCCTTTTTTTCTCTCTATATATTTAAATGCCTGAAGGATTCCCTCTTGAAGCTTCTTTCTACCCCACACTTTGCCTCAGCATCTATTACATGTTTTCGAGGAGTTGCAGCTAGCTAGACAATCTTTGACCAGTTCAAGTTTTGTCATCCTCTGAGCTTGTCCCAGAGGATGGTATTACTATATATATCCGAGATACTCTATTTTGATCCCAAAAGTTCGTAGTATTATGTTTCGCTATCAGGAGTGCTCATCTACTAGATAAAGCATAGACGAAAACAGACATGACAAGGAATTGCAGATTTGGTTTAGCTTAATATGTATGAGTTATATATTTGCTACAGCTAAATGTTTCTTCTTAATATGTACGAGTTATATATTTGCTACGGCTAAATGTTTCTTAGAGCAAAGTATGATAAAATGTTACGAGAAGTGCAGCGTATCACCTTCTCATGTTCCTTTTCTTTTGGTCTCAGGCTTTGCCACCTTCCAGTATAAGTTTCGTCCCCTTGAAGCAGGTAGTTTCATGATAAAGATTGTATTTTTCTGTTCATGCATGTGCCATAAGTCTGATCTGTAGTGAAGATCTATGCTATGTATTTGTAAGGATTTTGTTAACTGTTCTCTAGGGGCAATTCTTAAGTAGTTGATTAAGAAATTTTTATGGTTTTCAATTGGATGCACAGATTGTTCTTGTGGTATTTGTAATTTTTTCTTTGGAAAGTGAATCGTATTAAATAAGTATGGTGCCCTTTTGTTAACAGTGCTCTAAGGAGACTTACTAAGTAACTAAAAAGGAAATTTTGTAGTTTCCAATGCATTAGCGTGTTATTTCTAATTACTATTTTGCAAAGTGAATTATTCCAAATTAAGTATGCTTATCATGTTGATGCAACTTTTGAGTTCATGAGATTGCTTTCATTTATATATTTGTTTTGTTTTCTCTACCAACTGTGGTTGATGTGTTGGCTGATCGCGCCTTAGTTTCTGTTCTGATATTAGGTGAAGAACTTCAGAGCTGATGAACTAATGGAATTTTATAAGGTGGGTCCTCAATAGCTGCTCCTTTTAATGGTCTTTTTATAACTGTCATATTTGTTTTGTTACATATATCTTATGCTTGGAACTTGCTTATTCAGTGTGCTAGTTGATAACTTCCTGTAAATGAAGAATTATGTAATAGTACCTCATTTTTGCCATGTTGTTTTACCTGCTTTTCGCTAATTCGTTGCAGTCAGATTTGAAATTGAAGAAGTTCTTGCACATAATAGAGAACTCGCCTGTGTTCCCTGTTATCTATGATTCAAAGAGGTATCTTGGTCTCTTCATACACTCTTCTTTGCAATGTGAGTTCCATGTATCAATATGAAGTGTTTATATTGATGTTAAGGGAAAATAATAAATAACCACTTAAATGTAATGACATGTTGACTTAGTTTTGATTCAACCATTGCCACTTAAGTCATTAATATTGCAACCTTGAGGTATTTGGGGGTTGATCAATGCATTGGGTTCAATTTGCCACTTGGGTTCAAGCATCTTCTGCCACGTTAAGCCACTAAGTGCTTGGTCTCGTTTATGAGTTGAAGTGAGATCAACTGTTCTGTTTAAGTGTCACTAGTGTTCTCAAAAGCACTGGAGTTGCCTGGGCAGGCACCCGATGCGGCGACTTCAAAAGCACCTCAAGTAAGGCTCTGGTCATTCTCTGAGGCATTCCCTCAAGGAAAAAGATGAAATTAGGTCATGTTCTCTGACCCTTTTTGTTCCTTTCTCTAAACAAAACTGAGAAAGGAGGTATATTATTTTAGTAAAAGGGTGAAGTTTTTAGAAAAAGCAGCTGTTGACTCTACATTAGCACAGTCGGAGACTTCCAGAGCCTAGTCTTATGCCTATAACATTACTTTTAAGAGAGCCAGGGAAAAAGATGAAAATGTGTAGTCTTCTATATATTTTTGCTTTTCTTTGAACATTGTCTTTCCTATGTACACCTGTACACTGAACTTAGCAGTCCATTCTTATTTCATCTCTCTCCACCGGTTGCTAGGTACCATATCAGGAAAAAGAACTTTCGCATGCAATGTCACAAAATTTGATATGGGAAAGCAAGTGCCTAATGTCAATAAGAAAGATGCTATAATGCAGTACAAAAATTAATTTTTTTCAGAATATCATTTCATGACTTGAGATCTACCTTGCTAATACATTCTTTGGGTTCATTTAAAGAAAAGGTTAAAAAAATTTATTGCTAAAGGATTCATCCCAAACTTGTAATGTAACATGTCCCATATTTTAGGCTAGGGCCTTGCTTGACAACAGTGAATGATATTTGCGGATAGATTACACTGGCCATTGGCTTTGCAATTTTGGTTCCCATTGAATATGCTCAATGTGAACAAATTGTAGTGACTATTTAGCTGTCATAGCCAAACAGTGTGGGCAAAGTGATGCTTCATCCACTTTTTGGGTGTATTGCAATCAACAATTTGACAGATATTTGTGATGTATAGTCTGATTGATTAGCGAGCATCTACATTGACTGAAATGATACAGTTGACTAAGCTTCTTATCACTGAAAAGGCTAATTTTTTACTCCATGCAGAACTGTCCTGTCTCTGCCGCCAATTATCAACAGTGCACATTCAGCAATAACTTTAAAGACGAAAAATGTTCTCATCGAATGTACTGCGACGGACTTAACGAAGGCTAAGATAGTTCTAAATACAATGGTGAGCATACCTTTTCTCTACACCCATCCTTCTATATAGAGGACTAATGCGGGCAAGTGTTTTCCTTTAGGTGACAATCTTCTCAGCATACTGTGGGAAGAAGTATGAAGTTGAACCAGTTGAAGTGATATATTCTAATGGGGAGTCATTCATTTATCCTGATTTGTCCCTATACAATATGGAAGTGTCCTTATCTTATGTCAACGATTCAATTGGAGTCACCTTGAAAGCTGAAGAGGTATTGTGAATATTCATTTCAAGCTGGAGTTTAAATCTTCACATTAGGCGGATGTGAGCTTATATTAGAGTTGGTTGGTTATATTATTCTCTCATCAGTTGAGTTAAATTTTTTGTTCGCCATGTGCTATTGTGCCTAATTTTAGCCCGTGACCATTTGGTTATAATCTAAGAAGTACCGACACTCTCTGAGGGCCTTCATATCGTGTCGGATACTTCGACACGTGTCCGACAATCTCGCACACTCTTAGATTCTCAATCAACACTTGTCGAAAAATCCGACACCTAGTCAACTTTCTTGACGCTTTTAGACACTTGAGTCGGAATTCCGACATGTGAGTTTCCAATTCCGATATGTGAGATCAATTTTAAAAATTTTCAATAAATGAGGGGTCAAAATGTATATGTATGAAAAAATAGTAAAAATAATAAATGGGGAAAGAAGAGAAACTTAGTCTTCTCTTCTGTTTTGACTAACTTCCCATGATACAAAATTCACACCCCAAGTTTTTTTCTCTTTCTTTCCGATATGCTTGACACATGAATCTAGCATGTCAATTGCTTGTTTTCCTTCACCAAATTTTATAGATTATTGAAATGGAATTGAATTTGTTCAATTGAAACAAAGAATGATATTAATCAATGGTAGATTAATATTTTTAGTATAAATTAATTCTAGAATTTTTTTATTATTTATTTATTTATGAATTTGAATCGAATTAATTTGATTGAAATAATCATAAAAATGATAATTTATTATGTATATATAAAAATATATATTTAATATACAACGTGTTCTAACATGTTGAATATTCTATTTTTTTAGAAATGACATGTCACATGTCGTGTCGCGTGTCGCGTGACGGTGCTATTTAGGTTATAATGCTAAAGCTGGTTTCCTTCCTTCCTGAAGCACATAAGGTCATGATGACTCCAACTAGTTAAATTTGTGTTGGAAGGCTTTTGAGAAGCCATTTCTATGATTTCGTGGACGTTTTGTTGAAAGATCTAGCCTCAATTGCCGACATGAGCTTCTCTGCTATGTCTTTGGACTTGCTGAGCTTATGGTCATTTTGCCATCATTGAAGTGTTGTGTGCTATATCTGGAATTGCTGTTTGGTGGCTGCACTGAATTATGCTGATGAATGAGTTCATATGGAACGAGAATTTGTCTTTTAGACTGGTTGATGCGGTTTGAAAACATTTAGGAACTAATTTGACAAGACCTGTTTCAATCCAGTCACTGATGCAAGTATGTGCCATGGAGAGCATTTCAATGGAAAGAAGGCAGAGAAGCCTTCCTTTTAACTTGAGTCAGTCTCTGATGTCACAGGCTGTATAGTGTGTGGTAATAGAGCTGATGGAGCATCTGATAGGCCTTGTTCCTTTTTCTTTTTCTCTTTTTTTTTTTTAAGGCCTTTTCTCTTTGACATTTGCATGTTGACTGATGCAGTGATGGGGTTTGTTTTGGCAATAATGTTTTGAAGATGGGAGGGAATGGGAAGGGTCAATAGACTATATTTGCTGTACATGGCAATTGATGGGTTAGTAGAGGTTTTTCTAAGTGGGGCCTTGGAACAATTGATTGGTGCAGATACTTTTTGGCAGGAACTTTTTTATAAACACAATAGTTCTCCCTCCCAATTAATTGCATTCAACCATGTCTGACTTGAGGCTGCCTTTCTGAACACTTTATGATGATGTTGGAAGTCGCATTGTACTGTCGCTTTATGTATCAATAGTTCAAAAGAAAATTTATATTTAGCTGAACTATGTGAATGGACCTTCTTAAGCTCAGGTTACTAGTTTGTTGAACCGGATGCAATTAAGTGCCAAACACACTGTGCCAAAAGAGGGAGAATGCAACATCACTGTCTCGGTACCTCCTACCAGAAGTGATGTTCTACATCCATGTGATGTTATGGAGGTAATGTATTTGTATATCTCTATCACAGTTGCGGCTACAATTTGTCGCTCTTTATTTATGTATATGATGGTCTTTCTATTTGGATTAAGGATGTGGCAATTGCTTATGGATATAATAACATTCCAAAAAGAAAGCCCGCATCTTTGAAGCCTCTGCCCTTGAACCAGCTCACTGATCTTATTAGATCGGAGGTAGGCTAATTTCGTATTTTTATTATTTGCTGTATATGATCGGTATTTCTTTTTCTCATATGCATAACGTATCTTTACTTGTGTCTTTTCATTTCTTTTTAGATTGCCATGAATGGGTTTACGGAGGTCTTGACATGGATATTATGCTCCTACAAAGAGAATTTTGCTATGTTGAACCGGAATGATGATGGATCAGCAGTAATAATTGCAAATCCTCGATCCTCTGATTTTGAGGTTTGTACACTTGATTTCATCGTTGATGAATCAAAAGATCCTTGTAAAATATTGTGCGGTTTGGCTCTCAAATTTATGTTATTGACAATACTATTTCTTGGTTAGTTGACAGCAGTTTCTTTAAATTATGACCAATAATCTTTTTCACCACGAATCAATTAAAATAGTTGCCCTGATTAGAAAATGATGGTCTGGTTTCTCTTTCTAGAATTTGCTTTAATGTTTTGCTTCAGTTTTGCTGCCTGTGTTATATCTTTGACAGGGGAGCTTATCCTGACTACTTGTAATTAGCAAATTTAGTGTTATACCTTAATTTTTTTTTTATAAATAGAATTATCATGTTTGGTCGTTCCAAGTATTGGCTTTAGTTTGTTCTCTGAGGAAATTTGCGAGCTGTGTGAGGAAACTCTCTATCTAAGCCCTGATCCCTCTCTATTTATTTAAAGTTCCTTCTCCTTTTCCACAGGTAGTTCGGACAAGTCTTATGCCTGGCATACTGAAAACAATTGGACACAACAAAGATCATCCAAAACCTATTAAGGTATCCAATTTTCAGTTGGCCTGTTTTATACCTTGGAATATATTATGGTAACTGCCAAAGTTCTTCGCTAGAAATTCTGGCATACCTTAGTTGGAGCAACACATAAACATATGTATTTGCATGCGGGATTACTCAATTCGACATTGTAATGAAGTATGAACAATAGGCATATCAATCCTCTTTCAATTTGCCTATCATATAGGCACAACGTGATTATACAAGCCTCTCTGCCATTTCTTGTCTTTCATTTGTGCAAAGAACAACGCTATATTGTTGTGGTGTCTTTTCTTTCTGACTGAGTTGGTTGCATATGGAAACAACACATGCAGCATTGTTAATTGACTTTTATTAGAACGTACACATGGAAAAACAGTCCTTCAATTATGTCTGAAAATATTCTCTAGGTTCTGCATTTGTATCTATAATGTTTTCCCCATCTTGTTAATTTTAGATCTATGAAGTGGGTGACATAGCACTGCTGGATGGGAAAAGATGTGGGTGCGGCAAACCGTCGCGTTTTGGCAGCATTATATTGTGGTGCTAACTCTGGATTTGAGGTACTACAATATCAAATTACAGTTTTGAGACACTAACTTCAGTGTTTTGCATGATTATTCCATTTGAACATCTAAACATCATGGTTGGGTGCCTTCTTCATTGTTTATTATTTTCTTCTGATGTGATAATTTTCATATTCTTGAGTTTCAACTTCTATGCTGCAGTTGATTCATGGCCTGGTGGACAGACTTATGGAAGTGATTGGAGTTCCTTTTGTTCCTGCTGGCGACAATACAGGCTATTATATGAAAGATCTGATGTGAGTTTCTTCTTCCCTTCTCTGTTTTTTGCTGCCTCTGTAGTAGGCTGTTCTGTTAAACCTTTTCATAATAAAGGAGCCGGAGTTTCTTGCGGGGAGGCAAGCAAGCATCATTTTCAAAGGCAAACAGATTGGAAATTTTGGCATTGTCCACCCTGAGGTATCTTATCCTCTTTCTGCTGAGTCCTTTCGAAGAGAGAATTGCATTATTCAATTTTTCTTGGATTTCGGATTATCGATAGAGCCGAGATTTGTCAGTGGTGTATGAAGTTTATCATTGACTTCGTTGCATTTGTTTTAGGTGTTGAAGAACTTTGACATTACAGATCCGTGCTCTTTCGTCTCGATAAACATTGAGAACTTCTTGGATTTGTGATGAGCGTGAGTCTATCTTCTCACGTTATGATTCCTATTTCTAATTTCAGATTTACATCACTATACACCGACTGCTTTCGATAGCTCTCTGATTGCTGTAAACTCTTCAATCTGCAGGTACAGTGGATGATATACGATGGCTAAATGAATGGAAGCAATTCCGAGACATGGACGGGAATTTTGAGAATGAATCCATTGAATTCAGATTGTCTCCATAATTTTATGTGACGCTCCACCTGATGTGGAGAAAATCTGGGCCTCCATTTCTGTTTTCAAATTTGGTTTCTCAATGTATTCTAACTTTTCCTTCAGTTCACGCATGATATACCTGACGACAGACCCTAGGTAGAAATGGAATGACAGCTAGAGGAAAAGAAAGGAATATGTAAACTGAGGCATTCTACCGATGAAGAGTAAAGATCTATTTTTCTGCCCAGCTATTAAATGTTGGCATGTATTTCGACTTTAACGACCTAGGAACACAGGATTCGGTCGTTACTAGGCCCTGGCTAAGAATGGCAGGCCCTGGGAAATGGTTCTAGAGATCTGATAGGCGCACCTTTAGGCTTTATGTGCCGAGTCAAAGACCAACCTTGGGTCTTCTACTGGGCCAAGGCCCATCTAAGCTAAACAGATGCCCAAGTCAAGGTTTGTGGCCTGAGTGGGCCAAGCAAGGTCCGAATTAACCGGTTTATGGGCCTTAGAGGGGCATCCACATGTGCCCTAAACGGCCCACTCAGGCCCAATTTGGTGGAGCCTACATTTGGGCTCTGTGCCCCATGGGCCTTAACGGCCATGAAGATCCACGTTGGCCTTAGTATTAGGCCTTGTTGGCTCGATCTGTTTTAGATGAGTGCCGTATTTGGAATTTGCTGGTGGCGGTTCGGTTGGCGGTGGGCATATAGGTGGTGGCTAAGTTTTCCTTGGTGGTGGTGCTGGTGAGGCTGAGGAGGGTTAGACCAGTAGGTAGCGGCCAAGTCGGTGGTGGTGGTGACTTCTGAGTGCACGGATGGTGACGAGTTGCAGCAACGGCGGTGTTATTGCTGATGTACATTTTCGTTTTGAGTGAGAGGAGACAATGCCAACGGCAGTTTAGTGACTTTAGTGTCCCCATTAGCTATTGCCGTTACTTTTCCCAACGAAAGGATTACAATTAGCGAAATTCAGGAAGTTTGGGGATACATCAAGAAAAAAAAAAAAAAAAAAAAATTAAGGACGGCATTGAGTGTCAAGAAATTTTTTTGGGACTATCCATATCATTACCCGTTGACAAAAAGATAGGTGCATTTGTATGATAGACATGATGGAGTCATCCATGCCTCTTCTATTCTTTGCCTTTTTTTTTTATAATTCCATTGGATTGGTGCGAAAGTATTTTGCACCGTGTGATTAAAAAATACAAGAGACAGAGAGAGCCACTAACAAGTTACACCGCAATAAACTTTGGATATCTGTGTGTTCCTAGAGAGAAAAAGGTATGGTGACATTATATATAGTGGGAAATTCAATCATACACTTACATATATATACCAATATAATCTTAAACTTTTTAATTTTGTGAATAAAATTCTAAATCTTTGTGCAAAATCACAATATAGTCATTCTAGTTAATTGATACCGGAAAATGGCTGACATGGTGGCAAAGCCCAAGTTGTCCTTGTCAACATGTCATGTAAAACAATGGGCCATGATCGGAAATTTGTGCAAAAATTTAAAATATATTAGCAAAATTAAAAAATTTAAGATTAAATTAACTTATGTACATTAATTTTAAAACTGAGTTGATATTCCTAGGTATAGTCAAGCAAAGGCAGGTTTCTATAAAACAATTTGAAAGGACTCGAGGGCGATTAAAGCGCATAGGCGTAGAACATGCATCAAATTAGAGAAATACGGGCATTGACTTTTTACATGCATAGGCACTTAATGCATGCATTTTTTTTACACATGCTAATGTTTTCAGTTGCATGCCTATATTAAAAAAAAAAAAAATCTTTTATACTACATAGCAATTATCATTATGTGGAGTGTAAAATAGCGTGGACTTCCATATATTCACACGCACAATTGCTAGACTCGGTATATTACTCAGAAATTCTTTTATTTCCACTGAAATTGTTATCAATTTGGGAAAGAAACTCAACAATTCAGATCAACTAAACGAAGCTTCCTCAACCCAAATTTTATGATTCAGCAATGTTCAAAATCCACCTCACAATATGCACAATTGAAAAGCTGCTGAACTATTGTACTGAACATAAACCAAAAGAAATTATCCAATCAATCGTAAATTTACTGCCTATGCTGATTTAGTCCAAAATTTTTCAATTTTGCCAATTTAATCCCAAATTTTTGCGCAAAATTCTAATGTCTTCCTCCTAGTTAATCTTCGCCGAAAATCACTAACACGGTTTAGGTGAGAGTGCAACCCTTGTTGGCCACCAAAAAAAAAATAATAAGAAATAAAACAAGAAAAAAGTAAAAGAAAAAATATTAAAAAGTTTGTCCATGTTGGTGTGTCATTAATGCCACATAAAACAATTGATGTTTATATTAATGATTCCGGCGAAAATTAACAAAATGAACTTAATTGGTACAATTACAAAAGGTTTTAGAATAAATTGATCTAATTGAAATGTTTATGAAGCTTGACTTTTTTGATATTTTCCCCATGCCACATGTGTAAATTGACTAGCGTAAGTAAAGAGCAACGTGCTGCTTGACTCGAGCTCGACTAACAAACTAACGCAAGTGAAGAGAGATGCGCTGCTCAAGTTGAGCTCAACTAACAAGCTCAATTCCTTCTGGTAACAGGTGAGTTCGAACAGGTCGGAGAATTTATGGAGATGGGCAGAGTTCGAGCTTGAAAAGTGCTAAGACTTGAATAGTTCACTAGCCTTATGCAGCAGCAAAAGTAAAGTATCACAAATTTGACAGAATATATCCATAACGTGCAACTATGAGGTACGCATGCAATATCATTTTCATTTGTACCCTTCTAATTATAATTCAATCCTACACCACCTGAAGATTCAGGTAGCTGACCAAATGTGTATGTATTCCTTCTCCTACATCACGTTATACGAGAGCATCCCAGAAGCAATCTTAAGAGAATCGTCAGTACATAAGTAAAGCTTCTCTCCTTTTCCTTTCTTCTCAGATGGAAAACACCTCTTCTTGATTTGTCACGTTAATCTATTATTTTCTTTATTCGTTTCCGTTTTGATAGGTTGAAAGAGAGCTTGCAAGCCCTCGCCTCATGAGCGTGCTTCAAGCAGCACCTTGTTGGAGCTCGGCCGTGCTATTACTCTCTCAACCATTTTAGAACACAAGTGGCAATCAACATGACAAGTCTTTATTTGATTGAGCGTGTAGAATCTAAGCAATTATGATAAAACCATGAAGAAAGACATGGATGCAACAAAAATATCTCTCATGTACACTGATCTCGATCTCATGACCCTGGCTTTTAGACATGGTCTGCATGCGACAAGACAGGAAATGAGAGAGCAACTAGAGACTCTCAAAGTCATCACTGGCTCAGCAGTCGTCTTCATGCCGTGAGTGGGTTCATGGCCGCCTGTATTTCTTCCAACGTTCGACCTTTGGTTTCAGGCACCAGCTTTGCCACAAACAGTATAGTCAAGCCGGCTATGGCTGAAAATATGAAAAACGTTCCTGGAAGAGAAGAAGAGTATGAGAGTCCACAAAGTTGGCTAAAACTTTTGTACATTGGGAGGGAAATTGAGTGAGCGAGCAAACCTGCTGTACTGAGTTCCATCAAGAAATTAAAGATGTATGTCACGATCCAGGAAGCGAACCAGTTGACCAAAGACACTAAGCTTCCAGCTGAACCCTTCATATTTATGGGAAATATCTGGAGCAGCAGACACCAATCAAAATGAGCCTCACAAGAATTCACTTGGTTTTGTAATCAAAACTGCAGTTGCTGGGATTTACTCACCTCAGACATTATAAGCCACGGTATTCCGGCAAGGCCCAATCCGAATGACGCATTATACAACTGATTTATAAATTGAAGACATCAGCACATAACTCGATTGAATGAGTACAGATATGTATACAGTAGTTGAAAAGTATCTTTGGATGCTTGTAATTACCACTATGCCCACAAAAACCAAAGCGGGAGCAACTTGTGTCCACTGGTGAAAATCCTGTCAAGGCAAAGTTTAAGCGAGTCCAAGTAAATTCAACAGACAACTCTTACAGAGAATTTTTCAGGGTCACTTGATTACAGATCGAACCTCCAACAGAAATGACAGTCCGGCAAGAAAGCAACCTAAGCATGTTCCGCTTGCAGATATCTGTCAAAAATCAATTGACCTCGAGTCATTACTTTCACTTCTATCATATATAGCAAGCTTAACATCAGCTTCTTGGGATCATTGTACCAGAAGCAATGGTCGTCTTCCCGACTTATCCATCAAGAGCACACCAACAATTGTCATAGGAACCTGCAGGAGAGAATAAAAAATAATGACCTCTTTTCCAGCCAAGTTATTCTATTTTATTTTCGAACGAGCCAAAGACCTGAACAACAGCCATCGTTATGGTTCCTACATTGGCAGAAAAACCTACACTCACAAGAAGATTTTGTAAGTCATCGGCTTCCATAGTATCTTCCTAAGATATGATCCTTAAAAAGTAATCATTTACCTGCAGATTCAAAAATAGAGCTCGCATAAAAGGCAATGGCATTAGAACCGCCAAATTGTTGCAGAGCCATCAGCCCGACTCCAACCTGCAGTGTCTCAGTTAGGTTGAAATAGAAGTTAATTGACAGGTGAGAAATAACACCACTAGGAGATGCATTAATGTCTCACAAGGAGAGAGCGAGCATATGTCTTCTGAAATAAGTCCAAAATTCTACCCTCCGAGATTTGTTGAAGAGTCAGCGTGTACTCCTGTGGACCAGATAGTTAGCTTGCTTGGGATATGACGTAAATTTATCACAAACTATTTGTGTAGTAAGAATGATTAAGCAAAATTACTTTGATCTCAGTTGATTCCTCTGAAATATCTGAATTTTCCCCTCTCAGGTATCGAAGAGCTGCTTCGTACTTTCTGTCCCTACCAACTTTTGCCTGCATTTAGATCAGTAAACTCAAAAATATTTTCCATAGGACATCAAAATCTTGAAAGAATCCAGCGAACTCTGCACATTTCAATACTTGTTCCACTTCTTTCAGTTTCCAAAGTTCCAAAATACTTGAAAAGCAACCAAACTATGCTTAGGTCAATTGTTTGGTGCTTATATATGTTCTTCGATTGGGTGTGTGAACTTTGACTCACCAGCCATCTTGGTGACTCTGGGATGAAAAATAGACCTACAATTTGAAGCACGCATGGACCAGCAGCTGCAGATGATATCACATAAAAAGCGATTTGTTATCAGAATTATTATCATCTTAGATATGAAACTGTAATGAAATTACCTATCAGAGCTAAAATACGCCAGTTGACAACAGTTCCGATGAAATATACAAGTGCTGAGCCAAGAGAGAGCATGAACTGTCGGATGGAATCAATCACACATCAAGCATCATCAAAATACCCAAACACATATTCAAACTCTCACAGTTACCTGATGAGCTGTTCCAAATCCCCCACGAAGATTTTTAGGCGTTATTTCTGAGATATACACCGGAACCTACTTCATGATGGAAAATACTATAATATAACTAAACTGAATCAGCACCAGCAAGCAAGTCCCAACTTCACATTGAAATAGCACGTTTACCACATAGGAAATAAGCCCAACTCCACATCCTACCAACAGCCTTCCAATGTCGAGCAACCAAGCACCCTACTAGCATCAGCGAAAAAACTAGTTAGTGGCATTAACACCAAGTATCTTATCGAGTCCTTCAATCCATTATACATCTAGTAATGCCTCTCAACTTATGTGCATGCAATCAAAGGAAAAATGCGAGTATGCAGATACCTCTGAGAATATTATTGCAATCCATCCAGAGAGACAGAGTATGTCAGAAATCCCCATTGCCTGTCGATATTTGCAGATCACATGCACACGGTAACAATCAAATGTTTCGCCTCTTTCAGCCCCTTAGATAACAATACTCGGGACACAAGTTGAACTTAAAGAATAATGAGAACCAAAAATGAGGCCACGACCCTAGCTGAGACCATGGGTGAATAACTAAATAAAGAGGAGTTCATTAATTATCTAGGCTCAAGGATGCATGAGAAAAAGACTTACACCTCTGCGTCCAACTAGATCTGCTAACTTTCCGCTCATTATGGCACCTAATATTGCTCCAACCGTCATAATTGAGCCAAAAACAGAGTACTGCATGAACAAAAAGGCTCCACACAAGCATGAGATTAAGTCAAAAAACAAGAAAATAGAAATGCCCAAGAGTTTTAGACTACTACTAATAAGCACATAAAATGAACAGCTGCTTTATGAGACAGAGCCCTAGAATTACATATTCAAAAGACCATACAGCAATTTTTAAAGAATTATGAAAATACTTATTTCTGAACAATATGGTCCAAATTAAAGAGCCAGTAATATGCACTAGGAAATATCATTTAAGATTCATAAACCTTGGTCTCTGTACCACTTTTTTTTTTTTTTTGTTTGGTCTGCTGTCTCTGTACCACTTGGTTACCGGTGTTTTCAAATCACCCTTTGAAATGATAACATGTGCTTAAATTGTGTGGTCCAACAGACAAAAGGAATTGCTCATCCTTCAACCACTATAACGTGTGCTTAAGTATCACAGACTCAATGAATCAGTGTAAATAGGAGAATTCCACCGGATGGATTTACTGATAGTAAGTCTATAAGATGATCTATTAAAGGTGAAAGTACCCTCTTACTAACTGGGGTTTTGACCGGTAAAAAATGTCATGGAGCTGCAAAATTCAGCAAAGAGATACAAAATCATATAGATAAATATAATCTACGTGTCTATCCCACAAATCCCTTCCCAGCGGTGTCCACAATTAGATTTCCCATTGATTTGAGACTCAACATATATCCCCACAATATCCACCATGTTTGCATACCTCAGCCAGAGAGAGACCTAAGTCATCCATGATTCCAGATTCAGCAGGTGACGAATATCCTATCTGCAATTATGACAAAGCAGAAACTACCATCATCCGACTGATTCAACATATATATAAACATCTGGTCGTGCAACATGGGTCAGAACCAGCCAATTGACATATGAACATGGCCATTTCATATGCCTTTATTATAAGTAAAGCATTCAAACACATGCCCTTACGGTTGACTGCTACTATCAACATGACACTGGTAAAAGCATTCAAAGCAATGTCTATGCAACTCCTTATTCATTTCTGAAATTAGATGAAAGCTTTTTTAGAATTGCGCATGAAAAGGATCAATAATCCCCAAGTCACAACTCAAAGATGCTCCAAATGTTTTATCGAAAGGTCTGTCTTGCATTCTGCTAACAGGGACAAATCAACAAATAGCATGCAATCACTTGAAAAAATGCATCCCATAATAACAGGATTAACCACATGGCCAGTGTCAATTTGCATCATGCTTTGCTAAATGTAACAGCAAGATACTTTCTGAGGCATTGGAAATGAGTGAAGCAGAATTCTTGTCGCATATCATCATTCATTACCCTGTTTATTTCCAAGGAATCGAGTACCCAATATACATTTTGCCTTCCAACCATGTGCACACTATCTAAAGCTCAATCCCCACATGAGCACTCATAATTTCAAAGGTCATTACATCCAGGAAATTCAGTGATCCAAGCACAAACCACCCCACCACAGTGAAACAAAGATATCATCTTTAGATTGGTCTCCAAGTGTTAAGAGGGTCACTCACAGCTGCCCCAAACTCCAAGGAACCGCACACGGCCACCAGAGTGCTAAGCAGCAACACCCCCGTGGCAGAGCCGCCGCCGCCGCCGTCCCCTGACGAAGTTGCCGTCAAGAGCCCCTGTTCTGTACCTTCTTGTCTACCCATGTCTCTGTTTTCCCAAAAAAGCAGAGGACCCGTGAGGATCAATTAGTTTTGTCAACAAAGTAAATTTAGTTACCAACGACCCACGAGTGCAGCTGCTGGTCAACGCGTTCTAAAACTGACGATACTCTTGAAAATGCATCGCACCTCCTACGTTCGTCGTGGCAGGCTTGAAGAGCCGATGAATTGGTCGGTTGCAGACCCACGAGTCGCCTTTGAACAGTGCTTACACGCTCGTTGGTGAGTCAGGGCTGTGACGTCCTTCGTTCTTGGTTTGACGATGCTGATGTGATTTACTAGTTGTGTCGAAAATAAAGGAATGAACTTGAGTTGCGACGCGATGAGAATATTGTTCCTATGACAGACCACAGTCATGGCCGCCATGGATGAGAAAGAGGTGTGGATCAATGGCGATGTAACAGCACAGCAGGACCGAAAAATGCTCTCCGACAGGTCTCTCTGTTACTTGGAGAAGAAAAATGACAAATGTCTACGGTCCTAAAAATTCTCGAGTTCTAAATCTCATAAAAAATATGATCGACTCTAAAATTTTTAAATTAAATTAAATTTTAACTTGTCGTAAAAATACAATCGAATCTACAACTAATGAATTGATTGGGTTAATATGATAAATTTGAAGACTTAATTATATTTTTTTAAAATTTTAGTACTTAACTTTACTTTTATAATAAGTTTTAGGGACGTAATTGCATTTTATTATATTTTGATGTTATTATCGTAACATTTTATTGTAAATTTTATTTTTGAAAGGATGTAGAGCATTATTATGCAATATATTAAGTAAGAATTTATGGTGTTTGATATAAGATAAGAGTGTTGTTTCGAATTAAAAAAAAAAAAAAAAAAAAAAACAAAGCAAAAGGAACTCAAAATTATGACTTTGCCCTTGTCTTTAATTTTTCAGCTTAGTTCACTCCATCTTGTGGAATTCCCTTATACTTAAATAGGTTCTACAAATTGCATCTGTTCATGTGGGTACCTAACTAATTTGAGCTCGATGCATGTGAGCCGCTAAACCTTATAAATCTCGCAAGATCCTCGTCTCGATATGTGTGAATCCGGTTTGTATACGCTGGTCCATCTAAAATTTGCTACATAAGTTAGCATCGATATCTTGTTAGCGTCGATAGAAGGGTTAAAAAAAAAAAAATGACGTCACCTCATTTTCACTCTCTATTATCTCGTTACCACCCCCCCAGAGCAAATCAACTCAAATGAAATTAGATTTGTGGGAAACTACTATTTTGGACAAAATATAGTCGATTACAAATTGATTCCCCCATACTACTCATAAATGCTTATAATGGGAATCAACTTTCAACAATCCACAAGATAGCTTTCCAATTGAGTAGAGGCATTTAAGTAATGCATGGTCTTATCTTTGAAGGTTAATCTTAATTTTAATGAACGTAGACTTCAGAAAACTTGTAGGGAAATATATTACAACTTTTTATAAGAAATCGTTCATGTCCCTAATTCACATCTAACCCATTTATTTTTCAAATCGTGACGCCAACTCATTATATTGCTGGCCCCACGCCTATTGTAGTCGAATCAATGATTGTTAAAAGTTCAAAAGAAATAAACTCATGGTTCAACATGTTATATTTATAATCGAAAGTGCGGCCTTGCCTCTATTTAAAACAACAAATACATTTTCTGACCAAAATAAGAAAACAAAAAGGAAAAACGTTCCGTTTAAAGATACAGAATTCAAGAAAAGAACAACAAACGTTCTCTGCAGGTTGAGCTTCTAAACCGTGTCATTTGCCTTCCATGCCGTCAAACAGAACTCCTAGGGCCACATATATATGTTGTGAAAACATTTCCTAAGTGGTTTTAATGATTGATAAAACTTAGAGACTTTGATTTTGGTAACAAGTACACACAGGTGGAAGTCTGAAGGGATATGATCAGATGATATCAATCAAAACCAAAGTCGTGGCTTATTTTTCATTTCTTCTATATTCTATCAAACAGCTAGAAATGAGTCAAATACTCGTGCAATGGTTAGTGACATTTGGTTGGATTTCCTATCATATTTATAAGGAGTTCCAAAAGGAAAGTCTTCCTATAATCATGGGAACAACTTATTTGGGGTGAAACATTTTTTCCAATCCGAAACACTCGAGTTTTGGAAACCCAAACTGTTGTATGCACGGCAGAACATATAAAAAGCTTCACCCTCGGTGATCCTGAAGAAATTAGATAGTCTCAATCAAATCCATGCCACCGGGTAGATTGGTTGGACAATCCTCCTGGAGATAGGAGGAGTAAAGAGGAGATCTTGAAGCTAAAGGGTTTATCTTTCGTGTTCACGAGAATTGAAGTTTTAATTTCAAAGTCTAAATAGTGTTTTGTGATCTTTTACATTCATGTCTGTGAACAACCTTGCATAACCTTTTAGAGGCCGAAAGTGTGTGAGAGTGTTATTAGCTTAGATCTTGTAACCTTTGGTCGATTCTTATTAATGGATTCTAGCCAATAGGCTGTAGCGCTGGAGAATGGACATAAGCTTATAAAAGCCAAACCATTATAATGTGTAGTATGCAATTCCCTATCCTTACTCTTTATTTATTGTGGGAATATTGTACACCGATAAGATCTGATCACTATATCAAAAATTGTCTCTCTATTAAATTCTTTCATTTCGACAAAATCACCTATTCACCTCTCTCTCTCTCTCTCTCTCTAAATGATAGTTTTGGCCATAATAGCAAATGCATGTGCGTGTACAATGGGACGGCTTCATTGTTGTGTAGATGTATTGACGTTCAAAGCACAGTGATATTATTCCAATCAGATATCGAGTCAATGCCAAATCGTAGTGATTGACGTTACACAAGACTCAAGATCAGGCTTGCGATATGAGCATCAACCCAAGGGGATCTAAAATATTGCAGTACAAGTAGGTTGTTCATGTCTCCCCTGAGATCCAGGAGAAATCGACAACGAAAGTGGTTAATGTAGGCTAAAGAGCCATTTTCGAATGTACTCAAGCGAAATGGACTCTGATTATTAGATGTCGAGACCAAGTTGACAGTTCCACCGTCACATTGTCTCATCGACCTCCTACATGATAACCATGGAAACAAGATCCTGCCGAATGTACTTTCTCCTCTTGGCCCAGACATGTCGAGAAACTGGGTACTGCATAATTGGCGATGCATCTGCAAGAGAAATTCCGGCGTTACTTTCCTACTTAAAATGGATTCATGGTAGCCTGTATTTCTTCCAGTGTACGCCCTTTAGTTTCCGGCACCAACTTTGCTACAAATAGAACAGTGAATCCGCATATGCTCGAGAATATGAAGAACGTTCCTGAAATAAAAGAAGACAGGTCAGTGAACATTTGTTGTAGATATAATGTGTACAAGCATGAGAGATAATGTGCGTGTACAATGTGCATAAAAGAAGTTGTTTTGTACAACAAAGTTGCAGACTGACTCATTTTCTTATTTACTTCTCTTTAGAGATGATTACTTTACACTTCATGGGTTGTGATGTCTTTCACTTCGCGAATGGTGCGAAGTGTTGAACATTTTGATGCAGCACATCATTCTACAACATGATGAAGAAGCGAACGCAAGATTATTCTTGATGAGCTAGAAAATTACCATGGAAAATCTAAACCAAAATCATTGGACAAGGCAGTGTCTCTCCAAGATTGGAGCATAGAATATCTATTGTCAAAAGGTAAGCACTGTGTGTGTGTGTGTGTGTGTGTGTGTGTGTGTGTGTGTGTGAGAGAGAGAGAGAGAGAGAGGAAAAGTTTACCCGCTGAACTCCAATCCATCATGAAGTTGAAGGCATATGAGATAATCCAAGAACCTAACCAGCTCACCACCGTCACGAGGCTACCAGCCGAACCTTTCATGTTTATAGGAAATATCTAACAGCAAAAGACATTTATCAGTCAAGATATTACTTCCCGCTGTTCTTTTCATTTCCCGGTAGTAACAACTTGATGCAGAAGTTAGAAAAAGAAGCTACCTCCGACATTATAACCCACGGAATTCCTCCCATGCCTAGAGAGAATGATCCTGTATAAACCTGTAGGAAAGTCAAAGCCGTAATTACTCTGTTGCTTCACAACCTAAATCTGTGCTGGATGTAACTTAAAACATACAATTTGCAACAAGACTCAGGTAAATCTAAAGTATCCAATTTCACAAGTAATATTCAAATGTTAGCACTCTTGTGATAAATATATCAAGCATAATTAAATCTGCAGTACCAGCACACCGACAAGAGCCAGGATTGGAGTGAAAGCCTTCCACACTTGAAGGTCCTAACATAAAGACAGATAAAATTCATGAGCCAAAATGCACATGGATTGATAAAAAAGCTAAATCCCAGAGAATATGATTCTCATCCCTGAAAATAATACCTGGAAGTAGAATGAGAATCCTGTCATCAAGCAACCGAGGCATGTTCCTGCTGCCGAAACCTGTCAAAGTTGGTCAACCTCAGCATCAACACTTCGACTTGACGAAATGGTAGAGTAAAAGGCACTTCAGTGCTTACCAACAAAAGTGGCCTTCGGCCAGATTTATCCATCAAGAGCACACCCAGTGCCGTCATTGGAATCTGCACACGTGAAATTAATCTCCGCCCTCTAAAAGGAAAAGAGATAAAAAAAAATGCCAAGTCAACGGCCAAAACAGGACTGAGAGAAGCAAGAGGGAGGAACCTGAACGACAACCATCGCTATAGTCCCGACACTACCAGAGAAGCCTATCAAAGGACCATAATCGGTGAATAAACAAATCCATTTCTTGCTTTTGTTTGTCAAATCAAAGACAGCTTTACAAAATAAAAAATCAGATGTACCAGCTGATATGAATATGAAGCTAGCATAGAAAGCAATTCCATTCACCCCTCCAAGTTGCTGCAGTACCATTAACCCTACTCCAACCTGCATCTCAAAGTTATTATCAATTTTCACACTCGTCCCTCTAAAAAATATGGAGCTGCAAGATTTAAACTAACGTAGAATACTGACAATAAGCGAGTAGGCATATTTCCTCTGAAACAAATCTAATATCCTGGCTTCTGAAAGCCGTTGGAGGGTTTCTGTGTATTCCTGCAAAATAGTACAACCCACATCAGCATCTATTACCTGCATGGCAAAATGTATAAGGATTCCACGCCAGAGAGCTGTTTAACAAGAAAGTAAAAGAGCTACCCAAATCTCAGCCGCTTCCTGAGAGATATCGGCATTCTTGCCCCTCAAGCGAAGCAAGGCAGCTTCACACTCTTTACTCCGACCTGTCTTTGCCTGAACAACATCAATGTGTTAAATTTTGATTTTTTGGGACACTTTAATTGCGGTGTTGAATTCATCTCCTTAATCATTGACAAATGTGAAAAGTTCATTTCTTTTTTTTTTCTGTGGGTCTTCTAGAAGGAAGGCCATTGAAGAGAAAATCTTTCAGCATGACTCACCAGCCATCGAGGAGATTCCGGAATGAAAGCCAGACCGATGACCTGTACAAGACATGGAATAATGCCTGAAATGAAATCAATAGCAAATTGTAACGCTATTCGGATGAGATTAATACAGCATCACCAAGTTACAAACTCACCTATGAGAGCCAATGCTTGCCAAGAAACAAATGCTCCGATAAGGTAAGTCATTGACACACCACAACAGATCATTAACTGTTGAAATTGAGATGGTCACGGATGAGTTAGGTACAGGAGCGCTAAGAGTGAAAAGATGTTGTTATATTTATAAGTGATTGTACATTACCTGATGTACTGTTGTAAATCCTCCACGAAGGTCTTTCGGTGTAATTTCTGCTATATATACAGGGACCTGTTTAGTCAAGTGAGAGAGATTAACAATTACAATAAGAAAGGAAGTTCTGATGAATTTTAACTTTCAACAACAGTTACCACGTATGAGAGGAGCCCCATTCCACATCCTACCAGCCACCTCCCAACATCAAGCCACAAAGAAATCTTTCAAGAATAATTGAGCAAATTAGTATAAAGTCATAAGAAAAACGAAAATGCACTTGCCTTTTTAAGATGATTTTTGGCATGGGAGATGCATCTCTACTTAGTAACTGGCATTAAAACATCAGTAGGTTCCCTAATTATCATGAAGCAAATTCAAAAATGAAAAATGGTACTCACTCGCAAACTTCATTTTCTCGGTGCAGGCATTTGAAGTTATGATAAACAAAGCACATCCACAAATTTTTAACAAAAAAATGGTTCAAATGTGCAACATGTACAATTTGCAGGCAAACTGATGTGCTTTTTGCATAAAACTGATTAGATGAGGTAAATTTCAAAGATAGAGAGCTCAAAAGTAAGTGAATCTGAGTATACTTGAAATGGAATTAAGATGAACAAACCTTCGATAATGCTATAGCTATCCAACCTGTTGTGCATAATATCTCTGAAAGTCCCATCGTCTGCTTCACCAAAACTAAGAAGTTGAGGGAAACTGATATTTCGCAGAAAAAGACAATGTCATATGACAAAACCATATGGGACAGGGGAGCTACTTACACCTCTTCGACCTATGTAATCTGCGATTCTCCCGCTGATTGCTGCTCCCATCATAGCTCCAATTGTCAATATTGAGCCAAAAAGCGAGTACTGCAGAGTGACGGCCAGAGAGAAATATATATTCAGAAGACAATGCAGATTGCGGACACCAAACCTTTGAACCGAAACATATTTTCTCATATCACAATTTTGTTAATTAAGTTGAAAAGCATTTTCCCACATAAATGAATTTCAATTCCTCCGACCTTCTAAGTTGTCTACCCAATGATGAAATTTATACGCTAGATGACCACCATGGTGTAGGTACGCCAAATTGTAAAATGTGGGGCATGAACAATAACGTAATGCAAGGCAGGTATCCAACCATTAGATGTGCATTTATTTGTACGTGATATAATAGTAAAATGAATGACAATTGCTTTACTAGAAGAAGAACAAATGAATGGCAATCGCTTAACTAGAAGAAGAACAAAGACAAGTGATGAACAGCACGCTGCAACGTCCTACTACCTCTGCAGAAGTGAGGCCCAAATCATCCATGATTCCAGACTGAGCAGGTGATGAGTATCCCACCTTCAATCAGAATCAAAAGCATCAGTTCTTGTGAACCAAGTGATCTAATTGTGAATCACACTCAAACAGTGTCTCCAAGTTCTCCCAAATCCTAGTGAATAAAAAATTATGTAAGAGTAATTCGAATTGTCAAATCTCTGAATAGTCCTTCCTCATGTCAGTTTGCCACTAACATAGACAGATTCCTCTCGTGGATCGTGCAAGACTATCCTTTTCACCCCTGAATCAACATGTAAAGCTTAAGCAAAATGCAATACGACTTTGACTTACATCACAAAAATTCTATGATAAAGCCATATCAATCAAAACCATCGTGTGGTAAACAACTTTTATTATATAAACCGCCAAAACCATATTTGGAATACACATGGTACAACAAAATCTGAACGAAGAGCTTGCAATGATAAACCCGAGAAGGCAGCCATATGATCAAGAACTCAAATTAAACAAGTCAGAGCCAGGTAATAAAAAGATAGTTTTTGCAAATACTCACGGCAGAACCGAACACATATGAACCGCAGACAGCGACCAAAGTGGTGAGAACAAGAACAGGCGTGGCTGAAGAAGAAGATGAAGAGGAAGATCCACCATCCCCTTCATCAGGACCGATGATGGTTCTCTTCACAAGCAGAGGAGTTCTTGATGGCTCTGCTGCTTTTGACTCTGAACTCTCTCTGTTCATTCTGTTCTTCCTTTCTTGAAAGACCAAGAACTGGAGTGATGCGACTGAAGGCGAGGGTGGCCACTGAAATCTCTGGGAGAAGAGAGAGAATATGTGGAGCGGAGTAATGAAGACACGGACAAAAGAGTGAGGACTTCCTGCGAAACCGGGCCAAGTGACTCAAGGCAATTGCGAGGTGTTAAGCCTGTCGTGCAAGCAGTTTGTCGTTTTCTATGTCTGCTCTGATGTCTGCGCCGACGAATTCTTTTATAGGACATTGTCCACCTAGACCACATGATCATAAACGTACTAATCGTGTGATTTTTACTATTTTTGAGTAAATTTATACTAATGAGTAACGATGTGCATGACATACAAATATTGTCAAATAATTAAAAGGATATACAATGTTTTCCTTAATTTCTTGAAATTTAAATAATTTTGCTTCTTTCACAAATTTTGGAAGGAAAATTGAAAGGTAAAAGTCAATAGTAGAAGTTTTCCAAACAGGTTTGATTTGGCATGGACTACAGGCTTTTGAGAAATTACACAAAAGATATGGTATTGTTGCCTCTATTCCATTTTCGATCTTTTTAACTTTATTTGATGAGAAATGTGGCCACTCAAGTAATCTTCAATTGGGATGTCAAAATTGAATTGGTACTACCATGAGAATGGGGAATGCCAGGGAAATGGACATATTAGTGTCATAATCTTCATATAATACTCACTTGAATATCTTAACTTTTTTTTTATTGTTACTCTATAAGTGATTGTGATTACCTTTTTTTTTCCTACACTCACTTGAGTACCACAATTATTTTTTTCAATCAATTGAGTGTCATATAATTTTTCAATCAATTACTTGAATATAAAAAATTCTTGAAAATGTTGACCACTAGTACCATGCCATGTCGAATTTCCCGCACTTGTATAAATGTTTTTAAAAAGTTTTTATACTCAAATGATCAATTAAAAGTTATGTAATTCAAGTGAATGTCATACGGAAAATTTGGCACTTGTGATGTATTTGTCCAGAAAATGCAGCATGATATTTATGATGCTTTGGTATCACATCAACTATAATTTTGTGATAAGATTTATTTTTATTTTTATACGATTAAGTTGAATTCTTTATGGCTTCCTACTTTATTTATTGAAGGAGGAAGCCAGGCAGCTTTATGATTCCCTCGAGTCTAGTACGAACTGGAGTGTGACAGAGTTTAAGAACTTTGGTTTGTGGTAAAAGAACGCATAAGGACAGGTACTCTACAAAACTCTACTGACTAAATCAACACAATGATAACAAATTCCACTTCTCTTTTGTGGTCTTGGGTTTAAGCCTTCTTGGCAGGGAGCACATTTTATGAGTAAAATCCTGAATGCACTAGACCGATATGGAAGAGTGCATGATTAGGACTACCTAAGAAGGTGGACTTGTCCAGATCAGTTAAAGTTGGCCAGCACCATCTGACCGTTAAATATAAATAAAAACTTGACTAGTTGCTCTGCAAAAATCATCACCCAGCAAAAGGACAAGAATTCACAATGCTTTTGCTCTTCCATTTCACGTTGCAGCTCACTCTTTACAACGATCAGGAACAAAATGTTGATCCCACAATGGTCTTTTGACATCCCAGCAGGCATAATACTAATAGAAGATCCGTGAATTTATGTCACCGCAGAAAAATGAGCAAGCGATGCTTGCAGTTCTTCCAGGGCTCGCCCTTTGGTCTCCGGCACTAACTTCACGGTAAACAGGATCGCTAAACCACAAATGCCAGCGAATATGAAAAATGTTCCTGGAAAAAGCACAGCCAAGATGCAAAGAAAATGACTATCAGATAATGCTCCTAATATATCCAAGCGCACAGTCACATGCGCTTAAGCTCCAAAATACTGAGATCATACTGCGTAAAGGAAGTCAACGGAGACAGCAAGCATACCGGGTGCACTCCATTCAAACATAAAGTTGAAACTGTAGCTCACAATCCAGGAACAGGACCAGTAGGTGAAGATCACCATGCTTCCTGCTCTCCCTCTTACATTTACTGGGAATATCTACATAAGGTGGAATCACAGCAGTCACTGGCCTTTGATTTTAGTCTTAGTCATCATAAAATTCAATAAAGTTATTATCGATTCGCACCTCAGACATTAGAACCCATGGCAGTCCTTGCATGCCGACTGACAGAGATATAAAATATGCCTGATTGCATTACTAGTCTATCAGCAACTTCAGCAAAACTCACCACACAGTTATAGACTAGCTTCGCTAAGCTCTGGTATAATGATTTACCAATATAGCTAGGAAAACCAAAATTGGAGTGACATCCTTGAAATTGTGCAGATCCTGTAGACAAGGGGCAAGGACATGAAAGAACAAAAAGCAGGTCAAATTCTTAAAGAACCCCAAGTGTGCTAGTGGTTGATTTATTTATAGTATAGCTAACCTGCATGTAAAATGAAAATCCTAGGATTAAACAGCTTAAGCACATTCCAGCAGAAGAAACCTGCAAATCAAGAACAACCTCAAGCTCAAGCTCAATTTCAGCTTTCTGATGACTGATTCTTTTAGGAACCAAAAGAGAACAAGTTTCTTTTCCTAACCATCAAAAGCGGTCGCCGTCCAGCTTTATCAGTCAAGAATACAGTAATTGCAAGTGCTGGTATCTACAAATCATGTCAAACTATTTGTAAAAGCAACATGAAGAAGTCAAATTTCATGACAATAGTCCATAATTGAGTATCTAAAAAACTCTCCTGAAGACAGAAAAACGGCTTACTGTGACAATAGCCACGCTCCTGGTGCCAATGCTAGTTGAACAATCTGTCATGGACAAAATTTTGTCGTAATTATCTCTTCACACTTCTGAAGTAGTAGAGAAGCATTTTATTTTACCAGCTGATTCAAAAATGGTGCTTGCATAGTACGAGAAAGCGCTAGCTCCACCAAACTGCTGAAGCAGCATCAGTCCAAGTCCTATCTAAGATTTAGAATGATTCAAAAATGAAGTCCTCACTAGACAGCATGGCATATAGATGTGTGCATAAATGTTTTTATGTAGTTGAAGAGAAGCTCACTGTGAGTGCATGAGCATATCTTTGTTGAAACACATCTAGAAATCTTGAGTGAGATTGCCTTTCAAAGGTTTCTGTGTAGACCTGTGGGATTCATAGAAGCTGAGAATGCGAAGTCCTAGAATTCATCGGTCCTTGAGGGGAAAAAATCAGCTTTTCCTTAGAAAATTGTGAAGGGAATGAGAATTTTACTCTGATGTCAGCTGCTTCCTGGGAAATGTCAGTGCTTTTGCCTCTGAGTCTCTGTAAGGCAGCTTCAAACTCCTGTTTTCGACCCACTTTTGCCTGTAAAATCATTCACATAAGATTGCATAGTTCTTGGAAGCTTAGTAGTACAACTTTAAATTTAATTTTCTCACATATCAAATTGTCACTTGTACACAACTAATGGAAAATCCTGAAGGAACTTACCAACCATCTAGGAGACTCTGTTATGAAGTATAAACTGAAAATTTGTATTACGCCAGGAATTCCACCTGAAAAATAAAATGCAAGAGGTGACCTTTTCTTTTATTTTCTCAACTCTTTTTCTCAGGAATTACTGTAAATAGAGAGTCCCAGACATTACCAATCAGAGCCAAGGCGCGCCAGGAAACAATAGTTCCAACAAAGTATGTCAATGAAAAGCCACAGGCTAGCATGAACTGCAACTCAAGAAGAATAGACCAAAAGGTGATGTATTTGCAACATAAAGCAAGATCATAATGTTCCAATTTTATTCTCACCGAATTGAATGAAGCAAATGCTCCCCGAACATTTTTAGGTGTTATTTCTGCGATGTATACATGTACCTGAGGGGAGAAGAGAGGTAATGATCATCGTGGTTCCCATAAGTGTACCAGAAAGTCCAAAGTGCATATTACCACATAGCTTGTGATTCCAATGCCAAATCCTATTAATGCTCTTCCAGCATCCAGCCACCAAGCATTCTGCAAGTGTACGGTTAAGAGATAATGAAAAATATTGCAGCAGTTAAATTCTGATGGAACTTCCCCAACACTAGCAAGTAGTGCTGCTTGCATTCTGCCTACCAGACTGCAGTGGATTTGGACCCACGAGATGGTAAAGAGGAGAGCTAGAATTGGGTGTGGAAATGTGATGTGACTTCTAGAATCAAATTATTTGGTTGCTTCTTCATAACAGTACTGCCACAAGGCATCTGCTTGTTCACAGAGGCATGAATGACAAGTGTGTCCCTTATGTGATACTCAAGGCAAGACTATAATTCATTTGCTAAGAGATTTTCCATTTTTCCTCAGAAACTCTGGGATGACATTGAACTTCCTCCTTCTGTGGTTGGAAGCTACAAAAATCCTTAAGGGAGTGGATTAGGGATGTGACAACTAAAACTTGGCACCTTAGGCCTAGGATCTGTTGTTGTGCTTTCTCTTAATAGGATTGTGGGTTCTTTGTATATAAGAATGCTGTTGCTTTTTCAATCACTATTCTAAACTAACTAACTTGGCATCTTTTTGTTAGATAAAGCAGGGAACATCTGCTGCATTTACAAAGATTAAACAATGCTGAAAGAAGTCCAGATCAGGATCAAAATGGGAAATTTCAGAAGCTGGCTCAAATTGAATTTTGATGGAGGGGTGGAGAGTACAGGAGTTGCTGGAATTGGGGGCATAATAACAGAAGATCAAGGAGAATGGGTGAAGGGTTATACCCATTGTTGGGAAAGACTTCTGCATTTGCTGTGGAAGTTTGGGCTATCAAGGGGGAGAAACTATTGCTTTAGATTCAAATATAATATGTCTAGAGATTGAATCTGATGCCAGTCATCTGATATATGCCTCGCAAAATACTAGTGTTGACATCCATAACTTGAACTAAATGTTGAATGAATGCAGGGACATGTTAGGTGAATTGCAGCAGGTGAGGATTAAGCATGAAATGAGGGAACCAAATCAGTGTGCAGACAAGCTAGCAAAGATGGGATCAATGGCATCTTATGATATATTTACTTTCAATTGTATTCCTTCTGAATGAGAAACTTTGGTTGTATCGGATAAGCAAAGAGCAATATGCTCGGAGACTCAGACTAGAAGTTCGCCTTGATTTGTACTTTTGCATTTGGAGTATTTATATAAGTATGTTTCCACTGAAAAAAAAAAGCACCTATTGAAAGTGATGTCAAGAAACTTAAAATTTGTAATATGTCTAGCCAACTTAAACATTCTTCCATAGTAATATGAGAACACGATCATGTAAATGAACAACAGATGGAAATCAATATCTTCCCTGACCACACTGAACTGGAAGTTACCAGTAAATTCTCTTTAGAGCATTTCCTATTCCGTTCACTAAGTTCAAATTTCACATGTGCTGGTCACTTATGAGAATTTGGAGAGGCGAGAGAAAGGGAAGGAACCTTGGTAAGTGCTATAGAAAGCCATCCAGCTGTGCAAAGTATTTGAGAGAGCCACATTGTCTGCATCACAAGATACAACAAGAGCAATTTGGTCCAACGCAATTGTGAAATTTTAGAAAGTCTATAGCTCATGAAGTACTTACACGCTTTCGACCAATCATATCTGTAATAGTTCCAGTCAGTAAAGATGCTGTTACTCCTCCAATTGTCAGCATCGAACCAAAAAGTGAATACTGCAGCATAATAGGGGAATGATTCATACAGAGAACCTGAACCGTAACTGACCACTTACCTGTCAGCAGTCCTTAATACAAGATATGTTTTCAGCGCTTATCAATTAAGATAGAGAGTTAAATGCTATATTATATGTTAAGGAACAACGTATGTAGAAAATCAGGATTATAATTGGAAGATTAGAGTTTAGATGATAGTTAAATCAATTAAAACTGTGCAGCAATCATCCCATCCTGATCCTATTCCAGCAATTAGCTGAATACATCAGACCCATTCGACAGATTCTTCATTTGTGAGGAGTAAGGTAGACTAACCGCCGCTACAGAAAGTCCCAGATCTTCCTTTATGCCCGACATAGCTGGTGACGAATAACCCACCTGCGCAGTAAATTGCTCGCCACTGTCAATGTGCCTTTGTGACTGCGAGTAACCTCGTGAGGAAAAACAGCCTCAACTGAGGCAGCACAATATGGTCAGCCCAAACACTGGCTCCTAATTTCATGCTTTCTTTTCTCTCTTTCCCTTTTCTCCTGATAATGCAACGGAGCTTGAATACTTGATCACTTCCCCAGTGGTTGTAACAGTCCCAATCTTATGCGAACATATTATTACAAGAACACAGAATACCTATTAATAATTCCTGCGGATGCTATTTTTTCAGGGAGAGGCCATATGATGCAGAACCTGCTAACCAAGTTAATTGTATCTTCTTGAGGCTACTAGATATTCATGAATTGGAAAGAACTGGTGAGTATGACCTGTCCTTAAACTGTAGTCCAACAGAAAGCATCTTGGTAACGATGAACAGAAGAAACATCACAGAGAAAACAAAGACTCCATAAAGACAGTGGATGGCTCATAAATTGCTTTGGAATGCATAGCGTGGTTGGTGCAGCACCAATACTCACAGCGCAGCCAGTTGTAAGAGCCCCGCAAACAGCGACCAGTGTGCTAAAAACGAGAAGAGCCGTGACAGAAGAATCACTGGAAGATGCGGAGTCGCCGTGATTGCCACAATTAGAGACTTCTTCTTTGAGAAGCAGAGAGCTTGTTGAGAGCCCATCTTCTTCTGTGCTCTCTCTCTCCATGTCTCTTTATTTCTGATGACCAAGAACTGCAAGGAATGGAGGTGACAAGAACGAATCTTCTATGCATACAAACGATCAAACAAATGGACTTGCGGGTGTGTGAAACTATGACGGAGACTCACCAGAAAGTTTCTGGTTCAAGGCTATATGATTACTGCACGTTCAACTTATTAGTTTTTTAAGTTTTTCCTATTAAATTATAGCTCGAATTTAAATAGGAACTCCACCCGATCGCATGAGAAAATGATTTAAATAATTTTTTTGAATGACATATATAGAGAGACTAACTTACGACATTGTTCCTTAACCATGGTATTGACTGAACCCGTTTGTTAAGGAATGGTGCCGTAAGGCATGTTCAGCCAGCAGAGGACATTTCACCCTCACTCATTCATGCCGGGTGAGGAATAGGGATTAGTTACCCCATCCCAGCTCAGTTGTAGCCTAATTTGACCTAGACGCGGTGTTTACCTTCACCACCATGAGCCCCCAAATTCCCAGTCAAACTTTTCCAGCCAACTGAGAGGTTGGGGAAGGCAAGTATGGGGTCACCCACCCCAGGGCAGTTATCCCACCTTTACCTTCTATGAGCAGTTTAAAGACAACTTATATTTATATATATATGTACATTCAAATCTTCCATGGACTTGCCTACACGTGACATGTGAGTCTTGAGGTGTGAATGATAATTCTTTTGTTTCAAAAATTAATTTTTCTATTTTTATTCTACGATGAAATTTTAATCAAAAATACATGTTTAATAATGATATAAAATTTCCATTCATGGAATATAAATTTGTTTGATAGAAACACAAAATTCCTCACTCTCGAGTGGCGACGGAAGACAGTCGACAAGTGGGTGATTAGCGAGTGACCGACGGCGAGCGAGCAGTGAGGATTGGTGGTAGCCAACAAGTAGTGATGATAGTGAATGATAATGAAAATTTTATTTCTTACTTTTATTCTAGAAATAAATAAAAAAGTAAAAAAAAAATATTTCTGATTTATATACCAAACTTATTTTTAGAATAAAAATTTATTTTATAAATAGAAAAATTAAATTATGTTATTAAATGGATTTATGTTATAAATCTATTTCTAGGAATAAAAAATAAAAAATAAAGAAATATAATAATTATCATACACATCTAAAATAATTAGAAAAAAGAAAATGAAATAAAAGTAAGGGTTTTGCTTTTGTTGGGTTTCCTTTCCTGTTGGAGGCAAATGGTGGGCTTTACTTTAATGAAAATTTCTCATTTATTTCTCTAATAATTTCATGTTAATTTAATTGTAAAATCTTGTTCATTTCCACGTCACTTTCACTGCACGTTCTCAGTGGGATCACGTGAATGATTGCTTCTCATGATTCTAAAATCTGCGGTAGTCGTGGCCGCCATTAATTTATGGATTTGTTTCTCTTTGAAAATTGAACCGTACCAAACCTGCTACCCTATATTGGAAAGAAATAGAAGATTGATCGTGACTTATGTTCCAGTGTGTATTAACAAATAGGACAAGTTCAATGATTGAGTTGAAATTCATTTAAAACCATCTCTCTCGTTTGGGTGGCAGCAACTCAACACCAGTTTTGAACCGCTACTAGCCAGGGCGGAGGTTCGATTCTCATCTTAGAACTTGAGCAGCAAATAACTGTCAGGATCGATTTCAAAATTCTGATAGCGGGGAAAAGCAAAACGACGCTTTTGGGGCTGATTTTATAGCACAATCTTGACGATCCATGCAAGAAATCACAGATTGATTGTTCGCGTTTAGCAACGAACAACTACTTTAGTGTAATTCATAACAGCATCAGTAAAAATGAGTTGACTTGTGACCTGTTTATCTAGTAATACATACGTAAGTTACCGACAAAATTTACTAATATCTCTAGCTAATCAGAAAATTACCACTTCCATTTGACTTGCACTAGTGGCGACCAAATTTCTGCGATATACAATTCGGTCAGTGTAATCTACCGTCGTTAATAGAAGGAAACTTTTCCTTTTTTCTTTCCTCCCCTCTTCACGTTGCGTTAATACTTAGGAAGAAAAAGCCTCCTGTCAGCCTTCCTATCACTGCTGCTTGTGTTTGGCCATATTGGACCGACCAAACCGGGAGCCGCTTGGGCCAGATCAAGTCGGATCGGACTGGCCGATTTGGTTCAATTTTTGAGAGTATCAGTCCACTTTCCGGTTGCATAAAAATGGAATCGGTGATTTTCAATATGATTCCCAGTTCCAAGGGGAAATCTAACTAAGGGCCGGTTTGGTTCGGCTTTTGGGAAATGCATTTGCCAAAATGCAAATACCTTTGGGTGAATTGGGTTTTCCGAAATGCAAATATCGTTTAATAAAATTTACACTTGTAAAGGATTTTATTAAATGAAAAAAAAAACAAAAAAACATTTGTATTATTTTTTTTTGAAGTCCGGATCGTCGGATCCGGCGGCCGGACCGCCGGATCCGGCAACCGGATGGTCGGGCGCAACCCGGCAACGGTCGCCTAAGGTCGCGTCATCGCACGGGTCGTGCGACCTCGGGCGACCATCGCCGGGTCGCGCAATCCGAGCAACCGTCGCCTAGGGGTCGCGCGACCCAGTGCCATCGTCGCCGGGTCGCGCGACCTAGACATCATCTAAGGTTCGGCGACCCTCAAGCGGCAATCGTCGGCGCCTCTCCGGCGCGCGGGACCCCTCGGCCCGGCGGTCGTCGGCCTCCGTGCGGTGGTTTTCCTCGCCTGATGAACAGTACCCTCGAAGATGAACGGTATCCAAATTTGCATTCTCAAAATACAACTTCCCAAAGTACCTTCGGACCTCCATTTGGCTAAAGGCCCTTAGAGCCACTTGGAGATGCAATTGCATCTCACCAAAGTTGCCCAAAAAACCGAACTAAACACGTTTGCATTTGGCCAATGGACTTTGGAGTCCAAAATCTCATCCCCAAAGCTAAACCAAACAAGGCCTAACTCTTTTTTTTTTAATATTTAATTTTTTTAAAAAATAGTAATAAACCCTAAATAATAATGACTCTAGTTTTTTTTTTTAAGTAGTCGGTTCTAGTGGACCGAAAAGATCCAATCCTTGGTTTCAAAAATTGGGAACCGATCCTTCTGGTTCGATTTCCAGTTCCTAAGTAGGACCGGATCGGAAAGCAATCACCTCTAGTTCAAAACAATACAAATTCCAACAACTTGCGGCTCATAATCATCAAAGAAAATGGGCAAGTGAGCTTGGATTTCTTCCAATGCTCGCGCCCCTTGGTCTTCGGCACTACCTTCATGGTGAATAAGAATCTACATCACCATTGTACTTGAAGTGACAGTGAGAAGCACTTAGAAGCTGGATATAACAGGCGATTGCTGATAAAAGTGGAGGAACTACACTACCTTAAACAACCTTATCACAAAATCTGAGGATAATATCTCAAGACGAATTATTTCTTCTTATTATATGATAGCTAGTCATCTAGTATAGCTTCCTTATATAGAAGAAAGTGTTACTTATCAATCTCAAAGAATATCTACATGGAAAATACCAATTATGCGCGACCTGTCTGGGTTGATTAACAATCATTCCAAAGACAATATACTCATAGACAAGCTACTTTGCTTTTGGAAACCAAAAATATGATTGTATGAGCAACCGTATTTATGGGAACTCAAGATTGATTGACTCCAACTGCTACATTGATCTACCATATAATTGTTTGATGGTCTACTTGGAGATTGATCCTCGTGAAGATTGTACAGTGAGAAGATTGGATGCTGCGGAGTGTTAAAGTAGATCAACAAGATGCCAAGAAGAGTATACAAGAGATTCAAAGTGCAAAAAACCAAATTTAAGAGAAAGCTTTAACTTCCTACTTTGTCTTTTTAGCATACTAAAATTGTAAGCTCTTGAGAAGCGTTGACAGTATTATAATTTGTGCTTAGTGGTGCAACAGTGAGATCAAACTTAAAAAAGAAGCACTTGGGTATAAGCAGCACATTCTATGTTTGCTCTGATGTCAGTGCCGACGAATTCTTTTATAGGACATTGTCCACCTAGACCACATGATCATAAACGTACTAATCGTGTGATTTTTACTATTTTTGAGTAATTTGATACTAATGAGTAACGATGTGCATGACATACAAATATCGTCAAATAATTAAAAGGATATACAATGTTTTCCATAACTTCTTGAAATTTAAATAATTTTGCTTCTTTCACAAATTTTGGAAGGAAATTGAAAGGTAAAAGTCAATAGTAGAAGTTTTCCAAACAGGTTTGATTTGGCATGGACTACAGATTTTTTAGAAATTACACAAAAGATATGGTATTGTTGCCTCTATTCCATTTCGATCTTTTTAACTTTATTTGGTGAGAAATGTGGCCACTCAAGTAATCTTCAACTGCGATGTCAAAATTGAATTGGTACTACCATGAGAATGGGGAATGCTAGGGAAATGGACACTATTAGTGTCATAATCTTCATATAATACTCACTTGAATATCTTAACTTTTTTTTAATTACTTAAGTGCTATAACGTTACTCAAATGATTGCCTTTACTTTTTTTCTGCACTCACTTGAGTACCATGATTATTTTTTTCAATTAATTGAGTGTCATATAATTTTTCAATTGATTACTTGAATATAAAAAATTATTTAAAATGTTGAACACTAGTACCATGCCATGTCCAATTTCCAGCACTTTGTAAATGTTTTTAAAAAGTTTTGATACTCAAATGATCAATTAAAAGTTATGTAATTCAAGTGAGCGTTGTACAAAAATTTTGGCACTTGTGATGTATTTATCCCAAAAATGCCGCATAATATTTATGATGCTTTGATATTCACATCGACTATAATTTTGTGATAAGGTTTATTTTTATTTTTATGGCTTCCTCCTTTATTTATTGAAGGGCAGCTTTATGATTCCCTCGAGTCTAGTACGAACTGGAGTGTGACAAAGAGTTTAAGAACTTTGGATTGTGGTAAAAGAACGCATAAGGACAGGTACTCTACAAAACTCTACTGACTAAATCAATAAGGTGTTGATTTAGATGATAACAAATTCCACTTCTCTTTTGTGGTCTTGGGTTTAAGCCTTATTGGGAGGGAGAATACTTTATGAGTAAAATCCCGAATGCACTAGGCCGATATGGGAGAGTGCATGGTTCGGACCGCCTAAGAAGGTGTACTTCTCCAGATCAGTCAAAGTTGGCCGGCACCATCTGACCGTTAAATATAAATAAAAACTTGACTAGTGCTCTGTAAAAATCATCACCCAGCAAAAGGACAAGAATTCACAATGCTTTTGCTCTTCCATTTCACGTTGCAGCTCACTCTTTGCAGCGATCAGGAACAAAATGTTGATCCCACAATGGTCTTTTGACATCCCAGCAGGCATAATACTAATAGAAGATCCGTGAATTTAAGTCACCGCGGAAAAATGAGCAAGCGATGCTTGCACTTCTTCCAGGGCTCGCCCTTTGGTCTCCGGCACTAACTTCACGGTAAACAGGATCGCTAAACCACAAATGCCAGCGAATATGAAAAATGTTCCTGGAAAAAGCACAGCCAAGATGCAAAAAAAATGAATATTGGATAATGCTCCTAATATATCCAAGCGCACAGTCACATGCGCTTAAGCTCCAAAATACTGGGATCATACTGTGTAAAGGAAGTCAACGGAGACAGCAAGCATACCGGGACTGTAGCTCACAATCCAGGAACAGGACCAGTGGGTAAAGATCACCATGCTTCCTGCTCTCCCTCTTACATTTACTGGGAATATCTACGTAAGGTGGAATCACAGCAGTCACTGGCCTTTGATTTTAGTCTTAGTCATCATAAAACTCAATACAGTTATTATGGATTCGCACCTCAGACATTAGAACCCATGGCAGTCCTTGCATGCCGACTGACAGAGATATAAAATATGCCTGATTGCATTACTAGTCTATCAGCAACTTCAGCAAAACTCACCACACAGTTATAGACTAGCTTCGCTAAGCTCCGGTATAATGATTTACCAATATAGCTAGGAAAACCAAAATTGGAGTGACATCCTTGAAATTGTGCAGATCCTGTAGACAAGGGGCAAGGACATGAAAGAACAAAAAGCAGGTCAAATTCTTAAAGAACCCCAAGTGTGCTAGTGGTTGATTTATTTATAGTATAGCTAACCTGCATGTAAAATGAAAATCCTAGGATTAAACAGCTTAAGCACATTCCAGCAGAAGAAACCTGCAAATCAAGAACAACCTCAAGCTCAAGCTCAATTTCAGCTTTCTGATGACTGATTCTTTTAGGAACCAAAAGAGAACGAGTTTCTTTTCCTAACCATCAAAAGCGGTCGCCGTCCAGATTTATCAGTCAAGAATACAGTAATTGCAAGTGCTCGTATCTACAAATCATGTCAAACTATTTGTAAAAGCAACATGAAGAAGTCAAATTTCATGACAATAGTCCACAATTGAGTATCTAAAAAACTCTCCTGAAGACAGAAAAATGGCTTACTGTGACAATAGCCACGCTCCTGGTGCCAATGCTAGTTGAACAATCTGTCATGGACAAAATTTTGTCGTAATTATTTCTTCACACTTCTGAAGTAGTAGAGAAGCATTTTATTTTACCAGCTGATTCAAAAATGGTGCTTGCATAGTATGAGAAAGCGCTAGCTCCACCAAACTGCTGAAGCAGCATCAGTCCAAGTCCTATCTAAGATTTAGAATGATTGGAAAATGAAGTCCTCACTAGACAACATGGCATATATGTGTGCATAAATGTTTATATGTAGTTGAAGAGAAGCTCACTGTGAGTGCATGAGCATATCTTTGTTGAAACACATCTAGAAATCTTGAGTGAGATTGCCTTTCAAAGGTTTCTGTGTAGACCTGTGGGATTCATAGAAGCTGAGAATGCGAAGTCCTAGAATTCATCGGTCCTTGAGGGGAAAAAATCAGCTTTTCCTTAGAAAATTGTGAAGGGAATGAGAATTTTACTCTGACGTCAGCCGCTTCCTGGGAAATGTCAGTGCTTTTGCCTCTGAGTCTCTGTAAGGCAGCTTCAAACTCCTGTTTTCGACCCACTTTTGCCTGTAAAATAATTCACATAAGATTGCATAGTTCTTGGAAGCTTAGTAGTACAACTTTAAATTTAATTTTCTCACATATCAAATTGTCACTTGTACACAACTAATGGAAAATCCTGAAGGAACTTACCAACCATCTAGGAGACTCTGTTATGAAGTATAAACTGAAAATTTGTATTAGGCCAGGAATTCCACCTGAAAAATAAAATACAAGAGGTGACCTTTTCTTTTATTTTCTCAACTCTTTTTCTCAGGAATTACTGTAAATAGAGAGTCCCAGACATTACCAATCAGAGCCAAGGCGCGCCAGGAAACAATAGTTCCAACAAAGTATGTCAACGAAAAGTCACAGGCTAGTGTCACGGTCCGTGAATCCTCCCGTACTCGTGACACTTGTGAGTGGCGCTTGGGGTTATCTGGTGAAGAGTGTGAGGCAGAAGGGGTAGAACACAACTGGTCCGTGGGAGTGGCGTCAGGACGATTGGTGCTAGGAGTTCTAGGATAGAAGGATTACATCACTTAGGAGCTTTGAAGACGGGGTAGGCCTCCCATGCACAAACTGGTCAGGAGCTGATGCCGCTCTCCAGACGAGGCCATGGCAGGCCGAAACCAGTTATCGTCCCTAAAGAGAACTGCTGCCTTACTCGATGGACCAGACGCTCGAGCAAAGTTGGGCGTGGTAGGATCTCGCACGAAGAATCATTCACCGTATCGTTCGTGAAACAGCTAAAGAAAGGGCCGGCCTGGCGAATTCCACTCGCTAGGCGCCCGCGGGACGTTTCCGAGGCCAGGGAAACTCTCTGCCCGTGACAAGTGGTATCAGAGCAGGAATCCCTCCAGTAAGCAAGTGAGCAAGTCGAAGAATCGAGCTTCTCGCTCTAGTGGGTCGAACTGATGAGTGCCCGGTCCGGTCCTCGCGCAGCGGAAAGTGATGGCCGGGGCAAATGCTCGAACGCAGTCGCGCTCTTTGTTCCTTGGATGGCAATGGTACTAGGACGAGTCAGTTCCTCGCCGAGTCGATAGGGAGTTCGAGAAGAACCGAACCTTTGCTGAATGGGGATAACGTTCCTGGATCGATCGGTGAATACGAAGAAGAGGTCTACTGCTGCGTTTTCAACAAGAAAAGAACCTCCATTGGTCTGCTAGGGTCAAGATGCTGATTAGGCTGGAAAGATGCTGCCAAAAGATGCGGTTGGCAAAAAATGCCACACTCGCCAAAAAGCGCGGGTGACTAAAGGGCCGAACGGCTGAGATCAAAAGAGGCCACCAATGGAGCAAAACATGTTTCGTTGGGCGAGCGTGACTGTTCGTTCGATGTGAATTCCCAAAAGTGGCACATCAATGGTTAATTTACGCAAGGAAGCGACAGAGCAGAGATCGCAACGAGGGCGTTGCGAAATGAGTGGGGGAGAATGTCACGGTCCGTGAATCCTTCCGTACTCGTGACACTTGTGAGTGGCGCTTGGGGTTATCTGGTGAAGAGTGTGAGGCAGAAGGGGTAGAACACAACTGGTCCGTGAGAGTGGCGGGGTTATCTGGTGAAGAGTGTGAGGCAGAAGGGGTAGAACACAACTGGTCCGTGAGAGTGGCGTCAGAACGGTTGGTGCTAGGAGTTCTAGGATAGAAGGATTACATCACTTAGGAGCTCTGAAGACGGGGTAGGCCTCCCGTGCACAAACTGGTCGGGAGCTGATGCCGCTCTCCTGACGAGGCCATGGCAGGCCGAAACCAGTTGTCGTCCCTAAAGAGAACTGCTGCCTTACTCGATGGACCAGACGCCCGAGCGAAGTTGGGCATGGTAGGATCTCGCACGAAGAATCATTCACCGTATTGTTCGTGGAACAGCTAAAGAAATGGCTGGCCTGGCGAATTCCACTCGCTAGGCGCCCGCGGGTCGTTTCCGAGGTCGGGGAAACTCTCGGCCCGTGACACTAGCATGAACTGCAACTCAAGAAGAATAGACCAAAAGGTGATGTATTTGCAACATAAAGCAAGATCATAATGTTCCAATTTTATTCTCACCGAATTGAATGAAGCAAATGCTCCCCGAATATTTTTAGGTGTTATTTCTGCGATGTATACATGTACCTGAGGGGAGAAGAGAGGTAATGATCATCGTGGTTCCCATAAGCGTACCAGAAAGTCCAAAGTGCATATTACCACATAGCCTGTGATTCCAATGCCAAATCCTATTAATGCTCTTCCAGCATCCAGCCACCAAGCATTCTGCAAGTTTACGGTAAGAGATAATGAAAAATATTGCAGCGGTTAAATTCTGATGGAACTTCCCCAACACTAGCAAGTAGTGCTGCTTGCGTTCGGCCTACCCAGACTGCAGTGGATTTGGACCCACGAGATGGTAAAGAGGAGAACTAGAATTGGGTGTGGAAACGTGATGTGACCTCTAGAATCAAATTATTCGGTTGCTTCTTCATAACAGTACTGCCACAAGGCATCTGCTTGTTCACAGAGGCATGAATGACAAGTGTGTCCCTTATGTGATACTCAAGGCAAGACTATAATTCATTTGCTAACTGATTTTCCATTTTCGCTCAGAAACTCTGGGATGACATTGAACTTCCTCCTTCTATGGTTGGAAGCTACAAAAATCCTTAAGGGAGTGGATTAGGGATTTGACAACTAAAACTTGGTACCATAGGCCTAGGATCTATTGTTGTACTTTCTCTTAATAGCATTGTGGGTTCTTTGCATATAGGAATGTTGTTGCTTTTTCAATCACTATTCTAAACTTAACTTGGCATCTTTTTGTTCAGATAAAGCAGGGAACATCTGCTGCATTTACAAAGATTAAACAATGCTGAAAGAAGTCCAGATCAGGATCAAAATGGGAAATTTCAGAAGCTGGCTCAAATTGAATTTTGATGGAGCAGTGGTGGAGAGTACAGGAGTTGCTGGAATTGGGGGCATAATAACAGAAGAGCAAGGACAATGGGTGAAGGGTTATACCCGTTGTTTGGGAAAGAATTCTGCATTTGCTATGGAAGTGTGGGCTATCAAGGGGGAGAAACTATTGCTTTAGATTCAAATATAATATGTCTAGAGACTGAAGCTGATGCCAGTCATCTGATATATGCCTCACAAAATACTAGTGTTGACATCCATAACTTGAACTCAATTTTGAATGAATGCAGGGACGTGTTAGGTGAAATGCAGCAGATGAGGATTAAGCATGAAATTAGGGAACCAAATCAGTGTGCAGACAAGCTAGCAAAGATGGGATGGCATCTTACAATATATTTACTTTCAATTGTATTCCTTCTGAATGAGAAACTTTGGTTGTATCGGATAAGCAAAGAGCAATATGCTCGGTGACTCAGACTAGAAGTTCGCCTTGATTTGTACTTTTGTATTTGGAGTATATATATGAGCATGTTTCCACTGAAAAAAAAAAAAAAAAAAGCACCCATTGAAAGTGATGTCAAGAAACTGAAAAGTCGTAATATGTCTAGCCAACTTAAAAATTCTTCTTCCATAGTAATATGACAACACGATCATGTAAACGAACAACAGATGGAAATCAATATCTTCCCTGACCACACCGAACTGGAAGTTACCAGTAAATTCTCTTTAGAGCATTTCCTATTCCGTTCGCTAAGTTCAAATTACGCAAGTGCTGGCCGCTTATGAGGAGAACTTGGAGAGGCGAGAGAAAGGGAAGGAACCTTGGTAAGTGCTATAGAAAGCCATCCAGCTGTGCAAAGTATTTGAGAGAGCCACATTGTCTGCATCACAAGATACAACAAGAGCAATTTGGTCCAACGCAATTGTGAAATTTTAGGAAGTCTATAGCTCATGAAGTACTTACACGCTTTCGACCAATCATATCTGTAATAGTTCCATTCAGTAAAGATGCTGTTACTCCTCCAATTGTCAGCATCGACCCAAAAAGTGAATACTGCAGCATAATAGGGGAATGATTGATACAGAGAACCTGAACCGTAACTGACTACTTACCTGTCAGCAGTCCTTAATACAAGATATGTTTTTAGCGCTTATCAATTAAGATAAAGAGTTAAATGCTATATTATATGTTAAGGAACAATGTATGTAGAAAATCAGGATTATAATTGGAAGATTAGAGTTTAGATGATAGTTAAATCAATTAAAACTGTGCAGCAATCATCCCATCCTGATCCTATTCCGGCAATTAGCTGAATACGTCAGACCCATTCGACAGATTCTTCATTTGTGAGGAGTAAGGTAGACTAACCGCCGCTACAGAAAGTCCCAGATCTTCCTTTATGCCCGACATAGCTGGTGACGAATAACCCACCTGCGCAGTAAATTGCTCGCCATTGTCAAGGTGCCTTTGTGACTGCGAGTAACCTCGTGAGGAAAAACAGCCTCAATTGAGGCAGCACAATATGGTCAGCCCAAACACTGGCTCCTAATTTCATGCTTTCTTTTCTCTCTTTCCCTTTTCTCCTGATAATGCAACGGAGCTCAAATACTTGATCACTTCCCCAGTGGTTGTAACAGTCCCAATCTTATGCGAACAGATTATTACAAGAACACAAAATACCTATTAATAATTCCTGCTATTTTTTCAGGGACAGGCCATATGATGCAGAACCTGCTAAACAAGTTAATTGTATCTTCTTGAGGCTACTAGATATTCATGAATTGGAAAGAACTGGTGAGTATGACCTGTCCTTAAACTGTAGTCCAACAGAAAGCATCTTGGTGATGATGAACAGAAGAAACGTCATAGAGAAAACAAAGACTCCATAAAGACAAAGTGGATGGCTCATAAATTGCTTTGGAATGCATAGCGTGGTTGGTGCAGCACCAATACTCACAGCGCAGCCAGTTGTAAGAGCCCCGCAAACAGCGACCAGTGTGCTAAAAACGAGAAGAGCCGTGACAGAAGAATCACTGGAAGATGCGGAGTCGCCTTGATAGCCACAATTAGAGACTTCTTCTTTGAGAAGCAGAGAGCTTGTTGAGAGCTCATCTTCTTCTGGGCTCTCTCTCTCCATGTCTCTTTATTTCTGATGAGCAAGAATTGCAAGGAATGGAGGTGACAAGAACGAATCTTCTATGCATATAAAGGAATCACACGAATGGACTTCCGGGTGTGTGAAACTATGACGGAGAGTCACCAGAAAGTTTCTGGTTCAAGGACATATGATCACTGCACGTTCAACTTATTAGTTTTTTAAGTTTTTCCTACTAAATTATACCTCGAATTTAAATAGGAACTCGACCCGATTGCATGAGAAAAAGATTTAAATAATTTCTTTTTGAATGACATACAGAGAGACTAACTTATATTTATATATATGTACATTCAAATCTTCCGTAGACTTGCCTACACATAACGTTTGAGTCTTCAGGTGTGAATGACAATTCTTTTGTTTCAAAAATTAATTCTTTTTTTTTTATTTTTATTCTACCAATAAATTTTTAAGCAAAAATACATGTTTAATATTGATATAAAATTTCCGTTCATGAAATATAAATTTATATGATAGAAACACAAAATTCCTCGATCTCAAGTGGCAACGGGAGACAAGTGGGTGACAAGTGAGTGATCGGCGAGTGACCGCGAGTGATGGGAATTGGTTGGTGGCCGACGGGCAATAATGATAGTGAGCGATAATAAAAGTTTTTATTTCTTACTTTTATCCTAGAAATTAAAAAAAAAGTATAAAAATTTTATTTCTAATTTCTATACCAAAGTTATTTTTAGAGTAAAAATTTATTTTATAAATAGAAAAGTAAAATTATGTTATTAAATGAATTTATGTTCTAAATCTGTTTCTAGGAATAGAAAAATAAAAAAAAAATAGAGAAATCAAATAATTATCATATGCACTTAAAGTGATTAGAGAAAAGGAAATGAAATAAAGGTAAGGGTTTTGCTTCCGTTGGGTTTCTTTTCCTGTTGGAGGCAAATGGTGGGCTTTACTTTAATGAAAATTTCTCATTTATTTCTCAAATAATTTCATGTTAATTTAATTGTAAAATCCTGTCCATTTCCACGTCACTTTCACTGCACGTTCTCAGTGGGATCACGTGAATGATTGCTTCTCATGATTCTAAAATCTGCAGTAGTCGTGGCCGCGATTAATTTATGGATTTGTTTCTCTTTGAAAATTGAACCGTACCAAACAGGCTACCCTAAAATGGGAAAAAAAATAGAAGATTATGTTCCAGTGGGTATAAACAAATAGGACAAGTTCAATGATTGAGTTGAAATTCATTTAAAACCATCTCTCTCGTTTGGGTGGCAGCAACTCAACACCAGTTTTGAACCGCTACTAGCCAGGGCGGAGGTTCGATTCTCATCTCAGAACTCGAGCAGCAAATAACTGTTAGGATCGATTTCAAAAATCTGATAGCGGGGAAAAGCAAAACGACGCTTTTGGGGCTGATCTTACAGCACAATCTTGACGATCCATGCAAGAAATCACAGATTGATTGTTCGCATTTAGCAACGAACAACTACTTTAGTGTAATTCATAACAGCATCAGTAAAAATGAATTGACTGGTGACCTGTTTATCTAGTAATACATACGTAAGTTATGGACGAAATTTACTAATATCTCTAGCTAATCAAAAAATTACCACTTCCATTTGACTCGCACTAGTGGCTGCCAAATTTCTGCGATATACAATTCGGTCAGTGTAATCTACTGTCGTTAATTGAAGGAAACTTTTCCTTTTTTCTTTCCTCCCCGCTTCACGTTGCGTTAATACTTAGGAAGAAAAAGCCTCCTGCCAGTCTTCCTATCACTGCTGCTTGTGTTTGGCCATATCGGACCGACCAAACCGGGAGCCGCTTGGGCCAGATCAAGTCGGATCGGACCGGCCGATTTGGTTCAATTTTTTAGAGTATCAGTCCAGTTTCCGGTTGCATAAAAATGGAATCGGTGATTTTCAATCTGATTCCCAGTTCCAAGGGGAAATCTAATTAAGGGCCGGTTTGGTTCGGCTTTTGGGAAATGCATTTGCCAAAATGCAAATACCTTTGGGTAAATTAGGTTTTCCGAAATGCAAATATTGTTTGGTAAAATTTGCATTCTGATACAACTTTGGCCAAAATACCGTTTGGTAAAATTTACACTTGTAAATGACTTTTATTAAATAATAAAAAAAAAAGAACATTTGTATTATTTTTTTTTGAAGTCTGGATTGCCGGATTCGGCGGCTGCGCCGCCGGATCTGGCGACTGGATGGCCGGGCGCGACCCCGGCAACGGTCGCCTAAGGTCGCGTCATCGCCTGGGTCGCGCGACCTCAGGCGACCATCGCCGGGATCGCGCGATCCAAGCGACCGTCACCTGGGGTCGCGCAACCTCGGCGACCGTCGCCGGGGTGGCGCAATCTCGGGCGAACGTCGCCGGGTCGCGTGACCTTAGGCGACCGTCACGGGTCGCGCGACCTAGACGTCGCCTAAGGTTCGGCGACCCTCGGGCGACGGTCGCCGGCGCCTCTCCAGCACGCGGAACCCCTCAGCCGGCGGTCGTCGGCCTCCGTGCGGTGGTTTTCCTTGCCTGATGAACAGTACCCTCGAAGATGAACAGTATCCAAACTTGCATTCTCAAAATACAACTTCCCAAAGTACCTTCGGACCTCCATTTGGCTAAAGGCCCTTAGAGCCACTTGGAGATGCAATTGCATCTCTTCAAAGTTGCCCAAAAAACCAAACTAAACACGTTTGCATTTGGCCAATGGACTTTGGAGTCCAAATGCTCATCCCCAAAGCTGAACAAAACAAGGCCTAACTTTTTTTTTAATATTTAATTTTTTAAAAAATAGTAATAAACCCTAAAATAATAATGACTCTAGTTTTTTTTTTAATTTTTTTTAATTTTTTTTAAGTAGTCGATTCTAGTGGACCGAACCGATCCGGTCCTCAGTTTCAAAAATTGGGAACCGGTCCTTCTAGTTCAATTCCCAATTCCTAAGTTGGACCAGATCGGAAACCAATCACCTCTAGTTCAAAACAATTCAAGTTCCAACAACTTGCGGCTCATAATCATCAAAGAAAATGGGCAAGTGAGCTTGGAGTTCTTCCAATGCTCGCACCCCTTGGTCTTCGGCACTACCTTCATGGTGAATAAGAATCTACATCACCATTGTACTTGAAGTGACAGTGAGAAGCACTTAGAAGCTGGATATAACATGTGATTGCTGATAAAAGTGGAGGAACTACACTACCTTAAACAACCTTATCACAAAATTTGAGGATAATATCTCAAGACGAATTATTTCTTCTTATTATATGATAGCTAGTCATCTAGTATAGCTTCCTTATATAGAAGAAAGTGTTACTTATCAATCTCGAAGAATATCTACATGGAAAATACCAATTATGCGCGATGTCTGGGTTGATTAACAATCATTCCAAAGACAATATACTCATAGACAAACTACTTTGTTTTTGGAAACCAAAAATATAATTGTATGGGCAACCAAATCTATGGGAACTCAAGATTGATTGACTCCAATTGCTACATTGATCTACCAGATAATTGTTTGATGGTCTACTTGGAGATTGATCCTCGTGAAGATTGTACAGTGAGAAGATTGGATGCTGCGGAGTGTTAAAGTAGATCAACAAGATGCCAAGAAGAGTATACAAGAGATTCAAAGTGCAAAAAACCAAATTTAAGAGAAAGCTTTACCTTCCTACTTTGTCTTTTTGAGCATTCTAAAATTGTAAGCTCTTGAGAAGCGTTGATAGTATTATAATTTGTGCTTAGTAGTGCAACAGTGAGATCAAACTTAAAAAAGAAGCACTTGGGTATAAGCAGCACATTCTATTGTAATTACTCATAGACTACTAGTGGAATCCAGTCGGTAGGTGATTAGTTTGGGAAAGTGGATATAGGCTTACACAAAGCCAAATTACTATAAAGTTATGAGTGCATCATTCTCTCTCTCTAATTATATTCATCACTTCATGATAGAAGCACATTGCACACTTGATAAAACCTGTTCCCGTGCATATCAAACTTACTACTCATATTCAATATTACGCTTATATTAAACTTGACCTCTTTAATTCCCCAATATTTTGTCAAGTTTCTTAAAATCACTTATTCACCCTCTCTAGGTGATACTATTAGCCAACGTCATATTTAAGTGATAGACAAAATTGAATTTACTAAAATCTAGTTAATCAGAAAATTACCCATTTCATTTGACTTGTACTAGTGGCTACCAAATTTATGTTGTACTATCAGTACGGAATTATAGAAATTTAGTTGCTTAAACTTGAAATTACCCCATGTACAATTCGGTCTGTGGAGTCTAACGTAATTAATGGAATGTCCTACTACGGAACTTCCTGTCAATGCTGCTTCTGTTTGGCTCTCACAACAATTCAAGTTTTAACAACCTACGGCTCATACCCATCAAAGAAAATGGGCAAGTGATGCTTGCAGTTCTTCCAATGCTCGTCCCTTGGTCTCCGGCACTAGCTTCATGGTGAAAATGGACACTATTAGTGTCATAATTTTCGTATAATGCTCACTTGAATATTCTAACTTTTTTTTTTATTACTTAAGTGCTATAACGTTACTCAAGTGATTGCCTCTATTTTTTTCTGCGTTCACTCGAGTAACATAATTATTTTTTTCAATTAATTGAGTGTCATAATTTTTCAGTCAATTACTTGAATGTAAAAAATTCTTGAAAATGTTGACCATTAGTACCATGCCATGTCCAATTTCCAGCACTTGTGTAAATGTTTTTAAAAAAATTTCGGTACTCAAATGATCAATTAAAAGTTATGTAATTCAAATGTGTCATACGAAAATTTTGACACTTGTGATGTATTTGTCCCGAAAATGCCTCATAATATTTATGATGCTTTGATATTCACATCAACTATAATTTTGTGATAAGATTTATTTTTATTTTCATACGATTAAGTTGAATTCTTTATGGCTTCCTCCTTTATTTACTGAAGGACAGCTTTATGATTCCCTCGAGTCTAGTACGAACTGGAGTATGACAGAGTTCAAGAACTTTGGTTTGTGGTAAAAGAACGCATAAGGACAGGTACTCTACAAAACTCTACTGACTAAATCAACAAGATGATAACAAATTCCTCTTCTCTTTTGTGGTCTTGGGTTTAAGCCTTATTGGGAGGGAGCGTACTATGAGTAAAATCCCGAATGCACTAGACCTATGTGGGAGAGTGCGCGGTTCGCACCGCCTAAGAAGGGGGACTTGTCCAGATCAGTCAAAGTTGGCCGGCACCATCTGACCGTTAAATGTAAATAAAAACTTGACAAGTGCTCTGTAAAAATCATCACCCAGCAAAAGGACAAGAATTCACAATGCTTTTGCTCTTCCACATCACGTTGCAGCTCACTCTTTGCAACGATCAGGAACATAATGTTGATCCCACAGTGGTCTTTTGACATCCCAGCAGGCATAATACTAATAGAAGATCCGTGAATTTATGTCACCGCAGAAAAATGAGCAAGCGATGCTTGCAGTTCTTCTAGGGCTCGCCCTTTGGTCTCCGGCACTAACTTCACGGTAAACAGGATCGCTAAACCACAAATGCCAGCGAATATGAAAAATGTTCCTGGAAAAAGAACAGCCAAGATGCAAAAAAAATGACTATTGGATAATGCTCCTATTATATCCAAGCGCAGAGTCACATGCGCTTAAGTTCCAAAATACTGAGATTATACTGTGTAAAGGAAGTCAACGGAGACAGCAAGCATACCGGGTGCGCTCCATTCAAACATGAAGTTGAAACTGTAGCTCACAGTCCAGGAACAGGACCAGTGGGTGAAGATCACCATGCTTCCTGCTCTCCCTCTTACATTTACTGGGAATATCTACGTAAGGTGAAATCACAGCAGTCACTGGCCTTTGATTTTAGTCTTAGTCATCATAAAATTCAATAAAGTTATTATGGATTCGCACCTCAGACATCAGGACCCACGGCAGTCCTTGCATGCCGACTGACAGAGATATAAAATATGCCTGATTGCATTACTAGTCTATCAGCAACTTCAGCAAAACTCACCACACAGTTATAGACTAGCTTCGCTAAGCTCTGGTATAATGATTTACCAATATAGCTAGGAAAACCAAAATTGGAGTGACATCCTTGAAATTGTGCAGATCCTGTAGACAAGGGACAAGGACATGAAAGAACAAAAAGCAGGTCAAATTCTTAAAGAATCCCCAGTGTGCTAGTGGTTGATTTATTTATAGTATAGCTAACCTGCATGTAAAATGAAAATCCTAGGATTAAACAGCTTAAGCACATTCCAGCAGAAGAAACCTGCAAATCAAGAACAACCTCAAGCTCAAGCTCAATTTCAGCTTTCTGATGACTGATTCTTTTAGGAACCAAAAGAGAACGAGTTTCTTTTCCTAACCATCAAAAGCGGTCGCCGTCCAGCTTTATCAGTCAAGAATACAGTAATTGCAAGTGCTGGTATCTACAAATCATGTCAAACTATTTGTAAAAGCAACATGCAGAAGTCAAATTTCATGACAATACTTCATAATTGAGTATCTAAAAAACTCTCCTGAAGACAGAAAAACGGCTTACTGTGACAATAGCCACGCTCCTGGTGCCAATGCTAGTTGAAAAATCTGTCATGGAGAAAATTTTGTCATAATTATTTCTTCACACTTCCTGAAGTAGTTGAGAAGCATTTTATTTTACCAGCTGATTCAAAAATGGTGCTTGCATAGTACGAGAAAGCGCTAGCTCCACCAAACTGCTGAAGCAGCATCAGTCCAAGTCCTATCTAAGATTTAGAATGATTGGAAAATGAAGTCCTCACTAGACAGCATGGCATATATGTGTGCATAAATGTTTATATGTAGTTGAAGAGAAGCTCACTGTGAGTGCATGAGCATATCTTTGTTGAAACACATCTAGAAATCTTGAGTGAGATTGCCTTTCAAAGGTTTCTGTGTAGACCTGTGGGATTCATAGAAGCTGAGAATGTGAAGTCCTAGAATTCATCGGTCCTTGAGGGGAAAAAATCAGCTTTTCCTTAGAAAATTGTGAAGGGAATGAGAATTTTACTCTGATGTCGGCCGCTTCCTGGGAAATATCAGTGCTTTTGCCTCTGAGTCTCTGTAAGGCAGCTTCAAACTCCTGTTTTCGACCCAATTTTGCCTGTAAAATCATTCACATAAGATTGCATAGTTCTTTGAAGCTTAGTAGCACAACTTTAAATTTAATTTTCTCACATATCAAATTGTCACTTGTACACAACTAATGGAAAATCCTGAAGGAACTTACCAACCATCTAGGAGACTCTGGTATGAAGTATAAACTGAAAATTTGTATTAGGCCAGGAATTCCACCTGAAAAATAAAATGCAAGAGGCGACCTTTTATTTTATTTTCTCAACTCTTTTTTTCAGGAATAACTGTAAATAGAGTCCCAGACACTACCAATCAAAGCCAAGGCACGCCAGGAAACAATAGTTCCAACAAAGTACGTCATTGAAAAGCCACAGGCTTGCATGAACTGCAACTCAAGAAGAATAGACCAAAAGGTGATGTATTTGCAACATAAAGCAAGATCATAATGTTCCAATTTTATTCTCACCGAATTGAATGAAGCAAATGCTCCCCGAACATTTTTAGGTGTTATTTCTGCGATGTATACATGTACCTGATGGGAGAAGAGAGGTAATGATCATTGCGGTTCCCATAAGTGTACCAGAAAGTCCAAAGTGCATATTACCACATAGCCTGTGACTCCAACGCCAAATCCTATTAACGCTCTGCCAGCATCCAGCCACCAAGCATTCTGCAAGTGCATGGTTAAGAGATAATGAAAAATATTGCAGCCAGTTAAATTCTGATGGAACTTCTCCAAGACTAGCAAGTAGTGCTGCTTGCGTTCTGCCTACCAGACAGCGGAGGATTTGGACCCACGAGATGGTAAAGGGGAGAACTAGAATTGGGTGTGGAAATGTGATGTGTCCTCTAGAATCAAATTATTTGGTTGCTTCTTCATAACAGTACTACCCCAAGGCATCTGCTTGTTCACAGAGGCATGAATGACGAGTGTGTCCCTTATGTGATACTCAAGGCGAGACTATAATTCATTTGCTAAGAGATTTTCCATTTTTGCTCAGAAAATTTGGGATGACATTGGACTTCCTCCTATGGTTGGAAGCTACAAAAATCCTTAAGGGAGTGGATTAGGGATGTGACAACTAAAACTTGGTACCATAGGCCTAGGATCTGTTGTTGTGCTTTCTCTTAATAGGATTGTGGGTTCTTTGTATATAAGAATGCTGTTGCTTTTTCAATCACTATTCTAAACTAACTTGGCATCTTTTTGTTTAGATAAAGCAGGGAACATCTGCTGCATTTACAAAGATTAAACAATGCTGAAAGAAGTCCAGATCAGGATCAAAATGGGAAATTTCAGAAGCTGGCTCAAATTGAATTTTGATGGAGCAGTGGAGAGTACAGGAGTTGCTGGAATTGGGGGCATAATAACAGAAGATCAAGGAGAATGGGTGAAGGGTTATACCCATTGTTGGGAAAGACTTCTGCATTTGCTGTGGAAGTTTGGGCTATCAAGGGGGAGAAACTATTGCTTTAGATTCAAATATAATATGTCTAGAGATTGAATCTGATGCCAGTCATCTAATATATGCCTCGCAAAATACTCTTGACATCCATAACTTGAACTCAATTTTGAATGAATGCAGGGACATGTTAGGTGAATTGCAGCAGGTGAGGATTAAGCATGAAATCAGGGAACCAAATCAGTGTGCAGACAAGCTAGCAAAGATGGGATCAATGGCATCTTATGATATATTTACTTTCAATTGTATTCCTTCTGAATGAGAAACTTTGGTTGTATCGGATAAGCAAAGAGCAATATGCTCGGAGACTCAGACTAGATGTTCGCCTTGATTTGTACTTTTGCATTTGGAGTATTTATATAAGTATGTTTCCACTGAAAAAAAAAAAGCACCCACTGAAAGTGATGTCAAGAAACTTAAAATTTGTAATATGTCTAGCCAACTTAAACATTCTTCCATAGTAATATGAGAACACGATCATGTAAACGAACAACAGATGGAAATCAATATCTTCTCTGACCACACTGAACTGGAAGTTACCAGTAAATTCTCTTTAGAGCATTTCCTATTCCATTTCCTAGAGAATTTGGAGAGGCGAGAGAAAGGGAAGGAACCTTGGTAAGTGCTATAGAAAGCCATCCAGCTGTGCAAAGTATTTGAGAGAGCCACATTGTCTGCATCACAAGATACAACAAGAGCAATTTGGTCCAACGCAATTGTGAAATTTTGGAAATTCTATAGCTCATGAAGTACTTACACGCTTTCGACCAATCATATCTGTAATAGTTCCATTCAGTAAAGATGCTGTTACTCCTCCAATTGTCAGCATTGAACCAAAAAGTGAATACTGCAGCATAATAAGGGAATGATTCATACAGAGAACCTGAACCGTAACTGACCACTTACCTTTCAGCAGTCCTTAATACAAGATATGTTTTCAGCGCTTATCAATTAAGATAGAGAGTTAAATGCTATATATATGTTAAGGAACAATGTATGTAGAAAATCAGGATTATAATTGGAAGATTAGAGTTTAGATGATAGTTAAATCAATTAAAAATGTGCAGCAATCATCCCATCCTGATCCTATTCCGGCAATTAGCTGAATACGTCAGACCCATTCGACAGATTCTTCATTTGTGAGGAGTAAGGTAGACTAACCGCCGCTACAGAAAGTCCCAGATCTTCCTTTATGCCCGACATAGCTGGTGACGAATAACCCACCTGCGCAGTAAATTGCTCGCCATTGTCAAGGTGCCTTTGTGACTGCGAGTAACCTCGTGAGGAAAAACAGCCTCAATTGAGGCAGCACAATATGGTCAGCCCAAACACTGGCTCCTAATTTCATGCTTTCTTTTCTCTCTTTCCCTTTTCTCCTGATAATGTAACGGAGCTCGAATACTTGATCACTTCCCCAGTGGTTGTAACAGTCCCAATCTTATGCGAACATATTATTACAAGAACACAAAATACCTATTAATAATTCCTACGGATGCTATTTTTTTAGGGACAGGCCATATGATGCAGAACCTGCTAACCAAGTTGATTGTATCTTCTCGAGGCTACTAGATATTCATGATTTGGAAAGAACTGGTGAGTATGACCTGTCCTTAAACTGTAGTCCAACAGAAAGCATCTTGGTAACGATGAACAGAAGAAACGTCACAGAGAAAACAAAGACTCCATAAAGACAAAGTGGATGGCTCATAAATTGCTTTGGAATGCATAGCGGGGTTGGTGCAGCACCAATACTCACAGCGCAGCCAGTTGTAAGAGCCCCGCAAACAGCGACCAGTGTGCTAAAAACGAGAAGAGCCGTGACAGAAGAATCACTGGAAGATGCGGAGTCGCCGTGATTGCCACAATTAGAGACTTCTTCTTTGAGAAGCAGAGAGCTTGTTGAGAGCCCATCTTCTTCTGGGCTCTCTCCCTCCATGTCTCCTTATTTCTGATGAGCAAGAATTGCAGGGAATGGAGGTGACAAGAACGAATCTTCTATGCATATAAAGGAATCACACAAATGGACTTTCGGGTGTGTGAAACTATGTCGGAGACTCACTAGAAAGTTTCTGGTTCAAGGACATATGATCACTGCACGTTCAACTTATTAGTTTTTTAAGTTTTTCCTAGTAAATTATACCTCGAATTTAAATAGGAACTCGACCCGATTGCATGAGAAAAAGATTTAAATATTTTTTTTGAATGACATATATAGAGAGACTAACTTATATTTATATATATGTACATTCAAATCTTCCATGGACTTGCCTACACCTGACGTGTGAGTCTTCAGGTGTGAATGATAATTCTTTTGTTTCAAAAATTAATTTTCCTATTTTTATTCTACCGTTAAATTTTTAAGCAAAAATACATATTTAATAATGATATGAAATTTCCATTCATGGAATCTAAATTTTTGTTAGATAGAAAAATAAAATTCCTCACTCTCGAGTGATGACGGGAGATAGCCGACAAGTAGGTGATCGGCGAGTGACCGACGGCAATGAGCGGTGGGGATTGGTGGTAGCCGATGGACGGTGATGATAGTGAGCGATAATAAAAGCTTTTATTTCTTACTTTTATTCTAGAAATAAATAAAAAAGAAAAAAATTATTTCTAATTTCTATACCAAACTTATTTTTAGAGTAAAAATTTATTTTATAAATAAAAAAATAAAATTACGTTATTAAACGGATTTATGTTCTAAATCTGTTTTTAGGAATAAAAAAATAAAAAATAAAGAAACAAAATGATTATCATACATACCTAAATAATTAGAGAAAAGGAAATGAAATATAAGTAAGGGTTTTGCTTCTGTTGGGTTTCCTTTCCTGTTGGAGGCAAATGGTGGGCTTTACTTTAATGAAAATTTCTCATTTACTTCTCTAATAATTTCACGTTAATTTAATTGTAAAATCCTGTCCATTTCCACGTCACTTTCACTGCACGTTATCAGTGGGATCACGTGAATGATTGCTTCTCATGATTCTTAAATCTGCAGTAGTCGTGGCCGCGATTAATTTATGGATTTGTTTCTCTTTCAAAATTGAACCGTACCAAACCTGCTACCCTATATTGGAAAGAAATAGAAGATTGATTGTTAGTTGTTACTTATGTTCAATGATTGAGTTGAAATTCATTTAAAACCATCTCTCTCGTTTGGGTGGCAGCAACTCAACACCAGTTTTGAACCGCTACTAGCCAGGGCGGAGGTTCGATTCTCATCTCAGAACTTGAGCAGCAAATAACTGTTAGGATCGATTTCAAAAATCTGATAGCGGGGAAAAGCGAAACGACGCTTTTGGGGCTGATTTTGTAGCAAAATCATGACGATCCATGCACGAAATCACAGATTGATTGTTCGCGTTTAGCAACAAACAACTACTTTAGTGTAATTCATAATAGCATCAGTAAAATGAGTTGACTAGTGACCTGTTTATCTAGTAATACATAGTAAGTTACCAACAAAATTTACTAATATCTCTAGCTAATTAGAAAATTACCACTTCCATTTGACTTGCACTAGTGGTGACCAAATTTCTGCGATATACAATTCGGTCTATGTAATCTGTTGTCGTTAATGGAAGGAAACTTCTCATTTTTTCTTTCCTCCCCACTTCACGTTGCGTTAATACTTAGGAAGAAAAAGACTCTGTCAGCCTTCCTTCCCATCACTGCTGCTTGTGTTTGGCCATATCCAACCGACCAAACCGGGAGCCGCTTGGGCCGCTGGATTAGGTCGGATCGGATTGGCGATTTGGTTTAGTTTTTGAGAGTATCGGTCCAATTTCCGGTTCTATAAAAATGGAATCGGTGATTTTTAATCCGATTCCCAATTTCAAGGGGAAACCTGAATAACTCTTTTTTTTAAATATTTAATTTTTAAAATAATAATAAACCCTAAAATAATAATGACTAGTTTTTTTAAAATTTTTTTTTTTTTTTTAAGTAGTTGGTTCTAGTGGACCGAACCGATCCGGTTCTCGGTTTCAAAAATTGGGAACCAATCCTTTTGGTTCAATTCTCAATTCCTAAGTAGGATCGGATCGGAAAGCAATCACCTCTAGTTCAAAACAATTCAAGTTCCAACAACTTGCAGCTCATAATCATCAAAGAAAATGGGCAAGTGAGCTTGGAGTTCTTCCAATGCTCACGCCCCTTGGTCTTCAGCACTACCTTCATGGTGAATAAGAATCTACATCACCATTGTACTTGAAGTGACCAGTGAGAAGCATTTGGATATAAAGAACTATGATATAACCAAAATCTATATCACCAAAAGCTTGGTATAGGCATAAGTCTAATATCACCTAGAAGTTGGATATAACAGGGGATTGTTGATATAAGTGGAGCAACTACACTACCTTAAACAACCTTATCACAAAATTTGAGGATAATATCTCAAGACAGAATTATTTATTCTTATTATATGATAGCTAGTTATCTAGTATAGCTTCCTAATATAGAAGAAAGTGTTAATTATCAATCTCCAAGATTATCTGCATGGAAAATACCAATTATGTGCGATATTTGGGTTGATTAACAATCATTCCAAAGACAATATACTCATAAACAAGCTACTTTATTTTTGGAAACCAAAGGTATGATTGTATGGGCAACCAAATCTACGGGAAATCAAGATTGATTGACTCCAAATGCTACATTGATCTACTAAATAATTGTTTGACGGTCTACTTGGAGATTGATCCTCGTGAAGATTGTACGATGAGAAGATTGGATGCTAAGGAGTATAAAAGGAGATCAACAAGACGTCAAGAAGAGTATACAAGAGATTCAAAGTGCAAAAAACCAAATTTAAGAGAAAGCTTTACCTTCTCTACTTTGTCTTTTTGAGCATACTAAAATTGTAAGCTCTTGAGAAGCATTGACAATATTATATAATTTGTGATCAAACTTAAAAAAGAAGCACTTATTCTATTGTAATTACTCAATAGTGAGATCAAGTTTGAGAAAGTGGAAAGAAGCAAATTACTTGTGCTAATTATATCAAATTACTGCTCATAAAATTCCTGTGCATATTTACTGCTCATATTCAATATTAAACTTGACCTCTTTAATTCCCCAATATTTTGTTAAGTTTCTTAAAATCACTTATTCACCCTCTCTAGGTGATACTATTAGCCAACGTCATGACAGACAAAATTGAATTTACTAAAATCTAGTTAATCAGAAAATTACCCATTTCACTTGACTTGTACCAGTGGCTACCAAATTTATGTTGTACTATCAGTACGGAATTATAGAAATTTAGTTGCTTAAACTTGAAATTACCCCATGCACAATTCGGTCTGTGGAGTCTAACGTCATTAATGGAATGTCCTACTACGGAACTTCCTGTCGAATGCTGCTTGTGTTTGTCTCTCACAACAATTCAAGTTTTTTAACAACCTGCGGCCCATACTCATCAAATAAAATGGGCAAGTGATGCTTGCAGTTCTTCCAATGCTCGTCCCTTGGTCTCCGGCACTAGCTTCATGGTGAATAAGACCGCGAGACCGCATATGCACGCGAATATGAAAAATGTCCCTGAAAGAAGCACAAGCCAGATTAAGCATAGATACTGAATATATCACACACACAGAGAGGAGAGAGAGAGTACCGGGTGGGCTCCATTCAAACATGAAGTTGAAAGTGTAAGTCACTATCCAGGAACAGGACCAATTCACAAATGTCACCAGGCTCCCGGCTGAACCTTTAATGTTTACAGGGAATATCTACAGAGAACATATCACTGAGAATGGTCTTGTGATATGAAAGATTGCCGAGTGCAAATTTAGAATGAAGCCAAGTACCTCAGACATGATAACCCATGGCAACCCTCCCATGCCAAGCGAGTAGCCTACGCAATACCCCTAAACAAAATAGTCGTCTGTCAGCAAACTTCAAGAGAACGAGTCATCGCATAATGGTTTAAGATGAAAAGAGACAAGGAAAAAAGGCACTCCTATAGAAACTTACGATTAGTGCTACATACGCCAGAATTGGGGTCACTGCCTTCCAATGATTAAGTTCCTGGTTCAACAACATAAAAAATAGCAGGAAAAAATAAGGTCACTTAAAAACATCAAAAACCGCAAATAGGAATAGTTATCGTTCACGAAACCTGAATAACGAATGACAATCCTAGAAGAATGCAACTTGACGACATTACGGCTGAAGAAATCTGCAAATAAAAGTTGGGTTCAGGCTCAGTATCTCGAAAAGTGATCTCGTTAAGGCAATTATAGAAAATTTGTCATTTTCCTAACCATCAGAAGTGGTCGTCTTCCGGCTTTATCAGTTAAGATTACACTAACAGCTGTTGCTGGGATCTGCAAAACAAGTGTAGAATTTCTAGAACATACGATGAAAAAACAAAATTCATCTTTCACCACAATTCTGGATGTCTAGTACCTCGATAATTGCTACGCTTCTGGTACCAAAGCTACTTGAGATGCCTGCCAAGATAAAAAAAAAAATGATAAAGATGACCGAGACTTCATTATTTGTAATTTACTAATGTATTTAGTGTTTGATATTACCAGCTGATTCAAATATGGAGCCTGTATAGTAGGCAAATGCATTGCTCCCACTAAATTGTTGAAGCATCATCAGCCCAACTGCTATCTGACAGTTATAAGATTAGGAAAAGAATCGCAAGCAACTTGAATAATTTGGAGGGCATTCTCACCATAAGTGGGCGAGCATATCGTCTTTGGAACAAATCAAGAATTCTAGACTGGGACTGCTGTTCAAAGGTCTCTGTGTAGTCCTATAAGAATAAGTGAAATGAGAGCACATCATTGCCAAAATATCAGATGCTTCCAAATTATAAGAAAGACATGCCAGATTGAGGAATTACTTTAATATCGGCTGCTTCCTGAGTAATATTGACACCTTTGCCTCTGAGTCTCTGTAATGTGACTTCAAAATCCTCCTCTCGGTGGACCCTTACCTGCAAGTGACTATGTGCTAGGAATCTTCCTTACAACAAAAGTCATCCATTTCTATAATCTAGCAAGTTCTTACTAGGGTAATCAACACCAATTGGATTGCTTTCCATAGCTACCATTAAAATGCTAACTCTATGCCTCAACTCCACTAACAACTTACCAGCCATCTAGGAGACTCTGGAACAAAGAACAAACCAGCAATTTGTATGACAGAAGGAATAACACCTGAAAATGAAATCACCAAGAATGACCCTCCGATATTTTCCCAACTTATTCACCGCTTAACATAAAAGAAGGGAACAGAGAGACTACTGATCAGAGCCAAGATGCGCCAGGAAACGATGGTTCCAAGAAAGTAAATCATGGAAAAGCCACAGCATAACATGAACTGCAACAGAGGCCAAGTGTGTTGGTAAGCAAATGAATTGTCTCAACTCAAATTCAATTTCTACGTTGTTCAAACTTTTTGACCTGATTCAATGTCGTGAATGCTCCCCGGACACTTCTAGGTGTTATCTCTGCAATGTACACAGGTACCTGTTTGGAAACAGAGAAAATAATCAACGGCATGTTGGCAAGCGTCAACTTCTATATAATTTATAAGGACAATAAGTCCGAATCCTCCTGCATATACCACGTAACATGTAATCCCAATGCCAAGCCCATTTAGCAGTCTCCCAATATCCAGCCACCAAGCATTCTGCAGATTCAATGGATATACCATTAAGTGCTTACGCTCTATCTCACTGACTAAACCATGACTTGATCATTCACAAAAACTAGATGTTGTAAAAATATTACTTGCATCTTAGCTGGAAGAAAATCATTTGAATGAACGTGATCCCTTAACCAGCTAGGCAGATAGTTTGAAGTGCAAAATTTTACAATTGCAGTGAAAAATCACAAAAAACATCCTACAGGACTGATATCTGAATGAACTCATCCATATGTAAGCATGAAAGATGGAAAATGCAATTTAAATTATTAAGCCTGTTTTTCGAGTCATCAGCAATGAAGAAAAATTCTGAAGACGTGAGAGGAAGGGCAGGAACCTTGGCATATGCTATAGAAAGCCATCCTGCAGCGCAAAATATTTGAGAAAGCCACATTGCCTGCATCGAAAAGATATGAGCCTCCCCTGAGATCTGATGGGTTTTTCATTGAGCTTTCAAGAATAAAACGGAGAGGTAGAGGATCACTTACTCGTCTACGCCCAATCAAATCTGTTACCATTCCATTTACCAGAGCTGCTATTAGGCCTCCAACAGTTACTAATGAACCGAAAAGCGAATACTGCAACACAAAAAAGGGGGAGAATATGAATCCAAGTTGTGTTCCACTTTGATTTCTCCGTTTGGTGTCACTGATAAAGAAGTCACTTTCAGGTAGTCTACTAAGTCTCGTGCGTTTTATTTTACTCCAACAAATCTCATTTGACAGTATATTGATGGAATTTTTATAGCGGCTGATAGATGAACAATCCTAGAAATATAGCATGGATGCTTGATAGGACTTGCCGCTGCTGTGGAGAGGCCTAAATCCTCCATTATGCCTGACTCGGCTGGTGAAGAAAAACCATCCTGCATTACAAAAACATGCCATCAGTTAATGGTACCTTGTACTTGGCAGCTACTAATCTTGTCAAGAAATGCATCAAAAAGCACAATTGTCGAGAAAATTCTACCATGGATGCAAAATAAAGAGGCAGACAAAAGTCCAAATCCAAATGGCATCTTTCTCACAAATGTGATTGAAGTAATAATAAAGATAATTTGACATCGTTTTTGCATCACTGGAGTGATCCTGAATCAGCTACATGCTTTATTGTGGTTCGAGCTGATATTATTATATGAAAACACGGTAACAAGTATCAGATTCTCCGACACAGCCTATCCTCCTTCGTCCCGGGTTATGAGAGGAAAATATTACAAAGTAGTTGTCGGAACAAATTGTTACATTCTAAAATAATCAAGTCACCTAATATGGTATCAGCCAAATGACCAAGAACATGACATTCAGGTGCTTCTGGAAAATAATTTACCAACTTTTAGGCACCAAGAACAGTAGTAGACAAACTTTCAACCGGAGTTGCAGACACAGATCTTGGTTGCTTCATCTTACTTCCACCAAAGGACAAAATAAAAACCCAGATTTTTCATGAAAACACAATGTTGACCAATAATATAAGAAAACAGAAGAACTTTGACTAAGTAATCTGCTTCTTTCCTCGTATCTTTTCCCAACAAAATATTTCAGTAAAGCTTGAAAGAAATCATGACACTGCCTCCTTAGCAATCATCAGGTACACCAGAAAAAGCACCCCCATTGCCAAATACACCTCCAATTCAATACAGATGTGGGAGAAAATGAGAATCAAGAATCAATAAAAGAACATGGAGCTGGTTTATCGGTGATGAATCTAACAGTTGATACAGTACTCACAGCACACCCAGTGACGAAAGAGCCGCTAACGGCAATGAGAGTGCTAAAAACGACAAGTGGCGTGACTGCAGCATCACTCGAAGGCATGAAGGAGCTGCCATGACTGCCAAGGGCAGAGGCTTCTTGGGGAAGCAGAGGGTCTGTTTGCAATCCATCTTCTCCTAACCTTTCTCTCTCCAAATCTTTCATTTAAAAGCTCTTCGTGGTGAGTCTTCAAGGAACGAAAATCGGCAAGAACGAGTCGTGAGTGAGTGTGAGAATTGAGTGAGATAGTGGTGAGTTAGTGAGGCAGAGATAGAGAGCTCCAAATAACGGACTCCGTTGCATGAGAAGTTTTCTTCACTCTAAAGCTTCCTCGTTATTTTATGTTCGTTTTCCAAGTTTTTTTTTTTTTTTTTTTTTTTTTTTTTTTTGTCCTTTTGATTTATCACGTGGGTAGTTGCTCAGAATTGTAGTAGTTGCAGCGGCCATTCATTTCTGGTCGATGGAAGCTAGACCAAACTGCTAGCGCTACTTATCTGAAATATCTTGGGACTAAAATTTGACATGAGAGAGAGCATGGAGGGATACTCTTAAAGAGTTTGAAATGAAAATCTTAGATAACAAGCATTGTGGGATACTTTAATACTTCCTCTCACATGCAAAACAAACTGATAGCACGTAGAATTGACAGGACAAATAGGAAACTTCTCTTGCCTTCGTCGTCGGCCATCAATTCCTCAATGCTAATGCAAAGCCACAATCGCGACTTTGTTGCCATTCGGAAACTTTGGGCCATATGACAATCGTGATTTCGATCTTCTAGTCAAGGTGCGACATATAAGTCTAGGTCGTAATCTAGCTCTAAAACCCGGAATGGATCTAGAACTCTTCTTTAGAGTGTGTTTATTTGAGTTAAAGCATTTTCCACGAATTAGTTTTCTAGACTTTCACGTGTTTGGCTCGCCGTAAGTGATTGGTCAACGGAAAATTATTTACCGTCAAAGAAAATAGGCATGCTAGAAGTTAGGAAAATGAATTTAATGTAGAATGCACAGTTCCCAGCATTTTCACTTAAATAACATAACTATATAAGTGTGAGAGATTATAAGATGGTAGCCATATAGCTTCCTATGCTTGATGGGACTCCCTGCTACCGTAGGAAGCCCTGAATCCTCAATTATGGTAACTTCTTCTTTGGGGGAAAGTAACCTCTTGAGAAACTACAGCCTAAACATAGCATCTCTTCTCAAAAATGCAATTCCAAGTAGTGAAATGTGCAAAAAGACAAGCGTTGATGGAGCGATTTTCTTCCTCCTTCGTTCTCTAATGAAACGCTCACTCGAATGCGGAATTAAACTCATGGATCTTGTTACTCTATTATATTTCAGTACATGAATGATTAATTAATCTTTGATTAGTTTCTCATGGTTCAAATTGAATTCCAAGATCTGGTCTATAGTTTTTAGTTTGAATTGGATTGTCAGTCGATTTTGAACAAAATTCGAGTTTTAATTCCAATTGATAGTCGCAATCAATGCATGTACTCCATAATCCTTAATACTCACGTGTTTTATCATTAAATTAAGGTCGAAATAATATTTAATTTGGTGGGCAATCCAAATAGTCCGAGTTCGACAAGTGGAAGTTGCCGCTAGAGAACATATGACTTTATTGCATGACTTTCATAAACATTAAGATTTCCGATCTAATTTCTCAATCATAAAAATTATCATATCTTTTGCGAGTGCAAGACATTTTCTTAAATACATAAATAACTAAAAAGAGTGAAATTTAAGTTGTGTCGTTAATATTGTATTTTGTTGTGGGGACTTGTTTGTTTAGGAGTGTAAGTGAAAACCATTCTATTCCTGAGAAAAAATTTATTTGTATTCTAGAAAGTTTATAAGTAGAGATGCATTTGCTAACGATACAAAATTTCCATTCCGGAAACATAAATTCATTTGATACGAGTTCGATGGGCAGCTAACAACAAGGGTAAGTAATAAAAAGAATTTTTATTTTTTTCTATTCTATAAATAGAAAAGTATAATATTTATACTTCTCATTTCTATCCCAAACATATTTCTAAGCTAAAAATTTATCCCAAAAATTGGAAAACTAAAATTATGTATTTTCTATTCGAAACCTGCTCGCGAGAATCCAAAAATAGAAAGATAAAGAAATATAATAATTATCATGCACATCCTAAATACTTAAAGTTAATTAAGGGAGAGAGCAACCACAAGATGACAGAGAAATTGGAGAAGGGGCTGTGGCTACTTTCAAGCTCTCACCTAAACTGCGTCGTCCGTCTACATAACATTTGTTTTCCCGCTTTCCTTCGAGCTTTAAGCATTTAAGTTTCAATGGCGATATTCACGTTAGTCTTCATCATTTCCGCGATAGCAAACTCCAAGCGCTTCCTTGCTGAAGCGGAGGGAAATGCTGTCCTCGCCGACTCAACTGTTGTAATATATTAAAGTGGAAGCTAATTAGGATCTTGCAAGTTAATGCAAAATCACAAAGAAAATAAACGAGGAACAATAAATAGCACCGAAAATTTTTGGTACGGTCCGAATATCGGTACTTATATTCACGATGAGAGTCAATAGCAAATAATCTACTAATAATAAGATAATCAAAATTATAACAATTTAGGCTGCGTTTGTTTTCATTTCTTTTTTCTGTTTTTAATCAACATTTTTGTTTTTTTGTTTCTGGGAACAAAAAAAGGAACAGAAACGCATTTGTTTACATTTTTATTCCAAATTTTTTTTTTGTTCCTAGAAACACATCTGGAACAGAAACAAGAAATTAAAAAAAAAAAGTTGTTTCTTATTTCTAGAATACATTTTATAAATATTTTTTTTTCTCTCTTCCATTTTCTTCTCTCTTTTTCTTCTTCTTTTTTTCTTTCTTTTCTTTGTGGCTAGTCGCCGGCCTCGGCCATGGCCGCGATCGGCCGTCGAGGGCCGGCGATCTCGCTGGAGCGTCACTGGCCCCTGGTGAGGGTCGGCCTCGCCTTGGCTAGGAGAGCTCGAGCTCGCCCAGCCAAAGCGACACCGAGCTTCGTGTCCGCTAGGCGAGCTCGGCCTCTCCGGATCTGGGCGAGCTTGCCTTACCAAGGCGAAGCCCATCCTCGCCCGGCTACGGCAATGCTCGGCCTCGCGTGGCCGGGCGAGGCCGCCGCCGCCCCTCGTCGGCCGTCGCCCGGCCATGGCCGAGGCCGGCGATCGGTCAAAAGAAGAAAAAAGAAGAAAGAAAAAGGAAAAAAAGGAAAAACAAATAAGAAAATAGAAAAACTAAATAAAAACATTAAAAAAATTTAAAAAATAAAAAATTATACAAATTTACCAAACGAGTTTCTATTTTTTTTTATATTTTTTGGAGCATTTACCAAACACGTTTTTTTGTTAAAAAATTATTAAAAACAAACATTTTTTTCTATTTCTATTTCGTAAACAATTTTTAAATAAAACGTTATCAAACGCATTTATATGCCTTTGAGTGTTTTTCAAAATATTTACAAATAAATAACTCTTTTGTATATAAAACTCGGGACACAAATTTCCGGATATTTTAGGCTCCACCTGCGACAAAGCAAAAGATAAAAGAACTCAAACTCATTTGTTGTGCGTGCGGCTTCGTTCAACAAAGCTACTAGCAGCTCCACTCCTCTCCGAAGGAGTCCCCCCATGTGGCTGCTTCTCACTTTTCCCTGGCAGCAAGGACAAGCTAGGACAGTGCTGTCGCTGATGGAGCCCGTCATTTAATCATTCACCGTGCGGCGGCCGCATAAAGGAAGGATAAAGGCAAGGGCCAACCGAGGGTTTTCTTTTCTTTTCCTTCTTATTTTTAATTCACTTGGCCCCACTTGCCTTTCTTTCTTTCTTTCTATCTTGCACGGCCACAAGGTGAAAACAAATGGTGCCCCTTCTTTTTGTCTCTTTAGTGTCGGCTCATTTTACGGAAAACATCATATTTTCAAAAAATATTTTCTAAAATGTCATTTTTCTCAAAAAAGTGATTATATTTTTTGATATTCAACTAAAATTTGAAATTTGAGTGGAAAATGTTTTTCATTATTTGTTATATAAATAGATTTTTATAGGAAAAATTACCCAAAAAAATTGAATTTTAATATTTTTAATTGACCAAAAAACTAGTTTTTTTATATATTTAAAAAAAATGATTTTTTAATTATTTTACTTTTAAAAAATCGAATTTTTTTATTATTTTAAATTTTAAAATCTTCTTTCTTTTTTTTTTTTTTTTCTTTTCCTTCCTCCTTCCTCCTTCTTCCTCCTCCTTCCTCTACTGTCATATGCCTGACGATGGCAAGCTGCCCAACAGCTGACCAAGACATGATCACCAAATTTGACAAGCTTGAGCTTCACCTAAGCCGGCAAGCTCGAGTCAGCCAATCCAAGCAAGCCGTGAGCCTCACCTAGCTCGCCGAGCTCGAGCGAGACGAGCCTCGCCACAGGCTAACGAGGCTTGAGCTGGCTCAAGGCCAATTGTTGGCTGTCACCGTGGCCAATGATCAGCCAAGGTCAAGGAAGAAGATGAAAAGGAAAGAAAGAAAAGAAAAGAAAAATTAAAAACTCAATTTAAAAAAAATGAAAAAAGGAAAAAGAAAAAGAAAGCATAAAAATAAAATGAAAATGTGTTTGATAAAAAGAAGTAATGTGGAAGAAGTTATAGAAATTGCTTTCCACTTTTGAAGGTTATTTTTTCCAATAGTGAAAAGCATTTTCCTTGATTAGTTTATTTTCCATGAAATAAACGCCAAAAAATTCGAAAAACATTTTCCTAAAAGTTATTTTCCATAAAACGAACAGAGCTTTAGTGGCTCAAGAACTTCTCCATCTTCTTTGTCCGATCAAAACTTAGATATTTATGTAATTGGGTCGGGCCATATAAACAACTCAAATCCAAGACATAAATTTAATAATTCTCTATTTTGACTCGATCTTTGAAGCAAAGTCATAGTGTTTATCATTCATGCTACTCTCATGGTGCCCTAATGGACACTAAGGGCGCGCATGGAATTATTTCTGTTCTTTTTTTGTTCCTGGGAACAGAAACAAAAAAAAGTGTTTCTATTCCGATGAACAATTTTTGAACAAAAGAACGCGTTTGGTAACGTTTGGTCCGGGAATAAAAAATGAACGAAACATATTTGGTAAATTTTTATTCTTTTTTGTTTCTTTTAATTTTTTAAACATTTTTATTTTATTTTTCATGTTTCCTTTCTTTTTTCTTTTTTTTTTTTGGCCGGTCACCGGCCTCGGAGATCGGCCGGGGAGCCTCACCCGGCCACGGTGAGGCTCGCCGGCGGCCTCGCCATAGCCATGGTGAGGCTCGGCCTCGCCCGCATCCGGCGAGGCCGAGTGTCGCCGAGGCGCGAGCCTCGGCCTCGCCGGATCGGGGCAAGGCTCGGCTCGCCCGGCCAAGGCAAGGCTCGGCGTCGCCGGCGCGGGTGATGTCGAGCCTCGCCATCGCTTGGCGAGCTCGGCCTCGCCGGATCTAGGCGAGGCCGAGCTTGCGCCCAGCCATGGCGAGGCTCGGCCTCGCCGGATTTAGGCGAGGCCAAGCTCGCCCAACCAAGGCGAGGCTTGGCCTTGCCCGCGTCGGGATCCGAGCCTCGCCGAGGGTCGGCGACGCTTGGCCTCGGATCTGGGCGAGGCCGAGCCTCGACGGCCAGTCGCCGGCCATGGCCGAGGCCGGCGACCGGCGAAAGAGAAAAGAAGAAAAAAAAAGAAGAAAAGAAGAAGAGAAGAAGAAGAGAGAGAAGCGAAAATGTTTCTTCAAGAAATGTTTCTGGAATAAGAAACAAAAAATTGTTGTTTCTTTTTTTGTTCTTATTTCGTTCCGAAACAAAAAACAAAAAACAAAAAAACAAAAAAAAAAGTAAACGCAACCAAACGCGTTTTTGTTTTTTTTTATTCGGGAACACTTTCCGTACAGAAGTGTTCCGAAAACACTTTTTTGGAGTGTTTCCATGCACACCCTAAGTCTCTTTCTATGTCAATTATACTCAATTAAAGCTAGATATTCGCAAAACGGAATAGGCTTAACCATCATGTCTATTGGATACTCCGTTGTCACTATCTTCTCCACAACAACCTTATCCTTCGCCAGGACATCTTGGATAAAATGGTACTTGATGTTATTATATTTCATTTGCTCGTGATAAATCTAAGTGTATGCTAGATATTTCGCACCTCGGTTATTAGAGGGTATATCAACACATTTTTGCTTCAACCCAAAGTCCAAGAGCAAACCTAAAGGTTAATATTATGTACTCTACCTCAATCGAAGACAATGCAATATGCTCTTATAAAGACGCCTTCCAACTCGTTACACCCCCTACTAGCGTAAACTCATACTCTACTAAAAACCTACATTCATCCAAGTCACTATGTGATCCGAATCCAAATAACCAATAGACTCATTATCATTGTTGTCCCCCTGGTGCACTATACCAATATGTTCTTAGCTTAAAAAATCTAAGGATTCATTTCACAGCTTCCTAATGAGTTTTACTAAGATGCTTCATGTAACAACTAAATGCGTTCATAACTTATACAATATCAGGCCTAGGGCAATACCATGATAGACATAATATTACCTAGTGCACTAGCATAGGGAACACAGGATACATTGGGATTTGTTTTGAAAAACATGAACACGTGCATAGGTTAAATGAATAAAAAAATCGATTCGTAGTGGAAACAAAATCACCCATACCCGTATCTTCAAAATATTGTTCATGCATTTCAATATTAAGCACATAGAAATGAAAAGGAGAGCTAACTGCATTAACCTTGTATCGTGCCAAAGCAATTTGGTTTTGAACTTCCTCAGATCTAGACCACAAATGTTTGATCTTCTTGTAGTATTGGTTCTGATGTTCTTCAAATCTAGGCCACGGACATCTTATCCTCATAGCGTACCTAATGTATTCTGGTTATGATATTCTTCAATTCTAACTTCACAAATGTCAAATCTTTAGTTCAACACACCACCACCAGCGCATTGAACAGTAAAAAGAAGGGTTAATACCGTGCAAAACCAAAACTGGTATACATGTGACAAATTTACCCTAAACTATTTTTTTGACCATGAAAAACCCCAAATTAGTACACATGTGACAAATTTATCCTGACTGACCATAAAAAACTCTAAACTTGTACATTTATGACAAATTTACCCTAAGCTAATTTATTTGACAACAAAAAACCCCCAAACTTGTAAATTTGTAACAAATATACCATCTGCTAAATTGGATTAATACCACAAAAAAATCAAAAAATTATAAACTATGACAAACGGAACGTAAAATCCCAAATTGGTATACCAGTCAACGGTCATGTGTCATTTAACTTAATAATTTGACAGTAAAATATATTGTCTCAACAATCTCGCACCAGAGGAAGAGTGCACAAATGCTCCCAAACTGGCAACTAGTTCATTGTTCCTGCGATTTCTTGTGCACTTGATTCCTGGTGCTTTGACCATTCGTTGAGCCTGATTTTTGGTGAATAGGGGCGCCTGGTATCACTCTTCAAACCCCCCAAAGCGAAGCCTAGTACGTTTCCTCTCTTGGGCTATTCATGGCTAAGTTCAGGTAAGGTTTTCATTGGTCTGCTTGGCTATTCGCGACCCGTTGTCGCAATGGAGTCTGCTTTGATTCGGGCCCATAATGCGAGTGTAGGGCCTAGTTATCTTAGTCCCTCACCCCCCAAACATGGACAACCAACTTTGGTTGGTTCTCCAAGGGAAGAACCTAGTCGCACACTCTCAGGCCCTCCCGTTCTGAAGGATAATACAAACCAGATGAGGCCGCCTCGTGTTCCTGGTGGATGGCAGGCCAAGAGCAGGGGCAAGTCTCGATCAAGATACCCTCATAATAGGGGTGTTTCAAAAAAACCCAAAGGATCACACTTAGGCAGCTGTAGCTAAAGTAGCAACTAAGGGTTATGATTTAGAATTCACCCCGCCTACTTATGTCAATATTAAACCAATGATTGAGATGTTTGATTTGGATCTTCAAGCTGCTAACCCCATGCTTCAGGAGTGCCTAGTTGGGTATTTTCTTGGCAAGCGTCTTCCATTTAAGGTCATTGAGGAGGCCCTCAAAAAAGCATGGAGTCAAAATATTGTAGAAGTTATGTCCAATGGACAAGGGTTATTCTTGCTACATATTCCAGACAAAGACTTCCATAGGAAACTCCTTAAAAGGGGTCATATAACTGTTGCAAGAGTTCCACTAGTTCTTCAGCAATGTAAACCAGCATTGGAGCTTCATAAAGACACCCATTTGACTATGCCGATATGGGTAAGGTTGAGAAATCCGCCCTTCTCCTTTTGGTCTGCTCGATCAATTAGCAAAGTGGCAAGTGCATTGGGTAAGCCCTTATATGTGGATCAATGTACTGAACATATGAAAATGCTAGCTTTTGCCCGTGTTTGTGTAGAGATAACAACAAACTAACCCACTTGTGATTTTATTGAGCTAGTGCATAATGGTATAACTTGTGAAGTTGCTGTGGAATATGAATGGAAACCAGTTGCTTGCTCTGGATGCAGCATCTTTGGTCTTAATTGCAACTCGCCTGCTATTCGGAATTCTGCTACTCATGCTTATGAAGATGTTCATGCTGCTACAGTTGCAGTTCCTCAGGAATTGGTGAATCGTGCAAGCTCCTCCCATGTTCCTACCTCGAATCCTACCTCCCCTATTGCGTCGGTTGCCCCTGCTTTATCTTAATCCCACCAGAAGAAGAGTATGGAAAGAGTATAAGATCCTCTAGACCCTCATAAACCAGTAGATGAATAGACTGCACCTGAAGTAGGTTCCTCTGCCTCGAAACTTATACTAGAAAATCCATATCAGACTATGCCTTTAGACACTATTGGTGTTGGTTGCTCTATTTCTAGTGATGATCGAGAGGTGGCCTTGGCTTTGGCCTCAATTCCTGCTGTTGCTAATCCATCTCCAATTGATATGGAATGGAAGCAGGTTAAAAGAAAGAAAAAGAAACTACCTGCTGCTAAAGAGGATGCTTCTTTCAGCTTATTCCAGCCCAACGACAAGGGCCAGTAGTTAAAATTGAAGGCCTCTGCTCCTGTAAAAACCCCCAACGATTCCTCCACTTAAGATTTCTAAAAGCCTCCTTAAACCGTCGTCCAAGCAGGATGTACGTGCAAAGAAGGTGGATCTACCTGCCTCCTCGGAACCTCCTGATTGTTCGGATGAAATCTGCAGCTCCTAGTGTCCAAGCTGGTTACGATAATAAAGACTTGTTGTCTATTAACTCTCCTTCCCCCACATGCCCTTGCATCAACTGCTAGGGCTGTAAGTATCCAAGACCAATTGCTTCTACTGCAACTTGATCCGCCTCCCTTGGTGGTGCCTAAAGCAACCATTCCTGGTCGCAAGCCCTCTAAAAAGAGGTAACCCTATTCCTTCATTTTGTAAATATGTATATAGGCTTTTGGAATATTAGGGGTATGATGGATCCTATCAAACGTGCGAAGATTAGAAGATTTGTTTCTTCAAACAAACTTTGTTTGGTTGGCCTTATTGAGACGAAAGTCCATGAATCCTTGTTTGAGTCCATCTCCTCTACCTTGTTAAGAGGATGGGAGTGGATGGAAAATTATGAGTTCTCTCCTCGTGGCAGAATTTGGGTCGGTTGGGACCTGGGTGTTGTTAGCTTCATTCCTTTTTCTACCAATGCCCAAGCTGTACATGGTTGCCTTTAAGCACAATCTCTCTAACACAAGTTGTTGTATCTTGGTGGTTTATGGTGAACATACATTTTTGCGGCGAAGGGCCCTCCAGGAGGACCTCATCCACTACAATGAAGTGTTGCAGGACCAAGCTTGATTAGTAGCGGGAGACTTCAACGCCATAAAAGATCCTTTTGATCGGGTTGGAAGCTCCAATGCCTGGATACCTTATTTTGACAAGTTCGGCCTTTGCTTAGCTCAGACTAAGCTAGCGAATCTCAAGTATGTCGGTCTTTGCTTCACTTCATCTACCTTGGCAGGTGCTACGAGAAAGATGAGGAAGATTGATCGGGTTTTGATTAACACCAAATGGAGTCTCGATTTCTCGTTCTTGGAAGCTTCTTTTTTGAACCTGGGGATTTCTGATCATTCTCCTATGATTGTCAAAGTTCTCGACCCTACCTTTAGAAGGAAGACTTTAAAATATTTTGATTTTTGGTTGGATCACCCAAATTTCTTTTCTATTGTGCAACCTTCTTGGGATAGCCCAGTTATAGGTGTGCCTATGTTCAGACTCATTTCCAAGCTGAAAATTCTCAAAGGTCGCCTTAAGACTCTTAATAAGGAGGCCTTCTCAAACATCTCGATGCGGACGGCGGAAGCAAGGGAGGCCCTTCGTGCTACCCAGGTTGGTCTTCAAGATGACTCCAATAACTTTACTCTTGCCGAGCTTGAAAAATTACAGTGACGTATCTTTGTTAACTTGAGGAATCACGAAGAATCTTTCTATAGACAAAAGTCAAAAGTGAGGTGGCTTAAGGAAGGGGATAGGAACACTAAATTCCTCCACCATTCCGAAAAGAGTAGACAGCTTAGTAATCGGATCCTTTCTATTAAGGATCGTTCGGGCTCCTTGATTATAGACCCTGTCTTATTGCCGCAAGTCTTTGTCTCTTTTTCTTGGACCTACTCTCACCTCAAGTGGCTCTTTCCAAGCCCTCACTTCAATAGTTGAAGTTGTATGTTCGCTGGCCTCTCTCAAACGCTCAAGTCTGTTCTCTTGCCAGCCCGGTTACCGACCTAGAGATAAAAAAAAAAAAAAAAAAAAACACTCTTTTTTCCCTTGCTAGAGGCAAAGCCCCGGGTCCGAATGACTTCACAGTTGAGTTTTTTAAGACCAACTGGGGAATTGTGGGGCCTTTGGTCCTACAAGCGGTCAAGGATTTCTTCTCTTCAGGCTGCCTTCTAAGGGAGGTAAACAATACTATCATTGCGCTCGTCCCTAAAGTTCCAAATGCTTGTGCTATCACTAAGTTTAGGCCCATTGCGTGCTATAATACTATTTATAAGGTTATTATTAAAATCCTAGCTAATCGCCTAGCGGTAATCCTAAATGATGTGATTAACCCTTCCCAAAATGCCTTCGTGAAAGGAATGAGGATTAGAGATAATATCCTTCTAGCACAAGAGTTGTTTGATTGCTTTCATTTAGAACCTTATCTTCCAAAATGTGCTATCAAAGTTGATTTTCATAAGACATATGATACCATCGATTGGGATTTTTTGGAGCTTACACTCATGGCCTTCAAATTTCCTAAGTGGATCATCCATTCAATAATGGTTTGTGTTCGAACGCCGAAATTTTCTATCTTTATCAATGGCGAGTTGTATGGTTTCTTCTCTGCTAGTTGTGGCCTTCGTCAAGGGGACCCCATATCGCCCTATATGTTTATTCTTGTCATGGAGGTGTTCTGAGGTATCTAAGTGCTTGGACTTTGGTCAAAGAGTTCAAGTATTTTTGGAGGTGTAAAGTGGTGAAGCTTTCACACCTCTTCTTTGCCGACGATGTATTTTTCTTTTGTCAGACTGACTGGGTTTCTGTGACTATGCTTAAAAGGAGTTTGGATATATTCTCTTCCTGGAGTGAATTGATTCCAAACAAGGACAAGAGTGAGATTTTCCTCTTGGGTGGTCCTCCTTCCCTTCGTGATAATATTCGGTTAGCATTTGGATTTCAGGAAGGGAAGCTTCTCATTCATTATATGGGTGTACCTATTATCACATCTAGACTTGGCAAAGCTGATTGCATCATCCTCATTGACCGAATCACCGCAAGAGTTCAATCCTTGACTCAACGTTTTTTGTCATTTGCTGGCAAAGTTCAATTAATAAGGTCAGTTCTACATTCTATTCAAGCATTTTGGGCCAGTATATTCACTTTGCCTTCCGTGGTTTTAGAAAGTATTGAACAAATTCTAAGACAATTCTTATGGAAGGGCACTACCCTTGGTCCCGGGGGGGGGGAGTGCAAAGTTTCTTGAGACGACGTTTGTCTTCCGAAAGTTGAAGGAGGCTTGGGTATTTATAAGTTGAAGGATTGTAACAAAGCCTCAATGCTCAAATACATATGGATCCTCTTTATTGACAATGAATATTTATGGTGCCGTTGGATTCATACTAATTTCTTAAAGAAGAAGAATTTTTTGATTACTTCCCGTCCCGCCGTGTGCTCTTGGGCGTAAAAGAAAATCCTGCTTCTTAGGAAATACTTTAGGCTATCTTTTTTCTAGGAGATTGGCAATGGCTTTGACATATCTTTATGGCATGACAATTGGCTATCATGTGGCCCTCTAGACTTTTTGGTTTCGACTACTCTCTTAGACAGCTTCGAACTCCCGAGCTATGCAGTAGTGGCGGATCTCTTTTCCCTCGTGGGTCACACGCTTAAACTATTCCTAGAGAGTTGGAATATTTCTCCCCCGGTTCTTTCCATTTGTCAGGATCGTTTCTCCTGGCGCCATGATCCTTCTAGTTTGTTCTCAGTTGCTTCTACTTGGAATACCATTAGAGCTAAAAAAGACCGTGTGCCTTGGGCCTCTTTCGTTTGGGATAATGCAAGTGCCCCTTGATTTCAATTCAATTTGTGGTTGATCACAAAAAATTGGCTTCCTACTCAGATGCTCCTTCTCTCATATGGAAGAACTGATTATACGGTTTGTGCTTTCTACAATGCCGTTCCGGATTCTATTGACCAAAATCTTTTTTTTTATTGTGACACCTCGGCGACGCTTGCTTACTTTTGGGCTACCAAGTGCAACCTTCCTTGGAGGAGCAGATTGTGGATGGACAATCTCTCTTGGGCGCTGAAGTTCTTAACGGGTAATGATTTCTTCCATTGTATTGCGCGTTTCTCCTCTGGTACCATGTGCCACCTCATTTGGAAGAAGAAGAATAGCATCATCTTTCGGGGGGAAACCTTGGTGGACTCGGCCCTAAAGAATCACCTTATCAAGGTTGTCAAAGACAAAGCTCTTACATTTAAGAATGTCCCGAGTAATCCAAGGAACAAGAGACTTCAGAGAAATTGGGGTTTCGACCCCATGGTCTTCATGCAATCGTCCACATCTCCTTAAGCGGTTGTGTGTGTTTTGTTTCTTCTCCACTAGCCTGTCGTTACTTAGGCTCTCCATTCTTCGTCTTTCTTTGTGCTAGTCGAGGTTTGTTGAGCTAATTGTAGTGTGGCTTGTTCTTCAGCCTTAGGCTATGTTGTTTTGGTTGTTGTTTCCTTTGGCTTTTACTTCGGCTCTCTTTCACTCTTGTTGCTATTGCAGCTAGAGTGTAAGTTTTTGGCGCCGGATGTTTGTATATTTTTCCTTAGCTCATTATATCTTACTTTTACAAAAAAAAAAAATAAAATAAAATAATAATAATAATAATAATAATAATAATAATAATAATAATAATAATAATAATAATAATTGACAATAAAATTTAACGAGAGTAAATTTGTCACAAGTGTACCAGTTTTGGATATTAATTTGGGATTTTTTGTGATCAAGAAAATAATTTGGGGTAAATATGTCACGGTTGTACCGGTTTGAAGTTTTTTAGGGTATTAACCTTTATTTTTATGATAATTTCATATTGATTTAATTACAAAATCATGTCAGTCTTCACATTAGTATCACAACATGTTCTTTGCAGGATCACATGAATGATTGCTTCTAATGATTCCAAAATCTGCAGTAGTTGCAGCTACTACAACTCATTTATGGATTTGTATTTCTTCGAAAATTGAACTGAATCAAACCCGCTATGCATCCGGCATATATATTGGAACGACTTAGAAGATTGATTGTGTAAAATATGGGTTTTGACCCAGTCAAAAAGAAAAGAAAAAGGTAGAAGTTTCAGCAGAGAGAGAGAGGAATCGAGAGTTTTCGAGAGAGGGAAAAGAGAAGAGAGAGAGAGAGAGAGAGAGAGAGAGGAAGAAAAGACAGAAAAAAAGGGAAAAAGAAAAGAAAAAGGAGGAGATAAAAGGGAAAGAGAGAAGGAAAGAAAGGGAGAGAGAGGGACGGCAGAGAGCTCGAACATAGAGAGAAGAAGAAGAAGAAGAAGAAGAAGAAGAGAAAAGAAAAAGAGGGGTTTCGCGCTTTCTTGTCATGGGAGCCTCGCCAAGCCGCATAACTACGTAATGCAACACCCGGTAAGCGCTCGCGCCGCCCATTTGTTTAATTGGAGTAATTTCAGACCTAGGGCTTGAAATTCGGAATTTTGGAAAATCGAGCGGCGAAGTATGATTTTTGAGTCGTTAAGCTGCATATTTTTATAGAAATGGTACTTTGGGATGTTGTGAAGCTATAGTATCTTACGAATCGTGATTTGAGCTTGCGGTTTGTCCGGAACGGAATTTTGAAGTCGGGGGCGCATGCTGGTACTGTAGCGAACAGTAAGCTTCGAGCTTTTTTTTTGTTGTTTTCGGTACTATTTTGGGGTGGCTGAGTTGGGATTGTTGTTGTACGTTAAGAGAGCTTTCTAAAGACTATAAGATGGCTTGAAACGGAATTTTGTGGAGGAAGTTATGGTGCGACAAAGTTGGCGCATGGGCTGCGCCTTGAGGGAAATCGATGGGTTTTCGATAAATGCGAGCTTTCGTGGTGCATAGGTGTCGTTTTATTGAAAAATAGGCCTAGTATAGACGAGTCGTTATGCGAATATCCTTTTTACTTGGTCTTTTGATATTGTTTTTCCGTTAATTGTTAGGGATCCGAGTGCGTTGGTTCGAGTGAGCGTTGTAGTTGATTTTCGACTTTCCCAAGTGAGTGGTGCTATCTCTTCTAAGAATTTATAAGCTTATGTCTTCAAAATTATAAATATTTGATATTTGATAAGTTATGGATAAGCATGTTTATTGCATAAAAGTTGGATTGGGCATTTACTAAGTTTTGATATTTGAAAATAGCGTGGGAACTTTTTATGAATATATATTATGTTTGATGAACGAAGTTGAGAAATATTATATGTTTTGGGTTTGTGAAATCATTTCATGAAAAAGCTTGACTTTGAGATGATTTATGGAAGGTTATATAGATATTGATTTGTGATGAGCATTTTGAAATGTATTTGATTTGAAATTGATTTATGAGACGGGTCTTGAAATTATTTGAAAATGTTTTATGAAAAGTATTTCTGGCGGATAAGTTGAGTTGCGAATCTTTTGGGGATATATGAAATGATTTATGGATTTGGTTTGAGAATTATGGATGGTGTTGTTTTGGATTGATGTGGATGCTCAATATCGCTGTGAGTCCAGCGAGGGGCTTATGGGTATGCGCATACTATTCTAAGATATCTTTGTGGGCCGAGCCACCGGCTAATAATAGGTGGAGACCTTGCCAAGGGGGGAATCTTGGTCGCCTCGTCACTAGGCATTGTATCGTGACCATAGTTTGATATTGAGCAATTGATTGGTCAATGGAGTAGACCATTAACATGTGATATGAGATGGGTCGATGGAATGGACCATCAACGTGTAATTTGAGATTAGTCGATGGAATTGACCATCGACGTGTAATTTGAGATTAGTCAATGGAATGGACCATCAACGTGTACTTTGAGATTAGTCGTTGGAATGGATCATCGACGTGTAATTTCATTTGATTATCAATGTGTGGTTTGATGAGATTAATCAATGGAATAGACCATTGATTCATGTTTTATGAGATTAACCAATGGGTTAGACCATTGGCATTTGCCTATTATTATCTTGAATATTTTTACTTCGAACATATTGTATTAAAGTAAGAAATGTTATATTTTGGCCTTGAATGTTTGTTAAATTTCTGGGTTTAGTGTGGTATGAGATTAACCAATAAAATGGACCATTGGCATGTGAATTAGTGAAATTGATTAGTGGATTAGACCATTGATGTTTATTTCGATGTTATTATGAAATGATTATTTTTGCTATAAATATAGCTATGTGAAAACATATGAAATTTATTCTTATTACTATATGTTTGTTATATCATATATTTGGGTTAAAAGAGTTGCGGTTTGATTTTATAAATATGCATAGTGGGTGCTCGATCCACTTAGAAGAGATGCACTATTCACTGAGCTGTGGTTGCTCACCCCTCTATTTTACAATGTTTTTCAGGTCCCTCGATTAGCGATGAGTAGATACGAGAGCGATATGGATGTGGGGACTTATAAAAGTTGGATTTTTTGAAGCTTTGAGGTTGTGTCCTTTGAATGGAAGGACGGCCGTGTCATCCCCCGTTCACGTTGGTTTTGGGGTGTGACAGATTGTTACCTATGTCCCGGTGTGTGTAAATATCCGTAAACAAATAGGACAAGTTCAATGATTGTGTTGAAATCATCAGCTAAAACAATCTCTCCGTTTGGGTGGTACCAATTTAACACTACTTTTTGAACCACTAGGCCTTCGCTTTAGTGGCAACTGCGCATCTCTCTTGGTGTGCGAGAGCCAGGTCGGGGTTCGATTCTCATATAAGAATTCGAGAAAAAAAAAACTGCTAGAATTGAAGCACCGTGACACCTTAGGGCTGATCCTATAGCACAATTTACAAGAAATTTCAGACTGATTGTCCATGTTCAGTAACGAACATGTACTTTAGTGTAATTTATAACTGCAGTAGTAAAATGAGGTGACTGGTGTAATTTATAACTGCAGTAGTAAAATGAGGTGACTGGTGACCTGTTTATCTAGTAATGTACAAGTAAGTTACAAACAAAATTGAATTTAGTAATGTCTAGTTGATCAGAAAATTACCACTTTCATTTGACTTGTACTGGTGGCTACCAAATTTCTGTTTTACCATCAGTATGCAGTTAAGCAAATTTAGGTGCTTAAACTTGAAATTATTGATATACAGTTCCGTCTGTGAAATCTACCATCGTTAATGGAATGTATTACCATGGAATTTCTCCTTTTTCTTTCCTCCCCGTTTCACATTGCATTAATACCTTGCAACAATTAGCCTCCTTTCAGCCTTCCTATCAGTGCTGCTTGTTGTTCGGCTCATACTATTTCAAATTTTAGGAACCTGCGGCTAATAACCATCAAAGAAAATGGGTAAGTGATGCTTGCAGTTCTTCCAACGCTCGCCCCTTCGTCTCCGGGACTACCTTCAGGGTGAATAAGACTGTGAGACCGCATATGCACGCGAATATGAAAAATGTCCCTGAAAGTAGAACAATCCAGATTGAGCACAGACGCTGAATGCATCACAGACAGGAGAGAGAGAGAGAGAGAGAGAGAGAGAGAGAGAGAGAGAGTACCAGGTGCGCTCCATTCGAACATGAAGTTGAAAGTGTAAGTGACAATCCAGGAACAGGACCCATTCGCAAATGTCACCAGGCTCCCGGCTGACCCTTTAATGTTTACAGGGAAAATCTACAGAGAACGTATTCACTGAGAATAGTCTTGTCATAAAGATTCCCCATTGCAAATTTAGACTGAAGTCATGTACCTCAGACATGATAACCCATGGTAACCCTCCCATGCCAAGCGAGTAGCCTACGCAATACCCCTAAACAAAATAGTCGTCTGTCAGCAAACTTCAAGAGAACGAGTCATTGCATAATGGTTTAAGATGAAAAGAGACAAGGAAAAAAGGCACTCCTATAGAAACTTACGATTTGTGCTACATACGCCAGAATTGGGGTCACTGCCTTCCAATGATTAAGTTCCTGGTTCAGCAACAGAAAAAATAGAAGGAAAGAATAAGGTCGCTTAAAAACATCGAGAGCCATGAGTGGGAATAGTTGTCGTTCATGAAACCTGAATGAAGAATGACAACCCTAGAAGAATGCAACTTAAGGACATTCCAGCCGACGAAATCTGCAAATAAAAGTTGGGTTTGGGCTCAGTATCTCGAAAAGTGGTCTCATTGAGGCGATTATAGAAAATGTGTCATTTTTCCTAACCATCAGAAGCGGTCGTCTTCCAGCTTTATCAATCAAGATTACACTAAGAGCAGTCGCTGGAATCTGCAAAACATGTGTAGAATCTTCAGAAAATATGATGAAATAACAAATTCTTGTTTCACCGCAATTCTAGATGGCTTGTACCTGGACAATTGCTATGCTTCTGGTACCAAAGGTACTTGAGAAGCCTGCCATGATAAAAGATAAAGATGACCAAGCCTTTATTATTCATAAGTTACTAATGTATTTAGTGTTTGATTTTACCAGCTGATTCAAATATGGAGCTTGTATAGAAGGCAAATGCATTACTCCCACCGAATTGTTGAAGCATCATCAACCCGACTGCTATCTAACAGTTACAAGATTAGGAAAAGAATCGCAAACAACTTAAATAATTTGGTGGGCATTCTCACCATAAGTGGACGAGCATATTGTCTTTGGAACAAATCAAGAATTCTAGACTGGGACTGCTGTTCAAAAGTCTCTGTGTAGTCCTATAAGAAAATTTGAAATGAGAGCACATCATTGCCAAAATATCATACGCTTTCCAATTATAAGAAAGACATGCCAGATTGAGGTATTACTCTGATATTGGCTGCTTCGTGAGTAATATTGACACTTTTGCCTCTAAGTCTTTGTAATGTGACTTCAAACTCCTCTTGGTGGAGTCTTACCTGCAAGTGACTATGTGCTAGTAATCTTCCGTACAACAAAAGTGCATGGTTTTGGCTTCATCATCCAGTTCTATGATTTTACACAATTAGCCTGTTCTTATAAGGGTAATCAACGCCAATTGGCTTGTTTCCAGAGGTGCCATTAAAATGTTAATTCTATGCCTCAACTCCACTAACAACTTACCAGCCATCTAGGAGACTCTGGAACAAAGAACAAACCCACAATTTGTATGACACAGGGAATTACACCTGAAGATGAAATCACCAAGAATGACCCTCCGATATTTTCCCAACTTATTCACCGCATAACATAAAAGAAGGAAGCAGAGAGACTACTGATCAGAGCCAAGATGCGCCAGGAGACAATGGTTCCAAGGAAGTAAATCAATGAAAAGCCACAGCATAACATGAACTGCAGCAGAGGTCAAGTGTGTCGGTGAGCAACTGAATTGTCTCAACTCAAATTCAATTTCTACGTTGTCCAAATTTTTTGACCTGATTGAGTGTTGTGAATGCTCCCCGAACACTTGTTGGTGTGATCTCTGCAATGTACACAGGTACCTGTGTGGAAACAAAGATAATAATCAACAGCACATTGGCAGCTTCAACTTCTAGAAATTTATTAGGACAATAAGTCCGAAGCTTCCTGCATATACCACGTAACATATAATCCCAACGCCAAGCCCGTTTAGCAGTCTCCCAATATCCAGCCACCAAGCATTCTGTAGATTCAACAGACATACCATTAAGTGCACGCTCTATCTCACTGCCTAAACCATGACTTGATTATTCACAAAAATAGGATGCCGTCTGTCTTAGCTGGAAGAAAATCAATTGCACGAGCGTGATCCCTTAATCAGCTAGGCAGCTAGTTTGAAGTGCAAAGTTCCACAATTGCAGTGAAAAATCACAAAAAACATCCTACAGGACTGATATCTAAATAAATTCATCCATAAGATAAGCATGAAAGGTGGAAAATGCAATTTAAATTATTAAGCCTGTTTATCGAGTCATCAACAATGAAGAAAACTTCTGAAGAGGCAAGAGGAAGGGTAGGAACCTTGGCATATGCTATGGAAAGCCATCCGGCGGTGCAAAATATTTGAGAAAGCCACATAGCCTGCATCAAAAAGATATGAGCCTCCCCTAATATCTGTTGGGATTTTCATTGAGCTTTCAAGAATGGAAGGGAGAGGTAGAGGCTCATTTACTCGTCTACGCCCAATCAAATCTGTTACCCTTCCATTTACCAGAGCTGCTATGAGGCTTCCAACTGTTAATAGTGAACTGAAAAGCGAATACTGCAACATAAAAAGGGGAAGAATATGAATACAAGATGGGTTCCACTTTCCATTTCTTGTTTGGATGTCACTGATACAGGTATCACTTTCAGTTAGTCTAGTAAGTCTCGTGCGTTTTATTTCACTCCAACAAATCTTATTGGACAGTATATTGATGGAAAGCAATTAGTATAGCGGCTGATAGATGAACAATCATAGAAATATAGCATGGATGCTTGATAGGACTTGCCGCTGCTGTGGAGAGGCCTAAATCATCCATTATGTCAGACTCGGCTGGTGAAGAATAACCGAACTACATTGCAAAAACATGCCACCAGTTAAAGTTAACTTCTACTTGGCAGCTACTAATCTTCTCAAGAAATGGAGCAAAAAGTATAGTTGATGAGAAAATTCCTCCACGGATGTATAATAAAGAGGCAGGCCAGAGGTCAGTTTCCAAATGGCATCTTTCTCACAAATGCGATTGAAGTAATTCATAAAGATTATTTGTCATCTTGTTTGCATAAATGAGTTTCGTGTCTGCTACTTGAGTGATCCTAAACCAGCTATGTGCTTTATTGTGGTTCAAGCTGATATTATCATATGAAGACACGGCAACTAGTATCGGACTGTTCGACACATCCTCTCCTCCTTTATCCCGGGTTGTGAGAGGAAAATATTACAAAGTAATTGTTGGAACAAATTATTACATGGTAAGATAATCCAGGTCATCTTATATCTTGGTATCAGCTAAGTGATCAAGAACATGACAGACAGGTGCTTCTGGAAAATAATTTTCCAACTTTTAGGCACCAAAAATAGTAGCAGATACATATTCGACCAGAGTTGCAGACAGATCTTGGTTGCTTCATCTTACTAACACCAAGGGTAAAATAAAAACCCAATTTTTTCTTGAAAACACAATGTTGACGAATAATATAAGAGAATAGAAAAACTTTGACGAAGTTATGTGCTCCTTTCCTCCTATCTTTTCCCAAGAAAATATTTTAGTAGAGCCTGAAAGAAATCATGACACTGCCTCCTTAGCAATCATCAGGTACACCGGAAAAAGCACCCTGATTGCTAAACTCACCTCCAATTCAATACAGATGTGGGAGAAAATGAGAATCAGGAATCAATAAAAGAAAATAGAGCTGGTTTTTTGGTGATGAATCTGACAGTTGATACAGTACTCACAGCACACCCAGTAACGAAAGAGCCGCTAACAGCGATGAGAGTGCTAAAAACGACAAGTGGCGTGACTGCAGGATCACTTGAAGACATGAAGGAGCTGCCATGACTGCCGAGGGCAGAGGCTTCTTGGGCAAGCAGAGGACCCGGCAATCCATCTTCACCTAACATTTCTCTCTCCAAATCTTTCACTTAAAATCTCTTCGGGAAAAGTCCTCAAGGAATGAAAATCGGCAAGAACGAGTCGAGAGTGAGTGTGAGATTGAGTGAGATGGTGGTGAGTTAGAGGCAGAGATGGAGAGTTCAAAGTAAAGGACTCTGTTGCATGAGAAGGTTTCTTCACTCCAAAGCTTCCTCATTATTTTATGTTCGCTTTCCTACTTTTTTCCTCTTTGAGTGATCATGCGATAGTTGCTCAAATTTGTAGTGGTTACAGTGGCAATTCACTCATTTCTGGTCGATAGAAACAACACCAAACTGCTAGTGCTACCTATCCAAAATATTTTGAAGAATAATTAGAGACGAGAGATAGCACGATGGAATACTCTTCAAGATTTTGAAATAAAAAACTTAGACAACAAGCATGGTGGGATACTTTAATACTTCCTCTCACATGCGACTTTCACCGTAAATTGCACAATTTCCAGTATTTTCCTTTGAATAACAGAACCATGCAGGTCTGAGAGATTATGAGATGGTAGCCATGTAACATTGTATGCTCGATAGGACTCAACGCTGCCATAGAGAGTGAATCCTCAACTATGCCGAGCTCGGTGGGTGATGAATAATCAGCCGGCATTGTAGAGATACGCCACCAGTTATGGTAACTTCTACTTGGTGGAGAATTACCTCATTAGAAGCTCCAGCCTAAGTAGAGAAGTTGCCTAGGAGATCACCAAAAATAAGAGATTACGTCACCAGAAAGTGTTTTTGTCAGAAGTAATTTCTTTTTTCTCCAAAATGCAATTACAAGTAGTGAAAAGTGAGAATTTTACGTCTCTTTGCCAAATTGAGTTTCCATGGCAAACATAATTGATCCTAGAGGAGCAACTTGAGTCTTTTCATATTGTCTGAATCATGACATCCTTAATCTTAAACAATCCAGATCAACCTACTCTGTGGGGTCTATTAACCCATGTGATTCACGACATCACACGAATGGAAAAAAAAAAGTTTGATCAATCACACAAGCAACGAGGCAAACATTGACGGAGCACTTTGTTTCTTCCTTGTTCTTTCTCTACCGAAACATTCTTTTGAATTCGAAATTAAATTCACGGATCTTGTTACTCTATTGACTTTCGGTACATGAATGATTGATTAATATAAGTGCACTAGAAGTCTTAAAATTTATCATGTAAGTGCAATTGAATTCTAAAACTTTCAAAAAGTGAAATCAACAGAAAAACTTAATTGGATCAATTTGACAAGTTTTGGAACTTGATTACACTTTTTGAAAATTTATAGATTCAATGGCATTTCATGATAAGTTTTAGAACTCAATAGTACTTTTTGAAAATTTTAGAATTCAATTGCACTTTTGTAAGAAGTTTTGGGACTTCTAATACACCTATACCAATGATTAGTTATTCTTTGATTAGCCTTTCATGGTTCAAATTGAAATCGAAGATCCTGGCTTAGGGGGTTTTTAATTCAATTTGGATTTTCAATTGATTTTGAATCACATTTGAGTTTCGATTCCAATTGATAGTCACAATCCATCCATATACTCCATGATCGAAAAAAAATTCTTGTTTATCAATATATGTATGGCCCAAATGATACTTAATTTTGTAAGAAATCCAAATAGTCCGAATACTGACAGCTTTCCAAGCGGAAACACAGGCGCTAAAACTAACTCTACATCGACTCAAACAACAGGGACTTCTCACTGCATCAATCGTTCTCGAATCGGACTGTTTGCAATTGGTTGAAATCCTTCACGACCGACGGCCGCCACCATGGGAGGATCGCCCGCTCTTTGACGAAATCCAGTCAATCTTGCCCCTTTTCTTGAATCTCCGTCTGCAGCACTGTGACAGGAGAGCCAATTTCGTCGCAGACTGGGCGGCCAAAGCTCATGGCCGATCGGATCTGCCCCCAAATTGGACTCTTTTTCCTCCCCCTGTAATGCAAGCTTTGCTCGCGGCGGATGCCCTAGTTTCTCTTTCGTTAAACGCTAAAGTGTAATGGTTGTTTATTTTCTATCTATTATCTTTTCTGACCAAAAAAAAAAAAAAACGTTTCTAAGGCTCAATTGCATTTCACACAAAATCGTAAGGATTTTTGGTCTAATTTTCTCGATCATAAAAAATTTCATATCTTTTGCGAGTGCAACAGCTCGACATTTTCTTAAATACATAATGAAAACAAAAGGCTGAGAGAAGTGAAATTTAAGGTTGTGACGTTAATATCGTAGGTTGTTGTGAGGACTTGCTTGCTCTTTTAAGAGTTCAAAGTCAATTGGGAGAGAGAAACCACAAGACGGGAGAGGAAGATCGGAGAAGGGGCTGGGGCCGCTCCCAAACGCTCGCCGGTGACCGGAGAACTCCGTCGCCGGTCCACGTAACATTCGTCTATTCTCGTAAGTCTCCATCATTTCCATGGCAGCAAACTCCGAGCCCTTGCTTGCCCGAGCGGGGCACTCGGAAGCGCTCTCCTGGCCGACTAAACACTTGAGGCTTTGACGGGACGCGAACCCGACAGCCGGTTTGGGAGGACCGGCCTTCCAAACTTTCTGTCTTAACTTGGGAGCATGCATATTTCAGAACTGGATCCGGCGTTGGATATTCTCAATAATCTGAGCATTGTGGAAATGTATTATAAACATATGCATATGAAATATATCATCATGATGATATTTATGTGTTAGCATTGAGGAGTCGTGTTATTTGATTTATGGCTGCCGTCAATCCACGCGAGGTGATTTTATGAGATATGTATACATGCGTAGTTTGATTCTTATTTTGGGGCTTAATGGTCAACGTGGTTTCCAGGTAATCACAGCCGATGTAATTTTCGGGTCATAGCCATAGCCGACATGGTTTTTGGGGTCTTGTCACCGGGCGAAGCGTGACTGTAGGGTTCATGACATTAGCAATTGAGTTTCACCCTATGTTGATTACTATTGACTTGTGTCAGTATATATTGATATTTATGCCGCATTGTGTTTGGACTACTTGTTTGATGTGAATGCAAATATTTCTTAAAATTGCATTATATAAGTGGTATTAGCTACTTGCTGGACTATGGTTTTGCTCACCCCCTATTTGCCTTTTACAGATTTCGAGGATAACGACTAGTGATTGTTATACATTGCAATTGAGAGTATGCAGGTACTTACTTCTTCTTTTTTTGGGTCTACCCTATCTTTAACTCTACTCTCTTCTCTCTCTCTCTCTCACTTTTACTTTACCTCTTTGCAAAGTGCGGAATCAAACCTATGCGGGGATTGTTTGTGAAGATGAGTTTTGTTAATTTTTTAGGACAATGTTAAGACCTTGGAAAATGTTTTTTTAGTGAATTTTGCCTTTTAAATATTCATGATAGTGATTATAATTGGCGTGAAATATTTCCACTCTCTTATTAGCTCTTGACACCCCTCTATCTTGATAAAGAAGATAAAAAAGGTTAGAAATCATCTTAAATTAAAAGTGCGATCCGGAAAGATTAGTGTAATCAATCCAATGTGATAATGAATGTTAGGAGCTAATAAAAGGTAGAAGTACACCGGGTCTTATGATTTTGCAGTAGGAGTTATATTTAATAACCATCGTACTATTAAGTTGAATTGTCTAATAGTTGAATTGTCTTAGGGCTTTGCCCTTTATTTATTAAAGGGTGGTAGTGTCATTTCCCTTGAACAGCTTTGGTCTGCAATACTCTATAGGAAGATTTCATATGAGGTGTTGACAGATGACAAATGATTCTTGGATTAAACCTTGTTGGGAGCACATTTCATGTGTAAATCTGGAATAGACCAAGGGATGGGGGCGAGTACGTGATTAGGTTTGCCCGGGAAGGTAGATTTGTCCAGGTTGGCGAAACCTGGCCTGGACGCTATCTAACAATTAAATAGAAATATAAACTTGACTAGTAGCGCAGTAAAACCAATCACTCAGCAAAAGGAAAGGAGATCACATTGCTTTTTGCTCTTCCATTTCATGTTGGCATTAATTGTTTGCAAATAGGAGCAAAATGTTGATCCTACAAAAGTCTTTCGACATCCCAATAGGCGCAAATACAATGTTGTTAGTACTTATAGAAATCACATTACTTTAACTCTCTGCAGAAATATGGACTAGTGATGCTTGCACTTCTTCGAGGGCTTGCCCTTTGGTCTCTGGCACTAACTTCACAGTAAACAGGACCCCCAAACCACAAATGCCTGCGAATATGAAGAATGTTCCTGGAAAAAGCATAGTCCAGATGCAAAACGACTATCAGATAATGCATCAAATTTATCCAAGCGCAGTCACATTCGCTTATGCTCCAACTTCTGAGATCATACTACATAAACGAAGTCAACAAAGATAGAGAGCAGACCAGGCGCGCTCCATTCGAACATGAAGTTGAAAGTGTAGTTCATGATCCAGGAACAGGACCAGTGGGCGAACGTCACCATGCTTCCTGCTTTCGCTCTTACATTTACTGGGATATCTTCATAATGGGGAATCAAAAGCAACCAAGGGTCTATTGCTTTTAGTATTAATCATCATAAAATTCAATTAAAAGTTTAGGAATCACACCTCGGATATTAGAACCCATGGCAGTCCCGCCATGCCAACTGAGAGAAATACAAAATATGCCCAGTTGCATTATTGGTCGATCAGCGACTTCAGCGAAACTCACCACGCAGTTATAGACTAGGATTCACTAAGCTCTGCAACATCCTTGCAATTGTGCAGATCCTGTAGAGAAGGGGTAACAAAATGAAAGAACAAAAGTGAGTCGAATTCATCAAGAACCCCAAGGGTATTAGTAGCAGACTTACCCGCATGTAAAATGACAATCCTAGTATTAAACAGCTTAAGCACATTCCAGCAGTAGAAACCTGCAAATCGAGATCAAGCTCAATTTCAACTTTCAGGTGATTGATTCCTTTTCAAACCAAAAAATAGAGTTTCTTTTCTTTTCCTGAGCAACAGAAGTGGTCGTCCTCCAGCTTTATCATTCAAGATTACAGTAATTGCAAATGCTGGAATCTACAAAACATGTCAAACTATTTGGAAAAGCAACGTAGAGAATTCATATTTTAGGATAATGTTTCATACTTGAGTGTCTAGGAAATTCTCCCAAAGACAGAGAAACAGCTTACCACGACAATAGCCACGCTCCTGGTGCCAATGCTACTTGAAAAATCTGTCATGGACGAAAGTTTGTTGTGATTATTTCTTCACACTTCCTGAAGTAGTAGAGAAGCCTTTACCAGCTGATTCAAAAATGGAGCTTGCATGGTACGAGAAAGCACCAGCTCCACCAAATTGCTGAAGCATCATTAATCCAAGTCCTATCTAAGCTTTGTAATGATTGTAAAACGTAAGTCCTCAACAGACAGCATTGCATATAGATGGGCGAATAAATGCTTATATGTTGTTGAAGGAAAGCTCACTATGAGTGAACGAGCATATCTTCATTGAAACACATCTAGAAATCTTGAGCGAGATTGCCTTTCAAAGGTTTCTGTGTAGACCTGTGAGATTAATAGAAGAGAATGTGAGGCCCTATAACTCATCAGTCCTTGAGAGGAAAATCAGCTTTTACCTAGACAATTGTGAGAAATTGAGAATTTACTGTGATGTCAGATGCTTCCTGGGAAATATCAGCTCTTTTACCTCTGAGTCTCTGTAAGGCAGCTTCGAAATTCTGTTCTCAACCCACTTTTACCTGTAAATTCATTCCCATAGTGCATAGTTCTTGAAAGCATTGCAGTCCAGCTTTAAATTTAATTTTCGCACATGTCAGAGTGCCACTTGTACAAAACTAGTGTAAAACCCTGAAGGAATTCACCAGCCATCTAGGAGACTCTGGTATGAAGGATAAACTGAAAATTTGTATTACAACAGGAATTCCACCTAAAAAACAAAATGCAAAAGGCAGCCCTTTTCTTTTATTTTCTCAACTTTTTTATCAGGAATACCTGTTTATAGGGGGTCCCAGACACCACCGTACAGAGCCAAGGCGTGACAGGAAACAATGGTTCCAACAAAGAATGTCAATGAAAAGCCACAGGCTTGCATGGACTGCATTTCAAGAAAAATAGACCAAAAGGTGATGTATTGGCAGCATAAAGCAAGCAAATAATGTTCCAAGTTTATTCTTACCTGATTGAATGAAGCAAATGCTCCCCAAACATTTTTAGGTGTTATTTCTGTGATGTATATGGGCAAAAGAGAGGTGATGATCATCTATGTTCACATAAGTGTACAAGGAAGTCCAAAGTGCGTATTACCACATAGCTTGAGACCCCAACGCCAAATCCTATTAATGCTCTTCTGGCATCCAGCCACCATGCATTCTGCCAGGTGACATGTAGTGTACAGTTAAGTGATAATGAATAATATTGCACCCGGTTAAATTCTCATGGAACTCCAACACTAACGAGTAGTGCTGCCAGCATTCTGCCTACCAAATTGTGCTGGATTTGTACAGTCAAACCTTCTATGGACTCTAATTGTCTACATAAGACTTCCTTTTTTGGCTGTACAAGAGAAAGCGCGCAGGTCAGGAAGTGGTTAGAGAAAAGGAAATGAGATAAAAGCTAGGGTTTTGCTTCTTTTGGGTTTCCTTTCCTGTAGGAGCCGAACAGAGGGTTCTTTTAGTAGCAAGCTGCCACATTAAAAGAATCAAATTATGTAAATTTCTGGTTAAATTTTCTCATTTATTTTTCTGATAATTTAGTGTTGATTTAATTACAAAATCATGACTGTTTTCGCATTAATATCACAACATGTTCTTTGCTGGATCACAAGAATGATTGCTTCTAATGATTCCAAAATCTGCAGTAGTTGTAGCTGCAGATCATTTACGGAATTTTTTGCTCTTTGAAAATCGAACTGAATCAAACCTGCTAGCAGTCTGGCATATATTGGAAAGAAATAGAAGATTGATTGTTACTTATGTCTTAGTGTGTGCAAATATTCTTAAACAAATAGGATAAGTTCAATGATTGAGTTGAAATCATCAGCTAAAACAATCTCTCCGTTTGGGTGGTAGCAAGTTAACACTACTCTTGAACCACTACGCCTTTGCTGTAGTGGCAACTGCGCATCTCTCTTGTTGTGCGAGAGCCAAGTTGGGGTTTCGATTCTCATATCAGAATTTGAGAAGAAAACAACTGTTAGGATTGAAGAAACATGACACTTGAGGGCTGATTCTATAGCACAATATACAAGAAATTATAGACTGATTGTCTGTGGTCAGTAATGAACAGGTACTTTAGTGTAGTTTATAATAGCAGTTGTAAAAATAAGGTGACTGGTGATCTGTTATCTAGTAATGTATAAGTAAGTCACCGAAAAAATTGAATTTACTAATATCTGGTTGATCACAAAATTACAACTTTCATTTAACTTGCACTAGTGGCAACCAAATTTCTGCTGTATTATCGGTCCACAGTAAGACGAAGTTAGGTGCTTAAACTTGAAATTACCGGTATACAATTCAGTCTGTGTAATCTAGCGTCGTTAATGGAATGTATTACTATGAAATATCTCCTTTTTCTTTCCTCCCCGTTTCACATTGCATTAGTACTTTGCAACAGCCTCCCATCAGCCTTCCTATTACTGCTGCTTGTGTTCGGCTCATATCAATTTAAATTCCAACAAACTGCAGCCAATAATCATCAAAGAAAATGGGTAAGTGATGCTTGCAGTTCTTCCAATGCTCGCCCCCTGGTCTCTGGCACTACCTTCATGGTGAATAAGACTGAGACCGCACATGCACGCGAACATGAAAAATGTCCCTGAAAGTAGCACAATTCAGATTAAGCATGGATACTGAATATATTACACTCACACAGGAGAAGAAGAGAGAGAGAGAGAGAGACAGAGACAGAGACAGAGAGAACCAGGTGCGCTCCATTCAAACATGAAGTTGAAAGTGTAAGTCACAATCCAGGAACAGGACCAATTTGCAAATGTCACCAGACTCCCGGCTGACCCTTTAATGTTCACAGGGAATATCTACAGAGAACATATTCACTGAGAATGGTCTTGAGATAGAGATTGCCAAGTGCAAATTTAGACTGAAGCCATGTACCTCAGACATGATAACCCATGGCAATGCACCCATGCCAGTTGAGTAAGCTATGCAATACACCTAAATGAAATAGTTATGTGTCAGCAAACTTCATCAGAACAAGTCATTGAGCAACGGTTCAAGATGAAAAGAGACAAGGAAAAAAGGCATTCTTATAGAGACGTACAATTATTGCAACATATGCCAAAATTGGGGTCACTGCTTTCCAATGATTAAGGTCCTGGTTCATCAACCAAAAAAAAAAAAAAAATAGAAGGAAAAAATAAGGTCACTTAAAAACATGGAGAACCACGAGTAGGAATAGTTATTGTTTGCAAAACCTGAATGAAGAAGGACAATCCTAGAAGAAAGCAACTTAAGGACATTCCAGCTGAAGAAATCTGCAAATAAAAGTTGGGTTCGGGCTCAGTATCTCGAAAAGTGGCCCTTGTTAGGCAATCATAGCAAATGTATCAATTTCCCTAACCATCAGAAGTGGTCGTCTTCCAGCTTTATCAGTCAAGATTACACTAAGAGCAGTTGCTGAGATCTGTCAGAATAAGTGTAGAATCTTTAGAAAATATGATGAAATAACAAAATCCGTCTTTCACCGCAATTCTAAATGTCTAGTACCTGGATAATAGCTATGCTTCTGGTACCAAAGCTACTTGAGAAGCCTGCCAAAATAAAACATTAAGATGACCAAGCCTTCATCATTCATCAAGCTACTAATGTATTTATTTTTTGATTTTTACCGGCTGATTCAAATATGGAGCCTGCATAGGACGAAAATGCACTAGTCCCACCAAATTATTGAAGCATCATCAGCCCAACTGCTATCTAACACTTTGACAAAATTAGGAAAAGAATTGCAAGAAACTTGAATAATTTGGAGGGCATTCTAACCATAAGTGGATGTGCATATCATCTTTGGAAGAGATCCAGAATTCTAGACTGAGACTGCCGTTCAAAGGTCTCTGTGTAGTCCTATAAGAAAAAGTGAAATGAGAGCACATCATCGCCAAAATATCAGATGCTTCCAAATTATAAGAAAGACATGCAAAATTGAGATATTACTCTGATATCGGTTGCTTCCTGAGTTATATTGACATCTTTGCCTCTGAGTCTCTGTAATGTGACTTCAAACTCCTCTTGTTGGACTAATACCTGCAAGTGACTATCTGCTTGTAATCTTTCTTGCTACAACTTGGCTTCGATATCCAGTTCTATAAGTCTACACAACTAGCAAATTCTTACAAGGGTGGTCAACACCAATTGGATTATGTTTCAGAGTTTAATTGCCATTGATATATTAGTACCTATGCCTCAACTCCACAGACAACTTACCAGCCATCTAGGAGACTCTGGAACAAAGAACAAACCCAAAATTTGTATGACACAGGGAATGCCACCTGAAGACGAAATCACCAAGAATGACCCTATGATATTTTCCCAACTTATTCAACATAACATAAAATAAAAAATGGGAGCAGAGAGTCTACTAATCAGAGCCAAGATGTGCCAAGAGACGATGGTTCCAAGAAAGTAAATCAATGAAAAGCCACAGCATAACATGAACTGCAACAGAAGCCAATTGTGTGTTGGTGAGCAAATGAATTGTCTCGACTCATTCAATTTCTACATTTTCCAAACTTTTTGACCTGATTGAATGCTGTGAATGCTCCCCGGACACTTGTAGGTGTTATTTCTGCAATGTACACTGGTACCTGTTTGGAAACCAAGATAATGATCAACAGCACATTGGCACGTCAACTTCTAAAATTTATTAGGACATTTAGTCCGAATCTTCCTGCATATACCACATAACATATAATCCCATAGCCAAGCCCGTTTAGCAGTCTCCCTATATCCAGCCACCAAGCATTCTGCAGATTCGATGGATATACCATTAGGTCCTTACTCTCTTTCTCACAGCCTTAACCATGATTTGATCATTCACAAAAATAGGATGTCGTAAAAAATTTCCTTGCATCTTATAAATTTATAAGTAAACGGTGATCCCTTATTCAGCTAGGCAGATAGTTTGAATTGTAAAATTTCACAAATGCAGTGAAAAATGACAAAAAAACCTGCAGGACCGGCATCTGAATGAACTCATCCATATGATGAGCGTGAAAGGTGGAAAATGCATTTAAAATTATTATGCCTTTTTGTTGAATCATCAACGACCAAGAAAGATTCCTGAAGAGGCTAGAGGAAGGGCAGGAACCTTGGCATATGCTATAGAAAGCCATCCCACGGCAAAAAATATTTGAGAAAGCCACATTGCCTGCATAAAAAAGAGACGAGAATCCCCATAATATCTGTCGGGTTCTTCATTGAGCTTTTGAGAATGAAAGGGAGAGGTAGAGGACCACTTACTCGTCTACGCCCAATCAAATCTGTTACCCTCCCATTTGCCAGAGCTGCTATTAGGCCTCCAACTGTTAACATTGAACTGAAAAGTGAATACTGTAACACAAAAAATTGGGAGAATGTGAATACGAGTTTTGATCCACTCTCCATTTCTCCGTTTAATATCACTAAAACAGATGTCACTTTCAGTTAGTCTACTAAATCTTGTGCGTTCAACAAATCTTATTTGACAGTTTATTGATGGAAATCAATTAGTATAGCGGCTGCTAGATGAACAATCCTAGAAATATCACATAAATGCCTGAGAGGACTTGCCACTGCTGTGGAGAGGCCTAAATCCTCCATTATGCCTGACTCAGCTGGTGAAGAATAACCACTCTGCATTGCAAAAACATGCCACCAATTAATGGTACAGTCTACTTGGCGGCTGCTAATCATGTCAAGAAATGCAGCGAAAAGCACAATTGCCAAGAAAATTCCGCCACAGATGAAAAAAATTAGTCAGGCCAACAGTCAGTTTCAAAGGGCATCTTTCTCACAAATGTGATTGAAGTAATTAACGAACACCATTTGACATCTTTTTGGCATAAAGTGATCCTGAATCAGCTAATTGCGTTATCATGGTTTGAGTCAATATTATTATATGAAAGCACGGTAACAAGTATCTGTCTGTTTGACTCACCTCCTCTGTCCCGGGTTGTGAGAAGAAAATGTTACAAAGCAGTCGTTGGAACATATTATTACAGTCTAAAATAATCCAGGTCGTCTAACGTGTTGGTATCAGCCAAGTGATCGAGAACATCACATACAGGTGCTTCTGAAAAATAATTAACCAACTATTAGGCACCAAAAACAGTAGTAGACACACACATTCAGACCAAGTAGCCGACACAGATCTTGGTTGCTTCATCTTACTTACACCAAGGCCAAAATGAAAACCCCGATTTTTCTTCAAAATACAATGTTGGCCAATGATATAAGAAAACAGAGAACTTTTGACCACGCTGTGTGCTTCTTTCCTCTCATCATTTCCTAACAAAAAATTTCAGTGGACTTGAAAGAGACCGGGACACAGCCTAGTTGGCAATCATCAGAATCATTTTTGAAAAAAAAAAAAAAAAGCACTTCGATTGCAAAAGTCAGCTCCAATTCTATACAGATGTGGGAAAAAAAAGTATATAGAGCTGGTTTCTTGGTGATGAATCTAAAAGTTGATACAGTACTCACAGCACACCCAGCAGTGAAAGAGCCGCTAACGGCGACGAGAGTGCTTAAAATGACAAGTGGCGTGACTGCAGAATCACTGGAAGACTTGATGGAGCTGCCATGACTGCCTTGGGCAGAGACTTCTTTGAGAAGCAGAGGACCTGTTGGCAATCCATCTTCTCCTAACGTTTCCCTCTCCAAGTCTTTCATTTAAAAGCTCTTCGTGGTAAGTCTTCAAGGAATGAAAATTGGCAAGAACGAGTCGTGACTCAACGTGAGAATTGAGTGAGATGGTGGTGAATCAGAGAGGGAGAGATAGACAGCTCCAAATAACGGACTCTGTTGCATGAGAAGGTTTCTTCACTCTTTATAGCCGTTTTCCAAGATTTTTTGTTCTTTGATTGATAATTTGAGTAGTTGCTCAAATTTATGGTAATAAAATTGCTATAAATATATGCACGGGGTCAATCCATTCATTTCTAGTCAATGGGATGATAAATAAATAAATTTAAAAATATCATTTACATTTTTCTTTAAACAAATTTTTTCCTCTAAGTTTTGTGCTACAAATTAAAATAATAAATGATATTATTTAATATTTTTCGTTTAAATTAATTCTAGGTTATTATTATTTTTTTATGCATTTATATATAAAAATATATTTAATATATAACGTATCGGAACCTATATCCCACAATATTTTTTGAGATGATAGCACAGAGAAGGGATACTCTTCATGTTTGGTCGTTTGGATTTGTAATCAATATATGACTTGATAGGATATGAAATTCATGAATTTTACTATATCGAATCATATATTTGGTAAATCGCAATACATTATTTAGTATAAACGACATAATGAATGTAAAAGCTCACCAATGCATATGGTAAAAATCTCTCACAATACTATTGCCTACTTTATTTTCATTTCTCTTTTCTTTTTATTTTCCTATTGTTTTTTAATTATTTTCCTTTTTTATTTCTTTTTTCCCTTCTATACTCTCTAATAAAAAAATTTATTAAATAATAAATTGTGCTAATATACTTAAAATACATAATAATTTCAATATATATCAAAATTTATGTTAAGATAGAATTAAATTCAATATATAGACAAAAATAATATTAAATTTAAAAAATTTTTTGTTATTTTGAATTTTTATACTAGAATTCAAATATTATTCATATTGAAATATAATATTAATTTTATTAATTTAGAAGTTTGTTATTCAAGAAAATACTTTCCTAGTATGAATATTAAAAATCATTTCACATTTATTGCACCTCTCATATGGAATAGTTTTATCCAAGCAATGTCCCTCTTATATCCGACTTCATCATATCTTGAGTAGGCATCAAATGTAGGATGGGATGATTTTTATCCTATCATGAATTTTATCTAGATGTAGCTTTAAAGAGTTTGAAATCAAAAACTTAAATAACAAGCATTGTGAGATATTTTAATATTTTGCCTCACATGCAAACCAAACTGATAGCACGTAAAATTGACAAATAAGATATGTCACAGGCCTTCATTGTTGGGCATCAATTCCTCAGAGGTAATGCAAAGCCATGATCACGAATTCATTGGTATTTGGAAACTTTGGGCCATATGACAATTGCGATTTTGATATGTTGGTCGAGCTACGAAATAAATATAGGTTGGAATCTAGTGCTGATACTCAGAATGGATCTAGAACTTTATTTAGGGTATGTTTATTTGGGCAAAAACATTTTCCACGAATTTGTTTTCTAGTCTTTCACTTGTTTGGTTTGCTATAAGTGATTGGTCAACGTAAAATGATTTACAACCAAAGAAAAATAGACATGCATGAAGTTAGGAAAATTTTGCCAAAAAAAAAAAAAAAAAAGTTAGGAAAATGAATTATTTAACATGAGAAGGGGAAAATATTATCCTAAAATGTGATTTTGAAGAAAATATTTTCTTTTATCATGAAGTAAGGAAAAGTATTCACTATAAAATGCACAATTCCCAGTTTTTTCCCTTTAATAACATAACTATATAGGCCTAATATATTATGAGATGGGAGCCGTGTAGCTTCGTATGATTAATAGTAGAGGTATTAAAATGGGTCATAAATTGGTCACTTGTTTATAACAAAAGATAGTTAAATGGGTTTCACACTTAAAGGTTTAAGATAAGTGGGTCTTAAGTGGGTTTTAAATGGGTTTGGTTGAAAACTCATCTTTAACAAAAACATTAAAATCCCTCCCTTCTCTCTTTAACTTTATAAAAATCGAAATTATAATTTTTTTTATTTTCTATTTTCTTTTTCTTCCTTTTTTATCTTTCTCCTTTTTTTTTTTTTCTTTCTTTCTCCTTCCTCCTTAGGTGACCGACTGGGCGAGCCTTATGCCCGACGAGGCAAAGGCCTCACCGAGGCGAGCGGGTGATGAATAACCAAAATGCATTGTAGAAATAGGCCAATAGTTATGGTAATTTCTTCTTGGAGGAGGATAACCTCATGAGAAACCGATTTTTTTAAATAATTATTTTAAAATTTAAGCTATAAAACTATTTTAGCAGTTGCTTGGAAGTATTTTAATAATATCTTTAAAAAAAAACATAGGAAAAGTTTTTCTAAATTTGTTAAAAAAAATTTTATTAATATGAAAAAGATTGCACGGCCATTGAAAATTGGTTAATGTCAATTTTCAGAACCCGATTCAATCCATGTCTAATTAATAGGACTCACCACTGCCGTAGGGAGCCTCAAAAATGCAATAGAAATCCAGTTAGTAGTGAAATGTGCAAAAAGCAATTCCAAGTAGTGAAATGTGCAAAAAGCCAAGCATTGATGGAGCGATTTGTTTCTTCCTCATCCTTGCTCTAATGAAACACTCGAATTTGAAATTAAACTCATGGATATTGTTACCTTATTGAATTTCGGGACATGAATGATTAATTAATCTTTGATTAGCTTTTCATTGTTCAAATTGAATTGGAAGATCCGGTCTATAGTTTTTAGTTGGAATTGGATTTTCCGTCGACTTTGAACAAAATTTGAGTTTCAATTCCAATTGATAGTCGCAATCAATCCATGTACTCCATGATCGTTAATATTCACGTGTTTTATCATTTAAATGTGGTAAAAAAATATACTTAATTTGGTGGGGAATCTAAATAGTCCAAGTTACGACAAATGGACGCTACGTCAACGAAATTATGACTTTATCGTGTGATTTTAAATTTCAAATGGTAGTGGCAATCACTAATCAGTCCATACACTCAATTATCGCTAAAATGGACCTGTTTTATCAGTTAGTTGCGGTCGAAATAATACTTAGTTTGGTGAGAAATCCAAATAATCCGAGTTCTGACAAGTGTAAGTTGCCACTAGCAAAATTATGACATTATTGCGCGAGTTTCCTAAACATTAAGATTTCCAATATGATTTTCTCTATCATAAAATTTATCATATCTTTTGCAAGTGAAATGCATTTTTTAAAATAAATAATTAACTGAGAAAAGTGAAATTTAAATGGTGCCGTTAATATTAAATTTCATTTTTCCACTTTTCTCCAAGCTTTGAGAATTTAAGTTTCGATGGCGATATTCACTTAAGTCTTCATCATTTCCATGGCAGCGAACTCCAAGCGCTTTCTTGCCAAAGCAAACCACTTGGAAATGCTCTTCTTGCCAACAACCAATATGGCAATTTAAATCAATGCGAATCACCGAATAAATAAAGGATAAACAATAAATGGCACTACAATTTTAGTAATTATCTTTGTTAGTATCTACGTATATGGGAAGTTCTAGTAATATAATTTACAAATAATCGGAGAATCAAAATTAAAATTGTTCATAAATCCAAATGTTTCTCATATCTAAGATATACTAAAATTCAGAATATTTATAAATAAATAATTTACTGATACGAAAAACTCACAGCATAAATTATCAGGTAGCTTAGGCTCGAGGAGTTCGCTGTGCGGCCGCCCCATTTCCCCTCGGTGTACTCTTTGAAGGAGTCCCTCTCTGTGGCTATTATTCACTTCTCACTTGCAGCTGGACTTGAACAGAAAACAAGGACAACCTAGGCTGACAACCTAGGCTAGTGCTGTCGCTCAAGGAGACCCCTGTTTAATCATTCACCGTGCGGCTACATATAGGAAGGCTGTAGCCATAAGCAAGCCTAGGGCTTCCTTGTCTGTTCTTTGAATTCACTTGGCCCCACTTGCCCTTCTTATTTTCGCACGGCCAGAGTGTGAAAGCCAGTGTGCCCCTTCTATTTGTTTTTGAAGTGGCTAAGAACTCGTCCTTCTCCCCTGTGCGATTAAAATTTGAAGATATTTATCCAAACGATTTTGTAATACAGCACAAACTTGATACATAAATTTACTATTTCTTCACTTGACTTGACATTTGAAGCCGAGTCGGATAGCTCATCATATATGTTGCTCTCCAGGCACCCAAATGGGCGCTAACTCTCTATAGACCTTGATTGTGCTCAACCAAAACTTCAGCTTCGTCGAAAGAACATGAATCATCATGTAAGGCAGGTTCTCCTCGGTCGCTAACTTCTTCATAACAACACTTATCTATTTGCTAAAAGATATCATAAATGAAATGGTACCGAATGTCTCCAATGAAACAGTATCTAATATCAATATGTTTCATTTGCTCATGGTACATCAAATTACATGTCATATATATCGCACCTTGATTATTAAACCCAAAGTCTGAGAGCAAACTTTTTAACCATATTGTCTCCTTCGCTATAAGGGTAGATGCCCTGTATGGGTGTGCAAAAGGACCAAGTGATGTAGCCATCAAGTACCACAGGAAGGAGGGTGAGTAGGCGATTATATAAAATCTTGACAAATTAAACTAGAATATAAATTATCAAGACCAAAGTTTGAACAAGGTTTGGATTTCAAAATAAGGTTCAGAATCAATTGTGTAGTAGAACAAACTTTAAAAGCACATTGCAATTGTGCCATATACTATAATGGTAAACAACAAGAGTTTAGGGATCACAAAAATTGCATACAAAATTTACAATGATTGAGGTTAGATTAAGCATATATCCACTCTCCCACGCTGACAGTATATTAGTTGGATTCCACTAGTTGATTAATAAAAAATTACAATATTGAGTAATAACACTTAGTGATAAATCATACGATCGCACTCATTTGTTCTTTTTGTACTTCTCTCACGGTCACAAAATTGAAGCTCACAAGAGAAAGTGGATCATCAAAGTTCGCTCGGATTTCGAAATTATAGATTTTAGGCCACCTCTATTTGATCCTTGGCACCTTGGTCTTCTTTAATACCTCTTCACTTCCAAACTAGCCAGTAGACAATCTCCAAAGAATCATCTTTTAATCTACCTATTGGACATTTATGTATTAAGAAGATTGAGTGGCCATCAAGTGACAAAAGCTAAATCTCTACTTGATTCTATCCACCCGTACAACTAGAGTCATGGTTTCCAAGAGTAGAGTTTCTCCATATAGAAGGAACTTGTCTCGAGATTGATTTGCCAATTGAATTAGATCGAGTCAATCAAATCTATCTAGTGTGAAATCCAAACCATATAACTAGCCATTATTCATTCTGGATTAGCATCATTCAAAACCTATCACTTTTAGACTTGCTACGTTATGAAATTGCTTCATTGTGAACTTGTCACATTATGTCTGAACTTGCATCGGGATGGGAATGAGAATAATTTTTTGAGTCTTTATCTTCCATATAAAGTATAAATTGAAGTCTAGTCCATCTGAAATAGACTTTACAAATTGTGCTTGAATTTGAGCTAGATCAAGATAACTTCATTCCAAGATTATTTTCCTAGACCAACATGCTTTAAGACAATTATCAGACTTGCTAAAGTCACACACACACACACACACACATTATTTTCCTAGACCAACATGCTTTAAGACAATTATCAGACTTGCTAAAGTCATTCATAAATGTTGCGGCGTTTTGTCGTCATAATACTGAATTAAGAGCCAATGGCTCGTTTAAGAGTATAATTAGGTCTCTCCTTATCCATCTCCGTGAGTTTGTAATAGGACACACACACATTATTGACTAATTTTGTCTCTTGAGTTTGTAATAGGATTAACCCCCACTTTTTATTTATTCTAATAAATCATTTTCTTGCTTTCTCAGCTAAAATATAAAATACAAACGAAGAATGAGAGGACCAATTGGAGATGTTCATAAATGTTGCGGCGTTTTGTCGTCATAATACTGAATTAAGAGCCAATGGCTCGTTTAAGAGTATAATTAGGTCTCTCCTTATCCATCTCCGTGATTAAATTAGGTTGATGTTGAAAAAAAATGGATCAAGTGATTAATGTTTTTAACTTTTATGGAGGTTAGGACTTCTAACATGAAGTCGAATTCTCCACATGTTCCCTATGTCAAGAAATTCTAGGAGGACCATTCCATGATCTTGGAAAAAATTAAATTCCTAACTTGTGAGCATTGTCTATTCATTCAACCCTTTAGTTTTCAATACTTATCAAAATTTATGACTCGCAATTTAACCCGAATTTAAGGCTAAACAAGCTTCGGTGTTCTATATAGAAACTAGGTTCATTATGATATTGATTGGTAAATGCAATTAGATAGGACCAATTCCATGGACTCACTCGCAGATTAGACAAGATCGGCAGTCTAGTTCTTGGTTTAATCCATGGGATCAACAACCGGTTCCCGATTCATTTTTCAAACCAATCATTAGTAGATGGTTCTCATTCTAAGGTAGGAATTGCCCATCCAAACCATGCTCACCCCCAGTGCCATATACTATGCCTCAATCAAAGACAATGTTGCATGGTTTCGTAAGGATACCTTCTAACACAATGTAAACACGTACCCTGCTAAAAACATGCATTGATTCAAGCTACCAATTCGAATCCACATTACCAATGGTCTCGCTACCATTCTTGTCCCTCCGGCACATTATACCAATGCCTGTTGTCCCCTTCAAATATTTTATCCGCTTCATAGTTTCCAATGAGTTTTATGAAGACACATCTTTTAATGGCTAACTATAATCAGGCCTAGTACATATCATAGCATACATAATACTACTTACTATACTAGAATAGATAACGCAGAATATATGCTCCTCCTCATCATCAATATGCAGTGATAACTTGTTTAGAAGTTTAAAGTCTTCATTAAAGATGAACTTGCAAATTTCACTAACTTCATCTTAAAATGTGTTATAATCTTCTCAATATATTTCTTTTGAAATAGATGTAAAACTCTTGCAGCACATGCAAAATCTCCATACCCAATATTTAATTGTCTCTTCAAAACATCAATATCAAATATATTCTTAACTACTATCAACATATAACAACAAATAAATCAAAGACCCATCCTCCAATCTCTTAAAATAAATATAGCTATCCATCTAACTTTTCAAATAATCCTAAGTAGCCATAAAAGTCATCAAAATATTTATACCACTACCTAGTAGATTGTTTCAGCCCATACAAAGATGTTTTTTAATGAGCAAACATGGTCTTTTTTACTCATAATAGCGAATCTCTAAAACCGCCTCATGTAAATCCACTCCTCTAATTTACTATAAAAAAAAAAAAAGTGTAATTTTCACATCTAGGTGCTCCAGCTCGAAATCCTGTGCAACAATTAAGGAAAGTAAAATATGAATAGAAGTTGTCTTGCCACAAAAGCGAACACCTCATTGTAGTTAATGCCCTCCCATTTTATATACCCCTTCGCAATAAGTCTCACCTTATATCTCGCTACCTTGATATCGAGAATGCCCTCTTTCCATTTGTAAACCCGCTTGCTTCCAACAATCTTCTAGCTTTTGAGTACTTTGATCAGCTCGTATGTTTGATTTTGATGTTGTGATTCCATCACTTGGGTCACAACCCCTAGCCGCTGCGACAACTTTCAACTAGCATTGCCTCAAAGTAAAACAAAGGCTTATTTGTCTCCATCTCGTCACCTACAATAAATGCATAAGTAATATATGTATAACCATAATACATTGGTAGTTTTATTTGACTTCTTTGTCTACTAGCAACTATAATGTGCTATGATTGTATTGGTGGTTGTCCAATATCGCCAATTTCAAGAACCACATACTCGTCTACAATTTCTACCTATGTTACCTCTGAGTTGGAGTCCCCACCTAAAACTCCACCTCACTACTGACCCCATGATATATTTACTCTGTTGATTATGCCGTAGGACTCCTTTATTGAAGCATTGTAGTCTCATCGAAGATCACGACTCCGTTGATTAAAAAACCAAGTGATCTAGGATCAATGCACCATAGTTGATAGCCTTTCAACCCATGTACATAACCCAAAATTATACTTTTTTTAGCATAAGCTCAAGCTTACCATCACTCGCATGAGCATACTCGTAATCTAAAGTGATCAATAGGTTTACTCGACCATACTTCCTAAGGATTTTTTCCACACGGTAGTAGATTATGGCAATTGATTAATCAAGTAAAATGCCTTGTTTAGTGCTTTGGCCCATAATTCCTTGCCTAGTCCTATATGCGAAAGCATGTATTGAGCTCGCTTAAGTGAAAACCTATTTTTCCATTCTATTATGACATTCTATTATGGTTTCTCAGGTCTGTGCTCATATTCCCTTCTCTCCCATAAAAATCGGTAAAATCTTTACCACATAACTCTATACCATTATCAATTCTAGAGCTCTTGATTTATTTATCTAATTATTTCTTAATCAATGCCTTAAATTTCTTGAACCGATTGAACACATCGGATTTGTGCTTCAACAAGTATGTACATACATTCCTCGAATAGTCATCAATAAATGTTAGCATGTATTGGACATCTCCTTTCGAAAGAATCGAAGATGGGGCCTAGACATTTGAATAAATATACTCAACTGGTTGCTTGGTCGAATGAATAGCTATAGTAAATTTAATCTGACCATGTTTCCCAAAAATACAGTGCTACATAAGACCAACTTCCCTATCCTCTGACCCTTCAATAACCTCTGCCCCATCTAACATCGTCACACCTACCCTACTCATGCGCCCTAACCACATATGCCATAATTGAGTCAAGTTAGATATTGACTTACTTGATGAAACTACAGCAGCTTCGGTCACAGTATAGTCTAGTAGATAATGCAGAGTATTAACTTCTTCCTTTTATTACTGTCACGGCACTTCGAGAGATCTTCAATACTCCACCTTCAACGGTGTAATTACACCCAATGTCACAAAGTGTCCTTGGAGAAATAAGATTCATTTGAGCTCTAGTACATGTCTCATGGTTGACGATGTGTGTACCACCCCATTGTACATTTGAATTCGAATTGTTCATATCCCAATAACCTTGCAGACTACATTATTCCCCAGTAGAAGTCTACTACCACCTATAGTCTACTAAGTAGTAAATTAGTTCCCATGAGGCATCATAGATAAGAACACCCCAATTCTAGAATCCATTTATCTCTTGACTTACCAATAGTCACACAAAAAATAGCCTATGCATCACTAGTGCTCACCTCGACAATGTTCGTCACACTACTTGTTGCATTCTATTTGTCCCCCCAATTTCTCCACTTTCGACAATCTCTTCTTACATGTCCCTTCTCATGATACTCAAAGCATTTCATGTCCCTTAACTTTATATGGCGTGAATTCGACCTATTTTTACCTCTACTACTATCGGACCCCCAATGTTGATATTTACCTCAAATCACTAGTCCCTGCACTACATCTTGCACTAGATTGTCATCTTGCAACTTTCTCTGCCACTTCTTAGAGAACAAGGTGGATTTTACTACTTTTGAAATAATCGTAGTGTGCCCCTATAGTATTGAATAGATAAAGTGCTCACATGACTTTGGATAAGAAGCTAACAACAACATGCTTTGTTCTTCATCACAAGTTTGTTAAACTCATTTAGGTGGGATTTGATAGACATGCCTTCCATATATTTTTAAATTGAAACATCATGTTCAATATGTACAAATGATTGTTCAAACCCTTCGTTAAATAGAGTACCTGAGATTTTGCCAACAACATTACGGTGTATAACACCTCATCCAATAGGTTCAACAGGATTATATTCATTGCCTTCCTCATTAGCCTTTTCATCATTTTTCATTGTTTCAAGCAACTTCCCATTGCTTTTCAATGCTTCGCCAAACTTGAGTTATTAATAGCACCTCAATCTTAATGCTCCATAAACTAAAGTTGTTTCTTTTCGTTAATTTTTTCAACATGTACTTTCACTCCAGATATAATTGTAATAAAAAAAATTCAAATGATAATAAGATAAGCAAAAGCCCCAAATCAAAATCCAGAAAATCCTATCTTCATGCTTCAATATCAATTGTCTAATATATTAATGCATAAGTTAACCGAGATCTTGTTAAAAACAAAAACAAAAACAATAAAGAGTACTAAAGATTTACATTGTTCGGTCTGAATATCGATCTTTATATCCATGAAAAGAATCGGCAGTAAATTATCCACTAATAATTAAATTGCTCATATGCTCGAATAATTTACACACCTAAATTATACCTAAATCTAAAATATTTATAAATAAATAATTCATTTGGATGTAAATTCATAGCATAGTTACCAGGTATTTTTAGTTCTGTCCACGACCAAGTAAAAGATAAAAAATCTCAACTCTCGGCTTCAAGGAGTTCAGTGTACAGCAGCTCCGTTTCCATTCGCTGGGCGTGCGGCTTCCTTCAACAAAGCCACTAGCGGCTACACTTCTCTCCGACGGAGTCCCGTCCCATTGTGCGGCTTCTATTCACTTCTCGTTGAAGGAGCCCACCTGCGGCCGGACTTGAAGAGAAAACAAGGACAACCTAGGCTAGTGCCTCGCTGGAGGAGCCCACCATTTAATCAGTCATCATGCCGCTACATATAGGAAGGTTATAGCCAAGGGCAAACCTAGGGTTTTCTTGTCTCTTTCTTTCAATTCGCTTGGCTCCACTTGCCTTTCTTCGTTTTTTTGGCACGGCCACAACGTGAAAACAAGGGTGCCCCTTCTCTCAGTGGCTAAAGAACTTTCTCGTTCTTCTTTGGGCGAATTAGAACTCAGATATTTATTTAACCGAGTTGGGTTTCGTAAATGGCTTAAACTCGAGACGTAAATTTAATATCAACACTCTCGGATTTGATAGGATGCAAACGCGATGGCCGTTTTGAGAGAACTGACATTCCAAACTTTCTGTCTTAACTAGGGATCATAGATTTGACGCCATTTTTCAACCTGTTTTATTAGTTTTGTGATTGAAACTGGTTACGCCTTGGAAGTACGTGGCATGCTGTTTCCACTAGACGCCTAGATCACTCTATTTGGTCTTGTATCGAGAGAGAACAAACGTTGCAACATTGGCGTCAAGTCTGGCCCGAAACTGGATATAAAAATGGAGGTTTTAGGACATGATATTTAGAAACTCGATCAGGCGTTGGATATTCTTAATAATTTTAGTGATGTGGAGATTTATTATGAAGATATGCATATGAAATATTTCATCATGGAGATATTTATGTGCTAATATTGAGGAATTGCATCATTTGATTTATGCTCATCATCGTGAGATGATTGTATGAGATAAGACATGAGATATGTATACGTGCGTAGTCCAATCTTGTTTTGGGGACTTAATCACGGCCAACCTAATTTTCGAGGTTATCATAGCTAGTGTGATTTTCGGGGTATAACCATAACCAATATGATTTTTGAGACTTGTCACCCAGCGAAATGTGATTGTAGGGTTCATGACATTGGCAATTGAGCTTCAGCCTATGCGGACCACTATTGATTTATGTTGGTATATTTATTGATAGTTATGCAGCATTGAACTATTGGACACTACCACCGGCCGCGGTGGCTCCATTGGCTAAAACTCTACTGATCCTCAACGAAAAGGTGAAGGATTCAAAACATAGGGGAGGCGCTAGGTATATTAAGTGTGACTCAGGGATGGTGGGTCATCCTGCTTAAAGTGTCACCTGGGAATTTACGGCGTAGCTGTCGGCTGCAAGCTGATTCTCCAGCACCAAAAAAAAAAAAAAAAACCATTGGACACTCGTTTGATGTGAATGCAACTATTCCTTAAAATTGCATTATAGAAGCGGTATTAGCTACTTGCTGAACTATGCTTTTGCTCACTGCGTGTTTACCTTCTCCAGATTTCGTGGCTAACAATTTGTGATTGTTACATTGCAAATGAGAGCACGCAGGTTTTTTTTTTTTTTTTTTGGGTCCGAGTATGCAGGGAATTTTATTTTGGATCTATCCTATCTTTAACTCTCCTCTATTTTTACTCTGCCTCCGTGCAATCAGTATGCAGTTATACAAATTTAGGTGCTTAAAATTGAAATTATCGATATAGAATTCGGTCTGTGTAATTTATTGTCATTAATGGAATGCATTACGATGGACCTTCTCCTTTTTCTTTCCTCCCCGTCTCACATGGCATTAATACTGTGCAACAAATAGCCTCCTGTCAGCCTTCCTATCGATGCTGCTTATGTTCAGCTCATACCAATTCTAATTCCAACAACCTGCGGCTGATAATCATCAAAGAAAATGGGCAAGTGATGCTTGCAGTTCTTCCAATGCTCGCCCCTTGGTCTCCGGCACTACCTTCATGGTGAATAAGACTGTAAGACCGCATACGCACGCGAATATGAAAAATGTCCCTGAAAGTAGAACAATCCACGTTAAGCATACACAAACGGACAGGAGAGAGGTGGGGAGAGAGAGAGAGTACCGGGTGCACTCCATTCGAACATGAAGTTAAAAGTGTAAGTCACAATCCAGGAACAGGACCAATTCACAAACGTCACCAGGCTCCCGGCTGATCCTTTAATGTTTACTGGGAATATCTACAGAGAACTTATTCACTGAGAATTGTCTTGTGATAAAGATTACCTAGTGCAAATTTAGACTGAAGCCATGTACCTCAGACATGATAACCCATGGTAATCCCCCCATGCCAAGTGAGTAAGCTATGGAATACGCCTAAACGAAATAGTCATCTGTCAGCAACCTTCGTCTGAACGAGCCATTGAGCAATGATTTAAGATGAAAAGAGACGAGGAAAAAAGGCACTATTGTAGAGACTTACAGTTATTGCTACATACACCAAAATTGGGGTCACTGCCTTCCAATGATTAAGGTCCTGGTCCAGTAACAGAAAAAATAGGAGGAAACAATAAGGTCGCTTAAAAACATCGAGAGCCTTGAGTAGAAATAGTTGTTGTTCATGAAACCTGAATGAGGAATGACAATCCTAGAAGAATGCAACTTAAGGACATTCCCGCCGAAGAAATCTGCCAATAAAACGTTTGGTTTAGGCTTAATATCTCAAAAAGTGGTCTCATTAAGGCGATTATAGAAAATTTATCATTGTCCTAACCATCAGAAGTGGTCGTCTTCCAGCTTTATCAGTCAATATTACACTAAGAGCTGTTGCTGGGATCTGCAAAACACGTGTAGAATCTTTAGAAAATGTGATGAAATAACAAAAATCGTGTTTCACTGCAATTCTTGATGTCTTGTACCTGGATAATTGCTATGCTTCTGGTACCAAAGGTACTTGAGAAGCTGCCAAGATAAAAGATAAAGATGACTATGCCTTCATTATTCATAAGTTACTAAATGTATTTAGTGTTTGATTTTACCAGCTGATTCAAATATGGAGCCTGTGTAGGAGGCAATTGCGTTACTCCCACCAAATTGTTGAAGCATCATCAGCCCGACTGCTATCTGCCAGTTACAAGATTAGGAAAAGAATTGCAAGCAACTTGAATAATTTGGAGGGCATTCTCACCATAAGTGGACGAGCATATCGTCTTTGGAATAAATGCAGAATTCCAGACTGGGACTGTTGTTCGAAGGTCTCTGTGTAGTCCTATAAGAAAAATTGAAATGAGAGCACAACATTGCCAAAATATCATATGCTTCCAAATTATAAGAAACAAATGCCAGATTGAGGTATTACTCTGATATCGGCTGCTTCCTGAGTAATATTGACACCTTTGCCTCTGAATCTCTGTAATGTGACTTCAAACCCCTCCTCTTGGTGGACTCTTACCTGCAAGTGACTATGTGCTAGTAATCTTCCTTACTACAAAAATGCATGGTTTTGGCTTTGTCATCTAGTTGTATGATTTTACACAATAAGCCAGTTTTTACAAGGGTAATCAACAGTACACCAATTGGATTGTTTTCCAGAGCTGCCATTTAAATGTTAATTCTATGCCTTAACTCCATTAACAACTTACCAGCCATCTAGGAGACTCTGGAACAAAGAACAAACCCACAATTTGTATGACACAAGGAATAACACCTGAAGATGAAATCACCAAGAATGACCCTCCGATATTTTCCCAACTTATTCGCCACATAACATAAAAGAAGGGAGCAGAAAAACTACTGATTAGAGCCAAGATGCGCCAGGAGACAATGGTTCCCAGAAAGTATATCAACGAAAAGCCACAGCATAACATGAACTGCAACAGAGGCCAAAGTGTGCCAGTGAGCAACTGAATTGTCTCAACTCACATTCAATTTCTACATTGTCCAAACTTTTTGACCTGATTGAAGGTCGTGAATGCTCCCCGGACAGTTCTGGGTGTTATCTCTGTAATGTACACAGGTACCTGTTTCGAAACAAAGAAAATAATCAACAGCACATTGGCCACATCAACTTCTAGAATTTTTTTAGGACAATAAGTCCGAATCTTCCTGCATATACCGCGTAGCATATAATACCAATGCCAAGCCCGTTTAGCAATCTCCCAATATCCAGCCACCAAGCATTCTGCAGATTCAATGGATATATCATTAAGTGCTTATGCTCTATCTCACTGCCTAAACCGTGACTTGATCATTCACAAAAATAGGATGTCACAAAAATTTTCCTTGTGTCTTAGCTGGAAGAAAATCAATTGCATGAACGTGATCCCTTAACCAGCTAGGCAGATAGTTTGAAGTGCAAAGTTCCACAATTGCAGTGAAAAAAAAAATCCTACAGGACTGGTATCTGAACGAACTCATCAAGTCATCAATGATGAAGAAAAAAATTCTAAAGAGGCAAGAGGAAGGGTAGGAACCTTGGCACATGCTATAGAAAGCCATCCCGCAGCACAAACTATTTGAGAAAGGCACATTGCCTGCATCAAAAAGATATGAGCCTCACTGAAGATCTGTTGGGCTTTTCAATGAGCTTTTAAGGATGAAAGGGAGAGGTAGAGGTTCACTTACTCGTCTACGCCCAATCAAATCTGTTATCCTCCCATTTACCAGAGCTGCTATGAGACCTCCAACTGTTAATATTGAACTGAAAAGCGAAAACTGCAACATAAAATGGGGGAGAATATGAATACAAGATGTGTTCCACTTTCCATTTCTCCGTTTGGTGTCACTGATACAGATGTCACTTCCAGTTAGTCTACTAAGTCTCGTGCGTTTTATTTCACTACAACAAATCTCATTTGACAGTATATTGATGGAAATAAATTAGTATAGCAGCCAATAGATGAACAATCCTAGAAATTTAAGCATGAATGCTTATTAGGACTTGCCGCTGCTGTGGAGAGGCCTAAATCTTCCATTATGCCTGACTCAGTTGGTGAAGAATAACCGCTCTGCATTGCAAGAACGCCGCCGGTTAATGGTACCTTCTACTTGGCAGCTACAAATCTTGTCAAGAAATGCAGCGAAAAGCACATTTCTGGAAAACAATCTACTTGGTATCAGCCAAGTGATCAAGAACACAACATACAGGTGCTCCTGGAAAATAATTTGCCAACTTTTAGGCTCCCTTTATTTCATTAAAAATGAATATTTAGATAATTTTTTTTTTTTAAATGATCATTTGTATTACTTGAGATAATCAGTCAACAAAAAAAAAATCATTATCAACAATAACTCAAGTCTAAACATTTTTATGGATGATAAAAATATTTTTTGTTTATTCAATTTTGTAAGTGATAGGGATAATGTCACAAACAGTCCCTAAACTTTCACTTAATGTGCAATCCATGAACTACCACTTAATGTACAATCTTGTCCCTAGACTTTTAATTTGTTCAATTTGGTTCATGAATTATCGATAAATGTCCGATCTAATCTCTGACTATTTGAAAATTGACCAATTTCATCTCTGAGCTTTTGATTTGCTCAATTTGGTCCATAAACTATTAACAAATGTTCCATCTAGTCCTTCCATTTGTTCAAACCGTTAAATGATGACGTGGAGCATTAATTGATGACGTGGAACTAAGTTGGATTACTAGAATTATGAGTCAATATATATCTTTAAAAAGGAAAACAAATTAGGGGTTAGCTAAAGATGAGAGCATTGATCACAAAAGCAAAGAGAAGAAATGGTTCCGTATCTTCTTTTTTTTTTATGGTAGCCAAAATTTGACCTGTTTTAAAGGTAATTTCCATGTGGATATTCCACATGTCCTTTTTTATTTTATATTTAAGAGACTAAAAGCCATGGAAGCCAATTTCGTTAACTTTAACTAATGAAAGGACGCAATTAGTCAATTTTCAAATAGTTAGAGAGTAGATCGGATATTTATCAATAATTCATGGATCAAATTGAACAAATTAAAAGTCTAGAGATGAGATTGCACATTAAGTGGTAGTTCAGGGACCAAATTGAGCAAATTGAAACCTCATTGATGAAATTGAACACTAAATGAAAGTTCATAACCATTTGTAACATTTTCCCCAAGTGATACAAGCAATCATTTTTAATGAAAAGTTTTTTAAATCATTCATTTTTCATGAAATAAACACAATTTTAGACACCCAGTAGCAAACACATTTCAACCGGAGTTGCAGACACACATCTTGGTTACTGCATCTTACTTACGCCAAGGCTAACACAGAAGCTCATATTTTTCATAAAAACACAATGTTGACCAAAAATACAAGAGAACAGAAAAACTTTGACCAGGTTATGTGCTTCTTTCCTCTTATCTTTTCCTAACAAACTATTTCGGTTGAACTTGAAAGAAATCAAGACACCACCCTACTTGGCGATCATCTGGTACATCAAAAAAGGCGCCCTGACTGCAAAATTCACATCTAATTCAATACAGATGTGGGAAAAATAGAGCATTAAGAATCAAAAAGAGAAAATAAAGCTAGTGTCTTGGTGATCAATCTAAAAGATGAGACAGTACTCACAGCACACCCAGTAACGAAAGAGCCGCTAACGGCAACGAGAGTGCTAAAAATGACAAGAGGCGTGACTGCAGGATCACTTGAAGACGTGATGGAGCTGCCATGACTGCCATGGGCAGAGACTTCTTCGGGAAGCAGAGCACTTGTTGGCGATCCATCTTCTCCTAGCCTTCCTCTCTCCATATCTTTTGTTTAAAAGCTCTTCGAGTTTTCAAGACATGAAAATTGGCAAGAATGAGTCGTGAGTGAATGCGAGAATTGAGTGCGAAGAGAGGCAGAGATATAGAGTTCAAAGTAAAGGACTCTGTTGCATTAGAAGTTTTCTCCACTCCAAAGCTTCCTCATTATTTTATGTTCGCTTTCTAAGTTTTTTATGAGTGATCATGCGAGTAGTTGCTCAAATCTGTAGTAGTTACAGCGGCGATTCACTCATTTATGGTCGATAGCAACGACACCAGACTGCTAGTGCTACCTATCCAAAAAAAATTTGGAGCATAACTAGAGACAAGAGATAGCACATAGGGTACTCTTAAAGAGTTTGAAATCAAAAACTTAGATAACAAGCATGCTGGGATATTTTATTACTTCCTCCACGTGCAAATTTCACCGTAAATTGCACGATTCCCAGTATTTTCCCTTGAATAACAGAGCTACACAAGTCTGAGAGATGATAAGATGGTAGCCATGTAACATCGTATGCTCGATAGGACTTAATGCTGCTGTAGAGAGCGAATCCTCCATTATGCCCGGCTCGGCGGGTGATGAATAATCAGACGGCATTATACAGATGCGCCACCAGTTATGGTAACTTCTACTTGGTGGAGAATTACCTCATTAGAAGCTCCAGCCCAAATAGAGCAGTTGCCCAGGAGATCATCAAAAATAAGAGATTACGTCACTAGAAAGTGTTTTTGTCGTAAGTAAATTTTTTTTCCCCAAAATACAATTAAAAGTAGTGAAAAGTCAGAATTTAACATCTCTTTGCCAAATAGAGTTTCCATGGCACACATAATTGATCCTAGAGGAGCAACTTGAGTCTTTTTATATTGTCTGAATCATGACATCCTTATTCTTAAACAATCCAGGTCAACCTACTCCTTGGGGTCTATTAACCCATGTGATCCCCGACATCACGCGAATAAAAAAAAAAATAGAAAAAATGAAAGTTTGATCAATCACACGAGCAAAGAGGCAAACATTGACGGAGCACTTCGTTTCTTCCTTGTTCTTTCTCTAGCGAAACATTCTTTCAAATTCAAAATTAAATTCATGGATCTTGTTACCCTATTGAATTTCAGTACATGAATTATTAAGATAAGCGTACTAGAAGTCTTAAAATTATCACAAAAGTGCAATTGAGTTATAAAATTTTCAAAAAGTAGAATCAACGAAATGACTTGATTTGACCAATTTAACAAGTTTTAAGACTTAATTACACTTTTTGAAAGTTTATGGATTGCATTTGTGATAAATTTTATAATTTAATTACATTTTTTGAAAATTTTAAGACTCAATTACACTTTAATAATAAGTCTTGGGACTCCTAATGCACTTATCCATAATAATTAATTAATCTTTGATTAGCCTTTCATTGTTCAAATTGAAATCGAAGATCCTGTCTTTGGTTTTTTAGTTTTAATTGAATTTTCAATTGACTTTGAGTCAAATTAGTCACAATCAATCCATATACTCCATGATCGATAAAATTTGCCTGTTTTATCCATTCAAGTATGGTCCAAATGATACTTAATTTGGTGAGAAATCAAAATAGTTCAAGTTCCAATAAGTTGACGCTACACCGGCGAAATTATGACTTTATTGCATAAGTTTCAATACGCTTGAGACTTAATTTTCACCTTTAAAATCTTTAAGGCTTGATTGCATTTTACACAAAATCGTAAGGATTTCTAGTCTAATTTTCTCAATCCTTGTGCACCGCTGCCTGGACCGTCACATCAAGATTCCACGTTTCGGTGGCGATACTCTCGTAAGTCTCCCTCATTTCCGTGGCAGCAAACTCTGAGCGCTTCCTCGCCGAAGCGGGGCACTTGGCAGCACTCTCCTGAGTCCTGACTGACTCAACACTCTCGCCTTTGACAGGACGCGAACCCGACGGCCGGTTTGGGAGGACCGACCTTCCAAACTTTCTGTCCTAACTCGGGAGCGTGCATATTCAACGCGATTTCTCAACCTCTTTGATTAGTTTTGTGGTTGGAACTGGTTACGCCTTCGAAGTATGCGGCGTGCTCTTTCCGTAGACGCCTAGGTCACCCAATTTGGTCTTGTATCGAGAGAGAACGAACGTTGCAAGTTTGGCGTCAAGCCTGGCCCGAAACTGGATATGAAGATGTCTCATCATGGTGATATTTGTGTGATTAGTATTGAGAATATGCCTTACTTGATTTATGCTAGTCGTCAATCTACGTGAGATGATTTTATGAAGGGCATAATCATAGCCGACGTGGTTTTCGGGGTCTTGTCACCTAGCAAAGTGCGACAAACACCATTTTTTTTTGTTCTATCCTATCTCTAACTCTCCTCTCTGTTTTTCAGACTTTTCCTTTACCTCTTTGCAAAGCACGGAGGTAAACCTATGGGGGATTGTTTGTGAAGATAATGATTGTTAATTTTTTTTATAACAATGTCAGGAACTTTGAAATTGTTTTGGTAGTGCATTTTGCCTTTTAGATATTCATGATATTGATTAAAATTTTGCAATAAGATTTATATTAAAAAACTATTGTTCTATTAAGTTGAATTGTTTTAGAGCTTCATCCTTTTATGAATGGGTGTCATTTCTCCGTCCTCGAACCATAGAACGGAGTCTACGGACTGGGGTTTTACAGCGACTTTATGCGACTTTGGTCTGCAGAGCTCCAGAGGAAGATTTCATACGAGGTTAACTTTGGGAGCATACTTCATGCGTAATATCCAGAATACATAAGGGGACGTGGCCGAGTATGTGATTAGGTTCGCCAGGGAAGATGGATTTGTCCAGGTCGGCGAAACCTGGCCCGGACACTATCCGACAGTTAAATAGAAATAAAAGCTTGACTAGTAGTAGCTCGGTAAAATCGATCACTCAGCAAAAGGAAAAGGAGATCACAATGCTCTTGCTCTTCCTTTTACTTGTTGGCATTACCAGTTTGCAATCAGGAACAAAATATTGATACTACAGAAGTGATGTGGACATCGAGTCATATCGAGGAGGAGGTGCTAGGGACCCATTGTCTATTCCTACTGGTTCGATTACTCGAGCGCGGGCAAAACAATTCAAGCAAGCTGTTGGCGTCATGGTTCGTGATTTTTGGCGTGAAGATGACCTTGGATCAAATCTTGAAGAATCTTGGAAATCTTGGTGCAATTTAATTATCTTGTCACCAAATAATTGACCAAGTCAATTTATATATATATTCTTGTTTAAGAATATTCTAAAATAGGAATATTTTAGAATATAACGCATTAGATTTTTAGGGTTGGTTTTTAGGGTTTGTGTGGCAGCCTATATAAAGGATTTGCCAAATTTCTTTGAAGACACAGATATATTTTATTTTTTTGAGGAAAAGAATTGAGAGGTTCTCTTTTTACTGTTCTTTTGAGGACTTGACCTAATCAAGATTCTCTTCGACTTATCGAGCGAGATAGCGAATTCTTTTGCTCGTGGCGTCTATAACGTTGGTTGGTTGACACGTGTTCGTCAACGGGTCACGTTCATACCGAGGTTGCCAATCACATGTTTGATTGGAGGTCGAGGTTTGCAATTCGCATCATCCGGGCCTTCGTAGAACGATCCTTCCGCAACTATTCACATCAGTTTGGTATCGAGCTTGCTTCTACAAGGTCTATTTATCTTTAATTTTCTGTTGATATTTAGTAATTTGAGATTTATTGAGTTAGGGTTTCGGTTCTAGCTAATTTAGGGATCCGATTGCTTTTGTGCTTCCATACGTAGTTGTTTGCTGTTAGTTTTAAATTTTTTTCTTTTCTAGCATCTTAAATTGTATCTGAGTTCGTCAAAAAAAAAAAACAAAAACAAAGTAAAAAAAAAAAGAGAAAGAAAACGCACAAAAAAAAAAGTGTGCAAGAAAAAAAAAACAGATTCGGCAAAAAAAAAAAAAAATTAGCCGAACGAAAAAAAAAAAAAAAAAAAAGAAAGAAGGCGACTCGTTTGTTAGTAGACCAAATTGAAACAAAATCAGTAGTGATTTGCGTTTCAATTGGAAGTTCGAAAGTTGTACTTGTTGGTTTGAAATTGTTACTTGCTAAAACAAAATCAATAGTGATCTAATCTTGTTTGATTAGTTTGATTGATTGTCGTGAGGGGGTTGAGAGACAGGTTTTGAGTCCAATAAAGAGCTTGTGAAAAGAGAATACGAGAGGAAAAAGGCAAGAGTGTGTAAGCTTAATTGAGGGTGGAAAAAGCCTAGACTTGAGTTAAACACGAGAGGAGTGACAAACATCTCAAGAGAAACACGTGAGGGAGCGATTGGTGAGGATTTTTTTTTTTTTAGACTAACGTTTACTTGCAGGTCTAAAATATGTCGCGTGAAGAAAGCGTGAATCAACGGGAGGTTGACTCCATACGAAGGGATGAAGCGCTCGTGGAAAGCATCCAGCAATTGAGGGTCGTAGTGGAGGAGCTTAGTGGCCGAATGATGGGGAATGGCATGAGGGTTAATGGTGATCGAGAGATACCCCGAGGAAGGCCACAACATCAGCGAGATGCCTCTAGAACACAACATAGAAGGCAACGACAATATGATGATGATGAGGCCGACATGGAGGATGATCGAGATGCTCGATTTGAAAGGTGGAATGGAGGCCGACGGTTTAGACACCGAGGAGATGATGAACTTGGCAACATCAAGATGAAGATTCCTTCCTTCCAAGGGAAGAATGATCCCGATGCGTATCTAGAGTGGGAGAAAGCATGGAGATGGTATTTGATTGCCAACGATACTCCGAGCTCAAAAAGGTAAAAATTGCAGCTGTTGAATTTACTGATTATGCTATAATTTGGTGGGATCAACTTGTGACTAGTAGGAGGCGCAATGGTGAAAGACCGATAGAGACGTGGGATGAGATGAAAGCGGTGATGAGAAGACGTTTTATACCTAGTCATTACCACCGAGATTTGTTTCAAAAGTTACAAAATCTCACACAAGGCAATAAGAGCGTGGAAGAGTATCACAAGGAGATGGAGATTGCCATGATCCGTGCTAATGTGATGGAGGATCGTGAGGCCACAATGTCAAGATTTTTGAGTGGTTTGAGTCGAGACATAGTAAGGGTGGTAGAGCTGCAACACTATGTTGAATTGGAGGAATTGGTGGACAAAGCCATCAAAGTTGAGCGGCAATTGAAGTTGGACCGAAATCACAAGAGTGGAGGAGGTTCAAGTCAGAATTGGAGATCCAATTGGAAGAGAGATGAGAAGCCAAGTTGGAGAGGAAACAACACTAAAACCGAAACCTCAAAGGAGAAGGAGAGGAACGGTAAAGTTGGAACGAATTCGGTTTCAGGTAAAACCGAAAATCCTAACACTAGAACTCGTGAAATTAAATGTTTTAAGTGTTTGGGCATGGGTCATATGGCGAATCAATGCCCTAATAGGAGGGTGATGATCATGACTGGACATGGTGTTATTGAGTCCGAAAGTGAAAGGGAAGAAGATGATGATGAGATGCCACCATTGGAGGATTGTAGTGATGGAGAAGTGGCTATAAAAGGAGACTTATTGGTGGTTAGGCGTTCTCTCGAGTGTGCAAGTAAAGGAGGAGGAGCATCACCAACAAAGAGATAATTTGTTTCATACAAGGTGTGTGGTGAATGGTAAGATCTGTAGTATGATAATTGATGGAGGTAGTTGTGCGAATGTGGCAAGTTGTATTATGGTGGATAAGTTGGGCTTGAAGACAACAAAGCACCCTAGGCCATATAGACTTCAATGGTTAAATGATAGTGGTGAGGTGAAAGTATCGAAGCAAGTTCGAATTCCATTTGAGATAGGGAGATATAAGGACGAGGTAGAGTGTGATGTTGTACCTATGCAAGCGGGTCATATCTTGCTTGGAAGACCATGGCAATATGATCGAAAGGTACATCATGATGGATATACTAATCGTTATTCATTGGTGATGAATCAAAAGACTTATACCTTGGTACCAATGACACCTAGTGAGGTGTATCAAGATCAATTAAAGTTACAACGAGAAGCCGAGAGAGAGAGAAAAGGTGAGAAATCCGAGGGCTTGCGTGGTGTGTCTGAGACGCAAGGAAAAGGAGAGGCCGAGAGAAAGATTGTGGTAAAAACTGAGGGAAAAGAAGAGAGGAAAGAAAAGAGGCAAAATAATTTTTATGCAAAATCAAGTGAAGTGAGGAGAGCCTTAGTTCTAGATCGACCAATACTTGTACTTGTGTACAAGGAGGTTTTGTTTTCTACTAACGATCTTGACCCAAGTTTGCCTAGTCCTATTGTGTCTTTATTGCAGGAATTTGAAGATGTCTTTCCGATGAACTTCCGGAGGGATACCACCTATTCGAGGCATAGAACATCAAATTGACTTGATTCCTGGTGCGCCAATACCTAATCGACCCGCATATCGAAGCAATCCCGAGGAGACAAAGGAACTTCAGCGACAAGTTAGTGAATTATTAGAACGAGGGCATGTGAGAGAGAGTCTTAGCCCATGCGCCGTCCCTGTTTTGTTAGTGCCAAAGAAGGATGGAACTTGGCGAATGTGTGTTGATTGCCGAGCAATCAATAATATTACGGTAAAGTATCGACATCCTATTCCTAGATTAGATGACATGTTGGATGAGTTGCATGGTTCTTGTATTTTCACTAAGATCGATTTGAAAAGTGGTTATCATCAAATTAGGATGAAAGAAGGTGATGAATGGAAAACTGCATTTAAGACCAAGTATGGATTATATGAGTGGTTAGTAATGCCATTTGGATTAACTAATGCACCGAGCACATTTATGCGACTTATGAATCATGTTTTGCGTGCTTTTATTGGTCGATTTGTGGTTGTCTATTTTGATGACATCTTGATTTATAGCCGAAGTCCTGATGACCATATTAAGCATGTGCGAGCTGTCTTGCAGGTTTTAAGGGCCGAGCAATTATACGCTAATCTAAAGAAGTGCTCTTTTGTTACCAACAAATTAGTATTTCTAGGATTTGTTGTTAGTGCTAATGGTATACAGGTTGATGAAGAAAAGGTTAAAGCAATCCGTGAATGGCCAACGCCTAAGACCATAGGAGAGGTGCGTAGCTTTCATGGATTGGCGAGTTTTTATCGACGATTTGTGAGAAATTTCAGCACCATTGCCGCACCTTTAACTGAGGTTATCAAGAAGCACGTGGGTTTCACGTGGGGAGAAGAGCAAGAGAAAGCCTTTAATCTGCTAAAAGATAAGTTAACTAATGCTCCTTTGTTATCTTTGCCGAATTTCAGTGCTACTTTTGAGATAGAGTGCGATGCTTCGGCACAGGAATTGGAGCCGTGTTGATGCAAGGAGGGCGTCCCATAGCTTATTTCAGCGAAAAATTGAGTGGAGCAACATTGAATTATCCTACCTATGATAAGGAGATGTATGCTTTAGTGCGAGCTTTGGAGACTTGGCAACATTATTTATGGCCAAAGGAGTTTGTGATCCACACCGACCATGAGACCTTGAAGTACTTGAAAGGACAGCAAAAGTTGAATAAAAGACATGCCAAATGGATGGAGTTCATTGAGACTTTTCCATATGTGATCAAGTACAAGAAAGGTAAGGAAAATGTGGTAGCCGATGCACTTTCTCGAAGGTATGCGATTCTAACTATTTTAGAAGCAAAGTGTCTAGGTTTTGAGCATATCAAGGGCTTATATATTGATGATGATGACTTTGGGAGAGTCTATGAAGCATGTGAACACGCTGCATTTGATAAATTTTATAGGCATGAAGGTTATCTTTTTCGTGAAAACAAACTATGTTTGCCTAAGTGTTCTTTGCGTGAATTATTGGTGCGAGAAGCTCATAGTGGTGGTTTAATGGGGCATTTTGGCATTAATAAGACTTATGAAGCGTTGTATGAACATTTTTATTGGCCACATATGAAGAGAGATGTCACACGTGTTTGTGAGAGATGTATTGCTTGTAAGCAATCGAAGTCAACAACTGAACCGCATGGCTTGTATACACCATTACCTATTCCAACGCATCCTTGGATTGATATTTCTATGGATTTTGTGTTAGGATTGCCTAGGTCTAAGTATGGTAGAGATTCTATTTATGTAGTTGTTGATCGGTTTTCAAAAATGGCTCATTTTATACCTTGTCATAAAACTGATGATGCATCCCATATTGCTAATTTGTTCTTTAAGGAGGTTGTACGTTTGCATGGCATGCCTAGATCGATTGTTTCAGATCGAGATTCTAAATTTCTTAGTTACTTTTGGAAAACATTGTGGAAAAAACTAGGAACACGGTTGTTATTTTCTACTACTTGTCATCCACAGACCGATGGTCAAACCGAGGTAGTTAATAGAACTTTAGGGGCATTGTTGCGTGCTATTATTAAAAAGAACATAAAATCTTGGGAAGATTGTCTGCCACATGTTGAATTTGCATATAATAGGAGCATGCATTCTGCTACTAAATTTACACCATTTGAGGTTGTCTATGGTTTTAATCCATTAACTCCGTTAGATTTAACCCCTTTACCTATTGATAAGCGTGTGGATTTAGATGGAGCAAAGAAAGCTGAATTTGTCAAGGTGTTGCATGAGAAGACGCGAGCAAATATTGAGCACAAGACTAAGCAATATGCAAGACAAGCCAACAAAGGGCGCAAGGAAGTGGTGTTTGAACCCAACGATTGGGTTTGGGTTCATATGCGCAAGGCGCGATTTCCGAGCAGCGACATTCTAGGTTATTACCGCGAGAGGATGGACCATTCATGGTGTTGGAAAGAGTTAACAATAATGCTTATAAGCTTGATCTTCCAGGTAAGTATGACGTTAGTGCCACATTTAATGTTTCTGACTTGACTCTTTTTTATGCCAGTGATGATTTGAGGACAAATCCTTTGCACGGGGGAGGGAATGATGTGGACATCGAGTCATATCGAGGAGGAGGTGCTAGGGACCCATTGTCTATTCCTACTGGTTCGATTACTCGAGCGCGGGCAAAACAATTCAAGCAAGCTGTTGGCGTCATGGTTCGTGATTTTGGCGTGAAGATGACCTTGGATCAAATCTTGAAGAATCTTGGAAATCTTGGTGCAATTTAATTATCTTGTCACCAAATAATTGACCAAGTCAATTTATATATATATTCTTGTTTAAGAATATTCTAAAATAGGAATATTTTAGAATATAACGCATTAGATTTTTAGGGTTGGTTTTTAGGGTTTGTGTGGCAGCCTATATAAAGGATTCAAATTTCTTTGAAGACACACAGATATATTTTATTTTTTGAGGAAAAGAATTGAGAGGTTCTCTTTTTACTGTTCTTTTGAGGACTTGACCTAATCAAGATTCTCTTCGACTTATCGAGCGAGATAGCGAATTCTTTTGCTCGTGGCGTCTATAACGTTGGTTGGTTGACACGTGTTCGTCAACAGGTCACGTTCATACCGAGGTTGCCAATCACATGTTTGATTGGAGGTCGAGGTTTGCAATTCGCATCATCTGGGCCTTCGTAGAACGATCCTTCCGCAACTATTCACATCAAGAAGTCTTTTGACATCCCAATAGACGCAATTGCAATGTTGTTAAGACTTACAGGAGATCGCATTACTTTAACTCACTGCAGAAACATGAATAAGCGATGCTTGCACTTCTTCCAGTGCTTGCCCTTTGGTCTCTGGCACTAACTTTGCAGTAAACAGGATCGCTAAACCACAAATGCCCGTGAATATGAAAAATGTTCCTGCCAAAAGCAAAGTCCAGATGCAAAACGACAATCAGATAATGCATCTAATTTATCAAGGTGCAGTCACATGCGCTTATGCTCCAAATTCTCAGTATCATACTACATAAACGAAGTCAACAGAGACAGAGAGCAGACCGGCTGCGCTCCATTCAAGCATGAAGTTGAAAGTGTAGCTCATGATCCAGGAACAGGACCAGTGGGCAAACGACACAATGCTTCCTGCTCTCCCTCTTACATTTACTGGGAATATCTTCATAATGTGGAATAAAAAGCAATCAATGGTCTATTGCTTTTAGTATTAATCATCATAAAATTCAATTAAAAAATTTAGAAATCACACCTCAGACATTAGAACCCATGGCAGTCCCGACATGCCGACTGAGAGAAATACAAAATATGCCTGGTTGCATTATTGGTCGATCAGCAACTTCAGCAAAACTCACCACACAGTTATAGACTAGGATTCACTAAGCTCTGGTGTGATGATTTACCAATACAGCCAGGAAAACCAAAATTGGAGTGGCATCCTTGCAAATGTGCAGATCCTGTAGAGAAGGGACAACAAAATTAAAGAACAAAAAGCGAGTCAAAGTCATCAAGAACCTTAAGGCTAGTAGTAGCAGAATTACCTGCATGTAAAATGACAATCCTAGTATTAAACAGCTCAAGCACATTCCAGCAGTAGAAACCTGCAAATCGAGATCAAGCTCAATTTCAACTTTGAGGTGATTGATTCCTTTTCGAACCCAAAAAAAGAGTGAGTTCTTTTCCTGACCATCAAAAGTGGTCGTCGTCCAGCTTTATCAGTCAAGATTACAGTAATTGCAAATGCTGGAATCTACAAAACATGTCAAACTATTTGTAAAAGCAACGTGGGGAATTCATATTTCAGGATAATATTTCATAGTCGAGTATCTAGGAAATTCTCGCAAAGACAGAAAAACAGCTGACCACGATGATAGCCACGCTCCTGGTGCCAATGCTACTTGAAAAATCTGTCATGGACAAAAGTTTGTTGTGGTTATCTCTTCACACTTCCTGAAGTAGTAGAGAAGCCTTTACCAGCTGATTCAAAAATGGAGCTTGCATAGTACGAGAAAGCACCGGCTCCACCAAACTGTTGAAGCATCATCAGTCCAAGTCCAATCTAAGCTTTGAAAAGATTGGAAAATGTAAGTCCTCACTAGACAGCATTGCATATAGATGTGCGAATAAATTTTTATATGTAGTTGAAGGAGAGCTCACTGTGAGTGAACGAGCATATCTTTTTTGAAACACATCTAGAAATCTTGAGTGAGATTGCCTTTCAAAAGTTTCTGTGTAGACCTGTGAGATTCATAGAAGTTGAGAATATGAGGCGCTAGAACTCATCTTTCCCTGAGGGAAAATATCAGCTGTTCCCTAGAGGACTGTGAAGGGATTGAGAATTTACCATGATGTCAGCTGCTTCCTGGGAAATATCAGCGCTTTTGCCTCTGAGTCTCTGTAAGGCAGCTTCAAACTCCTGTTCTCGACCCACTTTTACCTGTAAATTCATTCACATAATACGTTGCTCTTGAAAGCATTGCGGTACAACTTTAAATTTGATTTCCTCACGTATCAGATTGCCACTTGTACAAAACTAGTGCAAAACCCTGAAGGAACTCACCAACCATCTAGGAGACTCTGGTATGAAGTATAAACTGAAAATTTGTATTACACAAGGAATTCCACCTGAAAAACAAAATACAAAAGGCGACCTTTTTCTTTTATTTTTTCAATTTTTTTATGAGGAACAATTGTTAATAGAGAATCTCAGACACTACCGATCAAAGCCAAGGTGCGCCAGGAAACAATAGTTCCAACAAAGTATGCCAATGAAAAGCCACAGGCGCTCACGCACTGCATCTCAAGAAAAATAGGCTAAAAGGTGATGTATTGGCAGTATAAAGCAAGCAAATAATGGTCCGAGTTTATTCTTACTTGACTGAATGAAGTAAATGCTCCCCGAACATTTTTAGGTGTTATTTCTGCGATGTATACAGGTACCTGATTGGCAAAAGAGAGGTGATGATCATCTAGGTTCACATAAGTGTACCAGGAAGTCCAAAGTGTGCATTACCACATAGCTTGTGACCCCAACGCCAAATCCTATTAATGCTCTTCCAGCATCCAGCCACCAAACATTCTGCAAGGCGACATGTAGCGTACAATTAAGTGATGGTGAAAAATGTCGCAGCCGGTCAAATTCTGATGGAACTTCTCCGACCCTGGCAAGTGCTGCCTGCATTCTGCCTACCAGATCGCGATGAATTTAGACCCAAGAGACGGCAATGAGAGAACTGTATTTGGGCGCTGAAATCTGATGTAACCCCAAAGCATCAAATTTTTTATTTGGTTGGTTCTTCATAACAGTATTGCCACAAGGCATCTGCTTGCTCACAAAGGCAGGAATGTGCAAGATGTGTGTCCCTTATGTGTTACTCAAGGTGGAGACAATATTTTATCTGCTAAGAGATTGTCCTTTCACTCAGAAATTATGGGATGAAATTGGAATGACCTCTTTCTATGGTTGGGAACTACAATAAGTCCTTAAGAGATTGGATTACAGATATAAGAACTAAAATTTGGTACAATAGGCCTAGTATCTCTTAGAGTACTGTTTTCTTAATTGTATTCTGAAGTCTTTGGATATATGGGAATGCTGTTGCTTTCAATCGTAATTCTAAACTAACTCACTTGGCCTATTTTGTTTAGTTAAAGCGGGGCACATCTGCTGCAGAAAAGGCGAATCCCTCATGATACACTAGATCCAATATTTATAGAGTGAATAAATCTTTCATTTCTTGAAAGTTCTCGTGATTTAAAATGGTGGTGTAATGTGTATCCCCACTTGCTCCAATCATAAAACAAATGAAACAAATGAAAATTTCATATTTTTGTTCATGAATGAAATCCTATGGGAACTGTCCATATTCAGTTCATATCACATCCAGGATTTGATGAAATAAGATAAATTGAGACAGTATTTTGTAAATATATAATTATCTTAAATATGTTAACAATTTCTGTATTTTCCAATTGCCTAGAAGGGACAAAAGAAACATCTTGTTTTTCCTTTAACAATATCTGATCTCTAACGGGCCTCTCAGTGGAATTTGAATGCAAATGAAGTTCTGACCATCTTTTAGAGAAAAAAAGAAAGAATGGGTCTTCTGGGATTCCCAAGAAATTCTATGATTTCTTCTGGAAGCATATGATTCTTCATCTCCTTCTCAGTTCCATGAAAGAAGTCCGGACCAGGATCGAAATGGGAAATTCCACGAGCTGACTGGTTCAAATTGAATTCTGATGGAGCGGTGGAGTGTACAGGAGTTGCTGAAATTGGTGGCATAACAAGGGATGATGAATGGAAATCGGTGAAGGGCTGTACTTGTTGCTTAGGAATAGATGTGACATGTCTAGAGATTGAATCTGAAGCCAGTAATGCGAAACATGCTTCGCAAAATACTAGTGTTGACATCCCTAACTTGAAGTCAATTTTGAATGAATGCGGGCACGTTTTAGCTGAATATGCAGCTGGTGAGAATTAAGCACGCATTCAGAGAAGCAAATCGTTGTGCGGACATGCTAGCATAGATGGGATGGACGGCGTCCTACAGTACATTTACCTTCAACTGTATTCCTTCTGAATTAGAAACTCAAGTTGTATTGGATAAGCACAGAGCTTTATCCTTGGTGACTCAGACTGGGCGTTGGCCTTGATCTGCACTTTCTTATTTGGAGTATTTATACAAGTATGTTTTAAAAAAATTGCACCCGCAAAAGGGCCATCAAGAAACTTCAATTTTTCCTATCACTAACCAAATAGGCATACTTCTATAACATATGAGAACACAATCATGTAACTGAACAACAGACGCTGAAATCATTCTCTTCCCTGACCACACTGAACTCGGGAAGTTACCAGTAAATTCTCTTTACGGCATTTCCTATTCCATTTGCTATAAGTGAAATACAATACACATGTGTTTGGACACCTATGAGGAGGATTTGGAGAGGCAAGATAAAGCGAGGAACCTTGGTGAGTGCTATAGAAAGCCATCCAGCTGTGCAAAGTACTTGAGAAAGCCACATGGTCTGCATCACAAGATACAACAGTAATAATTTTCTTGCTCCAGTGCAATTGTGATATTTTAGAAAGTTAATAGCTCACGGAATACTTACGCGCTTTCGACCAATCACATCAGTCATGGTTCCATTTAGCAACGCTGCGACTAGTCCTCCAATTGTCAGCATCGAACCAAAAAGTGAATACTGCAGCATGAGGAAGATAGGGAAAAGATTTGTACAGAGAACCTGAACTGACACCGACTGCACTTATCCCTCAATGGTCCTCAGTACAAGATATGCTTTTAAAGCTTATCGATTAAGATACAGAATCAACGTTATAAGGTACGTTCAGGAACAAAATATAAAAATATATATATATTCGGATAACAATTAGAAGATTAGAATATAGATGATAGTTAACTCAAGTAAAACTCTGCAGCAATCATGCCATCCTGATCTCATTTCGGCAATAAGCTACATACATCCAACCCGACAGATTCTTCATTCATGAGGAGGAAAGTAGACTTACTGCCGATACCGAAAGTCCCAGATCTTCCATTATACCTGACATAGCTGGTGATGAATAACCCACCTGCGCAGTAAATTTCTTGCCATTGTCAAGGTGCCTTTGTGACTGCAAGTAACCTTGCAAGGAAATACAGCCTAAATTGAGGCAGCACAATATGGTCAGAGAGATTGTGGAGTCAAATGGAGAGGCAGCCCAAACAACAGCTCCTAATTTCATGCTTTCTTTTCCTTGTTCCCTTTTTTCCTGATACTTCCCCAATAGTTGTAATAGTCCCAATCCCACGCGAGCAGGTTATTTCAAGAGCACCAAATTCCAAATTAATATAACTGTGAATGATTTTCTTTTTCCGGGGATAGGCCATATGATGAAGAACAAGCTAAACAAGTTGCATTTATCTTCTTCCCAAGAGATATTCGTGAATTGGAAAGAACCTATCAATATGACCTGTACTTTTACTGTAGTCCAACAGAAAGCATCTTTGTGACGTTGAACAGATGAAACATAACAGAGAAAAAAGGACTTCATAAAGACAAGTGATGGCTCATAAATTGCTATTGGAATGCATTGCATGGTCAGTGCAGCACACTCATAGCGCATCCTGTCAGAAAAAACCCGCAAACAGCGACCAGTGTGCTAAATCCGAGAAGAACCGTAACAGAAGAATCACTGGAAGATATAGAGTTGCCGTGACGGCCACAATTTGAGACTTCTTTGAGAAGCGGAGAGCCTGTTGAGAGCCCATCCTCTTCTTGACTCTCTCTCACCATGTCTCTCTATTTTTTCATGAATAAGAATTGCCAGAATTGAAGGAGACAAGAATGAATTTTCGATGGATATAAAGGAATCAAAGAAATGGACTATTGGGTGTGTTATGATAAGAGACTTCACATCGGAAAGTTTCGTAGTCAAATAAATAGACTTTTGAGCGTGTAATAGTATGACTTAAAGCCAAAGAAATAGACTTCTGGGCGTGTAATAGTATGACGGAGAAATTGCATCAGGAATTTTCTGGCTTATGGCCTCATGGTTAGAAAGATTGTGGAGTCAAATGAAGAGGCAGCCCAAACAATGGCTCCTAGTTTTGCTTTATTTTCCTTGTTCCCTTTTTTCCTGAAACTTCCCCAGTAGTTGTAATAGTCCCAATCCCACGAGAACAGGTTATTGCAAGAGCACCAAATTCCCAATAAATATAACTGTGAATGGTTTTCTTTTTCTGGGGATAGGCCATATGATGAAGAACAAGCTAAACAAGTTGTATTTATCTTCTTGCCAAGAGATATTCATGAATTGGAAATAACCTACCAATATGACCTGTACTTTTACTGTGGTCCAACAGAAAGCATCTTTATGACGTTGAACAGATGAAACATAACAGAGAAAACAAAGACTTCATAAAGACAAGTGATGGCTCATAAATTGCTATTGGAATGCATTGCATGGTTGGTGCAGCACACTCACAGCGCATCCTGTCACAAAAGACCCGCAAACAGCGACTAGTGTGCTAAATCCGAGAAGAACCGTAACAGAAGAATCACTGGAAGACATAGAGTTGCCGTGACTGCCACAATTTGAGACTTCTTTGAGAAGCAGAGAGCCTGTTGAGAGCCCATCCTCTTCTAGACTCTCCCTCACCATGTCTCTCTATTTTTTCATGAATAAGAATTGCCAGAATTGAAGGAGACAAGAATGAATCTTCATGGATTTTAAGGAATCAAGGAAATTGGGCATGCGATATTATGATAGAGACTTCGCACCAGAAATTTTTGTAGTCAAATAAATGGACTTTTGAGCCTGTAACGGTATGACTTAAAGCCAAAGAAACAGACTTCTGGGCGTGCAATAGTTTGACGTAGACTTTGCATCAGGAATTTTCTGGCTTAAGGCCTCATGGTTATTGAATGTTCCATTTATAATTTTGCTCTTTGCTGAAAAACATGAATGATTGCTTTGGATTATTTCCAAATACTAGTCGCAATATGTTTATGGATTTGTCTCTATAGGATATTGAACTGAATCAACCTGCTACATGTTCAGAAAATTGTAAAGAATAGCAGATTCATAGTTACTTTTGTCCTAGGGTCTGTATAACTGTTAATAAAAATATAGGACAATCATCAGTCAAAACAATCCCTTCGTCTGAGTGACAGCAATTTAAGATTACTTTTGAACCCTTACGCCTTCAGCTACTGGCTACTGGGCATCTCTCTTGATGTGTGAGAGCCAGGTCGCAAGTTCGATTCTCATCTCAGAATTCGGGAAAAGGAGGAAAAAGAAACAAGGCAAAATGAGAATATCAGTACTTATAGCTCTAAACATCTAGAAGAGAACTACTGTTGGGATTGATTGTAAAAATCTATTAACGTGTAAAAGCAACATGACATTTCAGGGCCAATTCTATGGCACAATTTTGATGATCCATATAAGAAGATACAGACTGATTGTCCATGGTCAATCAAAAAATATATATTTATAATGGTAACTTATAAAAGCATTGGTAAAAATGAGGTGGCTAGTGTAACTGTTTACCTAATAATGTATCGGTAAGTTACCGACAAAAAAATAAATTTACTAATATCTAGTTAATCGAAAATTACCACTTTCATTCGACTTGTACTAATATGCCTGCCAATTTTTTGCTGCATTATTGGTATGCAGTTATTCAAATAGAATTAAAATTGAGATTTATGATATACAATTTGGTCTGCGTAATTTACCGACATTAATGACATCTACTACAATGGAACTTTTTAATTTCCTCCCCGTTTCACATTTTATTAATTCTTTGCAACAAAAAGCCTTCTGTCAGTCTTGCTGTCAGTGCTGCCTGTGTTTGGCTCATACCAAATCATTGAAGAAAATTAGCAAGTAATGCTTGCAGTTCTTCTAATGCTCGCCCCTTGGTCTCTGGCACTACCTTCGCGATGAATAAGACCGTGAGACCGCAAATGCATGCGAATATCAAAAATGTCCCTGAAAGTAACACAGTCCAGATTAATCATAAACACAATATTTATATATATATATAGAGAGAGAGAGAGAGAGAGAGAGAGAGAGTACCGGGTGCACTCCATTCGAACATGAAGTTGAAAGTGAAGGTCACAATCCAAGAACAGGACCAGTTGATGAATGTCACCAGGCTTCCAGCCGACCCTTTGATGTTTAGAGGGAATATCTACAGAGAACATATTCACTGAGATTGGTCTTGAGATAGAGACCGCAGAGTGCAAACTTAAAAACTGAAGGCATGTACCTCGGACATGATAACCCACGGTAATCCTGCAATGCCCAGTGAGTAAGCTATGGAATACACCTAAATGAAATAGTCGTCTGTCAGCAAACTTCTTCAACGAGTTATTGAGCAACGGTTCGGGATGAAGGGATGAAAGAGATGAGGAAGAAAGGCACTCTTATAGAGACTTACAATAACGGCTACATACACCAAAATTGGGGTCACGGCCTTCCAATGATTATGTTCCTGTTTCAGCAACAGGAAAAATAGTGGGAGAAAATAAGGTCACTTAAAAACATCAAGAAACAGGAGTAGGCATGGTAATTGTTCACGAAACCTGCATGAAGAATGACAATGCTAGAAGAATGCAACAAAAGGACATTCCAGCTGAAGAAATCTGCAAATAAAAGTTGGGTTTAGGTTCAGTATCTTCAAAAGTGGTCTCCTTAAGGGGAGTATAGCAAATTTATCAGTTTCCTTAACCATCATAAGTGGTCGTCTTCCGGCTTTATCGGTCAAGATTACACTCAGAGCAGTCGCTGGGATCTGTGAAACACGTCGACAATCTTCAGAAAATGCGATGAGGCAAGCAAATTTGTCTTTCACTGCAATTCTACATAGCCCAGTACCTGGACAACAGCATGCTTCTGGTACCAAAGCTGCTTGAGAAGCCTGCCAAGATAACAGATTAAGATGACCCACAATGGGGCTTCAATGAATGACGATCGTAACATAATTTAGTTCAATTGAATTGGAGATTGCCGTTAGTTTTTCCAATTGTCTTGTTTTGTTGACATCACGAAGTCATCCACTATTTAGAAGTGAAAAACATTTTTCATGAGTTCTTCAACCATACTTTGTTTCACTAAATACTTTTTTCTTTTTCTTTTTTCTTTTTTCTTTTTTAAAATATCAAGTTTTTAATTTTTTTTTCTTTCTTTCCTTTTCATCTTTTTCCTTGGCCTTGGCCTTAGCCAGCTGGCTATGGGCCAATTCGAGCCTTGCCCCCCTCCATCGCCTAACCAATTGACGATCGTAACATAATTTAGTTCAATTGAATTGGAGATTGCCGTTAGTTTTTCCAATTGTCTTGTTTTGTTGACATCACGAAGTCATCCACTATTTAGAAGTGAAAAACATTTTTCATGAGTTCTTCAACCATACTTTGTTTCACTAAATACTTTTTTCTTTTTCTTTTTCTTTTTTCTTTTTTTAAAATATCAAGTTTTTAATCTATTTTTTTCTTTCTTTCCTTTTCATCTTTTTCCTTGGCCTTGGCCTTAGCCAGTGCTGAAAACGACGATGGCGTGACTGCGAAGTATGTGACATCTTGACATCAATCTAATTCACCATTTTCATTGATGAACCAACAATCCAATCGGGTCAATCTTAGATATTAAATCCTACCCTTTTTTTGTTGGCACAAAAATTATTCCAAGCAAGACTTAAGCGCTGCTCTCATAGACTAGAACTCTTCAAATAAGAAAATAAATTGATGATCCATTCTTTAGTTCTTTTTTTAATTGTTTAAGAGCTTCATCCTTTTATGAATGGGTGTCATTTCTCCGTCCTCGAACCATAGTACGGAATCTACGGACTGGGGTTTCACAGCGACTTTATGCAACTTTGGTCTGCAGAACTCGAGAGGAAGATTTCATACGAGGTTAACTTTGGGAGCATACTTCATGTGTAATATCCAAAATCCATCGGGGGACGTGGCCGAGTATGTGATAAGGTTCGCCCGGGAAGGTGGATTTGTCCAGGTCGGCCAAACCTGGCCTGGACACTATCCGACAGTTAAATAGAAATAAAGCTTGACTAGTAGTGGCTCGGTAAAATCAATCACTCAGCAAAAGGAAAAGGAGATCACAATGCTTTTGCTCTTCCTATTACACGTTGGCATTCACAGTTTGCAATCAGGAACAAAATGTTGATACTACAGAAGTCTTTTGACATCCCAATAGGCACAATTGCAATGTTGTTAAGACTTACAGGAGATCGCATTACTTTAACTCACTGCAGAAATATGAACAAGCGATGCTTGCACTTCTTCCAGCGTTTGCCCTTTGGTCTCTGGCACTAACTTCACAGTAAACAGGATCGCTAAACCGCAAATGCCTGTAAATATGAAAAATGTTCCTGCCGGAAGCAAAGTCCAGATGCAAAACGAAAATCAGATAATGCATCTAATTTATCAAGGTGCAGTCACATGCGCTTATGCTCCAAATTCTCAGTATCATACTACACAAACGAAGTCAACAGAGACAGAGAGCAGACCGGCCGCGCTCCATTCAAACATGAAGTTGAAAGTGTAGCTCGTGATCCAGGAACAGGACCAGTGGGCGAACGTCAAAATGCTTCCTGCTCTCCCTCTTACATTTACTGGAAATATCTTCATAATGTGGAATAAAAAGAAATCAATGGTCTATTGCTTTTAGTATTAATCATCACAAAATTCAATTAAAAAATTTAGAAATCACACCTCGGACATTAGAACCCATGGCAGTCCCGACATGCCAACTGAGAGAAATACAAAATATGCCTGGTTGCATTATTGGTCGATCAGCAACTTCAGTGAAACTCACCACACAGTTATAGACTAGGATTCACTAAGCTCTGGTGTGATGATTTACCAATATAGCCAGGAAAACCAAAATTGGAGTGACATCCTTGAAATTGTGCAGATCCTGTAGAGAAGGGATAACAAAATGAAAGAACAAAAAGCAAGTCGAAGTCATCAAGAACCCCAAGGGTAGTAGTAGAAGATTTACCTGCATATAAAATGACAATCCTAGTATTAAACAGCTCAAGCACATTCCAGCAGTAGAAACCTTCAAATGGAGATCAAGCTCAATTTCAACTTTGAGGTGATTGATTCCTTTTCCAACCCAAAAAAAGAGTGAGTTTCTTTTCCTGACCATCAAAAGTGGTCGTCGTCCAGCCTTATCTGTCAAGATTACAGTAATTGCAGATGCTGGAATCTACAAAACATGTCAAACTATTTGGAAAAGCAACGTGGGGAATTCATATTTCAGGATAATATTTCATAGTTGAGTATCTAGGAAATTCTCGCAAAGACAGAAAAACAGCTGACCAGGACAATAGCCACGCTCCTGGTGCCAATGCTACTTGAAAAATCTGTCATGGACAAAAGTTTGTTGTGATTATCTCTTCACACTTCCTGAAGTAGTAGAGAAGCCTTTACCAGCTGATTCAAAAATGGAGCTTGCATAGTACGAGAAAGCACTGGCTCCACCCAACTGTTGAAGCATCATCAGTCCAAGTCCAATCTAAGCTTTGAAATGATTGGAAAATGTAAGTCCTCACTAAACAGCATTGTATATAGATGTGCGAATAAATGTATATATGTAGTTGAAGGAGAGCTCACTGTGAGTGAACGAGCATATCTTCTTTGAAACACATCTAGAAATCTTGAGTGAGATTGCCTTTCAAAGGTTTCTGTGTGGACCTGTGAGATTCATAGAAGTTGAGAATGTGAGGCCCCAGAACTCATCATTCCCTGACGGGAAATATCAGCTTTTCCCTAGAGGACTGTGAAGGGATTGAGAATTTACCATGATGTCAGCTGCTTCCTGGGAAATATCAGCACTTTTGCCTCTGAGTCTCTGTAAGGCAGCTTCAAACTCCTGTTCTCGACCCACTTTTACCTGTAAATTCATTCACATAATATGTAGCTCGTGAAAGCATTGTGGTACAACTTTAAATTTGATTTCCTCACGTATCAGATTGCCACTTGTACAAAACTAGTGCAAAACCCTGAAGGAACTCACCAACCATCTAGGAGACTCTGGTATGAAGTATAAACTGAAAATTTGTATCACACAAGGAATTCCACCTGAAAAACAAAATACAAAAGGCGACCTTTTTCTTTTATTTTCTCAATTTTTTATCAGGAATAATTGTTAATAGAGAATCTCAGACACTACCGATCAGAGCCAAGGTGCGCCAGGAAACAATAGTTCCAACAAAGTATGTCAATGAAAAGCCACAGGCGTTCATGCACTGCATCTCAAGAAAAATAGGCTAAAAGGTGATGTATTGGCAGCATAAAGCAAGCAAATAATGGTGCAAGTTTATTCTTACGTGATTGAGTGAACCAAATGCTCCCCGAACATTTTTAGGTGTTATTTCTGCGATGTATACAGGTACCTGATTGGCAAAAGAGAGGTGATGATCATCTAGGTTCACATAAGTGTACCAGGAACTCCAAAGTGCGTATTACCACATAGCTTGTGACCCCAATGCCAAATCCTATTAATGCTCTTCCAGCATCCAGCCACCAAGCATTCTGCAAGGCAACATGTAGTGTACAATTAAGTGATGGTGAAAAATGTCGCAGCTGGTCAAATTCTGATGGAACTTCTCCAACCCTGGCGAGTGCTGCCTGCATTCTGCCTACCAGATTGCGATGAATTTAGACCCAAGAGACGGCAATGAGAGAACTGTATTTGGGCACTGAAATCTGATGTAACCCCAAAGCATCAAATTTTTTATTTGGTTGGTTCTTCATAACAGTATTGCCACAAGGCATCTGCTTGCACACAAAGGCAGGAATGTGCAAGATGTGTGTCCCTTATGTGTTACTCAAGGTGGAGAAAATATTTTATTTGCTAAGAGATTGTCCATTCGCTCAAAAATTATGGGATGAAATTGGAATGACCTCTTTCTATGGTTGGGAACTACAATAAGTCCTTAAGAGATTGGATTACAGATATAAGAACTAAAATTTGCTACAATAGGCCTAGTATCTCTTAGAGTACTGTTTTCTTAATTGTGTTCTGAAGTCTTTGGATATATAGGAATGCTGTTGCTTTCAATCATAATTCTAAACTAACTCACTTGGCCTCTTTTGTTTAGATAAAGCAGGGCACATCTGCCACAGAAAAGGCAAATCCCTCATGATACACTAGATCCAATATTGATAGAGTGAATAAATCCTTCATTTCTTGAAAGTTCTCGTGATTCAAAATGGTGGTGTAATGTGTATCCCCTTTTGTTCCAGTCATAAAACAAATGAAACAAATCAAAAATTCATATTTTTGTTCAAGAATGAAATCTTATGGGAACTGTCCATATTCAGTTCATCTTTCAGAACCATATCACATCCAGGATTTGATGAAATAAGATAAATTGAGACAGTATTTTGTAAATACATAATTATCTTGAATATGTTAACAATTTCTGTATTTTCCAATTGCCTAGAAGGGACAAAAGAAACATCTTGTTTTTCCTTCAACAATATCTGATCTCTAACGGACCTTTCAGGAGAATTTGAATTCCACTGAAGTTCTAACCATCTGTTAAGAGTAAAAAGAAAGAATGGGTCTTCTCGGATTCCCAACAAATTCTATGATTTATTCTGGAAGCATATGATTCTTCATCTCCTTCTCAGTTCCGTGAAAGAAGTCCAGACCAGGATCGAAATGGGAAATTCCACAAGCTGACTGGTTCAAATTGAATTCTGACGGAGCAATGGAGGTACAGGAGTTACTGAAATTGGTGGCATAACAAGGGATGATGAAGGGAAATCAGTGAAGGGCTGTACTTGTTGTTTAGGAATAGATGTGACATGTCTAGAGATTGAATCTGATGCCAGTAAAGCGAAACATGCTTCGCAAAATACTAGTGTTGACATCCCTAACGTGAAGTCAATTTTGAATGAATGCGGGCACGTTTTAGCTGAATATGCAGCTAGTGAGAATTAAGCATGCATTCAGGGAAGCAAATCGTTGTGCGGACATGCTAGCAAAGATGGGATTGATGGCATCCTACAGTACATTTACCTTCAAATGTATTCCTTCTGAATTAGAAACTCAAGTTGTATTGGATAAGCACAAAGCTTTATCCTTGGTGACTCAGACTGGGCGTTGGCCTTGATCTGCACTTTCTTATTTGGATTATTTATACAATAATGTTTTTAAAAATGGCACCCGCGAAAGGGCTGTCAAGAAACTTCAAATTTTTCTTATCACTAACCAAATAGACATACTTCTATAACATACGAGAACACAATCATGTAACCGAACAACAGACGTGGAAATCATTATCTTCCCTGACCATACAGAACTCAGGAAGTTACCAGTAAATTCTCTTTAAGGCATTTCCTATTCCATTTGCTATAAGTGAAATACAATACACGTGTTTGGACATCTATGAGGAGGATTTGGAGAGGCAAGATAAAGGGAAGGAACCTTGGTGAGTGCTATAGAAAGCCATCCAGCTGTGCAAAGTACTTGAGAAAGCCACATTGTCTGCATCACAAGATACAACAATAGCAATTTTCTTGCTCCAGTGCAATTGTGATATTTTAGAAAGTTAATAGCTCATGGAATACTTACGCGCTTTCGACCAAGCACATCTGTCACGGTTCCATTTATTAAAGCCGCGACTAGTCCTCCAATTGTCAGCATCGAACCAAAAAGTGAATACTGCAGCACAAGAAAGATAGGGAAAAGATTTGCACAGAGAACCTGAACTGACACTGACTGCACTTATCCCTCAACGGTCCTTAGTACAAGATATGCTTTTAAAGCTTATCGATGAAGATACAGGATTAACGTTATAAGGTATGTTCAGGAACAAAATACAAAAAAAAATTAGGGTAACAATTGGAAGATTAGAATATAGATGATAGTTAAATCAAGTAAAACTTTGCAGCAATCATGCCATCCTGATCCCATTTCGGCAATAAGCTACATACGTCCAACCCAACAGATTCTTCATTCATGAGGACATTGAGGAGGAAAGTAGACTTACTGCTGCTACCGAAAGTCCCAGATCTTCCATTATACCTGACATAGCTGGTGATGAATAACCCACCTGCACAGTAAATTGCTTGCCATTGTCAAGGTGCCTTTGTGACTGCGAGTAACCTTGCAAGGAAATACAGCCTAAACTGAGGTAGCACAATATGGTCAGAAAGATTGTGGAGTCAAATGGAGAGGCAGCCCAAACACCGGCTCCTAATTTCATGCTTTCTTTTCCTTGTTCCCTTTTTTCCTGATACTTCCCCAATAAGTTGTAATAGTCCCAATCCCACACGAACAGGTTATTGCAAGAGCACCAAATTCCAAATTAATATAACTGTGAATGGTTTTCTTTTTCTGGGGATAGGCCATATGATGAAGAACAAGCTAAACAAGTTGTATTTATCTTCTTGCCAAGAGATATTCATGAATTGGAAAGAACCTATTAATATGAAGAAAGCATCTTTGTGACGTTGAACAGATGAAACATAACAGCAAAAAAAAAAATACTTCATGAAGACAAGTGATGGCTCATAAATTGCTATTGGAATGCATTGCATGGTTGGTGCAGCACACTCACAGCGCATCCTGTCACAAAAGACCCGCAAACTGAGACCAGTGTGCTAAATCCGAGAAGAACCGTAACAGAAGAATCACTGGAAGATACAGAGTCGCCGTGACTGCCACAATTTGAGGCTTCTTTGAGAAGCAGAGAGCCTGTTGAGGGCCCATCCTCTTCTTGACTCTCTCTCACCATGTCTCTCTATCTTTTCATGAATAAGAATTGCCAGAATTGAAGGAGACAAGAATGAATCTTCGATGGATATAAAGGAATCAAAGATATGGACTATTGGGTGTGTGATATTATGATAGAGACTTTTTCTTTTTCTTGAACAGTATTATGATAGACTTCACATCGGAAAGTTTTTAGTCAAATAAATAAACTTTTGGGCGTGTAATAGTAAGACGAAGACATTGCATCAGAAATTTTCTGGCTTACGGCCTCATGGTTATTGAATGTTCCATCTATAAGTTTGTTCTTTGCTGAAAAACATGAATGACTACTTTGGATTATTTCCAAACACTAGTCGAAATATGTTTATGGATTTGTCTCTCTAGGATATGGAACCGAATCAACCTGCTCCATGTTCGGAAGATTTGTAAAGAATAGCAGATTCATTGTTACTTTTGTCCTAGTGTCTGTATAACTGTTATAAAAAAGATAGGACAATCATCGGGGGTTGGGGGATTGATTGATGGGGCCGGGGAGCAGGTGCTGTCGCTGTGGGGGAGGGGGAGAGAGAGCAGGGAAGAAATCGAGGGGAAGATTTTGGGGTGACGTGGGGAGCAGGTGCTCTCGTGCAGGGAGGGGGAGGGCAGAGAAGAAATCTGGGGGAAAATTTTGAGGTGACGTGGGGAATGGATAGGGGGAGAGAGAAATGGGGGAGGGAAATGATTTCTTTTTAGGAATGAGAGTTTAGGGAGAAGAGAGTGAAATAATTTTTGGGAGATCTTTACCAAAAAAATTTTTACTTTACCAAAAAAAAAATAATAATAATTTTTTGGAGATTTTTCAAGTGGAATAATTTTGAGCGGCAAATTATTTTTGTTATAAAAATAAATAAATGAGTTAAAAAATGATTTAAAAAAAAATAATATTAAATGTTAAATAATAATAAATTTTGATGATTATAGAATATCATAAGATTTATTTAAATAAAGTTAATTCTATTTTTTTGTTAGTCATTAGTTTTATTTATAATTTTGTTAAAGTTAAAAATATGTTCCCAAATATGAGTTACGCATTAATTATGAATATATCTTTCAAATTTTTATTAATAGATTTATTAATATTATTTGTGTAAATTCATTATAAACTCTTTTTATTTATTTATTTATTTATGAATTTGAATCAAATTAATTAAAAATATATTTAATAATAACGTGTCCCAACACGTCGGAATTCTCTATTTTTGAAAAATAATGTGTATTTCGTGTTGTGTCGTGCCATCTCGCATGTCCGTGCTACTTAGTGTGATAGCCAAGTCACAAGTTTGATTCTCATCTCAAGATTCAGGAAAATTAGGAAAAAGAAGCAAAGTAAAAAATGAGTACATGTACTTATAGCTATAAACATCTAGAAGAGTACTGTTAGGATTGATTGTAAAAATCTATTGACGAGTAAAAGCAACATGACATTTCAGGGGCAATTCTATAGCACAATTTTGATGATCCATATAAGAAGTTACAGACTGATTGTCCATGGTCAGTCAAAAAATATATATTTATAACAGTAACTTATAAAAGCATTTGTAAAAATTAGGTGGCTGGTGTAACTATTTACCTAATAATTAGTAAGGTATTGACAAAAAAAATAAATTTACTAATATCTAGTTAATCGAAATTACCACTTTCATTCAACTTGTACTAATGTCTGCAAATTTTTTATTGTATTATTGGTATGCAGTTATTCAAAAGAATTAAAATTGAGATTTACAATATACAATTTGGTCTATGTAATTTACCGACATTAGTGACATGTACTACAATGGAACTTTCTCTCTCTTTTTTATTTCCTCCCCGTTTCACATTTTATTAATTCTTTGCAACAAAAAGCCTTCTGTCAGTCTTGATGTCAGTGCTGCCTGTGTTTGGCTCATACCAAATCATTGAAGAAAATTAGCAAGTGATGCTTGCAGTTCTTCTAATGCTCGCCCCTTGGTCTCTGGCACTACCTTCGCGATGAATAAGACTGTGAGACCGCAAATGCATGCGAATATCAAAAATGTCCCTGAAAGTAACACAGTCCAGATTAAGCATAAACACAATATATATAGAGAGAGAGAGAGACAGTACCAGGTGCACTCCATTCGAACATGAAGTTGAAAGTGTAGGTCACAATCCAAGAACAGGACCAGTTGATGAATGTCACCAGGCTTCCGGCCGACCCTTTAATGTTTACAGGGAATATCTACAGAGAACATATTCACTGAGATTGGTCTTGAGATAGAGAGTGCAAACTTAAAAACTGAAGGCATGTACCTCGGACATGATAACCCACGGTAATCCTGCAATGCCCAGTGAGTAAGCTATGGAATACACCTAAATGAAATAGTCGTCTGTCAGCAAACTTCTTCAACGAGTTATTGAGCAATGGTTCGGGATGAAAGAGATGAGGAAGAAAGGCACTCTTATAGAGACTTACAATAACTGCTACATACACCAAGATTGGGGTCACGGCCTTCCAATGATTATGTTCCTGTTTCAGCAACAGGAAAAATAGTGGGAGAAAATAAGGTCACTTCAAAACATCAAGAAACAGGAGTAGGCATAGTAATTGTTCACGAAACCTGCATGAAGAATGACAATGCTAGAAGAATGCAACAAAAGGACATTCCAGCTGAAGAAATCTGCAAATAAAAGTTGGGTTCAGGCTCAGTATCTTGAAAAGTGGTCTCCTTAAGGGGAGTATAGCAAATTTATCAGTTTCCTTAACCATCATAAGTGGTCGTCTTCCGGCTTTATCGGTCAAGATTACACTCAGAGCAGTCGCTGGAATCTGTGAAACATGTCGAGAATCTTTAGAAAATGCGATGAGGCAAGCAAATTCGTCTTTCACTGCAATTCTACATAGCCCAGTACCTGGACAACAGCCATGCTTCTGGTACCAAAGCTGCTTGAGAAGCCTGCCAAGATAACAGATTAAGATGACCCACAATGGGGCTTCAAGCGCTAATTTGTGGCACCTGAACTAAGCTTTCATTATTCATTCATTACTAATGTATTTATCTGTTGATTTTTACCAGCGGATTCAAATATGGAGCCTGCGTAGTAGGCAAATGCATTACTCCCAGCAAATTGTTGAAGCACCATCAGCCCAACTGCTATCTATTGCTTCAACAAGATTAGGAATATAAGAAAAGGGTATGAAAATTGCAAGCAATTTGAACAATTTTGAGGGCCTTCTCACTATAAGTGGACGAGCATAGCGTTTTGGAACAGATCCAGAATTCTAGACTGAGACTGCTGTTCAAAGGTCTCTGTATAGTCCTATAAGACAAGTGAAATGAGAAACCTCAGTAGCAAAAATCAGATGCTTCCAAATTATCTGAAAGACAAGCGAGATTGAGATATTACTCTAATATCGGTTGCTTCCTGAGTAATATTGACACTTTTGCCTCTGAGTCTCTGTAATGTGACTTCAAACTCCTTCTCCCGGTGGACTTTTACCTGTAAATGACTTTCTATTATTCTTACAATGAAAAGTTCATAATCTTGGCTTCGTCATTGAGTTCTATGATTCTACACAACTAGCATACACTTGGAATGGTGATCTACACCACTTGGATTGTGTGTCAAAGTGAGTTGCCACTGGAATGTTAATGTCTATGCCTCTACTCCACTAACAACTTACCAGCCATCTAGGTGACTCCGGAATAAAGAACAAACCCAAAATTTGTATGACACAGGGAATGCAACCTGAAGATGAAATCACCAAGAATGATTTTTTGATATTTTCCAACTCATTCACCACATAACATAAAAAGAGGGAACTAAAACACTACCGATCAAAGCCAAGATGCGCCAAGAGACAATGGTTCCAAGAAAGTAAATCAACGAAAAGCCACAGCATATCATGAACTGCAACAGAAGCCAACTCTGTGTTAATAAGCAAATGAATTGTCTCCACTCAATTTCAATTTCCACGCTGTCCAAACTTTTTGACCTGATTAAATGCCGTAAATGCTCCCCGGACATTTGTAGGTGTTATCTCAGCAATGTACACAGGTACCTGTTTGGAAACAAAGATAATGATTAACAGTACGTTGGCATTTCAACTTCTATAAATTTATCAGGACAGTAAGTCCGGAATCTTCCTGCATATACCACATAACATATGATCCCAATGCCAAGCCCGCTTAGCAGTCTTCCAATATCCAGCCACCAAGCATTCTGCAGAGTAGATAGAATGTACCATTAAGTGCTTACGCTCTATCTCACACCTAAACCATGACCTATCATTCACAAAAATAGGATGATGTAAAAATTTTCCTCCCGTCTTAGCAGGTAGAGAATCAATTGTATCTTTTTTTTCTGGACGGCGATGCCCTTACCAGCTGGACAGATAGTTTGAAGTGCAAATATCACAAATGCAGTGAAAAATTACAGGTAGAGATCAATTGTATCTTTTTTTTCTGGATGGCGATCCCCTAACCAGCTGGACAGATAGTTTGAAGTGCAAATATCACAAATGCAGTGAAAAATTACAGGGAGAGAATCAACTGTATCTTTTTTTTCTGGACGGCGATCCCCTAACCAGTTGGACAGATATTTTGAAGTGCAAATATCACAAATGCAGTGAAAAATTACAAAAAAGTCCTACAGGACCAATCTTTGAATGAACTTATCCATATGGTAAGCGCAAAGGTGGAAAATGCGATTTATATTATTAAGCCTGTTTATTGAGTCATCGAAGGTAAAGAAAAATTCTGCAGTGGCGAGAGGAAGGGCAGGAACCTTGGCAAATGCTATAGAAAGCCATCCTGCAGCACCAAATATTTGAGAAAGCCACATTGCCTGCATCAAAAGATATATCTTTTAAGATTCCTGTAAGATCTGTAGTTCATTGAGATTTTGAGAATGAAAGGGAGAGGATTACTTACTTGTTTACGCCCAATCAAATCCGTTATCCTCCCATTTACCAGAGATGATGTTAGACCTCCCACTGTTATTAATGAACCAAAAAGCGAATACTGTAACACAAAAGAATTGGGGAGGATGTCAATACGACTTGTGATCCATTTCCCATTTATCCGTTTGGCGTCACTGATAGAGATGTCATTTTTAGCTAGTCCACTAAGGCTCGTGTGTTTTATTTTACTCCAACAAATCTTGTTTTAGAACCCAATTTGTATAGTGGCTAATAGATGAACAACTCTAGAAATATAGTACAAAGCTTGGTAGGACTTGCCGCTGCTGTGGAGAGGCCCAAATCCTCCATTATGCCAGACTCGGCTGGTGAAGAATAACCGGTCTGCATTGTAAAAAATGCCGCCTGTTAATGGTACCTTCTACTTGATAATACTAAACTTGTCGTGAAATGCAACGAGCAACACATTTGCCAAGCAAATTCTGCAAAGGATGCAAACTAAAGATGCAAGCTAAAAGTTAGTTTTTGAATGGCATTTTTCTCAAAATTGTGATTGAAGTAATTAATGAAGATCATTTGACTTCTTTTTTGCATATATGAGTTTCATGCCGTGCACTTGAGTGATCCTAATCAGCTACTTGCTTTATCGTGGTTCGAGTTGAAATTCTTACATGAAAACATGGAAACAAGCATCAGACTCCCAGGTTGTGAGTGGGAAAATGTTACAAAGTAGTTGTCGGAACAAATTGTCACATTCTTAAATAATCCAGGTCAACCTAATGTGGTATCTGCCTAGTGATCAAGAACATAGTACACAGATGCCTCTGGAAAGAATTTACTTATGCTTTCAGGCACCAAAAGCAGAAGTAGACACGCATTTAGCCTGAGTTGTAGGCATAGATCTTGGATGCTTTATCCTTACACCAAAGGCCAAACTGAAGACCCAGACTTTTCTTCTAAAAACACAATGTTGACCAATCATACAAGAAAACAGAGGAAACTTTGACCAAGTAATCTGCTTCTTTCCTCTTATCTATTCCTAACAGAAAATTTTCAGCAGACCTCCGTAAGAAATTGTCACACTGTCTACTTGGAAATCATCAGAATCGTCACAGAAGGCACCAAGACTGCAAAATTCACCTCTGATTCAATAGAGATGTGGGCAAGGGGACGTGAAAATAAATAACCTTCAAAAGAAAACAGAGCTAGCTTCTTGATGGTGAATCTTAAAACTTGATACAATACTCACAGCACACCCGGTCATGAAAGACCCGCCAACGGCAATGAAAGTGCTAAAAACGACGAGCGGCGTGACTGCAGGGTCACTCGAAGGCATGACGGGGCTGCCATGACTGCCATGGACAGAGACTTCCTTGGGAAGCAGAGTACTCGTGGGCAGTCCATCTTCTTCTATGCTCTCTCTCTCCATACCTTGTCGTTCGAAAGCTCTTCGGGGTAAGTTTCCAAGAAATGAGAATTTAGCGAGAATGAGTCGCGAGTGATTGTGGAGAATCGAATGAGATGGTTTGGTGAGTCAGAGAGGCAGCGGCAGGGGAGCTCAGAGCAATGGACTGTTCGTTGCACGAGTAGGTTTCTTCCCTCCAAAGACTCCTCACTATTTTATGTTCTTTTTCCAAGTTCTTCATTCTTTGATTGTATCACGTGTGCAGCATTCTCAAACCCGGAGTAGCTGTAGCCTATAGCGGCAATCCATTCATCTTTGGTCGATGTGAACTTCACCAACCGGTGGTGCTACCTACTCCCTGCTATTTTGGAGAATTAGTGCGTGGTTGCACTTGTTTCTGTTAAAGGAACAAAAATTTCTGTTTTTTGTTCGCAGGAAAAAAAACAAACGCGTTTGTGTGCGTTTCTGTTCCTTTTTTTTCTTTTGTTCCCGGGAACAAACAAAAAAGCAGAAACAAACACAAATTTTGTGTTTCTTTGTTTACAACATGATGAGAAATACTTTTTTTTTTTTTTTTTCTTTTTTTCTCTTATTTTCCTGTTCTTCTTTCTTTTGGCGGTCGCCGGCCTCGGCCATGGCGGCGGCCGCCGACGAGGGCGGCGGCCTCGCCCGGCCACGGCGAGGCTCGCCGGCCCCGGCGAGGCCGACGCTCGCCGTCCCCGGCGAGGCCGAGGCTCGCCGTAGGCGGGCGAGGGTCGGCCTCGCCATGGCGGGCGAGCTCGAGCTCGCCCAGATCCGGCGAGGCCGAGGCTCGCCGGCCGGCCGGGCGAGGTCGGCCTCGCCGGATCCGGGCGAGCTCGAGCTCGCCCGGCCATGGCGAGGCCGACCTCGCGCCGGCACGGGCGAGCTCGATCTCGCCCGGATCCGGCGAGGCCGAGCTCGCCCGGCGGCCGGCGAGCCTCGGCCTCGCCGCGGTGGCCGGCGAGGCCGCGCCTCGCCGACGGCCGGGCGAGCTCGGCCTCGCCGGATCAAGGCGGCCGAGCTCGCCCGGCGGCCGGCGAGCCTCGGCCTCGCTGGCGGTGGCCGGCGAGGCGCGCGCCTCGCCCGCCGGGGCGAGCTCGGCCCTCGCCGGCGGCCGCCAAAAAGAAGAAAAAAAAATGAAAAAGAAAAAAGAAAAAAAGGAAAAATAAGAAAAAAATAGAAAAAATAAAAGAAATAAAAAAATTATCCAAATTTACCAAACATGTTTTGTTTATTTTTGTTAGAACAAGTTTACCAAACACGCTTTTTTGTTCGGAAATTGTTCAGGGAACGAAACACTTTTTTCTATTTTCCCTAACAATTTTTAAACGTAAACGTTACCAAACGCCCAGTGGAGATGGCGGGGAGGGATTGGTTTGATTAAAAAAATGGATGCCGAAGATTTAAAAAGAGGGGACCACGGAGAATACTCTAACACCCCCTCTGACGTGCAAACCAGACCGATAGCCTGTTGAAATTGACAAATAGAGAAAACTGTACGCGGTAGGGCGGAGCCTCTGTTCTGAATCCAAGATGGATGTAGAACTCATTTTTTTAGGGGGCCGAACTTAACAGATGATGATATTTTGTCTAAGATGTTAATAATCTATAAGGCTCGATTTGTTTCACATAAAGTAATTTCTACAAAAATGTTTTTAGGATTTTCCAACACTCATTTCGGGGAAATTGAACAAATCAAGAAAAATGTTTTCTGCTATTAGAAAAAAAAAAACATCTTCAAAAGTGGGGAAAATGTGTTCCACTTTTTCATGGCTTGAGACTACCTCAGGCATTTATTCTACTACCTCAGCGTGGGAGGCTCTTCATGCGAAGCGTAATGTGGTTCTTCGTGCGAAGCATAATGTGGTTCCTTGGCATTCCTTTGTGTGGAGTAAATCTATTACCCCAAGGTATCAATTTCATTTATGGCTCATAATGAGGAACCGTCTACTCAGGTCTTTCTTCTTTCCTTTGGTAGGATTCCTGATGGTGCTTGTGTTTTTTATAACTCTAGACCAGATTCCATTAATCATCTCTTCTTTGGGTGCCAAATTACCGCTGGCTTGGCTTTGTTTTGGGCTTCTAAATGCAACCTTATATGGCATGGTACCAAACCATGGCAAGATACTATCTCTTGGGCCCTTAAAGTTCTCTCAAGCGATTGCTAGATTTTCCTTCCTTGTGCTTTGTCATCTTATTTGGAAAACTAGGAATGGCATTCTCTTTTGGGGGCAAGACTCTCGTTGTGCCTACCATAAAGAACCACCTGCTTAAAGTTGTGAGGGACAAAGCCATCTCCTTTAGCCAAGTGACGGATACTCCGAGAAATTGAAGAACTCAACAAATTTGGGGTATTGTCCTGGCCATCTTTGCAGACTAAGTGCTTCGGCCTTTGCTGTTTCATCGCCTACCAGCGTGTCAAGGTCTCATTGCCTTTTCTTTCGGAGGGTTGGTGTTGTTCTTGGCCATTGGCTCCTTTTGGTTGTTTTCGCTTGTCTGGTTGTATTTTCTTGTAGCTTTTCTTTCTGTTTGGCTTTTTCGTGGATGCTGTTTGGCTTCCTGTTGCTACCTTGGTAGCTTTTAACTTCCTTTTCTAGGCATCCTTTCACTCGACCTGGCTTGTTGCCTCATTGAGTATAAGTTTTTTATGCCAGTTTCCGAGTTGTATAGTTTGGTTTTTGTCAATATATTCTTACCTTACCCAAAAAAAAATGCGTTCCACTTTTTAAAAGTAGAAAGCATTTTTCATGACTTCTTCCACTATACTTTGTTTCACCAAACACATATTCATTTTATTTTTTATTTTCTTTATTTTCTTTTTTCTTTATTTTTTATTTTCTTTCTTCCTTTTCATCTTCTTTCTTGGCATTGGCCAACTATAGGCCAATTCGAGCCTCGCCCCACTCCATCGCTTGACCAATTCGAAGTGTGTGAGATCAATCTAATTCGCCCTTTTCATTGATGAACCAACAGTCCAATCAAGTCAATCTTAAATATTAAATCTTACCTTTTTTTCTTTGGCACAAAAATTATTCAAAGCAAGACTTAAAGCGCTTTTTGCATGGACTAGAACTCTTCAAATAAGAAAATAAATCGATGATCCATTCTTTAATTCATTTTTAATTGTTTGATTATCACATAATCGATTAATATAGTGATCGCTTAATTACTCAAAATTGAAACACGTTTTTTTAGAGAATTAATATATATTTATAGAAAACTACTATCGACAAATTATTGCATATTGTGCGATATGCATAATGTAAATGTACAGTAAAAGTGAAACCAATCGATTTTTGGTTAGATTATTGCAACCAACAATGGTGTGGAGATAGTCGTTGGGAAGTTCACTTTTTTAACCTTGATGTGTGATCGACTTTCCTCATATATGAGGGGTAAACTTGAAAGAAGTAGATCATCTCTGAACAAATCAAAACGTTTTTTCGAATCATTTATTTCTCAGGAAATAAGCGGAATCCAAGTTAATATCGTCGAATTTATGGTATTTAGAATAATGGGTTATGTATGTATGATAACAGAATTTGTCTGTGAACTAATTATTTCTTGATAACTGCACAATTTGTCTATAAACGGTTCCTAATTAAGGTGCAAAAATTATGGAAATGTAGGGACAATAGCTTCTCTTGCAGCTTTCTTTCGGAAACTCTCGAAGGGGCAAATTTGAGAAATATAGCAAAACTTAAGGTACGGTAGTAGGCCGTCAAACAGTGAGTGGGGGACGTGCCTCCACATCACATATAGCATTAATCCGTCCCTATCACATAAGATTAAGCAAATCAAAGTATCATTAAAAATGATTTTTTTTCCCCCCTAAATGTCACGTCCAACATGGTCCTACCGTTACTTAAGTCAATACCCGATCCAACCGCCCCTCCCTCTCTGTCTCTCTCTCAGGCCAAAAGAAAACGGAGACCCACTCCCGTCCCATCACCTTTTCCTGAGTTTTATGGCCAAGGCCAAGGCCAAGAAGATGAAAAGTAAAGGAAAGAAATTAAAATTAAAAAATGATTTTTAAAATAATTAAATAAAAAAATTATGAAAAATAAGTGTGGATAGAAAAAGATTTTTAACTTAAATAGCGAAAAATATTTTAGTTCATCTTCAAATTTCAACTGAACATTAGAAAATATGATTATTTTCCTAGAAAATGACTTTTTAAAAAATATTTTTAAGAAAAATCATATTTTCTACAAAACGGATAGAACTAGTATTCATTTATTTCATTGAAATTGAATTATTTGAAAAAAAAATTACAAATATGATCGCTAGAAAAAAAAAATTTCACCGTTCACTAATTGTCAATGATGAAAACATTTTTTACAAACTAATTACTTAATGCTATACAACCAATCATCTCTTAAAAAACCAAAACGTTTTTCTTAATCATTTATTTCCTATGAAAAAAAGCAGAATCCGAGTTAATATTGTCAAACTTATGGTATTTAGAATAATGGGTTATGTATGTATGATAACAGAATTGGTCTATGAATTAATTATTTCTTGATAACTGCATAATTTGCCTATAAACGGTTCCTAATTAAGGGGCAAAAATTAAGGAAATGTAGGGACAATAGTTTCTCTTGCAGCTTTCTTTTGGAAACTCTCGAAGGAGCAAATTTGAAAAATATAGCAAAACTTAAGGTACGGTAGTATGCCGCCAAAGAGTGAGTGGGGGATGTGCCTCCACATCACATATAGCGTGGATCCGTCCCTGTCACAAAAGCTTAGGTAAATCAAAGTATCATGAAAAACGATCTTTTCCCCCCCTAAGTGTCACGTCCAGCATGGTCCTACCGCTACATAAATCAAATAGACCCGACATGGCGGTCCAGGGGGACTTAATCATTCAATATCCACATTCAAATTAGGATTTATTTGCACGATTGAAACTCAAGTGCATTCCATTGAAACTTTATTTCCCGCTCATATGTCGTGATTTGGAATTGATGAAATTTATAACATACTTAATCAGAAACAAGAAATGGGCGAACTCAACTAAGTTGCAAAGCCTTAATTTTTTGTACATCAATCATCATACCAATATGCCAGTATCCAACAAAGTTGACCTGAGCATGGTGAAATCAATCACTGTAAAAGGCCAAACAAAATTGCAAGGAAATCTCTCTTTTCTTACCCCCCCCCCCCCCCCCCTGGATATTGTATATTTTTGCCGCAATCTGGCACAAAAAAATCAATCTCACAAAAAGGCTCTCGGAAGCCTAATTCAATTCCTTTTCAGAAAAATTTCAAATAAAAGTATGAATTAGAGCTATTTCATCAACAACAAAAAAAAAAAAAATCCAAAATAGATATTATCTCAAATAAGGATGTAAAGTAGCTAATTTAGTCTTAAATAAGGGCTTAAGCGAGAATGCATTTTACGTGCCACTTTTTCAGGGGCATTCTCATCCCAAACAGGTTTTTGTCTTTTTCTTTCTTTAATTTCTATGTTCATCTTCTTCCTCTTCTTTATTCGTCTGGCCAACGCCCTAGTTCACTTTCTTCCTTGTCGAACGCAACCTTTTCTTCATCATTCGCATGAGCTAATCGATGACGATGGCTTGAGCCTGGACGGTGGCTAGCGGCAAGCACCTCGAGGACGTGCCAACATTGGCAACTCCAAAATCAGGCAACGGGGATTCAAAACTAGGCAGCGTCAAGGAGCGTGACGGCCTCCTTTCTTTAGCTTATGCCCCATATTTATACAGAGGTGGTTCTTCTTTTGAATTCGAATGAGATCTTGAAAATTCAAACTATATCTGAACGAATCAGTTTTACTCCTGTTATGAAAGTAGACAATCGAACAATAAAATAGACAAGACAATAAAACAAATTGAACAACAGATCTATGTAATTTGGTTATATTGATTTACGTCTAGATAGAGAGTAACAATTGAATTTCACTATATATTAAGTGATACAATGAAAATTATAACCACACTCAAGTCACTCAAATACTTTTAGTATTTCCTAAACCTTAATTACACCTAATAACTCATGCAATGTTTAGCCCCACAAATTTTTTTATGAAATAATCTCTCAATCCCATAAATGAATTATGCATAATTTCTTACTATAAGAATATAATCGACTTCAACAATTAAATTATTGACGTAATTTCACGGAGAAAAATCTACACCAAGCGCTTGGTTGAAAACCGCACTTCAAGACCTCTTAACGTCAATCACGACCATCGAACCAACGCATGAGCCGAGGAAATACGATAATCCTCTAGACCTTGGCCGACTTAAACAAGGAAAAATATCGATGATTAATTTTTACAAATATTCCCACCGCCTCAAGGAGTCCAAATTGAATGTGTCTAAGGCGGTTGACTTCGGTGTAATTATTGACCCTGCCAATCATGTATAACACAAAAACAATAATCCTTCTGCAAATTGGACTCGTTACACTGAATCGGAAATCTTAATTTCCATAACACGGTTGGATGTTCACAATATTACAACTTCCGCACTTTCCTTTAATCAATTGGACTTCCTTATAATTTATCTCAAATCAGATTGCGTTGGGCTCACACTCAAGTATAGTATAACAAATCCTTGCACATTTTTATCCTTTATGTTCAAAATCCCATTTTCTTATCTCTTATCTTTCCTTCTTTCCTTCTTTCTATTTTTTATTTTTTTTAATTTGCCGAATGTGTCTACTTCGAAATCCACTTTGGCCGGGTTTGGTGTTCTCTTTGGTGTTCTATCCAAATCTTGCAAAATAACCGAATGGAATTCAAGATTTTAGCGGGGATACAAAACCAGGCAGTGGCAAAGACGAGCCCTCCGATGGTGGTAGCGATGACCGGCGAATGGCGGCGAAGGCCTGAGTGGCATCCACAACGAAAAAAGTGGCTGTTCTTGGTGTGGTGCAGCTTAAACCGTCTCCTAGGGCCCGATTCCAGCGGCAATGAATGATCATTTGTAATTGGGGAGAACTTGATGTCAATGAATGACGATCGTAACACAATTTAGTTCAATTAAATTGGAGATTGCAGTTAGTTTTTCCAATTGTCTTGTTTTGTTGACATCATGAAGTCACCCATGAACCTGTTGTCCTTGTGATCGGCCATGGCCCATTACCGCAAGTGAGGAGAGAGGATGGCAACAACATCCATCCAACGATGGATAAACGAGCCGTCGTGGATGATGTCAGTGTAAAGGCTCAACAGTGACTTCATGATGTCGAGTGAGATCAAGCACCGGAAGTGATTCTATGCATGCGCGGAAGGAGGAACAACAACAAGGAAGATGAAAGAGAAAAAACTAAAAGAAAAAAAGAAAGAAAACAGAAAAACTTAAAAATGCCCTCATCATGCCTTTGGAAAGTAGCATGTGAAATGCACGTACTTGCTTAGACTCTATTTGAGATTAAGTAGCCACTTATCATTGCCGAAAGTGGGCAAGTGATGCTTGCAGTTCTTCCAATTCTCGCCCCTTGGTCTCTGGCACTATCTTCGCAGTGAATAAGATAGTTAAACCACAAATGCATGCGAAGATAAGAAGGTTCCTGAAAGCAGCATAGTCAAGACATAGATCTATTAGTACATACAACAGACATAAGAACTCATGCAGTTCCTGGATTTAGACTCCAGAGAAGCATACCCGGTGAAAACTAGAGAACAAGAATGAAAAAAAAAAAAAAAAGGAGGATTAATTACCGGGCGCACTCCATTCAAACATGAAGTTAAAACTGTAGCTGATGATCCACAAACAGGACCAATTGGAGAAGGTCAACAGGCTTCCAGCCGACCCTTTAACATTTACTGGGAATACCTATCGAAAAGATGTCCGCCAATATGACTTCTACTCCTATGTAAGGTCTTGAAGTAGAGAACATAGAGTGCAATGTTAGACAGAAGGTATCTACTTACCTCGGACATTATGACCCATGGTAACCCCGCCATGCCAAAAGAGTAAGCTACGGAATACACCTGATTGCAATAATCATCTGTCAGCAACTTCAGTACAACTAGTCTTGGAAAGAAGGTTGAGGACTTGAAGCAGCGATATTATAATGAAGGTTTCTTTGGTCGAAGTGTGCTCTCCAATGTATTATTGCCTGGTAAAGTAGGATTGAGCAGCAACTAGATATGACCTCAACTATAAGAGATAGCCATATACGAGTTGAAAAACAAGAAAAAGGAAAATATTTGTTACACAGACTTACCATAATGCATACGTACACCAAAATGGGAGTGACTTCCGTCCAGTACTGCAGGTCCTGGTTTCATGTGAAAGTATTATAAATAAATGAATAAATAAAAATCAGTCCATTTCATGAGATCAAGAAGAATGGGTAGGCTTAGTCACTGTTCATACCTGCATGAAGAACGAGAATCCTAAACCAAAGCAACTCAAGCACATTCCAGCTGAAGAAATCTACAAATGGATGTTAGATTTGGTAATGCTTATGCGCAACTTACTTTAGGAGAATGCATCGATATGTGTTGGTTTCCTCACCATTAAAAGCGGTCTTCTTCCAGCTTTATCCGTCAAAATTACACTAAGAGCTGTTGCAGGGATCTGCAAAACAGGTGAGAAAATCTTGAAAATGTGACAAATAAAATTCCTCTTCCAGCTTAATTCTCCAGAGTCTATTACCTGGACAATAGCCATGCTTCGGCTACCAAAGCTGCTTGAAAAGCCTGTCAGGACAATTAGTAAAGATTACCAAGTCTTTGTTCTTCATGACTAACGAATTTATAGCGTGATTTTTACCAGCTGATTCAAATATAGAGCTCGCATAGAAGACAAATGTACTTGACCCTCCAAATTGTTGAAGGATCATCAATCCAATTCCAATCTAAATTCTGAACAAATTAGGAAATAGGAAGGAAAAAATGGAGCGAAAAATGGCAAGCAATTTGAATATTTTGGAGACAAGGCTTACTATGAGGGAATGAGCATATCTTCTTTGAAACAAATCGAAAATTCTAGACTGGGAATCCCGTTCAAAGGTTTCTGTATAATCCTGCAAGACAATATGAATCGAAACATTAAAAAGTTAAAAGGAAAAGGGAAAACTTTCTCCTATTGATATGTGAAATGGAGAAAATACTTTGATATCTATTGCTTCTTGGGAAATGTCAACACTTTTGCCCCGGAGTCTCTGCAATGTGGCTTCAAACTCCTTTTCTTGACCGACTTTTACCTGTCAGTCATAACTACACTAATCATCTTCCTTGCAATGGAAAATGCAGAGTCCTCACTCCAATATTCCTACAACTAACTTCATTTCATCTTATGATTTCAGATTTATTGATAATTAGTGAACTCTCACAAAAACTGATCACATGAATTGTCTTGGCATGGAAATTGCAATGCCTATACCTCTAGTCATTCTCAGTTTACCACTAAGACTTCAATTTCAGCCATGAGTAAAATTATTCTTTGGTAAAATATTGATTTCATTACCACTCTTCCCATTATCAGTTTATGATTTTTAACAAAGTAATGTGTTTGCGCACGAGAATGTTAAAAATGATTTCCATGCCTTGCGATCAAAATACTCCACGTGGCATGCAGCATGCTACTTGTGCTATTTAGACAGCCCCAAATTATCCAAGTTCCATAATGAGATGGTTACTCAACCATGAAATCGTCACCATTGAATGCCAAATTTGGACATAACACTGTGAAGCTACATAGAGCAAAGTGATGACCACATTCGAAATTGAAGTTTCAGATAAGAACGACATAAATCACCATATTACGGGCTCCTCAATGGTACCTCGTACATCCCATAAACAACTTACCAGCCATCTAGGAGACTCCGGGATAAAGAATAAACCGAAAATTTGAAGTACGCAGGGGATACAACCTGAAGATAAAATCATGTACAGTGACCTTATCCTGTTTCCCATGATAAATCTAATAAAACAAAGCAGGAGAGAACTGAGACAGTACCTATCAAAGCCAGAATACGCCAGGAAACAACAGTTCCAAGAAAATAGATCAACGAAATGCCACAGCATATCAAAAACTGCAACCAGATCCAGCAAAGGTCGATAGGCAATGTATTGAGTTGACACCATTAACATCTTATAGTGGCCCAAAATTTTCACCTGATTTAAAGCTGTGAATGCTCCCCGGATACTTTTGGGTGTTATTTCGGCAATGTACACAGGTACCTGTTTGGCAACAATATCATGACCAACAATTTCAAGAAATTAATTATGATAAGAAATCTGAATGTTTCTGCCTTTACCACGTAACATACAATCCCCATGCCAAGTCCAGTTAACAGTCTTCCAATATCGAGCCACCAAGCATTCTGCAAGGTAAGATGAAATACGCCATTAACTGCTTCTCAGCCTTTTTGGAGAATAGACATCTCAGAACTGTAGAATATGATTGAAGTTTTGTGGATCAAGTCATTGAAAATCTATGAAGCAAAATTCTGAAGCGGAAAATAGACAGAGCACGAACCTTGGCAAATGCTATAGAAAGCCATCCTGCAGTGGAAAATATTTGTGAAATCCACATTGTCTGCATCACCTTACATCAATTAAGAATTCTGTAAGATTTTTTCAGGCTCTTCACTGAACATGCATGATTTTCAAATTCACGTATAGCTGGAAAGGCTAGAGAATAACTTACACGTCTGCGACCCATCATATCTGTCATCTGCCCATTTACCAAAGCTGCTATTAACCCTCCTATTGTTAATATAGAACCAAAAAGCGAATACTGTAACATGAGGAAGCAGGAATATTAATATTAGAGAACCCGGGTCGTGACTGAAAAATTTCCTAAGTCCAATAGTCTCACAGATAAAGAAGTCATTATTAGCCAGCTTAGGTCGTGTTTTACTTGGCATCAACCATGCAATTAGGGAAAAGTTCAAATGCAATTCGTGATGATAATATCAGAGGTTCTGCACAGGATCTACTGAACAAGGAATTGACTGAAGCTGACCAGAATTAATCGTACTTTCTAGCAATGTACTGAGGACATCTTATATCTCAGTTCCTGATAGTAAATTTTATTTTAAGACGCACAATTCCCAGTATTTCTCCTTGAATAACAGAACTATAAAGGGTCGAGAGATTATAAAAGGTAGCCATGTAGCATGTATGCTCGATAGGACTCACCGCTGCCGTAGAGAGCCCCAAGTCCTCCATTATGCCTGACTCGGCCGGTGATGAATAACCAGACTGCATTATAGAAATACACCGCCAGTTATGGTAACCTCTACTTGGTAGAGAGTAATCTCATAAGAAACCAGACTGACCAGAGCAGTAGCCTGGGAGATCACACTACAGAGGCAAAACGAAAAAATATAAAAGATCACCTGAAAACTAGCTTTTCAGAAGTATCTTTTTTGAGAAATGCAATAGAAGTAGTGAAATGTGATAATTTCAAGTCTCTTTGCCAAATTGAGTTTCCATAACAAAAGTAAATGATCATAAAGAAGCAACTTCAGCCGTGTCATTTTTATTCATAAACAATCCAGGTCAACCTAGTATCTTGGGCCTATTAAGCCATGTGATCCACATAATGCCGACAGGTGCTTCTGCAACATTATTAATTAACTTCCGCTCCATACCCTTGCAGGTATAGGTCTAGCTCGTTGCAACATCATACGAATGCCAAAACAAAAACCACCTTCTTGAATGAAACTGAAAGTTTGACCAATCACAAGAGCTGATAAAATGTCTCGAATTTGAGCCAAAAAAAGGGAAAGTTTTTTAAATCAAGTAAGTTTCCTATTTTGAATATGTTTCCTAGCTAGAGAAGGCTTCTTAAAAAAGAGGTTTCATATTTTAGATCCAATTCTTGTGTATATATAAGAAGTGGATGTTCTTTGTGAAGATTTTCAAAGAGGAGCTTCTGCTTGTGACTTATGCCCTGAAAATATCCAGGTGTGTTGAAGCCGATTAAATTCTTGTGTTAATAATTAGTGTATAATTCCTTCGTAAGATTGAGAAATTATTTCAGGAGGAATTGTGGGGCTAAATACTTGTGAATTAATCAATGTAATTGGGGCTTGAGAAAGCCTAAGAGCATTTGAATGAGTCAAGTGGAGTTATAATCTCCATAATATTGCTTGATTTATAGTGGAATTCATTAATGCTCGCCCCGTGTGAATGTAAGTCACTGCGACCGAACCACGTAAGTTTGGTGTCCAATCTATTTTATTATTTGATCGCTTTCTATCCGCAATACAAGCAAAAAGACAAACATTGATCGAGCAATTTCTTTCGTCCTCTTTCTTTCTCTAACGAAACATTCACTCGAATTGAAAAGAACCTGTAACAGAAATGCAAGAAAGGAAAGCAGAAAACGGAAAACGGAAAACAGAGCCGGGTTCTTAGTGATCGAACTCCATGCAAGCAATTCACGAAAAGCTCGATGCAATGTTACTCACAGCACACCCAGAGACAAAAGACCCGCAAAGGGCAACGAGCGTGCTAAGAACGACGAGAGGCGTGACCGAGGGATCACTTGAAGACGTGGAGTTGCCACGGTTGCCATCGCCAGAGACGTCTTCGAGAAGCAGAGAGACTGTGGGCAACCCATCTTCTTCTGGGCTCTCCCTCCCCATGTGTCCTTTTCACCGTAAAGCTCTCGAGGAGAACAAGATTTGCCAAAAAATGGAGGAGGCAAGAATCAGCTGTGCATGACGTGAAGGCCAGTGGGTTGGTTGTGTGTGTGTGTGAGAGAGAGAGAGAGAGAGAGGGGTAGATATGGAATTCAAAGAAATGGACTTTCGGATGGATGCTTAGGAAATTTATCGGCCAATTAGCCGCATACGATCATCTAACTTTGCATTATTTAAGTCCTTAATTCTTTGAGAGAGAGAGAGAAAGAGAGAGAGAGGTAGATATGGAATTCAAAGAAATGGACTTTCGGACGGATGCATAGGAAATTTATCGGCCAATAGCCGCATATGATCATCTAACTTTTCATTATTTATGTTCTTAATTCTTTGCTTGAGCATGTGGTTCGATTCACTTTTTGTCTATACTTATTTCGAGACTTGAATTAACACTCCGTTCGTGTCGCAAAAAATGTGGCATTTTTGGAAAATATTTTCTAGAAAGCCAATTTTCAAAAAAAAAAATAATAATAATCTTATATTCCAATGCTCGGCTGGAATTTGAAAATAAACTAGAAAACATTTTCCGCCATTCAATATGAAAAAATCGATTTGATTTTCCTCTCTGCACTTCTTTCAATATTTTATTTTTTTCGTTTTATTTTTTAAAGAATCAAAATTTTAATTATTTTTATATTTTAATTTTCTTTCTAATTTTTTCTTTTTATTTTTTATTTTTTTTTTTTTTTCCACTTCTTCTTCTTCGGCCGATCGCCGCATGAAAGAAAAAGAGAAAAAAATAACAATAACAATTAAAAATTTGAAGTTTTAAAAAAAAAAAAAGAAAGAAAGAAAGAAGAGAGGCTAGTCGAGTATGAGATAAGAGAGAGCAAGTAAAAAAAAAAATTTCCCCTACTAGAAAAGCGAAAAATATTTCCCCTATTTTAAAAGAATTTTTTCTATTGATGGAAAATGTTTTTCCTAACTAATTCATTTTCTGTAAAACGAACACCATATAATCTGAAAAACATTTTCCTAAAAGTTATTTTCCATAAAAACAAACAGAGACTAGGTATCTTATCATTTGGGAATAACAAACATAGATTAACTCCCCTCCACATATCCCCTTCTGGCCAATCAACCTCAGATTTGGGAGGCCGAGCGGGAGATTTGAGGCTCGAGTTCCAATCAAGTCTCTCACCACTCATTCACATATAGTATGTGAATATGTAGATTTTTTTGGGGTGTGGTTCATACCCCTATCAATAATATGACATCGAGCAAGGTTTCGAGGCACCTTGGGCGGGGATATAGGAGGCAGCTCCCCGTGAAATTAGAGGGCTTTATAATTTGAACCCGTTTTTATTGATAATTTGAGTTTGAGCCAATGAATAACTATTTAGTATATATAGTATGTTTATCTTATGAGTAAGAGCTGTAACAGATAGGTGTGAGGTACTACATAGTAAATACTTTGCTAGATATAACTCTAATATAAGGGTGAATATAGATAAACCGTGTGTCTTGATTTCTCTTTCTCGCCTTTATTCTATATTTTGTTGTGTTTGTCGATATCTACTTTTTATTTTGTTGTGTTTATGCACTTAATCTTACCAAATTTATTGGTAGGCGAGAACTTGTTTTCCTAATGGCAATTTTCTCACTAATGTGATTGAGGTAGTTAATGTAGATCATTGGGCCACTCTTCTTCTTTTTTTAGGCATACCTCAGTCTAATGCCGTGCACTCGAATGATCCTGAATCAGCCACGTGCTTTGTCCCGAGTTGTGAGTGGGAAAATGTTATAAAGTGGTTGTCGTAACAAATTATTACATTCTTAAATAATCCAGGTCAATCTAATGCCTTGGGATCCGCCCAGTGATCAAGAACAGGATATACAGGTGCTTCTTAAAATTATTCAGCACAAGAGGTTGAGATTAGAAGGGTGCAAACAATATCTAAGATGGGTCAATGTTTATGCTCTGCTCTACCTTTTTATTGAGAAGTTTTTGGACAAAAATGATGAATGGCAATACCGTTTTGAGAAATAATTCAAAGATATTATATGTCACTATATTCCATGATATTATCAAAACGGGTGATCTTGATGTTTTGAGAAAACAGCGTATCATGGCAATAAAATCACTATAAATACAAGCCAATTCAAATCAATGCTACATCAAATAGAGCCACTTATAATGAGAATGATCACCTCCAAAAAAACACAAAGTAGCAGGACACTCCCATAGTGGGAGTAGGAGAGGGCCCCAAATGTCAAAATGAATTCAATCAAAAGGAACATGAGAGATAAATTCACTAAGATGAAAAGGTGAAATATGATGATTTCCCAACTTACATGGTAAACAATCAAAATGCTTATTGTCAACAGAGCTTAGATGACCAATAGAAATCAAATAACCAATCTAGAAAAAAAAAAAAACATGGCCTAAACGAGAATGTCAAGTTTCAGAGGATACGATGGCACCACAGCCACTAAGAGCATTTAGAATCTTAAGATAAGCTCGAATAGGCGTCACAGTTTACGACTTGTCCCAATTTCTATATGGCTAACTAACATCTGTGAGTTATCAACTGTATGACTAGTAGGTGTTTGTGAAAGTAGGGAACTTGACTTAAACAAATTGATGTTCAAAATCATGTGATTGCAATGGGCAGAATCAAAAAACCATGAATCAAGAGTACCTGGAGTCACAAACAGAGTAGAAATGCTTGGGATACAGGAGCTAGAAGTACCAAATTCTCAAAGAATGTCACAAAGATCGTCTAAAGATAAAGTAACAGACGAGCTGCTAATCCTCAATAGTAACAATAGTGATGGATAAGCGTGTAGCTGGACCTTTGTATAAGAAATGGTTTTTTGTCCCTATAGGTTGCCTAGGTTGTCATCAATAGCAAATGGATGCAAGATGATCAATTCAATGACCATATGTGCAATATGGTGTTCATGATGAAGAAGAGGCAGGGGTGGTAAGCATTGCACCTGTAGGAGTAGAAAAAATAGGGCGGGGCGAGGCACCTTCAAAGTAGCAAGCCAAATCTCTTTAGTCGATGATTTTGAAACAACTACCTCAAGAGGAGGTGATGAATCTCAATATTGAAGTGAAGCTCATATAGGTTCAATTCATCATCAAGTGACATTAGAAATTACATAATAGGCATACGATCACAATAATTAGCGAACTTGTGAACATCAACATCAACTTTCCATTGTGGCTTAGAGTAAGCTAGTTGATCCCAAATAGAATGCATATAGGACAAAAAAATCGTTAATAGACTAACTTGTCTCTTGAGGCATGTGATGCAAAATTTTAATAGCTGATATTGGTGAGCAATATCCGAGGTGAAATATTAGCCGGAAAGCAAATCCCATGCCTCTTTTTTTGTATTGAGGTGACCAAAGTGAAGCCTAATGGAAGGAATTGAAGTATTTCAAAACCATGTTAAAATCTAACGGTTCAAAACCTTGTTAAAATCTAATGGTTCTTACCTTCTCATCCCTCCAAATGCTCAATAAGTTTTCTCGAATTTCTTCAGCATTCCTCGTAAGCACGCAAATTTCACCGGTAACATAATGCCAAAATTTGCATCCTCTCATAAAAAAACTTGACATTTCTTCAGCCCATAAAAGATAATTCTACCCCTTCAAGATAGTTTGAATGGGTATTGGCACGCCCATTTTATTAATTTGAATACCAAGAAACTAGTACTGGAAATAAAAATATGGAGATGATAATGCCAAAAATGAAATCAGCACATTGAAATACCTCGGAAACCGGGTCAACGATCAACAGTTAACAGTCAACTGTTAGTGGTGAGAGGCAGACGACGTGGCGGATCACACAGCAGATGACAACAGGATGACTTAATAGTGAAATAAGCAATACACGGCTCATGTGAAATGCATGTGAGCGTGTGGATCTCACATGCAGGCTCCTTGGTGGCAAGGTTTGGCTAGTTGGATTCGTTAAGAGTGATGTTGAATCTGTTCCTGGTCTTGTATTGTAAAAATAACCAGCTCAACGTGTCTAAAATTGACTTACAATTGACGGATTCATTGAGTCTGAGACTACGGCATGTAGTGGTGCATGTGTTGACTTCCGGTGACGAGTATGGTGATAGCGGCAGTTTTTCGAGACAAGCAGCGAAAGAGCCTTTAGCAATAACCGGAGTTGCCGGCTTGGCGAAAAAAAGAGAGCGACACAGCCTATACAGTTGACATCAAGATTATCATGGTGGAGTAATGCGGCCTATGCAGTTGGCGTTGCAAAGCAAAGTCGACTACGGCCCCGTTTGGTTCAACTTTGGAGGAAATGCTTTGCATTTCCCCAAGGATCCTTGAGTGAATGAGCATTTGGGAATGCAAAGTGTGTTTGGGAACTTATTTTTGTGTATATTTTGTAAAGTAGTTTTGAGGTGAAAAGAAAAAGGAAAAAAAGAAAGGAAAAGAAAAGGGAGGAGGAGATGCACCTGCTCGGCAGTGGGGCTGGTGATGGTGGGGAGGCGGCTAGTGGCGATGGAGAGGCGGCTGGTGGTGGTGGCGGTGGCGGTGGCAGTGGAGGAAGGCGGCTCGCCTGAGGTCAGCGACCTCAAGTGACTCCGCCCGAGGCCGCGTGACCTCGGCGACGTCGCCCGAGTCGATTTCTCCCTCCAATCCTTCTCCGGCCTCTAGGTAGCGCACTCTTGAACTCGCGGCCGTCATCATCTTCTTCCGATCGTCACAAGTTTTGGGAAGGATTTTCTCGCCGTCATTTTCTGGGGGTGTTGAGTGCCGTCGTCACCATCCCTGTCGACGCCGCCGGGTGGCGCGACCCGGCGACGCCCGAGGTCACCCGACCTCGGGCGAGGCTTCCGGCGGCCAAATCCTGGCCTCTCGCAGGTGAACGCCGCTCATCAACTGAGCTTTCATGAGGAAGAAGACGATGAACGGTGTTCTTCGAGGGCAAAAAGGAAAACATAATTATCAATAAGGGTAATATTGGAAAGAAAAAAATTCATTAAACCCTGGACTAGCATTCCAAATGCCAAATGGAGACTCGAAAAGCCTAACCAAACGCAAAATGTTTTCCTCAAGGGGCTTTGGGGGCTCAAAGTCCTTTGGGAAAGCTGAACCAAACGGAGCCTACACCGCCTATGAAGTTGGCATTGCAAATTATAGTTCCTCCTTAAATTACTTTTCGTATTGTTGGACAAATTATAGCGCTTCCACCACCTACTAGGATTCAACGCATATAAAGGAGATGAGAGATGGCATGGAGGGATAATTTTTGAAAAATCGATAGCAAAAATTTAAAAAGGCAAGGTAGCGGAGAATACTGTAGTACCTCATCTAACATGCAAACTAGGCTCGTAGCATGTGGAATTGACAATAGAAAACCTATCGAATCCATGACGGATGTAGAACTTTTTTCCATGGGTCAAACCTAATAATTAATTATATGTTTTCATAGATTTTAAGGGTGCGTTTGTTTCACAAAAAACTCAATGATAAAGGAAAATGTTTTATTGGAAAGCATTTTCTAATAATACTGATTAATCTTCCTTTGTTTATTGATATATGATCGAAAATGTTTTTTTGATGTTTGGATCTCATTGAAAAATGATTTCAACCTCATAATTTTATTTTAGGCAAAAAAAAAAAATCAACTTTTTAATAATTTATTTTTATTTAATTTTTATTTTTTTAAACAATTTTTAAATTATTTTTCTTTTTCCTTTTTTTCTTTTTACCTTTTTTTTTTTTTTTAATTTTGAGTTTTTGATTTTCTTTTTTCTTTTTTTTTCCTTTTCTTTTTCCCTCTTCCTTTGTCGCAATTAGCTAGCAATTACCACAAGTGAGCCTTGGCGATGGCCATAGGCAAGCCATGAGCTCACCAGCCTCGGCGGAGACCAAGCTCACTTGGATCTGGTGAGCTTGGAGATCACTAGAATTGACCAAGCTGCAACTCGCCGGATCGCAACCCTCATGCTCGACGGCCTCAAATAGCACAAGCTCGCCTGGACCGCCAAGACTCTAGCTCGTCGGCCCACATCATGGTTGATCACTAAGCCACACAGCCAGTGAAAGGAAGAAGGAGAAAGGAAAAGAAAAAATAACAAAAATAAATTTGAATTTAAAAAAAAACGATTAAAAAGTCTATTTTTATAAGAATAAGCATTTTATCAACAATAGGAAAGCATTTTGGAAAATGTTTTCCGATTCTTTTAAAGGGAAAATCATTTTCTTGAATTTAAGGTTTAGTAGGAAAACCTTTTTTTTTGTTGATTAGGAAAATATTTTCTATTGACTCAATTTCCTAAGCAAATCAAATGATGGAAAATGAGGAAAATATTTTCCTTGATAGGTTCCATTTTTTTTTCAAGAGAAATGCATAATTTGAAAAATATTTTCCTAAAAACGATCGCTCAAATCGTTTACAAAAATAAATAAACAAAAAAATATTATCCATGAAAATATTTAAATATAATTTGTTATCAATAATGAAAGTATTTTTAATCAACTAATTATTCCAAACAATGCAAACAATAATTCTTAAAAAAACCGTTTTCTAAATCATTTATTTCTCATGAAACAAACGGAGCCTAATATTGTCAAACTTGTGGTATCTAAAATAATGGGTTACGTATGTATGATAACAGAATTTGTTTGTGAACTAATTATTTCTTGATAAATATATAATTGTCTATAAACGGTTTGCAATTAGTGGGGCGAAAATAAAGGAAATGTGGGAATAAATAGCTTCTCTTGTAGCTTTCTTTTTTAAACTCTTGTGGGGGCAAATTAAAAAAAAAATTATTGCAAAATTTAGACTCTATTTTATTCGTGAAAAATAAATAATTTAGAAAATATTTTTCAATAAATGATCATTTATATCATTTACAAAAATAAATGAGTGATAAATATTTTTCATCTTTCATAAAAATATTTAGACATGAATTATTATCTGTTATGAAAATATTTTTCATTAATTAATTATTTTAAGCAATACAAATACAAATATATTTTTTTTTGGAAAATCACTTTTCAAATCATTTTTTTTCAGCAAAATGATTGGAGCTTTAAGGTTCAATAGTGGGCAACCACTGCGCCCCAGTGGCCACCCTTCCAATATGGAAGAGGGAGGTGAGGGTTCAAATCCCCACCTCCTCCGGGGGGGGGATGGGGGTAGGGACGCGTAAGTTTCGAGAGTGGGTTGCGACTCTCACGCCCCGCAAGAGGCGGGGCACTGCAGTCTCGCGCGTGAGTGTAGAGTAGGAATAGAGTAGGACTGACCAAAAAAAAAAAAAGTTCAATAGTGGGCCATCAAACAACAAGCGGGGGCAATTGCCTTCACATCACACGGTATGGATCTGTCCCTATCACAAAATCTTATGCAAATCAGAGTACCATGGAAAAAAGATTTTATTTCTAGGGCTCCGTTCGTTTCACGTAAAACAACTTCCAGGAAAATATTTTCCAAATTTCCAGTATTCAGGTGGGCGAAAAATACACGGTTAAAGAAAATATTTTCCGATCAACGGAAAATCTCCTCTTGACATCATGGAAAATGATTTCCGGCCTCTCGCACGACGCTCTCTCTCACGCTGCTTTTTCCTTCCTCATTTATGCACTTCTCTGGGATCAGCCTCCGCCCTCCCAGGCCGCTCCTGCCCGCCTGCTCCGGCCGGGGCGCCGCCACCGCCACGGCGCTCCACTTCCCCGGTGGCTCGAAGCCGCTTGGGAGGATCCGGCTCAAGACGAAGCACCGCGGCGACGCCGGGAGGCTCGCAAGGAGCCCGCCATCCAGGCCGCTCGTCGTGCGGTGGTGAGCCGTGAGCTCGTCGGATGGGCGGCGGAGCTCGCGGCTCGCCGGATCTAGCGGCAAAGTGCGGCGGTGGAGCTCACGGCTCACCGAATCTAGCGACGAGCTCAAGCTCCCAATCCAAGCGAGCTCGAGCTCGTCGCCGATCCGGCGAGCTCGGGTGAGATCGCCGAGCCTCGAGCTCGCCGGATCTAGCCACCGGGTCTTGGTCGGCCGCTAGGCGGCCGGCCATCGTCGGGCGGGGAAAGAGGTGGCGGCGGCGGAAGGAGGAGGAAGAAGGAGGAGGAAGGAAGAGGAAGGAGGAGGAAGAAGGAAGAGGAAGGAGGAAGGAAAAGAATAATAAATAATAAAAATTTCGATTTTTAAAAATATAAATAATTAAAAATTATTTTTAAAAAAATATATAAATAAATAAAATAAATTTTTTGGTCAATTAAAAATATTAAAATTCAATTTTTGATAATTTTTCCCAAACAATTAAATGATTTAACGAACGGTGGAAAATATTTTCACTCAAATTTTAGATTTTGGCCTTAACACCTAGGAAAAATAGTCATTTTTCGGAAAATGATGGAAAATATTTTTAGGAAACATGATATTTTTTGAGAAACGAACGGGCCTTTAGATGTCACTTTTAACATGGTCCTACCGCTACAAATCGAGTAGGCCCAAGTTGGCGGTACACGAGGGACTCAATCATTCGATACCGGCATCAAAACTCAGACTTAATTGCTCATGCAGAACTCGACCAAACTCCGCTAGAACTTTTATTTCCCACCTCACGTATCGTAAATTGGAATTGATGAAATGGAAGTATAACCCGTATATAACATGCGGAAATCCGTAACAAGTAATCGGCGAAGTTGACTGAAGTTTTAAAGCCTTAATTGTCTGCACATCAGTCGTCATTGGTATTGGCAATTTGCCAGTATCCAACAAAATTGACCTGAGCGCGGTGAAATCAATCAATGTAAAAGGTTAAACAAATTGCAAGGAAATCTCTCTTATTTTTCCCCCTTTTGATATTTCAAATGTTTGCCGCAATCAGGCACAAAAAGCCTGACGCATGCCTTATGTGGCTGGCAGCACAATGATCCTACCAACTCTGATCTCAGCTAAGTACAAATCATTCCTGAAAATGGGCAAGTGATGCTTGCAATTCTTCAAGTGCTCGCCCCTTGGTCTCCGGCACTAGCTTAGCAGTAAATACGATAGTTAAACTGCAAATGCACGCGAAGATCAAAAAGGTTCCTGAAAGCAGGATTGTCAAGACATAGATTTGTTAGTATGTAGGCCCGACGTAAGAACCCATGCATTTAGGCTCCAAAGAAGCATTGCCAGTGAATACTATAGAGCAAGAATGGAAAAAAAAAAAAAGAGGAGGACTAATTACCGGGAGCGCTCCATTCGAACATGAAGTTAAAACTGTAGCTGACGATCCAAGTACAGGACGAATTGGAGAAGGTAACCAGGCTTCCAGCCAACCCTTTAACATTCACTGGGAATACCTATCGAGAATATGTCCACCGGTATAAATAGGCTTTTAATCCTATATATGGTCTTAGTATAGAGAGACTATAGAGTGCAATGTTAGAGAGAACGTATCTATTTACCTCAGACATGATGACCCATGGTAACCCTGCCATGCCAAGTGAGAAAGCTACGGAGTACACCTGATTGCAATTATCATTTGTCAGCAACTTCAACACAACTAATCCTAGAAAGACGGTTGAGGACTTAGAAGCAGCAATTTTATAACTAAGGTTTCTTTGTCAAAGTGTGCTCTCCTTCAATGTATTATTGCCTGGAGAAGTAGGATTGAGCTGCAACTCGATATGCCCTCAACCATAAGAGATAGCCATGTAAGGGTCGAAAAACAAGAAAGCAGAAAAATATTTGCTACACAGACATACCATAATGGATACATACACCAAAATGGGAGTGACTTCTGTCCAGTACTGCTGGTCCTAGTTTCACATGAAGATATTTAACGAAAAAGAAAAAAATCAGGCTACTTAAAGAGATTAAGAAGAATGAGTAGGCTTGGTTAGCATTCGAATACCTGCATGAAGAATGATAATGCCAGAACAAAGCAACTCAAGCTCATTCCAGCTGAAGAAATCTGCAAATGAAAGTCAGATTTGGTAAGCTAACAAGACAACTTACTTTAGGAGAATACATCGATATGTATTGGCTTCTTCACCATTAAAAGTGGTCTTCTTCCAGCTTTATCCGTCAAAATTACACTAAGAGCTGTTGCCGGGATCTGCAAAACAGGTGAGAAAATCTTGAAAATGTGAAAAATAAAATTCCTCTTCTAGCTTAATTCTCCAGAGTTTGTTACCTGGACTATAGCCATGCTTCGGCTACCAAAGCTGCTTGAAAAGCCTGTCAGGATAATTAGTAGAGATTACCAAGTCTTTGTTCTGTATGATTAACTAAACTCACGAATTTATAGCATGATTTTTACCAGCTGATTCAAATATAGAGCTCGCGTAGTAGACAAATGTACTCGCCCCTCCAAATTGTTGAAGCATCATCAATCCAACTCCTATCTAAGTTTTGAAAAAAAATTAGGAAATAGGAAGAAAAAATGGGGCGAAAAATGGCAAGCAATTTGAATAATTTGGAGGCAAGGCTTACTATGAGGGAATGAGCGTATCTTCGTTGAAACAAATCAAGAATTCTAGACTGGGAAGACCGTTCAAAGGTTTCTGTATATTCCTATAAGACAATTGAATTGAAACATTAAAAAGTAGAAGGTAAAGGGAAAACTTTCTCCAATTGATATGCGAAATGGAGAAATTACTCTGATATCCGTTGCTTCCTGGGAAATGTCAACACTTTTGCCACGGAGTCTCTGCAATGTGGCTTCGAACTCCTTTTCTTGACCCACTTTTACCTGTCGGTCAAAAACTACACTAATCATCTTCCTTGCAATGAAAATTCCGAGTCCTCACTCCAATATTCCTACAACATTGACTTCATTTCATTTTATGATTTCAGACTTTTGGATAATTAGTGAACTCTTACAAAATCTGATCATGCGAATTGTCTCAACATGGAAATTGTAATGCCTATGCCTCTGGTCATTCTCAGTTCACCACTAGACTTAAATTTCAGTCATGAGTAAAATTATTCTCATAAAATATTGACTTCATTACCACTCTTCCCATTTTCAGTCTATAATTTCCAACAAAGTAATGTGTTTGTGCATGAGTATGTTCAAAATGATTTTCATGCCTTGCGAGACATCAAGGTGGGCTACAAAATACTCTGCATGGCATGCAGCATGCTACTCGTGCTATTTCGACAGCCCCTAATTATCCAAGTTCCATTACGCCATGGTTACTCAACCATGAAACCGTCACCATTGAACGCCAAATCTGGACATGACACCAATGAAATCGTCACCGTCGAATGAATGAAGCTACATAGAGCAAAGTGATGGCCACAATCGAAATTGAAGTTTCAGATAAGAACGACACAAATCACCACTTGAGTACTTGGTACACCCCATAAACAACTTACCAGCCATCTGGGCGACTCCGGGATAAAGAATAAACCGAAAATTTGAAGTACGCAGGGGATACAACCTGAAAACAAAATCACGCACAGTGACCTTATCATGTTTCCCAAGATAAATATAACAAAACAAAGCAGAAGAGAACTGAGACAGTACCTATCAAAGACAGGATACGCCAGGAAACAACAGTTCCAAGAAAGAAAATGAACGAAATGCCACAGCATACCAAGAACTGCAACCAGATTCAGCAAAGGTTGATAGGCAATGCATCGAGTTGACACCATTAACATTTTACAGGGGCCCAAAATTTTCACCTGATGTAAAGCGGTGAACGCTCCCCGGAAACTTTTGGGTGTTATTTCAGCAATGTACACAGGTACCTGTTCGGCAACAATATTATGACCAACATCTTCTAGAAATTAATTAGGGTAAGAAATCCGAATGTTTGTGCCTTTACCACGTAACATACAATCCCAATGCCAAGTCCAATTAACAGTCTTCCAATATCGAGCCACCAAGCATTCTGCAGGGTAAGATGAAATAAACCATTAACTGCTTCTCAGCCTTTTTGGAGAATAGATAACTCAGAAACGTAGAATATGATTGAGTTTTGTGGACAGGTCATTGACAATCTATGAAGCAAAATTCTGAAGCGGAAAATAGACAGAGCACAAACCTTGGCAAATGCGATAGAAAGCCATCCTGCAGTGCAAAATATTTGTGAAATCCCCATTGTCTGCATCACATTGCATCAATTCAAAATTCTGAAAGATTTTTTCAGGTTCTTCGTTGAACATATATGATTTTCAAATTCACGAATAGCTGGCAAAAGGCTAGAGAATGACTTACACGTCTGCGACCGATCATATCTGTCAACCGCCCATTTACCAAAGCTGCTATTAACCCCCCTATTGTTAATATAGAACCAAAAAGCGAATACTGCAATATGAGAAGGCAGGAATATTAATATTAGAGAACCCGGATCGTGACCGAAAAATTCCCTAATTCCAACAGCATCATAGATAAAGAAGTCATTATTAGCTAGCTCTTTAGGTCATGAGATTTTTGGCATCAACCATCCTTTTAGGGAAAGGTTCAAATGAAATCGTAATGACAATATCAGAGGTTCTGCACATAATCTAATAAAACAAGGAATGGACTGGCCATGTTTCATCATACTTCCTAGCATTGCACGGAGGACATCTAATATCTCGGTTCCTCACAGCAAAATTTTATTGTAAGGTGCACAATTCCCAGTATTTTTCCTTGAATAACAGAACTATACAGGGCTGAGAGCTAATAAAACGGCAGCCGGGTGGCGTGTATGCTTGATAGGACTCACCTCTGCCGTGGAGAGCCCCAAGTCCTCCATTATGCCCGACTCGGTGGGCGATGAATAACCAGACTGCATTATAGAAATACGTCGCTAGTTATGGTAACCTCTACTTGGTGGAGAGTAATCCCATGAGTAACTACAGACCGAACAGAGCAATCGCCTGGGAGATCAAATTACAAAGGGAAAACAAAGAAAACATAAAAGATTACATTACCCAAAAATTGGTTTTTCAGAAGTATCTTTTCTCAAAAATGCAATCCAAGTAGTGATTTGTAATAATTTCATGTCTCTTTACCAAACTGAGTTTCCATAACAAAAGTAATTGATCATACAGGAGCAACTTCAGTTATGACATTTTTGTTCTTAAACAATCCAGGTCAACCTTGCATCTTGGGTCAATTAAGCCATGTGATCCCCCAACATGCCAGCAGGAGCTTCTGCAACGTTATAAACTAATTTCCACCCCTCAAAAAAAAAAAAAAGCAATCAGACATTCAACAAGAGTTGCAGTTATAGATCTTGCTTGCTTGCTTGCTTGCTTGTTGCGGCATCATACGAATGCCAAAACAAGAACCAATCACACAAGCAAAAAGACAGACATTAATCGAGCAATTTGTCTCTTCCTCTTTCTTTCTCTAACAAAACATTCACTCGAATTTGAAAGAACCTGTGACAGAAACGCAAAAAAGGAAAAAAAAAAAAGGGGGGGGGGGGGGGGGGGGGGGGGAAGTTGTGGTGGTGAAGGAAAGCAAGACTGCTCCACAGAAAACAGAGCCGGGTTCTTAGTGATCGAGCTTCGTGCAAGCAATTCACGGAGAGTTTGATGCAATATTACTCACAGCACATCCAAAGACAAAAGATCCGCAAAGGGCAACCAGCGTGCTGAAAACGACGAGAGGCGTGACCGAGGGATCACTTGAAGACGTGGAGTTGCCACGGTTGCCATCATGGGCGTCTTTGAGAAGCAGAGAGCTTGTGGGCGACCCATCTTCTTCTGGGTTCTCCCTACCCATGTGTCCTTTTTACTACAAAGCTCTCGGGGAGAACGAGATTTGCCAAGCATGAAGGAGGCAAGAATCAGCTGTGCATGCCCATGAAGGGCAGTGGATTTGTCAGAGAGAGAGAGAGAGAGAGAGGTAGATATGGACTTGAAAGAAATGGACTGTCGGACGGGAGAAGTGGGACATGTATCGGCCAATAGCCGCATCCGATCATCCAACTTTGCATTATTTTTTGTCCTTGATTCTTTGTTTAAGCACTGGGTCGCTCCGCCGTCTCTTCTTACTTCTAGACTTGAATAAAGTATCCGGTCGTCTGGGAACAACGAACGTAGATTAAACTCCACTCCACAGATCTCGATCTGGGCCGTCGACCTCAGATCAACCCGAATCCGAGGCCGAGCAGGAGATTCAAGGCTCAGGTTCAAGGCAAGTCTCAGCGCCTTCGCCGCTCATCCTCATTGGAAACAATGATATAGTACGCAAATATATAGATTTTAGTGATTTTTTTTTTTTTTGTGACCTGGTGATTCCCCCATTACCTCAAAAGAAATTTGAAATAATCAAACCACCAACCTCCCTTCAACTCAACTTGTGTTGAACCGTCGACCTAGATCAACCCGAAATATGAAGCCGAGCGGAGATTCAAGGCTCGGGTTCAAGGCAAGTCTTATAGATTTTAGTGATTTATTCTCATCTAATCAATAGAAAAGTACCGAACAAGGATCCGGGGCACCCTAGGTGGGGGTCATAGGAGGCAGCGCCCCATGAAGCCAAAGAGCTTTTATAATTTATGCCTATATTTTGAATATATATTATGATTTTTTTTTTAATAATTGAGAGTTATAATAAAGAGGTGGAATGTGCACTGCTAGTTATAGTAAAATACAATATTGAATGTAGCCCTAATTTTAAAGTAAACTAGGATAAGTCTTGTCTGTTGATTTCTCTTTCTAACCTTTACTATTTTATATTTTGTTGTGTCTATCACCTTCACTTTCCATTTCCTTGTATTCGTGCGCCTAATCTTATTAGCTTGATTGGTAGGTGACCTCTTTCTCACAAATGTGATTGAAGTAGTTAATGAAGATCATCTGTCCTCTTTTTTTTCTTTTTCTTTTTTTCTGCAAATGTGAGTTTAATGCCGTGCACTTCACTGACCCTGAAGCAGCAACGTGCTTTATCGTGGTTCGGTGTTGATATAATTATGTGAAAACCTGCAACAAGTGTATCCTCCAACGCATCTTCTCCTCCCATGTCCCGAGTTGGGAGTGGGAAAATGTTCCGAAGTAGTTGTCGGAACACATTATTACATTCTTAAATAATTCAGGTGGACCTAATGCCTTGGGAATCAGCCAAGTGATTAAGAACAGGACATACAGGTGCTTCTCGAAAAGAATTTACTATTGCTTGCACCAAAACAGTGACCATGTGGTCGATATGGGCAGACACATGACTAAAGCGTCCAATATTATCGAGCGTGTGACCCATCGTCAACGATTACAAGGATCGACATCGATATTGGCATGTGTCGGTGATTATTACCGATTAGTTGTCAATATACGATAACGTATGGTTAATGATGATATGCAAGGATATTGATTAGTAATATTGAGGTAAGCCACTAAGGTATCAAAGATGTGATTCCAAGTTTGAAGTCAATGGAGAACAAAGCAATTGAGAGCATGGAACAACTAGCACATGTTTTCAAAGGAACAACCAACTGAAGGCAAGATTGTGGCATTACGAGGATAAGGGCACAAAACTTTCGGAAATAAAGAAACATGGATAATCACAAGAGAACTGCTTAGAGATAGTTATAGCATGACCATTATAAATACCATTGCTCACCTATTAAAGAACCCCATGCAAATAAATAAAAAATGTTTTTCTTTTATTATCTTTACTTTCCTACACTGCACTTTTAGTTTCTAGACTCGCCTCATCGATTAAGTTACGAGTGGGTTTTTAACTATAGTCTCTATACCCGCATCATCAATTAAATTCCAACTGTATCTCTATTCTTAGTGTTGCATCGTCGATTAAATTATGATGTAGCATCTTTGCATTCTCAAGCTTTGTTGTCAATTAAATTTCAACATATTTGTTTATATTCGGTTCCATTGTTGTGGTTGTCCTTCCTATGCCTTGTCATCAATTAAATTCTAGCACAATTTGTGCCTATTTGTGATATTTCCTATTCGAATTTGCCACAAAAACCTATCTCCCTTAATCAAAAACCGAAGAATGGCTTTCTGCGAAAGATAATTTGTTGCGGGAGAACTTCCGGCAAAGCATCTTTTTGGCATGCTAGGTGGAACGTTTATGGTCAATTTACCGAAATACAATGGTGAGAACAAGGAATCAATTCGATCCTGACAATGCTGATGGTAACAACCCATCACCACCGCTTGGCAATGACAGAATAGGACGTTCCGAGTTATTGGCTACACAACTGATGGCAGAACAAGAAGAAGAGGAACTATTGATATCCCAAGAGAACTCACTAATGAGCATAAGAGGCACTTAGAGCCTAATCCTATGATGTTGGCTACCATGAGGAGAGTTAAGAATGATGCGGAAGAGAGGAATTTGGAGAATTTTGTTGTGTATTTCAAAAAGTATAATAATGAGGAGTACATAAGCCTACTTATAGACTTTATAGGATAACTATATGTAGTAACAAAATATTGCAAGATCAATTACAATCAATCACAAAGACATCCAGAATACTATAAATTCCCAAAATATCATAAATAATCTAAATATATCTAACAAGGAGGATTTTTTACTAACATCACAATGAAACCACTAATTACCGGATGAAATATATGTGATCAAGCCAATGATCATCAACACTTCCCATGAAGTCATTGATGGGCCAGGAGCATCGAGCCATTCTATTCAGATGCAGGCAAATCCACTAATTTTGCACCATTCGAGCATGTTACTGCTGGACAAATTGTACCATCTCCACTACCCATTAAGACCCGACGCATATAAAGGAGATGAGAGATGACGTGGAGGGATAATTTTTGAAAATTTGATACCAAAAATTTAAAAGACAAGGTCGCTGAGAATACTGTAATACCTCCCCTGACTTGCGAACTATGTTGATAGCACGTGGAATCGACAATAGAAAACCAAGGAAATTCCAGAAAATTCTAAATAAGAGCCTAAAGTGGATATTGTTTCAAATAAAGATCTGAAGTGTCATCATTTTCTCAAATAAGGACCTGAAGTATATCTTATTTTAAATAAGGGTACGAAGTAGCCATATCTGTTTCAAAGAAATGATTCAACTCACCGGCTAATAAAGGGCAATTTCATCTTTTAGATTTTTAATTTTTTTTTTTTTTTTTTCTTTCAGGCTCAGCGATCCTCGCCCAAGTCCCTCCTACTTGTGGCCATCGCCCCATCGTCAGTGAGGCGATGGCAATGGCCAACAAGGATGCCAACCAGAGGCAAGGACCAACAAACCCTCATCGACCAAAGGCAAAGGCCATTAGACCGAGGGCCCTAGGCGAGGGCCACCAAGTTTGTGCGAATGCCAACGACCTTCATTCAAACCAATGCGATGGTGGGCAACTGTCTCCCAGATTTGGGAGATGGTCGCTACCCTCTCTTGTTTCTAGCAAGGGCCTAGCCCTCCCCTAGGCACAAATAGCCCTATATATTTGCTTTTTTTAATATTTTAAATTTTTAATATAGTTTAATTAAAATTTTGTTTTAACGAAAATATCCCTAATTGGCTATAATTTTTGCTCAGACAAGGCTAATCCCTTATTTGAAACAATCATAATTACTTCAAACCCTTATTTGAAACACAATCTTTTTTATACCATTATCGAGAAAATGGCGGCACCTCGGCCTCTTATTTGGAATTTTTCCTCGAAAACCTACTGAATCCAGGACAAGTGGATGTAGAAATCCTTTTTAGTGGGCCAAACTTAACAATTAATGATATTTTTCATAGATGTTAATAATCTAAATCTCCATTTGTTTTATAAATAATTAATAATTTGCAAAATATTTTCTTAAAAATGATCGTTCGAATTGCTTACAAAAATGAATGAACAAAAAAATTCTATTGTCCACGAAAAGGTTTAAATATAAATTTTTGTCGATAATGAATATATTTTCCATTAATTAATTATTTCAAGTAATGTAAATAATTGTTCTTAAAAAATCATTTTTTAAATCATTTATTTTTTTATCAAACAATCAAATTTTAAGTTAATATTGTTGGATTTGTGGTATATAGTAGAATTTGTTTGTGAGCTAATTATTTCTTGATAAATGCACAACCGTGTATAAACGGTTCGTAAATAATGGGGCAAAAATTAAGGAAATGTGGGAACAAAAAAGCTTCTCTTGTGCCCTTCTTTTTGATACTCGGGGCAAATTTGAAAAACATTGCAAAACTTAGGCTCGGTTTCTTTCTTGAAAAATAGATGATTTTGAAAATATTTTCCAAAAAATAATAATTTATATCACTTACAAAAATGAATAGGCGATAAATATTTTCATAATCCATGAAAATGTTTAGACATAAATCATTATCGGTGATGAAAATATTTTTCATTGACTAATTATTTTAAGAAATACAAATCATCATTTTTTTGAAAAATATTTTTAAAATTATCCATTTTTTCCGGAACAATCAAAACCTTAAGATCAAGCGGTAGGCCATCAAACAATGAGCGGAGGCAATTGCCTTCACATCACATGGCATGGACGCGTCCCTACCACAATAGCCTATGCAAATCGGAGTACCATGAAAAAGGATTTTCTTTCTAGATGTCACGTTTAACATGGTCCTACCGTTACATAAATTGAGTAGACCCAAGTTGGCGCTACCGGAGGGAGTCGATCATTCGATGCTGACATCAAAACTCGGACTTAATTGCCAATTAAAACTCGATTGTACTACACTAGAACTTCTATTTCTCACCTCACGTGTCGTAATTTGGTTTTGATGAAAAGAAAGTATAACTCGTATATAACATGCTTAATCGGTAACAAGTAATCAAGTTTTCAAGCCTTAAATTTTTTGCACATCAATTATCATTGGTACGGCAATGTGCCAGTATCCCATTATTGGTGAAGTCAATCAGTGTAAAAGGTTGAACAAATTGCAAGGAAATCTCTCTTTTCTTTTCCCCCCTTCTGATGATGCAAATGTCTGCCGCAATCGTGCACAAAAGGTCAATCCTACAAAATGGCTTTCGGCAGCCTGACTCGATGCCTTTTGTGCTTGGCAACAACGGTATACAAAATCATTGCAGAAAACGGCCAAGTGATGCTTGCAATTCTTCCAATGCTCGCCCCTTGGTCTCTGGCACTAGCTTCGCAGTGAACAAGATAGTTAATCCGCAGATGCATGCAAAGATCAGAAAGGTTCCTGAAAGCAGCGTAGTCATGACATAGGTTTGTTAGTACGTACGCTGACATAAAAACTCATCCAGTTCATGTATGTAGGCTCCAAAGAAGCGTAGCTGGTGAACGCTATAGAGCAAGAATGGAAAAAAAGAGGAGGATTAATTACCGGGTGCGCTCCATTCGAACATGAAGTTAAAACTGTAGCTGACAATCCAAGAACAGGACCAATTGGAGAAGGTCACCAGGCTTCCAGCCGACCCTTTAACATTTACTGGGAATACCTATTGAGAACGTGTCCACCGGTATAAATAGGTTTCTAAACGTATATATGGTCTTGAAGTAGAGAATATAGAGTCTAATGTTAGACAGAAGGTATCTATTTACCTCGGACATTATGACCCATGGTAAACCTGCCATGCCTAGTGAGTAAGCCACGGTATACACCTGATAGCAATAATCATCTGTCAGCAACTTCAATACAACTAGTCCAGGAAAGACAGTTGAGGACTTAGAAGCAGCAATTTTATAATGAAGGTTTCTTTTCAAAGTGTGCTCTCTTCCTATATATTATTGCCTGGATAAGTATGATTGAGCAGCAACTCAATATGCCCTCAACCATAAGAGATAGCTGTATAAGAGTTGAAAAACAAGAGAGTAGAAAAATATTTGTTACGCATACTTACCATAATGCATACATACACCAAAATGGGAGTGACTTCTGTCCAGTACTGCTGGTCCTGGTTTCACATGAAGATATTCAACGAAAAAGAAAATGAATCAGGCCACTTTATGAGATTAAGAAGAATGAGTAGGCTTGGTTAGTGTCTGAATACCTGCATGAAGAATGATAATGCTAGAACAAAGCAACTCAAGCTCATTCCAGCCGAAGAAACCTGAAAATGAAGATCAGACTCGGTAATGCTTATAAGCAACTTAATTTAGGAGATTACATCGATAGTATTGGTTTTGTCACCATTAAAAGAGGTCTTCTTCCAGCTTTATCTGTCAAGATTACACTGAGAGCGGTTGCCGGAATCTGCAAAACAGGTGAGGAATCTTGAAAATGTGAAAAATAAAACTCATCATCCAGCCAAATTCTCAATGGTTGTTACCTGGATGACAGCCATGCTTCGGGTACCAAAGCTGCTTGAAAAGTCTGTCAGGATAATAAGTTGAGATTACCAAGGCTAAAACTCTTTATGATTAACTAACGAATTTATAGCATGATTTTTACCAGCTGATTCAAATATAGAGCTGGCATAGTAAGCAAATGCATTCGCCCCTCCAAATTGTTGAAGCACCATCAATCCGACTCCTATCTAAGCTTTGAAAACATTAGGAAATAGGGAGAAAAAAAAGAACAGAGCAAAAAATGGCAAGCAATTTGAACAGTTTGGAGGGAAGGCTTACTATGAGGGAATGAGTGTATCGTCGCCGGAACAAATCGAGAATTCTAGACTGGGATTCACGTTCAAAAGTTTCTGTATAGTCCTGTAAGACAATATCAATCGAAACATTAAATAGTAAAAGGAAAAGGGAAAACTTTCTCCTATTGATATGTGAAATGGAGAAATTACTCTGATATCTGTTGCTTCCCGAGAAATGTCTACACTTTTTCCGCGGAGTCTTTGCAATGTGGCTTCAAACTCCTTTTCTTGACCAACTTTTATCTATGAGTCAAAAACTACACTAATCATCTTCCTTACAATGGAAAATGCAGAATCATCACTCCAATATTCCTGCAACATTAACTTCGTTTCTTTTTATGATTTCAGATTTTTTGATAATTAGTGAACTCTTACATAAAAATGATCATGCAAATTGTCTTGACACGGAAACTGTGATACTCATGCCTCTGGTCATTCTCAGTACACCCCCAGACTTCAATTTGAGTCATGAACAAAATTATTCCTTGGCGAAATATTGACTCCATTACCACTCTTCCCAATTTCGGTCTAAAATTTTAACAGAGTAATGTGTTAGCGCATGAGAACAATTCAAAATGATTTCTATCCCTTGCGATACATCAAGGTGGACTACAAAATACTCCACATGGCATGCAGCATCCTACTTGTGCTATTTAGATTGCGCCATCATCTAATTTTGCAAGTTCCATTATATCATGGTTACTCAACCATGAAATCGTCACCATTGAATGACAAATTTGGACATAACATCGATGAAATCATCACCATCGAATAAACCACATAGAGCAAAGTGATGGCCACATTCATTATCGAAGTTTCAAATAAGAACAACATAAATTACAATATTACGTGGCTCCTCAAGAGTACCTGGCACTCCATAAACAACTTACCAGCCATCTAGGAGACTCCGGGATAAAGAATAAACCAAAAATTTGAAGTACGCAGGGGATACAACCTGGAGATAAAATCATGCACAGTGACCTTATCATGTTTCCTGAGATAAATCTAACAAAACAAAGCAGAAGAGAACTGAGACAGTACCTATGAAAGCCAGGATACGCCAGGAAACGATAGTTCCAAGAAAGTAAATCAACGAAAAGCCACAGCATAGCAAAAACTGCAACCAGATTTAGCAAAGGTTGATCAGCAATGCATTGAATTGACACCACTAACATTATACAGCAGCCGGAAATTTTCACCTGATTTAAAGCTGTGAATGCTCCCCGGATACTTTTGGGTGTTATTTCAGCAATGTACACAGGTACCTGTTTGGCAACAACATTAGGACCGTCTTCTAGAAATTAACTAGGATAAGAAATCTGAATGTTTGTGCCTTTACCACGTAACATACAATCCCAATGCCAAGTCCGTTTAACAGTCTTCCAATATCGAGCCACCAAGCATTCTGCAAGGTTAGATGAAATACACCATTAATTGCTTCTCAGACTTTTCGGAGAATAGACAACTCAGAAACGTAGAATATGATTGAAGTTTTGTGGATAAATCATTGACAATCTATGAAGCAAAATTCTGAAGCAGCATTTAGACAGAGCACAAACCTTGGCAAATGCTATAAAAAGCCATCCGGCAGTGGAAAATATTTGTGAAATCCCCATTGTCTGCATCACATTGCATCAATTAAGAATTCCGTCAGATTTTTTCGGGTTCTTCATTGAACATATATGATTTTCAAATTCACAAATAGCTGGAAAGCCTAGAGAATGACTTACACGTCTGCGACCCAGCATATCTGTCATCCGCCCATTAACCAAAGCTGCTATTAACCCTCCTATTGTTAATACAGAACCAAAAAGCGAATACTGTAACATGAGAAAGCAAGAATATTAATATTAGAGAACCCAGATCGTGACTAAAATTCCAACAGTGCCACAAATAAAGAAGTCATCAGTAGCTAGCTCTTTAGGTCATGAGTTTTTGGGGATCAACCATGCTTTTACGGAGAAGTTCGAATGAATTCGCAATGATTATATCAGAGATTCTGCACAGAATCTACTGGACAAGGAATTGGCTGAACTGGCCAGAATTCATCATCCTTTCTAGCAATGCACTGAGGACATCTTATATCTCAGTTCCTGACAGTAAATTTTATTTTAAGATGCACAATTTTCAGTGTTTTCCCATGAATAACAGAACTATGCAGGGCTGAGACATTATGATATGGTAGCCATGTAGCATGTATGCTTGATAGGACTCACCGATGCCGTAGAGAGACCCAAGTCCTCCATTATGCCCGACTCAGCGGGTGATGAATAACCAGACTGCATCATAAAAATACGCCACTAGTTATGGTCACCTCTACTTGGTGGAGAGTAATCTCATGAGAAACAACAGCCTGAACAGAGCAGTCGCATGGGAGATCACATTACAGAGGCAAAACAAAAAACATGAAAGATTACATTAACTGAAAATTGGTTTTTCAGAAGTAGCTTTTCTCAGAAATGCAATCCAAGTAGTGAAATGTGATAATTTCATGTCTCTGCCAGATCGAGTTTCCAAAACAAACCTAACTGATCATAAAGGAGAAACTTCAGTTTATGACATTTTTATTCTTAAACAATCCAGGTCAACCTAATACCTTGGGTCTATTAAGCCATGTGATCCCACAACATGCCAGCAGGGACTTCTGCAACACTATTAACTAACTTCCACCCAAAATAAAAAAAGACAAAAGGATAGAAAAGGCAATCAGACATTTAACAAGAATTGCAGGTATAGATCTTGCTTGCTTGTTTTTTGCACCATCTTGAATGGAAATGAAAGTTCGACTAATCACACAAGCAAAAAGATAAACATTGATGGATCGAGCAATTTGCTTCGTCGTCTTTCTTTCTCGAACGAAACATTCACTCGAATTCGAAAGAACCTGTGACAGAAGTGTAAAAAAAAGGAAAGCAAGACTGCCCGACAGAAAACAGAGCGGGTCCCCAGTGCTCGAACTACATGCAACCAATTCAGGAGAAGTTCGATGCAATAGTACTCACAGCGCACCCAGTGACGAAAGACCCGCAAACGGCAACGAGCGTGCTGAAGACGACGAGAGGCGTGACCGAGAGGTCGCTCGCAGGCACGGAGTTGCCATGGTTGACATAGCCAGGGACTTCCTTGAGAAGCAGCAGAGAGCTTGTGGGCAACCCATCTTCTTCCGGGCTCCCTCTTCCCATGTTTCCTCTTTTATCATAAAGCGCTCGTGAAGAGCAAGATTTTGCCCAAAATGAAGGTGGCAAGAATCAGCTGCTCTGGCATATAAAGGACAGAGTGCTGGCGAGAGAGAGAGAGAGAGAGAGAGAGAGAGAGAGAGAGTAGATGTGGAATTCAGACAAGGACTTTCGGGTAGGCGAAAGAGCCGCAAAGACGGCTGCATGGGAAATTTACTGGCCAAAATCCGCATATGCTTTATTCAGTTTTGTACTTCTTTTTCGTTCTTTGTCTTTATTCTTTGCTTGAGCATGTGTGGCTGGCTTCGCCCTTGGTCTATTCTTTTGTTCTAGACTTGAATTAAGAATCCGCGAGGAACGTAGATCGACTCCCTCGGCCGATGTCCATCGCGGGCCATCGACCTCAGATCGACCCAAAACCAAAGGCCGAGTGAAGATTCGAGGCTCGGGCTCAAGTCGAGCCTCGGTGGCTTCGCCACTCGTCCTAGTCGAACGACAGTGATATAGTATGGAGATTGTAAGTTTAGGTGATTGAATTAAGCAAGTCCTTGCAAATGAAGAAGGAAAGATCTATATTTTCCAAGCTCCATATATTCTATTTACCTTTCACCAAAAAAAAAAAAAAGAAGGAAAGATCTAGCCGGGCCCGTTTCGCCACTCGAGGGTCTATCTAAGACGAAAGAACCTATAGGCCCTCGCCTTTCATTTTACCTTAAAGTCTGGTTTTCGCTTTATCAGGTGAGGATAGCGATGTGGTTTCATCGTCACGTTTGTCTGAATTCCATTGTAGTCAGCCGAGAGGATGAAAGCAACATGTGAAAAAGAAGATGAAGAAGAAGGAGAGACGGAATACTGACAGGGAGGACACGGACCAAAACACCGGAAAAATGGACCATCTTGAAACGTGGTTACAACAGGAAAGATGCCTGCATAAGATTGTCAGCTTCTCGCTTTTCAACTTGCAAAGACGGTCAGACTACTGGGGCTACTAGAATCATTAGTCATAGAAGGAGCCAATAAAGAAACAAGCGTGATCTGGGCCTAGGCAAATGAAAGAAGGAGGGTGTAAGATGGGAGTTGAATGTCGGATGAGGTTCGTGTCCGAACCGGGTGTTGGAAAGGTGGAGACGTGGAACGTGAAAATCGTGTGGGATCATTTAAGGGGAAGGGCAAGAAGATACAGATTAGGACCGTGAAATTTAATATCCTGTCTTTCAACCTCCTTCTCTCTCTCTCTCTACCTATCTACCTGTTTGGAGGGCAGACCAGATTAAGGTGTGAAGCAAGAAATGGGGAGTCTTTCAGGAGATGGGAGGATCTGATGAGGGGGGACCCTTCCGGGCTGCAAATCCTCTTGAGTCCACGGTGAGGGAAAACGACATATCACACGGACAGCAACCGGCCCGGCCCTGCTCATCGGAATGTCAACTTAGTTCTTGAACGTTCCCGTCCTAAGCTGTGTTTGGTTCGCCTTTTGGGGAAAGTTTTGAGGAAATGCAAAGGATATTAGCTTAAGGGTTTTCATGAAAAGCAAACGAAGTGCAAGTCGAAGTGCAGAGTCAAGCAACCAATGCAGAGATGTAGATCTAGGTTTTTTTTTTTAGAAGGGGTAAAATTAGCCTTTTAATAAGTTTTTGAGGGCAAGAAAAGCAATTGAAGAAATTTTATTAATTGACGGAAGTTGCCTTTTGAAAATGCTGAAAGCCCAATGTCAATTGGGGAATTTTAACTTTGCCAAGGCTAATTTTCACTCAGGGCAAGTGCAAAAGAGTTTTATCAAATGCCCTCAATTTTTTCTCCTAGATATCCAAAGTCCCTTAGGAAAGATAAACCAAACGCTGCCTCAATCCCCTAGGCCGTGTACATTTGTTGAGGCGTAGGGGGACTTTCAATTGAAGAGACTCAAAGTTATCGGGATTTAACCGATTCACAAGACTTGCACATTGTTCCGTGAGTCTCTAGAAGCAATGGCTATGCTCTCATGCCCTCAATTCTCAGAAAAAAGAATTGGACGATGAAGTTTCCATCTTAATAGAGAACCCAAACATCTAGATCTAAGGGCTCTATCTATGGGATGAATATTGCAGTACAAATGAACCGTGATCGACTCATCTACTCTGATGAGTATCTTAGATCGCCTACCTAAACAATGCAAATTAAATAATAAGCTTTGGCAATTGGCTAGCACATGTTCATGATGCTCTTTTTGACCATTCCATTTTCACGTGAGTCTCGTTGCTACACCCAATCAAGGGCCTGCAAACATTTTGGGCGGGCTTGAACAAATTCCTAGACCCGTCGAATCGGGTCGGATCAGGCCCAATCAGCACCTTTTTAAGAGATGGGTGGGCTAGAGGACAAGGGGCTTCTTTTATAAACATAAGCTCGACTAATTTTACGTAGAGATGTTATCAATCTCTTTTATATATGTCAAAGAATCCTATTGTAAGTAAACTCAGAGTTCATGAATAATCAAATTGACGGTCCAAGTAAGATGCGAGCCAAAATATCGGATCCTGCATAATAAAAATAAGTTAAGGATTATTTACATGTGATAGGAAGGAGAATATGCTATACATCTTATTCATGTCTTCATGTAAGATCAATCGATTGCTAAAAGTTAACTCTTGAGATTCGTGAGAACTTAAATGAAATTTAAAGTGCTATTGGAAAACCCAGAGGAAGAAGGAAAGCATAAGACTGAAATTCCAGGAACGATGAAGAAAGCATCCTATGTGATTGGAGCATGTTTGTGCAGATAATACTTTTCCAACGATTCATAGGGCACGGTCATTGTCGCACTCGATCACGATCACAATCACGATCACAGGCTAACCCGTTATATGGGCTGGTTCCAATAGGGTTTCCGAGTCGAGTTGAGCAGGACTAGGCTGCAATAACCCAATCGAGACCTCTTTAATTTTATCAAAGATTGCGGCTTTCTCATCTCTATTAGTCTTAATTTCAACATGGGCAATTGGTCAAAAATCAGCAAGTTGCTTCCTTCTTGGGCTGTCCTAAATCGGGAACCTTGAACTTCACGAAGTCCAGGCAATTCGGATTTTAAGGCGTGCAAGCGCATGAACACACTTTCCTATGAATGATATCTGCTTTCATACGATGAACATTTGAAATTCAAAGTCACCTTAGGGCATACCAAAATCTCAAAGCTATAATTTTTTCCTTTTTCGTGATATTATCTACAAAGAATTAAGTGATCATCTCCAAGACTCCAACCATCATCAACGTTGACAACAAGGTCGACAAAATAAAATAGCCACCTCTTAATTGCAATTGCCGATTGCCAATATAAATGGGTGCTTCATTCAAAACTAGGTAGGTTGCGGATTAAGAACCCGAAACTACTATGTCAAAGTTGATTCCTGATTTTGGGATTGGGAATCGAATTGATTCTATGATTGACCCTAAAATCGAGTCTAACATTTAACTAATACAACTATTATTTTAGGGCAACAGATCACGTGATCAATTTATAGCATAATAAATTAAGTAATATAACTTACAACCAAAGACTGGTTATCTATCTTTTGATCTAAGAACCTACTCAACCCTTATGTGAACTATATAACTATAATATCTGATAGAACCAAAGTTTTACATAAAAAATCTAAAAGCCAAACCAATCAAGACCGGTTATCTATCTTTTGATCTAAGAACCTACTCAACCCTAATGTGAACTATATAACTACAATATCTAATAGAACCAAAGTTTTACATAAAAAATCTAAAAGCCAAACCAATCAAGACCGGTTATCCGACTTTTGATCTAAGATCCTACTCAACCCTAATGTGAACTAGTGGGGTAAGACCAGTTTAGTTCTAATCTCGAATTAAATAAGTCCAATTGCTCACCCCTAATATCAAGATTGATTGAGGTTAGTTACTAATTAATGCTCTAACCTAAGCCGGGTAGGCACAAAAGCCCTAATTAGATAGTGCAGAGAATCGCGCAAGTAAATAGTAAAACGCTTTCGGTGCTAAAACGGTGCGTTTGGTTTGGAGCCGTGCAGGTGCAGTCTTGCAGAAGCCTCCATTAATGACTTGTACGCCATCAACTTGCGTCCCTTGAACCTGCAATCATTGGAGCCGTAAAGGCCAATTCCCACGGCCTTTTCTCCTACACAACAAGAAGCAAACCTCCAATTTGAGGACCAGTTTTTTTGGCCTCATGTTGGACCAGGACGGAGATACATTTAATATGGAATGTTGTCATCTCTATAGAATCGGTTATGCCTGTCGACGCCGAAAAAATACCGACTCTTTACTATCGAGAGGTAAATTCAATCAACTAGAGCAAAGTTGGGTTGAGACAGAAGTCATTAGTGAACAAGATTGATCGGGAAGCTATAAGCTTGTTGATAACATGGGAAAGTGATGATACGGTATGGAAAGTCATCAATAAGAGCTTTCACCGAAACTTAAAAGAAGTTGATTGATGGAGTCATTGAGATTAAGCGACCTCAGATTTTGGTCAAGTGTCGAGGTGGTGCCATTAATGAACGAAGCGATAGTGTGCCGACGCACCAATTGAAGATAGAGATGGTGGATCAACACTAGTATAAATGCTAAGTTGTTGAGCCGATATTCTCAACATTTGTAACTTGTAGATAATCATTGCTAAATAACATACAATCGTGCACATAGGTTGTAACATCTTATTAATATCTGCAAATAGGTTTAACAAGTTATTGATAAATTCAAAATCAGTAATTTCTTATAAGTAACCACAAATAGGTTTACCTTTTCTGCATTTTAATTTCCTTTTTCAGAAAACTTTTCACTTTTCCGGTGAAACAATATGTAACGCAGGAATAGTCGGTGATAGGATGAGATAAAGTTTACTTAATTGATTGCTTAATGCGTGTCATGGATATCTCTAATTTGTTATAATTGATTTAAATGACCCAGTTTCTATTTCGGGAAAAAGATGAACTCCATTTAAATTTTAAGCATGTTTTTGTTTTATTATCTGAAAGGTGAAAGATTTTTTTTTTTTTTTTGAATACTGGACGTAGTTTTTGCGCCAAAAGCCAGCAAAACTCGCCTCTTGGACCGCCCTGGATTTAAATGATATAGCGTCAAGAAAAAATACATGACAAATCAAATTCAATCATAGTAATAAGTAGAAGAATAAGACCGACAAAATTACAAAGGAAGGAAAATAAAAATTAATCCATGTTTATAAAAAATCCATATTCGTACTTATCACGTGAGCGAGATCGGTCAATCAAATAGTATGTTTAATGCTTACATTGTGATATCATATTCAACATTGTGATCACATAAAATTAATTAACTCCATACACTAACAATTATGTCTATTTTTTATAAGGCACGAGGATATCCTATACAAAATAATGCAAAGCCCTTAGCAAATATACTACACGATAAATTCCGTAATTTTGAAATTGGAAATCGACGGCGTACTTTCTGAAAATAGCCCTTAGAAACCTATCCAATCAAGTCAACTTTCATGTAACCGCGTTCCAACGCCCTAATTAATGAAAATAGCCAAGAAACGAGATTCCCACTGGGTCAATTCAATAGAACGAGCCAAACTCGCAAAACAGAATTTGAGCCGAGACTTTTTTTCAGGACTTGAGTTATGGGAGTTCTTTCAAAACTTAGGGCTTTTGGTTAGGAAACTTTAGGGAACAATATAGACTCTAGAGATGCAACGGTCTACTTAGTCCCTAGGTGCCAATTTTATTACCACTTAAATTGACCATCTTTTTCACACACTAGCGGTGGTGAATTTGACATTGAAATGGAAGTAGAAATGGACATGTACCTCCATCAAAATGCACATGACCACATGGATGGAATAGAGCACGTGGGGATAGAGCAAAATGGGATTGGCCATGGATTAGCCATGCTGGGGAGAAGCCATGTGAATTGGGGCAGTGTGGCTCAGAAAGAGGTTACTTGGCAACATCAACTTCCACGTCCTCTCACTTCCTATATTCATGACTTGTCGATTTCTTTTTCTTTCTTTCTTTCTTTTTTTCTTTTTTGCACGTGGGCGATTTGAATCACGATTCTATCCAATCTCCACGGGTGTTTCACACGAAAATTGCCTAATCTACACTTAAGGAATTGCGAGTTTAATTACAAGATAATTTTGAGTCAGAGACGCTATGATTCAGCCATGAAATATGCTACTTCTAAGATCATCAAACGTTCTTTTCTTTGACCCGTTTTTATATTTATTTTTATAACTTGTAACCCAACGTGCCCAAATTATTAATAACTGTGAAAATAACTTGATCATCATATTGTTTATCTTTCTTTGTTTAAAATTTGGTTAACCCTAATTCTATCTCCATTGACAAAATGAAGCCTACTTACTTTATAATTTACTATAAATATTTATTTAGGGCGTTGTTTTACATATATATATATGTATTAAGAAGGTATCTTTTTCCATCTGGTAAGAGACCAATCATTAGCTGTAGCCAGTTACTTTCATACCACGTGCCGTGCAATCAGGCTTCTGACTACGCGGTATGTACCAAGAGTTATCTCTTTTTTTATTATTATTATTATTAGGAATTTTATTATGGTAGCATTGTTCATACAGAAAATTAACTTATTGCAATTTCAACTTAATAGTACCATGTCCAAAATTACTCAATATATCTTTTTGGAGACATTCGATGAATTGGAAAAATAAAAAAAGAATGAGCATCGGTACGATAACAAAAAATAACAATCGAGATGATTAATGATTCTATAAATCTAACGGATACAAATACCGAACTAGGAACTTGCATACTCGGTCATTACCTTTCAATTTAGGCAGAATCACATGAACAATAAGCAGGAGAAAATAGGAAGACCCGATTCATTGCATACACCCCTTTGATAAGGTTTTAAGACCTGATCCATTAATTAAACTATAAAAACACAAACTTCCATACACATCTGGATAACCACTAAACCAAAAAAAGAAAAAAGAAAGTTTAATACATAAACCGAGCATTTATGGTATTTTAGGCTATACCCAGATCTACATACCATTTATAACCGTTGATTTGGATAGTTATTAATTAATTAGATTCAAATTTACAAGATATCCATGTATTTTTCTTCTTGATTTTATTTTGGGGGTAAGAATGTAAATAGGGGATAAAAGAGAGGGAGAAAGGGGAAGAAAAGGATGAGAAAACAACTCGACCGGGGGGGGGGAAGATTGACAGTTGAAGGGTCGACGATATCCTCGTGAAATCAAATTTTTCCGGTTCGGCATCTCCCCTCCAGATATTCCCATCCTTTGTCGTGACGTAACCCCTTGTTCTCCGCGCTTCCTGTTTGTAGCCCCCGCCCCCCGCACTTTCGAATAATCCCGCATCGACCCCACCATCGCCCCCCGGTCTTTTCAATCATACCCCCCCCTCCCCCTCCATGATTGTGCTGTCTCATCTACGTGACACCCAAATCTTCCCTTAGATTAGAGATCAACGTTTTTGTCTCCACCATCTCGATCTTCTCTCATTGCAACGTCATTGCTAGAAAAAGCATAATAACTAAGTCGACTGAGCAACTGTAAATTGGGCTATCATAAAGCGGATGAAATGTATTTATTGGGTAAATGCATGCGTGCAGAAATTATCATTTCGTCTGATCTGATTGCAAATACGAACGGAAATACTTTCTATCGAAAGCGATGTACTGCATGAAAAAAGGCCGTTCGTACCTCAAATTCTGTGGATGAGCCTTCTAGAAAATAATGGAGGACCACAGGTGCACTTCCTTTTACCGTCGATTTTATACTTTTGCCCTCGCTCTTAGATTCCATTGTTGGCTTTAACATCGAAACATTCAGTTCTCGATCTAGACTCGAGATCCTCCTCATATACACTTGTGCTGTGGAAACACGTCAAAGCGCTTAAAGAAAAGATGGCGGTCAATCATTTCGAAACTATTCATTTCACTTATCAATCCTACCAACGAACTCAGTTTTCATTATGGTTTCGGCTCGGTGATCCGAACAAACTCAAACTTCCCAAAACACTGAAGTAAGGATAGAGCATCTAATTCTAGAGATCATTCACCAAAAACTACTAAAAAATGGGAATGGCAATTGAGTGAGAACAGGGGGAAAACTCCAGGGGCATTTCTGCAAAAAAAGAAAAATTGTTTCTACAGGACTTGCTTGTACTGCAATTAACACCAAGCAGACGAGGAGAGAGAGAGAGAGAGAGAGAGGAGAGAGAAAGGAAGGGGGGGAAGACGTTCTTATAGAGAGAGAAACGAGGCCAGACGAGAAAAGGAACCGTCTCGGTTAAAGGTCAAAGCACCAACCACAACAACCGCGACAGGGCCGACACGCCACCGCCGACCGCCGCGCCCCGCCGCCCCCTCCCTCCGATTCGATCCTCCGGCGATCGGACGGCCCCCCGGCGCTTTATGCCCTGGGCGATCGCGCTCCCGGCAGCTCCCCGGTCACCGGCGACGACGACGACGACGACCACCGAGGCCCCGTCGGTCTGATTATGAAGAGCTACGGCGCCAAGGCCAACGGTAGTTTCGCCAACCACAAGAGCAACACTAATGGATTCTTGCCTAATTCTTTGAAATTCATTTCCTCGTGCATCAAGACCGCGTCGTCCGGCGTCCGGTCGGCCGCCTCTTCGATCTCCGGCGAGGCTCACGACCGCAAAGATCAGGTTCCTCTCCGGTTTGTACACACTGTGTATAGCGAAGGGATGTGTAGTCGATGGCGCGCGATTAGTTTAGGGGGATTTTTTTGCGAGTATCGTTTCGTCGTTTTTTAGGTTTGTGATGGTAATCGGTTGCTGTTGTTGGCTTTTGAATTTCCCGATTGAATCGATGTTGAACTGATTCGGCCGCTCGGGCTGATGCCAATGACTTTCTAGAGTTGTATAATTCGGTGCTGAGGCGTAATTAGAGCTCTTGTTGCTTGTTCGGCAGTTGTTCGGTTCTGAATTTGGAAGTTTTGGCTGTCGATAAGGTTAGGTCTCGAGTTGCAACTGTGTAGCTTTTGGGGTTTGGTTTCTCGGTAAGAGGAAAATGTAGATGATTTCATGGGAGCCAATGATTAGTGATTCCCATCGTGTTTCGTATTGTCGTTTGAAACTTTGATCATTTGACTTGGGAACATCCTGGGAGATCATTCTACCATGTTGTGATGAAGCTCGATTGTCTTTCAATCTGTTCTCGAGGCTTTAAGTGTGTCTGGAAGTTCGGGTCCATCTTGTGGGCATGCGGGGAATCTGCAGTAGATGTATTTTGGTCTCCAGTATTGCACCTTTCTGGTTAGCGGTTATCGAGGGAGTCTTGGATGAAGTCCATTAAAAGGGGTTCTTTGTGATACTCGTTCTGCAACAAAGTTGTGTTTTGAACTGGGTGTGGTATTTTGTTAGCTCAATCACAGCTAAGATTTGTCATTTTTGCCGAATGATTTCCATCCGAGGCTCTATCTGTTTCTAGAAAGCAAATGAGGAGGAAAACGAGATTTTTGCATGGTCGGTTGCATTCATCTGTGTGTGTGCACACGCACGCAAGAGAGAGAGAGAGAGAGAGAGGTTTTAATATGTACTAAACAAAGATGATTTTTATTTTCACAAAGAAACGATAGAAGTTTCAATAAACAGCTCTCCTTTTGTTTACCTCATAATTGCTTTAATATATTTTGATTAACGTTCTTTTATCAACTTGCTATTTCTGATGGTGTCTAGAGTGGAAAACTCCCTCCGTGGCTAATTTAATGATTTGAAAATTCTAGGAATATGTTTGATGATTTGGGTTCTCATATCGTGTGGGAGGAAAAAGGAAAAATCGCAAGCATTGAGAAGATTTTGCCTTCCTTTTGGGATTTATGGCTAATTTAATGATATGAAAGTTCTAAGAATATGTTTGATGCTTTGGATTCTCATATCACATGGGAGAAAAAGAGAAAAGTCGCAAACATCATGAAGATGTTGCCTTCCTTTTGGGATTTATGATTTATGAAGCTCGTTTTCATACGAAGAAACCTTTGAGAATAGAGCCTATCGGTAGATGCAATAGTAAATTTGGCTCAAAATGACCATGGAGACCAGGGTGTTTGATTGGGCTAGACCTTACAAAAAAATATGTTATAGTTGGATTGCTTTTATGTAAGAATTCATTGTTTTCATTACTTAGTGATTTTTATTTTTTTTAATAATTCTCTCTTTCTGTGCATTGAACGGGATATGATCGTTTTCATAGCTTCTGACTGATAGTCAAATGCATGTACTCTCTAAATAATGAATCTGTGAACTGCACTGATGTATGTGTTTGCAATATTTTGTCCTTCCATTTACCTGATCACAGGTAGGATAGGATATGCTTCTTTTGTTTTAGGTTGATTACTTATCATTGTGGCTCCGTATAGACATGGTCTAAATTTCTCATTCTGCCAACCAGGTGCTTTGGGCTGGCTTTGACAAAATAGAACTTGGCTCATCTTGCTTCAAGCACGTTCTATTGCTTGGCTATTCGGATGGGTTTCAAGTCCTTGATGTTGAAGATGCCTCTAATGTCAGGGAAATTGTTTCAAGGCGAGATGATCCGGTTACATTTTTACAGATGCAGCCCCTCCCTGCAAAATCTGAGGGCTGTGAAGGATTCAGGGCATCACACCCTCTACTTTTGGTGGTGGCATGTGATGAATCAAAGAGCTCGGTTGTGATGCAAAATGGGAGGGAAGGTTTTCACAATGGCCATACAGAGGATCAAAGTGGGAACCTAATTCTGGCTCCCACTGCAGTTCGATTTTACTCTCTCAGGTCTCACAGTTATGTTCACGTTCTCAGATTCCGGTCAACTGTGTATATGGTCAGATGCAGTTCTCGAGTTGTTGCCGTGGGTCTTGCTGCACAAGTAAGCATTAACGGTCGCATACGTCACGTAGTTAATGACATCCTTTCTTAAGAGAATTGGTGATAGTTGCATTGTTTTTTATATGCAACTTTCTTACTTGGAGTTCTTTTGGATGGGGCAATAAGAAATTGAAAGGAAAAGATCTTCCCATAGGCATAGTTATGTATTCCTGCACCTCCTATGAGACAAGCTTAACTTGCTAATGATTTTGCATATTTTGATGACAGATATACTGCTTTGATGCGCTCACTCTTGAGAACAAATTTAGTGTCCTTACATATCCAGTGCCTCAGCTGGGAGGACAAGGAAGTATGGGAGTCAATGTTGGTTATGGCCCCATGGATGTTGGTTCACGGTGGCTAGCTTATGCTTCTAATAGCCCCGTGACATCAAACACAGGCCGCCTTAGTCCAAAAAGTCTTACTCCTTCTCCAGGTGTTAGCCCATCTACTTCACCCAGCAATGGAAGTTTGATGGCACGGTATGCCATGGAATCCAGTAAGCAGTTGGCTGCTGGCCTGATCAACCTCAGTGACATGGGCTACAAGACCTTGTCTAGGTACTATCAAGAGCTCGTCCCTGATGGATCAAGTTCTCCTGTACCTTCGAATTCAAGCTGGAAAGCTGTCCGAGCTCAATCTCATCCGAGTGAAACAGATGTTGCTGGAATGGTTAGTCTTTTGAAATATGATTTAAGAAGCTAGTGATCTTCCTTCTCTAAACTTAATCCATTTATTGCATCGTAGGTGTATTACATGGAAACACTGTTTATTAACCCACATATTGTGCTTTAGACTTTTGAGTTGTTGGATGAAATTTTTATTTTCCATTGAAAAGGTAAGTTTCATGGTGTATCAGCAGCTTCATGGTAAGGCTAGCAACAGAATCCTCTTAAGTTTTGTTGGGGAAAACTTTTATGAGAAGGTTATTCTTTTAGCTACTGCTCTAATAGCTTTTTGGTGGTTTGAATATTTGTAACATATGACTGCTGATTGCAGGTGATTGTCAAGGATGTTGTTTCCAAAGCTATCGTATCACAATTCAGAGCTCATTCTAGTCCTATTTCTGCTTTGTCTTTTGATCCAAGTGGGACAATGCTGGTGACAGCTTCAATTCACGGGACTCATATCAATATCTTCCGCATTATGCCATGCCGCTCCAAAGCTGGATCAGGCAGTCAAACTTATGAATGGAGTTCTTCACATGTGCATCTTTACAAGCTGCATCGTGGCATGACTTCAGCTGTAAGTTCTCCCAGCAATAATGCTTGAAGATAAACATATTTCTCAGTTTTTCATGTTTTTTTTTCTTGCTACAGGTTATACAGGACATTTGTTTTAGCCATTACAGTCAGTGGATAGCTATTGTCTCTTCCAAGGGAACTTCTCATATTTTTCTTCTATCCCCTTTTGGTGGTGAGACTGTTCTACAGATGCAAAATTCTCATGTTGGCCAACCCACCCTTTCACCAGCCTTATCTCAACCATGGTGGTCTACTCCATCATTCATGATTAATCATCAGTCTTCTACTCCAACTCCAACACCACCTCCCATTACCCTTTATGTAGTTAGCAGAATAAAGAATAGCAACTCTGGGTGGCTGCACACCGTCAGTAATGCTGCATCACCTGCGACTGGAAAGGTTTCTGTCCCTTCTGGTGCAGTAGCTACTGTATTTTACAGTTCTACAGCGCGGAATCTGGAGGCCTCCCAGTCAAAGGTTCAAGCTCTGGAACACTTGTTGGTTTACTCTCCTTCAGGACATCTAGTTCAGTATGAGCTGCTTCCACCAGTGGGAGGGGAATCAAGCGAGGCCATTTCTCGAATTGCGCCAAGTTCTCCATTACAGATTCAAGATGAAGAGTTGCGGGTCAAAGTTGAAACCCTTCAGTGGTGGGATGTCTGCCGAAGATCAGATTGGCCGGAAAGAGAAGAATGCGTTTCCGGGATTGCTTCTGACGGACAGTCTTCTGAGGTGGTAATGGATATGTCTGATTCTGAGGACACTAATGCTGGGGACAAGGAATCAGAAAAATCGTATGAACATTCTCACTTGTATATAGCCAATGCTGAGGTACAAATGAGCTTTGGAAGGATTCCAATATGGCAACAATCTAAGGTATCTGTGATAAGGTAAAGTTTGCATTGTTGATGTCATTGGCCATACTCATGTACCCATTATTTGCAGATACATTTCCATGCCATCGGTCATGAGAGAGCTGAAGAGCAAATCCTCATTGAAGATGATTTTGCTGGTGAATTAGAAATAGAAAAGGTTCCTGTTCACGAGATTGAAATACGGCGAAAGGATTTATTGCCTGTTTTTGATCATTTTCAGCGTTATAATTCCACCTGGAGTGAAAGGTAAGGGCCAGTCAATGTTGTGCTGTAATTTTGTTAACTATCAACACGATAGTTGTCAGCCGGCCCCACTTCGCGGTAGCATCTCCATTAGTTAATTAATGGCTCTGGTAGATTATATTTTTTCATGAATTCTGAAGCTAAGTCATACCAATGCTCTTATTTCTTTGGTTGATTTTTCAGGGTCAGCACCTTTATTATATTTTGCTGCCCTTTGTTTGGATTTTAAACAGTTGTTTTGCATTATCTCTTATTTAATGGTTGGTCCTGTACACTGAAAACGAGGCGTCTGCAATACACTTAGTATTGTGTGGGCTTAATCCTCTTGCTTTTAGAATTTACTAACTTTCCTTTTTACTCATTTCAAGCATGATAAGTTACCATTTGCATGGATGGAAATATTATGTCCTATTAGATGATATTCATCTCTGTCCTTTTGGAAGATAGGTTTTTAGCCTTGGTTGTCATTTGAAAATTTTAGTTGCTGCTTAGTCCTTCAAGTAATTTAGTTGCTGCTTTTCACTTTGAAAGGAATTTCAGTGGAAAGCCAAGATAGTAGGAAAGAAATTCATAGTGGGGCTTTGCATATTCAAAACTGTTTGTGTAAAGGTAAGGTCCTGCATTTTTAAATATCGTCTTTAGGGCATGAAAGTGATTCCTGGAATGATGCCATGCTGGAACTGTTACTGGCATTGCAGAAAGAGGCCATTGGAACATATGGTCTGTTGTCTCTTGTTATCCAAACTAGAGATGAGTCCTTCATGTCATGCTCCATATGGGTCCTTAGAGTTTCTGGGGAGGCATCGTTGGACATAATATGTTTCAGCTGTATGTAGCAGTCATTAGTACCTGCTGCCAACTTTCAATTACTACTACTGATAGCACAGTTGCTTTCATTTAGGGCCTTCAATATGGGCACATTTTCTCCTCCCTATTTTAACGCGGACAAGGAGAAATCCTTCGAGAATGGAGTTATATCCTACCCTAAGTTGGATAGCTCAGTGGAAAACTCAGATGCTGGTGAGAGAGATGTCTGGAATTTTATTTTTTGAATGTGTTTGAGTGATTTCCTGATGCATTGAACTTATCTCTGTTACGCTATTTATCAGGATGTTCACAGCACCCTTATCCAGCCACTGTACCAACGGAGCTTAAGAATCATGGCCTAATGAATGGACATTGTGGTCTAGCCCCAGCTTTGCTGAAGCAAAGTTCCCTTAATAAAGATAGTGTTTTGGTTTCTCCTGAGCATTATATGTTGGGTTCACCCCCCGCAGATTGTAAATACCCTAACATCGTGTCATCTTTGCCAAGTGGCTCGCTTCCTCCTCAAAGAAGCACTGCAGATGGTTTTAAGCCATCAGATAGTGGTGGGGCTAGTGAAGTTTCCAACACGAGTTCCAACCGTTCTGATTCCAGCATGAATATTATGGATGAGGGACTGACACATGGTTCTTTGGAATTCGAGCCGTATTTCCAAGAGGGATACTACCAAGCATCAGCTGTAAATAAATGCTGTGATTCAGTTGAAGCAGCTGCTGATGTCGATAGTAACAGCAATCCCTGTGAAAGAGAGAAATCTGAAGAAGATGGTGATAATGATGACTTGCTTGGAGGAGTTTTCGCCTTTTCTGAAGAAGGTAGGAAACTGTCTTATGATGTGCTATATGATGTTACTCATTATGCAATTCCCATTGAATTTTACAAAATCTGCCAGCTTCTGCTAAATTCAATGTGTTATCTTTCAGCTCTCTCTCTCTCTCTCTCTCTCCAATGGGTTATTTGCTGTGCATCTGTGGGAGTTCTTTACTAGGCTGTTGTGCGTTACTGTTATTTTGATATCTTAGAGGAAGCAATATGTTCCACTCTAAAGTGGTTAGTGATAGATATCAATAGCCAAATATTTAGCTAGATCCATGCGTTTCTGCTCGCCGCTTGCTCTTTGGTAGTTATGCTTTCCTGTTAAGCATCCTGTTTGGCTTGGGCTTTTACTTTAGCATACACAGCCCACGCAGATGAACGCGTCATGAATTGCGACCACATATACCAAAGCTGTACTTGTGTTGTTGATTCCGTTGCAATCCCTCGGTCATTGTTGCAGGTTGACGTCATCCATCTCCTGTCCGACCTCATGATAAGCTGTAAGATCCAGATGCACCAATTGGACTAGTCATTGGAAGGTTTATATGTGGGCGGACAGACTACATATTGTTTGATTTACTATGACTGACAGGAGACGAGCGAAGTGACTTCAATCCAACATGGTATTGGTGTTGCTGAATATGAGCCCAAGATTTGATTCTTCTAATTCTCATCATGTACATACTGTAAAGTTGGGAAGGATATCGACCGAAAAGAAAAAGAAAAATCAATTGGTGTGAACGGTTGTTTCGAACGCTTTTGTAACATTATTCATTCTTGAAAAGAAAGGAAAAAGAAGGAAAGGAATAAGAGGAAAAGGAAAAGGGAAGGGTAAATGTGATTAGAATTTTTTGTTGGCATGCTTTAAATGTGCAAAGTCTCTAGCAATGTCAATGAATTAGGTTGACAAGTCGATTATGAGACAACCGTGCGAAACACAGGTTAACCTAGCGGGAAGCTGAGGCTTTGTCCTCTCGCATTAGTTTGGTAATTTGGTACCGGACGCGTTTCTTATTTTAACATGTTGGTACCTATATGCCCTATCTTCCCAATTCCCAGTAGATGTTTTTCTTCCTTGTTAAATGGGAATACAGGAGGTGACATCAGGGAGTTTCACCCTCGAGGTTTTATTTCTTTTTTCTTGAGCCTTTTAAGGATTTACTTAGATTTAATATCTAACTCTGTGAGTTAGGTTTGATTTTTTGAAAGGGGGATCAGGGGATGGGATGAAATGGCATGGCATTCAATTCTCTAAGATGTTCTATTTTTTTGTTATGAAAATATGTATTCTCTCAAAGAGACGGATGAAACTCTAGACAGTAATTAAGGGTATGCTTGTTTTATCGAAACTTCCGTGATAAAAGAAAATGTTCCTCTAGGAAATTGTTTCCAAGAAAAACGGATATTGTTCAGTTATTTTGTGGTTTAGGGAAAGCAATTTTCTTCTCATTAAAAGGAGAGGTTGTTTTCCTTTGGTCAAAGCTCGCTGTTTTCGATCAATGAAAAACGTTTTTTCGTAAATCGATAAATTTTTTCGGACATTTAAACATCGGGAAGTGGGAAAATAGTTTTGAGAAAATATGTTTCTTTCGAACGAGTGGAACCTCAATTACGTTGAGATCATCCAATTTGATTTTCTTCATGGAAGGAAATGCATGTTTTTTTTTTTTCCGGAGGGGAGAGAAACAGATTCCCCAAGGTTTTATAGTTACTACAGGCGATGAGAATGCACGAAGTCCAGCACCACAACAGGCCACATCAAGCATTTCACCTCACAAGATAGAGGGGATGGCCACAATATGCAGATCCTCCCATTCCTTTTTGTGGATTTACACTGAATACTCCAGCACCTTTCATCTGATAATAGCACGCGCACAACGTTTGTTGACAAGTGTCTGGTCATGGGATTGTAGATTTTTCATGGGCCAATGGGTTGTGTCAACGAGGAGATACGAAGATATCCGAGTGAATGCAGCCACGGCCATTTTGTTCTCCTCCAGCTGATTTTTAGTGGTTCGAAATTGGCCCCCCTCCCCGATCAGCTGTGGATTGGAGGAAGATGGGCCAATGAATTACGCACGCTATCTCGTTCCGCCTTTTTTGTCCTTCTTTCTCTCCTCTTCTTCTTTGTTTCTTTTCGCCGCTTAATTCAGTGGACAAAAGTTCATTTAAAAAAAGAAGAAAGAAGAAAAACTAAGGCTATTTCTTAGGATTTGGGAAATGTCTTCGTAGGATGGTGTCCATTTAAAAATGGCACTAGGCCATGTTGGACAAGTGCTCATGAATCTGTCAGAGGAAGATATTGGGTATATGGTTGGAGACTCCGGAGAAAGTCGGTTGGATATGGCTCTTGATGAGAATGTGGCTCCACGAGTCATTAATTTCTTTTTTCAAAATTAATACATCTAATTGCTCCAACAATTTGAGAGATCCATTTGATGCTCTCCAAAGAGATTTTTTTTTCTTTTTTTTTCTAATTTTTATTTTAGTTTTGATTTTTTTTTTTTTTTTCCCAGGAATTACAATCACACGAAAGAGAATACTCTTATTTGACTAAAAAGCAAATCACAATCACAAGGATCTCTTTCTTTCTTTTTCTTTTTGTTTGGTTTTGGTTCAAAGGTAAGATTTTTGTAGCAGCTTAAATTCATCACAAAAGAGATGTTTTATTCATAATATACGATTAGAGTCGATTAAAAATCCACATTACAGTTAATAATCCATTCAACTCGATATAATCACAAGCTCTTAATGAATTAACATCGATATTAAACCCGGATGATGTTAATTCATGCCACTACTTGAATTTAAGGTAACTAAATCATGTTATATTCAGATTCCTTTATTATTCACTATGTATCTCTTATCATATTTATATTTATACCATATAAAACAAATCACAATCTAGAATAATATCGGATATAGGGTGCATTTTCCTTTGGACATTTTTCCATTTTTCTGGCACTAGCTTTAAACGAAATTCATGTACAATCATTTATTGCGAATCTCCAATTCCAACTGCATTCAAACCCACCCCCCACATTTTCCAACACCCCCATAAAATTTCCTCAAAAAGCAAACCCTAGAATCAATCCCCCAAAATCTGTGGGCCCCAGAAATTTGAATTCCAAGACCTAACTCTCTCTCTCTCTAGAGTCCCTCCCTCTCTCTCTCTCTCTCTCTCTCTCGTTTAAAAACTCTCTCTCTCCATCTCATCCTCATCATCTCAAGAACGCCTCCACCGTCATTTCTCCGCCATAGACGCCCTAGCAAAACCCTAGCCCCTCCACCACCCACCACCACCAGCAGCTGCCCCGACTTGCCAAGAATGGCCAAGAAGAAGGTGCACCACCACCCCCACCCCCACCCGCAAGACACCCACGAGGAAGAAGACCACTCTCCGCCTAGCGAGGACACCCACCAGCACCACCACCCCACCAAGGCCATGGACCATGACGACGACAACCCTTCGTCGGAGAAGCTCCAGAGCCTCAAGTCCCTCAACGCCATGCTCCTCCGGGAGACTTCCGAGGGGCGGCACCAGGTCGAGTCCCTGGAGAGCGCCAAGAAGGCCCTGGAGAGCGAGCTGGCTCGGTTCGGCGGCGAGAAGGAGGCCCTGAAGCCGAGCTGGGCCGCGCGGGCCGGGAGGGCGTTGGGGAGGCGCTCGAGAAGGCCGTCGTTTGCGCTTTCCTGGAGACCCAGATGGCCGAGGTCGGCGCTCGGGTGGCGGGGTTGGTGCAGCGGAGGGACGCGGAGGTGGAGGGGCTGAGGGCGAGGGTGAGCGAGCTCGTGGGTAGTCTCGAGAGGGAGAGGGCGGTTCTGGGCGACGTGCGCGGCGAGAGGGATTCGCTGAAGGCGGAGTGCGCGGGCTTGGTGGAGAAGGCGGACCTGCTGAAGGAGAGCCTGAGTGAGATGGAGAAGGTGAGGAAGAATCTGGAGGGGAGTTTCGAGAGGCTGAAGTTGCAGAATGAGAAGCTGGTCAGGGAGAAAGAGGAAGGGGAGAGAGCGGTGGAGGCGGCGATGAGGGAGAGAGATTCCGCCGAGAATAGTTTGGAGCGGGCCGGGGTTGAGGCTGGTGAGCTGAAGAGTAGAGTCGAGGAACTGGGGAGGGTCAATAAGGATTTGGAGATGGAGAAAGATGGGAAGCAAGTGAAGATAGATGAACTGGAGAAGGAAATGGCTGTGTTGAATGAGATTGAGGTGAGTTTGAGAAGAGAGGAGGGAAAGCTGAGAGAAAGGGTCTCCGAATTGGAGAACAAATGCGATGCGGGGGTTGAAAAGGGAAAGGAGATGGTAGGGCAGATTAATGTTTTGATTGAGGAGAAGCGGGGAAAGGATGAGAAGATCGAGGAGCTGAAAGAAAAGATAAATTCGGTGGAGAGACTATTGAAGGTGGCCGAGAAAGAATTGGAGGAGAAGGACCGGCTTATGGAGGGGATAGTTCGGAAGAAAATTGAGATCGAAGAGGCGAACTATTGTAAGCAGAATGAGATTGCTGGGTTGCTTAGAGAGGTTGGTGAGCTGAAGAAGGAGAATACTGGATTAGAATTTTCGCTTCGAGATCAAGAAGACAAGAATAAGGGTCTGCTGTGTGAACTTGGCTCTTGTAGAGAAGCTTGCGATCGAGTCACTCTCGAGAGGGACAATGTCCAGAAGGCTCTGGACGAGGAGAAACAGAATGCCTTGAATTTGAGGTCTGTGGTTTCTGTAATGAAGAGCAGAGTTGATGAAACGGTGGAGGAGTTGGGTCACATCAGGACTGAGAGAGATGAATTGATCTCCAAGAACAAGAATATTCAAAGCAAATTCGAGTTGTCTGAGAAAGAGAAGGAATTGCTTGAGAAGAAGGTCTTAGATGCACAGCGAACTATTGAGGACTTGGAGGCAAAAATCGAATCTGCCAGTATCAAGTTGGAGAGAACTTTGGCCATCTTGAAGAGAACTGCAGCTCTTGTGAATGAGGTCAAGGATGGGACTTATGGTAAAGAAGAGGCGATTGAAGAACCGAAGCTCGAGGAAGATTCTCAACCATTCGCAAGAGAATTAGAAGCCATCAAGAGTGCTTTCCTGATCAAAGAGTCTCTGGTGGAAGACCTAAAGCAGCAGATTGAGTTGCTGCAAGACTCTGCAGCCCAGGCACATAAGCAGAAGGGCTTTTGGACATTGCTTTCCTCGGCAACCACATTGTTTGCTGCAGCATCAGTCGCGTACTTTGCCAGGGGACGATAATCAGTAGTAGTTTCTACATTAGCCATAGCAGTCTTTAGGGCTAGTGAGTACTTTCACTTGCCTGACAAACGTGATGAAGTTACGTTGAGAGGCCGTTTTTGCTGTCCGTTTAAACATGATATGCAGTACAATAATGTACTCAAACACTCTGGAATTGCTTACTTGGATTCTCAGAGTTGTCTGAATCTGAATCCTCCAGTTGAAATTCCATGATGGTAGTAGTTTCTACAATTTTTCATGCTATGGCCGTCTACTTTTTGTCTCTACTGATCTCTGTAGTGCTATTGCACAATTCTGTTGGTAATGGTTGTCCATGATTAGATGAATATGTCTTCAAACATCAAATGGATGATTTACTGACAGCCGGAACCATGAACTTTTCGATCAAGAAGCATCCTAAAGTTTATATTTTTGTATAAAAATCTACCATCGCCTTAAAAATTTCTAATTCGCATCTCCTTTAAACTGAAAAAAACACATTGTACTTTGAAACCCTGCGCCCATCTCTTTCCTCTCTCTCTTCCTCACCCTCCTTCACACTCAATCATACAAAGCAAACTCTCTCCCACCCATTGCCGCAGCTACCACGCTGCTAGCTACAAGCTCAGTACAAGGCTCACGTGAGCCCAGCGAGGTCTGTGGTAGAGCTCACGGCGACCATGCGAGCTCTGTCACAATGCTCGCAGGTCACCCAAGGCAACGACCATCGCCTGCCTCAAGTTTAAGTTTGGCAGCGGTTGGGGACAGCGGAGGCCTAGGCGGAAAGGCGGTGGCCGACCGGTGATGGGAAGGAGAGTTAGAATGGAGAAAGAGAGAAATGTGTGTTCGGATTTGTGGGTTCTCTCTTCGAAAGGAAAATGACAATTTCTTGCGAGGATGCAAACTAAATGAACGAGTTCCATGGTTGGAGCCGATCGGACGTCCGAATATATACGATGGTCCGTTATTCTCACATTTCCATGTGTTACACTAGTGCCGTTTTGGGCTCGCTTTGTTCGTCACTCGTAAATTGGGATAAATTGCACTTTGAGGATATTTTATTGCTTTCTTTCATCATTGTAGATGGGAAAAGTCTTTCTGCTGGAAGTAAGGCTGATCAGTGGACACGTTTTCCAATCAATATGTAAGGAAATTTGCATATATACCGGTTTTGTAGCTGTTGTTTTCCAGCTAGTACTGTTCATAATGTGGTGAAAGCTCAATTCCAGCACCCCTTAAAAACCCTGGTGGAAGTTCTCAATGCCCAAGTGGTCCCTTCAACCCATCCAAGAACCAACCAACCCCATACCAACCATCCACTTCCATAATCAATTCAATTCCCGCATATTTCTTTCCTTTCCAAAGAACAGGGCATCCCAGAATTGACAGAAAAAGAATGAAATACCAAATCAAATCCCAGATAAATGCCAATTGGTCTTTTTAGAAACGTCCTCTCAATAATTGAATCACCACCCCTTTATGTTTTGTGGGCACACTTCGGGGCTCAACAAGCATGCAACTTTGTATGGACAGAGATGGTCTGTATCTGCTGGTTCCTTCCCACTAGCGTGCACTTTGAAAGCTGGTAGTGAACCAACAGAGCTGACCTGGTATTCACTTGAGCGTAAGCATCAGAGAAGCTACACTGCACTAGGCGCATAAATCCTGAATGACAGCATTCATGCCACCTTAACATGAAATCAGTATAAGTGATCACTTAGCTCTCACGGTTATTTGAGTAAGACAACTGAAGAAAAGATCCTTCAGGAAAAGACAGAACAGGAAAGATGGGGACTTCACTGACAAATGAAGTCATGGACCTGGTTTCCGAGACACAGCAACATACACGAGAGCAATCTGTATATATATCTGCTTCTTCTAGTTGACAGAGATCTCCCATAGCTTATAAGATGAATGAGCAAGCATTCAGGGGAGAAAGTCAAACTAAACTAACAAAATACATTACCCAGAAGAGTACCATAGTTAAGACCAGTCCATCGAGAGCTATATTACACATAGATTATACGTTCTATTTACACTTGCCACAAGGGGTAAATTACAAAGATACATAACTACAGAAAAAGCCAAACAATTTTACATATATGGGGACACTTAACTATATTTGCTAGGGAAACACCATGGATGATTCCAAATCCATGAGTTCAAATTAGCCATATGATGTTAGGCAGGAACAGCGATCCCAGTTGGTTAGCCCGCCAAATGCTATTGCCAAACCCTTTCTTTCCGTTTCACCAGAGAAGTGGCAATTTGAATTTGGTGGGTGTAGCGCACCAAAATAAATAGCTGCAGAATCACTTGAATATCGCAAGGACAGAACAAAAAGAGATCCAGCTAAATGCTGAATATTGCAAGTACCCAAACAGCCAGCCTAGTTATCTTAACCAAGAAGAACGAGGCCAAAATGGAGCAACTTCAGAGTAATATCATGATAAGAGCCACGAGTAGTAAACAAACACTGCGCATTATATAATACTTAAGCATCACCACCATACCGAACCAGAATTTCAAACTTCAAATCCCATAGCCAATCCTCATTCACGGGTGACACTATTTGCCATCGGGATTCACAAAGCTACTGATTTCATTCATCACTGTGTAGAAATGGTTGTTGTTTGGCAGCAAGTAGAATCCAATTGTTGCCTGCTCCAAAAACAGTAGCTTCACCTTCTGGCCGGCCTTCTCTAGCCCTTTAGCATAAGCTAACTGCCAATCCTGAATTAAGTCCAAACCAGCCACAACAACGAGACTCTTGGGAAACTTAATCCCTTCCAGACTTTTCCCTCGGGGACCAAATGGGTTGCATGCAGGATGATCCCGATTCTCACCTTCAGGCAAGAAGGCTCTCCAGTACCAGTCTCGTTCTCGTATGCCAACAAAATATTTCCCATCTAATTTTTTCTCAGACTCAGTTCTCTCCTCTCCACCAAACATTGGATTGAGCAGTATGTTTCCCGACACTTCTATTTCAGCTTCAGCAGCTCTCAGAGCAACACTGTGAACTATGTTTCCACCAGAGCTGTCGCCAGCCAAAAATATGTGCACTTTTGAATCAATTTTACTTTGGAGCCAAGATCTGGAGCTCACCCATTTGAGAGCCAACCACCCATCATCATAGGCACAAGGATATTGATTCTCAGGTGCACGGCGATAGTTCACAGAAACTACGATGGCCTTGCACATGCCTACAAATCTTCGGCATAAAGTATCATATATGGCACTGTTAGCAGATGAATGTGCGAAACTTCCCCCATGGAAAAAAACAATGACTGGAACAAATTCAGCATCCACAGGCTTCTCGAGATCGATTAAACTTGGCTGAGGTTCCTCAGTAAAGGCCGGGCGGTAAATCCGGCAAAGTAGGTTCATCGTGCGATCAATTATAACATCAAAGGAGAAGATGCCATCAACGGGGTTCGCATTTGCCGGAACCTTCCGATCAAGGAACTCTGCCAGATGGCGGTCAAAAGTTCCATCCGGGCGACGGAGAAGATTGTACTTCAACTTGAAATTGGAAATTAGGACCCACATATTCAGAGGAACAACCATCTGGGCAGACGAAAACGGGAAACAATGTTGGTGTTGCTCATATATGGAAGTAAATACTGTTTGAGTACAGAATGGATAACAGTAGTAGCAAATCGATCTAAACTAACAAAAGATCATTGACCTACGTTCGTACAGATTACTCAAAACAACATGTCATGAGATAAGCATATAAAAGTATTATGATCATACGGTAGGAATTCATCGACACAGGGCCTCACGAAATAGCGAAAACGAAACACCCAGACTGGTACATCCATCGCGGATAAGTCGGTCAAACCTCAGATTAACAAAAGGAGAAAGACACCCCTTAAATAATCATCCAGTCCCAACAGCATCACAGAAACTGTCCAAAGCTGGAACGTCAAAAAAATCAAACCTTTCACAAGCAAGATGACAAATTCTGAGTCATAGAACATCCCCCTCAGCTGATACCAAACACGACCATCCTCCAAGCTCCGACCGAAGTCACGAAAAGGGCAAAAGACTAAACGAAAAAGGCATCATAACCCCACGATCCAAACACATCTCACTACACAGGATGACAGGACGACAGAGCAATCCCGTGCTCATCATCTCTTTCACCCCGAGGAAACACACTTGAACATGGAAAGAGAAAAAAGGGAAACGAACAAACATCACAAAGAAACGACCAGAAACGAATTACCTTCGATTCACTGAGACCGACTTCATTGCTCCCAGCCATGACGACCACCAATATCCTCGCACCACAGCCCTCAGACGGTCAGATCCTATCTTCAGACACAACCCAGTTCGCAGCTCGTCACATACCACAGACCCGGAAGGAGAACGAACCCAACGGACCCAAAACAGCAGGACCTCGCTGCAGCCCACCCAGGTGCGGGACTCGCTCAATGCGTGCTCGAGAGCGGAAAAAGATCGGTCCTTTTTGTGCCTTTGTCCCACGAAAAGGCGCCGGGCGTCATCATGAATCTGTCTCTACAGAGATAATGGGGGAAGATCAAAGAGAGGGAAAGTGAAAAAACGGGATGTCCTATGGAGGAGACAAAGACAAAGGTAAAATGATAAAAACCTCCCTGTCGCACTTCAAAAGGAGAGTACACAGAGAGAGAGAGAGAGAGAGGGTGGGGGTGGGGGTGGGTGAAGGATAAGGAAGGGGGGCGCATTGTAGCTGCTTATGTGGGGAAGATGCTAAAGCGAGCTGGATGATGGTTTGCCAGAGAGGGAGTGAGGGGATAGAGCGCGACACAGAGATTGTGGGTGCGTTTGGATGGGCATTTAGAAAGCCCATCCAGCCCCCAAAGCCCCTTCAGCCAAAGAGAAGGTGTTTGGCAACCTCCTCAAGGAGCTTTCAAGTCAAAGTAGGGTCCTTGGAAATCTTTGAGCTCGCGCTGGTCCCTCTGGTGGCGAGGCTTTCAAAGCATTCGATAGAATCGAAAACATTTGTTTTTACCTAAATTACCCTCATTGATTTTTTATATTTCCGTTATTACCCTTTTATTTTATTTTTTAAATGTAAAAGGAACCGCCGGCGAGCAGTCCGGAAGGGCGACGCCGCGGCGAGCGATCTGGCGCCGGCCGTCGGGCCGAGGTCGCCCGAGGTCGGGCGACCTCCGCAAGGGTCGCGCGACCCCCGAGGGCCGCCGGAGGTGGCCCAACCTCGGCGACCCTCGGCGAGGGTCGCGCGACCCAGCCCGAGGGCCGCCGGAGGTCGCCCAACCTCGGCGACCCTCGCGAGGGTCGCGCGACCCGGCCGAGGGCCGCGCGACCTGTGCGACCGCCGCCGGGTCTCGCGGCCGCAGCGGCCCTCGCTTCGCGCGACCCTCGCGAGACCCGGCGGGGGCCGCCGCGGCCGCGAGACCCGCGGCGGGCCGCCGCCCGGGTCGCCCGAGGTCGGGCGACCTCCGGCGGCCCTCATTGGTCGCGCGACCCGCCGGAGGTCGCCGACCTCGGGCGACCTCGGATCGACGGCCGCGGCGCAGATCTGCTCCCGGCGCCGCCGCCGCTCTTCTTCGCACCGACGAAGGGTTTAGCTGAATTTCCAAAAAAAAAAAAAGAAAAGAAAAATAATACCTATCAAAGCCTCTTGCAAAAGTTATTTTTTACCAAAACACATCCATCTCAAAGTCCATGTGGCTGAAAGTGGAACTGTTCCCGTGGGGTCCACACGTCAAAGCCAATCTCCCATCACTCCAAAAAAAAAAAAAAAAAGTTAGTTTTTTGCTTTTTTCCTTTTAATGTTTTGAATTCGACTTTAATATCTACCCAGATATTTCAGAATATTAACAAAAAGAAGAAAAAAAAGAAGAAAAATATATATATATATATATTCTTTTCATGTCGAAGGAAGTTAGGAGGAGGAGTTTTGTGGAAGGGGTTTGGTTGGATTGTAGAAGAAAGACAAGACGGGGTACAATAAATGTAGGTTTAATAGGGTTGAAGAGTTGATGAGATATGATGACGAGAATGAGAGAATGAAAAGGATCCTCAAGCTTAAGCGCTTTCGATGTCTTAGTGGGGAGAGCTTTCGGGAGAATTTCGGGAGAAGTGCTTTGCATTCATCTAGATGAGAAAGGACTTTTGACTCCCAAGTACCTTTCCGAAATGCAAATAATGCCCCGCTCTCCATGAGTCGGAAGATGCCGATGAGCACGCCCTCTCCTCCCTGTGACGTCCCTTTCGCCACATCGGTAGGGGCCGAAAGGTTAGGAGCCGGGCGACTGAGCCCGTCCTCCGGCTCTGCAGCCGCGAGACGCCTCCGATCCCGATCGAGCTCTCCATTAGCCCCACCATCCCAACCTCCCCTTGTCCATCGCCGCCACCCCAAGCGAGGCAACGCTGCCCATCTTTCGAGCTCCTCCGTGTGTTCCCGGCCACGATAGTTGTCTCTATCCACAACAAGGGTAAAATAGAAACCCCAAAAGTAGTGAGGGTAAGATTGGGAGAATAAAATTCAATAAACCCCCAAAATAGAATCTTGGAAATGCTAAAACTAAACCTGGTCCATTTGTATTGAGTTTAGAGTATTTTCAAAACTTATCTTTACGCTAGAGGCCATTTAGATTGTATTGCCAAGACTTTGGCACAAGCTTAATGGTGACCCCTACTCATATGTTAACGTGGCGCCAAACCAGCCTCTGTATAAAAAGATGGGAAAAATAATGAAGGCCTTACTGATAGATTGCAAGCATGATTGATCAAAGAGGAAAGGTCATATGGTGTATTTGTGGGCAAACGTGACGTGTCTCAGGGTCGCACGACCTCAACTAAATTGGGCCAAGGTACTGTGACCCTAGTGAGATCATGCCTAGGGTCACACAGCTCCAACATCATTGGATAAGGCGGTGGCTATGTCTGCGGATGTAAGGGGTTCTATATTAAGAAAAATAAAGAAAGAGAAAGCAAATCTAAAGTGAATATTTAGAACTAAGGAAAGACTGTAAATGATATTCAAGTTACAGGATAATAAAAGCAAATAAACATCTTGTGAAGCCAATCATATTAGTGGCAGATGTGATATTAAAGTGATGAAGGTTTACAAATGAAATAATCAAAAGAACAAAGATATTTTCATTTGGAATAATAAAGTTTTTTTTTTTTTTTGGTGGACGTTTCCACGTTATTTTATTTATCTTAGGAATGGATTCATTCTCCGATCAAAAATTGATCTAAGGGTATTTATTTGATCTGGGGTATTTTCTATGATAAGTTTCTTTATTTAGAAGTAGAGGGCTCATTCATTACTTCTTATGACAAGCCATTTTTCTTCCTTTCTATAACCTTAATAAATTTCAAACTATATTCTTTAGCAAATTCATATGTTTTGGAAATTGGTGATTTAAGAATTTCAGTTTTGATGGATTATTTGGCCAGAAGGATTTTGGACAGAACATTCTTTTCTTTGTAATTGCTTGGTACGGAGATTTTGGTTTGTATAATTGTCTTGTTCAATTATGTTTCTAGTATGTAAACTATCAGTTTCAGAAGCTATTTTGAAAGAAGAAGCTGTTATTCCATTTTGAAGATATTGGATTTTTAGTTTTTCTAATGGGAGGGTGATTGAATTCAATAATTTGGTTATTATCTAATTTTCGTTTGAAAAAGTTTATCTAGGGACCTGGATTTTTCTTTGCTCATGAAAATATTTGTCGAGCCAATGCGAGAAAAAAATTTGGTCTTCATGTTTATACATATAATTGTAGCATTTTAATTTGATTTCTCGGATTTGATTCGACAAAGTGTTAAAAAAGCCATTGTCTAATTTTTTTTCTTCTGAATCGAATTATTGGTTTAAGAACATCTGGTTTTGTCCAAACTGTTTTTCAATAATAAGAAGTTCAGTATTGGTTTTCTGATTTTCGACCATGGATGTGGGTGAATAATTTGGAGAATCTAATGTTTCGGATTCTGATCATTTTGTTATTGGGGATGAACGGGTGTAGAAATTCCAAATCTATTATCAAGACCACTAATATTAGCAACAACTTTTGGGTTGTTAATAGAATTGGTTTGAATATCATAAGTAATTCTGGGATTGAATGAGCTACTACTACAAATTGTTAGCAAAGAATAGTTTATAATTCCCATTGATTGATTTAGGAGATCACGGTTCCAATTGATGGATATTGGAATAACTATGTTGGCTCTAGAAATATCTTCTTTGAAGGAGAAGTGTTTCTCCTTTTGGACTATGTCTTTGCTTCCAAAAGCAGAGAGCATAATATCGTGATGGATTTCTATAAACAAACACTAAAGAAATAGATCCATTGACTATTTTGTAATTATGTATTCTTATCTATAAAGTTAACACTCCGAGAATGCTCTTATCTAAGAGAAACTGAAAAATCGGGATAACAATCATGATGAATTAATCCATTATAAAATATTGTCTTTGACAATTCCAATGATTGATTCTTCATAATTCAATAGGCACGAATCTCTTAAAATTAAGGGGATCGCAATGTCTAGTCCTTTAATAAGTGGTTTTAATACCTACTTGGACTAGTCATAAGTAATGTAATTATATTTTCGTCTATGTTTTTTCATGGAAACCTGATTAGAAGTTGAATCATTTCATAAGAATTTGAAGAGGAACATCTTTTTTCTTCTGTTTGTATTACATACTTTGATTTTGAGAAAAAAGTTGCATTTTAATTACTAATAATTCTGATTATGTTGAATTTTAGGAATTTCCTAGTTTTCTAGTGATTTGTTGAAATCTTTAATATTAATTTTTTTTTCTCTATAGATAGCTCCGAGATCTAGAGACATTTGTGATATCGAACTAAAAGAAGATATCGATCAAAACTGAAAATGCTAGCATTTTTGTATCTTTTTTTTTTAACGAAAGGACCGATTCAAACCAAAAGTATATAGTTTAGGGACCCAAATACAATGTACCTAATTGAACAATTTGCAAAATACATGGATCCCAATCTCTTTATCCAAGAATAATTAGCTCTTTTTGCTATTGTAATTGAACATATTGCTTATTATTAAAAATCCCGGTAATCAACAAATTATTGCCTCGATAGTGAGCCCACATCACATGTCGTGAACCTGAAAACTATGAAATACCTTATCAATCTCACTGGAGTTGCTGAGATGGAAGTTAAGAGCCAAATAAATGAAATGAAGATAAAGATTTTTTTTTTTTTGATAACCGAGGACTCTACCACGGGCCCCGTGCCTGGACAACACCAAAAGACCGAGCCCCTATACCTTGGGAGAGACTAGCACAGGACCTCACCAAAGACGCTAGTATTTAGAGATTCGAACTTATGACCTCGGCAATGAAAAGTAAGCCAACTATCACAGCTGCCTACCAAATTACCAATGGGTAAGATAAAGATTTTCATACTTGAGGATATGAAGAATCAAATCCATGGATGTACCGCTTCCACATTCGCAAGTAAGTTGTCACATACACTTATGATGTTCATAAATACTTTATATGCTCACCACAGAACCTATGAAGAAAAAGAAAAAGAAATTGATGCCCACTTCATTTTGAAGGCATATTTTTCACGATCTGGTTGGTAGATGCGCTTGTGTATTGGCATGGCTGGTTGGTTTTGAGCCATAAACGAATTGGAAGCTTTCATCCTGCAAGAAGGGAGAGCATCTTTCTCTTAGGTCGCTCTCCATAAACATCACTTTCACCAATGTGAGCTCTGCTTTGGATGGCTTTTGCCATTATTGCTGAAGCTGCGAGAAGTGCTTGGATGCATTTGGGACTGGGTCAACAGCAAGGGAACAGTTCTTGGATTCTTGTGTATTGGCCTTTTCCATCTGTCCACGTAGTATCAATCCTCACCCTCTCATTTGAAGAAAGAAAAAAATACATTTTTTTGAATTTTTTTTTTTTTCATAGTCCAGGAGTACGAGCCCTAAATTCGACTACCTAGAGACCCCATAAAACACGATGTTGATCCCATGAAATGGTTAAATCCAAATGTTTAGTATGTGTCAATGGCTCTGACTTATAGTAGTTTGTACATATTTAGTGGGATTCGAATTACTGATCTTTAGTTATTAAGTTGGAAATTCCTCAAGGCTATAAACGGTTATGGCAACTCGGAGTTGAAAAATGACAAAGCATTTCTATAAGGTTTATGAAGTTAAACTTATTCAAAAATCAAATTTCTTTAAGCAAATGATTTTCAATGTAAAATATGCGTATGTCTTCAAATAAACATTTACTTACTTGTACATATGCTAACCATGAGATTAGTAATTCAAAGTTTCACTATATGGTGACATTTGGCAATCTCATCGGCAGCCAAGTTATGTATATTTGTCGAAGCACCAAATGCTATAAGGCAAAAAAGAAAAAAAAGGACTAAATTGAGAACATCGAAATCTTGTATTATTTATTAAAAAATTGAAATAAAAAAGGTTAAACTCAATACTGATTTAGTAACTATTTATTGATAGGTGAAGATAAAATAATTAATTTACATGTGTTAAACGAACTCAAATTACTTTAGGAAATGAACATGAAATATGGAAATTTTTATTCAAATAAATTTACAAATTTTAAATTGATTTACCAACATTAAAGAATATGGGCGACACATACTGATGGGCGAACCGCCTTGGCAAATCGGTGCCTCACAATGATGATAGGAAATCCAAAATGAATGACTGTAGTTTTTAATAGCATCGAAAGGAGAAAAGAGAAGAAGAAAACTGAATAAGGAGAGGTTTGATATCTATAAAAAAATCTGTAATTGTTAATATATAATAACCCAATTATTGGTATTAATTATATATGTGTAATTTCATAATTATATGCTCATTTTTAGTATGTATCTTTGAAATAACAATTCATTGTGATTAGAGGTGATCGCTTTTCAGTATGGTCTGATCCAACCTAAAAATCGAGAATCGAACTAAAATGACCAATTCCCAATTTTTGGACCAAATATGATAGTCTTGGGATCGGGAATTGCATCCTATGGAATGGATCACTTAAAAAAATGATTAAAAAAATACTATAATTATTATTATTTTAGGGTTTATTGTTATTTTTAAAAATAAAAAAATATATATATTTATTTAAAAAATAGACATTCACTTTGGTTCCCTCTCAGAATCAGGAATCGGATCGAAAATTATCGGTTCCATTTTTATAGAACCAGGAACAATGTCTCTGAAAAATAGGTTCCGGGTTTAGGCGATTTCTAATTTGGATGGTTTGAGATACTCATCCCTACTTGTGATGTTTGGGATCTTTTGTTCATTTTTTTTTTTGTGACCCATAAATTTGTACAAATGCAAGAATGACAAATAAACTTAAGGGGACACTTCATTCATTTTTTTTTTAACCTCAAAAATATGAAAAAAAGAAGAAGATGATAAGCCTGATAAATGACCTCGTAATGACTCTCAAATGAATTTAACATAAGATTAATGCATAACTACATGTAATATCCGAATAATTTTAAAAGTTTTTCCAAGTGAAGAAAACATGAATCCCTCGAAATTCAAAACTATTAAAAATACTAGTTTAGAATTATACATTTTTCCTACATGTATTCAGTTAACTATGAACGTTTTCTTATTGAAATTTAGAGGAAAGGCCATTCTATTTTTCCCTTTTTGTGCAGACATGAATTATGAAGACAGGTTGGAGGGTCTTCTTTTGTCAAAAACAAAGGACATTGGTTATCCCATCCGACGTACGATGACGCGCTTGAGGTACATTACTCCATATAAAAAGTCAAAAATAACTCGCTTGGCCTGCCTCGGGGTGATGTTCATCCTGTACCAACCGTGCCACCATTGGCTGGATGAAGCTCTCGAGTAGTCACTGCACGATGGCTGTCCCTCTCAAATGAGATTGGGCCACTATCGCCGGCAACCACCGCGCGCGGTGGTCACACGCCCGAGGCGATGGCGGCCACCATGGTCGAGTTCTCGTGTGAAGCATCTCTCGTCTTTCGCTAGCGCTCAATGCCAAATAGATCTGTTGTAGTGGTCTGAAGCGACCATGGCGACAAAAAGTACCACCATCAAGGTGGTCGCCATAGATTGGCGCCTACTACTCTGCCTATGTCCAAGGAAGGTTTCACTATAAATCGTAATTTCAGGTTTGATTCTTTTTCAATTCTACTTATTCAGCTTTCCATGCTTTCATTGTTTGTTTCGAAAAAATATTTCCTCATCCTGCGTAATTTACCACACAAACGACAAGATATAAATATAATTCAGAGATTTTATCATCCCATCTTATCCTATCAAATCCTAATTCTTGTCTAGACGATGGTCACACACCCTAGGTGTTGGTGGCCACCCTTTGGCAGCTGCTTGTAGTCCAAATCTCATGCGAAATATCTCTCCTCTTCCCCGGTGCCCAACGCCAAATAGGTCTATCGCGGTGGTCTCAAGCAACCACAACAACAAAGAGTACCACAACTAGGGTTGGCAACTTTTGCTTCGCATAGGTCTGGTGAAGGTTTCACTATAAATCTTAATTTTGGGTTTTTTTTATTTTATTTTTCAATCCTGATTATTTAGCTTTCTATGTTTTCACTATTTGTTTTAGAAATATTTCCACATCCTAGGTTATGTCTGATAAGTTACCAAACAAATGATAAAGATATAAACAAGTTCAGAGAATGTATTATCCCATCTTAGCGTATCCTTGCATGATTCTATACGCCCTTGGGACTAAAATGATCCAAAAAGTGAGAAATTGAAGACGGCCTCGGCCGGTGTAATCCCGGAATGGGCCGATTCATAAATACTTTTAATTGGGCTGTTGCTGGCACATTACATTGGCCCAGAAAATTTAATGGGCCTTGCATTACAAGACGTGATATTTTTTTTTTCTTATTTAAACAATTGAGCATAGTACTTCTAATGAGGTTTTCATAAAATAAATATTCCTTATGGCTCCACTTGTTTTCGCGAAAAGTGAATGAATTGAAAAATATTTGTTTTTTAAAATAATTATTAAATGAATTAACGAAAAGTATTTTCATCGTTCATAAAAATGTCGATAAATAGATTGTTGAGAATAATTATAACATTTTTCATCGATTAATTGTTTCAAATTTCAATCGATACAAGCAATCATTTTCAAGAAAATATGTTTCAAATCATTTATTTTCTATGAAATGGATGAAACCTAAAAATAAATGAAAAATAGAATGAATATAGTTTTTCATCGTTGTTTATAATTATTGCATTATTCTACCTTAAGAGCCTATTTGGTAACAAGCCAAATAATATATGATTGTATTATTTTGTTCCCTGAAACAAAAATAAAAAAAGAATAGGAATCCGTTTAGTAATGTTTTTTTTCTCGAAAATAGATTATGAACATAATCAATAAGAAAAAAAAAATTGCTTCTTTCTTTTTCGAGAACAATTTTAGAATCAACCCTAAATCTTTTTTTTTCCAATTTTCTTTTATTTTTTTTCTCTTCTTTTTCTTCTTCTGCTATTCAATGGCTGTAATTTGCTGGACAAGGTTCAACAATCTTGTTAAACCCCCATATAGGTTGACCTCACAATGGTTGGGCAAGGTTGAGCCTCGTTACTGGTTGGGTGAGACTTCCCCGAGGCTAATGACTGGCTATAGGAAGAATAAAATAAGAAAAAAATGAAAAAAAAAAATGAAAAAGTAATAAAATTATTTAACAATCAAAATATAAATGTCATGCTAAACATGTCTATAATGGGAATATAAGTTTTGAACAGTTACAAAAAACCTTCAAATATTTAGAAATTCATTCAATGAAAAAAAATATTTCCGAAATAAATTATTAATGACAACAAAATGATTATCAAATGTACCCTAAATACAAACTAGAGTTAATGAGAGACGATAAATCGAATAATTAGTATAACATATCTAAAAATGGGTGTAAAATATAGAAAAAGATAAACAATTTATTATGCACATTGTTTATCTTAGTGGCCATTAGGTATTTTATTAGGCATTACATGTGTTTCAAAATAATTTCAAAGTCAAGTCAAACAAAGCAATTTGAGAATGTTGCTCGGATCACTCGAACATGTCTATTTTCGCCCATATCCTTTTACTCTTGGAAGAATTAGATATGCAATTAATTTTAATTAAACAATGGTCATTAAATTATGAGAATCTAATGGTTGTTAAATAATGGCCATTTTGCGAACTCATATCAATCGAATTGTCAAAGACGATTCTAAGCATTCAACGAAGAAAATCACTCACGAACTCTAATTTTAGAAAAGATACGGAAAAATTCACTTGCTCTCAAACCCAAAATGAAAAAAGAAACGAAAAATGCATGAAATTTTGTAGATTAAGCGATCCATATCACCCAAATACAAGTGTGACAAAAGTATTAGCAGTCAAAAACAAATTGAAGTTAACTTTAGAATTAATATCACAAAAACCCCAAACGAATAGATTTGTGATATATTTATTACAAAATAATATTTCGATAATAAAAAAACTTTAAATTGATATACTTGTGATACATTTACCACAAAAATCCAAAATTAGAACATTTATAATAATTTTACATTTCGTTAATTTCTACTAAATTTGATTAATATCATGACAAACATAAATCGGTAAATTTGTGATAGATAGAAGGCAAAATCCAAATGGTACACTCATCAATTAATACATATTATCCAACTCAATAATTTTTTGACAAAAAAAAAAAATCAATAATTTGATAATAAAATCTAATGAATGATTAGTTTATTACAAATGTACTAGTTTGAGATTTTTGAGAATCGAAAAATTAATTAAAATAAATCAATCACAGATATATCAATTTGAGATTTTTTTGTGGTATTAATTCGTAACTTTATATTCTATTACGGAGAGAAGAGAGGGAGGGAAAATGCGATGCTGGGATAGAAAATTTTTGGGTAAATTTACTGTTTATATTATGAATGAGGGAAAATGTATTTTCAAAATGCTTATTTCAAGGAGAAAAATTATAATACGCTTATCTATCGTATAAGATGAGAAAAATTATCTAATTTCCATCGTTCCAAGTCATTAATTTTTTTCCGACCAAAAAAAAAGAAGAAGTCCGTACATTTTTAAATTCAAAAAAGGCTCGGCTTGGCTTCGGCTTCGGACAAAGGGAAAAAGTGCAAAAGAATTTCCACAGGAGTCCCTCCGAAAGAGAAAAAAGGAAACGAAACGAAACTCCCTCTCCCCAATTTTCCCCCGCCAAAGCGGGAAATACGAAAAACAGCGAGCCCCCCCGTGCCACGCTGGCGATCCGCGGCACCCCCGCTCTCCGCCAATCGCATCGCCCCCTCGCCACCTATCAAATTCACCCCCTCCATCGCTCCTCTCATCCACCGAGTCAAAACCGCCGCGCTCTCTATCTTTCTCTCTTATATTCGCCGTCCGTCCGTTTAACCGGCTCCTCCACCGGCGAGAATCTCCGGCTTCCGGCGGATCTAGGGTTTTTGATCTTCTCCTTTCTCCGTCGCGGGACGCCAGCATGAGTTCGAAGGAAGGAGGCAAGGGCGGGAGGGGCAAGCCCAAGGCCACCAAGTCCGTCTCGAGGTCGCACAAGGCGGGCCTCCAGTTCCCCGTCGGCAGGATCGCCCGGTTCCTCAAGGCCGGCAAGTACGCCGAGCGCGTCGGCGCCGGGGCCCCGGTCTACCTCTCCGCCGTCCTCGAGTACCTCGCCGCTGAGGTATCCTCTACCCGATCCGTCTCTCGTTCCGGCTTTTTTGTTTCTTTTTGCCGATCGGCTGTTGTTTTCTAGATTCTCTTTTCGACTGCTGTGCGATCTCCTCCGTTCTTTAAGCCAGTGGAAGTGATGTCGATGGCTTTTGCCTAACTTTGTAGCGATTTCCGCAATTAACTTGGACGCTCTATTAACTGTTTTGGCCTCCTCTGGCGGCGGATTTAATCGAAACGCTTTTCCTTGGGTTTCCGATCAAACCGATCTTCAGTTATACTTAGATTCGCATTGATGAAACCCTTCATTAGCTGAAAGTTTACCTGTAATCGTCTGAAATGCGTTCTCTTTTTTCGTGAAAATTCGCCGACTCTCTCTCTCTCGATTTTAACGTTCGGTGCGCCGTTGCAGGTGCTGGAGCTGGCCGGGAACGCGGCGAGGGACAACAAGAAGAACAGGATCGTGCCGCGCCACATCCAGCTGGCGGTGAGGAACGACGAGGAGCTGAGCAAGCTCCTGGGCTCCGTGACCATCGCCAACGGCGGCGTCCTCCCCAACATCCACCAGACGCTGCTGCCGAAGAAGACCGGCGGGAAGGGCAAGGGCGACATCGGGTCCGCTTCTCAGGAGTTCTAGGGGACCTCCGCCATCTCTCCGCCTTCCTTCTTTCAATTTCTTTTTCTTAAATTTTTTTTTTTTTGGGTGGGTTCTTCTTCGATCTTGGTGTAGGACTTTAGGGTTTGATCTTTGCAATATACGTCTGCAATTTGTTTTTTTTTTTTTTTTTTTCCTTACCCTTTTTGGGTTGCTATGTTAAACCAAGAAAAGTAGTAAAAAGGAGCGATTTTTCATTTCTCGGTTCAAACGGTGTTGTCTGTCTATGGAGGGATTCTTCTCTAATCATCGAACTTTTGCTTTGGCATTTTATGTAACATCGGGCTGTCGGCGATATTGATGTTCGCTCATTCTAGAATTAATATGCATGTTGCGATTTATTCTAGAAAAATAGTAAGGTTGTGCAATTATTGGCTTCGTCGCGGAAGAAACAAATAGGAGAGATTGAGAAAGAAAATTCATGTAAAAAAAAACCGGCCTTTTTATTTAAAATCCACTCAATTTGAATTGTTTCGGGAAGGCCATGAGCTTTAATTTATTACTTAAATTCTAAACGGTAGTTAAAGGGAAGACCTTGACTTTTAATTTTTAGTCATCATAAAAATCGGATGAAAATGTCGTATAGAAATAGGACATTGAATAAAAAATATTCATGTGCAAATTTGATTAATTAGTACGAGGCATGGCAGCACCGCACGTTACTTGTAAGTGGAGAAAAAAGAAAGAAGAAATAAAGAATTCTTGAACTTGGTATTTTCTGCACTCGACAGTCGAGAAACCTAATAAAATATATGTAAAAACTGCAAAAATAAATATATGAGTAACCTACAGGAAAATAAATACCGGTAAAAATCCGTTCTTTTTTGATATATGCCCGTGCAAAGCACGTGCGGCGCTGAGCCGCTCTTTTAGCGTTTTGCAAAACGGTGGGACTTTTCCTCGTCTATAGGCCCATTTCCTCGCCTCCGATTCGTCGTGGATCGAAACACATCGTCATTTCGATTTCCCGCAGGAAAGCCGGCCGTCTTCGTCCGACGGAGATTGTCCCTCGAATGAATTTTTGACCAGTTCGATCTGAGCTTCGCTCGCTGAAGAAGAGGAAGAGAGAGAGAGGGAGAGAGAGGGAGATGGCGGTGCAGTGGGTTCTGGTGGTGCACGGGCTGGCGACGCTGGTGGTGGTCGTCTCGTTCCTGTGCGGCCAGTGGCCCATCTTCCGCCGCACCCCCATCGCTTCCATCCACCACTTCCTCACCGTCGGTGCCTACGACTATCTCCTGTACTCTCTCTCTCTCTTTCTCTCGCGGAGCCTACTTTCCTCGGTTCTGTCGTGCGTCTTGGATCGAATTCTCAAATGGGTTTTCTTTTTTTGGGTGAAGGAGGTGTGTTGGGGTGCTGTTTGGAGTGAGAGGCACGAATGCGATTCTGGAGGTGGAGCGGTTCTGCTGCGATCGCCCCAACCCTATTTTGCAGGTTCTCGCTTGCTGCGAAAGTTCTTTCTTTTCTCCCCACCCATGATGTGCAATTCTTGATTCTTGTTGGAATCGTAGGCGGGGAACCGCTTGTTTCCGAAACGCTTGATTTTGGAGCTTCTATCGCCTGTGGTCATGCGTGTCTTTGAATTTGGAAGTGGGAAATGGAATGTTTTCCGGTGGTTGAAGTCTAGGCTTCCGCTCGCAATGTTGAGTTTTATGCAATTTCACGTGCTTTCTCCTTTGATGTTTACCCGAAATGGAGTGCGGTTTCTGTATTGTTGTAGTGAATTCGAACTCCTAGCTGATGATGATTTGCATTTAAGCGAAGGAACTGGGATTACCCTTTTGGTATATGTCAGTGAAGGTGGATGGATTATATACAGAATGTTACAGTTTTTTCTGTCTGAGATGAGATTCTTTTAGTAGGTAGTGTCGGGTTGTGACTTATGTGCTATTGACTGTAATGTTCATTTTAGAGTGTTCTCGCCATTAAATTGCAGCGACACTCTGCTTTCTGCATTTCTGTGGAAATCTTGTCTCTAGCAGGAGCAATTTGCAACTGGTAGCTTTTGTTTTTTTGGAGTGTTCCTCTAATAGCAACAGACTTTGTGGTTGTGATTTGCGTGTTTGCAGATAATATACCTGGCAATAGTTGGAGGAACTTATTTCATTGTGGCAAAATCGTGCTTCAGCTATATTCCTGGATATTATTTAAGTGGAATTCACAGGTACTGTTCGAAAGGATTTATACAATTTCTGTTGAGTCAATTTGCTGGTGTGATCAAGGCCAAACACTTGGTTTGATAGCCCAATCATCTTGTGGTGGGAAATATTTTTGGCTTTATTTGTCATCTGTGTGATTTTTGTTTGGGGTGTCCTTGCATTTTTCTGATTGTCTTTGAGGTGGAAATTTTCATTTGGAGCTTGAGGTATTGACATTGGAAATGATCTAGAACTTATGAAGAACCAATTTTCCTGCCAGTTGTATGCCTGCCTTTATCTGAATACACATACCCATGAGTCTCTTGATCTCTGTGCACCTCAGTGGTAGAGTAATTTAATGTGGAATCCATCTTTGGATGGAAACTCTTGAAGGTCAGGTGCCCTGTGGATGGCTTGGAAAACAAATGCTTTTGGGAGAGATATGAATGAGTGCAAATAACTCCCTGAAAAGGCAGAAAATGGGAAGTGGCTGTTTCACGAATTTAGGCTTTCTTTCATAAGACAGAAGGAATCTATTCTCTGGAAAGAAAAAGAATATTTGGCTCTTTACATTGAAGACAAATGTTGTGGCATGTGAAAAGCATTTTTGCATTCCTTTTTTATTTATTTTGCTCCTGTCATATCTGGGTTCCAGCTTTGGAGGTCCTTTTGTTCGCTTCTTTGTAAGCAGGAAGATTGATTGTCCTCTTACTTGATGATTACTTTGTGCTTGCTTACGTATTTCTCTGGAATTTCATTTTTCCGTAAAATCAGGATTCTTCTTTCATTTGTTGCATGAGGTCAATTATCAATCGATATTTTGTGCTTTCTTTATATACATATCATGCATTTAGCTTCTGGCATTCCTGGGTTTCGGCTCCTTAGTATATGTGTTGGATATCTTTTTTGGTTTTCTTCTGGATTAACCTTGGCTATTCCTCGTCTCTGATTAAATGGATTTCTTTCTTTGCTTTGAAGTTTATCTAGATCATGTTTCAGACTTTCACAGAATCAGGATTTTTTCCTTCCTTTGGTTGCATGAGCTCAGCCATCAGTCTGCTTGTTCCTATAGATTGGATTTGACTCTAGTTAGGATGATGAGTCTACTACATTGCTGCAGTTTTATCCTTAGTTCTATCAGTGGGTATCATTTTCAGTGAAGCTCACTAGTATTGGACTAGGTGATCTAAAGGCTCGTGTTTCTTTTTCTTCTACAAGTATTACTGTTTCTTGTTGTGGGCTAATGACATGGCCTGACATTGATCAGCAGTTCCTTGTTAATGCAGGCACATGAGCTTGTTGGCAGTTGGCATTGGTGTCCTTCTCTTTGTATTGACTAGCTTTTCTGATCCAGGGACTGTAAAGGATGACAATGTCTCTCGATATCTTACTGCTTACCCCTATGATGATATTATCTACTCTGAGAAAGAATGTCCAACTTGCAAAATTCCAAAGTGAGTTTTTTCGTATACCTTTCAAGATAAACCTTTTTGCTTTGTGAAGCTATTCACTATGTTTTGATTCTCCAGACCTGCCAGGTCCAAGCATTGCAGCATTTGTGATCGCTGTGTTGCAAGATTTGACCATCATTGTGGGTGGATGGTACGCCTTGCTTTTTCATTTATTCCTTGAGAAGGATATAATATGGTATCGCTATCAATGTGCTGGTATTTTCATGCAGAATAATTGTATAGGGGAGAGAAATACTCGATACTTCATGGCTTTTCTTTTATGGTGAGTTTCACATAAATGGTGGCAATATGTGTGCATTGTTTAGTGAAGGTCCAAATATTCCCTCGTCCTATCCTTAGAACAGATAAAGCAAATAGATTTAACATATGGTTTTCAGCTTGAGTTCTTCTCTGAACATGACTATTAAACAAAGAGTTCTGATCTACCAAAAGAAAAGGACTGATGCAGGCTTCTTTTGATGTTTAAGAACTTAAGCATCTAATGATATAGCTTGTGCATGGTTCTGGTCAAACAAAATCTTCAAGAGTGGTCACGCTGGGATGTGTCTTGATTGTATTTTTGTTGTTGTAGAAGACATGACATTGATAATTTTGAATTAAACGGCATGGCAACTTTATATTGTCATATTTGTCTAGATTCAGCTTATTTTTATTCCCAGATAGGTAAAGGTCTAAGCTTAAATTAGGAGCCATTGCAGTTCGTAAATGATCACTGTGGTGCAAGATGCCATGTTCTCTTTATCTGATGAATTGCAACAATTATTGTGTTCAATTGAAATAAAATCACTGGTCACAGACAGCTTCCAATAAAGAATGAGAGAATATTCCTCTAAGCTTAAAAATACAGATGCTGATTACTCACATAACTTGTATTAGAAGTGGATTAGAGCTCCTCTGCCTTAACAGTTATACATGAGCAAACTTTGTGTGTATTCATTTGGCTACTTTTTTCCAGGCATTTTCTACTGTGTGTATATGGGGCTGTTGCCATTGGATTGGTTCTTGCTGGACAGCTGAAGGAATCAAAAGTGATCTATATACTAACTGGTACATATGCTTTGGCCTATATATCTTGTCTGTTGATCAATTTTGGGTTTTAGATTTATTTGCTTTTCTTTCTTGCAGTGTATTATGGCATAGAAAATTCTTTTCGTAGTTTAGCTCCACATGTGCTTCAGGTTAGTATTTATTTGATTGTTTCTGATCATGTCAATAAGCCTTTGTTCAGAAAATCTCTTGCTCTTCAATGTGTACGAGTTACGTTAAAGAACTCAGAAATATGACATATATCCTTGATTCTTCCTTGGAGTTGAAACGGCTCTAAGATACTTCTTCATGGATGGAATGATCATATAGTTACTTACCTACAACTGAAAAGAAAGTCCACTTTTGCTGTTGGATTTGACTTTAGTGATGTGTTCTGGCCTTACAACATTGCAAGTTAATGATGGCGCTTATTGCCTTATCATCAATTCAGATATTCAATGTTTTAATAATATAGTAGTTGATAATCACCTGTTTGTTACGTTAAGGGATCTGAAATAGCAGTTCATCACGTGTACAGGAAATGAGTTAATTAGCATTAATTTTGAGTAGAGAATGGTAGAAATGACTGCTGTGCTATGAAGTTTCTGATTTTTGGATCCTTTGTTTAATGCCTTTTCTTCTGGGATGTTATTGGTTGCATAAATAGAGGCTATAACAGGTCTCTTTGGACAATTTTTGGTACTTAATTATGTTTAGGATTGGGGTTGATTATGGTTGCTTGAAATTGTCTAAGACTATTGTCAATGCAAATTTTTACCACTCTGTTGGATTATGGTAGTTGATTAGGCTTGGTGTTTTTTTTTTTAATAATAAATAAATAATTTTTTTTGGGGGATGTTGGGGTTTGAGATGGCATTTTCTTCCATTATTGCATCTTTTTCTTTGTCATACCATATTTGACTGGTATCTGATTTCCCCTTCGTGTTCTTTTTGAGAATTGTTATGTGGTTATCATCTCTTTCAATCCGTGTTCTTGATGTTTTAGTGCTAGTGGTTTCATAATTTTCATCTGTGTTCTCCTCAGTCAATTTTTTTCCCCTTTTTTAATGTTTTAATCTCTGGTTCGAAACAGTGGTTTGTTGGATCCTATGATACTCAAATATTGCTTATGGTGTTCCTTGCAATAGTTGCGCTGCTACTGGCAGGTTTCTTTGGCTACCATGCCAGCCTCTGCTTCACAAACACTACCACTAATGAGGTTGGTGTTGCTAATACTCTGCTGATTTCCTATATGCCCTTGACTTGTTTTGTACCGAGTAGAATTTGTTGTTACTGAATTCTATTCAATGATCTTCTATCCTCAACCTAAATGAAGTTTCCTGGTTCAAAATTATGAACTAAGAAGTGTGAAAAAGCAAGAAGTGATGTACTTTGGTCTGCTTGTAGGCTACATTAGAATTTTTTTTTTTTTTTTTGGCCTCCACCTGGAGATCATGGAAAACTGCATTATTTAAAGGGAGAGAAACTGGAAATATAGAAATTGTCAGTCAATGAGTGAAGAGATTAATGTTAAGCTCATCAAGACTTAATCGAAGAATGAAGGCTCGATCTTATTAGTTTAAGTAACTCATCCATCCTTAGCTTAAGATTTTAGATGTGCCTGGTTCCATCTCCTGTTAACAAACATACTAATTTCAGAGTTTTACCCTTGAAAACATAAGATGTCATGTGATAATGGAATATGGTCCAATTGCTACATGTGGTTGCAGACTTTCAAGTGGCAAGAGTACATAAATTGGCAGAGGAAGCTGAATGAAGCAAGAGCAAGCACTGCGGCACTCCGAGCCAGTCTTAATGGGATGAGCAGTGAGGTGTCGCCTCGCAAAAGCAAATGGAGGGCTTTCTTTAGAAGATCACCCTTGGAAGATGCTAAGCCGGTTGTTAAGGAAAACAAGTATGATAAAGGACTCATTCATAATATCTACGAGATCATTGTTCCTTTATCATTGAGATCGTCATTTTCACAGAAGAAACCTAAAGTCCGTCGAGAATGATGTTGGGCACTGTGACTATAGTTACTGCTGCTCATCTTCTTCACTTTCATTTTCTGAAATCCCTCAAAGTAATTGGTTGATGCTGTATTTAGGCCTAGAGAGGATAATACATCAATGACTTGAAATATCTGGTGTGGTTACCCACCTTGTTGCATTGCAACAGGAGATTTAGTTAGATGTACAGGGCTTCACTTTTTTAGCACTGAACATCAGCATTTAGGAGGAGGTGTTCAGCTATTTTGGGTTTTACTTTTTGTTATTTTGACCCATGACAATCTTTTCATGGATACCAATTGTCCTTTCCATTGGTAATTTCACTGATTTGTATAGGAATTCTCTCATTTTTTTGTCAAAGTATATTATTTTCGTAAGTGAACAGTAGAATCGATAGAGGAGAGTGGTCATGCGAATTAGAAAGTTATCAATTTAAGAAGAAAATTACTAGTTGCCAGCATTAATATGAAACCATAGATAAATTCTGTGAATTTATTTGCAGTGCAAGTGCCTACCGTTTTCCTTTCATTGATGTCATCTAGATTTCTGGTTCGGATGTCCAGTGCACTTGCTGATGTACAATGTATTTTCTATCTCTCTATACTTGTGTGATTGCGTGACAAATAAGTTAAAGCATCATATCTTTAACATCGATGTGTATTGTCTGGTAAGAATCAACAAGATTTTGACGAGAATGCATGTCAAAGTCCCTGAATAATCGGCAGCCTGTTCTTGGGTTCCTCAAGTTCAATAGTGTCATCGCCCATGCAGCAAGCTGTGTCCTTAGTTTGTGGTGCGGTACTGAGAACTGGGGGCCTTTGCGGCTTTGAGATGATTTACTCACATGTTGATATATTCCTGCTGTATAGAGATGTGATAGCCCCAATTTCACCCAAAACTTGAAGAAAGACCTCATCTTACCATCCGTTAGCAAGTCACTCCTGTCTGCTAATGCATTTCCCTTTTGTTGCGGCTGTTGTCTTAATCCCTCGTCAGCCCTCTTTTGTTTAGGCTTTTCATTCTGATTATCTGATACTCCCAGGTATCAAAACAACTGATAGGAAATTAATACTTGATGTTGTTGCCTCATTGGTCTTCTTAGGTGTATTTTTTATCTTTTCTTTTCTTTGGGCACAATGAATGCGTTGCCCGTGTGCTTTGTGGAGTTGCTAATTGGTGACTAACTAGCTTATCAATGAAATCACAAGTAGCATGATAGCATTGTGTCAGCTGTGTCGTAGACCATCTTAAATATTTTCATTTTATCATGATACACTACAAAGTGTCTTATGCTAAAAAAATGATTTGTTTATAATATATTCATCTTATTTGTATGGATAATCACATGTTTCCAAATCAATGGCAAGTTTCATATAGAATGGTATGGATTATAGTTAGGCTAGGTGTTCTATAAAAAGGTCTCGATTTCTATGCGCCCTGTCATCAATTCAATTAACAACTGCAATGGATGAAGTTTCTTTTTAAATTGATGGACAAAAACTAAATGAAAATCGATTGATGAATGAAATAATTAGAAATATAGAATTATGTTAATCCCATGCACTTTCTCATCGAGAATAACCACATCAAGACTGAGCAGCTTCCTAATCACTTTGCAGTTGATTACATTCTATGGTATGGATTCTTGTACTTTGGTTTTTGAATGATCTTTTCCAATCTTAAACCTTTTCAACAGTGAATAGTTTACATCTCTGGCTAAACCGCATAGGCCAAAGCGGCATGAAACCTAATCTACACACATCGTTTTATGTGAAGCATGTAATAAGAAAGATGAGTCTTGAAAAATCTTGAGATTAAAATAGATGTACTTGAAATTGAAATAGGTAAAGGGCTTTTGTCTTCGTCTACTCTAAAGTAAACTAGAAATTAACATTGATGTAGGTTTGGTCATTCATTTTGTCATAGCTAAATTCTCCAGCAGTTGAAAGTGTCGGTACTATCATTTTTTTTTCATATAAAATATGGGCTATCAGGACGTTTTAGGTTTCCCAATATTGTCAAAATCTTTAAAAAATAAAATAAAATAATAGTCCTCTCCATTTAGGGTGAAAGGGATATCTACTTTTACACATAGATAGTAAATGATCCAATCTTAACTCTAGGTTAACATTGAATGCCTGTACGTACTCTTTTCAGACAAGGCTGACGGGCATAAGTTCCATATTTATTCTCAAGTTTTTCTTCATCACAGAGGTACTTCAGGAACAACTGCAAAACTAAACTAGACTTTTATTCATGATATTGTCAATCATATTCACATACTTGTGACATGATTACCAATTTAAAAGAAACCACACTCTGGCGCTCAGACTGCTTCTGCCCTTCCCAGTTTCAACTAATCTAAAGAAGCTGTATTGACAAGAAAAAAGAGATATTCACAGAATTTCAACCCTTCAGTAGCAGCTGTAACAAAATCAAGCATGGACATTATTCCTTCGTTCATCTTTCTGGTGTTCAAGCCACTTCAGCATGAATGAAGACTTTGCCTGGAACTGCTCAAAGAGGCATTTGGGTGAGTGGTTCTATATGTCTAGTCCGCATGTAGGTGAGAAATTGTCCAGGAAGCTCCTCCAGAAGAGCTTGAACCACTGATATAGTCCCACCTGCCAATGACATTATAATTTCGTGTAACTTACTGTTGAGAGAAGACAAACAAACAAAAAAAGTAACGAGAAAATCAACTCACGATGAACTTCTCGCATTGGAACAAACTGTACAATGTCTCTTGTGGCTACACGACCAGTAGAACTTTCTAATCTGACTCCATTGTCAGCATCAAGTTTCTGAAAGGAGTACAAAAATTAGACCGTTAATTCTCTACATCCTCTATAAGAAATATTTTGATATCACATAATAGGAAGCCTAACAAACGACAGAAAACAAACCTACCTCCATTTGTGTAAAATCAGCACCCCCAACTCCAACAATCAGAACTGAGAGTGGAAGATCTGATGCCCTCACCAATGCATCCATGGTTTCTTGTTGATCAGTGAGAACTCCATCCTAAACAAGAAGAAACGACTTCTATTAGCCGCATAGAAAAACATATAAAATCCAAGAAAGATTAGATGTTTCTTCACACTTTACCGTTATTATGAGCAGAATGTGGTACTTGCTATTATTGTAAGAGAGTGATTGGCCTGCAGTTTGAGCAGCCCTATTGATCACTGGACCAAATAAAGTGGGTCCTGCCAGGGCCACATTGTGCAAAGCACCAGCATAAGGAGTCATAATGCCTTCTACTCCCTCAACCTATCAATAAAGAATTATAACTCAGAATTATGGAATTGGATATGATATTTTAGATGTTATCCGAAAGTGAATACACCAAAGTTTCTGCAAATTCAGTTCACCTACCTCATAGCCATCTGGACTTCCATTCAAGTTGAAACAATGGGATACAGTACCACCATATGTCCTTCCTCCAAACCCCCATGCAGAAAATCTTCTATCTGAATCGTAAAACTGTATCACTTCTCCAACTTCCATTATAGCCTAAAATGTTAGCAACAAGAATTACTCAATGGATAGACTTATGGCATCAATTGGTAATTAAGACAGAAAAAGCATGTCAACTGACAACGGACCATGTTCAGAAGGCAATTTAGACTTACCTGCTGGTAGGAATTATATCTTCCTGAAGGATCAATGTAATGCAAAGAATCTGGATTTCTGGGATTTCCATTTGAAGCTGAATAGTCCAGAAGCATCAGAACCAAATAAGATCGAGCAACAAATAGATAGAGTTCTTTAGGATAAACAAATTTTCAAAGGTTGATTACCTGTAAAGTCAACAGCAACCATAAAATTGAGCTCAAAACCACTTGATATGTAATCAAGAAAGCTGTATAGTTGCTTCTCACAGAATTGATCCACAAAAAGCTGACTCTTCAGAACCTAAACAGAGAAGTCTTAGATATGATCAAAAGGCTCATCAGAATGAAGAGTACAAAACTATTTAAAAAGGACAGACACCTTTTCATGGCTGTGATGAGAAACTGGTAAAGTAAAATTTGCACCATTTCTTTCTTTGTGAAGTTTCTCCAAGTCTGCCATGGACTTCTGAAGTTTACTGTAATGAAGCAAATTAACATACAAGAAGCTGAAGCACTATAAATTGCATGAGAATAGGGATTTACCCTATAAGTGCATGGTTCCCACTAGTATTGAAGTCAAAGCACTCAATGACTAATGGATCCTCCTGCAACAAGTCTTACAATGTCAAATCACTAGTGCCTCCAGTAACATATTAGACAATATGATGACAGGCTATGTGTAAAACTTGCCTTGCTTCCGAATTGCTGCATGCTTAGACATAAGGGCCTCCAAATAGGGTTCAAGTCGTTGTTGATGACTTCGGTTTTGCAAATAGGAAGAGTACCCCCAGACTCAACTACTCTTGATATTCTCAGGAAAGGATCCTAAGAGAAGGTAACACCGGAGAACAAGATATAAAGCGATGAAAAGATATGGCAAGGAACAATATCAAACAGGACCTTCGAAGAGAGATTTTGGAGAGCTCACACTTTTAGAGAACATATCTTTGTTTTCCAAGTGGGAACAGAAGAATCTTATTTCAACAGCAGTCCTGGAAGCAACAAATTCCTCAGCATGGATAGTCAGAGTACCCAGATTTCTCAAGCCTAGTTGTGAATTTTTATTATGAAGCGACAAAGTCAAACTCCGACTTTTCTTTGTGACGATCTGCGGGAAATAGAAAGGAGAAGATGCATTGGACAAGATCTAGATGGATTACACCTGCACTTCACTGAACTTAAGTGCATGGACAAGGACACGTTCATAATGTGAATGGGGAGTAAGTACCTCCGACAGCACACAGCTAGCTTCTCCTAGAAAATCTTGGTCACTCAGCTTTAACGTCTGCAATGGAATCCCAATTAAAGATACTATTGAAATTTCTTCTTCCTCAAATAAAAAGACAAAAGGCAAATAGAGACACAAGTAATCAGAATGGACTAGTAAATATTTCACAAATAAGCATGATTGCAAGGGTAATTGCAAGTCATGATTACTTAATTGCCATTTAACATTTGAATTCCTAGGCAAACATAAGATTGTCCAATGCATTCATTCTGTTTTTCCAGAATTCCAAGGATGCAACAATCTGTAGACTACAAGACAACCAATGCCAATTCACCCCAGGAAAGGTGTCATCCAACCACATTTGAACATCAAAGGTAAGAAAAAGATGAGCATTTATCTTTATATATTCTGACTTCATGACAAAACCAAAAATTCAGCGGATTCAAAACCATAGTAAAAGTAGCTAGCAAATAAGTTGGAGAAACTCGGCAATCCATCTGAGACCACTCCCCATTTTACTGCAAACTGTCTCTGCATTTTCATATAATTTTTAGTTAAGACCTATAGGAAGAATTTTTTTATTTTTTTTAACTAAAATGTGACGTAGAAATGCAGTCGGAGACATTGTTAATGTATAACCAGGAAAGGCCATGCATAGCACATAGCTTCACATATTGATTTAGAGGGGAAAAAGAACCAAATATAAGGAAAAAAAAAGAAAAGAGAAACAATGTTAGTGAAAATCTGACAAGGATATCAAAAGATATGATCAAAATGACTGACACACCTTTGAAGTTGTTAATGCATAACCAGAAAAAAGCATGGCTTCTAACATAAGATTTAGAGGGGAAAAAGAACCAAAGATAGGATAAAGATATGGAATGATTAAAATGATTAACATACCTTTACAGGTACGTTGTGATATTTTGTGTCGACATCATATATATGAAAGCTGAAAAGAGATGAAAACAAACAAACAAATGGGTTTACATAATATAGTCAAGGCAAAACACAGACTGATAAATTGTACTTTACTATATATGGAAAACTCACACCAAATGCTGAATGGTCTCAAAGTGATAAGCTAAAGAAATCTTTCCAATCCATGTGGGATCCAAGCTATTTAATATAACTTCTGTCCTCCCAAGTTCCTCAAGCATCCCATCTCTTTTCCTCAAGTACACAACTGCCATTGGGTCACTCTGCAAGAATCAACTGATCAAAGTTCAGAAACTTTAAGCAAGCTTGAATTTTTTTCTTTTTTTTTGTGGGGTGGGGGGCAAAGAAAGGTGGAAACACAAACATGCAGAAATCTCCTGGAGTCAGTCATTTATTATAATTATGAGCTACTTAACAATATTACTTCAGTTTCTCACATAGCCTGAAACTTGATCAAGAGTATATATGCAAGTTTGGACATGAACTGAAGTGATATAACAGAAAGATTGGCAGAAGACATTTCCTGTATATGAAGCACACAAGTGAAAAAGAAACTAACATAACATAAGAAAGAACTGTCCTAAAAGTGTTTTCTGCATCACAGATCAGTCTTCCAGTCATAAGTTAATTCCAGCAACACACCGGTATGAAGACACAAATAACAGAGATCAACCATTAATGTGTACATCATATGCTGTGATGTCCTAAATTTTATAAGCAGAAGCATACACAGAAGAAGAAGAAGTTATTTGCTTCTTCTGTGACAACCAAATCAAAAAGAACCAAGAAGATCCCAGGTGCATGTGAAAGCATGATACAGACAAAATTGAAAAACTACATACTAGTAGCAAGATATACAACAAGTCTGCTGAAAATGCTAGATGACGTTGCTCACCTTTGACATGACGTCTCGATCACGTAATTTCGAAGCGGATAAGGATAACTGCAGCAAAGACAGTATGGCACATCATACAAATTGTGGGCACTATATTTCAAGATTGATACTCATGCAATGCAAGAAGTTTGTTGTTGGAAAGTTCATATGCTTAATTTGTAATGGCTTCCTCCCTGCTATGCTTAATCAGCAACACCAAATTTAAATTTCGTAAGGCAACACACAATTCAGATAGTTAAAAAACTGTTTCTGCAGAATGAACAATGCAATTGCGTATAAGTCCAAGACTTAGTTAGATTTTTGTCTTAATTTAGCATCCCCTTTTGAATAAACTGACGAAAAATCCCAATTAAACTTGTTGCAGCATGCAATGCATGAGTTCCAAAAGGCCACGGCTCAAGAAGCAGACCAAAATTTTGGTTCAAAGAAAACAAATCAGATTTACTGAAGTCAAGTCTGATGAGGAATCCAAGAAGAAAACTCCAATTAGACGACCATGTTTTCTTTAGATCACGCGCAAAATTTAACATCATGTCGTTCAGATAGCGAGGTTTGAGTAGAATCCACATTGTGAAGAATGCTTCTCAGTTTTTCTGCGAACCATCCTCCGAAAGACAGGTTTTTTCTGGCCACATCATCGGTTCGCGCGAAACGACAAGAGTAAAATACCGACAGGTGACAACATTGACTCAGGCCTCAAGAGAACGAAGCGCATCGCTATGCAAAAAAGCAAAAAAAGATTCTGCAGCGAAAAAAGCGCGCATGCATGATCACATGGGCAGGCGACAGGCACAAACCTCAATTTGAGAGAAGAGAGCGGGTTGACCGCGAGCTCGGAAGAAGTGGTCAACTGCGTCGTTGGGACCGCCGTTGTTGCCTCCTCCTCCTCCGCCGAGTCCTACGCCTCCCATGGGGCCCTGTCGGGTCCCCCCGACCGCTTGTTGACCTCCTTTCACATCCGAAAAGAAACCCAAGCAACCCCCCATGCTCTCTCCCTCCCTCCCTTCCTCTCGAAATTTCACCTCCTTCGTAGATTCGATTCACACCCGCAATTCCTGTCTCTTCCTATCTCTCTGAAAACCCCTGTTTTTCACAAATATTGCTTCTGGTGAAAATTGTGGCACCCTTCACTTTCTATTCCTTTATTTTAGTTGACAGAAACGACAGAAAGCGGTTTGCAACGTCTCGATCGACAAAGCGCGTGGGTCAGTTGCGACGTTCCTTATGTAAACCAGCGAAACAAACCTCGTCGGAACGATCGCGCGCACAGCAAAGGGACGTAAAAGCTGTTTCCTTTTGGAAGGCCAAGAACCGTTTCAGAGCTGAATCAACTTTGCGCGTCCTGGGATTCTGGTGAAGTTTGTTGCCATATATAGATATAGGAGTGCGATCCGACGCGTGGTTAGGTGTTGATATGATGACCATGACCATGACCAGCATCGGTTATGTCAAACATTTGGTGGGGAAGGTGAGCAGAGAGACTAGAGGAGAAAAAAAGGAAGGTAGACGGGGGAATGATTGAGAAAATGATGGACTGACCAAGAAACGTATTCAAGTCGTGCTGTGTTTGAAACGTCGGAGGAAGAAGTGTCTGGGAAAAAGCTTGGACGACTTAAATATGGTGGATCTTTTGATAAATTAATAGATAAGGTCAAATTTCTGGTGAGTCTTTTGATAAGTTTATGGATAAGGTCAAATTTCGGATCTTGAATCTCCGGATCCCTCTGGAGAGGGAGAGAGAGGAGGTAGCAAAATCGTTCCGACATCACCGTTTCTTGGTCTTTCTTTTGAATGTTTAATAATTGAACATGTGCCGTTTCTTGGTCTTTCTTTTGAATGTTTAATAATTGAACATGTGCGAGAACGTGTGAGAACGTGGGATTAGTCGACGATTGAGCATGAAATTTCGTGTGTTTGTTGACTCCCGTTTGAAGCTCTCTCCCTTTTTGTATCCGTCTTTGATAAATGGTTGGAGTGCTATGCATGATAGTTAATACAATTTTTGAGTTTGCTTTTGAATTCGTCGATGAGATTTTGAAGTGTATTTTCTTTTGATCTTTAATTTTTCGCACCTTGGATAGCCTCGTGATATAGCCAGTTAGTAAATGCCAATGCTTATTTGAATGGCTGGAATAATCATTCGATCTCATGGAAGAAAAAGAGGGCACAAGCTTATGAATGTGCCAAAAAAAAAAAAAAAAGAGAGACAATGCCCACGATTAAAAATTCAAAGTGATTAAAAAAGTGAGGAAGTATATATTTTAATGACTACAAGATTGATTAAGTTATTAGATTTGTAACTACGAATATCTTACTCAAAATTTTAATTATCACATTCAAATTATTACAATGTTTATATCTACATTAAACATAGGAATAAGTGAAATAGACAGATTATTACCTTTAAAAGGAGGATCTCCCTTTTCATATAATAATACAGATATAGATTGACACTTAATATTTAATGGATAAATTGATATATTCATGAAAATATTGGTTCCTCGGTTTCCTTCCCCTATTCATCACGTGCAATTAGACTTAATCCATCCGGGATAGCATTATTAGACCATGAAAGATTAATGACATCTTGGTCTCTCAAATGCTGGCTTTTTAAACAAATTCTCAACAATAAAGGTAAAATTGGCAAAATTATTTGAGCCACAATGTAAATGCATAAATTGGTGTCCGGGAGAGCATTCACTTCAATATTTTCACACCATTTTTCTCTAAGTAGACAATATATACTTGAGAAATTGGGTCTCTCGATAATGTATGACTAGAAAAGTCTTTGATTATTTTCTTTGCTGGGGTTGTGCGTTAGTGAATTGTTTACTCATAGGCATGATGGTTCCAATTATACTTTTGACAAGTGCACAAAGATGCTTAGATCACTCAATCCTATCTTAAACTTGATGCTCTCTAATGATATATAATAATTTCATGGCTTCGTAATCCACGACATTCTTGATAATTTGCTTGCTCTCTAGCGCTGATGGACCTAAGCATATTCCTTTTCCTTAGACCTTTTGCAAGGTCATAGTCATAGTGATATTGCTAAGGGAAATCGCTGGAGTCATGGCTTGCATATATATATTTTTATTTTTTTATTGTTGGTCCATCTTATTCTAACTTTTGATTTAATCTTAGACTTTCGTGCTGTTTTTTGTAAAACGTGGGAGTTATACCTTACACTTGAAACTAAACGTCCTCACCTCCAATCCCTCTCGAAAAGGTGAGAAATTGAACTCTATATCTCCTCTTTTTCATGTGGGAGGCAACCCTCGGTGGTCATGGTTTGCATATATGAGATGTGGGAAGTGCGTTGTCTTCAAATCCATATTCAAACAATTCCTAATAGGTGGCCCCACTTAGCCATCTATTAAGGCGCACTCGTGATTCACGACTTGGCAAAAGGCAAGCTACTTTTGTTTCCCCCAAGTCCAATCATGCCAAAAGCAAATACCTTTTCACCAATGGATTGTCTCTTTGCAATTTTTGACTTTATTATACATCCTCTTTAATTTAAAGGTTTCATTACAGGAATTTATTAATAAATATTTCAAGATACCTACTACGAAGAAACCAAATGAAGAACGAAATTTTCAAAACATTAAATTTGCTAATTGAATATATAATCGGCCGTTTTTGAAATTAATTATATTTAAAATAACCCCTCTTTTTTTTATATGACACTTTTCGCAAAAGAAGAAGAAGAAGAAGAAGATAATGGGCCCCAATTTTCAAGTCCCAAAAGATTTTATAATTTTTTCCTAACTCATAATTACTCAATTAGGGTCAAAATTCCCAAATTCGCCCAATTAAGATATTATAATAATGATCCCTATCCACTCCTTCCAGCATCTGTCCTTCTCCATAGTAAATTTCCAAGAACTTTACCCGAAGGCTCATTTCGTCTCCTCAAGATTGGATACAAAACACCAACGTATACCTAAGTCAACGCAAGAGTCAAGCTAAGCACATGAACTGTTCTTAACACCTCGTCATCTCTCCTCCCCCCACCACCCCCCACCCAAATCTTAATAAATGAATTCCCATTATGTCGAGTCCCCAAGATCATAAGAGGATTAGTCACTAAATTTATATGTATGGAGTTTCACTGGTACTGGCATTTTTCATAGCGAGAAAAGTATTTTAACTCAAAAGATCCAACAAAGATTTGCAAATTGACAATAATAAAATGGTTATGATTCTTTATTTCATGGTTGGATTTGGATTTGATTTAGTCTGGTCCTATTTTGTAATAGTCGGTAGTTGGATTGATGTGTGAATTCTTGTTAAGACATTTTGAGTTGACAGATGGTTTCGTGAATGATTTTGTCCCTCAACTCTTTACAAGAGCACAAGCTAATTGAAAACAATATGTACTGGCAGTTTGTTGGAAACGATAATGAACACGCAATCTAGGACATTCTTCTTTTGCAATCACCAAAATTCTCCTCCTAGCGAGAAGAGTGTTTAACCTAAAAGATCCAACAAACATTTGCAAAACGACTAGAATAAAGTGATCATGATACATCATTTCATGGTTGGATCCAAATTTGATTTAGTGCGGTCCTATTTTGTAATAGTCGACGGTTTGATTTATGTGTGAATTATTTTTGAAATATTTTGAGTTGATTCATGATTCCATGAATGATTTTGTCCCTCAACTCTTTACAAAAGCATAAGTTAATAGAAACTAATCTACGCACTAGGCAACACTAGGGGTGAGCATATTGGATCGATCGAACCTAGGATCGCTTGGACCAGACTGAACTAGCAGGTTTGGTTCGGTTCCCGAGGGCGTTGGTCCAGTTCTTGGTTTCATAAAAACGGAACCAGTGATTTTTGGTCTTGTTCTCGGTTTCGAGGGAGAATTGGACTGGACCAATTTTTTAAAATTAATTTAAATATTTTCTTATGTTCTTAAAAATAGTTATAAACCCTACAATAGTAACAATTCTAGTAATTTTTTTTTATTATAATTTTTTGGCTAAGTGGTAAGTTCCATTTAGACTGGACCAGTTATCTGGTCCCCTATCCAAATAGTGGGAAGCGATCCTCCTGATTTGGTTCTTGATTCCTAGGTAGGACTGGACTGTGAATCAATCACCCCTAAGCAACATTGGCAGTTTGCTAGAAATAATAATGATCATGTAATCTAGGACATTCTTCTTTCACAATCACCAATATTCTCCTCATGAAAGAACAATCTCACAAACGAGTATACTGATGTTGATGGGGAACATAGTGGGAGGGTTCAATGTAGTCTCTTAAATACCTAAAGCAATGAGCATTTGAGACAAACCAATTTGGATGATTTCACTGCCACTTGATATCAAAGCCCAACCTTCGCCAAATTATGTTGAATCTAACTCAAAAGTCGGCCTTACAACGCACATATCTAAAATGGGAAAATAATAGAGTATAGATACACAATTTAGTATTATTGTGACAAAAGAACCAAATGACTGATAAGGAAAGAAATTCCATTATATTTTCAAAAATGCATTTGCAATATAGGTCGACGACAAACTCGAGATGCAAAGCTCCTCTTGCATTTGCATGCAAAAACCACTAATGGATGTTGCGACCTCCTAAAGCCCTACTTTGGGCGTAGAGGCTAATGACTAGCGCTAGGTTTGGGCATAGTTCGGGCATAGTTCAGGCTGTCTCAAACCTACTAATTCACGACTTATGATATGAGTTTTTAACTTGTAAGTCATTTTTATTTATGAGTTGTCACTAATTAATTTGGGATAGATCGATTAGAAATCTAAATAAAATATTAAGAGAAATATTTTACTCCTATGCATTCAAAGAAACTAAGATTGAGAATTTAATCACACTAATTATCAATTAATGCCTTTTCAATGCTTAAATCTTGTTTAAAGTTTGAAGTTTGATTTTTTTTTCTGACAAACTTTTCATGCATTAAAAAAAACTCCAAAAAAACATTTTTAGGCCTTTCCCTAATTTGAGATTTTTTGAATTTTTTAAAACTTTTTAATTAGCTTTTTATTAAAAAATTAAAATAACAAGATAATATAAACCTGACCTGAATTACGCATCCAGATGGCTAGAGAAGAGCTCTTTTCCAAGTATCTTTGGATACCTAAAAACCTTTAGGCCAAATATTAAACGTCCGGAAATTTTTTTGGAAAACCCTTATGAAGGTTGAAAGCCCAAGGCACCCTTAGGCTTTGGCTTACTGTTCATCTCCTTCGTTGCCGTTCATCTCCTTCGTTGAGCTGTTCATCTTGTGCAGGGCTGCTGAGGGTGGGTGACGGACTGGTGAGAGGCCGATGACGGTCACGGCGACCGTCGCCGGTGGGTCACGCGACCTCCGGCGGGTATCTAGGCCGTGCGACCCGGATTTGGGTCGCCGGAGGTCGCGCGACCTCAGGCGCGACACAAATCTGGTCGCCGCGAGGTCGCGCGACCTCTGGCGGACTCAGATCTGGTCGCCGGGAGGTCGCGGAGGTCGTGCGACTTGCCTGAGGTTGCGTGCCAGGCAGCCGTCTCGCCGGGGGTCGCGAGACCCAGGCGAGACTTTCGGCGAGGGCCGCTGCGCCGGGGGTCGCGCAACCCCAGCCGAGACAGGTAAGTCGCATGAACTAAAGAGGGGGAAAACGAACCAACAGAGCCCCGACTCACGCCGAAGCTAACAACAATCGACAAGCGACAACCCAAGAGCCGCAGCATACACACGAAGGGGGCCGGAAATCACGCGCGCTGGACAAACGGCGAAACTCGCGACAGGGGAAAACAGGGCACGAAACAGGGGAGGTTCGGCCGAGGGTCCCTACCTTTTGCGTGTAGAACACCCCCGATTTCGGTTTTCTGTCTCAGATCTCACTCTCCGCCCTTGGATCTCTCCTATTCTCCCGGCCTCGCTCTGTAGAACACCCCCCGATTTCTCTCGCCTCCACCTCCACCTCACAGCTCTCAGATCTCACTTACTCTCTGAAGAGCTGCCCCGATTTCTCTCTCCTTCACCCCCTCAACGCGAGGAAGGAAGAAAGGAAGGAGAAGCAGAAGAGGGCCGGGCCGCGAAGTCACCGAGGTGGGCGGTGAGATGGGCCCTGGGCCCCCGCGGAAAAGAGAAAAGAGGCTGGGATTAGGCCCACCCCCCCAAGCCAACTTTTTTTTTATTAATTAGTAATAATAATTTTTAAAAAAATTCTATTTATCCAAAATGCTGTAAAATAAGGGAAATAAAAGAAAAATAAAACTTAGCTGATGCAAATAATATTAATGCCTATGTGATGTGAAAATCTTTTTTGTTATAGTCAAATTGGTCCCTAATTTTCTATGCAATTTTGATATTAAATATTTAGTCAAAATTTAGGTGTTAAAAATGAGATCATGCTAAAAAAGAATGTTAACCTCATAGTGATGGAAGAGCTTGAGTGCAACTTCTTCTACATGGGACCAGCCAATTTCTAATCTAATCGATTTCCAACAAGTACAAAACATCATCAGAATTTATTATTTCAAAAGGATTGGAGGTAACACATGAAGAAGAAGCACTTGGTTAACGACATGGAGGGGCACATAGTTATTGTTTGGCATCTTTCGAAGACTGAATCTTGACATCCATGATTTTTAATAAATATTCAATCTATTATTTAGGAAAACATGCACATTAGAAAAATGATGAGAGGGCGCTATTAGAGTATCTTTTTTGGAGACCGATCATTGATTAGAGAGCTGCGACCAAATCTTGAGCTCTATAGAAGGGTGCTATATTGCAAACGTCCACGAAACACGAAATTTATTGGAATTCTTAATCTAGAGTGAAATGGAGTTGGCATTTGGGGAACTAAATAGATTTACTAATGCAAAATCTAGAAAGAAAAAGAAGATTCATTTATTCAAAGGACTTGCTGCGGATAATTCTTGAGTTGCAACAATATTAGCTAGCGAGGTCGGCTAGTGACCCTTGCTAGCCCTCAGTCTAAAATAAAAATAAATTAAATAAAAAAGAAATAAATTAAAAAAAATAAAAATGTAAAAATGTCTACATCAATGGTGGCTGTGTCACATTGGACAACTGATATCCACATTATCGATTTCCAACCAAACTTGACTAGATAGACCGAATTGGAAAAATATGAAAATGTTTAGAATTAAATTGGCAAAATTGGAAGGTTTATGATTAAATTGATACAAATATAATAGGTCTAAGATTTTTTTGAATAATTGTCCTATACAAAATCATTCACACTTGTTAACAAGTTACCAAGTCATTGGAGAATTCCTATCATATAATGCTACCTTGTGCTCATTAACACGGGATTATACGAGAATGCCCTATCTCGTAGACTTTAAGGATATTCATTGGATCACATTGCCATGGAAATCAAAATGAAATTTTTTTCTGATGGGGATAGAATTCAAAATTGCGGTTTTGTTCGATGCTTGCACCAATGAATTATTTGCATATCGTACAAAGACAAGCGGAACAAGGCAACAAGAAACCACAACTTTGTTGATACACAACAACTTGCAATCGTTCAATCTCAGTATCGACCCCAAGATCTTCATGACGCCATCGTCCTGCGAATGTCAGGTTTTCTCTCTCGACTTGTAGAGTTTCCCTCTACCTTGTGGTAGATTTCTTCATCAACAAACCCTCACACCCACCACTGGTTTCTTCGGTTCTTCTGTCATTGTGTTCATCACTTGGTGTTTTCCCTCGATTTTCTTTTTTCCAGTCATGGTTTCCTTCATCGACTCCACCCGATGTCTTGTTCCTTGGTTCCACCCATAATCCCTTTCCACTTCCATCTCGCTCAATGTTACATTACTTTGCTCTCCATGTTCGACATCAATGGATGCTTTTATTTTGATTTCCAACACCTCCGCATTCGCCTTCCATCCGAGACCTTCGACCAAATCTTCCATTGCTTTACAGGAATTTGTCACCTGCTTCGATAGTGGAATTCTTCCTTTGAATCGTGATTAGCAGAGCTTCATACCTTCTTTTCCAAGACATGCATTTAGATGGCATCCTCAAGTCAGGAAGGAGATGCACGCCTTGTCGCTCTATGTACTAGATTAGGTCGCCTTTGGTCCCGCAAGAGGTCGATGTATGAGACGAAGCTGCTCCTGCAGAAACATTGGCAGAATGTAAATTAATTTTGGTTGGTAAAATCCTCTCTAATTCGTCTATCAATTTCCCAGCTTTTCAGAATACCATGCAGCGAGTTTGGATACCATGCAGCGAGTTTGGCGCAATGATAAAGTTGAAATTACTCAACGAGAGGAGGGAGTATATATGTTTAAGTTCAACTCGGTAACAGAAAAACATTGGGTGTTAGATAATAATCCGTGGCTGTTCTCACATCACCTTGTTATCTTGAAGCCCTGGCTACCAAACACCCCACTTCACTACTATGACTTCACTACTTGCGCCTTATGGGGGCAAGTGTTTGGCCTTCCTCTTGAGCGCTGTACAGAGGAGATGATCAGTAAGATTATGCGAAACCTTGGTAAAGTGCAGGAAGTAAAGCTTGAAGGCAGAGAAGGTATGATGCTACGGGCAGGTAGGGCTCGTGTCGAACTCAATTTGCAAAAACCCCTACAACCAAGTAAGCTTATACGATTAGCAAGTAGGAATATATGGCTAGATTTCAGATATGAACGATTATCCCACTTTTGTTACTCATGTGGGGTTATTGGACATTATGCCATGTATTGTCCAACTATACCTTATGATGAATCGTAGCAGGATGGGAAAGATAAATTTTCCTATGGCCACTGGTTAAGAGCTGATGTTCGGGAACATAGTCTGTATCGGCGCGCTTTCTATGAGGAAAATACTACCCATGAAGGAGTTGAGGAGGTCATACCTAAAAATCCGCAGCACTCGCACTTTCTCTTACCTAGTACTCCTCAGGGTACAAGCCAGCAACAAGCTAATATGGAGGTTTGCTTACCTCCGCATCTTCAACCTCCTCTTGGTCCATTTAACTAGCAGGTTCCTCACACTGATTGTCCAAGAACGGAGATCGTGCAACAGCAGAAAACCCCTGTGCAGGAACAACATATCATCAACAAAGACATAGAGGCCGGTTCTTCAAAAGTAAAGAAAGTCAAACACACAGAATCCCTCCTAAGACTAATCCACTCAAGAAGGCCAAAAGATATGCTCCTTATGAATCGCGCTCTTATGTCACAGAAGATTTTGATGATTCACATCTCATGGACAATCCGATTTATGAGACTGACAAGGTCGACAGTTGGGCTATAGTGGCTTGCCCTAAAAAGCCACCAGTGGACAAATGAAACTACTTAGTTGGAACTGTTAGGGCCTGGGCAATACCCTGACAGTTCAAGCACTTAGGGCCTTGGTGGCTCAAGAACGGCCTGACATAGTGTTTTTGATGGAGACGAAAAACCAAAACATAGTAATCCAGAATATTCAGAGGAGGTTGAAATTCCCTAAATCTTTTGTGGTAAGTCCAGTGGGCTTGGCTGGAGGAATGGTTGTTTTCTGGAATGAGCAGGTACATTTATGTATAGAGAGACATACTGCCTACTTTATTGACTTGTTATGCACAACTAATCAAAGAGGAAGCCCGATGAGAATTACTTGTATCCATGCACCTGAGGTTTATCATCAACGACAGTAGTTGTGGGATGATTTGTGACAGATCAGCTACTATAATAACCTGCCATGGATGCGTATTGGAGACTTTAATGAGGTAATGTGCCATTGGGAAAATGTTGGAAAAAAGCTAGCTGATTCCTATAGGATGCAATCCTTTCGATCATTTATAAACAGTTGTTCGTTAATGGATGTTGACAGTAAGGGCTGTGCTTTCACTTGGGTGAATAACAGGGCAGGGGATAATGCAGTCAAAGAACGTCTTGATAGGTTGTTATGTACTATGGAGTGGAGGGTTTCTTACCCCACAGTCGAAGTCTTCACTTTACCTGCAATTGCGTCTGACCATAGTCCCCTCTTACTGAACACTGACAGTCCCAGATAGAAGCGTTATAAATCTTTCACTTTTGAAGCATTTTGGACTCAGAATCAGGAGAGTAGACAGGTCATTGCAGAAGCTTGGGATTCTTTACCACTACAACATGCACCCCTTGATCGCAAGCTTTGCCTAGTCTCTACAGTGCTTGCCCAATGGAGTAAATCTACCTTCTCACATGGTCATGATAGGATTAATCTGTTACAACAGCAACTTCAACAACTTATAATCGACCAAGCAACAACTATGATCAAGCAACAGTCAAGCAACTAAAGGAAGAAATTCAAACTCTATGGTAGCAAGAAGAGCAATATTGGGCAATGAGATCGCGCATTACCTGGTTGAAGTAGGGGGACACAAATACAAAGTTTTTCCATTCGATGACTGTACAAAGAAGACAATATAACCTTATCATTGTGCTTCAGGATGAAAACCAAAGATGGATTCGAGATCCCATTCAACTGAAGAACATGACAATGGATTACTTTCGCAATCTATATCAGTCAACAGGTCAACGTGATTATCTCCCTATTCTAACACAAGTTTCATCAGTAGTTACAATGGAAATGAACCAGGTTTTAATAGCTGAGATTTCTCGGGAGGAAGTGAAAAATGCTACCTTTCAATTGGGGGCAACAAAAGCCCCGGGGCTAGATGGTTTTAATGGTTTCTTCTACCAAACTTATTGGGACATACTCCAAGAAGATATATTTACCTCTGTGCAGAATTTTTTCAGAACAGGAGTGTTGCCCCCAGTTTTAAACAGAATGCTCATTACTCTGATTCCAAAAGTCCCGCATCCTGAAAGGTTAGATCATTATCGTCCCATTAGCCTCTGTAATTTTATTTACAAAATCATATCCAAAGTATTAGCGAATAGATTAAAACCTTGGTTACCTGAGTTGATCTCGATGGAACAGAGTGCTTTTGTGACTGGTAGATAAATCTAGGATAACATCTTGGTAGTCCAAGAAGTCCTCCATCAACTGAAAACCAGGGTAAGAAAGAGAAAGTTTCAAGCCATTTTAAAGCTGGATATGAAAGAGGCATATGATCAATTTGAGTGGGATTTTTTGGAGGCCTATTTATGCACGCTTAGGTTCCACACCAATTGGGTGAAATGGGTAATGCAGTGCATAACAACGGTTTCCCTTAGCGTCAAATTCAATGGACAACTGTTACCCAATTTTCAGCCTACGAGAGGCCTCCGCCAAGGTGATCCTCTCTCTCCATATCTATTCATCTTGGTGGCTAATGTTTTATCAACCCTCATCAAACAAGCAGTCGACATGGGAAATCTCAAAGGAATTCAGTTTAACAGGTGATGTCCTACCCTCTCTCATCTATTTTTTGCTGATGATGCGATATTTTTCTTAGATGGAAGTCTACTTGAATGTCAAAATTTAGCCAACATCCTGCAACAATATTGTCTAGCTACTGGTCAAGTGGTGAACAGAAACAAATCTTGCCTTTTTCTTAGCAGAGCCTGTCCTAATACTTTAAAGCAAAATATGGCTAGTGCATTGCGGGTACCTTTGATTGAAAAAACTGGCAAGTACTTAGGGATACCTTCTGATTGGGGAGTTTCTAAGAAGGATATGTTCGCTTGGATACTAGGGAGGGTTAGTGCCAAGTTGGCAAGGTGGAAAGAACAGCTTATATCCAAAGGTGAGAAGGAAATATTACTGAAATCTGTGGTGTAGGCCTTACCAAACTATGCAATGTCAATCTTTAAACTTCCAGTATCTCTATGCAAGTCTATTAAGTAGAAAATAGCACAGTTTTGGTGGCAAAACAATTGTACTAAATCGGGCATCCATTGGAAAAGTTGGGACCTACTTCAAGAAAGGAAGGAAAGTGGAGGGCTGGGTTTTCGCGACCTACTTAGTCTTAATAAAGCACTACTTGGTAAACAGGCATGTCGAATCTCCCAGTGCCCTTCATCCTTGTGGAGCTGTATGTTTAAAGGTTTATACTTTCACTCTACTGATTTTTGGCATGCACTTAGAGGTTCTAATCCGTCATGGGGCTGGCAAAGTCTGCTGTTAGGTCGAGATTCCATCTCAGCTCAAATTCAATGGTCAGTTGGGAATGGCCAAAGCATACACATTCGCAATGATAAATGGTTAGCTAGAGGAACTCTTGGTGGGCCAGCCAGAAGAGGAGAGCCTGAAATGGTTGAAAGTTTTATTCAACAGAGTCCGACTACCTGGAATGTCCCTCTTCTTCAACAAATTTTCGATGACCAGATTATCAAGGAGATTGTTACCATTCCTCTTAGTTCAACTATGGTCTCAGATCAGATTATTTGGACAAGAACATTGAGATAGCTAGTATAAGCACCTAGATGGAGGTGAATAGGTGCACAAACAATTTATCGAGATACGGAAGCAATTCTTGGCAAAAGATAGAAAGGAAGTTCATTATTGATTAACAAAATGAAGTACGATCAAAGTAAAGAGAGTAAGGAAGAGAAATTTGAACACAGGGTTTATAGTGGTTCGGCTTATTCCAAGCCTACGTCCACTCTTTCGCACTGACGGCCCACCAGCTGGATTTCATTATGAACAAAAGAGAAGTTACACCACAGTTTTCCCTTGATTTCACAGTGTAGATGTTCTACCACACCTCCTCAAGGTTTCTCACAAATATAGACTCTCTTTTGTATACAAGGTTTCGCTCAAAGGAATTGTCTAAACAACAAGAAGCTTTCAGACTTTGGAATTCTTCTATTGCGCACACCTCGAACAACTTAGAACGTCTTCCTTATATACTCCTTTATGCCATCATACCCGTTGGCACTTACCAAAGGAATTCATCTAATCTACCCGTTGGACGGAATCAATTAGGAAGATTATTCGAGCTATTAAAGGAACGTGTCGATAGCTCATCAATCTTGTTTGCCTATACAATCGGGATCTCGGTTTCCATAAGTAGAACCTTCCAAGAATATTTAGGCAATCATCGAATCTTCAATCATCGAGTCAATCTCGATCAATCAAAGAATTCCGTTATGTCTTTTCCAGCCACGAGATCTTCTCCAGTTGATAAGGTTAAATCCTTAACGAAACATCCAATTCTCGGATAACCTTTCTTCAACGGATTAGAGATCTGTCAATGAGGATAGACTTTGAGTCTTGAGTCGGCTGTCCAGGAGGTCTTCAAACTTTAAATAGCGAGTACGCAAATCTTCGAGACTAAACTAATGGAAACATTTTGTCAGCTTCAAAACACTTCAAGAAGATTTCTCGAACAATATCCCCCTTTTTGATGGTGACAAAACTTTCCTGTAGATTTGGACAACTTTGACCTGCAAAACATTTCTCAAACACATATGCATATCTTATAGAGATAAATGGTTAAATGAATAACACTAGAATCTGCAACCATAGAAAATAGGTTAGTCTAATAAGTGATAAAGCCATCCATAAGATATCAATAGTAGTTAATAGAAGCAGTCAAGTCCAAGTCTAGTTCAGTTCTCATCTAGACACAAAAACAAAGTCAAACAAACAGAGTTCAAATATAAAAAAAATCCAACAAACAGTCCAACAAACCATACGATTAAAAGTCAAATTGTTCAAATCTTGCATCTCTCCCTCTTTTTGTTAGCATTAAAAAGGTTGAGAAGAAAATAGAATGAAGTCAAGATTGTTTGAGAACGCGGACAAGCTGGAAATCTCCTATAGATTGAATGATGCCTTCCAGCCTTTTCAAGTCTTCCTTCAGTTGTGCAATCTCCTCACCCTTGGCATTGGCCTGAATCTGAACAGTGAGGGCTTGTATTTTATCATTCAATGAACATGAAGAAACTTGACCCACATTTTGCAAGTTTTGAACCTCGCATCCCAAGGCATAAATTTGACATCGCATATCTAAGAGAATATCCATAATTCTGCGAAAATCGGCTGAGCTATCGGTCTGCGTACTAGCTTCAGCATGTTTTGTAGATGATGGCATATCAGAATAATCTCGCAGGTTTGGCGATGAAACTTCATGACCTTCTTCGGAAATTGAGAGGCATAAACGTCCTCCGGGTGCGCAGTGAGCGAATGACTCCTTTACTTGCATCAGGATATGAGGACTTCCCTCCTTTCTCTTGATCTCCCCCTGTTTCCATGCCTACAGGTGGAGAAGAGTGTTCCTCAAGTTCTCCTTCTTCTCTTCTTTCTTCTTCTGGTCTTTCCTACTTTGCTTCTTTTTCGCCAACTGCTCTTTCTTCTTCTCTTTCTTCTTCTTTCTCTTCTTCTTCTTGACCTTCTCTTTCCTTTCTTTCTGTCTCACGTTGTTCCATTGACTCTGGAATAGTATGACTTAGCTTCTTCAAAGCTATGGTCGAAATGGTAAGGTCATCATCTTCTTCATCTTCCACAATAAGAGCTCTTCTTTTCGGTTTTGAAGCAATCAAGGGTTCATTTCCTTTCCTTTTTGAAGAAGAGGTTTGATGAGCTTTGACTGGAGTCTTCTCCTTGAATTTCTCCAACTCCTTGTTCAGTTCCTTCAGATGCATTTTGGTCACCATCTTTAGTCCTACCACCATATGATCGCACGATCAAACACAAAAGATTTGCGGAGGCTGAATATTCAGATGCCTGAATAACTTCGTAACAAGACTTGGGTAAGGGAGTTGACCTCTGTTCTTCATCATCGCTCTATACATGTGGAACATGATAGTGTGAGGAGAGAAAACCTTTTCCCAGTGAGGATGGCATACATCAACTTTGCCTCTGAACTTGAGACATCAGTCTTGGAAGTTGATTTCGGTCGGAGGCAATTGATCACAATCTTGTGAAGCAAGATGTTGAATGCACTCATCCTTAGGTATGTGATCTTTTCCTTTGTTCTCTTGTCCTTCACCAGTTCCAGTGTGGCCCGAGCAATGGAAATTTTGATCGGTTGATATCTTCCTCTTTCAACTCCTAACACATCTGCCAGCATATCCATATCCACAACATAGTCTTTATCTTTGACACTGAAAAGAGAATCTATTCGCATCCAAAAAGCTAAGATTTGAATAGAAATATGCGGTTAATTCAGCATAGGCCTTTGTAGTGTCGGAGAAGAACTTTTCAAGTTGAAGATAACCGAACTTTTCCCTCAAGTTCACATTCACAGCATCTAGAAAATCAAAATCCACACTTATAGGGTTTATTACCCCACGCTTAAGCAATTTTGAGTACAAATCCTTTTGTTTCTTCGATTTGAATAAATCTCCCATTTTTCCTCGATTTTCAACCGCAACATCCATTCTCGGTTGAAATTGGCTGTACAATTTGTTATCATCATTCCCATCTATAGGATTCGGTCCCCAATCACGAGGATTACTTGGGATATTCGCAAGGGTTTCCTTAGCCACCCCTTTACGAGCAATTCCCAAACTTTCCATTTTTCGCAATAAGATATATTCGTTCCCATATCCTTTGTCTTTAAGAAAATCATCAACATAGTTCAAGGGAGTACGAGTTCCTTTTAAGACACGATATAGCTTATAAATGTAAGCGGGCTTTTGAACTCTTACTGGATCTGCATCTTTAATGATTTCTTCCTTTCGTTAATGATCAACGCCTTGAGGACTAGATGGAGGAGAATGACGCTGCTGAGAATGTTGTGGGCTCTGTCGCTGTTCTGGAGACACTTCTTCTTTAGTAAGATCGAAGTGCGTAGGCCCCTCACTCATTTGCCGTGGTCCCCTGCTTGCGATTCTCGAAGACTTTCTTGAAGATGACATCTTTCTCAGTTTTTGGAAGATTCCTTGCTTGACTTTCCCAAGAAAAACGACAACTTTTTGAAGATTAAACAAGGGAAGAAAACGGGAATGGAGGATCGATGCTTTCTAGGGTTTTTGAGAGTAAAGTGAAGAGAAATCAACAGTGCATGATAGGTTAAAAAGAGAGATAAATGAACCGTCACAAAGGAAAATAAAAAGATGCTTTTTCAAAATAACTGTCATTTTTCCGCGAAAAAATAGTCATTTAAAAAAATAACTTCTTTTTCGAAAAGGAAATGATGCAATAATTAAGCCGATTAAAGATAGCAATAAAACACGATTCACAATCGTACCTTTTCAAGATAAGATTCGAGAGAGAGAGAGAAAGACTAACTTACAGTCTGACGGTCGTACCAAGACTAACTTATAGTTAAAGTCTTGTATGTCTGAGTTTGAGAGTCTTTAGACTTTGATCTCCTCATACCTTAAAATGTTGAGTCTAGAACGGATGGTTTCAAATTGATTTTTCTCCAAAGGCTTTGTAAATATATCCGCCAGTTGATTCTTTGAATCAACAAATTGAATTGAAACATCTCCATTTTGAACATGGTCTCTAATAAAGTGATGTCGAATTTCTATATGCTTTGCTCTTGAGTAGAGAATTGGATATTTGGTGAGGTTGATAGCGCTGGTGTTGTCGCAATTAATCTCCGTGCATGAGTCTTCAATTCCAAAGTCTCTTAGCTGTTGTTTTATCCACAAAATTTGCGAACAACAACTTCCGAGAGCTATATACTTTGCTTCTGCTGTAGAGAGAGCTACTGTACTTTGCTTTCTTGAAAACCAAGACACTGTCCTGCCTCCAAGTAGTTGACAGGTACCCGAGGTGCTCTTTCTATTGACTCTACATCCAGCAAGGTCTGCGTCTGAATATCCAAGAAGAGTAAAGTCTCCCATTTTTGGATACCAGAGACCAAAGCTTGAAGTTGATGAAACATATTTAATAATACGCTTCGCAACATTCAAATGAGATTTTTTTGGGTTCGATTGAAATTTGGCACAAATGCAAACACTAAACAGAATGTCAGGTCTAGAAGCAGTAAGATAAAGAAGTGATCCGATGATACTCCTGTACAGCTTTTGATTGACTTTCTTTCTTTCTTCATCTTTGTCTATCTTCAAGTAACTTGACATTGGTATGTCAGCCTTTTTGCAATTGTTCAATCCAAACTTTTTGACAAGATCATTTGCATACTTTTCTTGATGAATGAAGGTTCCTTCCTCCAGTTGTTTTATTTGAAGTCCAAGAAAGAAGGTTAACTCACCCATCATGCTCATTTCAAATTCATCCTGCATAGTCTTAGAAAATTTATTACACAGACTTTCATTAGAGGATCCAAAGATAATATCATTGACATATATTTGAATAAACAGAAAACTTTTGCTTTCTCTTTTAATAAAAAGAGTAGTGTCTACTTTTCCTTTAACAAATCCATTTCGAATTAAAAACTTACTTAATCTGTCGTACCAAGCTTGAAGTGCTTGCTTTAAGCCATACAAGGCATTTTTGAGTCTGAATACTGAGTTTGGTTTTTTTGGGTCTTCAAACCCTGGTGGTTGTTCCACATAGACTTCCTCATGGATGAATCTATTTAGGAAAGCACTTTTGACGTCCATGTGAAATAACTTGAAATTTTTATGACAAGCAAATGCAGGTAATAAACGAATTGCTTCTAACCTTGCTACCGGTGCATAAGTCTCGTCATAGTCGATCCCTTCTTCTTGTGTATATTCCTTGGCCACGAGTCTAGTCTTATTTCTTATAACTTTTCCTTTCTCATCCATCTTGTTCCTGAAAACCCATTTAGCTCCAACAATTGATTTACCTTTTGGTTTAGGAGTTAGCTCCCAGACATCATTAATTCTTAATTGTCTGAGTTCTTCTTGCATAGCTTCAATCCAGCTCTCATTGGATAAAGCTTCTTCTATGCTCTTGGGTTCTATTTCAGAAATAAGAGCCACAACACTAGACTCTTCTCGCCTTTTGGATCTTGTGCGAATTCCTTCATTGATATCGCTAATAATATGATCTTTGGGATGACTGTACTTATGTTTCTAGTTGCTTGTTAATTTATCATATTGATGGTCACTTCCTTCACTTGAATTTTCAACAGTCACTTGTTGCTGGTCCTTCAAAATCTGAGCTGCTTCTTGAGATTTAGACTTTGTAGAGTATGGAGCAGATTCACTCTCTTCAAGATGAGTCTGAATAGATTCATTTTGAATAGTGTCTTGGAATTTGACATTCATTGATTCTTCCACAGTTTGAGTCTTCTTGTTGTAGACTTTGTACGCTTTGCTAGTGGTTGAATATCCGAGGAAGATGCCTTCATCTGACTTTTCTTCAAACTTACCAACTCGATCATTTACATTTTTCAGTATGAAACATTTGCATCAGAATATATGAAAATATGAAACAATGGGCTTCTTTTCTTTAAATAGTTCATAGGGTTTTTTTTTTTTTTTTCTAGAATAGGCCTTAGAAAAATTCTATTGATAATATAGCATGATGTTGAAACTGCTTTAGCCCAAAACCGTAAAGAGATATTGCTTTCAATTAAAAGAGTTCTAGCCATTTCTTGAAGAGATCTATTCTTCCTTTCCACAACTCCGTTCTGCTCTAGAGTATATGGAGAAGAGAAGAAATGCTGAAAACCAGATTTTTCACAAAATTTAGCAAAATTTTGATTTTCAAATTCACCTCCATGGTCTGTTTTTATACTTGAAATAACATACCCCTTTTCATTTTGAACGTTCTTAGCAAATTTTTCAAAGTAAGAGAAAGTTTCAGACTTACTTGCTAAGAAATATACCCAAGTAATCGTGAGTAGTCATCCACAATTACTAGGCAATATTTCTTACCTCCAATGCTCTGCATTCTTGTTGGTCCAAAGAGATCCATATGCAAGAGCTGCAGTACACGGTTAATGGAAACTTGATTTATTGGTTTAAAGGAATTTTTTACCTGTTTTTCCAATATACATGGTGTACATAGAGGAGACTTTTGGTATGATAAATTGGGTAGACCACGAACAAGCTTTTTTGCTGAAATATTGGCTATCTGCTTCATGTTAATATGCCCAAGCTTTTTGTGCCATAAGCTCGCTTCGTCTAGGATTGAGATTAGACATTGCGACTCATCTGGTTTTACGTCCAAGAGGTAGATATTTCCATGTCTTCGACCCATGAATGACCGAGTAGAGTCTTTACTGGTTCCTGAACAAATACCCTCTTGAAAGTTGATTTTAAAACCGGCATCACAAAGCTGACTGACATTGATCAGATTGTAATTGAGCCCTTCAACTAAAGAAACATTGCTTATTGTGAGGTTCCCAATCTTTGCAGTTCCAAATCCCACTATTTTTCCTTTGCTGTTTCCTCCAAATGAGACTTTTCCACCATTCACTTGAGTAAACTTTATGAAACAATTTGAATTTCCTGTCATGTGTCTTGAGCATCCACTATCCATATACCATTTCACTTTTTTCTTGATAGTGACCTGCATTTAAAAAGAAACTCAAGCTTTTTTGGTACCCATATTTTCTTGGGTCCTTTTGAGTTAGTCGATATACGGTTTTTGCCCAAACTTTATTGATGGTCTCCAAACCATAGGACATTCTTTCTCAAAGTGATCTGCACTATTGCATTTATAACATCTAAGAGCATTACGACCTACTAGTTTTACAAAGTTCCTTTCAAAATGATTTTTGTAAGCATTTCTTGTGGGTCTTTGTTTAATTCTTTCTTTTACTTTAGGAAAATCGATTAAAGGAATAGTTTCGGCAGTCATTCCTAAACCAGATTAATTGAAGTATGGTCTTTGAACAAAAAGTATTTTTTCTAGTTTCTCAGAACTTATAGAAAATCTTTTGGAAATATTTGAAATATCATTTTTCAAAAATGCATTTTCTTTTAAAAGATTATCTTTACTTTCTTTGAGAGAAGAAACATTCTGGTCTAAGCATTTCACTTTTTCTTCCAAAACATTCTCTTGTTGTTTTAAAGCAGAATTTTCATTTTTGAGTTCAGAAATTCTTTTAAGAGAAGTCTTAAGACTAAAACATAATTCATCAATGTATTTTGAAACTTTAATAGGGATTTTGAAGTTACTTACCTTGAATTCACTTTCGAATTTGAATCGGTCTCGGAGTTTGATTCGAGTCGATTGTGCCATTAGACATATGTTGGCATAATCATCATCACTATCTTCGCACTCCGTATCACTCCAGGTTTTAGCTTTGAGAGCTTTTTGATACTTTTCAGTTTTTCCTTTCTTCTTCCTTAGAAGAGGACAATTGGGTTTGATGTGTCCCTTTTTCTTGCATTCAAAGCAGATTACATTTTTGTTTGATTCATCATCTTCAGCAGACTTGGTCTGTTGCTTTTGAAATCTTTGTTTTCTTGAATTGAATCTTCTTCCTTTTCTATTTAGCTTTCTGAATCTTCTTATCATGAGAGCAAGTTCTTCATCATCCATGTCGTCTTCAGAATTTGTTACATCAGAATCATCATTAGATTTTAATGCAATAGATTTCTTACCTTTAGGATCTTCTTCTTCATTGATTCGTTCCACTTCATAAGACTAAATGGTCCCAACCAACTCATCGACAGACAGTGGCATGATTCTTTGGGTCTCTCTGATTGAAGTCTTTATGTAATTCCAATCCTTGGAGAGTCCACGCAGTAGCTTGTTCACTTTCATGGGATCATAAATTGGTTGACCTTGATTTTCAAGATCATTCACGATTTCTGTAAAACGACTAAACATGTCAGTTATAGATTCTCCTGGTTTCATTTTGAAGGCTTCGTATTGACCGAGAAGAATGTTGATTCTAGTCTCTTTCACTTGATCGGTTCCTTCATAGGTAATGTGTAATCTATCCTATACTTCTTTGACTGTATCACAAGAAGATATTCTGTTATATTCAGTAGGTGATAAAGCACAATATAAAGAATAAATTGCTTTTGCATCAAGAGCTTGTCTCTTGATTATCTCTTCTTGAGTCATTTCGCTAGACTCAACGGTGTCTTTTCCTCTTTCTGAGACAGGAGCAGCTTTAGGAACGATTCCTTTTTCTACAACGTCCCATTCCAGATGATCCTTTGATCTTAAGAACGCCTTCATCTTGTTTTTCCATATGTTGTAGTCCTTTCCATCAAAGTAAGGCGGTCTGGTGTTGCTTTGCCCTTCTACGAGTCCTGGAGCTAACATACTAGCTATGGATCTTTAACTCTAAAGTAAAACACTTCAAACAAAGTGAGTACACGAGCTTTGATACCAATTGAGATAGCTAGTATAAGTACCTAGAGGGAAGTGAATAGGTGCACAAACAATTTATCGAGATACGGAAGCAATTCTTGGCAAACGATAGAAAGTAAGTTCATTATTGATTAATAAAATGAAGTACGATCAAAGTAAAGAGAGTAAGGAAGAGAAATTTGAACACAGGGTTTATAGTGGTTCGGCTTATTCCAAGCCTACGTCCACTCTTCCGCACTGACAGCCCACTGGCTGGATTTCACTATGAACAAAAGAGAAGTTACACCACAGCTTTCTATTGATTCCACAGTGTAGATGTTCTACAACACCTCCTCAAGGTTTCTTACAAATATAGACTCTCCTTTGTATACAAGGTTTTGGTCAAAGGAATTGTCTAAACAATAGGAAGCTTTCAGACTTTGGAATTCTTCCATCGCGCACACCTCGAACAACTTAGAACGTCTTCCTTATATACTCATTTATGCCATCATACCCGTTGTCACTTACCAAAGGAATTCCTCCAATCTACCCGTTGGATGGAATCAATTAGAAAAATTATTCGAGCTATTAAAGGAACGTGTCGATAGCCCATCAATCCTGTTTGCCCATACAATCAGGATCTCGGTTTCCATAAGTAGAACCTTCCAAGAATATTTAGGCAATCAGCGAATCTTCAATCATCAAGTCAATCTCGATCAATCAAAGAATTCCGTTATGTCTTTTCCAGCCACGAGATCTTCTCCAGTTGATAAAGTTAAATCCTTAACGAAACATCCAGTTCTGGATAACCTTTCTTCAACGGATTAGAGACTGTCAATGAGGATAGACTTTGAGTCTTGAGTCTGGCTGTCCGGAGGTCTTCAGACTTTAAATAGCAGAGTCTGCAAACCTTCAGACTAGACTGATGGAAACGTTTTGTCAACTTCAAAACACTTCAAGAAGATTTCTCCAACAAACATTTACTAGAGACTATACGGTCAAAAGCGACTATAAGTTTATTAAAGAAAATGCTCCTAAACACCTTCCCAACTCTGCATCAACATCTTTTCACATCCCAACCCCTGTATGGCGCAAGATTTGGCACCTAAAGACAGCCCGCAAACTTAGAATCTTTCTGTGGTCCCTTTGCCACAATGCGCTCGCTACAAAGGAAAACTTATACAAAAGACATATCCTTCCTGACCCAGAATGTTAGTTATGTCAAACTCATCTACCTGAAACTACCGAACATTTATTCCTTTATTGCCCACAGATCCAGGGCCTTTGGTCCCATCCTAAAGTGCAGATTAATCTTTCATCATACATCACACAAACAATGTCCACTTGGCTCGCAAATATATTATTGCAGGATGTACATGTTGTTGGAGAAATCTTTCCAGAATATTTTAAAGTTGAGAAAACGTTTCTATCAGTCTAGTCTGGATAATTGCAGACCTTCTGTTTAAAGTTTGAAGACTTTCAGATCACTAGACTCAGCACTCAAGACTCAAGACTATTCTCATTGACAGTTTTTCTAATCCAGTGAAGAAGGCAATCCAGAGCCGAAGTATTTGGTTGAGGATTTAGTCCTATCCTCTGGAGAAGATCTCTTGGTTGGATAAATATAACGGATTCTTTTATTTGTAATCAAGATCGTTTGAAGATCCGATGGTCGATGAAATATTCTTAGAAGGTTCTATTCTTGGAAACCAAGATCCTGGTTGTATGGACGAACATGATTGATGGGCTATCATCAGGTTCCTTTAATAGCTCGAATGATCTTCTTGATTGATTCGTCCAACGGGTAGATTGGAGGAATTCCTTTGGTAAGTGCCAACGGTATGATGGCATAAAGGAGTATAAAAGGAAGACATTCTAGTTGCTTTAGTGCATGATCGATAGAGAAATTCCAGAGTCTGAAGCACCTTGATTATTAGTCTATACATTTTGAGCGAAATTGTATACACAAAGAGTGTCTATACTTAGTGATACTTTGAGCGAGTGTGGTAGATCATCTACACCGAGAAATCAAGGAAGAACAACGTTGTAACATCTCTTTGTTCATAGTGGAATCCAGCCAATAGGCTGTCAGTGTAGAAGAGTGGACGTAAGCTTGAAATAAGCCAAACCACTATAAACCGCGTGTTCAATTTTCTCTTCCATTCTCTCAGTCTTACTTTGATTATTGTTTGTCTCAAATCTATCAACTGTCTGGTATTGTGCAATTATCGAGAAAAAATCTTTTATATACCTATTCACCCCCCTCTAGGTACTTATACTAGCTATATCACATGTACCTGAACCGGAGACAGTGGTAGCCCTTCTTGGGTAGATTTGGCAAGCGAGGAACCACTTCATCTTCTATAGCAAGTGTTCAACTCACGAACATATTGTAGATCTGGCACTTACAACTTCAGAGCTTAATCGTAGTAAGCAGAAGAATACAACAACTACAGGGCAGCAGGTTTTGCCTACCTCTCGAATCTGGAATCCTCCACCACCAGGAACAATCAAAGTGAATATCGATGGGGCTTTCCCTGTAGTAGATCACGCAGGTTCGGTTGCTTGTGTTTGCAGAAATCATGAAGGTAATATGATCGGTGGATCCTCCCAAATCGCTCCTGCTTCATCTCCTCTGCAAATTGAGATTCGAGCCTTACATCAAACTCTTCTTTATCTGTTACAGAAAGGGATGGCAGATGCTCACTTGCAGATTGATTCCGACTGTTTGTTTATGGTAGAGATGCTGAATGATCACCGCTCGCCACCATGGGACTGCCGAACCCTAATTGTGGAAGTTGAAGCTTTGATTTCCCGATTTCCCCACTTGCGTCTGTCCCACTATAGATGGGAAGCGAAATCCCTCGCTGATTGGGCTGCTAAGGCCTTTGGCTGTGGTTTTTTGCACTAAAACTGGGCCTCCTCACCTCCTCGAATTATTCTAGATATGCTATGTATCGATATCCTAAAAACGGGTTGTAATGCTTTTCCTCCGTAAATAAAGTGCTTAGTATTTCTTACCAAAAAAAGAAAAAAAAAACAACTTGCAATCAAGAAGTCTGATTTGAACACATGGTCGCAAATTGGTTTTTTGCCTGTAAACCTTTTCAAATAATTGGTCTTTTGCTAAAAGACCTCTTGGTCGACGCTTGGGTCTTTGGCCAGAAAAGAAATGCATCACAATACTTATGTTATGGTCCCGTAATCATCTGCTTTACTGGCAAATTTCGCTGGTGATGAGTAGTATGCTTCGAAGATGATGGATTAATTGAGAAATATAATAAAGTTGTGCAGTGTTTGAAATTTTTTGTGGAAATCTCTAGGAAGAAGCTTGGGTAAGGTTGATGTCGAATTTGACTCAGAATCACTGTGGAGAGGAAAGTGCAAAGCAATAGGGAGGACCATGAGGTTTACATTTTACCTCGATTAGTAGCGTGAAATCATTTATTATCGAAGATTTTTTAATTTGTGCTTGTTGATTTTAATAAGTGTTTTAATTATTTGGGATGTGTTGGTATATATATTTTATTTTATTTTATTTTGTGATAGATGACTTTAAAGTTGTGATTGATCATTTTTCTATTGATAATTTAGGGAATACAAACATGCAAACCCAATTATTTGGAGGTCCATGAAAGAACCTACAAGTGTCACGAACTTATTAAGTTAAGTCATTTTGCCTATGCAAGTGGTTTTAATTTAAAGTGGTTTGTATGTAGTTGGTGGGATTCGAATTAGTGACTTCCAATTATTGAACTGGAAAGTTTCATACCACTCACAATTGTAGAAAAAGAACTTGGAGCAATACACTAGCATATAACATAGCCTCTAGAAAAATCTTTTCATAAAACTTATATGAAAAGTTAAGGATAATGGAAGTGCCAGTGCCTTTACTTCTTCAATTTATTCAATATTGTCCACGTATTCTCTTTTTTTTTCCTAATATGGTCTCTAATTTATATATAATTTTTATCAAGTTAGTCCTTTTGTTAAAATTGCAAAGTTGCTAAAGTATCATCCATTAATGCCACATTTAGATTGATAAGATGAACTGAAGATGAGATGGAACTCTTTTGTTGAAGATAAATTTACTAGGAATTTAAAAAAAAAAAAAAATCAGAAGCACTAAGTGAGAGAGAAGCTACACTTGTGATGAAAATTTAACAATTTCAAAATCTTAGCTATCATTACCAAATATAGTTAAGTATAATAGATGCTAATCCAAAATTTATGAGAGGGGAAGAAAAAAGCAGAGAAAGTGCAAGCAACAAATCAGGTAGATGTACAGGCAAGTCGGGGTAAGTAACTAGGAGAGCTCATGATTGAGTTTGCACATGGTAGCATTCGTCTTTGAAGTTGGAGTCTCGAAAGAGGTGGAAAAATTGGAGTTATGTGGGTGGTTCTTGTACGTATTGGAGGGAATGGTCATTCTTAGTATTTGGATTGTAAATACCGATGTTTTTGGGATTGTAAAGCTCTCTCTTTCCACAATCATGCATATCTACAATCTATGTTTATCTTTACTTTTTAATAGACCATTTTGTTTTCCTGGAAATATGCCTTTTCAATGCAATTCACATATTTCTTGCATTTTTTTTTTTTTGAATTTTTCTCCACACTAATCTCCATATTAATTCACACTCTCGTTGAATCCCTGCTTCGTGCATTTTGGGAGTGAGATAAGTAACTGTGAAGCAATCTCGGTTGCTCTTGGCACTATTTCTTATATTTCTTTAATAAGTATTGATCAAAATTTAGAGTTGTCTTTTATTAAAATAAATTGTCCCCTTTAGTTTTCTCTCAAAATGTCCTTCAATATTGGAGATAACTTAGAAATCTCACTTGGATAATCATCAATATTAAATGCGTGCTAATAAAATTTATTACTAAAAAAAAATAATAATTAGGAGACGTATTTGCGATCATGCACATCTCTTGCTCCATGATGGACACAACATGTATAGAGTTGGTGATACTTATTGAGATAACTGAGGTTATCAATGATTTGCTATGATATGGATGATTTTTCCTAAAGCTCAATAACTATATTCTCTTGTTTATGGAGAAGTAAGAAGTTTCTTTTCTTTTAAGTTATTAATTGTTACCGGGTACCTAGTGATCTTTATTCAGAATAAAGAGGAGGTGCCTTGATCTAAAAAGGATGACAAATGTATCAAACAAAACAATCAAGCTGAAAATTGAACTAGAATTTTCAACATTTTATCTATCATCAATTATTACGTGAGGTTGAGAGGTAAATAAAGTCCCAACAAGTTGGGTTGAATTTAGTTAGATAATGTAGTCATGTGCAATTTCATGTGCTAAGCATAATGAAGTACGAGTGAGGATAGCACGAACGTCACCCATATTTTTCTTTGCATGTAGGTGATCCATAATCTGTAACTCATTGAGTAAAGGCATGGTTTGAGAAAATTTCCTACAATTAGGAATATATAAAAAGATAGCCATTTATATCAATTATGGTAAATTTCATTTTTACTTGTCTTCAAATTGAAGAAGTTTGGTTAGCATGTGTTTGCATAGGACTCTATCTCTCCTTACTCATGTTTGAAATGTATATTTTTGGTGGATCCACTCGCTTAGTAAAAGGACGAAGCAATGTTTTAAGTAACAATATCCGATTCCCCATTGTTATAATCTACATATAAACTTGCACTTTACTTCGAATGGTATTCTAATAAATTAAAAGTGAGGTCGTCCATTAAAGAAATTTGATGAATAGAAATATGAACCAAAGGTGAGGGCTCTTAATTAAAGATTTTCATGTACCCATCTTTCAAGAAATAACATATGGCTTTTAGTCAACTATTCCGGTTCTATAGCCAATTTTTTGAAAATTGAACCAGAGGCTGAACCGGAGTATGGGCTAGTATGTGGTTCTGCTGGTTCATCTGGTCCAGCAATTTGTACCGAATCGTTCGAACATAAAGAATGAAGCAAGAAAAATAAGCAACATTTGAATTGATGATTTTGAAAATGTCATGAGAAAACTCACAAGTAATATTTGCATGCTTCAAAGTATTTTAGGAGTTCTGCAATGAGTAAAAATAAAATTTTCCAACATCACCCTATGATATTCAAGTCGCAAACTAGGCTATCAACAAGAAGATATTAGACATGATGTCATCCAATGAAAAGATACAGTACTTCATTTTCTTTTTCATTTTTTTCATTGATTGTGCTATTGCGACTTGGACATAGCTACTTTCTAACAATGAGCCCTGAGGCCAGTGGCCATGGCGGGGACGAGTGTCATTTGAAATTCACATTTAACTGGTGTTGCGATTTCGAGGGTCAGGGTACAAGAGTGAGCATGCCATCGTGATCTGTAGGGTCATAATCAGGGTTAATTGATCTGTCAAGACATGGCTTGCAAGCAATCTCGATGGTGATCACCAGCACCGCTTATGTGATTGCTATGAGCAGGTTTGCGACTATGGACATTCATTTTCATTTTTCATTTTTCATTTTTCTTTTGCTGCGATAAGAGAGATGGTGATGCCGAGTAAGACAAGAATAGTGATCCTGTCCAGAGAAAAAACATGTAAATATTAAGAAAGATGTGCTCTAAGTGCATTGTGGAAATTAACTTATCTTAGCTCGTTTTAATCAACACTTAGGTCTTTCACCAAAAAAGAATCAATAACATGTTAGATTCAAGATTCCATCCTGGAAATGAACTTTTACATGATGCTACTCCTTAGGACCTACATAATCATCTTCTTTACTGGCAACTTCTGCAAAATTCACGTTGAATATGATCAAAGGGCTCGTTAGAATGCGGAGTATTAAGCTATTTAAGAATGACAGACACCTTCTCACGGCCTTGATGAAAAGCTGGTAAAGCAAGATTTGCACCATATCTTTCTGTGAAGTTTCTCCAAATCTGCCATGGACTTCTGAGGTTTACTGTAATAAGCGAGGAGCAAATTAACATGTTTGATAGAGTTGACCTGGCAGGGCTGGCGTTCCCCACGGCGCATGCCACCAAGACGCCGTTTCTCATCGCCTGGAACGTGCCAAGGGCTAGAGAGTCCTCAGTGTAAGGGAGAGCCGGAGAGGCTTGCCGATGTCTAGGGAGATGCTCAGTACATCGACTCCATCGCCAATGGTGTCATCTATAGCTGCTAAAATGTCCTCCTCAGAGCAAGTGACTTCCATTTGCTTGGTCGCGTCAGGGATCGCCCAACACACCTTGTTTATGGTCAGGTGGGCAAGCAGCGCCGCCTGTGGCGGTGCCCCAAGCAAGCCTGCCGAAGGCTGAGACGTCCGGAACCTTCTGGCCTCTGACTGTGGAGGCCGTGTGGGTCCCGTGCCATTACATGTCGCGAGGCGACCGGGAGTCCAAGGCGGTGTTGAGAGGAAAGGCATTTACCCTACGTGTGCATGGTTGATCTAGTATTGAAGTCGAAGCACTCAATGACTAATGAATTCTCCCGCAGCAAGTCTCATTGTATGTCAAGTCACTAATGCCTCAAGTAACATATTAGAGGATATGGTGACAACGAAATAGGACGAGAGCCCACACTAAACTCCTATGGATATTCTCAGGAAAAGATCCTAATAAACCTGAGTACGAGAGATAAAGCAATGAAAAGATTTGGCAAGGAACCATATCAAACAGGACATTTGAAGAGAGATTTTGGACAGCTCACACTTTCAGAAACAAATCTTTGTTTTCTAAATTGGGAACAGCGAAATATTATTTCAGTAGCGGTCGTGAAAGCAACAGATTCCTCAGCATGGACAGTCCGAGTAACCAGGTTTCTCGAGCCTACTTGTAAACTTTTATTAAGAAGCGACAGGACGAAACTCCGACTCTGCTTTGTGACCATCCGCGGGAAATAGAAAGGAGAAGATGCTTCGGACAAGATCTAGAGGGGTTGCACTTGTACTTCACTGAAACCAAGCGCATGGAAAATGACATTTTTATAATGTGATCCAGCAGTAAATACCCCCGATCGCATGCAGCTAGCTTGTCCTAGAAACTCATAAATAATGTTTTAATGCATATTCTTATTGTATACAGATTATGTGAAATTGTGGACATTTGAGTAGTACAAAGATATGCCGTACTTTAGTTGCAAACATTTCATGGTAATGAATATGGTGCTTTAAGTTTGTGAGCTATTTGATGTATTTTATGAACTCATTTGAAACAATTGAGAATCTGATTACTAAGAATTCCTAAGATTGTGGACCCCAAATGATATTTTCCCTAGGTAGGAGAGAATATTACTTCCTAATTCAATTAAAAAACAATGGCATAGTCCATATTGGCGCTTATGGAAAGAGCTATGAGGATGAAGCACCAAAAGCTATAAACACAACTAGACTCCGACAAAAGCACAAAAGCAGAGTTCGAACATTATCTGCTAATAGCAACTAGCAAGTGAAACTTTCTTCTTCATACCAACCCTTTGAAGAACATACAAAATTACAGTATGCTCAGTAGCTGAGTGATCCTTAGATCATCTGCTTTTGCAGTAATATTGGATACTACTGGTTGTTAGGGAAATCCCTTATGATGTTTTGAAGATGACAAAATAAATTAAAGGCTACTAACATATTTGATGGTTGAGTAATAGACCATACATATGTTATAACATATAAAGGATTTTATCAAAGTCATAAGACAGCCAGAAGACTGAACGTAACATACGTCCAAAGTATATTATGAAGATTTTCAGACTTCTGTGTCAAAGTCTGAAGACTGCCAGACTCAAGACTCAAAGTTTGAAGACTGTCAGACTTTAGTGTCAAAGTCTGTTCTACATTAGAAGTCTGCTCACTCTGACAAATTCCAGACTGAACGTGAAGGAAGAACCAGAAGACAGACTATATGCTGAAGCTGAACCAGAAGATAGACTCTATGCTGAAGCTGAACTGGGTATAGACCTTAAAGCTAAATCTGTTCAGAAGCAGATACGTTCAGACCCAGATTGTAAAGTCTACAGACTCATATTGTAAAGTCTACAGACTCAGACTTTACATCAAGATTCGATGAATCGTAACTCAAGCCCAATCATACAACGGCTAGTGATCTGGTTTGGATTCCACATCAAGATTGATTTGATTGATTCAATCTAATTGATTGACGATTAGATCTTGAAGATAAGAACTTTATATACGAAGAAGCTTTACTTATGGAAACCAAGATTTCGTTTGTATGGGCGATCGGAATCAATTTGGGATTCTACCTTTGTCACTCAACGGCTACCAAATCTTCTAAATACAGAGCTGTCCAATGGGTATATTGGAAGATGATTCTCCGGGATACTGTCCAACGGGTAGTTTGGAAGTGGAGGAGTATTTAAGGAGATCATGGACCGATGAGCAAGTAAGAGACGAAGCGTAGAATTTATAATTCCAAAGTCTAAGTGACTTTCGATCATATACTTGTCTCTTGAGAGCTTAAACGTTTGTAATCGTGAGAGAAATACCAAAAGAGTGACTTAGTAAGATAGTGTGATCTACTACTAAGTGTTTGCACTCGAAGTTGTAATCTCTTGTTGATTGCATAGTGGAATCCAGCCAAGAAGGCTGTTAGCGTGGGAGAGTGGACGTAGGCTTGGATTAAGCCGAACCACTATAAATCTTGTGTTCTTATTCTCTTCCCTAACTCCTTCATTTTGTTCATACTAGCTATATCACTAGTGAGCATATAGGATTTTGGACGTATCTCTCTTTTACCTGATATCAAGCCCAACCTCCAAGGGAAAGCATCAGAGTAAAATGTGGATACTATTGCAATTCGTGAATCTCGGAAATCTGGGATGAGTGGTTTATAAAGAAATTCTATAGAAAACTGGATCCAAGGCCTTTCTCTCTTTTTGATGGTCTAAAGATGTTCTAGCTTGAACTCATTGCAATTTAGAGAGACTCTCATATTGACATGGTCAAACTTGTACAAAACGTTTTTCTCCCACCAAAGTAAATTGGCAAGAATTTACATGTAAAAAGCAGCAGATCAGATAAGTTCAGAAACATAACAAAAAGAATGACTAAACAACACCTTATAATCAGTGTCAAAATTATCTACAAGAATAAAACAACTAAATCATGTAATATTGAGTCAATTGATTATTTATCATCACAACACGAAGGCAGGCATAATATCTATGTATCTATATTTTATGAACTCTAGTAAAACGACTGAACAGTAGACAACTAAACTAACTTAAGTTATGATAATTCGTGTAGGATATTACTTGCCAATCCATGTTATCAGATAATCAACAACTGTGGACCTAACCTTGTAACAATTGTCTGCTAAAATAAGATGAACCAAACTAACCATCCTTGCATGGACATTCATAATGTTTCAAGAGCAGGAGACAATGCCGACACCATGTAAAATTGGTGAAATATATATGAAGCTATGATATCCACCACAAAGCTCATCCAAGATCAAGGTAAACTTTTGGACAAAGCCAAAACAAAATCTGAATCCCCTTACTGCCGAACAAACAGTCACTATTATCTACATATAACCAGCAAAAGAAACAACATTACATCTTGCATATTCTCAAAACAATTTCAAAGATGTCAGTATCTTCCTATTAGGAGTAGTGCACATTAACAAGATCGTGTTGAAGGAGGGAAAATCAGTTGAGATAAATTGTAATATCAATGCCACTGTCAATCAGAGATTGAACTACTGCCTGGTTTTACCTTCAAACGTGTTCCTCTCTCTTAGAGTATAGGAAGCTTGCACACATCAGCTTCCCTCGCCTGGTCTGCCTAACCCGGCCTATGGCCAAACATGCTGGTATGTTCGATTGAGACTGAGCACAGCTCTGATATCCTTAGAATTGGTACCTGCAACAGCGACCCACTTGCACGTGACCTTGTGAGTGAGTGAAGTCGAGATGAGGCACTTGGAGATGAAAACATTTAGCATGAATGGCTCCATGTAGGCTATGGTCCACTGCTCGAAGGACACATGCTTATTTGGATTCTTGGACTTCTTCCCCTTTTGGTCAGTGTATGGCTGCTGTTGTTGTCATCCAAATAGTCCAACTCCAAAGAACAACTTGGTGTTAAACGATGCTACCCAAAAGCCAACACTCATACCAATTCGATAAAGGATAGAGAGCCCCCACATTCCAATCATTATGCTACACCAGTACCATTATCAAGGAAATGACATACAGAGGACATTCCAAACTAGAAAAAGAATGAAATATTCAATGAAGCACCTGCCCATCATGAATACCACGTGTCGGCACAAAGATGCCATCTCAAGAAGCATCAACACCATGATTAGAACACCATTAGTGAACACGTTGCAAAAAGCTCCATTTAACATCTTCCTACAGGAGACACTTTCTAGCAAATGAAAGCAGCCACTTAGATCTTAGCAAGCATGACACCTGAAAGAAACAAACATCATCTGTAAGACATGTCTAACTACTGACAATCTTCAAGATTAACCAGAGAGGTGGGTAAGAATACATTCCCATATAACGAAACCTCACAATCTTCGAAGTTGCACTGACTGAGGTCATGCTAAGCATTTCATCGAACAGCTAGAATGTATGGGTGAGTAAGTGCTCAACAGACCCTAATTGTTGAATCATGTTATAATTCCTTTAAAACCTAGTCGAACTTTCTTTTCAGAAAGACTGACTTCATATGAGCCAATATAGAATTCGAAGAACCCAATTTCTTCCTTATGACACCAGATTCAAGCACACATGATTAGGCACACAGATTCACCTGTCTTGCTAAATTGGGAGTTGCATCATTTCAAGCCAATAAGGTTTGGATGGTGGTATTAAGGTCGCCCTCCCAATGCCATTCATCACCCACATAGGAGAGGAGTACTTTTCCTAGGTTCGGTGTCCTCAAGGCACCCTTGCAAAATATATTTATCTTGGGGCACTTCATGATGACGAGACTCCCCAGCGATGGGAATCTGAAGGTGCAATTAGTGGTGGAGAAGCTCTCAAGGCTTGATAAACTGTCAAGTGTCAACCATTGCAGCTTGGGGAAAGAGATCTCCTCCACTCCATTTTCATCATCTGTCACCACGTCTTCCATTGCACCACAATTTCTTAGAATTAGACAAGGTAGGTGCACCAAACTTGTCGTTGCTGAGCAAGTCCCCATATGAACTAAACCAGCGCAATCCTGTACTCTTAAACTTGTCAATCTCTAGAGCGAAGTCGGGGATGGAAGTACGGTCGATAAACTCAGGCACTCCCTAACCCACAGAACTCCAATCTGTTTGAGAATTTCAGCCATCAAGGAGCCATCTTTCCAAACTCGCTTCAGGTTGCACAGCTTATATAGGTCTAGTCGCCAAAGATTTCGCAGTATTTGGAGAGGTTTTTCCATGTCAATTAGTTCTCCACATGGAGTCGCTCCCCCATGTCCAAACGAATCTTCTGGAAATATCTCCTCAAAGGAACTATATCTCACATCAAGCCCTTCTAGATTGGGGAATTTGCGGAGAAGGAAGTTGGAAGGAAAAATGACATTTTCATCATGGTAGCATGCCAAAGTTAACTCTTTGAGATTGTGGAAGACGTAATGTTGCAGTATCATTGCAACGTCCTCCCTTGATAATGTCAATCCCTCCAAGTGTGGAATGACCTGCAGGAGGGAATCCGTTTAATTAGGCCACCAAAAGTCTAATGACTAAAACGTCCTTCTATTTAGGGAAAAAAATGAGAAACACAACTTTCTGGAAGCAAACGAGCAAGCACCCATGGCCACTATATGGGGGATGATTGTTGTTAGTGCTGTGCCCAATTTTTATTTTTATTTTTTTGATTGATGTGGTGTGCCCAATTTAATCACAATATATTTCGTGAATTTGGATAAAGAAAAAAGTTATTAATCAATAATGCTTCAGCTGTTTCAATTGTAACTAATTAAATTCAAATGGAAAAATTACATTTGCTTGTTTTAACAGATCGGGTTATTTTTATAGTTAGTGTATGTGTCTCAATAGTAAGATGTATTAATGTTGCACATTGTTTTTGAAGCAGTAGTTCTCATATCTATTTTACTATAGACCATAAGTATCATATGGCTTCATTTTCGTGTAACTCCGAGAAGAATGCATTCAAACTCAACAAATGATTAGCAAAAAAAAAAAAAAAAAAAGAAGAAAAGAAAAATTGAAATGACTGGACATTGGTGAAAAAGCAATAAGACAAGATACATATGATAGTTCAAAATTTCGATGGAAAAAAGAGATGAAGACAAGTTGTTCATTCTTACAAAAGCAAAGTGAAACATCATATGAGCAATGAAACAAATAAAAAGTAAATAGCCCCAAATAAATGAATCTTTTTAGCGTTCCGTGCGGTTAAAAAGGAACTTAATTTCATGTTGGTATATCACGATATACCACTCAAATTAAATTTGGTAATTTTTATTAAATGTTTGTAACTTGAAAAGCGTTGGTCAGCCATAGGAATAAACATTGGTAGGTTTTTAATGTAGTTGGTGATCTTGAAAATATAAATATATTAGTACCTTTCAAGATCTAATAAAAAGTTGGTCAATGATTAAAATTAGTTGGTATCTTAATTTGATGATTGTTGGTACATCAATTAGATTTTTGTTTGTAATTTCAAAATAAAGTTAGTAATTTGAGAGGCGTTGGCTTGTCATGAGAGTAAATATTGGTTGATTATTAAAGTAGTTTGTAATTTTGAAAATGTTGGTACTATCCAACCTAACAAGATAATTTAAGGTGGCAAGTAACTAAAATTAGTTTGTATTTTATAGAAAATGAATGTTTGGAAAATATTTTCCTAAAAATAATTGCTTATATTGATTGATAATAATTAATCAATGAAAATTCATTTCATTGATTAATTATAATTTATATCTAAATATTTTTGTAGATTATAAAAATATTTTTCTTTTATTTATTTTTATAAACAATACAAGCCATCATTTTTCAAAAAATATTTTGCATAAATTCCATTTTTCGTGAAACGAATGAAGTCTTAATGTGACTAATATTGGTACACCAATCAAATTTGATTTGGTAACTTCAAATAAGGTTAGTAATTTCAAATATGTTGGTAAGCCAGAATAAAAGTTGGTAAATTATTAAAGTAGTTGATGATTTGAAAATAGAAAAAAAGTTTGTCCTCTTTTAAGCCTATTGATGAGTTACTAATATGTGATCAAATAAGAAAATTATTCCATGGTGCTTAACAATTACCAACCATGTTCAAGATGTTCGAGGATGGAAATTTGTTTTGTAGCTAAGCTAGCAATATTCCAAGTGAACTTAATACCATTTTTTTTTATAAAAAATAAAATAAAATAAAATTGGTGGACAAGGTTGGTCAAGTTAAATTAAATAGGTAAATCTCAATCATAAGATACGAGTGGCTCATCAAAAGCATGGCTATCTATGCAAGTCAATTTAATAAAAAGTGTTGTTCTTCAAAGGAAAAGCTGGGATCAATATATTTATATACCAAATAATATGAGCTGGAAATAATTAGCTACAAATAATTTTTAAATTTCTAAGCAATTCACAGGTGTGGTTAGGAGAGCATCAACAAGCATGAAATGTTTGACAATTTCAATTTCCTAGAAAAAATAACAATGCATCAAGAGCTATGCACATAAACCAATGAAGACAATAGCAAAGAGTTAGAATCTTTGATAAGGGCAGTACCTTTTCAAAAGAAAAAAAGTGCTGATTGGTTCTCGCTGGTAGTTGTACATTGGCAGCCTTGAAATTCACAAGCAAATAACAATGACCTCATCTTGTCGCAGTGTCTTACTCGCAATTGCTTCAAGAGTAGCCATGCTGAAGTATGACTATTCTGGTAGAAGCTCCCTAGTTTCGGCAACTCAAGTAATCTTAGGTCGGTTAATTGCGGAAAGAAGAGATCACTTGCACTCATCCCTACTTTGTCTTTCTTTGCAATAATTTCCTCCACCCCGCAATCCATTACTATAAGTTCTTTGAATTGCGTCATATTTTTTGCCACCGATCTTGGAAATAAACCTTTGAGACTCTCACACTCGAAAACCTCCGTGCGTTGTAAGTGTCCAAAGGTAAGACCTCCTTGAGGAAGTCCATTCCACACGTGTTTCATTTTTGGGAGCCTCGTCAAAACTATTTCTCCCAATTGAAAAGAATTTGTAGAACAAGCTTCGCTAAATTCAAACTCTTGGACTTGAAATGCTACTTCAAAGGATCCACAATTGGTCACAGTTATCTTCTCTAGGTTTTGAAATCTCGTGAGCATATTATAAGATGAAAATATGGATAAAAGTTTGTCACAATGCTCCACTACTAGTGTTTTGAGTTTGCCAAAGGCATTTGAATCAAGATCATCAAGCCATATCTTCTCCATGTTATCCATGTGCAAGATCTTCATTGAATCCATAGTAGGAAACTCAACCTGTTATTTTTAATTTAATTAATTAGAGCTGATTCTCTATTCCTTCAAAAAAGATAATACTTTGATCTCAAGAACAAAGAAAATCATAGGATGGATATTATAAAAAAAATAGAAAGAAAAGAAGACTAGACATACGTTATTTCTTTTTAGTGGATGCCATCCCTTAAAATTCATTCACCAAGAAGACTAGAAGTACGTTATTTCTTTTTAGCAGATGCCACCTCCTAAATTTGTTCACCTGTCATATAATTTTAAAGTAGAAAGCATAAATTTTTCTAATATATATTAAGCATTATGTTTAAGGAGTAGCATAACCATAGCCTTCTTAGTTAGACAACCATATTCATTTTGTGCATAACTTGTCTCCCATGAACCTCAAATTTAGCCCATCTTAGATTTGGCTCATTACAACACTAAAAAACACAATAGCCAATATGTTGTCCCATTTCTTTGAATTGCAAATGACAAAACATAAACCAATTCGCACAAACCAATGCTTCATGGATCTTGCACTTCAAAAGTTCTCCACAAAGTATAGACTCAAAGAAAACACAACAAATACTGAAGAAAAGGATTGAACAATTGTTTAATTTATGTTGTACGGGACTCTTCGATCACTAGCTGATTTTTTTCTTTATAAGTTTGTTATTTGAAATTATCAAGACTTAGGTATTAATCTTAATTTATTTCAATTAGTAGTTCATCTCTTATTTAAGTTGCCTATAAGTATAAATCAATTAAATATTTTTCTTTAGTATTAATGATAAGTTGATTTAATAACTAAGTTTGCCTATTTAACGCATCTTCCCCCCCCCCCAGTTGGGCGGAATTGGCCTTTCTATCTCTTCCATATCTCCTTAGTTTCTCCATCTTTTCTTATTATTTGGTTTTCCTCCACTTCCAATGATCTAAACCTAACTTTCTACATACTTTCTTTCAACATTAGTTGGTATTGGATTTAGATCTGCTCTTCATCTTTGGTCATTAAGCTAGATCTCTTCAATATTAATTGGTATCAAAACTTCGCTTTAACTACGTATTATCATTTTGCAACTATTCTAGACCAAGGGCTAACATTATAGTACTCCTTTTAGATGCTACACTTGCATTTCTGATAGGATATGCTAATGAAGATATATGGCATTCATGGCATTCGTGCTTGTTGAAACTTTAGTTGCTAGGCTTTCTAATTTGTAGCCACGCTATGTTTGGTAAATTTTCTTTTCAATAATGTTACAATATTTATGAACTTTGATATTTCAAATTTGAAAAGAGTAGGGCATATAAAGATTATCATGTTGCTCGGTATGGCAATTATTATTATTATTATGATTATCATGCTACTCTAACAATGTTGACTGACAGGAGTATTCCGACTATTGTTGTGATTGTGGTTATCATATATCCTTAATAATCTTCAAGAGGTTGAACAAATTTTAGTAGTATGAGAGAATATTTCAACAATTTTAGTGAGAATTGAATAGATTCAATGAAAAACTATATAAAAAAAAAAGAAGACAAGGAAAACAATCCAAAATTAGTTCACTATTGAGCAAAATAGCATGGATAAGTACTCTCAATGTCTTCAAGTGTTAAATAAGGACTATGCTTGTGGGAATAGTGAAGTGAGTGGAGTAAAATTCTACTAACTAATCTAAGATGAATTTATAGAAATGCCTTTTGAAATTTAGTAAAATCTGGAACATAATTTCCCCTATTGATCATTCACAGAATTGCAAATTCATGACGCTAAAATTTGTACTAAAATACTTAGCATAGCCTTATACTTCCAAGGTGCATATCCAAATCTCCCTTATGTGGAGAATGATATATGACATGATTCTTCAACCATCTTGCTGTTTATTTGTCTTATTAATGAGATGTAGTCAAGTCCTAGACCTTGCAATTGGTTTGCTTAAGTTTAAAATATTTTTGAAAAAGCGTGATCAAGTTCCTTTAGTGCACTAGATTGCCTATGTGGCGACCTCAAATTGCATTCATTTGTATTAATTTATGACTTAATTATACCAACCAAAAGGTTTGGGACTCGATTGTACTTTTTGATAAAAGTTTGCACCAGCTAACAAATTTATGATTTGATTGCATTTCATAAATATGTTTTAGGACTTGTGGAAAGATTTTCCCATCACAATATTTACAATTGAATTTAGGAATAGTGACAAAATGATTCTAAAACTTATTTCGGCTTGGCATGTTTAAGAATTAAAATTTTTTTCCCCTTTATTAGTAAAACTTGTTTCAATTCAACATTTGAGTCTTTCCATTGCCGAAAATATATATGGCATTGTTCATCGAATTTTCCTTTTTTTAATTGTAAAAATGTGGTGCTAATTTGGCGATGCCACATTAAAAAAGGTGACAAAATTTTTTAGAAAGTACATGTAAGAAAATAAGGTGGGAGAGAGAAAGAAGGGGCCCACGGGGATGGGGTCTCTAGGCTTTTTGCACTAGCGACGGCCGTAGCCATTCCCCAAGTCATAGCTAGGGTGCTCGCCACCCTCGCCAGGCCACCAACTGTTGCCAAACTTGGCTCTTCGCCACCACGTGAGGGAGCACACTTGCCCTCGCCCAAATTGGCAAAGGTAGTAATAGGCCATTGCTTGCTCACGGTGAGAGTTGTTGGCCCTTGTTGGCAAGAAGGGAAGCAGTAGCGGCGTTCCCTATGCAACACTTCCCCTTTGGCTGGCGATCCCTCGTGGGACTTTTTTTCATTTCCATTTTCATTTTAGTGCTATTTGTTTTTCTAATTTTCAGTATGCTTGTAATTTTTTTTTTCAATTTTTTGATTTGGCAATAGTGAAATAGCTCCCTTTGTGCTTGAGGAAGCTCCATCACCGCATTAAAACCCATGTAGGACTGAAAATATGATAAAAATGCAGTATTTCTCTACAAAAAAAGGGACGGAGTTAACAAGTCTTGAAATGCATCAATCATGCAAATTTTAGAACTAAAGTGCCGAACCAACACAAATTTTAGAACTCGTAGTGTCATCTATCCTTGATCTTACAATGAACAATATTTAAATTTAAGCAAACATCTTTGGCATTGTCTAGACTCTAGATTAATTAAAAGTTGTTAATTGAAGCTTAGCCTCTCCCTATTATTTGTGCTTTAGCTACAATTTAGTCTAAGACTTGAAAAGGAAAGAAAAAAAAGTATCCAATGTTTGAAATTTATGAAAAAGTTTCGATATGCATTTTAATGTTTTTATATTAAAGAAGTAGATTTGAGATGTTTCTTACTTGAGGTCATAGATTTGTAAATGAAAATGATAAGTTACCGTAAGTGATTGCTCATACCCTTAGCTCAAACCATAGGGACAACAAACTAGATATGCCATTAGAGAGGAATGAGTGCAAACCTTTTCGACGAGTAAAAATGGTTGATGTGTTGGACCGCTGCCCTCCAATTTTCTACAACTCGCATCTCCTAGAATCACCTTCACAGCTTTACAATCTTCAATAGTAAACTCTTTCAAGGAGGGCCACTTTGAAATATGCTTATCTTGGCAGAAACTTCTAAGTTTTGGCATGTTGTGAAGATATAGAGTGACAAGTTGAGGAATTGCAATTTTGTCGGTTGCTTCTTCAGGTTTCTCTTCTTGTTTGGAAATAATGTACTCCATCTCTCCACAACCACCGAGACTGAGATACTGGAGTTGTCCTAGACTTTTTGCCATAAACACTGTAAAAAGGTTTCTCAAATGTGGGCACTCCTCAACCATCAAGGGCTTCATATAGTGAAGCAGCCTCTCTGACATAAATGAGGGAATCACATTCATTAGGTTGTGACACTGCTTCACCTTGAGGACCTTTAGACAACAAAAGGACTCCACAGGGATTTTATTGTTCCATAGTTCTTCTTGTTGAACTCGCTCGATGTGTAGCTCTTCTAACTTTGGAAATGCAAGCTACAAGTGTATAGAGATAAATCAAAAATACCTAAAATAAATTAGGGCCAAATCACAAAAAAAAAATTAAAGAAATATAACAAATCAGATAAATCAGGATATGATACCTTCTTGCCAAATAGAGGATATAAACCATCACCAGCACAATTCTCTGAACTAAAACAAATCAAACTCTTAAGATCACCAAGCTTGAGTTTGGTTAAATGACAGAACTCAAATGTCTCTGTGGTTTTCCCTTTTCCTTCTTTTGTCACAATTATGTCCCGCAAGTTATTGCAACAGGAAATATCAAGCACTACGAGTTCATGAAGAGTTTTGGCCGTGGTACTTGAGAAGAGATATGACAAACTATGACAACGTCTGACGTTCACTTCCATCAGACTAGGAAATGTCAAGGTTACTTCGTAGTCACGCTTCAAAATGTCTGTCAGCCTTGGTAGATTCAACATCTTCATTTTATTTAATGCAGAGAGTTCCAATGGCTTTTGCCTTTCCTTAGAGTCGAGGCTTACCAATTCAAGTAATGCTTCCAAGGAGGGACACCCAACCACCTCAATTTTACTTAGGCTCTGCAACCTATCCATTGAATTTGATGGAAAGACATGTGACAAATTGTCACAAAGTTCAACAGTGAGTGATGCAAGTTTGCAAAAGGACTGTCTGTGGAGTTGATTGTGCCATATCCTCTTTAGTTGGCACATGGACAAAAGCTTCAATTCCTCCAAGCTTGGAAAAAGGACCTGCGTACGAACCTCATAGATGTTGAATAACTGAAATATCTAGTACGGAATTTATTATGCCGATAATTTAGGGACATCTTTGGGAATGAATAACATTATGAGTTAGTTCTTGCACCGTGAATTGCTAAACTTTTGGTATAGAATAATGATCTAGTTTATAAGAAATTGCTTCACTAACCAGAACTAGAAGAATGTTGAATAAAAAAAATAAAAAATAAAAAATAAAAACTATAGATGCTAAATTGCCTTTTCAATCAATGTTAGAATGGTTTTAATTCTACCTATATAAGAACCTAAGATACCCCTTTCTCGTCATAAAAAGATTAATTTATGTGGAGAGCTAGTCATGTAGCCAAGAAAAAGGGGTTACTTCATTCAATAAATCATTTTGGCCGAGCATTATGCTTTTGCAATTTGGGTCACATTATAAACATAATTTTAAGATAATTTAAAAAAGGTTAAGGTTTCCCATATTTTTATAATAGTATCCAAGCAATAGTGAACAAATGAATACTAAATGTATTTCTAACAAATACTTTCATGAGTATTTTATTACAAAAAATAAATAAATTTGAACATGCGCAGCGCACATAATTTTTATTATTAATATCAGAAAAATGGTTAGAATGTATTTTTGCAGTAGATTTGATCACAATGGAAGGTCAATAATACAACCTGGGGTAAGGAAAACAAATTGGCCTATTGAATATTATATTGGATTTCTTATTTATTAGTCACATAATAGTCCATCAATTAACATATAAGAGCATAAAAAGATTTATATAATGGAAGTTTATTTAGAGCCACATTTCCACAAAGAATAATCAAATTCGAATAAATTGAATGCCTTTGAACACAAAACACTAAACAAAACATATGTTAGTAGACAATTTTAGTCATTTGGTGACAAATGCATATAAATTTGTTAAAATTACACAAAATCTCTTGATTGAACTCTTATTGGAAGTAGCTCTTCTAATTTGGGAAACACAACCTATAGAAGCATCACCTGGCTAAAGTCAACATGACTGGCATTGAAGCAAACTTGATCATGTATCCAATGCGTCATAAAGAAGAAAGGAAATCACATGAGCAAAGATACAGCTGAGATAAAGGAAAGAGGAAAACCTTATCGTCAAATAAAGAATATGGACCTTCATTGGAACCAGCAGATCCCTCATTTATCATCTCCACTCTTGGCTTCTGTTGCCTCAGTATGAATGCCTTGAGTTCAGTGCACTCCAGAATTGAGATATTTCTTAGGGAGGGAAACTCAAATGCACAACTTCTTGAGCTGAAACTAATCAAGCTCTTAAGAGAACAAAGCTTCAATGTTTGTAAACAAGAGAACTTCATTGCCTTCGACTTTTGCTCTTCACTTTCGTCAATGGCAACTACTTCCTGCATCTTATTGCAATCAAAAACATATAGCATCTCAAGTTTATCAAAAGTCCTGGATGTATCATATGTGAAGAGATATCTCAGACTGTGGCAGTTGCACAAGATAACGGTAGTCAGACTAGGAAGACTCAAAGTTGCTCGGGAGCTACTTGTTACTAACGCATCTAGCCTCGGCAGGTCCCACAGCTTCACTTTGTTTAAGTTTAAGAAGACCAGACTTTTTGGCCTTTTCTTAGTATTGACAGCAACATGTTCGATTGATGATTCCAAAGAGGTACGGTTGACCACCTCAATCATTTCCAGGCTTTGGAACACCTCTATCCTATTTGATGGAAAAATATGAGACAAATTTTCACAATCTCGAATTGTGATGAATGCTAGTTTGCGGAATGATTCTTCAGAAAGTTCATTGTGCCATATCTTCATCAACCCACACGACACGAGGGTCAACTTCTCCAAGCTCAGAAAAAGAACCTGTATGCAACGACCATATGTTAGTTTCTCGACCAAGAACTTCTAAAAATCGTGATTTGGACGAAGTTGGTTTACCCATGATACGTGCTCTGTAATATATTCTCAAAAATGAAGTTGGTTTACCCATGATTCGTGCTCTATAATACTTTCTCAAGAATGAAGTTGGTTACCCGAGTTTATACCATTGTCATAGAAAAACAATAGATGCATGGTGCAGCAGGATTTTTAAAGGACATGCTGACAAACAGAGTTTTCAACAGCTTAATCGGAATAAGATTACTGTTACCAAGAATAATTTCTAGGATCAACACAAAATAGAAAATTCCACACATGTATTGAAAATAATTTCTAGGATATACATAAAATAGAAAATTCCGGACATATTTAAGCACATTTAGATTGAAGAAAAATGTAGCTCTAAACAAATTGATCTATTGAATATTATATTTAGTTTTTTATTTGGGAGTCACGTAATAATCCAGCAATTAACATATAAGAGTACAGAAAAATTTATATAACGGAAGTTTGTTTAGAGCCACATTTCCACAAAAGATAAAATTGAAGATAATTCTAAAATCAATACTTTAATGTGTTTATAATTTAAAATCTAAATAATCAAATTTGAGTAAACTTAATACCTTTTAACACAAAACATTAAATGAAACAAATGTTACTAATAAATTTTTTCGTTTGGTTGATAAACGCATATTACTTTGTTAAAATTATACATAATCTCTTGATTGAATTCTGGTTAGACGTAGCTGTTTTAATTTGGGAATATAACCTACAGAGGCATCACCTAGCTAAAGTCACAACGACTGGCGTTGAAGCAAAGTTGCTTATTTATCTAGAGCAACACAAAGAAGGAAGCAAATCACATGAACAACGATCCAGTCGAGATAAAGGAAAGAGGAAAACCTTATCGTCAAATAAAGAATATGGACCTTCATTGGAACCAGCAGTTCCCTCATTCATCATCTCCACTCTTGGCACTGCAGCCTTAGTATGAATGCCTTGAGTTTAGTGCACTCCAGAATTGAGAGGTTTGTGAGGGAGGGAAACTCAAATGCACAACTTCCTGAGCTGAAACTAATCGAGCTCTTAAGGGAACAAAGCTTCAATGTTTGTAAACGAGAGAACTTCATTGCCTTCAACTTTCGCTCTTCACTTTCTTCCATGGCAACTACTTCCTGCATCTTATTGCAATCAGAAAGATCCAGCATCTCAAGTTTATCAAGAGTCCTGGATATATCATATGTGAAGAGATATCTCATACTGTGGCAATTGTGCAAGCTAACGGTAGTTAGACTAGGAAGACTCAACGTTGCTTGGGAGCTACTTGTTACTAATGCATCCAGCCTCGACAGGTCCCACAACTTCACTTTGTTTAATTTTAAGAAGACCAGACGTTGTGGCCTTTTCTTAGTATTGACAGCAACATGTTCTATTAATGATTCCAAAGAGGGACAGTTGGCCACCTCAATCATTTTCAGGCTCTAGAACACCTCTATCATATTTGATGGAAAAATATGAGACAAATTTTCACAATCTTGGATTGTGATGAATGCTAGTTTGTGGAATGATTCTTTAGAAAGTTCACTGTGCCATATCTTCATCAACCCACACGACACGACGGTCAACTCCTCCAAGCTCGGAAAAAGAATCTGTATGAAACGACCATATGTTAGTTTCTCAACCAAGAACTCCTAAAAATCCTGACTTGGACGAGGTTGGTTACCCATGATAATATGTTCAATAATATATTCTCAAGAATGGAGTTGGTTACTTGAGGTTACCATCGTCATAGAAAAATAACAAATGCATGCAGTAGCAAGAGGCTTTAAAGAACATGCAGATGGAGTTTTCAATTGCTTCATTGGCCATAAGACTACAGTTACCAAGAATAATTTCTACGATAAACATATAATAGGAAATTCAAGAGATATTTACGCACATTTTGATTGAAGAGTATATGCAAGGACAAGCTAGAGTTGACACCACCAAGTGCTTGTTGTAAACCTGTATTAGTTGTCATTGTCTGTTGCTTTCCTTCGAATGAAGAGAATGTTATCATTTTGGGGCATTCAGATATCCTCAATCTTGTTAAGGTTGGACAGTGAATACGGTGTGTTCCATGAGAGAATGTTCTAAGATTTGGCAATTCCTCAAGAGATAAGGAGGATAATAGAGGGAACTCTAAAGTGTGCACAGATGCAACTTTCTTTGATTCTTCTTCTTGCATATCCATAATTTCCTCCAATAGTTTACATCTCGCTATTTTTATTTCTTTTATTTGTTGGAGTGCTTTAGCCATGGAAGAAGAAAAAATAAACCTCAAGTTTTCACAGCCTTGCACCTTCAGTACTCTTAAGTTTCGGAAACACAACGCTGTTCTTGGATTCTTGTTCCATTTGACCTCTCTTACCTTGGTAAGTCACTCAAGATTAATGTGATCAGTCGTGATAGAATCTCAACATCCCCACTAGTTGTCAGTCCTTCAAGGTCAAATAGTTTTCTTATAACCTGACATCTTTCAATGATAATGGCTTCCAAATTCTGTAGCTTTATTACCAAATTGGATGGAAAGATGCCCATGAGGAACGCGCAATCCTCGACCTTCAAAAATTTTAGGTTGCTGACATCTGAAGGAAATTGAGAGTTTCATATCTCTTTCAATTTGGGAAGTTCAGATAGTGTCAAGGACTCCAACCAGGGCAATGAAACCTTAAAAAGGAGAATCATGTTATGAAGGCATATGCGTCGATTTTTCTTTAACCGCAAGGAGTGGATAACACCACATTATCTCACAATGCTTATAACGAAAAGCCATGAACACGTGCTGTTTGTGAAATATTAATAAAGGAAATAATCTCACATGATAGATTTGAAGATGACGGAAAAGAAAAAGGCCGGGTAGTGATTTTTGAATTTTACCTTTTACTTCTTTAAATTTTATCAACTTTTATACTGGACTTATCATTTATTTTCGTATTTTGTGGTTTGTAAATTTTACAAATTAATGGCATAGACTCAATTAATTATTGTTAGTCATTAATCGTGGTCTTATATAATATTTCAAACGACTATGCAAAAAAAGAATCTCAATTATTTACACCAAATGGTCATGAACTAACAACATATTAAGTTTTTTTTTTTTTTAGTCAGTAACAACATATTAAGTTAAAGAAAGACATAGATCAACATTAAAGATAACAGTGACCATTATTTAAAGGGCTTGTAATTGACAAACCGATAAAACTATACTTATAATTGATTAAAAGGTGTAATTTGAGTCTGGCATTGTTCTTCAAAGTATTCCCCAAAAAAAAAAAAAGCCTTATCAAAAGATTGAAAGTAAAAAGTAACTATAAATTTATGAAGTAGTCAGAAAGATTTGTTCTCCCCGTGCATAACATGAGCTAAAATTCTAGTATGTCTGTAATGCAGAATGGATGACTTATCGAACCGAAGTTAAAAAGGGGAACATCAATTTAAGAACATGGTTAGCCATAAGATCCATGACGCAGCAACAAAATATGGGCATTAAAGTCAATTACAGCAATGGGTTTAATTCTAACTTTATAAGAACCTAAGATACGCCCTTTCTCGTCATGAAAAGATTAATTTATGTGGAGAGTTAGTCATGTAGCCAAGAAAAAGAGTTACTTAATCTAATAAATGATTTTAGTCGAGCATCATGCTTTTGCGATTTGGGTCACACGATAAAAATAATCTGAAAAAGGGTTTCCATTTTTATATTTAAATTGACAGAACAGTTAAAGCAATTGCTAAATCAAATCGATAGTGCACAGATGAATGTTAGATGTGTTTCTAATTAATATTCTCAAGCAATATTTTATTACAAAAGAGAAATTTTTAAAGATGGGACAGCGCACATAAATTCTACCAATAATATTAGAAAAGTTGTTTGAACAAAGATTAGTGGTAGATTTGATCACAATAAAAAGTTCAATAGCTTACACGAATTAGAAAAAAAAATTAATTATTCCCTAACATCTCATTTATGTACCAAAGTTACAGAAACAATTTGAACTATCGAATATTATAATTGATTTCTCATTTGTAATCACATAATAGTTCCATCATTTAACAAATAAGAGCATGATGGAACTTTTTTTGGAACCACAATTCCACGTAGGTCCATTCACCGGTAGAAGAACCGTCTAAGTGCCAAAACTTAGTACGGAGAGACACTTAAGTGCCATAATTTCGAAAATGTACACGTAAATACCAGTTTCAGAGTAAAATGGAACACTTAAGTGCCACTCCGGCCAAAATAGATCAAATTGCTAACGTGGCAATTTTCCAGCAAGTTAGGTGCAAAATAGCGTCGTTTTGCTCGCTGATGTGGCGACAAATTGCAAAAACAACGTCATTTTGTGTCTAATGTGTAAATAATTAATATAAAAATTAATTAAGTTTAATTTAAACTTATTTATTTAAATATTTTAAAAATTTAAAAAACTTAAAATTAAAAACCTAAAAAATAAAAAACCTAAATTAAAAAAAAAATAGGGGGGAGCCAAAGGGGCGGTTGAGGGCTGAGCCCTCGCCACCGCCCTCTTCGTCGCCGCCGGGAAAGGCCGGCAACGAAGGGGGAGGGTCAACCGGGGTCGCTGGCCCTTGGCCGACCGGTGGCAAGGGCTTGCGGGTCCTCACCGCTGGCCGGCCCGGCGGCGTCGCCAACCCCGGCCGGGCCCGGCGATCCCGGCCGATGCTCTCCCCACCGTCGCCGGCCCTTCCCGGCTTCGACGAGGGCTCACGGCCCTTGCCACCGTTCAGCCGGGGGTCGGCGACCCCGGTCGACCCTTCCCCCTCCATTGCCGGCCCTTCCGGCAGCGGCGGGGGGCGGCGGAGGCGGCGAGGGCTCAGCCCTCAGTCGCCCCCTTTAGCTCCCCCATTTTTTTTTTTTTTTTAAAAAAATTGTTAGGTTTTTTATTTTTAGGTTTTTTAATTTTAAGTTTTTAATTTTTTTAGGTTTTTGAATATTAAGTTTTTAGAATATTTTAAGTAAAATAAGTTTAAATTTAATTTAAGTAATTTTTATATTAATTATTTACACATCGAGACACAAAATGATGCCGTTTTTGCAATTTGTCACCATGTCGGCGAACAAAGCGACGCCGTTTTGCATCCAACTCGATGGAAAATTGTCACGTCGGTAATGTGGCTGGATTTTGGTCGGAGTGACACTTAAGTGTTCTACTTTATTCCGAAACTGGCACTTAAGTGTACTTTTATGAAGTTATGGCATTTAAGTGTCCCTCCATGCCAAGTTTTGGCACTCCAGGTGTCCTAAACTCATTCTCTACCACAACTCTTTACAATCATTGAGGGAAGAAAAAAGCAACTTATTCATCTCAACTATTTTAACGGTGATGTACCTGCGATTGAATTTGTAAATTTATAATTAGTTAAATTAGATGTTATATGACGCATGGTCACTGTAGTTAAATTCACCCATTGAAATTTTATGTAGTTCTTTCTTTCACTTTAATCAACCGGATGCAATAGATTTGTACATATGTCCATTCATTATTAAATAAAGGCCATAAAAATTATATAGGTCGTATATACTTCTTTCAACTTATGAATATATCTATAAACGTTGTGTATGCATATTCAATTTTATCATTAAGCAATGATAAAGTTCTAGATTATTTAAAAGTTCTATACATCGTATGGTGCTTCTTTAACTATGTTGATAACATAACACAAATAAAGTGAGATTTGATTAAATGCCGTATAATTGTTTTTATGTATTCATGCATCGCATATCGCGTAGCAATTCCATTTTGCAAAATTAAGTTATTGTTTGTCTAAATTATTCTGGAAAACAAAATCTCAACAACAAATTATTTATCCAATTTTTTTACGTCCTATTTTATTCTCACATGTCCATGCACAAAACCTCTATATATATATGTATACTCGTCAAAGAAATTGTTCAAATGGTCCGTGGTTTTACAGAAACTCGTCATCTTCGGCAAATTTCGTAATGTCAGTCTACGCAAATTGCTTGACTCCACTTCAATAGCATCAACTATTTCATCTCCGTTTTCATCTGCCTCGGCTTCTGCGACAATTTGCTGCATCAGGTGGCATTTGCTTATTTCAATCTCTTCGAGCTTTGAAATTGTTCTCTTCATGGACAAAGGAAACAAATGTTTAATGCCACCACAGTCATCCACTTTCACAATATTTAATTTGCTAAAGGATCCTGGGTCAAGACACCCGCGACAAATCTTCTCCAAGTTGTTCAGATTCTTGAGAAACAAGGATTCCAATCTCGTAAATGCAGCGCGATGGACATTCTCTATGGAATGAACAACATAATGAAATGAGGGGCTATTTTGTACGTGAAGATGCTTCAATTTTTGAAATCCTTCAATGCACAAATTGTGAATGCTATTGATGCCATCTTGTAATCCATCCAAGTGGAGATCTTGCGTTTTTTGCAAACATTTCTGCACCCACTCTTCAAGAAGAAGATTGTCTGAATCCAGCTCGAGCTTTAAAGTTCTGGGTTCTTTGTATTCGCCGGACCAATCCCAAACGTCCCCAATTTGAATTTGATGATTGTTTAGTTTCCCAAATGGCAGGTCTCTTGGGAGATTGGCAGAATGAGGAATGGCAATGGACAGACTGCTCATGTTCTTCATGCTCTCCAACTCAGCTAGGCCGGCATTGCTTCGTGGTATTTCATCCTCGGCCTCCCACTGATCAAAACTGCCTTCCATTTTCAGTTCTTGTAAATTAACCAAGCCTCTGAGCACGCCAGGTTCAATAACTTCAAGCTCGGTACACCCCGTCAAGTCTAAAAAATCTCAATTCACTTAATCCACCTATTTGTTTGGGCAGCCGAGCAATTGTAGAGTTAAAGAAGCTTAGGAACTGCAACCCTTTCAGCTTTCCAAGAATAGTCAGATCCTCCAGATAGCAATAATCAAGATTTAGTGACTTGAGGTTTTCAAGGAACTCAATCGATGAAGGCAAAGAGGTGAAAGAAAAGCCAGTCAAGTCCAAGACTTGGAGCTTCTCCGTAGATTCGAAAAATGACTCGTGAATTTTGAGAGACGAGTCGCCTTCGTATAACAGAAGCATCCTCAAGTTTGGGCAGTGCAATTTTTTAGGGAGCTCATCAATGCCAACCCAAGGGAAGGATATTGTGGTGCATTTACTCAGCTCATCTTTTGACCATTCTTTAAACCCGTAATCCTTCCTCCCGACCAAGGCACTCCAATCCCTGGAGGCAATAGAGATGGCCACATCAACAAATATGTCATGCATTTTGAACTCTACCATGTCATGCGTTTCAAACCATTCCATGTCATCACTACCTAGTAGCAACTAAGAGTCTTGCAGACTATGTATATCCATAATCAACCTATCTCTATTTTCTTCGAGTGACCCACTGTATTTTGTAAATAAACCCAAACCCATGCAACAGACAAGGGAATGCCCCACAAAAAGTCTTCCAGAGTTTAGAGCATAAAACAAGGACAATGATTTGATCCTCTCATCTTTTAAGTCATTGTAACTTAGTTCCACTAGTGATCCTACATTCGACGGCAAAAGAACAGCCCAAGTGCCATAACTTGGCATGGGGGGACACTTAAGTGCCATAACTTCAAAATGGTACACTTAAGTGTCACTTTCTTTTTCTAGTGGGACACTTAAGTGCCAACTCCGGCGACCCTTGCCGGAAATCATACATGGCAATATATTATTATTATTTTTTGCCTACGTGGCTTGCCGGAGAGCTGAGTCGGCTGTAACTCATCAGAAATGATGTCATCTGCATAATAAAAGCCCCAAATCTTCCAAAAACGACATCGTCTCCCCAAATGCCCCAAATCTAAAACCCTAAATCGGCCAAAATCCCTATTGAAGTGCTCGAATCCAAGTCTCGAACCCTAATTTTCATTTGCCCAAAATTCCTTCGTCAAATCTTGGAAATGGAGAGCATGACTCACAGCAGCGCCTCAATTTCCTCTCATCGAAGCGAAAGAGAAGGCCAACGTTTCTGTTTTTGTGGGTTACCGAGTCCAAGAAGAACATCGTGGACTCAAATCAATCATGAGAGAAGATTTTATGGATGCGCCTGATATAAAGAAGCGTCGAAGTGCAAATACTTCAAATGGATTGATGCGGAGTTCTTTGACCGAGCCACAGAGGTGATATTGGATCTACTTCATAAAAGACAGCAATCTCCATCTGTGTTCGTGGACGACTTGGATCTACTTCAATGCAAGCTTAAGCGTCTTCAGTTAAACTTTTCAAGAATGAAGTCTCAATGCAAGCTTAAGCGTCTTCAGTTAAACTTTTCAAGAATGAAATCTCAATGCATGCTCAAGCATCTTCAACTAAACATTTCAAGAATGAAGTTTCAATGATGAAAATTGAACGAAAGTGTTACCAAGTGTGTATTATGGTGTTGTTTTGTTGTCTATTATACTTTATGATGAAATGTAAAGTACTTGAAAATGAGAAAAAGTTTCTCCAACTGCCATAGTTAAAAATGGTGTTGTTCTGGATTAAAGTAGGCTTTTTTCTTTTTGAAAGATGCGAAGAAGTTTGTGTTGTTCCACAAGATCATTGTGGCTTTGTTGTTGTTTGTGCTGTCGTATGGAGTTGCCATAAGTTTACCATCATCTTCTCTATTTTGATGCAGAATCATCTTCTCTGTTTTGATGCAGACCAACATATACACAAAACAAACATGAGTGATTCCCTGAGTGCCATAAGTTGTATTTAGTAATCACTTAAGTGCTAGTCGCGATGAAAAAAGTATCACTTAAGTGTCAAGTGATTAAAGTGATCAGTTAAGTGTCACTTGTAGTTAAAAGTGAACAGTTAAGTGCCAAGTTTTTTAGAATATGATCAGTTAAGTGCCAATTTTTTTGTGGGTTTTCTCTAAAAATTGCGTTAGCCACCAGCACGGCTGCACCACCAACCATCACCACTAGCCACACTACACACTAGGCGCTCCAGCCACCACCATGTTGGTGGTGTTGCTGCACAAGGTACTAGTGCAAGCTGAGCCTTGCACTAGCTTGCACCAGTACACATGGTGTAAGATGTGCAAACTGCACACTTGTACCAGGTGTAGGTGTAGCTGCTTAAGCCTATAACCCCCACCACAAACCCATAATCACCAAGCATCACCACCAGCCACACCAGCACCCCAGCCGCCACATTAGCACCCCAATAACAAACTCACTACCACCAAACATCACCATCCACCACCACCAAATACACCAGCACTCCAGCTATCACCATAGAACACCAACAGCAGCAGCAATAGCAGCAAGTAAAAGCAGAATCCATGATAAACAACAACATAAATTGACAAGTAGCGCAAAATCATTTCATTGATATTGAAATTAAGTCTGACAACATCAATGAATGATAAACTAAAGCAAAAAAAAAAGATAACCATCCATAGCAAGTTTGACAACATCAATGTTTACATAATTGTTTTGACTCATAAGCTCCACAAATCCTATCACATCTCATCTCATCAATCAATATGCACGACACCCCCCGTTCATGCTCTTTTCGATGGGCCTTTCACTTGATTCATAATTTTGGCACTCTTTCTAACTAGATGTGCAATTTCTTCAACCTTCTCAGTATCCACTGACTCAGATGGAGCTACAAATGTCCTAGGCCGAATTGAATCAAAAGGAGTTGGAGTTGGAGCTCGAGCTGGAGCTAGAGTTGGAGCTGGAGCTGGGTTCTTTCTCTTCTTTTTTGTTAGCACAGTTGATGTTTTCTTTTTTGTTAGTGTAGCCGTTGATTCTTGAGTTGGGCTTGAGATAAGAACCTCTGAACTTCTCCCAAGCTACAAAAAAAACAATAAATTGTTAGCAAAAGTCTACATCATAAATTAAATTAAATGCAGTCAATAAAACTTACATTGAGAATAACTGTTCCAGTACGCTCATCTGTATAAAAACCATAGCCATATTATCTTAACATCTTCCCAAGTGCCCCTCTTGTTTGAATAGGGACGTCACTTTCAAGAACTTATGATTTGTTGCCCATTTTTCTTGCTTTCTTGGGCCCTTCGGCTACAGCCGGGGTTTCTTCAACCAATTCTTTAGATGGGCGTCTTCTAGATGGCCTTTGTGTAGCTGCCCCTTCACCTGGCCTTGTTTTAGTTGTCCTTTTGTGTAGCCCTTCAACTTCAGTGACACCTCCTTCTGTTGGGCCTTCTGGTGGTACTGGTGGTGGTACTTGTGGTGCCTCTTACAGTGATTCTTCTAGTGGCCCCTGTGATGATCCTTCAGTTGGTCTTTGAGTTCTAACTTGCTTTTTTCAAACCTGAGAAAGAGGCGAAAAGATACCATAAATATAATATCGAGACATATAATAATATAAAGAAAATGAAAAACTAAATACAAATGGTTGAATTTACCACTGGGTATTTCGCCATCGCTATTGAAGAATATCGTCATTTGCCACCGGCCGTGATTTGCTTGGGCTAATCCTTGATTGGCCCCGATCTTTGCTTAGGCCAATCCTTCACCTGGCTGTCTTCTACCTTGCCTTCTTCGAACAGGTTGTTCAGTTTCATGACTTACTAAGGTTCTTCTTGTGACCTAACAAACACATTACATACAAGGCCAAATAGGATTTTATGTACATTTTTATGATAAACGACAAAGTAACATAAACATAAAATAAATTTCATGACTTACCGGGGTTCTACTTGTTGACTGAAGAACAGTCGACTCACTTGGCCCTACTGTGTGCATTTCTTTAATTGTCTTTTCACTAGGCTCTTCACATTGCCTCAACGGTTGTTGTTGCTTCTTCAATTGACAACCTTTAATACTGTGGCTTACTAGGCGACAATAAGAGCATGTTATCTTTGCACCCTACCTGCTCATTCTTTGCTGACGCGAGACCTCTCCCTCCGCCATTCTTTGTCTTCGTTTTGTCCTTCCAATTTTCTTTTTCAGTGGCAAAGGTTAAGGTGCTTCATGATCCGTGGGCTCCCAAAACTTGCTACTTTTAATTGGCTGCATCATGAACTGATAGGAAGCAATATATTTTGATTTATGGTATCAATTATCGATGTAATCATTTGTATTGTTGCCCTTCAACTGGATGGCACATATGGCATGTGCACATGAAATTCCACTTACTTGCCATGCTCTACATGAACACTTCCTACTTCCTAAATTGACAACATACTTATCTGCACCCTTTATTATCTCATATCCGTCATCTCCATTCCAAATGAGATGACAATGCCTACTTGCAGCCAAGTTCTCATCCAATTTCTTGGCAATCCTAGGACCATATTGTCTTGTCCACTTTGCAGCCTCATCTCTTTGTTTCTGCAACCAAGTCATAACTGCAGCTCGTATATCTTCAAGCATTGAGATGACTGGTTTGCATCTAGCATCTATTATCTTCGAATAAAATACTTCACAAATGTTGTTGTTGACGTTATCGCACTTGAACTCCTCACTAAAGAATGCCCTGCACCAATGCTTTGGTTCTAGTTGAAATAGGGTAGCACAACCTTCCTTTGTCAACTGAAGCAGTCCTTCTTTGGCTATTCTAAAGTCAGCCATGTTTACACTCTTTGCTAATTGCCAAAATTGCAATTGCAGCTTATCCCCTTTATAGGTCTTTGCCCAATTTCTGTATATGTGTTGCACACACATTCGATGTTCAGCATGGGGCAACAACTCGGCTACTACTGGAACCAATCCCTGCAATAATTCAAAGTAAGAAATACTAGAGCAAATTATATGTTCATATTACAAAGCAAACTATTGACTAAATTTTTCAAAAAGTAAGCATTACCTTTTGTTGGTCGCTCATGAATGCCCACCCTTCCCCGTTTGTTATCTCCAAGTCAGCCATCAGATTTTTCAAGAACCATGACCAATTGTCTTTGTTCTCAATCTTTACAATAGCCCAAGCTAGTGGGAACATTTGGTTATTCGCATCTCTTCCAATCGTTGCCAACAATTCTCCCTTGCACAAGCCCTTCAAGAAACAGCCATCCAATCCTATAATCCATTTACAACCAGCTAAAAATCCTCGTCTGCATGCATCAAAGCACACATAGAACTTATCGAACTTGGTCTCATGATCAGGAAGAGGTCTCTCAATCACCTCTACATACACTCTACTTGTAGGGTTTTGCAACCTACACTCCTAAGCATACTCCCACACCTGTCCATATTTCTTAGCATACTAACCAATAAGTATCTTTATCACCTTTTGCTTTGCTCTTTTGCACTAATTCCTAGATACATTGATGCCTACACGCTCCTTCACCAGCATCCTAAAGTTAGTAATTTTTATCTCGAGCATTAGCTTGATCAGATCGAAGAAGTGCTTGGACAATCATGCACTTGTTACCCTTTTGTTTTGAAAATTAATGGAACAAGTGTGTTCCCCTTGGTACGCTCTAATCTGAAAAGACCCACTCTTCTTAACAAACGCACCGTAAATCTTCCATGGACAGTTTTGTTACGAACACCTAGCTCTTACAAATTTCTTGGTATTTCTAATGAAATCAATATTTCTTTATGTAGTAATGGAGTTCTTCAGTATAGCTTTCCTAAATTGTATTGCATCATGGAATTTCATACCTACTGACAAAGTAGGAGAGGCAACATATGGATCATAGGAAGGAAACTTACTTTTCCTTCTACGCACAGCTCGTTGATCTTCTTCAACTTCATCCTGGGAAGTTGAGATGTCGATGCTTTCTTCATAATCTGTCTCCAAGACCTGGCTAGCAACACCAACATCTGCAGGGCCTTCGTCTCTGTTTGGATGTTCATTAGCTACATGCAAAGTTGCAAATCTATCTAACAAAAAGTCCATTTGTTTTTTCCTTGACTGTGTAAGCTCCTCATCGTCGGCGTAACTTAAGATTAATAAATTTTCAGCTTCAGCAGCCAACCCTTCATCGTCATCATCATCATCACCGTCACTGGATTCAGTTACTTCCCAATCTAATTCGGTGATGGTGACATCACCCATGTCACAATCGCTTTGGTGAACAGCATTTGCGCCCCTCTCCTCCCCATCATGTCCATCATGCCCTACTTCATCCCTAACCTTAGTACTAGCTTGAATACCATCTCCTCCTCCTCCTTCTCCTACTTGGGTGTTATCTCTGTCATCATCTTCGTCCTCACTATCACTATTGTTTTCAACAAATACTTTCACCTCTTCGCCATGAAGATAGTGATATAAGACATCCCTAAAACCATTATCATCTTCCAAAACTCTCAAACCATCTCTCAAGCCTTTCCTAGGAACACAGTACAGTAACTTTTGTACTCTACAAGGCAAAAATGTCACTATATGCCTAACAAATCCAATATAAGATGCCTTCTTTATATCTACAAAGATAGTACACTCATTCCCCCCCTCATACTCCCACTCATCCTCCTTAATCACAAAATCTCCACCGTAGTAAAAGATGACATCAACATAGTCTTTATGCGCCATTTCTGCAACAAAAGAGGACAAATATACAATTAACTTGTGGGACCACATTCACAAATGACAAACAATTGCAAGTGGAGGTCCCTACACTCTTTATTAAAGAAAAGAAAAGAAAAGAAGAAAGAGAGAGGGAAGATGCGGTCAGACGACAGCTGCAGCTTGAAAAGAGGCCTCAGGACAAGGACAAATAAAGATGGGATCCGACAACTGCTTTGATTATGCCGTTGCATTCTTTTAAAATATGGAGAGATTCCTCAGCATGGGTCCTCAACAATGCAGTTTATTAAAAAAATATCCAGAAGTCCCCATCCCACAACCTTCGATTCGAACATGCCCAAAGTCCAATACTCTAAACCCTAACAATCACCAATTACCATCGCACATTTCACATCCGACCACTATAAATTACTTTCGCACATCACAATTCAACACCCTGAATGAATCACACATCATAGTGGATGAGGAGACGTCGAGCCCTACATCGAGCCCTACACCGAGCCTACATTTCAAGGCCGCTCCTAAACTATCAATTCGAACCCCCCAATAGGATTGTTGCACCACATCTGAGCCATAAATCTCACACCAAGCCTGAGCTTTCCCAGCCGACCCCCAAATTTCAAGTTTGAGCCCTAATAAACGAGTCGGAGCCCTAATTTCACCACATGGGAGAGGAAGAAGAGAAAAAACCTGAGCAAATTGACGACGGCGAGCGATGACGGCGAGCGACAACGACGAGTGATGACAGCGAGCGATCACCTGCGAATAGTGAGCTGTGAACGGTGATGGATGGAGAGAACGTCAGACCTGGTGTGAATTGACGAAAGGTTAAAATCCAAATAAGCAAAACGACGTCGTTTAACACTAAGGAAAAACGGCGTCGTTTAGTTTGGCCAAATGCATAGTGGATGGGGTGACGTCATTTTCCTCCTCCACGTGTGCTTTTTTTTTTTTTTTTTTTTTTAAAAAAAAATTTGCCACATTGGTTAAGCATGTCGCCGGAAAATGCCACGTCTGCATTTTGGCCGGTTTTTGGCCGGATTGGCACTTAAGTGTTCCATTTTACTCCGATAATGGCACTTAAGTGTACCATTTTAAAGTTATGGCACTTAAGTGTCCCTCCGTGCCAAGTTATAGCACTCCAGGTGTCCCAACCTCTACATCCGACATATCTATATGGGTCGAAGCAACCCTCCATGCAGCCAAATTTCCGTCCTTCAACCTTTTGACAACGAAACAATCAAAAGTGGCAAGCCTCCACATTTCTTGACCACTCCTTCCACCCAGGGTTCAAACTCAAGATCGTTAACTCTGTCCCCCAATGTCCTCTCAAAAAGTCTTTGGGCTTCTCCATACTTTAACAAATTGAGTTGGATTTCTTGGTCAAAGCTCATGTCATCATGCAAAACATCTCGATTTCTAGATGATATTAATAACTTGCTATCTCTTACTTTATTAAAATTTTTGCAAGGGATTCCAACATCTTTCAACTCTAGTTTCTTCCACAAATTATCTAAGATTATGAGAATTTTTTTTTTTTTTTTTGCGATCACGCTCTAACCTCTCACGCAAACAATTGGCTCTCCCATGAGTGGTTTCCACTTTCTTTAGCTTAAGGCCTAGCTCTTCTGCGATTTCTCCCTGGATTGTTTTTAAATCTGGATTGCGTGATACATATGCAATGACAAATACATCAAATAGCTTCTCTTTCTTGACTCGCCTTTCAACATCCTCCAAAAGCTTGGACTTGCCAACACTAGCTGGTCCATACACCCCAACCACACAGATCTTATCATCAGTTATAGCCTTCATTACATCCTCTGTGACTAAAGCCCTCGACTCCAGGACATCTTCTATCTTGTCAATAGATCTTGTAGCAGAAGTGGTAGCAGTGACAATTCCTTTCGGGAGATTCTCATAATAGACCTTCTAGAAGTTGCTATTTGCAATATCATGGAGTTCCTGAATGACTCGAGTCATCTTCTTCACCTTCCAGCCAATTGGATTGCGCACTATGGGATTGGGAAGCCAACCACAGAAGCAAGCAATTTTTGCACTTTCACCTTGTTGTAACAAATTTTGCGCTTCATTAGCCTTATTCTCCACGCTATCCAACCATTTCTCAATATTAGTGTATATAGGTTTTCCGTCATTGAAGGCTTCATCGACGGAGCTCTGCACTCTTTTCCTCGCATTCTTCAGCTTTTCGACTCCATTTTTGAGATCTTAGATGTAGCTATTGTAGCACAACACATCCAAATTGGCGTCCAATGGGAGCAAATAGATATTCACCTACTTTCGACACTAGATTCGATGTAGCAGAGGTAGCAAATGCCTCGGCCATAATTTCTTCTTTAATGTCGAGAAATTCCTTTTGCCCCCCTCTTTTGTTTCTTTTCTTGTTCCCTCCTATGATTAATTTGTTCAAACTAATCTGTGCAAAGGAAACTGAACAGAGAACAGAACTTATCACTCGCAATGCACGAAAAGCAAGGAAGAGCAAAGTGATAAAGCAATGTGAGCAACGAACGAAGCAAGTTTTTCTCTCGTTATGTCGAGCTTCATCTACCTCAAATGGCAGTTTTCTCTTTAAACCTAATCCTCATTCCTCTTAACAAACACCATCAGTTCTTTACAGTATTTCAACCTACCTTGTACATCGGTTTTCTTGACTTGGCAACCAACCCAAAATCCACAATTCTGGCTGCATCCCTTCCCTTCCCACCCCATCCTTTGAGAGGTTGCATGGCTTGAAATCTTCATGCATCGGGCTCATCCTTCTCTTCCGTCGGACTCAGAACCATGTCGCATCTGCGAAATTCAGCGCCGATTGTCACTGGTTAGCTTTTGCATGTCTATCCTTCTTAGTGATTTTCATGAATGGCATTAAATTGTTGTTAGTCTCCATTTGCTGTCCTCGTCGTGGTCTCTATTTCTGTCTTCTGCTTCACTGGATGTGGCTCCCATTGAAATGACTTCGAACGAACCGGCCCAATCTTCATGTCTAGCTGCTCTCTGTTCTAGCCTGAGTCGTCTAACTACTGAACAACTCATTGACGATTGGGATGAAGCTCCACCCACTGACACAATAGAGGAATACCGTCTAACACTAGTTGGCAAAATTCTATCCGACCCATCTATCAACCTTCCTGCATTTCAAACCACACTCCGAAAAGCATGGCGTATAGATTCTGTAGATATAACACAAAGTGAGACAAGTTTCTACATTGCAAAGTTTAAGACCAACGAAGAGAAGCAAAGAGTTCTTGATGGTGGACATTGGCTTTTGTCCGGACATTTGGTTATTTTCAAACCCTGGATTCCTAATACCCCTCTACACTGTTATGATTTCTCTATCTGTGACTTTTGGATTCAAGTGATTGGCTTTCCTTTGGAATGGTCTTCAGAGCGTATGCTAATAAAAGCTGTACAGCACCTTGGTGAGATCAGAGACGTGAAGGTGGATTCAAAGGATGGTCAACTGTCCAAAGCAGGAAGAGTTCGTGTTCAACTTAACGTGCATACACCTCTTGTAACAGGGAAATTAATACGAATATAGGGCAAACCTTTTTGGCTGGACTTCCGATATGAACGGCTTTCTCATTTCTGCTTTTCCTGTGGCAAGCTCGGGCATTACGTGATGTATTGCAAGGACATTCCCTACACTGAAGATAAACATGAGGGCCGAGAAAAGATGGCCTATGGGCCATGGCTCCAAGCTGAGGTCAAATTGCATAGTCCTTACTGGAAAATCTTTTATGGCCCACCAGATATATCAAAGCAAGCAGAAGAGATTATTCCTAAAACTCCCCCTGAACGGGTAACTACGGTCCCATTATTGCCTCCTTCATCTACGACTATGGGAGCAAATCAAAACAGGGAGTTCGAATGTGGCACCCGAGAATTTCATAAATCGTGATGTACGACGACAGTGACTAATCAATAAAAGTATCGCCAAATGGTATTATTAGTATTGTGCATGAGCATTGTTTGATTCCATTGACGGACCGATATCTCATGTTTATTAAGGGTTCAATCATTGAATAGATTATCGACATTATTTTTTTTGATGACTCGACACAATTATATCACTTGAGTGCACATGAGATAAGAAAAGAAATTGAAACACCAAGACCATGGGACCGAGAATGCTCCACATTTGTGCAAGTTTAAGGATCAGTTTTTATTTATTTATTTGGGCTTTGTTGTTGAGGGACTGCACGTCCACTAACTTACTAGCCCAATACAATCCGAATACCCCTTAATAGTCGACAATTAAGTCAACTAATTGGAAGAGATGTTGACAGAAGTATGGCTGGATGATGCCACGTTGCTGCCGTATGGATAGCCAGTGAAAATGCAAGGGGAGGCATGCTGAAGACACGTCCATCCCAGCTGTCCGTTCCCCTTTGCAACCACCGAAACATGCATCTCTTTTGTTTAACTGGTTTTAGCAAAACCAGTGGTCTTGTGCTCGTGAAAGTGGGAAATTGAGAGAGTGAACTAGAAGGTAGCGAGTGAGCAGCGAGAGAGTGAGTCGGCAAAGGAAGGAAGGAAATTAGTCCTTACCGTGCGTGCGCGTTAGTGCCGTCGTCGAGCCACGCACTCCTCACCATCTCACTACACGCCGTGGAATCGTAGGACATCGAGGCAAGTGAAAGTCCATGAATCTATATAATGTGATGCTGTTATTGTCCAGTATGGTGCAATATACTTGGAAACAATTGAATTCTGAAAGTAGAATGTTAAATTGTGGGTAATCGAAGTAAAGCAGGACCATGAGATTGAGGAATTATGTTGGTTTTGTGTACATTTTGATCCTGTTGATGTATTGATGAAAGACCGACTATTAGTAGACTTGTGGAAGTAAGATAGTCACGGTGGGAATGGGATTTCATGGGATTCGTTTAATCCAGTGCAATTTCATGTGTAACCCTGTAACTTTGTGAAATTTTGTGAAGAGTTCTAAAATGAATTTGATCCCGATTTCTTCACGGAAGTTGTGAGGAATTGCATGAGCTAGAGTATATATTTTTATTAGAACTTCTCGGAATCAATACGATGGCTTAAACCTCTTTTAATATGCAATGCTTTCTGTTGAATTTTATTCTGTGATAAAAGAAATCTGAACTGAGTTGTGTGAACTACTACTCATTATACATAACGAATCTGGCTTAGTGTCCTTAATGAAACTTTTTCTTCTAGATCTCAATTATAATGTGTTAAAATTTCAGAATTTTTCATGGTCATTTGCTGGTTATTTCGAAATCTCTATCGAAGGCGTGTGTTCTGGCCTTTACATTGTTTTACTATGAAACTGTTCATTTTGTTCTAAGAATCATTGTATCTTGAGTTGTTATTTGTTATTCACTTGATAGATGCATTGATATTCAGCATATCACATGACATTGGAAAATTTGATTAAGTTTTATAGATCCATGGAATCCATGACGTCATTGCATCAAAATGTATTTTGTAATGAGATGTATATTATGATGTGAATGTTACCATTGGAGGTGTGAGCCAACGATGCCCTAGGATTGTCGGGATGCCCAAGGGTCGAGTGAGTCGACGCCGTTGGATGCCCGGAGGTTTGTGCCGGAGGGTCCTCGGGAGTTTCGGGATGCCCGGTTGTAGGGATTGTACGTAAATCCGAAGGGAAGGGGCAACCATTTTCATGGCGAGCCCTGGATATACCTCGTGATGCCAGGTGGGGTGTGAGATGCCCAGGGGTGTGATGGAACACGCTTTGGATGCTCGGAGGTTTGTGCCGGAGGGTCTCGCGATGCCAGGTTGGGTGCGAAAGCCCGAAGGGATGCAAACACTGGTCCCCGGGGAATGAAATCTTTCTTTGAATGCTAAAATCCGGTACATTAAAGGAGTGCATGTGTGTGCATGTGGCAAGATATGAGAATTTGCTTATGAAATTGAGTGGGCTTCATCCGGTATTGAAAATGCGTTCGTTATGACATTGAATTTTTTTTTATGAATGTGGTGCAAGTGAATAAACCCTTGATGGCATGTATATATATATATATATAAATATATATAAATGACATATGTGTTTTGCATGCATCTGGATGGTTAGAGTTTCTACATAATATAGTGTAATGGATCTTTTACTGCTGAGTGGTTGTATTAATCCCTTTTGGGGACTAACATTTCAGACTAAAAGAAAAATGCCACTGTTGCCTGCGACTCCTGGTATGTTTTATGGACTATTGATTGACCTACAGTGGGAGTGGTCAGAGCACCGTTATCCTGGGGTGCATGGGTTGGTATTCGAGCGCGTAAGGATTTTGCTGACTTTTGAGGTAGGCCTCTCAATCGGGCCTATTCACCAGGAGTACATATCAGTTCTCGTCTGTATGGATGGCCGCCTTCTAAGGATACTACCACCACCACTGGCTAACGGACCTGACTGGATATGACCTAGAGTCGAGGGTAGTAGGAGATGCATTTTTGGGATGCCGACACATGGGTGATGGACGGATGCAGATGATATCCAAGGATAGAAGTTGGTTTTCTTTTGGGTAATCGCCAGGCACAAAAAGACCTCGGCGTTTTGTTGTACCAACTATCATAGTCCATCCCTTATATAAATAAAAGTGTTCGGCTTAAATTATGAAAGTTTTAGTATGGTGTGCATCACTTTATATTTTGATGAAGGGTAGTTGAATTATGCTTCCGCCATATTATTTGCGCAGGGACCGGTAAAGAAAACAAATGAAAACCCCCAAGTATTATAAGTTATGTTAAAATTTCTTTGGTCTCAGAGTAGTATGCTACAAGAGAATGTAACTGTGGCAACCCTAACGGATCGGGGGCCGTTTCGAGGGTGCCACATCGAAGGTTACCGTACTAAGTCTACTGTACCTTCTTCACCAACCCAACCCACGTTGGTTATGCATAGTACAGCCCTTGTAGCTGCTGACCAAAAGCTAAAGGGAGTTCAGTCCTCACCTAGGGATAGCAAAACATCAAAGAAGCATAATAATCCTAGATCGAAACCTATTCTAGGATCGGCCAAAAAACAGCAAAGATATAATCCATATGACTCAAAGAGTGTTTTAATTGCGGAACCTCCTGACCTACACCAAATGGAAACCCCTATTTTCCTAGCAAATGAGACAGAAGTTCGGGCTTTGGTGGCTGGCCCTAAACAACCACCTGTTGACAAATGAAGCTTATCTGTTGGAACTGTCAGAGTTTGGGCATTCCCCTGACAGTTTGCACCCTTAGGGCCATGATGGCCACTGAAAAGCCCAAAATAATACTTCTCATGGAAACTAAAAACTCTGCAGAAAAGTTGAAGTAAGTGCAGCGAATTCTCACCTTTTCTCATTCCTATATACTCGATCCAGTTGGTCTGGCGAGAGGTTTAGCAACGTTCTGGAATGATCCTATCTCTTTACAGGTGATCACAGCAACACAACACTGGCTAGACATGACTTGTAAGTTTGGCCTGCAAGGAAGGACTACTCGCATTACCTTTCTTCATGCTCCTATAGATTTTCAATAGCGCTAGTTGGTATGGGATGATCTTCGCCACATTCATTCCCAAAACAGTTTTCCTTGGCTTTGTGCTAGAGATTTCAATGACGTCCTTTACCCTTGGGAAAAGATCGGCAAAAGACCTGCCTTGCTGCAACGAATGCAATCATTTCGAACTATGTTAGATGATTGTGCTTTTACGGAGTTAGAAGGCAAAGGTTGCAAATTTACCTAGTTAAATAATAGGGAAGGAGAGGAGTTGGTGAAGGCCAAACTTGATCGAATGGTTTGCTCGATGGACTGGCGATTACTATTTCCTACATAAGAAGTTGTTGCCCTTCCATCAGTGGGTTCTGACCACTGTCCCCTTGTGCTTAATACTTCACCAGTTCTACGCAAATTTAGTAGGTCTTTTATATTTGAAGCTTTTTGGAATGAAGATTCTGAATACATGCACATTATCTCGAAAGCATAGAATTCAGGAGACTTACGGCATGCTGATTTTAATTGGCAAGTGAAGAATGTGATAGCAGCCCTTCTAAGATGGAGCCTTTGCAAGTTTTCCAATGGTCAACAGAAACTTGTGCTTTTGCAAGACAATTACATCATTTTATCAACCAGAGGGCTCCCCAAATTGACAGGGTATAGGTTTCACAATTGAAAGAAGAAATATGAAAGCTTGGAAACAAGAGGAACAATATTGGGTCTTACGTTCTCGAATTAAATGGCTTAAATGGGGTGATAAAAATACTCAATTCTTCCATGCATCAACTATTTAGTGCCAACAATGTAATCGCATTACTATGTTACAAGATGAGAATCAGCAATGGATACGTGACGTCCCAGCCCTCCAGAATATGACACTCTCTTATTTTTCTAAGCTATATACTTCCGAGGGTTATCGTAACTACCACCGCTTCTGGACCAATGCAAGACAGTTGTTACCACCGAGATGAACTCTCAACTGATAGCTGCTCTAACCCTAGAGGAAGTTCGCCAAGCTACTTTTCAAATGGAAGCTACCAAAGCTTCGGGACCGGATGGCTTAATTGGTCTATTTTATCAAGAACATTGGGAAACAATCAAAGATAGCCTGTTTTTATTAGTCCATAATTTTATGCTATACGAGGAAATGCCTCCAGGTCTAAATCTGACTATTCTCACCCTCATTCCCAAAACATCTCAACCTGAAACACTAGAGCAATTCCGGCCCATCAGCTTGTGTAATTTTGCATACAAAGTTATCTCCAAAGTGCTTACTAATCGCCTCAAACCCTTATTGCCTGTTCTCATTTCTAAGGAACAATTAGCGTTTGTTCAAGGCAGACAGATCCAAGACAATATCCTTATTGTCCAAGAAGTTCTTCATCACTTTCGCACCCACCAAAATACTAGAAAGTTCAATGCAATTCTAAAAATAGACATGAAAAAGGCCTATGACAAAGTTGAATGGGATTTCTTACGAGATTATCTCCTTAAACTAGGTTTTCATCCAAGATGGGTAGGTTGGATTATGCTATGCGTCACCACTTCATCCTTCAGTGTGAAGTTTAATGAAGAAATTTTACCCTATTTCTTTCCTACTCGAGGGCTGCGACATGGTGATCCCTTATCACCTTATCTATTTATTCTTGTGGCTAATGTTTTGTCCACTTTAATTACCCATGCTATCAGTTTTGGACATCTTAAAGGCCTTCGTCTGAATAGATGGTGTCCTACTTTATCACACTTATTTTTCGCTGACGACGCCATCTTCTTTTTAGCTGGCACTACTTCTGAATATCACAATTTAGCAAATATTTTGAATTTATATTGTGTGGCTACTAGACAGTTGATTAACTGCAATAAATCGGGTCTCATTTTTTCCAAGAACTGTCCTATCTCTTTACAGCAGAATATGGCTGAGGAACTTAGGATCCCGGTTTTATAGTGGACTGGAAAATATTTAGGCCTACCATCGGATTGGGGCAGGTCAAGGAAAGAGGTGTTCTCCTGGATAATTGCATGAGTTAATGCTAAGCTTGAGGGATGGAAGGAGAAGTTCATTTTCAAGGGGGGTAAGGAAATCCTAATTAAATCGGTTATTCAGGCTATTCCATAGTATGCGATGACTATATTTCAGCTGCCTAATTCTATTTGTTCATCTATTGAGAAGTGCATTGCTTGATTCTAGTGGAAAACTAATTAGAATAAGGGAGGTGTGCATTGGAAGAAATTGTATGTCTTGAAAGATCGGAAGATACAAGGGGGAATGGGATTTCGTGATTTGCTTACTTTAAATAAGGCACTTTTGGGAAAACAAGCTTGGTGTATGTTAACTAATCCTGACTCGTTATGGGGAACTCTGTTTAGGGGTTTGTATTTTCACTCATCTAATGTTCTATCGGCTGTCCGAGGAAATCGGCCATCCTGGGGGTGGCAAAGCATTCTGAAAGGTAGGGATGCTATTTTACCAAATCTTTGCTGGTCTGTTGGGAATGGAGCTTCTATACGAATTCGTGGTGATTGCTGGTTACTTATGGGAACCATCTATGGACCTATAGCCAGAGCGGAACCAGTTAAAGTGTCTAATATCATTGACCAGACTAACCAATCCTGGAAGACATCGGTGATTCAAGAATTTTTTGAAGAACAGGTTGCTAAAGAAATTACCTCACTACCTATTCGACCTTTATTTTCAGAAGACAAGTTGATATGGTCAGCTACATCGACTAGTATATACACTGTCTAAAGTAACTATGATGCGATTCTACAGTCCAGTAGTCAGCCATGAGAGTCACATGGTTCGACATCTTACTGGAATTCACAGCGCCTCTGGCGGAAAATCTGATCGATGAAGACAGTCCCCAAACTTCATACTTTTCTCTAGTCCGTTTGCTAGAACGCTATCACAACCCGAGCTAACCTCTTCAACCGTCGGATTGTTCCAGACCCTTCTTCCCACTATGCCGCCAATCTGTTCCTAAAACAATTGAACATCTACTTATACAATGTCCTTGGACAAGCACAATTTGGTCTAACTCATAGCTTGATTTATTATCCTCTACAACCTCAGTTTCCAGCATTACGCGGTGGTTATCAGAACATGTACTTTTACTTGATCCATCTCCAAGGTTAGAGGTTGTCGCTACCATATTTTGGTAGATCTGACATAACAGAAATCATTTTATTTTTCGAAATTAGCGGCCAAATCCTTCTCTGGTTGTGGAGTCGGCCATGGCACAAACCAGATCCTATCAACTTTTTGTTGCTGCACCCCATCACTCCCGATCTGGTCTGGACCCTGTTCAACCCGATCGGCTTTGGCGACCTCCAGAAAAGGGTGTTCTGAAATGCAATATCGATGGTAGTTATCAAGAGGGCAAACCTAAAGGTTCCATGGCCTGTATTTGCAGAGATGATCAAGGTCGCATCATAGACATTTTCTCCCGATGTTTTTCAGCACACTCACCTTTAGAATCAGAGCTCCAGGCGCTGAATCTGACTCTTCAACATCTCCATCAACGAGGCCTCCAAGACGCTCCACTCGAACTTGAGACTGACTTCCTTCAGCTAGTGGAGATCGTGACTGGTGTTTGATCGCCGCCATGGGAGCAGCGTCCAGTGATCGACGAAACTCTCTTTTGGCTATCCAACTTCTCTCTCCTCTCTCTGTGGCACTGTCGTCGATCAGCTAACCTAGTGGCTGACTGGGCTGCCAAAGCCCAGTTAGCTCACGCAGCCCAAAATTTTAATCTCTTTCTTCCGCTTGAACTATTGGATTTACTGTATGCGGACGCTTTGGTTGCAGGATGTAATCTTTCTCTATAATCTATATATTACTGTGGTTTCTGTCAAAAAAAAAATGTGAGCAACGAAACAAAACCAACAACGACAGAGAGAAGCACAGTGCATTCAAAGAAAAAGAAAATGTACAGTTACTCCGCTCGGTGCACCCAGGCAACACGTTGCTGGTCTACATGGACAATTTGCAAATGATCATACGTGGACAAGCAGCACGTTCCTTTGGTTAACCACGTGCAATGGAAGGCTAATTTTTTCCTTTTCATTTTATTTTATGTTGTCCTTGTTTTCTTTATTTTATGTTTCTTGACAACGGGGACGACTCTTCGAGGGCCCCAACGAATTTTGCAGTCTCCATCACAATTCCACGTAGAGAAAGTCCAAGTGTGTTCCGATTTAAATCCAAAGCATGAGAAGAAACATGATATGCATACTACTATCGATTCTTTTGAGTATTGACAGTTTAAATTATCTAGAACTTTAGCTCAATATTCTAAAACTTAAAACATTTCTTTCATTTTCAGGATTTTTCAGGAAAAGAAGAAGTCCTTTTTAAAAATTTAGTGAACAAATAACATTTGATTTCTGGTACATGTTTGGACCATTGGATGTTTCTACCATCCACCATCTGGATTTGAATACAAAAATCGTGGGTGCTTCTGACACTTACCACTCGAGAAAATATTAGGGCCTACATGTTTGTTTTTTTTTTTTTTTGTTCATGAACATATTTTCTGTTTTTTTGTTCCCAGGAACAAAAAAAGAACAAAAACGCATTTGTTTGTGTTTATGTTAAAAATCTTTTTTTTTTGTTTCAAGAACAAAATTAGAACATAATTAAGAAACAAAAAAAAAAGTCATTTTTTTTGTTCCGAAACACTTTTGAAGAACAAATTTTCTCTCTCATTTTTTTTCTTCTTCTTTTTTCTTCTTTTTTCTTTGGCTGGTCGCCGGCCTCGACCATGGCTGGCGACCTTGCCGGAGGGTCGCCGGCTTCCTAGCCAGGCTGAGCTTCGCCGGCCCCTAGCGAGGCTCGGCCTTGCCTTGGCTAGGCGAGCTCAAGCTCACCCAAATCTAGCGAGGCCGAGCTCGCCCGGCCATCGATGAGGCCAAGCCTCGCCGGATCTAGGTGAGCCCAATCTCGCCCGGCGAGGCCGAGCTTCTTCCGGGCGGGGCGAGGCTCGACGAGCTCGAGCTCGCCCAAATTTCGGCGAGACCGCCGGCCAAAAGAAGAAAAAAAAAAAAAGGAAAAAAATAAATATTTAAAAATTAAAAGAAATAAAAAATACAAATTTACTAAACGTGTTTTTATTCATTTTTTATTCCCGGAATAAGTAAATCAAACAAATCGTTTTTCTCGGTTAAAAATTATTCCTTGGAATAGAAATAATTTTTTCTATCTCTGTTTTTCCGGAACAATTTTTGAACAAAAATATAAACAAACGCACTCTTAATTGCACTTGTGATTGTGATCGGCAAGTTAGCAAAATAATAATCCATTTATTAATTGACACGTGTCCTGTGGCCCCCCACTCTGTCAGATTTAACATAAATCTCTCACTTGCCACTAGGGGTGTGCAACCGGATCGGGTCAACCCGGTTCCCGGATTGGCCCACCCGGAAAACAGGGTCGGGAACCGGTTCCGGTTGAAACCGGTCCGGAAACCGATTCCCAAAGTTCAGACCCTGTTTGAATCGGTCCGGGAACCGGTTTTGAGGGATTACCCACCCGGGAACCGGATCGACCGGACGGTTCGGGAACCGGTTTGAGAACCGGTTTTTAAGGCAGTCCAAAAACCCTAATTTGTTTCTCTTTACTCTGACACTCTCACACCCGCAAACTTCCTCGAGCTCGCGACCTCCGCCGATCCATCCGAGCGCTGACGCTGCTTTTGCTCGCCCACCGTCACCTTCCTCCCGCGACACCCGCAGCCGGTGAGATCCCGACGTCGCCACTCCGCCTCTCCCTGCTCCGCGCCCCCCTAATTTTTGTTGGTTTTCGCCGCCGAATCGCTGATCGTGTCGGGTGTCGTTCGTTCCAGAAATCGAAGGCCCTGAAGAGTTCGTGTACGCCGGCGGTGTCTTCAAGCTCAAGATCTAGATTCCCGAACGGTGCGTTTTCAATTTTTTCTTTTTTAGTGGTTTGGTTTTGGTTTTGGTTTGTGAGATGAGAGAGTTGTCTTTGTTGTTGAGTTTTGATTTCGGGGGTCGTTGTTGTGGAATCTCTCAGCTACCTGTTTCAGCCTCCGAGCGTGATGTTCCAGACGCCGATTTACCACCCCAACATCGACAACGGCGGTAGGATTTGCCTCGACATCCTCAACCTCCCGCCCAAAGTGAGTCCCCCTTTCGGGCTTCTCCACCAGGACGGCCGAGGGTTTCTCTTCCGAATTGTGTTGCCGCGACTTGTGTAGTTTGCGCATTCCGTCGCGTTCGAAGTAGATTTTTTCCGCATTCGGCCATTGCTGGATTTAGATGGGAATTGCTGGAGTAGTTGCTTGGGGCTCCCAGATTTCAAGGAATCACATTTTCAAGTGATTGTGCTTGTGGGAGTTGCTTTCTAGGAAAATGCTCTATCTTTTGCTGTTGGTCATAAAGGTGGATCCGGAGAGGCGCATATTCTAGTTCATGAGCCTGAATTAGCTTTTCATTTAGTGCAAACGACTTTCAATCCCATTTCCTTTTCATATGTAGTGAAAATGGGGCTTGTCAATTAGCACTTAAATTTAGCGCCTCATGGTATTCTTCTTGTGTCGATGTAACATGTCATTCTGTTAACTGATGGTTTTTGCGTTGACTGCAATATTGTATGTCATTCTGTTAACTCCCTCTTGTTTCTCACGGTTGTGTCAATATTAGCTGCATTGGGCTTCTTGCTTTTTGGAGGAAGGTACTTATTAGAAGTTAATGTACTGGTTTACTACTCAGAGCATCTGGAACTTTTATCTTTTGCTTACTCTGTGTGGTTTGATTTTCTCCTTGTGATCAGTGTGGTTGTCAAATAATTCCAGGTTGTTTTTCATGCTGAGGCGCTTTCCTATTGATTCTAAAGGAAGAAGGAATAAGCTCCATGAGGTGCTTTTCCTTTCATTTTAAATCAGAACTTAGTCCTGTCACTTCTTTCTGCTTCTTGCCTTTGTTTAAGAGATATATTTTAATTATTGTGCACATCTGTAATTATTACTTTGGAGTTAAAGTGAAAATATGAACTATATTGCTGGTGGTGGTGCTTGGTGCTGTCACTAATATCTTTGTTAGAAACTGGAAATTTTTGGGATCAGGCTGTAGTTGTTTGTAAGTGAAGTTCTTTGTTCTATCAATTCTCACAAGCACTGGGAGATCTTCCTTTTTTTCCTTTTTCCCTTTTTCTTGGTTATGGTGAAAGTTTCTTCATTTGACTGGATACATATCCAATTTATCAAACTTTCAAGCAGGTCTTGGTACTTTTATATTGGGTGTTTATGATATGACTTATGAAAGTTTCTTCATTAGACAAGATACATATGCAAAACATGTTCTAATATAAACAGGGTTAACCCTGTTCCCGGACCGGAAAAACATGGTGGGTCAGGAACATGGTCTAATGCAAACGGGGTCGGGAACAGGGTCCAGAAAAAGAGAACCGGTTATAACAGGGTCGGGTACAGGGTCCAGGTCTAGACCCTACCCATCCTGGACCCGATCACCCCTACTTGCCACCCTCTCTCTCTCTCTCTCTCTCTCTCTCTCTCTCTCTCTCTCTCTCTCCTCCCGGCTCACGCTTTGCCCTTGGGGAGGGTCTTGGGTCTCTCTCCATCCCTTCCGACGCAGCAAGCTCTCTCTTCCTCCCGGCTCACGCTTTGCCCTTGGGGAGGGTCTTGGGTGACCAACCGTCAGCGGTGGTCGCACCCCTCCCGGTCAATGGCGAAGCCAATGGTGAAATCACAAGCACCACACCAAGATTGCCATCGTCGGGGTCGGCAACGCGGCATGGCCATCGCCGAGACCATCCTCACCCAGGATCTCGTCGACAAGCTGAGCCTCATCGACGCCAAGCCCGACAAGCTCTGCGGCGAAATGCTCGACCTCCAGTAGGTTGCCACCTTCCTCCACGCACCAAGATCTTGGCCTCCGTCGACTACTCCGTTGCCGGCCGGTCAACCGAGGTCGAGATCTTGATGAAGGAAAGACCAACTTCCACAAACATTGAGATCTCGGCCAATATTTTCTGAAGGGAAGAGACGGAGCAAAGATGGAACGGAGGAAGAAGAAAGAGGGAGGAAGGCAACTGAGAGAGGTTTATGGCAAATCTGACAGAGTGGGCTCACGGGACACATGTCAATGAACAAATGGACTATTTTTCTGCTGAGTTGTCAATGACAAGTACAGCCAGTATTTTCTCACTTCTCTGAGTGGGCCCACTTTTCAAATATTGGGTCCTCCAGGACCTCGCCACGTGTCCGGAGAGCTCATTTTTCAGATTTCTCTCCCTTCTGCTTATTTCACGTCTAATTTCGAAACACCATTAACGGCGTGCAACGATTTTTTCATGTTTCAATGCAGCTGGGAGACCATTAACGGGTCTCAAGAGCCACCGAAGATGAAGAAGTCGGAGACCTTCGCCACCCGTTCCCGGCCCCACCAACAGGCAGCCGAACCCTGCGACGGGCTGTTCTCCAGATCCAGATCCGGACGACCGGCTCGCGAACGATGCCGATTTTCATCCATGGCCGTCGTCGGCGTCCTTCGGCCAGATCTGGTCGGAGGAGGTGGTGAAGCTGGCGGAGGAGCCGCGGGAGGAGGTGGTGGCGGAGTCTGAGGTGGAGGATGGTGAACTCGAAGTCGAAAGAGGAGGAGAACGAGAAGGAGCGGGAAGGCGACGAGGGGGAGGGTGTGGAAGTGGAGGATCCAGCACGGTTTTGTCTCTTCTCTTCCCCATAGCTGATGCTCGATTAAGACCGTGAGCTTGCATTGGTGAAAGCATTTCAGAGAGATGAAAAGTGGCTGACGTGGAGATACCTAATATTTCTATGTGGAGGATTACAATCAATTCTGCGCGCACGCCATATGCCATTACCCCTATAAATTAGAAAGAGAATCTTTTTGAACTGGCGACCTTTAAATGTGGAAATTCTAAATTAAACGAGAATATGGCATCGAATAAAAGTCTATATGTTTTTACTTTATATTAACAAAAAAAAAAAGGTGGGGCTGTTTTTATCTCTTCTTAAGATTGATACACACATTTTACTATCAATTAATCAAAATATCAATTTATGATAATAATAAAAAAAGGTGGGGCTGTTTTTATCTCTTCTTTAGCTTTCATGTTTATTATTAATTGACTAAAATATTCTTCTATGAGTGAACATCAATTAATGGTTAATTAACCATAATTTTTGTTTCTCACTATCAACATTGCTTCTCCCATCTTCTTTTTAAATTATAATGGATTAAATTTTGTAATACTTTTAATTTTGTAACTTTGGTCCATAAATACTAATTTGCTTGGATTGTTCATTTTTTAATGTAACTATTCTATTCATCTTAATAGTAATAGGATGGTTCCAGGTAATTTTTACAATGCTCAAAATCTCTCTCTCTCTCTCTCTCTCTCTCTCTCTCTCTCTCTCTCAAATAACTTGCAATTAATAAACGGATTTGTGAGAAATGTACAATAATGAGGGAAAATTATGAGGACAGAATTCAAATGATTAGTGCGAGGCTAAAAATAAAAAGATGTCATGCACTTTTTAGATAGCTGGTAATTGTTTTCACATATGTATCATACACCAATTATTTTGATAGCCAGTACGTTTTAAAGCATGATAGATGCGGTGTCACCAATAAATTGAAAGAAAATTTCTTTAAAATGGTTGCATCTAAATGTGAGAAATTCTAAATTGTAGGACAACATTGCATCAATTAAAATTTTTGATATTGTTACTTTATTTTAAATAAAAGAAATAGTGTAAGGCTAGTTTTACCCTCTCTTTGGTTTGGTATACACCTTTTATTATCAATTGAACAAAATATCCTTCTATGTTCGGCAACAACGTTAGTCACCAATCCACCCTACTCTGGTTTTTTCTCTCTCATCTCCCCTTCACCTTCTATGTTTATTGTTAATTGACTACATATTTTTCTATGTTTGAAAATAAATTAATCATCAATTAACCATACTTTTTTGTAATTTCTGATGGATTAAATTTTGTCAAATAGTTAAGTTTGTAATTTTGGTCCACAAAAGACGACTTTACTTAGATTGGCAATTCTTCAATGTAGCTTTTCTATTCATGGCGCAAGACGATTTTTATATTGAGGACTGTGGACTCAAATTTTTTTACCTGAACAAAGTTTGCATTGTCCTAACTCCCTCTCTCGCATGTCCGCATGCAACCCAAATACCCATGTTCATTGTTCATTAATGAACAACTTGTAATTAAGAAATAAACTAGTGAAGAGTTGCATAATACAAGGACGAAATGATGACCGCAGAAATCATCACTGCGGTTCTGTCCAACTTGCCCAGATCAATAATTGCAAATGAGACCATCGACAAAGTCAAACAAAACAAGGCAATTAAGAATCACCACTTTATCAGCACACAACTTGCTATTAACAAATTAATTAGCTGAGAACTAGTGTGCGATATTAGAGGGAAACAAAATGATGGAGAGGAACTGATATCGCCAGGTAAGTCGACCGCCCAAACACAATTTTAACCCAAGTCCAGACGGAGTGGGTCGTTTCCAACTTGTCGACGGCAACGACCTTAACGTCTTTCATTCTTTTTTTTTTCATTTTCGATGGCGTGGAAGGAAGAAAATGTTCAGTGATTAGTGCGCGCCACGTCATCCACTGACCTGGTGCGCACAAACCAATGAAATACCGGTACGTGTCCCTGAGCGGGACCCGCTGAAAAGGAAGGCACTGATTTTTTGTCGGCTCGGCTCGGCTCGGCTCCACCGCAGAAGAAAGGATGGTCAGCGTATTCCTCCCGCTCAAAATTTTTTCTCTCTCCTCACTCGAATTTGCTGGGTTTTTCTCTCTCTCCTCTCTCGCCTCTCTCACTCTTCCCTCCCTCTCTCTTTCTCTCTCCGACGAACAGGATGCAACCTCACAGTCTCTCTGTGCCCTCCCTCTTTCCGATTGGCGAACCACTGCCAGTAACCAACGAACTACCGCACTGGACCGGCGAGAGGACCGCGACCTCCCTCTCTCTCTCTCTGCCCTCCCTCTTTTCGATCGGCGAACCACCGCACGAGACCGGCAAGAGGACCTCGAGCAATCGACAAACCACTGCACGGGACTGGCGAGAGGACCGCGACCTCTCTGCCCTCCCTCTTTCCAACCGGCAAACCACCGCACGGGACCGGCGAGAGGACCGCGAGCAATCGACGAACCACTGCACGGGACTAGTGAGAGGACCGCGACCTCCTCTCTCTCTCTCTCTGTCCTCCCTCTTTCCGACTGGTGAACCACCGCGAGCAAATCAGAGCGTGATTTTGCCTGTTTTTTTTTTTTTTTTTTTTTTGGGGGGGAGTTTTTTTTTTTTTTTAAGGCCGAGGGGGTTGGGCTTCTTTGTTTGTGCTGGCCAGACGACGGAGAAGGCGATCATTAGAAAGGGGAAGCACCTGGAAGAAGAGACTGATGAGGACGAGGAAGTCGTCTACAAAATCAAAGTTCCGACGAACAGGTTGTTGGAGTCAACACCTAATATAAAAACAAGAAGTCCATTATGCATGAAGTTTGGACGTGAGGCGGTGAAGAATAAGAAACTCGTACGTGGGCAACAAGCGTACACATGAAGGAATGGATGGGCACATATTAAAATAATAGTATAATTGTTACTGGAGCCTCCAACGAGCAAGAAGCAAAGTTCAACTTTGCTAGTACTTGGACGTGAAGGAAAAGAAGACAGCCCACAATTGTTGACTCCTTAGCCAAGAAGAAAAGTTTAGGCGGTGGAATCCAGGCGGTGGAAGATGTCTATAAATAGGGCTTGGGAGTGTAAACGTAAAGCAGGTCAAAGTACCTCACAGGGAGAAGTGCCTTAAGGCCAACAGGCCTCAAGGTGAAAGAGAGGCTTAACAGCCTCAAGCCACCGCAGGCAGAGAAGAGAGGCTAGGAGAGAGCCTCAGGTCAACAGGCCAGGGGGGGGCCCTCACGCCACACGCAGGCGGAGAACCTCAGGCCAGCAAGTAAGCCACACCTATGTGAGCTTCAGGGAAAGCCTCCAGCAGTGAGAGCTTTGGAACAAGAAGCCACCGGGTGGGGGGGGGGGCGCTCACGCCACACGCAGCGGAGAACCTCAGGCCAGCAAGGAAGCCACACGTATGTGAGATTCAGGGAAAGCCTCCAGCAGTGAGAGCTTTGGAACAAGAAGCCACTAGGTGCAACGGTGAACTTCAAGAGAGAGGTACTGCAGCCTCAGTAGTTATGTGTGAGCGAGTTATCCCTCCGTGATCGAGAAGGGAAGAAGAAAATAGAATAGTTGTTTATGTGCATGTATCAATTAACAAGAAGCCACCAGGTGGGGGGGGGGGGGCTCACGCCACACGCAGCGGAGAACCTCAGGCCAGCAAGTAAGCCACACCTATGTGAGCTTCAGGGAAAGCCTCCAGCAGTGAGAGCTTTGGAACAAGAAGCCACCGGGTGCAACGGTGAACTTCAAGAGAGAGGCACTGCAGCCTCAGTAGCTTTGTGTGAGCGAGTTATCCCTCCGTGATCGAGAAGGGAAGAAGAAAATAGAATAGTTGTTTATGTGCATGTGTCAATTAGTTTGAGTATGTGATTGTATAAGCTAGTTTGATTTGAATATTTTAACGCTTCCGCATATTTTATAAATTGCACACTCTACAATTGGTTTCAAATCCTTTTGGTTCCAACAATTGGTATCAGAGCAAAGAATTGCATATCCAACACAGGTGACTGCGAAGCTGATTCGGCATTCGGTTAGATGTTGTGTGTTTCGGATGGGTTTGGAGCTGTTTCACGAGTCGTGGGTGAATTTTGGTTCGGGGGTTTAAGATGCTAGTGTCCGACTTCGGATGGGTTAAATTCTTTCGCGGACCATGTTGCTCGTAATGGCTATCGGGATGCTGTGTGGTTTGATCTTTTCTTTGATGTTATGATGTTGCCGTAGGTTTTTTTTGTTATCTTTTCGGTCGATCAATGTGAAGGACCAATTGCATGTAATTAGAGGCTTCATAAACACATTACCACCTGAAAAAGGCTCAGCTTTTGAGTAGTCCATGTGATGTAGCAATTATAGTGTGCGTCGAGGCTTTTCTTACTTATGTGTTAATAGTTTCTTTTAATAGTCTCTAAAGATTGGTACAAGTTAGGACATCTTTTCACCACTTTGTGAAGAATTCTAGTTGGGGAAGCGGGTTGATATTCTGACACTTGGGATTCCTGGTTCACGATAATGGTCCTGAAAGGGTTGATCTTGAATTTAGTTTATGTTCAACATTTTGTCATGCTAGATGGGTCAATCCCCAAATTTTATAGGGACTATCGTCGGCAAGAAACGTAGCAAGCCTTTTTAGATTTGGTTAGCAGGTTGCGATATTGACTCCCTAATGCTGTTAACTTTATTTTGAATCATGTCATCTACAAACTTCATTATTTAGCTATAAGTCAAGTTTTTCAAAGAGATGACAGGTTTATCATCATTTTAGTCTGTATTGGTAATTAATGATTATTCTTCTTGATATATTCGTGCATGTACTGTAGAAATGACTATACTATTATAATAATAAGGTATTCTCTGGGAAATGCACAGATACGACTCGCTTTGTCTCGAAGGGCTTGCCCAGGCCCTACGTGTATTCAATAAGCAGGAGGAGACACCTCAATACAGTCTTCGTAACATCAGCAGGGGATCAATGCTTAAGATGCATGTAAAACCAGAGGTACTGATATGTGAGGATTGATCTGTCTAGATTGATCTATGCTGGAATCATTTATTACTTGAGTGACCATTTATGTGTTGCAGACCTCACAAATACGTCCATACGTTGTTTCTGTTGTCTTAAGAGGGATAACATTTGATGAAGCCAGTTATAACAGCTTCATTGATCTTCAAGACAAGATCCATTAGAACATTTGCCGGTATTAATTTTTGGATCTTTAACATGCAGCATAATACTTGTTTTCCTTCTCTATTTCAAGATTTTAGGTTTGAGAGGGAGTGGCGGGAGGACAACAGATTTTTGGGAAGCTTTTACTGTGTTCATTTGAACCTTAAATGTAAAGAAGAGCGACTGTGATCTTACATTGAGATGCAACGTCCTATATGTCTTGTCCAGAGCAATGGTTTTAAAAACTTTCCAGCATGTAGCCAATTGTCTTTGCAAGCGTGCATTTTAGTGTGATACAATAATGTTACTTTATAAATTAAAGATGTGAGGGAAGCATTATTTATTTTTATTTTTTTAAAAATAAGTCATGGCTTCACTGTTGCTTATGCTCTATGTGCTCAGTAGGGGCCATATATATTATTACCCTTAGGAGGGCTTTAAATTGTGAGAAATGCCTAGATGTGAAGAGAGGACTCCGCTGAGTTGTTTTGAATAATTTGGTGAAGTGGTGATGATAGATATGTTGCTTGAACTAGTTTTCATTCTCGAGATCTATATTCAATTTTATATTTTATTTGCATGTAATAGATGCCCAGCCCCCAATCCCTCCACTTAGTACATCAGATGCTTGTGCTTATGCTAGATCCTCAAAATGTTCTGCTTGGATTGACATGCTCGGATTCTCTTGATATTTTAGGCTAAGAACACTGGTTGCAATTGGGACTCATGACTTGGATACGCTAGAAGGCCCCTTCAGCTATGAGGTGTGTGTTTAAACTAATCGCCTAAACTAGAATCTAAAATGAAGAATTCTGCACGTCCTACTATCCTCGCTTGAAGCTAAGGCCTAGTTAGAACTTAAATGGAAGATTTTTAGATTGCTGGCATAATGGATCTTGTCATGATAGAGTGTTATCTGGGCTGGAAGCTTGTGCTAACCTATTCTTTCCTTTTTTTTTTTTTTCTCTCTATATATTTAAATGCCTGAGGGATTCCCTCTTGAAGCTTCTTTCTACCCTACACTTTGCCTCAGCATATATTACATGTTTTAGAGGAGTTGCAGCTAGCTAGACAAACTTTGACCAGTTCAAGTTTTGTCATCCTCTGAGCTTGTCCCAGAGGATGGTATTACTATATATATTCGAGATACTCTATTTTGATCCCAAAAATTCGTAGTATTATGTTTCGCTATCAGGAGTGCTCATCTACTAGATAAAGCATAGATGAAAACAGACATGACAAGGAATTGCACATTTGGTTTAGCTTAATATGTATGAGTTATATATTTGCCTCAAGGTTGACATAGCTGGTCCAAGGCTACTGAACTGGGCTCAGCAGCCACATGAAGCCTGGTGATAGATTGGCCTGTCAAATTGGCCTGCCCAAGCCTTAAGGGTTATATATAGAAAATAAGAAAGTAGACATAGGCAGACATTCTCACAACCCGCCAAAAACTATACTTCCTATTGATCCAATTTCTAGAAACTTCATTAAAGATTTGAGCTAAAAAAGTCAAGAAAAATCCTTAAGAAAATCTAGCTTAGGTGGCAAAGAAAAATGTAGAAGCATATGTGTAGAACTCTCTAGAAGAAGAGAGGAAAAATTACAATCTAGAACTCTCTAGATTAAGCCTAAGTAGACAACATTCTACACAAATCTAGAATGTTGGTAGAGCATCCTATAAATAGGAAAGAGGAGAGAGCATAGTAGAAGAAGAAATGTAAGCAAGCTCCTCCCCTTCCCTTTGTACTACAATAAACAATAAATAAAAGTTCCTTTTTTGTTCCCTTGTATTCTCTTCTAATACCACCTTGCACACACACATTAACACACCTTGCACACACATCAAACACACGCTTCCGGAAAAACATCCAACAATGGTATCAGAGCCACGTCTTTGGTTGGTATTGGGCGTTTGTCCTACCTACCCATTTCTAAAACTACCCTTTCCAAATACCCACTAACTAAACCATGGCCAATTCTACCTCATCATCATTTCCCATTCCCATTTTTGATGGGAACAACTATGACTTTTGGAGCATAAAAATGACTACATTCTTGATGGCCCAAGACTTATGGGACATCGTGGAAAAAGGTTGCGAGGCTCCGCCAGAAGGTGCAAGTGTTTCGAAGGATCAACTATAAAAGGATGCAAGGGCGCTATACTTTATTCAGCAAGCACTCTCAAAAATCGTATTTTTGAGAATAATTGGAGCAAGGACTGCAAAAGGGGCTTGGGATATACTACGAGAAGAATTTCAAGGATCGGAAAAGGTGTCAAACACTAAGAAGAGATTTTGAGAATTCTAAAATGAAAAATTATGAGACCGTATAAGAATATTGTGGAAAATTAAAGGAACTCGTTAATCAAATGAGAGCCTATGGAGATGGAATAACTGATCAAAGGGTTGTTGAGAAAATATTGGTGTCACTTACCAAAAAATACAACTCCATAGTTACAACTATAGAAGGAACTAAAGACTTGACGACCCTATCAATAAGTGAATTAATTGGCTCTCTAGAAGCATATGAGAAAAGACTAATGGCACGATGAAAATTTAGTTGAAAGTGCCCTTCAGTCTAAAGTAAATATACGGTCTCATCAATCTAAAAATGGTGGAAGGAGCTCATGGAAAAACAAAAGATGAGGATAAATAATAAAAAAGGAAAATTATCCACCTTGTGGTATTTGCGAAAAAAAAAAAAAAATCATTTGGAGAAGGATTGTTGGTTTAAAAATAAAAAACAATGCCGCTTTTGTAAAAGATATGGCCACGTAGAAAAATATTGTCACTCGAAAACAAATAATCGAGAAAACTATGTACAGAAAAAAGAAGAAAGTGAAGAGAATACATTCTACGCAGGCCAAGCAGCAAATGACGATAAAAGTGAAACATGGTACATCGATAGTGGGTGTAGCAATCACATGACGGGGGACAAATCTATATTCACTAATATTGATAAGTCGGTGAAATCCCAAGTAAAGTTGGGCAATGGTGCATTAGTAGATGTCAAAGGAAAAGGCACCATCACCGTGGAAACTAATAAAGGCCCAAAATATATACATAACGTATATCTAGTCCCTTGTCTTGCACAAAATCTTTTAAGTGTGGGCCAAATGATACAAAGTGGGTATTCTCTATATTTTAATAGAGATACTTGCATTAGCTATGATAAATATAAAAATATCATTGCCTCTGTTAAGATGAAAAATAACAATTTTCCTATTCAATGGAAATATGTCAAAGATATAGCCATGAAAGCTCAACTTGATGATTCATTGCTATGGCATCGAAGATTTGGCCACTTCAATTTTGCTGGGCTGAAAATTCTCCATCAGAAAAATATGATGAGAGATTTTCCAGCCATCACAGAAATTTAAGATGTTTGTGAATGCTGTTTTCTTGGAAAACAACAAAGACAGTCCTTCCCATCTGGAGGTGCATGGAAAGCTAAGAAGCCATTCCGATGAGGACACCTACACCTAGTGAAAATAAATATTTCATCCTATTCATTGACGTGGGTATATTTTCTTCGAGAAAGATCTGAGGTTTTCTCTATCTTTAGAAACTTCAAGAACCATGTCGAGAATCAAAGTGGCCAAAGAATCAAAGTCCTAAGGAGTGACAGAGGCACATAATACAATTCAAAGGAGTTTAATAAATTCTGTGAAGATGAAGGAGTCCACCATCAACTAACTATTGGCTATGCCCCAGAACAAAATGGAGTAGCTGAAAGAAAAAATAGAACCGTCATGGAGATGGCAAGGTCTATACTAAAGGAGAAAGGCCTTTCCAACACTCTTTGGGCAAAAACACCAGTCGAAGCATGGAGTGGACGGAAGCCTTCAGCAAAGCATCTCAAAGTGTTTGGATGCATTTGCTACGTTTGCATCCCTGCTCAAAAAAGGAGTAAGCTAGATGAAAAGATGGAAAAAGGGAATATTCCTTGGCCACACTAACCAATCAAAAGGCTATCGGGTTTACAACCTAAGAACTAAAAAGCTTATGATTAGTCGAGACGTCGAGTTCGACGAGAATGCTGCCTAGAATTGTGAGGACAAGAAAATTGAGAAGAAGTACATAACCTTGATAGACATACCTACTCAAGAGGAGTCAATGTCACAAGAAGAAGGAGAAGTACCAAATTCCACCACTCATGACATAACTCCACCAAGTTCTCCAAGAGTAACGCAAGAAGAATCTATTCCAGAGTCTCCAATACTAAGGTAAAAGCCCTTAGAAGAATTTACGACACATGCAATTTTGCTATTTTGGAACTTAAAAACTATGAACAAGCGTCCAAAGAAGAAGTTTGGATAAAAGCCATGGAGGAAGAGATCAAGATGATCGAGAAAAATGAAACTTGGGAGCTTGTCGACCGACTTGAAGATAAAGAGATCATTGGAGTCAAGTGGGTCTACAAGACGAAGCTAAATGCGGATGGATCAATCCAGAAGCATAAAGCAAGGCTTGTGGCGAAAGGATACTTGCAACAACCAGGTATTGACTATACTGAAACTTTCGCTCATGTTGCTCGCCTTGATACTATTAGGGCACTCATAGCTCTAGCAGCACAAAAAGAATGGAAGATCCATCAACTAGATGTAAAATCAGCATTCCTAAATGGATATCTTCAAGAAGAAATTTATGTAGCTCAACCAGAAAGGCTTTATTGTCAAAGGCAATGAAGAAAAAGTCTTAAAGCTTAAGAAGGCCCTATACGGGTTAAAACAAGCACCACGTGCGTGGTATGGTAGAATTGATGAGTACTTCTTCAAGCAAGGATTCATGAGGAGTATGAGTGAGCCGACACTCTACATCAAGACCCAAGGTAAGTCCAACACTCTCATTGTCTCTCTATATGTAGATGATCTTATATATACAGGAAACAATGAGACAATGATCCAAGAATTCAAAGAAGAAATGATGAAAACATTTGAAATGATGGACTTGGGCTTGATGAACTATTTCCTCGGTATTGAAGTCAATCAAGATGAAGGAATTTTTATCTCGCAGAAAAAATATACTGAGAATCTTTTAAAGAAATTCAAGATGAACTATTGCAAAGCAGTTTCAACCCGCTCATGACAAATGAAAAACTATTGAAGGAAGATGGAGCAGAAAAAGCCGATGCCTCCCTCTATAGAAGTTTGATTGGCAATCTGCTATATCTCATTGCTACACGACCGGATATTATGTATGCGGCAAGTCTACTATCACGATTCATGCAAAGTCCGAGTCAAATTCACTTTGGAGCTACTAAGAAAATTCTCAGATATTACGGTATTTGGTATCGCCCAAGTGCTAACGCCAAGCTCATTGTCTACACTGATAGCAACTGGGCTGGTTCAGCTGATGATAGGAAAAGTACAACTGGCTATGCATTCACTTTGGGTTCTGGAATATTCTTAGAATATTCTTATGGATATCCAAAAAACAAGACTCAGTGGCACAATCTACCGTAGAAGCTGCATACATCGCAGTTGCTACAACTACTAGTCATGCAATATGGCTTCGAAGAATTCTAGAAGACATTGGAGAAGCACATATGGAATCAACTCCGATACTTTGCGACAATAAGTCCGCAATCGCTATATCAAAAAATCCAGTATTCTATGGAAGAACCAAACATATAGACATCAAATATCACTTCATACGAGGCGCAAAATAACAAAGAGATTGAGCTGAAATATTGCAAGATCGAGGAACAAGTTGCGGACATCTTCACTAAAGCATTACCGCTAGCCAAGTTCGAGACATTGCGAGAAATGCTTGGAGTAACACAAAATTGGATCAAGGAGGAGTGTTGAATTGTTGATCCAATTTCTAGAAACTTCATGAAAGATTTGAGCTAGAAAAGTCAAGAAAAATCCTTAAGAAAATCTAGCTTAGGTGGCAAAGAAAAATGTAGAAGCATATGTGTAGAACTCTCTAGAAGAAGAGAGGAAAAATTACAATCTAGAATTCTCTAGATTAAGCTAAGTAGACAATATTCTACACAAATCTAGAATGTTGGTAGAGCACCCTATAAATAGGAAAGAGGGGAGAGCATAGTAGAAGAAGAAATGTAAGCAAGCTCCTCCCCTTCCCTTTGTACTACAATAAACAATAAATAAAAGTTCCTTTTTGTTCCCTTGTATTCTCTTCTAATACCACCTTGCACACACACATTAACACACCTTGCACACACATCAAACACACGCTTCCGCACAAACATCCAACAAATGCAAATTAGGAATGTACTGTTTTGGACGTAGGACGCTCATCCAACAGCTGGTTCCTAGGCTATCCCACCTCGTCGGACTGTGCTTTGGGTTATGGCCGGAGCAATCACCTTCCCAGCAACAACAGAGGTCATCAACCCATAGCTTATCACAATGTAGTAGTCACTGGAGTCTTCTTTTGGGCCAGAATGGTGGAGTAATTATTCACCAGATGGCATTCCAAATGGAGTTAAAAAGGAAAAGGAAAGAACAACAGAAAAATGAACTATTCTGAGAAGATGTGGGTTATTTCTTCACTTCTAATGACTGCTGATGCGGGAACTACTTTTTTTGAACTCCTAGGTGCGGGCACCTGAAACAACATTTTAAACTGATAAGAAGTCAAGTTTGCAGAATCTTTGTCCCGATTATGAAGAAGCAGAGCAAGAAAAGGCACCATTCATTTATTTTGTGGCATTCTCTCCATCGTAAGATTTAGATTTATGACTCCTTTCAACTACAGCCGCAGCTGCTGATGCTGCCTTCTCCAACCCCAGATTCTGTAACTCTTTAAGGAATCCATTAACATCAGCAGGACTAATTTCATAGGGGCTATGGGCAGGACCAGGAAATGAGCCGCTTGTCACTTCTTCCTTGTATTCAAGAAGAGCTTTGTTGATAACATCCCCAACTTGGGCATACTGTTTACAGAATTTTGGTGTGACCTGTGAAAGTGGGGGTTCCTTTGCTTGAGTAAAATCAAAAGATGCTGAAAATGGAGATGAAGCACAGTTATAATAAAAGAAACAGACCTTGGCATGATGAGGGTGTTGGAGCATTCCAATCAGATCATGGTATACTAGAACCTGCATCAGAGATGGAAAATTAGCCCAAATGCTCATTCTTTAGAGTCTACTACCATTGTGAATGAATCTGCTACATGGCCAGTCAGAAAATCAAAGCAGCTGAAGATAATCATAGCTGTCAGGTACGTTAGTGATGGAGATAGGCAATACAATAAAAAATTTCGCCTAAACAGATTTGTTCATTCATTGCAGTTAGAGAAAGAAAGACTGTACCAATTGTTGCAAAACATCACAACAACTCTTCCCCCAATCAATTTCCCTTAGGTTTTCAACTTTATTTATTTCTAGTGGGGAGTAGGATCAACAAGAGTGAGAAAAATTTGTCCCTTAAAACCACACAAATAAACTTAACTCGATAGATAATACTCTCAGATGTCTTCCTATGATACAATGCTGATTTGCTCAGATGTCTCCATGTAAATTAATGCGGTTCTATTAGAAGAGGTTTCCTAGAGCCAAAAAATCCAGGCTTCAAATTAGACGCGTTTGTACTTGTTGAAGTGTGTGCTACAATAAACAAACTACAAGATACTCTTACTTGAGAAAATTGACTAGGACAATCAACATAGATGGAGAGTGAATTATAAAATGAAATTTAACCAGAATCCCCTGCCGCATTCATGTAATCACTTTCAAAACCTTTATCTTACAGCTGGTAAAATGAATTTTTGATAGGCCAACCGAAATGTTCATTAGAATAGTTGATGCAATGTCTTTTGACCCAAAAAAAGAAAAGAAAAGGATAGATATTTCACCTGATGCGTGCTTAAAACCCTGATCAAACCAATGAAACAAAGAACTGACCTGACCACTGCAAAATGGTCCGGCTCCAATTCCGATAATAGGAATTTTAAGAGCTGAAGTAGCTGCTGCAGCCACTGGTGCTGGTACACATTCCAAAACAACAGAAAAGCACCCCGCTTCCTGCAAAGCTAATGCAGTCTCCACAAGCTATAAGAAGACAAAGCCAATTTGATTTCAACGCACACAAACACCAACATCTCTGGGAACAACTTCATGATGTTCTTCATATGGGAATGGATGAGAAACGTACCTTGACGGCACTAGAGATATTCTTCCCCTGAGGCCTAAATCCACCAAGAACACTAATTGCCTGAGGGGTTAGCCCCACATGCCCCATTACCGCAATTCCAGCTTCCACTATCGACTTCGCAGCAGTAATTCTCGAAGGTGATCCTCCTTCCAACTTAATCGCATGCATTCCTCCTTCCCTCAGCACCCGAACCGCCGTATCAACAGCCTGTCAATTACGAAAACAACACAACTTACCAACCACGCACCTTTCACTGCCACAAATCAGCACGTAGCAATTTCGCAAGACGTGTCACTAAAACAAGTAAAAGAGGAGTTCTCTCTATACTGACTACCGACACAGAGACATTTGAGAACAAATCAGCACGCTTAAACCCTCTGGCCCCAGAGGATAAAAGATCATACATTTCTTACTCAATAGGGCTTTACAAAAGAAGGGGAGCATTTACTCTAACACCATAGCGACACCCAAAACAAACTTTTATCTTCATCAACTTCTTCAAACAAGACACGCGAAAGGACGTCACATCAAATGCCACTACCTGATTCGAGCTCGACTCGTAGCTTCCGAAAGGCAAGTCCCCGACGAGCAGGGGCCTCTTGGCGCCGCGGGCCACGGCGCGGCAGTGGACGAGCATCTCGTCGAGGGAGATGGGGAGGGTGGTGTCGTGGCCGTGGACCACCATGGCAGCGGAGTCGCCGACGAGGCAGACGTCGACGCCGGCCATGTCGAGGTGGACGGCGGAGGGGTAGTCGTAGGCGGTGACGACGGTGATGGGCTCGCCCCGGCGGTGCTTCTGCCGGAGGCTGGTGAGGGTCACGCGCCGCGCCGGCGACTGGGGGCTGGGCCCGCCGTAGACGGTGTTCTCGGGGACGTTGCTCATGCAGCGGAGGCGGGCGGCGGGCAGCTTGGACAGCGCGGAGGCCATGGATGATCGTCTGGAGATGATGGGGTTGAGCGCAGCCATTTGCATGAACGAGAGAGAGAGAGAGAGCGAGAGAGAGAAAAACCCAGCAAATTCGAGTGAGGAGAGAGAAAAAATTTTGAGCGGGAGGAATACGCCGACCGTCTTTCTTCTGCAGTGGAGCCGAGCCGACCAAAAATCAGCACCTTTCTTTTTTAGCGGGTCCCGCTTGGGGACACGTGCGAAATTTCATTGGTTTGTGTGCACCGGGTCAGCGGATGACGTGGCGTGCACTAACCATTAAAAATTAGAGAATCAATTTTGACTAATAGATGATGGAATTTAGAGTAACTTTTTATATTTTTATATTTTATATTTTTACGTGATCCCACGATATTTTACTATTTTATCACGTGATCGATATTGAGCATGATAATCTAAGTTACTAATTTAGAAATAAAATCGATTATTAAGTCTTTTGCTTTATTAATATTTTATATTATTCGTGTGCTTAAATTATGAGTTTTGCTCATTGAATTATGACAGTAATGTGATTATTCATTATATGTGAAGTTTTAAATTTTATGATATGCAAGATAAGTTTCAAGTTTTAAAAATTAGAGAATCAATTCTAATGAGTAGAGTCCAGCACTAGAATCGCTCACTCCTAATTAAAAGGGCTTAAGTAAAAATATCTCTGTACACCATTTGCAGTTTAGGGAAAATTTCAAATAAAATCTAAAATAATCAACTTAACCTCAAATAAGGATTTGATGGGCAATTTTATCCATAGGCCTTCTTTCTCTTTTCTTTTTGTTTTTCTCCATTCATTTTCTTCTTTCTCGTTTGTTCAGCGGACTCTCAAGTTCATCTTTTCCTTAAAAAAAAAAAAATTGATCATTAGTTAGGCTTCTACCGAACACCAATAATTTTTCGAGAAAAGGGTCTAATATCATCAAAAACTCCACACTAGTACACTTATTCATAAGAACTCTCAAATTTGTATTTTCATAAACGTATTTACTATAAACTAATTTTTGTATCATAAAAATTTCTAAATTAGTGCCATATTTACCTCAAAAATCCTAAATTGATCACAATTTGAAGTAAATTGTGTCACAAGTATATTAGTTTGGGATAAATGTGGCATAAATATATAAATTTAAAATCTTTTATAACACAAAAATCAGTTTGTGGTATGTATATAAGTTTTCGGTAAATATAGCAGGATTGTACCAATCTGGAGCATATTAACCGACGAAAAAAATCACACCAACGAATTTGGGCAAGAGATTTCAATATCCCCTCCACAGTTTCTCTTCCTCCATGCTTTGCCCTTTCTTCTCCAATCAACAGCGACATGTGTCTGCGGTGTTCAGGAAAAAAAATACAGAGAGAGAGAGAAGAAAGAAAGAACAATGACGTGTGCATTTCTCACAATCTTGTTCTCTTGTTCCTTCATCTGCATGTCGATCGTAAAACGCTTCAAACGCCAAAAAATGAGGTTTTGATTAAAAGGTGAAACACGCATATCCAAGCTCATCCATACCCACTCCAATGGCTTCCTCTAATCTTCCCCACGTCCTCTCCTTCTATATCTCCACCACCATTCACATCCTCAAGTACCTGCTGTCATATCTCAGGACCTCCACAAGACGCCACTTCGCATCGCTCATTGATTAATTGCCGTCACTCTGTTTATGGTCACGTGGCCTCTCACCCTACACTGTAGCCTTGGACGACAAGCAAACCACCATCCACTTGTAGGGCTCCGTTCATAGAAGGTCTAAGAAGCCATATTTGGTTCTCATCCTTGGCTATGGAGACAATCCAAGGTGGCCGGTTTGGGGACAAGTCGGCCATTTATCTCAGAGCTTCCGCCTTCTTCATACCAGATTAGCTCTCCTTTGGACAAATCAGTATCACAAACGCCCAGTCCATGCCCAAGCCGTCATTGTCGATGAAGAAGAAGATGATGTAATAGAAAAGAAAAAAAAAAAAAAGAGAGAAAAAAAATTCCTGGAAGTTTTTTTTGGTCAGTAATTCCTAGAAGTGAATGCGCAGAACAAAGCTCGGTATAGCATGTGAAATGCATGTACTCGTCAGGCCCCACTTTTAAGATTAATTTTATTATTTCATATTCTCGATAAAATCTATATCGAATACTCTTTTGTAATAATTATCTCACTTCAAGTTCTTGTTTAAATTTTTCCCTAAATTTTATCACACTACTCTGCACAAAAAAAAAAAAAAATCTTTTATCATAAAAAACGGTTCTTTTATAATCTCACTGAGGCTTGGTGTGATCACCTCCCTTAGATCCAAAAAAAAAAAAAAAAAACGTTCTTTTATCAAGTGCTCGTATGACAGGAAGGAAATGCCACATTTGACATTTCAATAATTTTCAAAAGAAGAATTCGAGCATCAATTGACAATGGTTAGCCCCGATTTGAGTGACTCGCACACGAGCGGGAGAATGTCCACTGCACATGTGAGGCAGAAATTAAGAAAATCTCATATTAAATATTTGGAGTGAAGAGGATCGAAGCAATTGATAATATTTTATTAACACGTAAATTTTCAAAAGAGGTGTGTGTATTAGAAGTGTTGACACCCAAAAATAATTCAATCCCTTATAAATCATTATGATGTTGGTTCTGAGTTGTTGACACATTAATCGATAGGTCTAGTCACCAATCGATAAACTACCAATGCAAGATTAGCGTTATGTTATCAATGACAACGTTGATGGGTGATGAAGGACCAAAACGGTCATTGACATGCAATGGCCAATGGTCGATTTTGTTACGAAAATATGTAAAGTGAAAATTGTATAAGAATGTGACTGCTTATAAATAAGGCCACGCTGTTGAAGATAATAAGTGCAAATCCAAGAATTTCGGGAACAACTGAGATTTGTATTTCAAAAAGACAACCGCACATGGACAGTTATATTTTGCACAAGGCTATATAAAGCCAAGATTGACCAGTTGTAGAATAATCACAGTCAATGAACATTTACACAATTTCTCAATTTCAATCTATTGATTTATTAGTTCTATCCTCAATTCTTCATATGAGCTTTTACCTTTACTTAGAGTTAGTGATCCTTATTATGCAAATTGTTTCATCTTCAAATCGCCACAGCCAGCCTTTTTAGATTTGATGAAAGTTAAAGGTTCTAAACAGTATACGGCTAGCTTCTCCTAGAAACTCTTTGTTCTTCAACTTTAACCTCTGCTAAGAAACCTCCCTATCAAATATACTGCTGAGATATCATATTCCTCACATGGTTAACGCAAATGGAAACCCAAGTAATTCGAATGGGCTAGTAAATATTTCCCGTACAAGCATGATTGCAAAGGTCATTGCAAGTCATGATTCCTCAATTGCCGTTTAACAGTCGAATTTTAGCGGAAGTATAAGGTCATCCAATGCATTCATTTTGTTTTTCCTGAACTCTAGGGACTTAACAATTTGGAGATCACAAGACGGCTTAGGCCAATTAACCCCGGAAAAATTGCCGTTCTACCACACTTGAACATCAAAGGTAAGAAGGGACGAGTATTTATCTTTATATAGTCATACTTCAGGACAAACCAAAAATTCAGTCGATCCATAAACATAGTAAAATGTGAAATAGAATTGCAGTCAGAGACATTGTGAATGTATAACCGGAAAGGCCATGATGCATAACACATTGCTCCACCCACAATACTTGGAGGAGGAAAAAAAAAAACCAAAGATGGAAAAACAAAACAATTTTAGTGAAAATCCATAAAGGAATATCACAAGATATGCTAATTTAATATTTATGTATCTCATTCTTGTTGGTGAAGCAATATTAAGAAGCATGCTTTTGTTTCATAACTTTTTTGAAATCGTAGGCAGCATTTTTCGTTGACTTTTTATAGATTTCTATAACTTTTGTAATTTATAAAATCTGTGCTAATCAGATTATTTATTGTGAGAATATTAAAGATATAATACTGAAACCCTTTCAAAAAAACGTATTCAAAAGCTTACTGTATTTCTGACCTCAAAATTTATTTTCACCGGTTATAAAATGACAGATATTCTCTTCATCAGCAATAAAGTGTTAGGAAATATGTGAATTCACCTATTTACAAATCGTATCGTATATTTTGCAAAGATCCATTCATCACCTATATGAAATCATATCATAGTATCAATTTTTCCAATTAATGATATGTTTATCACATGAAATTTTGACAAGCTTCATATCTAATAATTAAACCATATGTATAAACTGAAAATGAATTGGCAAGAATACCTCCCACTAGAATCCAAAGACACTTTGTTAGTTGATCCAAAGACACTTTGTTAGTTGTCTCTATAATTGGAACGGATGGCTACGCAAATCAAAGTGAAAATGTGCTCTTCCTGCCCCACTAAATGAAATAATCGATACTTTATGATAGAGTCAAGGTGTTGACAGTGAAAATTTGCTTGGCAACTTTTAAAAGGTGTTCATAGTGGAAACCACTTTTTCTCTTGCCCCAAAGGATAAATCGATCCCTTTCTCTAGATTGGCAAGTATACCCTCCCCAAAGACTTCAAGGATAATTGGTCTTCTACTAAAGGAGATGTTAATCAACACTTAGGTGTTTGGTAAAAATAAAAAATAAAAATCGATATTCATATTAGAGTCAAGTTGCTCATCCTAAAAATTAACTTTTGCATGATGTTATCCTTTAGAGTCAAGATGTTGAATACTTATGCTTTAAAAATGATGGATTGATTGAGAATTTTTGCTAAAGCAATGCTGTGTTTGAAATTCTATGGAAATATCTCGGAAGAAGCTTGGATGACCTCTGACTTTTGACACGTGTGTCACAGGCCGGTCCGTGACACATGCAGCTTCTAATATGTTGATGGAAAAGATCAATGTCAGATTCAACTCTCAGTCATTGTGAGAGGGAAGAGCTAAGCAATTTGTAAGAGCATTGGATTTACATTTGGCCTTGACTAATGTAAGCATGAAGTCATTCATGATAGAAAAATTACCAACAAAGATCCTAAACCTATAATACTTATGTTAATTCAGTTATAAACCTTTCAATTTGATCAGTTTGTCCTAAACATTTTAACTATTTGTAAATTTAGTCATTTCAATCAATTTTGGTTGGAGATTTCTAGTATAGTGGTCTAGTTATTGCCCGTCATCTTATGGTTAGACCTGGTGTGGATAATTTTTACAATTTTTATTTTTTGAAATTTTTTTTCTTTTTTAATAGGTGGAATGAATGTGTGGGTGCTTCTTGTCCAATCTTTTATTTTTCTCCACACTTAGCTTTACATTAATTCGCAATCTATTGAATCTCCACTTCATGTACTTTTATTTTTGTGGGCCATTACTTTTGGCCACAATGATTTGCATTATTGTCATTTTTTTGTCTATTAGAATCCCATGACATAATTGATGTCATCTTAAGACTAAAAGGCGTACTTATCTTACATTGTTATTAGTCCCTACCATAACCCCCTATAATATCAGAGCAAGCTTGATTATTGTCGACCTAAGATTATAATTCTACATTTGATAGTACGTCGGTACTACAAGGAGAGAAACACCATCCTCATGGTTGAATCTGCAGAATCACAATCACGATGGAAAAAAAAAGTTAATATTACAAAAAACCTCAAACTAATACACTTGTGACAAATTTACCTTGAGTTAATTTTTATTAAATCTTACAATTAAATTGCTAAGTTGGATGACACGTGACAGCTGACGGCTATACCAGTTTGGGGTTTTGCCTTACATTTATCACGTGAATCAGTTTGTGATTTTTCATAATATTAATTTAATTTAATGGAAATTAACAATGGTAAATTTGTCATGAATATACTGATTTGAGGTTATCACAAATTAGTTTAAGATAAATTTGTTACATGTGTATCAGTTTGGAGTTTTTTGTTGTATTAACCCAAAAAATCATGATTCAAATGTGAAACCTAGAATATAGAGGATTGATTTCATAGTTTTAGAAGATACAGAGGGGCTACCGTCGATGCACTTCACATTTGAATCCACAAGGTTGGGATAATGGTGGGCGATCCAAGGGACGAGAGATAGGTTGTTATGGTTGTAATTAGGGTTGAGAGATTGGTCGATGGGTAAGCTTCCCACCCTTGTCTAGGCAAGGCTTGCGCGCGATGTCGGTAGGGATCACCAACACCACTCATGAGATGGCTATGAGCGAGATCGTGATTGTGGCTATCTTTTAAGTTTTTCTTTTGCTGAGTGCTAAGAGAGGTGGTGAGGCCGAGCAAGACAAGACTAGAGACCCTGTCTCAAGCCACATTGCTAACAACGGTTTCTTACCATAAAGTGTTGTTTGTAGTTGCCACGCAGGCTCATTTGGACGTAAAGAAAATGATGGTGGCCATTTTATCCCTCAATTAATAGCACGTGCTTGTTTTAGGACATTTGAAAGGTGGGGATATTTTTATCCTTCCAATATGTATCCATACTTGCTATTTTTATGACGTTAATACAATATTTTACAGCCTCGGAGAGAATCTTTTTGTCCTCGATAAAAGAAAATAAAAATTCTGACTTTTCTTTATCAAGTTACTTTTTATTGGGTAGCTGAATTTTTAAAGTCGATTAACCCATGACATGCAATCACCGAATTTATGTACATTGGAACTTATCAAATACTTTTTGAAAGCATTTTTGTGTGGGAGAAATAGGAAGGTTCATGTTCATGTTTCCTAAAAGTTCAATAAATCCGTAGCGTAATCCATTGGCGATTGAATGTGGAGAAAATCTTAATTTTTGAAACACTTTGAAAGTATATGCAATGCTAGTACTTATTAGGTTGGAGAAACGTTCCATCAAGAAAGAGAGTTATGAAGCATAATCGAGTCAAAGAATCACAATATCTTTGCAATTGGGACTTGTAGGAGGGTAAATTGGATAGGATAAGGAAACGTTCCAACCAATTAATGCTATAGCCAACTTTCAGTGATCAAAGAAAAATGGTCTCAAATTGGTCTTTTGCTACTAGACATTCTCAAATAATTGGTCTTGTTGCTAAAAGACATTTTAATCAACACTTGGGTCTTCAGCCTAAAAAGAATCAACTTATGTTATAGTCAAGGTGTTCATACTAGAAATTAATTTTTAAATGATGCTATTGTTTAAGAGCCAAGTAATCATCTCCTTTACTGTCAACTTTTGGAAGTGGTTGAATAGTATGCTTTGAATTATTTTCTTCAACTCAACCTAAAGGCATTGTTTTCTAATGACCATGCTTTGTGGAAATTTTGGTGGGGAGTGGTCCCATAAACTAAGACAAGTTTTGATTAACGAGCAATAATTCACGTGAACACGTCATAAGATTCCCCTTTCTCACTTACAAATGCGTGGAAAGAGACTAACATTTCATTTGTTTAAGCTATGATTAGTAAGACCAGACATAATCCTAAAATCATAAGTAAAAGTTTCTTTATCACCATATTTTATTAATTAAATATCTAACTAATGGACGGATCATAGTTTGGAATTTCCACTATTGTCATAATTGTGACAAGCCTATTTTATTTGACTATATGAATTCATGCGAAACTTCTCTTAGTTAATCGGGTCCTTTTCACAATATATATATAAATAATTTGAGTGCTTGCTGTGATCATTTCCCTTCCAAAGACAAAACAAAAAAGGGAAAAAGAAGAAACGCTTTAAGGGCACCAATAAAAACCAATTTATGGCCTACCGAGGATTTTGCTTTGTTTGTTGAAGATTTTTCTTTTCTTTTTGGCATTATTAAATACATTTTAAAGCATTCCTTTATTTAGTGCATGGAGGAGAAGAAAGAACGCCACATCTGGCATTTGGGATAATAACAAGTATTCAATGACTCTCAAAAGAGAACTTCATGCATCGATCGGCAATGGGGCATTGGAATTAACTTGGATGTGGGAGGAGAATATTTAGTGCACATGTGAGATGTGGGAAATAAAGAAAATCTCACACTAGGGATGAGCATGATCCGGGTGGATGGTTCCTATCTTGGAACTGGGAATCACCACTAAAGATCGGGAACTAGATCATGGACCCACCCGGGAACTAGATCATGGACCCACTCGGAACCAAACTGTTGATCCAGTCCGATTCCTAGGTGGGTCCATGAAATCGATTCCCAATCCCTACAAAGCTTGTTTGGCCTTACATTCGGGTTGAATTGCGAGCCATTTATTTTAATTAAGAATGGAAAACTATAAGACAAAATGAATAGTCAATACTTTAGCTAAAAACTTCATTTATTCAAAGTTCATGGTGTGGTCCTCTTAAGATTTCCCGACATCGGAAACAAATGGAGAATTACACTCCACATTAAAAGTCCTAACCACATAAATGTTAAGACATTAGTCGTTTGATTCATCTTTTTTTTCAACGTTAACCTAATTTAATCACACGATGGCTAATGAAAGACCTAATTGTACTCTTAAAATGAGTCATTGGCTCTTGTGGACATCTCTAAGCGGTTCTCTCTTTCATCTACATTGGTTTATTTTGTTTCGGTTGAAAAAATAAGTACATGAATTATTAGAATGAAAAAGAAAAATAGGGGGTTAATCCTATTGCATACCCAATAATTAGGCAATTGAAATGGAATTTATTTTTTTGAATATATATATATATATATATATATATATATATATATATATATATATATTGGTTCTATTCAAGTGAGTGATCGAGCGGTTCCAAGCCTAAAATCGAGAACCGGACCAGTACTCATTAGTTTCACTAAATTGGAATAGGGAACCAAACTGGGCCTCATGGGAGTCGCCAATCCAGTCCGGTCTAGTCTAGTTCCGAATGAATCGGGCAATTCCCGGTTCTTTTGCACACCACTTGTCTCGACCCAATTTTTTTCGGGGTGTGAACCACCTAGGGTTTGGCTAATGGATTGTTAAGCCTAGATTTAACTTGGGCTCTCCCAAACCCATACCAATTCGCGACTTAGGTTTAAATTTCTTAACATGCAATTGATTTTTAATTATGAGTCACCACTAATCTATTTTTGGTGGATCGATTAGAAATCCAAGTAAAGTAACGGGAGATTTACTTTATTCCTACGAACCAGAGATTTGGGTACGGGGACTTGGTTACGCTAGATTTCTGTAACGCCCTTTCGGTACCATTTCTTTTATTTTGAAAAAATGTTTTTGCAGGCAGTTTGGATTGATTTTAAATCTAATTCCCTAACATGTGAAGTGTCCATGCAGGTGCGCAAATCACCAATTTAACACCCAAGAAAGCAATTAAATAATGCAGGACTTACCTCAAAGCAACGAAAGCATCTGCAGTGTTAAATTAAAATCCACATCAACAACCCTATATATGGTTTCTAATTAACAAGCAATTACCCAATTTTTGTTTTCACTTTTTAACGATATTATAATCCATATGCAATACAATGCTTCTAATCTAATATGAAATGATATGGCATGACAATATGTCATAAACTATATGAATGAGTATTTTGTGATCTCTTAATGAACATGTAATTATTAAATATGCAATTTGAATTAACCAAAATGATTTAATTCTAATGACGTGCAATGCAATGCAATGCAATGTAATGACGTACAAAATTATCTTAATTAAAATGACATGCAACATACAATTTAATATGCAAGCTATATGTCACACGACATTTATTAAATAACCTAATCTAATAATGGGCAATTTCTAATTAAATGAACTTAACAACAATTACTAAATGACGTGCATTTCATGAATCTAATTCTATATGACATGGGCATTTTTATTTTCCTAACAAAAACATGCAATTTATCTAGGAGAGATTATCTACCTATAATTGATAAACATGCAATCCTAACATGCAATGACGTGCAAAAAATGCCCTAATTCAACATGATATATGCATGATGACATTTTTTGCTTTTATTAATTTTGAAATTAAAATTTCTCATGCAATTCAAATAATGATAAAACTAACATCCTAAATGAATGTGTTTTTTTTTTGGTTTTCTTTTCCATGATTCAAAATAAAGTTCTTATTCTAAATATAAAAGATAAAAATCTAATCCTAATTCAACATTTTTTGGATTTTCTTTTTTAAAATTCGAAATAAGATTGCAATTTTAACTCTAAAACAGGAAATTTTCTAAAGCAAATATAATCTTAACTCAAATATTTTTATTTTTATTTTTATTTTATGAAAATAAGATTGACTCAATCAACTTGACGACAGCAAACCAAACAAGATAAGATTGATATCCAAAAATTGACGAACTATATCTCGCGCATGAGATTGGGTTGGCCAATTTTAAATTAAATCGCGAATCGAATCTCGGGCTTGAGATTGGATTGTTGATTTTTATAAGGAATTGCAAGTCAAATTTCGGGCGCGAAAATCGGACTGTCAATCCCTAGCTTGAGGGACTATTTCATATTGGGATATAAATAATATATTAAGGAACAATTTCACTAAAACAGAATATTAAAGAAATAATAAAAAAAAAAAAAAAACATAAAAGAGAAACTACCTAATTTGATTTTTCTTTTTCTCTTTTTTGTTTTTTTTCTTCCTTTCCGCACGCAGCCGTGAATCTCCAAGGGAGCTGGCTAATCAATCCGGCAAAGGGGATCCGACAAGGGTGGCTATAGCACGGGAGCGGAGCTAAGGAGGCTCGGGTTTGGACGGGCAGAGAGTGGCGATGGGCTACCGATCCGACTCGGGTTTTCGGCTCTGAATAGCAGATGGATTGCGGGTCTTTGGCTCCGAGCAGGAGGTGTCGCGACTCAGGCGAGGCCGGGGAGCAGTGTTCGGTTGCAGGTGCGGGACCGACTCAGGCGAGCGGGGGCATCGGGCTTGGCCGCAGAGAGCTTTGGGTCGCAACGGCGGCGAAGACGGTCTTCGGCGGCAACGAACAACGAGGATCTTGGGTCGGCGCAAAGACGGGGAGGTGTTGGGCGGCAACGGGTCAACGAAATCGTGGGTCGGCACGGCACGAATAGGAGAGCTCGGGCGGACAACGGCGGGGCTTCGAGCGAGGTGGCCGCGGTTGGCCTTGGCTTCCAGGTGGCGTCGGTGTGGCAATACTGCAGTGTTCGGCGGGCAATGTCGGTCGCCAATCGTGATGCTGGCGGAGCGGCGGTGGGTGCGGGGGTCTTCGCGGATGGATGTTGCAGAGGCTGAGGCACGGCAGGTGAAGAGGTTCGGCGTCCGGCAGGGGGAGCAGGGAGAGACGGATGTGCGGCGGAGCTTTGCAGGTCGTCGGGTGGAGCGGCAAGCGGTGCTCAGGCGCGGTATGCGCAGCGATCGACCAGACATGGGCAAGTAGGCGCACCAGTGAAAGGACTGGACACCAGGGAAGCGTCGCTGAAGAAGATGAACAGGGAAAGTTTTTCCCTTTTTTACTTTTCCCTTTTCTTCTCTCCTCTGTAGCCGCACACTTTTCCCACTCTCTCATGTCACTCTCCCTCTTCCTTCGTACTCTCTCTCTTTCTTTTCTTTTTACTTTTCACTTCTTTTTCCCCCTTTCGACGAAAAGAACCCTCAAAAAGCCCCCCCTTTTCTCTATCGTACACTATCTCCTTTTATAGACAAACATAATGTGATCTTCGTAGAATATTTCGAAAATTGCCTATAACCTCCGAATCACAAAATCCTTTTATCTCATGAATATTCTCCCCTGATTTCATTATCTATTGATAGAGATAAGATTACAATGCGATCTTTTTAATTTCCAAAAATCATCATAATATCGCATCAAATCTTAATTTTTTACAAGATAATTAATTAAACATAACGACGGGCTTGGGTTAATTTTCTCATTTCGTGGGCCTAGCCCAGCCTGCTAATTTAAAACCCAAAACCACTAATTTGACCCATCCGCCACCGGTCCAATAAATAAATGTAAAAAAAATGCAAATTAAAAACAAATGCACCTAAATCTATATGTTATGTAATTAATATATATTTTTTAAGGATAAAATTAATCCCCCATTTTTTAAAGCGATAAATTACTAAATGAGTCGCCAAAATTTAGGTATCAACAGCTGCCCCTCTTTGAAGGTGAGCTTGTAGAGGTTGTCTTCAAAGATAAATTGAGACTTAAATTTTGACTATGCACATGCACTAAATGATTTCTTTTGTCGGGAAATGTATCCCATTTTTTTTTTTTATAAAGAAAGTAATTCATATGATACATGGAAATGCTAATGCAAATGCATGATGTCAAAGGAAAGAACATACCTACAATTACTTGCCAGTCAATGCGGTAAAGTATCTTGAGGTACATGATAAATCCCTATTTACTCCACAAGTACCCAACTCTCACTCAGGTTCCTTGAAAAGCGTAACAAGCAATAGATTGAGACATCCAGATCTAGACTGAGATGTCAAGATTCTTTGCTCGAAATACCTAGATCCAAACTAAGGTATAATGAGAAGGATTAACAAACATTCACATCCAGAGTGAAATGTTTGAATGAAAATAATCAAGACATCCAGGTCCAGACTAAGATGTCAAGATTTTTGTACTCGAAATACTTAGATCCAGACTAAGTATAACGAGAAGGGTCGAAAAAACGTTCACATCCAGAGTGAAATGTTTAGACGAAAATAATCAAGACATTTGGGTCCAGACAAAGATGTCATGATTTTAGAAACTCGAAATACCTAGATCCAGACTAAGGTATAATGAGGAAAGTTAAAGAACATTCACATCCAAAGTGAAACGTTCAACGAAGAGAATTGAGATATCCAAATCCAGACTGAGATGTCAAAATTTTGGAATGCAATTTGTATGCAAATGGTAAAAGAACCTACCCGGAATATCTTACCTCCAAGGAGGGTAGAGTGATTCAAGATAGTCGGCATTACATGTTCAGGATCCGTACCTTTCTACGGTTGCCTAAAATAGTAACGAAGAGACTACTTTCCTAGGACCCGTACCTTTCTATGGTCGCCTAGTAGAGCAGTAAGGTTTTGTAAGTAAACTACTTTCCTAGGATTCGTACCTTTCTACTGTCGCCTAGTAGGCAGTGTTTGGTTGTGTCTAGGACTCATATCATTTTACGGTCGCCTAAATGGGGATTTACCTTCCAGGACCCGTACCATTCTACGGTTGCCTGAATAGGGAAATAGATGTTGTCTAGGACCCGTACCATTCTACGGTCGCCTAAATAGGGATTCACTTTCTAAGACCCGTACCATTCTACGGTCGCTTAAATAAGGAATAGGTGTTGTCGAGGACCCGTACCATTCTACGGTCGCCTTGATGGAAAATTGATTTTTCAGGACCCGTACCTTTCTACGGTTGCCTAAACAGGGATTCACTTTCCAAGACCCATACCTATCTACGGTCGCTTGAATAATGAATAATTTTCCAGGACCCGTACCTTTCTACGGTCGCCTGAATTGAGGTAATTGCTTTTCCAGGACCCGTACTTTTCTATGGTCGCCAGTTAGAGCAATAAGGTTGTCTAGGATTCGTACCTTTCTACGGTCGCCTAAACTAAGGTTTTGCTTGGCTAGGACCCGAACCTTTCTTCGGTTGCCTAACGTTGTAGCATAGATTGTCTGACCAGGACCCGAACCTTTCTTCGGTCGCCTTAATCAGACTTAATCTGGAGAAAAATCTTTGAGGGACAACTCGATCGAGTGTCGGTGTTTTCAAAAAGGAATACCTACACAATAACAAGTATTTAAGGTAAGGATAGAAATATACTTACCTGGTATCATCTCTGTTTCTGGGGGAAATGTCTTCTGCAAAACATGGTCATAGTTGAAGCAATATGCATTTGTGATCACAAACATGCATTAATTTAAGGGAGAATCATGCGCTGTGATTTACATCAAGCCTGCATCACCTAATTTCCATTTGGAAGAATTTCACAAAGAATGTTCCAATCTGAACACATGAGTGTCATGGATGTGCCAAATGGGGGACCTCTTGGTCTGAAAGGACTTTTCACTCATCCTTATTAAAATGGGTTGTTTTATCCTGACCTTTGATGTAGGATTTTTGACAATCACTCCATCATCATGCCAAACAAGGGTTTGAGCAATCTCACAAGTGGTACGAACTTACCAATCTGAGAGATCTTTAACAGGGACTACAATGCTGGCTTGGTCAACGGCTTAGCAAAGGAGACTCTTTGAGTCGAGGCTATTAAAAAATGAATTATATTTCACAATCATTTTGGGGTTTACAAGCCAAGAAACATGATAAATGAAGCAGAAATTATCTTACTCGCACTTCTTCAAGCGATACTTCCAAACATATGAACTTTTACATTAATTCAAATGCTATAATCTGAAGAGACTTTGTAAGGGATGAACGTAGGTTGGGTTCATGGGTTGAGAAACGAAAGGATTATTTGTCTCAAAAAGTGTTTAGGGGGTCAAAGTTGGTGATCATTTTGACATTTCCAACAATTTTCATTCCCATCATCGAAGATTTTCTTCACATCACAACTCCACTGATTGCAACATCTCAACATTTGAGTTTTTTTTTTGGGTACCACCTTGTTGGAGATACGACTCACTTCATCAAGTGATTGATTTTTTTCTTTGGGTATTGGCCTTGCTTTTACCAGGCATACTGCTTTTTCATGCTCCATTTTTTGCACTTTTTTTTTTTGGGATAAAGTCTCCATTTTTATTAGCATTGTAAATCATGTTACTTGAGTGGTTTGGTTTTTCTTTCCTTGCCCCAGTGTGGGGGATGATCACCAACTGGGTTTAATGTGAAATGAATTCATAGGCTCAATGGGGCTATGCAATGGATAAAATATATAGGATAGAGAAAGAAATGCTCTCCGTCGTCCTAAGGCACTTTAAATTATCGTACAAGTCACACTGTAAAAGCAATACTTGAAGATTGATGCAAGTACGAGTAAGAAAATTCCTATCATTCATTTCAAATCTTGTCCCAAAGTATGAGACGATTCTTGATAGGGATAATTTAAAAAGCTCTTCATGTGTGTTGGCTCAAAGGGCTGAACAATGGATTTACTTGTAGTTTTTCGGGTAGTAGAAGAAATTGCCTCTCATCACCTCGGTTGACGTACCCTTTGCGAGATCACCCTTTTCCTCATAGGCATGAAATTTTTCCACACAACTCACTGGGGATCAGTGTATGGAATAGGGTTTGCCTTTCATCATTCCAAAGTATCCCATTTCACACAATTCAATCAATCTCACACAATTCATCAATGAAGAAAAATGCAAGATTTGCAACAAGTTTAGACAATTGAATTTGCAACTTAATGGAGGCAATTTATTCATCATAAAATGTTTGCAATTCAAAACATGACATGACAAATTCTATCATGGGTAATACTTCTTGACAGCATCAGAATTAATTGTATTAGAAAACTCATGACTACCCATTTATACTAGGACGGCACCTCCTGAAAGTACCTTCCTTACCACATATAGGCTGTAATTTGGAGCAAACTTGCCCTCAGGATCTTCCACCGAAGAATGATGGTTCTCTTTTACTTGCCCCAAATCTCTTTTCATTGCAAGTGCGCTCTAAACCTATTGATTACAAGTCAAGTATATGATAATTGAAACTCGATACGCTATTCTCGGATGTCCCTCGTCATAATAAGTTATAGAATTATGTTTTGAGACAAGAAGCAAATGAGTCAGATAAACAAAAAGGTTTAATCTGCTACAAGTTTTGGGAATTTTTTTTTTTTAGCAGTGAAATGCTTTTGTTTTTGAAAAAGTTTTTGGGAAGAAGCATGAAAGAGTCCAGCCCTCAGGATTTCTCCGTGGATAATAGTTTCTTTCATGGTTGGATATCGTCATTAGACTGGTTTGGAGTAACCCGTCATGCCTAAAAAATTGGAAATAAAATTGTAATTTTATTGAATAGAATCAAATGAATTACATTATTGGAATGGACAATGCAATTCCTAATCTCTAAAAAGAGAGAAAAATAAGAAATTGAAAACAATTCCTAGAAGGCGAAAACAATTCCTAAAAAGCAATAAGAATTCCTAGAAAGCGATAAAAATTCCCGCGTAGGGGAATGTGCCTTGATAACAAGTTACTCTTACAGCTAACGTCCATGTCTTCCGAAGGTCCTTCGTCATTGGTTCATATGAAGAGGTCATCGAACGGACCTGTGATTCCTTCTAGGCGTCATCGAGTTGTGACATCCGAAATTCGATCCGTCTCGATAAAGTGAAATGGGCATTTCGTCGACGTCTTGGCCCTTTTTTCTCGAGTGATCATTTCACGAGTTAACTAACCTATGGGTGAAGCCATTAAGGGATATATCCATGGTAAAATCCCTAAAAGCTACTCAATTGGTTGGATTGACTAAAATCACGTCGATCGATTTTAAGCGAAATTAAACTCGATTTCGGGAATCGAATTCCAAGCGCGTCATAATTCTTATTTTTAGGATCATGTCTCATCGCTCGTCAATTTATTGACGAGTCCGAAATTTCAAGAAAGAAATTATCGGAAGAAAATTGAAGACCAAATTAAAATAGAAAGAGAAAAGGAAAATTTGCATAATGGAAGTATGCATTTTGTTTTTCTTTTTCTCTCTCTCCCCTTTCTTTTTCTCTCTCTTTCCTCTCTCTCCCTCTCTCTCCTTTTCTTTCCTTTTTCTTTCTTTTCTCTTTTTCTTTCTCTCTCCTCTCTCCCTTTTTCCCTCCCCCTCCGTGCGATTTGCCCCCACCGCCCACTTTCTCTTTTTTTCCCTTGACTAGTCAACCCTTATCCTCCCTCTCTCTCTCTTCTCTTTCCTCCTCCCCCACGTGACCGTATTCCCCTTCTTCTTCCTTCCTCCGCACGATCGAGCAAGCGGAACCAGAGACGGAGGGAGGACAGCAGCTTGCCGTGACCGCCGCCCGCTCGCCGCTCGTCCCGCCGAACCGCCGCCCGCACCGCGCCGCGCCCGAGCGCTCGCCGCTCGCCGTTGTCCCGCCGTCCCGCCGTCCGGCCGCGCAAATCAGCCACTGTTCACCCCTGTTCCAGCCCCGTCCGGCCATCCCCGGCCACCTCCGGCCACCGCTTAGCCCCGCCGGACCTTCCCCTCGTCCCCCTCGCCCTCCGCCGGCCTTCCCCTCGCTGTTTTGGCCGCCGGAGCAGCCCCGTTCGGCTCCGTCCAGCCAACCCACGGAGTGGGTTTCAGCCTCTTCGGACCCGCTTTTGGGCCGTTTCCCGGCCCCGGATCCTCGAGTCGCTTTGGGAAGTCTCGTTCCTCGCGTCGCCGCCGTCGGATTGATCCGATTTGCGCGCGATTTGGTGAGTAATCTCACTAATCCAGGATTAGTGGCTAATTTATGCTTAAGGTTGGTTTAGATTTAATTAATCATGTTTAGGTTGTTAGATTAGATTAAATTAGCATTTATTAGTCAATTGTGATGTGATTTAGATAAATTGATTGCGCAATTAGCAAGTAGACGTGGTCTACTAATTATTGGAAGTGCCTCGGGATTTTTCCCGACCCTTCGTGGGCTTTAATTTGGTGATTCGGGCCTAAGTGGAATTTTTGGCATTTAAATATTAATTTTCGGAATTAAATTAAATAATTATTTATTTTCTGAAAATTCAAGGGAGATGGTCTAGAACCGGAAAATTATGCTGATGACCGTGGTGAAGTCCGTTTATGTAATTGGGCTATATTTGGTGCTAAATTGAATTTTTAATAATTAATAATTAATTTTCGAAATTAATTAATTAATTAATTATTTTTCGGAAATTATGATTTTGATGGCCGACGACCGAATTTCGTGCTGATAGTCGTGGCGTAGTCCGTTTATTTATTTGAGCTCCACGTTGCATGGAATTAAATAAATTGTGATATTTTAGGGATTTACCCTAAATTGATTGGAATTGATTGAGATTGAATTATTGATTGGTCAATTGCCAAGTATGTTTGTTCAGCATTTATAATGCTTTGTTGAGTTGTAAAGTGAGTAGAATTGTGAGAGTGATTTGAATATACTCTTGGCTAAGATCTATCAAGTATGTTAATATCATGTGAAAATTGAGTGAGTTGATGAGTATGTGGGGATTCATCCCAAGATTGATCAGTGTCGGCATTCAATTAGAATTTGATTTGTGAGAGGTTGTGAGTTAAACCTCTAAGCCGCGAAGTATGGCTATGCCTGTTGGTGAGATTTACACTGATATGGGTCGCTACGATAAGTAGTAATTCGCCACCCGATCTGGGTTGCGTACGAGAAGGCCGTAATCTGCCAATTACTGATATGGGTCGCTACCGAGAAGGCCGTAATCACACCTGATATGGGTCGCGCTACGAGAAAGTAGTAATTTGCATCCGTCTGGTCGCGCGATAAAGTAATCCGCCACCTATTAAAGGTCGCGCCCATTGGGCCGTAATTTGCTACCTAAAGATAGGTCGTGTCCTTCGGGACTGTAATTTGTTGCCAAGATTTGGTAGTCTAGGCTTGCAAAGTTGTGAGTACGATTTGAAGCTGAATAAGGGAAACGACTGGGGAATGGTTGAATCGACGTAATGTCGATTGTAGTCGATTGATCATGATGTGATCCGATGTTGTGAAATGATTAATTGAATGGAAATGATCGTGAGTGATCTTGTTGGCGTGTGGTCAATCAGATCGATTGATCGAATTATCGATCGGATGATCTGATTGCTTGAGCGCTTATTGTAAATTATACCGATTTGCGGTGGGATCTGATGCTAAGGTACGTCTTGACCTATGCGTGTTTAGGCGACCTTTAGTATAATAGTTTACTAATCGGGCTTAGTGGGGTAGAACCATTTGAGACGTAGTCTCATCCCGCTTGGGGAAAAACATTCCAGGATCCCGACGAGAAGCTAAGGAGGATGAATTTGTGAATGAGAACTCGCAGGTGAAATTGAGGAAGAGAATGATCTGAGTGAAGAGGAATCGAGGAGGATCAGGATGATCTCGAGCATGACTTAGACGAGGATTGAAATCTCATCTCTTTGCGAACCCTTTTGTATATGTGTAGATAGAGTGAGACTCGAAGTTGCGAATAGTTTGTGAAGTGCTCGTCAATGCCATGTATAAAGGTTTGGTTGTAAATTTTTCAATATGAAAAATATAGCCTCGCTTTTTTTCTATCCCATCGTTTTATTGTCGGGGATTTTAATCGCCCCGCATGTGCTTAAAAATGAAAGGGTCGGCGATACATTGTCTGGGATATCGCATTATAAAATCGACCAAGTGAGACGGATGTGTGCGTGCCTGAGGATCGGGGCGTGACAAGAGTTCTCTGTCTTTGGAGGCGTCATATCGTCCATGTCATCCCATCCACTTGGAACTATGTTGCGGGAGTCAAAGTAAAAGCTGGGAGGAGCCGAATACTTCACTAGGTAATCAAACTTGCCACTAGGCTGCCCCAGAGTGTCCATCACTTCCATTTTATCTTGCTTTGTCTTAGGGACATTGTCAAGTTTGGCAATGACTAGTGGGTTATCTTCCAGTTCGGGCATATCGCTATTGCTCATTTGGGTCTTGTATTCTTGCTTCAAACTACTACCTCAGGGAAAGCAGGTGTAGTAGTCAAATCTGCTCGGAGGGATTGGATTTGGGCTGTCATAAGTTGCATAGAGGTGAGCAACTGTTGGAGTTGGTATTCCATAGTGGAGATACGATCATGCATTTCAGTTTGGTCGGCCATTTTAGCTCTTGATCGCGTAATGATAGGCGAACGTGAGGGATCCGTTATCACCTAATTCAAATGAATGAAAATATATAAGTACGAGGTGCAAATAAATAATCAATTTATGACGATAATCTATCAACTTTTTTTTTTCATTTTTTTTTAGAAGCTTCTACAAGGAGCGAATTTCCTAAAGAGAGCTAGAAAAATAGACATCCTAGTAAGATCAAATTTCCTAAGCATGAATTGAAAACAAATTCTCCAAAGTTTTTTGTTTTCCAAATAATTTATTGCATGGCAATTTCCTCATTTCATTCTTGAAAGGAATTAGATCAAATGACTATCCTAGATTGTCATGGACAGACCAAGAGCATGACAAAATAAATTGCATGGTATAGGGATAGAAAACTTACTTCACCAAGGGAAATTAATGGCAATCACATAGACATGCGCATGGTAAGTGGCTCGATTTCTAATCTATAAGGCTTAGCAAGGTCGAGCCACAAGGATGATCAGACTAGCCATGGGCTTGTGGACTATGTCGGGTCCTCATGACTCTAGCTTGGTCAAAGAGCCAACCCGGGTTGCGGGCATGCAAACCGAGGTGGGTACTCTTGACACCATGAAAGAAACTTCGGGATTGAGATGGGCGACTCGTACCGCGAGCATGCGGTCGGAGTGGTATCCATCTCAATACCATCCTAAATGATCCTATGCAGCCCAATTCGGCAGCAGGTTGTGTGTGCAAAGTGTAGTGATAAATGTAAAGCATGCACAATAGTTTAAATCCAACAACACTTCGTTCATGAAAATAAACCATACATTCCTACACCTCACTGCAAAATAAAGGTTAGCAAACACTTCCCCTTATACCTCTCATCCTGCAAAAACATTTAACACCTTAAATGTTAGGGACGTATTTGGAATCCTCGCTACCAAACAAAAAATTTTTTCAAAAGAAAAGAAAAATTGGCCTAAGTCCACTAAGAGTTTTAACTTAAGTCCCAAGATTCTGCATTGTCGCGACTGCGATTTTTTTTGGGGTGTGAACCACCTAGGGTTTGGCTAATGGATTGTTAGCTGACAACTTAACTCGAGCATCCTGCCCATACCTGCGGTCGTGACTTAGGTTTAAATTTTTAACATGCAATTGATTTTTAATTAGGAGTCGCCACTAATCTATTTTTTCGTGGGTCGATTAAACCCAAGTAAAGTAACGGAGATTTATTTTACTCTACGAACCAGAGATTTGGGTACGGGACTTGGTTATCTTTAGATTTCTCTAACGCCATTTCGGTACCATTTCTTTTATTTTGAAAAAATGTTTTTGCAGGCAGTTTGGATTGATTTTAAATCTAATTTCCTAACATGTGAAGTGTCCATGCAGGTGCGCAAACCACCAATTTAACACCCAAGAAAGCAATTAAATAATGTAGGACTTACCTCAAAGCAACGAAAGCATTTGCAGTATTAAATTAAAATCCACATCAACAACCCTAGATATGGTTTCTAATTAACAAGTAATTACCCAATTTTTGTTTTCACTTTTTAATGAGACTATAATCCATATGCAATGCAATGCTTCTAATCTAATATGAAATGATATGGCATGACAATATGTCATAAACTATATGGATGAGTATTTTGTGATCTCTTAATGAACATGTAATTATTAAATATGCAATCTGAATTAACCAAAATGACTTAATTCTAATGACGTGCAATGCAATGCAATGACGTACAAAATTATTTTTAACTAAAATGACATGCGACATACAATTTAATATGCAAGCTATATGTCACACGACATTTATTAAATAACCTAATCTAATGACGGGCAATTTCTAATTAAATGAACTTAACAACAATCACTAAATGACGTGCATTTCATGAATCTAATTCTATATGACATGGGCATTTTTATTTTACTAACAAAAACATGCAATTTATCTAGGAGAGATTATCTACCTATAATTGATAAACATGCAATCCTAACATGCAATGGAGTGCAAAAAATGCCCTAATTCAACATGATATATGCATGATGACATTTTGTGCTTTTATTAATTTTGGAATTAAAATTTCTCATGTAATTCAAATAATGATAAAACTAACTTCCTAAATGCATGTGTTTTCTTTTTTGGTTTTCTTTTCCATGATTCAAAATAAAGTTCTTATTCTAAATATAAAAGATAAAAATCTAATCCTAATTCAACATTTTTTGATTTTCTTATTTAAAATTCGAAATAAGATTGCAATTTTAACTCTAAAACAGGAAATTTTCTAAAGCAAATATAATCTTAACTCAGATATATTTTTTTTATTTTTCTTTTATGAAAATAAGATTGACAATCAATCAACTTGACGATTAAAGAAACCAAAACAAGATAAGATTGATATCCAAAAATTGACGAACCATATCTTCGCATTTGAGATCGGGTTGGCTAATTTTAAATTAAATCGCGAATCGAATCTCGGGCTTGAGATTGGATTGTCGATTTTTATAAGGGATTGTGAGTCGGATTTCAGGCGCGAAAATCGGACTATCAATCCCTAGCTTGAGGGACTATTTCCTATTGGGATATCAATAATATATTAAGGAACAATTCCACTAAAACAGAATATTAAAGAATTAATAATAAAAATAAAAAATAAAACATAAAAGAGAAACTACCTAATCTGATTTTTTTCTCTTTTTCTGTTTTTCTTCCTTTTCGCACAGTCGTGAATCTCAAGGAGCCGGGCCGATCGGTTCGGCAATAGGGATCCGGCAGGCGGCGGCTGCAGACAAGAGCGGAGCTAAGGAGGCTTGGGTTTGGAAGGGCAGGAGAGTGGCGATGGGCTACCGATCCGACTCGGGTTTTCGGCTCCGACGATGAGGTGGATTGCGGGTCTTTACTACGAGCGGGGAGGTGTCGCGGTCGAGCAAGGCCGGGAGCGACGATTCGATTGGCGGGTGCGAGACCGACTCGGGCGAGCGGGGCGTCGGGCTTGGCTGCAATAGGCTTTGGGTCGTAGCGGCGGCAAAGACGGTCTCCGATGGCAACGAACGGCGGGATCTTGGGTCGGTGCGGCACGGGGAGGTGTTGGGCGGCAACGGGTCACCGAAATTGTGGGTCGGTGTGGCACGAATGGGAGAGCTTGGGCGGACAACGGCGGGGCTTCGAGCGAGGTGGCCGTGGCTGGCCTCGCTTCTAGGCGGCGTCGATGTGGCAAGACTGCAGCGTTCGGCGAGCAACGTCGGTCGCCGATCGCATGCCGCGGAGCGGCGGTGGGTGTGGGGGTCTTCGCGGATGGATGTTGCGAAGGCCGAGGCGCGGGTGAAGAGGTTCAACATTCGGCGCAGGGGAGCGGGGAGAGACGAATGGGCGGCGGAGCTTCGCAAGTCGTCGGGTGGAGTGGCAAGCGATGCTCGGGCGATCGACCGGACACGGGCAAGGAGGTGCATCGGTGAAAGGACTGGACACCAAGGAAGCGTCGCTGAAGAAGATGAACAGGGAAAAAATTTCCCTTTTTTACTTTTCCCTTTTCTTCTCTCTTCTGCAGCCGCACACTTTTCCCCACTCTCTCACGTCACTCTCCCTCTTCCTTCGTACTCTCTCTCTTTCTTTTCCTTTTACTTTTCACTTCTTTTTCCCCCTTTCGACGAAGAGAATCCTCGAAAAGCCCCCTTTTCTCTGCCGTACACTATCTCCTTTTATAGACAAACATAATGTGATTTTCGTAGAATATTTTGAAAATTGCCTATAACCTCCGAATCACAAAATCCTTTTATCTCATGAATATTCTCCCCCCAATTTCATTATCTATTGATAGAGATAGGATTACAATGCGATCTTTTTAATTTCCAAAAATCATCATAATATCGCATCAAATCTTAATTTTTCACAAGATAATTAATTAAACATAACAACGGGCTTGGGTTAATTTTCTCCTTTCGTGGGCCTAGCCCAGCCTGCTAATTTAAAACCCAAAACCACTAATTCGACCAATCCGCCATCGGTCCAATAAATAAATGTAAAAAAATGCAAATTAAAAATAAATGCACCTAAATCTATATGTTATGTAATTAATATATATATTTTTAGGGATAAAATTAATCCCCTAATTTTTTAAGGTGATAAATGACTAAATGAGTCGCCAAAATTTAGGTGTCAACACCCCTATCTCATGCTAATATTTAGAGCTACAAAGAATTGGTGCATCATGTGCACCAATCAAAATTGGACGGGAGGATGACATCCTATGTTATCTTGGGTACATCTACTCCTCATAACCATGTTTTGTATTTCAATAAAGGCATCATATTGATTGGCTACAAGATCCTAATATCAATTGTGTTTAAAAAAAAATGGACATTAACCTTTCTGATTCATAAGATTTAACAAAATTATAAGTTCTAAAAATCTAATATTACCAACAAAATTTTTCTAGGATAGTCATATCTTGGCTCTTCTATCGTTTTTTCCTAGTATGATTACTCCTTAGTGAAAATAAAGCTCACACAAGCCACCGCAAAACCCTTTGTTGTTACTTGATTTACTATTTTAATGTATTGTATTCTTTTCCCCCCAATTCCTATAATAGATTAAAGTGTTAAAAAGTAACATCTATCAAATTTAATTTTTTGATAGCAATACATAATCTTTAGTTGCACCTTTTATTTACAATTTTTACTTGTTGACCTTAAATAGTTTGATGATTCCAAAACAAACTTTTGCATATTTCTAATTGTTACAAGCTATTTGAATATGTTTTCTACAGTTATGGGTAGGCTAGCAAGAGTTAAAAAGGGCTTAGCCTGGTTTGAAAATAGGTATGGCTAGAACCTGTTTACGCTGAGTTCAAATTTGAATCTTTATTTTCTACCTAATTGAGTTTGCGTTTGGTAAACCATTTTCTTTTGAAAAACCTGAATCTTCAATGGTAAAAAATTTTTTTGTGAGATTATTTAGAAGCAATTGTTAGTAAGCGCTAATTAAGTTTGTTTTCCTATAAATAGTGGTTTGGGCAATTGTCTTGGGAGTGGATTATGAGCAACAAAATAGTTTACATTGAAAATTACTTGCAAAATCGTTAAACATATTTTTAGATATTTTAAAGATACATCATCATTAAGAGTGTGGCATTCAAGAAATTCATCTTTTGCTCTTCATGCTTATCTAGATGCAGATTTTGGTGATTGTAAAATCAATTGAAAAGGTACTAGTGGCTAGAGGGCAAATAGTTGATTGGCTATTTTTTATAATGAGCACTACTGATTCTAACTTTTGTCTTAAGCAAACAAGCTCGTGTTAGGAAGTCGAAACTAATCCTAAATGAAATAATAAGACCCGCTTATGAAACTAGTAGCTATCCACAATTTCACGAGCCATGCACTCTTAAACAAAACAAGAAACATAATTATCAACCAACTGTCTATATGTTGGTCTCGAGAGATATTAATTGTTGATGATACCTACATGACCATGAGAAATGATATATTAATGAACAGATAAGGCAACTACTTTCTAAGATTCATCATTTGGTTGTCAATGTATGTATCTTCATACGGTTGTGATGTATTGCTTGCTCCCTATTTCTTCAAATAGATGCACGTGAGGACCGACTTAAGTTGACGTTCAAGATTAAGGATGAGTTTGAGGTATCTTTGAGTGACTTAATGCTTGATATGATGATTATGCACTGTTTCAAAAGGAAAGTAGTTACTGGATGGGATGACCCTTACTTTTACCTTCAAGGCTTTTGATGGTGATCTCAAGGGTGAAACTTCATCTGATGGTCAATGCATTAAAGAGTCCACACCAAAAAGTATGGACACCTAGAGGCGACAAGGAACTTAGATAAGAGAAAACATATGGGATGGCCAACCCTAATCCAGAGGGTGAGGACACCATTAACGTGTTCTTAGAGTAGTTGAAGTTGATGAAAATGAGGATGAGAACAAGATTAACCATTAGTTGAGACACATTATAACTGAGTTAAGTTCCCTTCAAGGAGAAATTCATATGGTGAGAAATGAACTGCTAGAAGTTTTTCACCAACTTTAGCAGGACATTGGTCTCCCATTTTACCTAATTTTTTCTTTAGCTCACTTATTTCCCGGATAGCCTCCATTTGCTCCTACTCTATTTTAAACTCACATTGAGATTGATTTGTAATTTATGTTGAAGTTGTTTTATGTTGAACTTGCTATATGTTTGTGTTGTACTTAATAATTGTCAACCTTGTGTTGAATTGATGTTTCGTGAATATCTTTGTTACACAAATGGGTTTTTTTGTGTTTGATGATACATTCCACCTTAAAGCCCTTTTTGATGTTATGACAAGGGGGGGGGGGGGGGGAATATAATAATGTTTTATTATATGAGATATAATCACTTGATTTATTTTCCTATATTACGTTAAGGGGGGTTTAATTTGAGGTTCTAAAAGTGATTTTGTCATCATAAGAACTGGGAGATTGTCAACCTTAAATTAATTTTGATGATTCTAAGACTCATTTTTGTATATTTGTAATCGCTATGAATCTCTTTCATGTGTTTTCTGTAAGTTTGTGCAAGGTGGAAACTGAGTTCTGTCTAAAAACATATCTAGGTACCCGGCTGAGTAATTGCAAGATAATAGGCTAGGATTGGCCAAATACCCAGCTTTGCAATATACATTGTAATTTTGCTCACCCAACCTAATTAGCGCTGGGCCATCTTTTGAATATACATCCAGAATGTTAGTAACGCCTTGGGATCTGCCATCCTTGATGGGGATTAGTCAGGAGAGTTTGCTTTCCTACAAATAAGGTAGCTCATCGTCTTGGGATATGTGTACGTGAAAAAACTTTCAAAATCTCTCTTAGTATTCACTTTGCAAATCAACTTATTGTGAGAAAAATTGTTTGTAAAAGGATTCACCTTATTCGTAGAGGAATGCTAGCTCTATTAGGTGCATTTGATAATCATTTTATTCTTGAGAACAATTTCTACTTAGAAATGTTTTTTTTTTTTAAATTCCATTCCTTGGACTAATTTTTGATTATTTGAATGCATTTAGTAACTGTCCAAAATTTCTATTTTCCGAATAAAAATGCGTTTGGTACAATCCTTAAATACTTTTGTAACTTAGAATTTCTTTTAATTTTTTGAATAATTTTATTGCATTTTTTTTCTTTCCTTCTTCCTTGAGTTGATCATCAAAGTGTCGTTGGCCCCGGCAAGGCTTAGCCTTATCAATTCAAGCCTCACCGTGGCTAGGCAAGGGCGAGGTCAAGCTCGCCTAGATCTAGCAGGACCAAGCTTGTCCAACCACCGATGAGACTCAACCTCGTGGTGGGTGGGCGAGATCGAGCCTCGCCGATGGTTGGGTGAGCTTAGCCTCACCAAATTTGGGCAAGGTCAACCTCGCTTGGCCAAGGCAAGGTTGAGTCTCAACAGGGGTTGGCGATGCTTCGGTGAGTTTGCTAGCCATTGTCTAGTTAGAGACCGGCTCAAGCAATAATAAGAAAAGAAAAAAAAAAAAAAAGAAGAAAATAGGAAAAAGAAAAAAAGAAAATGGGTTTGATTCTAGAGTTATTCTCGAGAACAAAGAAGTAACTTTTTTTTACTTTTTGTTTTGCTCCAAATCTATTCTCGGGAACAAAAAAGTTACCTAACAAATTTCTATTCCTTGTTTTTTTGTTCTACGGAACAAAAGAATAGAATTGGAAACTATTTGACAAGTTAGCAAATAGGGCCTTATAAATCAACTTTTCTATGAAACTTCAAATATATGGAATCAGAACAATTCCTGAACAGTCTTGAGGGGTGGACTGGCCACTGATTTCAGCTGAACTACTTTTAATTGGACAAGCGTCCCTCTTTCGTGCTCTTTTAATATTAATGCATGCTAAGTGTGTCACATATTATCAATATGAAATCTACACTTACATATTCATTCAATTTTTGCATAAGTTGAATTTCAGAGATGACAGCCACAGGATAAATTTTTTGGATTATGTTACTTTAATGTGGTAATTATTATATATGCAAAAGACATATTGGATTATGACCAGCATAGGTAATTAAAATAAATAACACAGCCGCACTGATTCACCCTAGACCTAATATACTTTCGACTTAGTTTTCCCATATGACTTCATCACTTTTCATATTCACCATAGATTTAGTGATGGCAGAGTTACTCCTTTTAATATTTGGGAAATTAAGGGAAATGGAGAAAATGAATGTTTGGATGGGAGATGCAGAAAAATTAAAAATTTCTTCGAGAAAGTAAAGGGTGAAATTTTGAAATTTCCTCCTATAATTTTTCCTCACCCCGTCATCGCAAACGTAGCAAAGACATGGAACTTCTGGGAATACAATTTTGTTTTGGGCTCCTTGGTCCTACGAGTTGTCAGTGGCATCAATTAAACTAAGACATAACTAGTGGGCTAATTAGGTCATCGCAAACGTAGCAAAGACATGGAACTTCTGGGAATACAATTCTGTTTTGGGCTCCTTGGTCCTACGAGTTGTCAGTGGCATCAATTAAATTAAGACATAACTAGTGGGCTAATTAGGTTTTGGGCTGAGCCCAATGCACACAACTTGTAAATTTCAATCTTCGCCAGTCATATTTAATGGCAGACAAAGGAGGATTACCTCACATCATCACTTCTGTTTGTGACATGTGGGGATAAAAATTCAATTTAAGTCAACAACCTTGTAATAGTTTCAACCTAGTCTTGAATGGTCGAGCAAATCTATGATTTTATTCACTTCATAGTTTGCCTTAAGGTTTCTCTCGATTTTGAAATAGAACCTTCAAAGTGAAAACAAGATGTTTATACCAAATTCATTAACCTTTTTCTCTCTTATCTCCATCTTTTTAAAGAAAAATATATAATTGTAAAAGTTGGCACAATTGGTCGGGATATCAAGAAAATTTTAGATCAAGATTTAGAGGTCACCTATTTGAATACCACCAATAATGTGCAAGTTGTTTGAAGTTGCGCCACCCACATATAGGCAAAAGGCATGGGTATTGATAAGTCCAATTTTAGAACAGTCCATAGTGCTATTACAACGATATTAAATTTTTGGCTAGATCTAAATTATGAGGGAAAAAAAGTGTGGATTATGATAGACTTAAGACAAAGGTTAGTGCCACATACAACTTTTAAGACAAAGTAAAAAAAGGTACAAGAAAATCACAATTGAAAGCCTACAAAATATTTTCTTTATATATATAGCTAAAAATGTTCAAAAATTTTTCAATGGGAAATTGTCCAAAAAGTCCTAAAAAGTTTTGCTAATTCAGTTCTAAACCTTTTAACAAAGAAAATCACAATTGAAAGCCTGGAAAACAAAATCTTTTCTTGGATAATTTTAATAATATTTAATTTTTTTATTCTCTTAAAAATGCCCCAGGCAATTCAAAATTTGGCCCGCCACCAGAAAAGGCCAAAAAAAAAAATAAAAAAAGGAAAAAAAAAACAGAAAATTTTAAAAATATTAAAATATTAAAATATTATTAAAAATTGTTCAAGATGGGTTAGAAGCTTCCAAAATGGATCTGTTTGATCAAAACTGCAATAGGTTTAAGATTTTTTGGACAATTCTCCCAAAATTTTGGTTATGTACCTCAAGATGGGTTAGAAGTGTGGATTTGTTTGATCGGTACCATGCTCTCTTCCTCTCGTTTCTTTCGGAGGTTTGATTCCTACTTCACCTATTTGAATTGTCCTAAAAATAATGATGATATAAATATTGTATATTTTAAAATTTGCTCAAATTCTTACTTTAGAGACACAAGGACATGCGCGGATCGGGTGATTATCTTCATTTTGCGGAATGGATCGAGGTTTTTGTGTCGAATTGCATCTCGTATTTTTAAGCCCACGAGGAAGATGATGTGTTCACTTGGCAATCACTGTCTCTTCATTGCCTCGAACGAGTGGATGCCGTGATGGGCGACAACAATAGGGAACGAAAGACATTGTCGACCGAAGCCCAAACGTAATCGGTCGTTTTTGACTTGTCGATGGTGACAACCGCAATGGCTTTTTTTTTTTTTTCGTTTTTTTTTTCTTTTTTTCATTCCCATGATGCTATTGCAACTTGGACATATCAAGATGCCAACAAAGAGCACTAGGGCCCGGTCGTGGGTTGAAGCATCATTTGAAGTTCTGGCCAATTCCAGATAAAAAAGAATCATGTATTTATAAGAAAGGAATAACAAAGGCCCGTATTCTTTTTGACGTATAAAAATGACCACTATTATCTTTTTCGATGAGTGTACGAGCCCAATTATGCTTTTATGCTAAGCTGATGTGGCATTGTTTTTATCATTGAAAAAGTAAAAAATAAAAAAAAAAAAACTTAATGATTTTAAACTCAAAAGAAAATATTTTTTAATCAAAGACGAAAGAAAAAAAAAAAAATACTAAGTAACGGAATCTTAACGCAACATTTATTCCTTTCGATTTACATAGAGAAACATCGCATAAGATGTGGGTCTTGAGCTCATGAATTTGAACAGCGTGCGTTTTATTTTTTTCTTCGGCCATTGTTCTGGCCATAGTGATTTGTATTATTGCCCTTTTATTGTGGATCAAAAAGCTTCTGGAGGCCAGAGAACTTTATGGACTAGTGATGTCCTGAGACCAAGAGTGATTCCTAACTCTGAATGTTAATAGTCCAGCTGTAACCCCCTCATGGTTTCAAAGCCAACTTCGTTGATGTCGATGTCGATGTCGAACTGAGATTATAGTTTGAAATATGATAATACAGTAGTGCTATGAGAAAAGGAAATAACAAGCTCTTGCCCCTATTTTTAATACCCAAAAAAATAGTCACAGTGAAAATGAGAAATCATGAGTCGGACGTTAATACTACAATACAGAGCATTGATCAAACGGTTTTAGAAGATACATAGAAGCTACCATCGATGAACTTTGGATTTAAATTTATAAGGTTAGGGTTAGAAGGGCAATTCGAGGGGCGTGAGCATGAGCTTGCCCTCGTTGTCGGGGTCATAATCAATGTTTGAGAGATCGGTCAACTTCCTCGCCCCACAAAGGCAAGGTTTGCAAGCGATCTTGACGGTGATTGAGAGCACTGTTCATGTGGTCGCTATGAGCGGGCGGCCATTACCTTTCTTTTATGTATCTACTTTTGCCGAGAAATAAGAGAAATGGTGAGGACAAGACTAGAGAACCGGTGCCCAGCCCTGCTGCGAATGGTGCTTTCTCCATTGTCGCCTTTGTTTTCTATGTTCCGCAGAGGAACCGATGCTGGCGTTGCCCATTGGATTCGAAAAGAGCACCAAAGGCGACGCGGTAATAGTTGTGGCCACACTTACCTCGACGGTGGTGTGGCCAGTGGCCACCACCACCGAACGCACCCGCTTCCTCTCTTTGCTTCTAAGTTTTCTTTTTCTTTTCCTTCTTCTCTTTGAGAAAAGTTATTTTATTTTGAGTTTAAAATTATTAATTTTATTTTATACTTTTCTACTAATAAGAAACGACACATCAGTTTAACATGAAGTGTGGTTTACCTTGTCAGCTACCACGAAGGTTCATTAAGACAGAAAAAATAATGGTGGCTATTTTGTTCCTTATTTAAGAGTAAGTGTTTATTTAGTAATATATTTATTTGTAAGACATTTGAAAAGTGGTCAGACTTGAGACAGGTTCTTAAAAGGCTCAAAGAGGAAATAGGTGGGAGAACCACCTAGGGGTGGGAGACCCTACGCTATCCTCCGTATTCTCTTTTTATTGGGAAGACAAAGATAGAAAGGGAATTTTAGGGTCTCACGGTAGGGAAGGTAGACTCCACGTCGAGATGTGCTTGCATGCCCTAGCTACCACCGAGTAGGCTCGTATAGTAGTTACCCACGCCTGTGGTAAGTGAGGGTGAGTGAAATGCTCATAGCAGAGCTATCGCACCTTACGGCACTATACGAAACAGCAAACTAGCTCTGTTGCCCTGGTTGGGGCTGTTTTTGTCTCTCCAATATGTATATGTACTTGCCTTTTCTTTTAATTATTATTTATGATGTTATTGCAATATGTCACAAACTATGACATTTTTGTCTCAGGGAATTTTTGTTGTCCTAAATAAAGCTGATTTTTCTTCACCAAAATCGTTTTTTTTTTTTATATCAAAAACATGTGGAACTCAAACATTTAAAGTCAATTAATCCACATAAGTACATGTAAGTCATCTGAATTATGTATATCGGGACTTATCAAATACACATTGAAAGCGTTTTCGTAGGAAGAGAAAAATGAAAATTTGTATTCATGGTTCCAACAAATTCACAATGTATTCTATCGGGGGTCGATTGTGGAAAAAACCTTAATTTCTCAGCACATTTAAAAGCATTGGCAATACCAGTTTTCATTAGATTGGAGAAACGTTTCTTCAAGAAAGGAATAGTGAAGCATAACCAAGTCAAAAAATCACAATATCTTCATAATTGGAACTAGTAGGAGGGCAATCTGCATAGCATAAGGAAACTTTCGGACCAATTAATGCTGTAGTCAAATTCGTCTTTTGCTAATATACGTCTCAAATAAATGGTCTTTTGCTAAAAAAAAACATTTCAAGACTTAGGTATTTGATTAAAAAAAGAATCGATGCTTATGATAGAGTCAAGATGTTCATAGTGGAAAATAATATTTACATGATGCTATTCTTTAAGAGCCACGTACGTAATCATCCATTTTATTGACAACTTCCACAAAATGTTAGAATGGCATGTTTCGAATTTTTTATTTCAACTCAACTAAAAGGCATTATTCTCTAATGACCACGTTTTCTGAAAATTATGGTATGGTATGGCCTAGTAAACCAAGACCTTTTCCTCAAAGCCTTCCCATCTAATAAGGACAAGTTTTTAGTGAAACAAAAAAATAATAATAAGGACAAGTTTTGATTAGTGATTAATAATCTACATAAGGACGCCATAAGATTCCTTCTTCTCTTTTACAAATGTGTAGAAAGAGACTAATATTTCCTTTCTCAAGTTACAATTCATACAACACAAAACATAATCTTAAGAGCCTAAAAAATAATTTCATTGCCATCTGCATTTTCTCACACTAGTCTACACAAGAGAATAAGTTTATCAATTAATTACTCTATGTTTGAAAATATATAGCTAGTCGATGGCTCGCAGTTTGGAACTTCCAACGTTGTTGTAGCTGATAGCAAGCGTATCATATTTGATCGTGTAGACTCATGTGATGTTATTGTTAGATATTTTGGTCCTTTCCACAAGAAAGAGAAGGTGATGTATCAATTGGAAAGGTTGGCCTCGGTTTATTAGTGATGGTAGAGTTCCTTGTTCAATGTTTAGGTAGCGAAGGAAATGGAGAAAGCGATAGTTTGGGTGGAAAATACAGAAGAATTTAAAATTTTGTTGAGAAGGAAAATGGTGAAATTCTGAAATTTTCTTCCATAATTTACCTTACCCCCTCATCTCAAACATAACTAGACTCGGATCAACATCAAATACAGTTCTATTTTGGGCCTCTTTGGTCCTGCGAGTTATCTGTAGTTTAAACATAATTTGGATCGAGACTAAGACATAATTCGTGGTCCAATCAGGTTTTGGGCTGAGCCCAATAGATACAACTCGTAAATTTTAATCTTCTCCAAGGTCATATTTGTATGGAGAAAAATGGACGTTTATGATTGATAAGCCATTATCTATAAAAGTTCCTAATGATATTAGAATGACAGTAGAATTTCGGCGAGATCTACATCATGAGGAGAAAAAAAAGACATTGACTATAAGAGACATGAAACTCTAGAAAAGCCCATAATGATATTATAATAATGTTAAATTTTTAGTGAGATCAAAATCATGAGAAAGAAAAAGCATTGATTATAATAGAGTTGAAATATAGGTCGTGTGTGTGTTGCGAATGGCTTTTCAATGAGCTATACTTGTAAAATGGTACAAGAAAATCACAATTGAAAAACTACATAATCTTTGTCATGACCTACCCCTTGGTAGGGAGAGGAATTAAGTTTAGAGATATTGTCAAATTCAAGCCAACGGTTTTCAATTGATTTGGGTTTCCCTCCTATGACATTTGGACATTCGATTCCTATTTAATTAATTATAGACAAATTTCTCTATATAGAGTTGCTAATGAGATACAGGAGAATATCTCATTTCACATGCAACTAGAGATCTTGGAACAAGGACTTGATTACATTAATTCTAAGACTAATGCCCTTTTGATACTTAACTCAATTGCATGCTAACTAATGCCATAGCAACTTATCGAAGATTTTTTAGATTTCATCCTAACCATTTAAAAAAAAAACATAACCCTCAAGATATTGAAATGCACAATCAACAATAATTAAAGTAAAAAAATACAAGTAATCTAATATCATTTCTAAAAAAAATGGCAATCCAAAAGTCCCTATTGTAAAATCCTAAAAACTTGTGCAATTTCCAATTTTTATTTTTTTAGGATTTTCCAAAATTTAATATAAAAATATTTGAAAAGATAATTTTTAAAGCTTTTTCCAAGAATTTCTGAATTTTCTAAATTTTTTATGATTTTTCAAAACTTTTTCTGGATTTTCTAGAATTTTTATGAATTTTTTTTGATGAATTTTCTGATTTTCTAAATTTTTTTATTAATTTTCCGAATTTTTTTTTATTTTCGAATTTCCTGAATCTTGTGATCTTTTTTGGAATTTTTCAAGAATTTTTTTTAATGATTTTTATGATTTCTGAACTTTTTTAAAATATTTATCATTATTATTATTATAATCTAGAAAGGGAATTCGGACCGGGGCAAGCCGGTCCGATCCATCATCCACCAGCCCAATCCGCCTATCCGTATCTGACCCACCTCAGAATAAAACCGAATTTTTTAAAGCTTTTTGTCTTTATTTTTATTTTTATTGATTTTAATTCTGTTTTTCTTTTTCTTTTATTTTTGTTTCTTCTTCCCCTTTTGCAGATCTTCTTCTCGAAGCTCTACTTCTTCAACGATATCCTCTTCGCCTGCAATTTCTTCTTCGTTGAACCATCACCGATGCTTGCAGCCGGTGAACTCAAATCGAGCGGCCGTTGGCACAGGCACCGACGCCGATGTAGGACTGCATCACTTGTTAAAGGAATAAAACAGAGTTCAAGAGTACAGTTGAATTCATCGGTTGATGGCAGTAGAAGAGCTAAACCTGAGGAAGTTGCTGAAGCAGAGGAATGTTGCGAACTTCTAAATGAAGCTTAGAATAGAAGAAAAGATGAGTTGGCGATTCTGAATTGAACTGATGAGCTGGCGTTCCGGCTGAGCTGATGAGCTGGCGATCCATGACATCAAAACCTGGAACATAGAAGTCGATCAAGCTAAATAAAGGAGCTGCACAGTCAGAAGAAATGCACGTGGTTTTCATATTAGTTTTTCTGTTGTAACGGTTCTGTACCAAAAGTTGTTAAACAAGTAGTCAGTATAAAAAGGATAAGTGAAGAATAAAGGGATAGGTTTTTAGTTAGTTCTCCTTTTTCACTTCCGATTTTCCTCGATTCATCTATAGCTTTCTATGCAACTTCTGTATTCAACAATGGCAGAAGTCATGTAAAGCTGAACCAAAAGTTCTGAAGAAGAAATAATAGAGTTGAGGTATCTTCATTGATTGTTCAGAAGCAAAATTCCTTCATATAAACAGGTCTTGTTCTATCTCTCAATTCTTCTCATGGTATCAGAGCAAGTAATCCTGGGAATAATAGATTTGATATGTTCTTACTGCAAGATACTATAAAGATCTTGTTGTTTCTTAGTTAGCTTACCTTCAAAGTTTACTGGATTGTTTCTTCAAATCTTTGAAGTCTCTGGACAGATAAGAATGGCAACTAGAGTGCAAAAGTATCCATTTCCTATCCATGTGAATATAGCTAACTTTGTTACCATCAAGTTGAATGAAGAAAACTTTCTGTTGTGACAAGCACAATTCAATAGATTTCTGAAAAGCCAAGATCTAATTGGCTTTATTAATGGTGAAACATTACCTCCTAATCAAATGATATAGACTGAAACAGGGGAAGTAATGAATCCTGATCACCTGGATTGGATAAGAACTGATCAGCTTATATCATCCTGGATAAGTGGTGTAGTATCAGAAAATATTCTAAGTCTGATAATTGGCCTAGAAACCTCACTCGAAGTATGGCAGGCTCTCATAAATAGATTTACACAAAAGTCTGTTGCAAAGGATTTGAGTTAAGAGGGAAATTACAGGCTTGCAGGAAAAGAAATAGATCATTAAGCGAATACCTTCGAGAATTCAAAACCATCTGTGATCAATTAAATGCAATTGAAAAGCCTCTTGATGATATAACCAGAATGTTTGGCATACTCGAAGGGTTAGGTTCTGAATATGAAACCTTCTGGACAACCATGTATTGTCTTAAACCTCAGCCTAGAATACGATGAGGTTATCTCACAACTTGAGAGATTTGAAACCAGATTGCAGACATATTATGTGAATGAGTACAATACTAACCTGGCCTATTATGGTCAAAGAAGAACTGGAACGAATCTGCAGAAAGTTAACTCTAGAAATCAAAGAGAAAATATTCAAGGGGAATTTAGCTATGGCAAAGGTCAGTCTTTCAATAGAAGGGAATATGGAACCAATTGTATAGAAGTAGGAAGAAATCAACAAAATAAAATGAATAACCTGAATTTAACTCAGCAAGGATAGGTTAATAAGGATAACTGGTCTAACTATGGACAAGGATTTAGACCATATTCAAGTTCTTCACAAAGGTATCAAAGTGTTAGGTCTTATCCATTACAAGGTTCAAATGGTGATAGACAAACACAGATTACAAAGCCTATAAGTAATGGTCCTCTGCAATGCCAGATCTATAAGAAATCAGGTCATACAGCAATCAGATGTTGGTATAGATTTGATAACTCGTACTAGGCAAATGAAATACCAACTGCATTGGCAACTGTTCACATTGAAGAACCCTATGGTTCAGAATGGTATCCAGATACAGGGGCTACTTCACATATTACCTCAGAACCTGGTATGATTCGAAACTACAATGCATATAGTGGTAGTGACATTGTCATGATAGGAGATGGATCTCATTTATCGATTTCATGCATTGGCAATGGAATATTGAATACAAGAAATATCAAATTACCACTGAATGATGTATTAATAGTTCTTGCAATAAAAAAGAATCTTTTATCCGTATCAAAACTAACAGATGACTATCCTTGCTCTTTTATTTTTTATAAACATGGGGTATATGTGAAGGACAATCACAATCATACAACAATAAAGCTAGGAAGGAAGGTCAAGGGGCTATACCAGGTGGAGCCTAAAGTTGTAGAAGTCTTCTTCACCCAGACTCAATAGGAAATAGGAGAAGATGGCTGGCATCAAAGACTCGCTCACACCAATCTAAAAATAGTGAAAATTCTACAGAAACAACATCTCATCCAGTATAGTTCTAAACTCAGAATATATGTAGCAGCTGTCAAATTGCTAAGAGTTCAGCACTATCTTATCCTTGCTTAGACCATATCTCTAATGTTCCACTAGAAAGAATACATTGTGATGTATGGGGACCATCACCAATTCAATCTATTCAGAAATTCTCCTACTATGTCATTTTTGTTGATGATTTTTCTCGATATACTGGATATATCCAATGAGACAAAAGTCGGAAGTTTATGATGTGTTCATTATGTTTTAGAGATTTATAGAAAATCAGCTTAATCACAAGATTAAAGTTTTCCAGAGTGATGGAGGAGGGGAGTTCACTAGTAATAAGTTCCAAAACCATCTACAAAAGTGTGGAATTAAGCAGACTATTTGATGTCCTCATACACTAGAGCAAAATGGTGTTTCTGAGAGGAAACATCGACATGTGACTGAATTGGGACTAGCAATGATGTATCATGCTAAAGTGCCACTGAAATATTGGGTAGATGCATTCAAAACAGCAGTTTATGTTATCAATCTTCTTCCCATCACAAAACTGCATATGCATTCACCTCACTATAAGCTCTACAATAAGACACCAGATTATTCTCATCTTCGAGTTTTTAGATTAGCCTGTTATCCATGTCTCAGGCACTACACACAGCATAAATTTGATCCTAGATTTCTTACATGTATCTTTCTTGGATATAGTGAGAAGCATAAAGGATACAGGTGTCTCTTACCGACTAATGGAAAAGTCTACATCAGTAGACATGTAATATTTGATGAGAAATTCTTCCCTTTTACTCACATAATAAATACTGAGTATCCGCAGGGATCTGAACTATACAAACACTGGATAAAAGAAGTAGTGTCTTCTATTTCAAACTCTACTAAACAGGCTCAGTCACAAGACAACATATCGAGGGAATATTTGCAGCATACCAGATTAACTCAAACAACTCCAGAAATACAAGACAATGAGATTAGTACAGTTAATCCTGCAAATACATCACAAATACATATGGTACCTGATGCAGAAGTGCAGACTGATGTTAATAATGCTCCCAGTTGTATTGAATCTCATCAGACATCTCCAAGCATAGAAGAACAAGTGCCTGCAAATCTAGAGCCTGTTTCAACATCAACTACTAATATAGGACAAATCCAAATTGGTTTTGACACTGGAAATGTACAAGGTACTTCTTCAACCCATCCTATGCAAACTAGACTTCAATCTGGAATTGTTAAAGCAAATCCTAAATATGCATGTCTAGTTGAGTATCAGATTCCCGTAGAACCAAAATCAGTAAAGTCTGCCTTAGCAGACAGAGGATGGCATCAAGCAATGAAAGACGAAATGGATGCTCTATATCAGAATAAAACTTGCGAATTGGTTCCTAGAAATGATCACATGAATGTAATTGGTTGCAAATGGGTGTTTAAGATAAAACTTGCACCTGATGGGAGTCTAGATCGACTCAAAGCTAGGCTTGTTGCTAAAGGCTTCCATCAAGAAGAAGGTCTTGATTTCACAGAGACCTTCAGTCCTGTAGTGAAGCATGCAACAATTTGAATAATTCTATCAGTAGCTATGCAGAAACAGTGGAGAATTCATCAATTAGATGTTAAAAATGCCTTTTTACATGGAACCTTAAGTGAAACAGTATATATGGAGCAGCCTCCAGGGTTTAAAGACTCACAAAAGCCTCACCATGTTTGTCTTCTTCGAAAGTCACTCTATGGATTGCGCCAAGCTCCTCGAGCCTGGTTTGATAGGTTTAGCAGCTTTTTACTCGAATATGGATTCTTCTGCAGCTCCACTGATCCTTCTCTATTCATCCTGCATACTGAAACATAAACCATTCTCTTATTACTGTATGTAGATGATATAATTCTAACTGGAAGTTCCTCCCAAATGCTTTCTAGTTTCATCACTTCTCTAAGTATTCATTTTCATATGAAAGATCTAGGCTCCTTACACTATTTCCTTGGCATTGAAGCTAAACAAACTTCTGATTACCTATTTCTCTGCCAAACTAATTATGCTCTAGATCTTCTCACCGGAGTTCATATGCTAGAATCCAAACCAATTTCAACTCCTCTTTCATTAAAGCCACCTATTTTAATCAATGATCCTATGCCTTTGAACAATCCCACCGAATACAGAAGCCTTGTTGGAGGTTTGCAATACCTCACACTAACCAGACCAGACATTGCTTATGCCACAAATATACTCTGCCAGAAAATGCAGCAACCTACAATTGCAGACTTCAACAGATTAAAAAGAGTCTTACAATATATAAAAGGTACCATAAAGGTTGGCTTATTCATTCATTCTCAAAGTACCATGCATCTTTATGGTTACTCAGATACAGACTGAGCAGGGTGTGCAGAAACCAGAAGATCAACAATAGGTTTCTGCACATATCTTGGATCTAATCTTATATCCTGGGCAGCAAAGAAACATCCTACAGTAAGCAGATCCTTTACTAAAGCTGAATACCATGCTCTTGCATCAACTACTGCTGACCTAACTTGGATCAGTTTCGTATTAAGAGATGTTGGTTGTTCTCTGAATCCTCCTATTCATCTGTACTATGACAATAAATCAACAATCTCTCTTACTCTCAATCCTGTCTTACATGCTCGAACTAAAAATATTGAAGTGGACTTTCACTTTGTTCAAGAAAAAGTATCCTCAGGATCATTACAGGTCAAATATGTTCTAAGTTACTGCCAACTAGCTGATATTTTTACAAAACCACTGACAAGGAGAGCCCACTCTTATATAAACGTTGCCATTAGCACCCTTAGTTTCCCAAATGGTAGGTCTCTTGAGAGATTGGCTGAACAAGGAATGGCAATGTATAAAGTGCTCAACTTATTCATGTTCTTGAACTTAGCCGGGCTAGCTTTGTTTCGCAGGGTTTTATCCTCGGCCTCCTACTGATCAAAACTCTCTTCCATAGAAAATTCTTCTAAATTAACCAAGATTTCAATAACTTCAAGCATGGAACACAATCTCAAGTCCAAAAATCTCAATTTTATTAGTTCACCAATTTCTTTGGGCAGCCGAGCAATTCTAGAATTGAAGAAACTTAGGAATTGCAATCCTTTAAACTTTCTAAGAGCAGTCACATTCTCTAGATGGCATCCATCAAGACATAGTGATGTGAGGTTTTTAAGTAACTCCATCGACGAAAGGAGGGAGATAAAAGATAAGCCAGTCAAGTCCAAAACTTGAGAGCTTCTCCATAGATTCGAAAAACGAGTCAGGCATTTTGAGAAAGTTTTCTTCTAATGACAGAAGTATTCTCATGTTCGGGCAGTCCAATTTTTTAGGAAATTCATTAATGTCAACATAGTAAAAAAAAAAAAAAAACATAGTATAAGGCCATTGTGGTGCATTTTCTAAGATCATATTGTGACCATTTTTTAACCCCAAAATCCTTTCTCCCGGCCAAGGCGTTCCATTCCGTTTCAATAAATTTGTCATGCATAGAGATGGCCACGTCAATAATTAGGTCATGCATGCTTAACTGGAGTTTGCCATCATTGCCCGGCAATAAAGAAGAGTCAAGGAGGCAACGTCAATCCTTAATCAACCTCTTTTTAGTGTCTTCGATGGTCTTACTGAATTTTTTAAAATAAACCCAAGCCCATGCAGTAGATAAGAGCATCCCTTATGCCAAGTCGCCGAGAGACTAGAGCATGAACCAAGAACATCACTTTGATCCTCTCATCTTTTAGGTCATTCCACTATTGATTTTACATCGGACCCTTCTTTATAGGTCGAAGCATCCCTCCATTCAGGCAAATCTCCACACTTCAACCTTTTAGCCACCGAGAGAATCATAAGAGGCAAGCCTCCACAATTCTCGACCACTCTATCCACGAGGATCTTAATTTTAGGGTCGATAACTTTGTTCCCCACTATTCTTTAAAAATGTATACGTGCTTCTCCATGCTTTAACTCATTGAGTTGGAATTATGGATCAGAGCCACCTTCCGTCGGCAGCCTATTGTTGCCAACCGCCACACGATCGCCGCCTGCCGCTGCACGACCGCTGACCGTCGTTGCCGAAGGCCGCCGTAAGATCGCCGCACATAGCCCATTAACCGCCGCCCCCAATCATAGTCAGTGGGCTGCAAGTGGCAATCCTGAGGTGGTTATCGGTAGTGAAGGTCGACGGTCGTGTGTCAGTCGTGCGACTTCGTGCAGCGGTTGTGCGGCATTCGTGCGGCGGACGTAATACGGCGGTGGGCAGTCGACGTTCTATGAGTAAGAAGAACAAACAAATATATACAAAAATTTATAAGTTTTTTCTAAACGCATTTCTATTCTTTTTCTATTCTAAGAATAGACATTTTGTATAATTACCAAATACCTTATTTTACTCAGAAATTATTTTTGCAGTAGAAATAGAAAAAAAAAAGCCATTTTTGAACAAAAAAAATGTTGCCATGCACACCCTTAGTTTCGCAAATGGTAGGTTTCTTGGGAGATTGGCTGAACGAGGATTTACAATGTATAAAGTGCTCAACTTATTCATGTTCTTGAACTCAGCCAGGCTAGCGTTGTTTTGCGGGGTTTTATCCTCGGCCTCCTACTGATCAAAACTCTCTTCCACAGACAATTCTTCTAAATTAACCAAGCTTTCAATAACTTCAAGCATGGAACACAATCTCAAGTCCAAAAATCTCAATTCTGTTAGTTCACCAATTTCTTTGGGCAGCCGAGCAATTCTAGAATTGAAGAAACTTAGGAATTGCAATCCTTTCAACTTTCCAAGAGCAGTCACATTCTCTAGATGGCATCCATCAAGACATAGTGATGTGAGGTTTTTAAGTAATTGCATCGACGAAAGGAGGGAGGTAAAAGATAAGCCAGTCAAGTCCAAGACTTGAAGCTTCTCCATAGATTCGAAAAATGAGTCGAGCATTTTGAGAAAGTTTTCTTCTAATGACAGAAATATTCTCATGTTCGGGCGGTCCAATTTTTTAGGAAATTCATTAATGTCAAAATAGTTAAAAAAAAAAAAAAACATAGTATATGGCCATTGCGGTGCATTTTGTGAGATCATACTGTGACCATTTTTTAACCACAAAATCCTTTCTCCCGACGAAGGTGTTCCCTTCCGTTTCAATAAATTTGTCATGCATAGAGATGGCCACGTCAATAATTAGGTCATCTATGCTCAATCGGGACTAGCCATCATTGCACTGGCAAAAAGAAGAGTCAAGGAGGCAACGTCAATCCTTAATCAACCACTTTCTAGTATTTTGGATGGTCTTGCTGAATTTTTTTATATAAACCCAAGCCCATGCAGTAGATAAGAGCATCCCTTATGCCAAGTCCTCGAGAGACGAGAGCATGAACCCAGAACATCGCTCTGATCCTCTCATCTTTTAGGTCATTCCACTATTGATTTTACATCGGACCCTTCTTTATAGGTCGAAGCATCCCTCCATTCAGGCAAATCTCAACACTTCAGCCTTTTAGCCACAGAGAGAATCATAAGAGGCAAGCCTCCACAATTCTCGACCACTCTATCCACGAGGATCTTAATTTTAGGGTCGATAACTCTGTCCCCCACTGTTCTTCAAAAATGTATACGTGCTTCTCCATGCTTTAACTCACTGAGTTGGAATTATGTATCAGAGCCACCTTCCGTCGGCAGCCTATTGTTGCCAACCGCCACACGATCGCCGCCTGCCGCTGCACGACCGCTGACCGTCGTTGCCGAAGGCCGCCGTAAGATCGCCGCACATAGCCCATTAACCGCCGCCCCCAATGATAGTCAGTGGGCTGCAAGTGGCAATCCTGAGGTGGTGATCGGTGGTGAAGGTCGACGGTCGTGCGTCGGTCGTGCGACGGTCGTGCGACGTTCGTGCAGCGGTCGTGCGGCGTTCGTGCGGCGGACGTAAGACGGCGGTCGGCAGTCGACGTTCTATGAGTAAGAAGAACAAACAAATATATACAAAAATTTATAAGTTTTTAATAAACGCATTTCTATTCTTTTTCTATTCGAAGAATAGACATTTTGTATAATTACCAAATACCTTATTTTACTCAGAAATTATTTTTGGAGTAGAAATAGAAAAAAAAAAGCCATTTCTGAAAAAAAAAAATAGTTCCATGGAATAGAAACGTTGCCATGCGCACCCTTAGTTTCGCAAATGGTAGGTTTCTTGGGAGATTGGCTGAACGAGGATTGACAAAGTATAAAGTGCTCAACTAATTCATGTTCTTGAACTCAGCTAGGCTAGCGTTGTTTCGTGGGGTTTTATCCTCGGCCTCTTACTGATCAAAACTCTCTTCCACAGACAATTCTTCTAAATTAACCAAGCTTTCAATAACTTCAAGCATGGAACACAATCTCAAGTCCAAAAATCTCAATTCTGTTAGTTCACCAATTTCTTTGGGCAGCCGAGCAATTCTAGAATTGAAGAAACTTAGGAATTGCAATCCTTTCAACTTTCCAAGAGCAGTCACATTCTCTAGATGGCATCCATCAAGACATAGTGATGTGAGCTTTTTAAGTAATTGCAACGACGAAAGGAGGGAGGTAAAAGATAAGCCACTCAAGTCCAAGACTTGAAGCTTCTCCATAGATTTGAGAAATGAGTCGAGCATTTTGCGAAAGTTTTCTTCTAATGACAGAAGTATTCTCATGTTCGGGCGGTCCAATTTCTTAGGAAATTCATTAATGTCAAAATAGTTAAAAAAAAAAAAAATAGTATATGGCCATTGCGGTGCATTTTGTGAGATCATACTGTGACCATTTTTTAACCACAAAATCCTTTCTCCCGACGAAGGTGTTCCATTCCGTTTCAATAAATTTGTCATGCATAGAGATGGCCACGTCAATAATTAGGTCATCTATGCTCAACCGGGACTAGCCATCATTGCCTGGCAACAAAGAAGAGTCAAGGAGGCAACGTCAATCCTTAATCAACCACTTTCTAGTATCTTGGATGGTCTTGCTGAATTTTTTATATAAACCCAAGCCCATGCAGTAGATAAGAGCATCCCTTATGCCAAGTCCCCGAGAGACTAGAGCATGAACCAAGAACAGCGCTTTGATCCTCTCATCTTTTAGGTCATTCCACTATTGATTTTACATCGGACCCTTCTTTATAGGTCGAATCATCCCTCCATTCAGGCAAATCTCCACACTTCAACCTTTTAGCCACCGAGAGAATCATAAGAGGCAAGCCTCCACAATTCTCGACCACTCTATCCACGAGGATCTTAATTTTAGGGTCGATAACTCTGTCCCCCACTGTTCTTTAAAAATGTATATGTTCTTCGCCATGATTTAACTCACTGAGTTGGACTTATGGATCAGAGCCACCTTCCATCGGCAGCCTATTGTCGCTAACCACCACACGATCGCTGCTTGCCGTTGCACGACCGCTGACCGTTGTTTCCGAAGGCTGCCGTAAGATCGCCGCACATAGCCCATTAACTGCCGCCCTTGAATCATAGTAATTGGGCTGCAAGTGGCAATGCTGCGGCGGAGATTGATGGTGAAGGTCGGCAGTTGTGCGCCGGTCGTGCGACGGTCGTGTGGCGTTCGTGTAACGGTCGTGCGACGTTCATGCGGCAGACGTACGACGGCGGTGGTCAGTCGACGTTCTATGAGTAAGAAGAACAAACAAATATATACAAAAATTTATAAGTTTTTAGTAAACGCATTTCTATTCTTTTTCTATTCTAAGAATAGACATTTTGTATAATTACCAAATACCTTATTTTACTCAGAAATTATTTTTGAGTAGAAATAGAAAAAAAAAAAAGCCATTTTGAAAAAAAAAAAAAAAAAAAAAAAAAAAAATGGAATAGAAACGTTGCCATGCGCACCCTTAGTTTCGCAAATGGTAGGTTTCTTGGGAGATTGGCTGAACGAGAATTGACAATGTATAAAGTGCTCAACTTATTCATGTTCTTGAACTCAGCCAAGCTAGCATTGTTTCGCGGGGTTTTATCCTCGGCCTCCTACTGATCAAAACTCTCCTCCATAGACAATTCTTCTAAATTAACCAAGCTTTCAACAACTTCAAGCATGGAACACAATCTCAAGTCCAAAAATCTCAATTTTGTTAGTTCACCAATTTCTTTGGGCAGCCGAGCAATTCTAGAATTGAAGAAACTTAGGAATTGCAATCCTTTCAACTTTCCAAGAGCAGTCACATTCTCTAGATGGCATCCATCAAGACATAGTGATGTGAGGTTTTTAAGTAATTGCATCGACGAAAGGAGGGAGGTAAAAGATAAGCCAGTCAAGTCCAAGACTTGAGCTTCTCCATAGATTCGAAAAATGAGTCGGGCATTTTGAGAAAGTTTTCTTCTAATGACATAAGTATTCTCATGTTCGGGCGGTCCAATTTTTTAGGAAATTCATTAATGTCAACATAATAAAAAACAAAAATAACATAGTATAAGGTCATTGCTGTGCATTTTGTGAGATCATATTGTGACCATTTTTTAACCACAAAATCCTTTCTCCCGACAAAGGTGTTCCATTTCGTTTCAATAAATTTGTCATGCATAGAGATGGCCACGTCAATAATTAGGTCATCTATGCTCAACTGGGACTAGCCATCATTGCCTGGCAACAAAGAAGAGTCAAGGAGGCAACGTCAATCCTTAATCAACCACTTTCTAGTATTTTGGATGGTCTTGCTGAATTTTTTATATAAACCCAAGCCCATGCAGTAGATAAGAGCATCCCTTATGCCAAGTCCCCGAGAGACTAGAGCATGAACCAAGAACAACGCTTTGATCCTCTCATCTTTTAGGTCATTCCACTATTGATTTTACATCGGACCCTTCTTTATAGGTCGAAGCATCCCTCCATTCAGGCAAATCTCCACACTTCAACCTTTTAGCCACCGAGAGAATCATAAGAGGCAAGCCTCCACAATTCTCGACCACTCTATCCATGAGGATCTTAATTTTAGGGTTGATAACTTTGTCCCCCACTGTTCTTCAAAAATGTATATGTGCTTCTCCATGCTTTAACTCACTGAGTTGGAATTATGTATCAGAGCCACCTTCCTTCGGCAGCCTATTGTCGCCAACCGCCACACGATCGCCGCCTGTCGCTGCACGACTGCTCACCGTCGTTGTCGACGGTCGCCGTAAGATCGCCGCACATAGTCCATTAGCCGCCACCCCGAATCATAGTTAGTGGGCTGCAAGTGGCAATGCTGAGGTGGTGATCGGTGGTGAAGGTCGACAGTCGTGCGCCGGTCGTGCGACGGTCGTGCGACGTTTGTGCAACGGTCGTGCGACGTTCGTGCGGCGGACGTAAGACGGTGGCGGTCGGCGTCGACGTTCTATGAGTAAGAAGAACAAACAAATATATAAAAAATTTATAAGTTTTTACTAAACGCATTTCTATTCTTTTTCTATTCTAAGAATAGACATTTTGTATAATTACCAAATACCTTATTTTACTCAGAAATTATTTTCGGAGTAGAAATAGAAAAAAAAAAAAGCTATTTCTGAAAAAAAAAAAAAAATAGTTCCATGGAATAGAAACGTTGCCATGTGCACCCTTAGTTTCGCAAATGGTAGGTTTCTTGGGAGATTGGCTGAACGAGGATTGACAAAGTATAAAGTGCTCAACTTATTCATGTTCTTGAACTCAGCCAGGATAGCGTTGTTTCGCGGGGTTTTATCCTCGGCCTCCTACTGATCAAAACTCTCTTCCATAGACAATTCTTCTAAATTAACCAAGCTTTCAACAACTTCAAGCATGGAACACAATCTCAAGTCCAAAAATCTCAATTCTGTTAGTTCACCAATTTCTTTGGGCAGCCGAGCAATTCTAGAATTGAAGAAACTTAGGAATTGCAATCCTTTCAACTTTCCAAGAGCAATCACATTCTCTGGACGGCATCCATCAAGACATAGTGATGTGAGGTTTTTAAGTAACTCCACCGACGAAAGGAGGGATATAAAAGATAAGCCAGTCAAGTCCAAGACTTAGAGCTTCTCCATAGATTCGAAAAATGAATCGGGCATTTTGAGAAAGTTTTCTTCTAATGACAGAAGTATTCTCATGTTCGGGCGGTCCAATTTTTTAGGAAATTCATTAATGTCAAAATAGTAAAAAAAAAAAAAAAAAACATAGTATAAGGCCATTGCGGTGCATTTTGTGAGATCATACTGTGACCATTTTTTAACCACAAAATCCTTTCTCCCGACGAAGGTGTTCCATTCCGTTTCAATAAATTTGTCATGCATAGAGATGGCCACGTCAATAATTAGGTCATCTATGCTCAACTGGGCCTAGCCATCATTGCCTGGCAACAAAGAAGAGTCAAGGAGGCAACGTCAATCCTTAATCAACCTCTTTCTAGTATCTTGGATGGTCTTGCTGAATTTTTTATATAAACCCAAGCCCATGTAGTAGATAAGAGCATCCCTTATGCTAAGTCTCCGAGAGACTAGAGCATGAACCAAGAACAGCGCTTTGATCCTCTCATCTTTTAGGTCATTCCACTATTGATTTTACATCGGACCCTTTTTTATAGGTCGAAGCATCCCTCCATTCAGGCAAATCTCCACACTTCAACCTTTTAGCCACCAAGAGAACCATATGAGGCAAGCCTCCATAATTCTCGACCACTCTATCCACAAGGATCTTAATTTCAAGGTCGATAACTCTGTCCCCCACTATCCTTTAAAAAAGTATACTTGCTTCTCCATGCTTTAATTCACTGAGTTGGAATTATGGATCAAAGCCACCATCCGCTAGCAGCTTGTTGTCGCCAACCGCCACATGACCGCGATTTGTCGCTGCATGATCGCCGACCGTCGTTGCCGAAGGCCGCCGTAAGATCGCCGCACATAGACATTAACCGCCGCCCCCAATCATAGTCGTGGGCTGTAAGCGGCAATCTTGCGGTGGCGATCGGTGGTGACAGTCGACGGTTGTGCGCCGGTCGTGCGACATTTGTGCGGCGATCGTGCGGCGTTCGTGCGGCAGACGTAAGAGGGCGGTCGGCAGTCGACGTTCAATGAGTAAGAAGAACAAACAAATATATACAAAAATTTATAAGTTTTTAGTAAACGCATTTCTATTCTTTTTCTATTCGAAGAATAGAAATTTTGTAAAATTACCCAATACCTTATTATATCAGAAATTGCTCTTGGAGTAGAAATAGAAAAAAAATTATTTCTGAAAAAAAAAAAAATAGTTCCCTAGAATAGAAACATTGCCGTGCGCACCCTTAGTTTCACAAATGGTAGGTTTCTTGAGAGATTGGCTGAAGAAGGAATAACAATGTATAAAGTTGTCAACTTATTCATGTACTTGAAGTCAACCAGGCTAGTGTTGTTTTGCGGGGTTTTATCCTCGCCTCCCACTTATCAAAACTCTCTTCCATAGACAATTCTTCTAAATTAACCAAGCATTCAATAACTTCAAGCATGGAACACAATCTCAAGTCCAAAAATCTCAATTCTATTAGTTCACCAATTTCTTTGGGCAGTCGAGCAATTCTAGAATTGAAGAAACGTAGGAATTGCAATCCTTTCAGCTTTCCAAGTGCAGTCACATTCTCTAGATGGCATCCATCAAGACATAGTGATGTGAGGTTTTTAAGTAACTCCATCGACGAAAGGAGGGAGATAAAAGATAAGCGATTCAAGTCCAAGACTTGGAGCTTCTCCATTGATTCGAAAAATGAGTCGGCATTTTGAGAAAGTTTTCTTCTAATGACAGAAATATTCTCATGTTCGGGCGGTCTAAATTTTTAGGAAATTCATTAATGTCAAAATAGTAAAAAAAAAAAAAAAAACATAGTATAAGGTCATTGCTGTGCATTTTGTGAGATCATACTGTGACCATTTTTTAACCACAAAATCCTTTCTCCCGACAAAGGTGTTCCATTTCGTTTCAATAAATTTGTCATGCATAGAGATGGCCACGTCAATAATTAGGTCATCTATGCTCAATCAGGACTAGCCATCATTGCCTAGCAACAAAGAAGAGTAAAGGAGGCAACATGTCAATCCTTAATCAACCACTTTCTAGTATTTTGGATGGTCTTGCTGAATTTTTTATATAAACCCAAGCCCATGCAGTAGATAAGAGCATCCCTTATGCCAAGTTCCCGGAGAGACTAGAGCATGAACCAAGAACAACGCTTTGATCCTCTCATCTTTTAGGTCATTCCACAATTGATTTTACATCGGACCCTTCTTTATAGGTCGACTCATCCCTCCATTCAGGCAAATTTCCACACTTCAACCTTTTAGCCACCGAGAGAAGCATAAGAGGCAAGCCTCCACAATTCTTGACCACTCTATCCACGAGGATCTTAATTTTAGGGTTGATAACTTTGTCCCCCACTGTTCTTCAAAAATGTATACGTGCTTCTCCATGCTTTAACTCACTTAGTCGGAATTATGGATTAGAGCCACCCTTCGCCGGCAGCTTATTATCGCCAATTGCCACACGATCGCCGCCGCCGCTATACGATGACCTACGACCGTCGTTGCCGAAGGCCGCCGTAAGATCGCCGCACATAGCCCATTAACCGCCGCCCCAATGATAGTCGTGGGCTGCAAGTGGCAATCCGAGGTGGTGATCGGTGGTGAAGGTCGACGGTCGCGTCGTGGTCGTGCGACGGTCGTGCGGCGGTCGTGCGACGTTCGCAGCGTCGTGCGGCGCGTGTCGACGGTGGTCGGGATCGTGTTCTATGAGTAAGAAGAAGAAACAAATATATACAAAAATTTATAAGTTTTTTGTAAACGCATTTCTATTCTTTTTCTATTCGAAGAATAGATTTTGTATGATTACCAAGTACCTTATTTTACTGAAATTATTTTGAGTAGAAGAAGAAAAACAAAAGAATATTTGTGAAAAAAAAAAAAAAAAATTTATAAATTTTTACTAAACGCATTTCTATTGCTCAACTTTTCATTTTATTCCAAGAATAGAAATTTTGTATAATTAGACAATTCTTCAAATACCTTATTTTACTTCCAAAAAGAAATTATTTTTGGAGTAGAAATTGAAAAAAAAAACACATTTCTATTTCTCCAAGAATATAAATTTTGTATAAAAAAACCTTATTTTACTGAAAAATAAAATATAGTTGAAAAAATGGAATAGAAACGTTGCCATGCACACCTTAGTTTTGCAAATGGTAGGTTTCTTGAGAGATTGGCTGAACGAGGAATGACAATGTATAAAGTGGTCAACTTATTCATGCACTTGAACTCAGCCAGGCTAGCGTTGTTTCGAGGGGTTTTATCCTCAGCCTCCCATTGATCAAAACTCTCTTCCATAGACAATTATTCTAAATTAACCAAGTTTTCAATAACTTCAAGCATGGAACACAATCTCAAGTCCAAAAATCTCAATTCTGTTAGTTCACCAATTTCATTGGGCAGCCGAGCAATTCTAGAATTGAAGAAACTTAGGAATTGCAATCCTTTCAGCTTTCCGCGAGTAGTCACATTTTCTAGATGGCATCCATCAAGACATAGTTGTGAGGTTTTTAAGTAACTTCATCGACAAAAGGAGGGAGGTAAAAGATAAGCCAGTCAAGTCCAAGACTTGGAGCTTCTCCATAGATTCGAAAAATGAGTCGGGCATTTAGAGAAAGTTTTCTTCTAATGATAGAAGTATCCTCATGTTCGGATAGTCCAATTTTTCAGGAAATTCATCAATGTCAACATAGTAGAAGGCCATTGCGGTGCATTTTTTGAGATCATACTGTGACCATTCTTTAAACCCAAAATCCTTTCTCCCGACCAAGGCATTCCATTCCGTGTCAAGAAAGTTGTCATGCATAGAGATGGCCACGTCAATAATTAGGTCATGCATGCTCAATTGGGCTCGGCCATCACTGCCTAGCAACAAAGAAGAGTCAAGGAGGCGACGTCAATCCATAATCAACCTATCTCTTGTGTCTTCGATAGTCTTGCTGAATTTTTTATATAAACCCAAGCCCATACAGTAGATAAGGGCATCCCTTTAATGCCAAGCCCCGAGAGACTAAAGCATGAACCAAGAACAGTGCTTTGATCCTCACATCTTTTAGGTTATTGTAACTAAGGTCCACTATTGATTTTACATCAAACCCTTTCTTATAGGTTGAAGCATCCCTCCATTCAAGCAAATCTCCAGCTTCAACCTTTTAGCCATTGAGAGAATCAAAAGAGACAAGCCTCCACAATTCTCAACCACTCTATCCACGAGGATCTTAAATTCAAGGTTGTTAACTCTGTCCCCCCGCTATCCTTTAAAAAAGTATTTGTGATTCTCCATGCTTTAACTCACTGAGTTGGAATTTTGGATCAGAGCCACCGTCCGCCAGCAGCTTGCCATCGCCAATCGCCACACGACCATCGCATGATTGTTGCTTGCCGCCACACGTCCGCCGCACGACCATCGCTTGCCACCGCACAATCCGCAACATAGCCCATTGCCGTTAACCGCCACACAATGCCCACTTGCTGCCTTCTTCTGGCAATCGATGGATCGGTGGCAGAATCCTACGGCAGCGTTCGGTAGTGGCGATTGATGGTCGTGCGATGGTCGTGCGGCAGCGGGCGGCGGTCAACGGTCTGTGAGTAAGAAGAAAAAACAAATAAATATAAAAATTTATAATTTTTACCAAACGCATTTATATTCCTTTTCTATTCCAAGAATATAAATTTTTTGTAATTACTAAACACCTTATTTTACTCAAAAATTGTTTTCGGAGTAGAAATTTAAAAAAAAAAAAAACTATTTCTAAAAAGAAATTGTTTCCTGGAATAGAAATGTTGTCATGCACACCCTTAGTTTCTCAAATGGTAAGTCTCTTGAGAGATTGGCTGAACGAGGAATAGCAATGTATAAAGTGCTCAACTTATTCATGTTCTTGAACTCAGCCAGGCTAGTGTTGTTTCGTAGAGTTTTATCCTTGGCCTCCCACTGATCAAAATTCTCTTCCATAGACAATTCTTCTAAATTAACCAAGCTTTTAATAACTTCAAGCATGAAACACAATCTCAGGTCCAAAAATCTCAATTCTATTAGTTCACCCATTTCTTTAAGCAGCCGAGCAATTCTAGAATTGAAGAAAATTAGAAACTACAATCCTTTCAGCTTTCCAAGAGCAGTCACATTCTCCAGATGGCATTGATATAGCTAATATAAGTACCTAGATGGGGGTGAATAGGTATATAAAAGATTTTTCTCGATAATTGCACAATACTAGACAGTTGATAGATTTGAGACAAACAATAATCAAAGTAAGACTGAGAGAAGGGAAGAGAAAATTGAACACGCGGTTTATAGTGGTTCGGCTTATTTCAAGCCTACGTCCACTCTTCTGCACTAACAGCCTATTGGCTGGATTCCACTATGAACAAAGAAATGTTACAGCGTTGTTCTTCCTTGATTTCTCGGTGTAGATGATCTACCACACTCGCTCAAGGTCTCACTAAGTATAGACACTCTTTGTGTATACAAATTCGCTCAAAATGTATCGACTAATAATCAGGTGCTTCAGACTCTGGAATTTCTCTATCGATCATGCACTAAAGCAACTAGAATGTCTTCCTTTTATACTCCTTTATGCCATCATACCCGTTGGCACTTACCAAAGGAATTCCTCCAATCTACCTGTTGGATGGAATCAATCAAGAAGATCATTCGAGCTATTAAAGGAACATGACGATAGCCCATCAATCATGTTCGCCCATACAATCAGGATCTTGGTTTCCAAGAATAGAACATTCCAAGAATATTTCGTCGACCATCGGATCTTCAAATGATTTTGATTACGAATAAAAGAATCCGTTATATTTATCCAGCCAAGAGATCTTCTCCAAAGGATAGGATTAAATCCTCAACCAAATACTTCGGCTCTCCGGATTGCCTTCGTCACTGGATTAGAAAACTGTCAATGAGAATAGTCTTGAGTCTTGAGTCTTGAGTGCTGAGTCGGTGATCGAAAGTCTTCGGACTCTAAATAGAAGGTCTGCAATTATCCATACTAGTCGATAGAAATGTTTTGTCGCTTCAAAATATTTCGGAAAGATTTCTCCAACAATCTCTCCCTTTTTGATGGTGACAAAACTTTCCTGTAGATTTGAACAACTTTGACCCGCAAAACATTACTCAAGCAATATGACTATCTCATAAAGATTAATAAATCAACCAGACTCGCATCCAGAAAATCGGTTAGTCTTTCATGAGTAAGACCATACAACAACACTTGATATAAATGTAAACAGTCAAGCATCAAAATCCACACCTAAGTCAGTCAAATTCAAGTTCACACCCAAGTCATACTAAAAAACAAACATTCAAACACACAAAAGATTTAAAGTCAAAGTTTAAAGAGTTCAAATTGCAATTCTCCCCCTTTTTGTCATCATTAAAAAGGTGAGAAAAGAGTCAAGTCTGCTTGGGAATGCGCACAATCTGGAAATCTCCCATCGACTGTACGATGCCTTCCAGGCTCTTCAAGTTTTCCCGTAGATGAGCCATCTCTTCTCCTTTGGCATTGGCTTGAATTTGAAGAGTGAGGTCTTTCATTTGATCCGCCATGGTAACAGAAGTTCACAGTCCAGCATTCTTCATGACTTGAAGTTCACAGTCCAGAGCATAGATTTGACCCTGCATTTCCAGAAGAACATGAAGAATATGACGAAAATCTGCTATATTGTCCGTCTGTGTGCTTGCATTTGCTCTCTCGGATGGAGTGAAGGCAGATGATGGAACTTCGGTGTAATCTTGCAGATTTGGTGTTGACGTATCATGTCCTTCCTCAGGCATTTGAGAAGCCTGAAAATCTTCTAGATTTGCTGGTGAGCGACTCACATCTTCACTATTGATAGCATGTGGTGTAGTTCTTCCTTGCTCGCCATCTCCCCCTGTCTTTAGGACCTCAAATGGGGAAGAGTGATGGTCATGCTCTTCAGCATCTTGATTCCCTTTCTCTCCGGCTTCATCTACAGACTTTTCTTTCACTGCTTCTCCTTCTTCTTCAGCTTCTTTCTCTTTCTCTTGTTGCTCCTCTGCTTCTTTGTTCTTTGCTTGCTCCTCTTCTTCTCTCTGTTCTTTTTCCTCTGCTTATTTTCCTTTCTTCTGTTGTTCTGTTGATTCAAGTACAAAACATTTGGTCCTTTTCAATGCAGAGATAGTGAGATCTTCCTCTTCATCTTCATCCTCCAAGATAAGAGTTCTTTTTTTTTTGGATGGGGCACTAATGGGCTCCTTCCCTTTTCTCTTTGATGCAGAAGATACTGGAGTCTTCACTTTGAACTTCTCCATTGCCTTAGCAAACTCTTTCAGATGCATTTTTGTCAGCATTTTCAAACCCACCACCATTTTGTCGCATGGACGAACACAAAGAGTATGTGGAGGTTTAATGTTCAAGTGTTTGAAAATCTTGGTCACAAGACCTGGGTAAGGCAATTGGCCCTTGTCCTTCACCATTGCTCTGTACATGTGAAAGAGAATGATGTGAGGGAGAGAGAACTTCTTCCTTGTATTGATCGCGTACATCAATTTCGCCTCGGAGTTAAACACGTCAGTCTTGGATGTAGACTTTGGCCTGATACAGTTGATCACAATTTTGTGAAGCAAGATGTTGATGGCATGCATTCTTGAGTAGATAATTCTTCCTTATGTATCCCTGTCTTTGACAAGCTCCAATGATGCACGAGCAATCGAAACTTTGATTGGTTGATAGCGTCCTCTTTCAACTCCAATTATATCTGCCAACATGTCCACATCTACCACATAGTCTTGGTCTCAAACACTGAATGATATTCTATTCGCATCTAAAAAGTTAAGATTCGAATAGAAGTATGCTGTCAATTACGTATAACCGTTTGTGGTATCGGAGCAAAATTGCTCAAGTTGAAGCAGATTGAACTTCTCCCTTAAGTTCACATTAATGGCATCCAAGAAATCAAAATCAACACTTCTAGGGTTTATCACCCCTCGTTTCAACAATCTGAAGAACAGATTCTCTTGTTCCTTCGATTTAAACAAATCCATCCTTTTTCCCTTCACCTTCGCAGCAACACCCATTCTAAGTTGAAATTCACTGAACATTTTATCATCATCGTTCCCATCAGTCGGATTCAGTCTCGATACACGAGAGTCACTTGGAATGTTCGCAAGTGCTTCCTCAGCCTTTCCTTTGGGAGCAATTCCCAAATCCTCCATTTGTCGCAAAAAGATATACTCATTCCCATAATTATTATTTTTAAGGAAATCATCTACGTAGTTCAGCGGAGTCCCCGTGCTCTTCAACGCACAATAGAGCTTGTAAATAAACGAGGGTTTTTGGACTCTTACAGGGTTTGCGTCCTCGATTATTTCTTCCTCCGGTTGTTGACTCGCACCTTGTGGGGTAGATGGTGTTGAGTGACGTGGTGGAGAGTGAATCGGGCTCTGTTGCTAACTCGGTAAATCTTCCTCTTCGCTGAGATCGAAATGGGTAGGCCCCTCCCTCATTCTCTGTGGTCCTATGTTTGCGATTCTTGAAGACTTCCTCGAAGAAGACACCCTTCCTTGTCGTTGAAAGATTCATTTACTCGCTTTCCCAAGAAAGGATGACAACTTTCTCGAAGATGAACACGAAGTAGAGACAGGATTGGGAGGAGAATGCCTTTTTAGGGTTTTGAAGTTTAAGCGAGGAAAACCGTATATATATAACTTAGTTTAAAAAGGAAAAAACCAATCGGCACAAAGGAAAATGAACAGACGCCTCTTTTTAAAATCGATAATTGCCAAATAGAAGTTACTCTTTTTGAAAAGACAAGATTCCATTTTTCACGGAAATTATAAATTAACTGAACTAATGATCGTACCTTTTCGAGATTGAATATAATAACAACTTACAGTCTATAGCCATGAATGTCTGAGTCTGAGGGTTGGAGAGTCTCTAGACTTTAACTTCCTCAAGCTTCAAAATGTTGAGTTTGGAACGGATAAAATCGAATTTATTCTTCTCCAAAGGCTTTGTGAATATATCCACTAGTTGATTTTTTGAATCAACAAATGGAATCGAGATTTCTCTATTTTGAACATGATCTCTAATGAAATGATGTCGAATCTCTATATGCTTTGCTCTTGAATGAATGATTGGATTTTTAGTAAGATTGATTGCACTGGTGTTGTCACATCTAATCTCTGTGCATGAGTCTTCAATTCCAAAGTCTTATAACTGTTGTTTTATCCATAGAATTTGCGAACAGCAACTTCCAAGAGCTACATACTCGCTTCGTTGTTGAGAGAGCCATAGTGCTTTATTTCCTTGAAAACTAAGACACGTCCGCTTCCAAGCAACCGGCAAGTTCCCAAAGTGCTCTTTCTATCAACTCGCAATCGGCCGGATCTGCGTCTAAATATCCGGAAGATTAAAGTCTCCCTTCTTAGGATACCAAAGACTGATGCTTGAAGATGAAGCAACTAATCAATAATATGTTTCGCAGCACTGAGATGGGATTCTCTAGGATCTAATTGAAACCTAGCACAGATGCAAACACTCAACAAAATGTTAGGTCTAGAAGCAGTAAGATAAAGAAGTGAACCAATGATGTTCATGTACAGCTTTTGATCAGCTTTCTTCCCTTCTTCATCTTTGTCTATCTTTAAAGAACTTGACATCGGTATGTCGGTCTTTTTGCACTTTTCCAGTCCAAACCTTTTGACAAGATCATTAGCATATTTTTCTTGATAAATAAAAGTTCATTCCTTCAATTTTTTTACTTGAAGACCAAGAAAGAATGTTAACTCTCCCATCATACTCATTTCAAACTCATCTTGCATAGACTTAGAAAATTTCTTGCACAGACTTTCATTAGAGGATCCAAAAATAATATCGTCCACATATATTTGAACAAGTAAAAAGCTTTTGTTTTCCTTTTTGATAAATAAAGTAGTATCTATTTTACCTTTGACAAAATCATTCTGTATTAAAAACTTACTTAGTATGTCGTACCAAGCTCGAGGTGCTTGCTTTAAACCATACAAGGCCTTTTCAGTCGAAGACCGAGTCGGCTTCTTTGGGTCTTCAAACCCTGGTGGTTGTTCCACATAAACTTCCTCATGGATAAATCCATTTAGGAAGGCACTTTTGACGTCTATTTGGAATAACCTGAAATTTTTATAACAAGCAAACGCAAGTAATAATCGAATAGCTTCTAACCTTGCTGCGGGTGCGTTAGTCTCATCATAGTCTATTCCTTCTTCTTGCGTATATCCTTTGGCCACGAGTCTTGCTTTGTTTCGTACGACTTTTCCTTTCTCATTCATCTTGTTCCTGAACACCCATTTAGCTCCAATAACAGTTTTACCTTTTGGTTTTGATGTCAATTCCCAGACATCATTAATGTTGAACTGTCTGAGCTCTTCTTGCATAGCTTCAATCCAGCTTTCATCAGATAAAGCTTCTTCTATGCTCTTTGGTTCAATTTAAGAAATGAGAGCCACAGCACTAGACTCTTCATGCCTTTTGGATCTGGTGCGAATTCCTTCATTAATTTCGCCAATAATGAGATCTTTGGGATGACTGGACTTATGCTTCCAGTTACTGGTTGATTTGTCTGGTTTATGATCTCTTTTTTTTATTTGAATCTTCACGAATAGCTTGATGCTGGTCTTCCAGAGTTTGAGATGCTTCTTGAGTTGTAAGCTTTGGAGGGTCTGGAGTAGGTTCAGACTCTTCATGATGAGTCTGACTGGATTCATCTTGTGTAGAGTCTTGAAATTTGACATTCATTGACTCCTCCACAGACTGGCTCTTCTTGTTATAGACTCTGTAGGCTTTGCTTGATATAGAATATCCAAGGAAGATGCCTTCATCTAATATTTCTTCAAACTTACCAACTTGATCTTTTGCATTTTTCAATATAAAGCATTTGCAACCAAACACATGAAAGTATGAAACAATAGGCTTCTTACCTTTGAATAACTCATAAGGGGTTTTCTCTAGAATAGGTCTTAAGAAGACTCTATTGATGATATAGCATTTGTTGAAAAGCTTGACTTCAGCCCAAAATCGTGAAGAAATCTTACTTTCAATTAAAAGAGTTCTAGCCATTTCTTGAAGAGATCTATTCTTTCTTTCCACAACTCCATTTTGCTGAGGAGTATATGGAGAGGAGAACACATGCTTAACGCCAGATTCATCACAAAATTTTGTAAATTCTTGATTTTCAAATTCACCTCCATGATCTGTTCTTATACTTGAGATAACACATCCTTTTTCATTTTGAACCTTTTTAGCAAATTTTTCAAAATTCGAGAAGGTTTCAAACTTGCAAGGAAATATACCCAAGTAAAGCGGGAGTAATCGTCCACAATTACTAGACAATACTTCTTACCTCCAATGCTCTGGGTTCTGGTTGGTCCGAAGATATCCATATGCAGCAACTGTAGTACATGATTAGTAGAGACATGATTTATTGGCTTAAATGAATTTCTTACTTGCTTTCCCAGAATACATGGAGTGCATGGATTAGACTTTTGGTATGGTAATTTGGGTAGACCTCGAACAAGCTGCTTTGATGAGATTTTGGCTAATTGCTTCATGTTGACATGACCAAGCTTTCTGTGCCATAAGCTTGCTTCGTCTTGAATTGAGATTAGGCATTGCGATTAATTTGGTTTCACATCTAGAAGATAGATATTTCCATGTCTTCGACCCATGAAAAACTGAGTAGAGTCTTTACTAGTTCCAGAACATGTTCCTTCTTGAAAGAAGATCTTAAAACTAGTATCACACAATTGGCTAATGCTGAGAAGATTGTAATTGAGTCCTTCCACTAGGGAAACATTACTTATTGTGAGATTTCCAATTTTCACAGTTCCAAATTCCACAATACTTCCTTTGCTGTTTCCTCCAAATGAAACTTTTCCACCATTTACTTGAACAAGCTTTATGAAGCAATTTGAGTCTCCTGTCATGTGTCTTGAGCATCCACTGTCAAGATACCACTTTACTTTTTCCTTGACGGAGACTTGTATTTAAAAGAGAGTCTCAAGCTTTCTTTGGTACCCAAATTTTCTTAGGTCCTTTGGTGTTAGTAAGATAAATAGTATTAGCCCATGCTTTCTTAACAGGTTTCCAAACTATAGGACACTCTTTTTCAAAGTGATCGGACTGTTGCATTTTGAACACTCGAGGGCATTTCGACCTACGAGACTTTACAAAAACTTTCTTGAAATGATTTTTGTAAGCCTCTCTCGAGGGTTTTCCTTAATTCTTTCTTTTACTTTAGGAAAATCAATCAAGGGAATTGTTTTTGCTGTCATACCTAGACCAGACTTATTGAAGTAAGGTCTTTGAGCTGAAAGAATTTTTTCAAGTTTTTTGGACCCTATTGAAAATTTCTTTGAAATATTTGATAAGTCAGTTTTTAAAAGAGCATTTTCTTTCAAAAGATTATCTTCATTTCCTTTAAGAGTGGAAACATTCAAGTCTAAACTTTTAACTCTTTCTTCTAAAACATTTTCCTTTTGTTTTAGAGCTGAGTTTTCCTTTTTAAGTTCGGAAATTCTTTTGAGAGAAGTCTTAAGACTAAAACACAGTTCATCAATATATTTAGAAACTTTGACAAGAATTTTAAAATTACTTGCCTCAAATTCACTGTTTGAGTTTGATCTAGAATCTGAGTCTAAGTCTGAATGTGCCATCAGACATAGGTTGGCATATTCATTATCACTTTTTTCACACTCTGTATCACTCTAGGTTTCGGCTTTGAGAGCTTTTCGAAACTCTTCAACTTTTTCTCTCTTCTTCTTCAAAAGATGACAGTTGGGTCTGATGTGTCCCTTTTTCTTACATTCAAAGCAGACTACATCTTTGTTTAGTTCCTCATCATCAATAGACTTGGTCTGCTGTCTTTGAAAACTTTGTTTCTTTGAGTTGAACCTTCTTCCTTTTCTATTCAGTTTTCTGAATCTTCTTATCATGAGAGCAAGCTCCTCATCGTCCATATCATTTTCAGAATCATCATTTGATTTTAATGCAATGGATTTCTTACCTTTTGGATCTTCGTCTTCATTAATTCGTTCCACTTCATAAAATTGAAGAGTTCCAATCAGCTCGTCAACGGATAGTGGCATAATTCTTTGCGTCTCTCTTATTGAAGTCTTTATGTGATTCCAATCCTTGGAGAGTCCACGCAGTAGCTTACTTACCTTCATGGGATCAAAAAAATTTTGTCCTTGATTCTCAAGACCATTGACAATATCTGTAAAACGGCTAAACATATCAGTTATAGATTCTCCTAGTTTCATTTTAAAGGCTTCATATTGACCGAGGAGAATGTTAATTCTGGTTTCCTTCACTCAATCTGTTCCTTCATGGGTGATATGTAATCTGTCCCAAACTTCTTTTGCTGTAACACAAGAAGATATTCTGTTATATTCAGTTGGTGACAAAACACAATATAAAGAGTAAATTGCTTTTGCATCGAGTGCTTGTCTCTTGATTATCTCTTCCTGAATCATTCCCCTGGTTTCAATAGTTTCTTTCCCTCTTTCAGAGACTGATGCAGCTGTAGGAGTAATTCCTTTTTCTACAACGTCCCATTTTAAAGAATCCTTTGATCGTAGGAAAGCTTTCATTTTGTTCTTCCAGATGTTGTAATCATTTCCATCAAAGTAAGGTGGTCTGGTATTGCTTTGCCCTTCCACCAGCCCTAGTGCTAGCATACTAGCCATGGATCTTTTACTCTGAAGTAAAACACTTCAAATAAAGTGAGTACACGAGCTCTGATACCAATTGATATAGCTAGTATAAGTACCTAGATGGGGGTGAATAGGTATATAAAAGATTTTTCTCGATAATTGCACAATACTAGACAGTTGATAGATTTAAGACAAACAATAATCAAAGTAAGACTGAGAGAAGAGAAGAGAAAATTGAACACGCGGTTTATAGTGGTTCGGCTTATTTCAAGCCTACGTCCACTCTTCTGCACTGACAGCCTATTGGCTGGATTCCACTATGAACAAAGAGATGTTACAGCGTTGTTCTTTCTTGATTTCTCGGTGTAGATGATCTACCACACTTGCTCATGGTCTCACTAAGTATAGACACTCTTTGTGTATACAAATTCGCTCAAAATGTATCGACTAATAATCAGGTGCTTCAGACTCTGGAATTTCTCTATCGAGCATGCACTAAAGCAACTAGAACATCTTCCTTTTATACTCCTTTATGCCATCATACCCATTGACACTTACCAAATGAATTCCTCCAATCTACCCGTTGGACGGAATCAATCAAGAAGATCATTCAAGCTATTAAAGGAACATGATGATAGCTCATCAATCCTGTTCGCCCATACAATCAGGATCTTGGTTTCCAAGAATAGAACCTTCCAAGAATATTTCGTCGACCATCGGATCTTCAAACGATCTTGATTACAAATAAAAGAATCCGTTGTATTTATCCAGCCAAGAGATCTTCTCCAGATGATAGGACTAAATCCTCAACCAAATACTTTGGCTCTGGATTGCCTTCATCACTGGATTAGAAAAACTGTCAATGAGAATAGTCTTGAGTCTTGAGTCTTGAGTCTTGAGTCCGGTGATCTCGAAAGTCTTCAGACTCTAAACAGAAGGTCTGCAATTATCTAGACTAAACTGATATAAATGTTTTGTCAACTTCAAAATATTCTGGAAAGATTTCTCAACTGGCATCCATCAAGATATAGTGATGTGAAGATTTTAAGTAACTCCATTGACAAGGGGAGGCATGTAAACGATAAGCCAGTCAAGTCCAATACTTGGAGCTTCTTCATAGATTAGAAAAATGGGTTAGGCATTTTGAGAAAATTTTCTTCTAATAATAGAAGAATCCTCATGTTCGGGCAGTTCAATTTTTCAAGGAAATTCATCAATGTTAACATAGTAGAAGGCCATTGCGGTGCATTTTTTAAAATCATATTGTGACCATTCTTTAAATCCAAAATCCTTTCTCTCGACCAAGGCGTTCCATTCCATGTCAGTAAATTTGTCATGCATAAAGATGGCCACGTCAATAATTAGGTCATGCATGCTCAACTAGGCCCGGCCATCACTGCCTAGCAACAAAGAAGAGTCAAGGAGGCGACGTCAATCCATAATCAACCTATCTCTAGTGTCTTTGATGGTCTTGCTGAATTTTTTATAAAAACCCAGCCCATGCAATAGATAAGGGCATCACTTATGCCAAGTCCCCGAGAGACTAGAGCATGAACCAAGAACAGTGCTTTGATCCTCTCATCTTTTAGGTCATTGTAACTAAGTTCCATTATTAATTTTACATTGTACCCTTCTTTATAGGTCGAAGCATCCATCTATTCAGGCAAATCTCCACGCTTCAACCTTTTAGCCACTGAGGGAATCAAAAGAGGCAAGCCTCCACAATTCTTGACAACTCTATCCATGAGGATCTTAAATTCAAGGTCGTTAACTCTATCCCTCATTATCTTTTCAAAAAGTATACGTGCTTCTCCATGCTTTAACTCATTAAGTTGGAATTCTAGATAGAGCCACCATCCGCCGATAGCATGCTGTCGCCAACCACCACACGACCGCCACATGACCACTGCCGATAGCCACCGCCCCCTCCCGTGGTCGGTGGGCTGTGGGCAGCAATCCTGCGGCGGTGGTTGGTGGTGATGGTCGACGGTCGTGCGGCGGTCATATGACGGCGGGTGCCGGCGGGCGGCGATCCGTTAGTAAGTAGAAAAAAAAAATAAATATAAAAATTTGTAAATTTTTACTATACGCATTTCTATTCTTTTTCTATTCCAAAAATATAAATTTTGTATAATTACCAAATACCTTATTTTACTCAGAAATTGTTCTTGGAGTAGAAATAAAAAAAAAAAAAAACTATTTCGAAAGGAAATAGTTCGCGAAATAGAAACGTTGTTGTGTGCACCCTTAGTTTCCCAAATGGTAGGTCTCTTGAGAGATTAGCTAAACGAGGAATGGCAATGTATAAAGTGCTCAACTTATCCATGTTCTTGAACTCAGCTAGGCTAGCATTGTTTTGCGGGGTTTTATCCTCGGCCTCCCACTAATCAAAATTCTTTTCCATAGACAATTCTTCTAAATTAACCAAGCTTTTAATAACTTCAAGCATGGAACACAATCTCAGGTCCAAAAATCTCAATTTTGTTAGTTCACTCATTTCTTTGGGCAGCCGAGCAATTCTACAATTGAAGAAACTTAGGAATTGTAATCCTTTTAGCTTTCCATGAGCAGTCACATTCTCCAGATGGCATTCATCAAGACATAGTGATGTGAGGTTTTTAAATAACTCCATTGACGAAGGGAGGGAGATAAAAGATAAGCCAGTCAAGTCTAAGACTTGGAGCTTCTCCATAGATTTGAAAAAAGGGTCGGGCATTTTGAGAAAGTTTTCTTCTAATAATAGAATAATCCTCATGTTCGGGCAGTCCAATTTTTTAGGAAATTCATCAATGATAATATAGTAGAAGACCATTACGATGCATTTTCTGAGATCATACTGTGACCATTCTTTAAACCCAAAATCCTTTCTCCTGACCAAGGCATTCCATTCAATGTCAATAAATTTGTCATGCATATAGATGGCCACGTCAATAATTAGGTCATCATGCATGCTCAACTGGGCTCGGCCATCACTACCTAGCAACAAAGAAGAGTTAAGGAGGTGACATCAATCCATAATCAACCTATCTTTAGTGTCTTCGATAGTCTTGCTGAATTTTTTATATAAAACCAAGCTCATGTAGTAGATAAGGGCATCCCTTATGCCAAGTTCCCGAGAGACTAGAGGATGAACCAAGAACGGTGCTTTGATCCTCTCATCTTTTAGGTCATTGGAACTAAGGTCCACTATTGATTTTACATTGGACCCTTCTTTATAAGTCAAAGCATCCCTCCATTTAGGCAAATTTCAACGCTTCAACCTTTTAGCCACTGAGAGAATCAAAAGAGGCAAGCCTCCACAATTCTCGACCGCTCTATCTACGAGGATCTTAAATTCAGAGTCATAAACTCTGTCCCCCACTGTCCTTTAAAAAAGTATACGTGCTTTTCCATGCTTTAACTCATTGAGTTGGAATTCTCGATCATAACCACCGTTCGTCGGTAGCCTGCCGTCGCCAACTGCCACACGATTGCCACACGACCGCCGCCACAGGACCGCCGCCCAGCCCAACAGCTGCTGCCCCTTCCTATGGCCAGTGGGCTACAAGCGTCAATCCTACAGTGACAATGACGGTCGGCGGTCGTGTGGCGATCATGCGGTGTTTGTGCGATGGTCGTGCGGTGGCAGGCAGTGGTTTGCGATCCGTGACTAAGAAGAAAAAACAAATAAATACGAAAATTTGTAAATTCTTACCAAACGCATTTCTATTCTTTTTCTATTCCAAAAATAAAAATTTTGTATAATTACTAAACACCTTATTTTACTCAGAAATTGTTCCCATAGTGGAAATAGAAAAAAAAAAAAAAAACCTATTTCTGAAAAGAAATAGTTCCCCGGAATAGAAACTTTCCCATTTGCACCTTTTAGAGCCGTGATGACCCATAACGTTTCTTGCCGTAGAGATGGAACAACTGAGAGAACATCGGGTGCATCTCTTATGCCACCTCATTTTTTTGGTAATAATCCGTGGAGGCGACTTCCTCAACTTGTTCTTGGCTGATTTCTTTCTTGAATTTTGCAAAGGAGACACGAAGAGCTATCACAAGAGCATGAGGTTTTTACATTCTTGCCTACATTCACGTTAGCATGAAAGCATTAGTAATTAAAATTTCTTAATTCATGATTTAAAGATTTCAATTTGCATGTGCAGGTGACCATAACCCAAAATAATTTATTACTTATCTTATGAGATTTACACGTGTGACTTCCAATTCTTAAATTGGAAATTCTTTGATATCTTGACCGTTTGCACCACTCATGGGAACTGTAAATTTCATATTCTCGTTAGTAACATCTCAAATATATTGACAAATTGCAAATTTGACTCTCATGCACCGTTGAGAGAGGGGGGCTAGTGATGTGTTGGTTCCTAAGGTTTAAATTTTGCCTCCATCCACATGGAAATCACCCCCCCCCCCCCAAATTCTACTAACTTGTCTATGGAATTATGGATTTTTGACACTTTTTGATAGATTATTTCCTTTAAAATAGATCTCCCTTTCCATTTTGTGATATAGATACAGATTATTACACTTTTTGTTCTTACTGATGCGGGCTTTGTAAATTAAGTTGCGAAGACTCGACGGATTGGCTCTCTTCCACAAAATTGCCTTTCTATTCCTCCATAAGCCAATTGTTCTCTCCATTTTCTCTCCATTGTTTAGATTCCCCTGGCTTGGGACTCTTTTGACCATGTTCGCAATTTCAATAAAAATTTCTTTGACCCCACGAAAAAAAGATCTTTGCCTTTTCTCTTGCCCCACAAAGGATGATACACATTAGTCAATTCTTTCTTTATTTTCTTGGGTCCGTCCAACTTGTCCAGATCAATAATTGCGAGCGACAATCAGACACAGAAGACAAAATAAAACAAAGGCAACGACTATGGATAGTGTGGGTCCTGGAAATTGAGATGTTATCTTCAGTCCCTTCCCATCTAAAAAGGTCAGGTTTTGATTGATAAGCAACTCTTCACATGAGCTCGCCATAAGATTCCCCTTTCTCTCTTACATAATGCTTGGAAAAGCGACTATCGTTTCTTCTTCTAGGCTATGGTTCCTACAAAGACAAAGCATAATCAAAAGGGCTTACACAATAATTTCCTTGCCATCATGTCCGTTTAACATAACAAAATTTATCTATTAATTACTCCGTATTTGAAAATAATTATGATAATAGATGGCTTGTGGTTAGGAATTTCCACCGTCTTTGCAAAGGCCGGCTTGCATTTGAAAATATCTATGCTAATAGGTGGAGGTTTGGTAATTGATTTGTAATAGCTAAATTCTTCAACGGTTGAAAGTGTTAGGGCATGGCTTGATTTTAGTGATAACGATTATGCATATAATACCAAGAGCTATCATATTTGTATACGAAATTATGTGCAATCATGTCATCTAATGCTTTTTTTTTTCTAAGTTAAATTTTTCTTAATGGTGGATTACTCTATCTACTCTTTTGCTAATAATTATTTTCATCATTTTCTTATATTCATTTATTTGTAATATACATAATATTAATTTTTTGTGATGAAATTTTCTGGTAGCAATGGATTTTCTTTTATTGATTTGCTAATATCATCTACCAAATATGGGCTATCATGTCATAAATTAGATCTCAATATTGTGAAAAATCTTTTAACGGAAACCTCATAGTCCTCGATTTAAGGTCAAATGAATATCATAGCATAATATGTATCCCTATATTGTTAAACATTTTTGAAAACTCACAACGATCATTAATTTAAATAAACTATTAAAAATATGTTAAAATTACCATAAAAATTAGATCAGATGAAGAAGCGCATGTGCTACCACGTGGGTCACTTTCACACGAGTAATATCCACTTCTATGTGTATAAAGATAGATTACCAATTATCAAATTTTTAAGTGTAGAGTAGCACTAAATAAATCTATGTATATGTACTCATCCGACTGATGAAGACTGCAAGATCAATATTTACTTGTCTCAACCTACCCCTCGATATGAAAGGAAATAGGTTTAGGAGTATTGCTTAAAAGATGTCCCTATGGCCCATGATTAGACGTAGGCTCTTTTAAGTTCACACCTCCGTGATGTTTAGTGTTCATAAAAATTTTCAAATGAGTTGCTACTAGTTTATTAGGGTTAGCTATAAATCAAATGAGGTATGGAAGTATACCTCATTTCCTACGTAATCAAATAATCTAAGATTGGAGACTTGATTACACTAATTAAATAATTAATGCAATTTTAATACCTAATCTTGTTCATTTCAAAAATATTTTCCATGAGGCAGTCTATGTTGATTTTAGACCTATTCACTAATATATAAGGTGACCATGCGAATGCCCAATCATTAACATGACAATTAGTAACTAAAGTGGCATCGAATAAATTGAATCGGAAGAGCAAGAATCTAGCAATATCAAATAAGGAGCTTGTCATCTTAGACTAAGCTAAAGGGAATTCATAAACAAATGGAAAAAGTGTAATTAAGGGTATTTGTTTTAATGACAATCGGAACCCTATGATAAAGTCATAAGGGCTTGTTTAATTTTTTAACACAATTTTCTTATCAATGATTTTCCCATAACTTTAAGAGAAGGCTACCTTGAAAGATTATTTTAAAGCATTTTCTGACTTTAGGAAAAATATTTTTTTCGGACTTTTTTATTAATTTTTATAAAATTAATTTTTTAAAAATATATTTTTTATTCAATTAATAAGTAGTCTAAAAATAGGGACCTAGCCAGAACATGGATGAACTTGGACTCACAGTTCAGACTAGAGGGGACGATTGATCTTATCCTCAAGCTCACTCCATTTCTACCCTTTTAAGGCTAATTGGGAAAAAACTCCCAAGTGAGCCTCCACCAAAGCTACACCAAGCCCATTCCTTTGTAACTGAGTGCACTAAGCCCATATTACTAAAAAGAACTCAGCCCAAGCACTTCCAAAAATGAAGCCAACCCGAATTTATTAAAACCACTCAAGCCCAATATTACTCAATCATTGAATAAACCCACACATCCACAAACGAGACTCTCCCCAAACCATAACGTGAATAAATTATTCTCATCCTCAACGACGTGACCACATCCCTGCATCTTCACAGCAAGCGATTTTCAGCCACCAAGCAATCACTTGTCTCCATCGCTAATCATTGGAGGCTCCCGTTCGCAGCCACACCCCGAACACCAAGGACAACCGTAGGGCTATTCCTAGGCACAAAGCAAAGCAACCCAAAAAACTTCGGTAGAAATAAAACATGATTGAAAATGTTCTTGCTAATCACAAGAGAGGTTACAATGCATCACGCATGTTCACGGGCTCCTTTCAACAATTCAAAAGTACAGATTCAACCGAATAGATTTGGTTCAGATGTTTTATCGTAATTTGAAACGCACTGGCTAAATGAGGGAAAAACCAACCAACTTGTGATGGGACTCACAATAATCAACAAGTAGTGGCCCAAAGTAGCGGTGCACGAACGAATGGGGCTGATGCTCGCAAGAACTGAACAACGAAGAAGTCCGGTCCAGTGAGCCCAAAAAGGGGCAAAGCAAGGCACAAACAGCCAGCACCACCCATGCGATCGTTATGAGTGGGTTTGTGATTGAGGCCTATGAGTTTTCAGGCCAAGCCCAATTTTGCGAGGTTTATCAGCAGTAGATGAGTCTAAAATGGGTGACTCGCAAAGCAACTAAATCATCTTCAATCAACTAAGCTCACTTCCTTGATACGTCACTCATCCTCTAGGGGAGAGGATCCAGTAAATTTTGGAAGGTAGATATTGGAAAGCTAGGGCAAGATTTATAAAGGAAATATAAAGAAAACTAGATCCAGTGCCTTTTTCTCCCTCTTTGATGGTTCGACTATTTTTTGACTTGAACTGAATGCAAGGGAGGGAGAAGCACACATTGGCATGGCCGATACTACTATTATGCTAAAATCGCATAGGGACATTAGACAGCATAATATTTGTGCAAAACATTTTTCTTGGTGCCCACCAAAGTAAATTGGCGAGAACTAAATTATAAAAGCATTAGATCAAACGAATTCATTTTTCTATGAGCCTTTACTCTTCTTCTCCGAGATTGTTGAACTCAGAAAATAGGAAAAAGAAAAAGAAAAAGAAAAAGAAAGAATGGCTGCCCTTCTTATCCAAGATAGTCAAATTTCAGAAAATAGAACAAAAAGAGTGGCTAAACAACATTGTATATTTAGTGTTACAAAATTTTCTGGAGAATACAATGACCAACTCATATGATATCGAGTTAATTGATTATATCAAGTTTAAAACTGAATTGATTGTCGTATAGTGACTTTAAGATTTTTTGGATAATTTTTTCCTTGATCATATGTGTTGGAAGAGGCTCGTGAGGTATCATGTAGGGGAAACATGTTTGAATTCCTACTATCCATGGATCAGATAGTGTTGTTCAGTACATTCTCACATATTAAGGCATTAAGTCTGAATCAATGTGATGAAAAATCAATGTGGATTAACCGAAAGAAACGTGAAATTATTTTAATTGTTAGGGTGAATGACGGGAACAGAAACCAAATATCGGGTCAAAAAATGAATAACGGGTCCTTGTCTAGGCCATGGATTGGCCTGCATAATGGTACGAATTGTGCAAAAAAAAATGGACTACACGATGCAGAACTCCCTTACTATGTTATACCAACACTATTTGAAACACAGACAACAATCGGCACCGACTGATTTCAAGAAAATGATTCAATTATGAGATTCTAGCGAACACGTTGAAAAGAAAATAAACTGAAAATTAAACGAGCAAACGCAAGGACATTCATCGACAACCAAACCCAACGAAGAAACAACGGTGAACAACTAATTAGGATCGGTAAACGGGGGCTCAGGCATGCGCACCTATTCTTCCAATCAGTTCCGTGATTAAACAAGATAACTTTGGGCTACAACCGAGCTGAACGCGATCAGAGTGAGCTGAGGAATTTAAATTCTCACATAGACGACTCCGGGGACAGCAGGGGACGGTGGAAACGCTGCTCCTTCTAGCCCGAGTATCCTCCGCTTCTGATGTGCAAGATCGAGAGAATTGATATGAGAGCGTGAATGAGCACCTCTACCGATCTTCCAGCCCCTTCCCCACGAACTTCCCACATTCTTCTCGTCCTTTTTACCACGATCTGCTGAGCCACCAAGTCCATTTCCTTACCCATCCTTTAACTTTTCCTCTTTCGGTCCTTCTTCACGATGCTGGATTGGCGTCTCCCCCCTTTCTTCCTCCTCTTGCTCACGCCAACAGGGATGCCGCAGAGCATAGGAGCAGCGCAGAGCAGGGACAGAGGAGCAGGCGGATGGCGACGGAGGTGACGGGCGATGTCACGCCGGTTCGACCAAGAGGGGCCAGTCAGGGCGCCAAGGACCGGCGGCCGAAGCGCCTTCGCCGACCTGCCTTCTCGGGGCGACTGGGAGAGTGAAAAAGGGGAGCTTGGGAGGGAAAAATTGAGTGAGAGAGGGTGAGCTGTGAGGGACAGCTGATTGAGAAACTAGGAGTGAGCGAGCGTCCACCGGCGACGAATAAGGCCGGCGACTCACCGCCGTAACCTCCTTTTTTGTTTCTTTTTCCTCGATTGTTCCGATTTGGGGGTCGTCTTCCCGAGCATCCCCTCTCGGAGACGCACAAGGCGAATGGATGTAGCCCGATCAATTGAGCTCGTCCACTATCCAACGTCGCCGAGCCCGGTATGGACCCTCGGCCATCCGCCTGTTTGCACCCTGTATCGGGCTCGCTGGACCGGACTGTTTTGTCCGTCTCATGTGAGTTCCCGACGCCGTTCGTGTGTGTGCTACAATTGTTGGGCGTTGCTTGTTGATTGCTATGAGTCCCAACGCGATCTCAAGTCTCGATTCGATTTCTCTCTTTTTAGCCAGTGCACTCTGTGTGTTTGATGAAACGCCCGAGTAAGATTCGTGAGGATGCTCTTAGTTTTCTGTCCGTCGTGGGTGCTCGTGGCTTGCTAAAAGAGTTTTGATAGAGCCCCGCTAGTACCCTTTGCTTTGTATGTCATTGTTTCTGTTGTACTTTAGCTAGTTAGCTAGTACGTCCATGATGGGGTGCGATTAGACCGCACCAATTGGCTTTGATATGCTACGATGGAAAAGCACAAATGGAGAGGTACGAAGGGAGACGTATAAAAGGCTCCCGAATACAACCATTGGACGGTTGGCCAATTTATTTGCACCAAATTTCATCTCAATTTCCATCAAAGAAGATCAAGGCGTTCCATTTCAATTTTGCAAGAACAATCGGCATTTACGCTGTGGAATTCGGGTGTTTTCCTCGTGACTGCATCTAGACTAACGTGAGGAAGTACCGTTCGTGATAAATTCGCAATTCAATGTTCGTTCCGGGGCCATTTGCTGTTTGCGCATCGGAATCAAGTAAGTCGTCTTCCGTTGACTCGAATTCCAACATTGGTATCAGAGCCCGATCGTGATTTCTGCCTTGTTTTTCATCAAGTTTTCTTGATTACCATTTGATATTGAGATCATGAGAATGTATTCTACACTGTTTGGATCTCTGTCAATCGGAATTGCCCCATGAAAAACTCGAAATTGAATCGAAGTGAAGAATGGGTTCGGGGTTGCGTGATCCGTGAGGTTTTCATCGTTTTTTGTAATAATTTTTTGGTCAAAATTAATTTTTGAATATACAGGGTGAAAGAACTCGTCAAAACGAGTCCAGAGATGGGTCGAGCGCCGCCGAGAGACGCCGGACGCGCCCACACGCGCGGCTTGAAGCCGCTGCAGGTGGGCGCCACACACGCCGGTTGGCGAACCGGCGCGTGCGCGACGCTCGCCAGCCAGCGAACCGGCACGTGGTGATGTCACGGTGACGTCACCCAACGGTAGGTAACCGCCGAGATGACGTCATCGATGACGTCACCGCTGGAGACAGTTGGCTGGCCGGTCACCGGCCGGCGACCCGAGATCCGACTCGACCCGTTGACCGGTCAACGGTCGGACCGGTCAACCGGTCCAACGATCACACCGGTCGGATCGGTCACCAGTGGGACCGGTATGACCGGTCGGACCGGTCAGGAGCCGTTTTGGCTCGCTGGCGCGTGCGCCACACGCGCTGCACACTCAGGCGGCGCGTGGGGGCGCATGCGAGCTCCGATTAGAGTGTGGTCGGTCCCGTTTGGTTCGTATGAGTGTCCTCTATACAGTGATATAATTATTTTATACTTTTGAATTTTATAAATGTACGAAAATGCTTAGGGAACCCTATGTACGCGTATTTTTTCGGTTTAATGCAATTTATTCATTTGTAGCTTGTATTTTCTTGTGATTTGGGAAATACTGTAGTTAGCTTGTGTTCAAATAAAGTTATATATGCTATGTAGAGCTTGGTTCATTGATATGAGGTATATATTTTAATATACTTGTAATTTTATAGTTGTTAGAAAATTAGAACAATGGTAGGAAATCCATGACATATTGAAATGCAATTTTGATTATAAATGAAGCATGTTTGTTGTTTATACATGTTGGTTATTGTCATGCTATGTTCTTATGTTAAGGAAAAAATGTAGAAATTACATAAAGTCATGTAATTATTTTTTCCTAGTGGGAGTTCGTAGGTTGGTAGAATTAAAAAAAAAAAAAATTATCACCTAGAACTTGAAAATTTGTGCAAATTAAACTAATTAATAATAATAGAATAATTGTACATAGAAGTTGATTGGGAACATCGTGAACTTTTGCTTTTGTGTCTTTTGTTGAATTATTATTAATTTAGTTTGTCTTTACTGCAAATTAAATGTGTGTTATTCTGTAAAGTGTGCTAGTATTGATTCTGCGTTTATTATGTTAATGTGTTATAGCAATTGATTATGGCTTCGGCATCCAAGACCATTGTAGCTGACCTCAATAAGGATGAGAAGCTGAACGGTGACAATTATGATATTTGGCACCGAAAGGTTCAGTACATCATTGAGGAGCAAGAGGTTTTGGAAACCCTCAACCATACCATGGATGAACCTGAGCGTGGAACTTTAGCTCAACACAGAAGAGATCTAGAAGCTTATCAAGCTTGGAAAAAGAAAAATAGCATTGCTTGCATCACGTTGCTGAGCTGTATGCAAGTTGATCTCATGTGTGAGTTTGGGAGTTATGACAAAGCTCAAGCTATGTGGGTTGCCTTGAAAGATAAGTTTGGGGGTATATCTGCCACTAAGCTGATGAGACTCACCATCAAGTTTGACATCTTCCGAAAGCGCTCAAATGTAACGATGAGGCAGCATCTTCGGGAGATGTCAAACATGATCCGTAAGCTGAAGTCGGCTAGTCACTCCCTTACTGATGAACAGCAAGTTCAGGCTGTTATAAAGTCTCTTCCTGATAATTAGGAGCATATGAAGATCAATATGACGCATAATGAGAACATCGTCACTTTTGATGATATTGCGCGTCATTTGGAATTAGAGGATGAGTGCCTAGAGGCTGCCAGATCCTCTACCAATGCTTATGTTGCTAAATCGAGTTCGCGCAAGGCTTCGGGCTTCAAGCGCAAGAGGAATCTTCAGTTCAACAACAAAGAGAAGATGATTTATCAGGGACCCAAGAGAGCTAAGACCTTCTGACATAAGAAGCGTGGTGAAAAGAATGACAATGCCAAGATGGAGTGCCACAATTGTGGCAAGCTGGTCACTTTGCTCGTGAATGCACTGAGTCGAAAAAGGTACCCTATTACTCCATTACTTTGAGTAATACTTTTGTTTCTAGTACTGTAATGCTTGCTGAATCTCATCCAATGTGGACTGTAGACTCAGGAGCAACGGACCATGTAGCTAGAGACCGAGAAGCATTTGTAGAGTATCGTCGGATACCGCTTGGAAGAAGATGGATATATGTTGGGAATAACTCAAGAGTTGAAGTGAAGGGTATCGGCACGTGTAAATTAATCTTGCATGGTGGTCGAAACCTATTCCTGCATGATGTCCTTTATGCTCCAGATATTCGACGAAACTTGGTCTCTGTAGTTGTTCTTCTTAGCTTAGGTTATGTATTGAATTTCCATGGTAATTGTGTTGACATTTTGTATGGAACAGTTTATTATGGTTTAGGTCATGTATTAAATGGTTTTATGGTGTTAGACATTGACTATGATCAGTACAATGTTAATGTTGATGGTTGTTTTTCTTTAATTGCGTCTTCAAATAACGTTGAGATTGATGCAAGTACTTGGCATCTTGCTAGATTAGGTCACATTGGATTGCAAAGAATGCAAAGATTAGCTAGAGAAGGCCTTTTAGGGTCACTCACCAATGTTAGTCTATCCATATGTGAACATTGTCTAGCGGGAATAACAACTAGAAAACCATTCGGTAAAGGGACTAGAGCTGAATTTCCATTGCATCTCATATATTCTGACATTTGTGGTCCTTTGAATGTGAGGGCGAGGCATGGAGCCTCATATTTCATCACATTTATAAATGACTTTACACGTTTCGGTTATGTCTTTCTGATCTCCCATAAGTCAGAAGCATTAGACTGCTTTAGACGATATATAGCGATGGTAGAGAATCAGTTAAACAAGACAATAAAGGCATTGAGAACCGATCGTGGACGTGAGTATCTATCGGAGCAATTCAAGGCTCTTTGTGATGAAAAGGGAATTATGCGACAATTGACTATTCCTAGTACTCCACAACAAAACGGAGTAGCTGAGAGAAGGAATAGAACCCTATTGGAAATTGTTAGGTCTATGATGGCACAAGCAAATTTACCTATCTCCTATTGGGGAGATGCATTATTGACTGCTGCCTATATACTTAACCGTGTGCCCTCAAAATCGGTTACTTCCACCCCTTATGAATTATGGACTGGTAGGAAACCAGACTTGAGTAGTCTACGTCCATGGGGATGTGTAGCTTATGTTCATGATTCTTCCCATAAACATGGCAAATTAGGCCCTAGAGGGAAGAAATGTATCTTTATAAGATATTCCGAACACTCCAAAGGGTACGTGTTCATAGGTGAACAAGCTAATGGGAGTGTGATCGAAATGGAGTCACGAGATGTCACATTTTTGGAGAACGATTTTCCTAGTAGAGGTGAGATTGATAAGGACTTCCAATTATATGAGATGGAAGATCTAGATAACACACCCACTGATGTTGTAGAGGGAAATGAAGATTTACCTCAACACATAAGGCCTAGTGGGAGTGTTGCATCGCCTAATGAATTGAATTCAAGAGAAATTCAATTGCGTAAAAGTAATCGTAAAAGTATTCCCCGTTGTCATTTTGAGATTGAAGGGGAAGCATTTATGATTGCTTAGAATGACGATGCCAAGCCTAAGACTGTTCAAGAGGCTCTCTCATCCTCTGACAAGGAAGAATGGAGAAAAGCTTTAGAAGATGAGATGGAGTCAATGAGGGCAAATCATGTCTAGGACTTGGTTGATCTACCACCCAATCGCAAGGCCATTGGAAACAAATGGGTCTTTAAGATTAAGCGTAGCGCGGATGGATCCATTGAAAAGTATAAGGCTCGCCTTGTGGCGAAAGGTTATACTCAACAAGAGGGAATAGACTATGAGGAAACTTTTTCGCCAGTTGTAAGGTTTGCTTCAATACGCCTTATTCTAACCATCGTTGCACATTTGGACCTTGAATTACATCAAATGGATGTAAAGACGGCATTTATCAATGGAGAATTAGATGAGGAAATCTATATGAAACAGCCAATAGGTTTCGTAGCTAATGGTCAAGAGCATAAAGTTTGCAAGCTTCATCACTCAATATATGGCCTTAAGCAATCATCTAGACAGTTGTATCTTCGTTTTCATCGAGCAATAATAACATTTGGTTTCACGATGATCGAAGAAGATCACTGTGTATATGTCAAGCGGTTCAAAGATAAGTTTGTGATTTTATCACTTTATGTGGACGATATTCTGTTGGTTGGAAATGACAAGGTTACGGTGATCACCATAAAAGAATGGTTGTCCTCCAATTTTGAGATGAAGGACATGGGAGAAGCTACTTATATATTAAGAGTTAAGATCGAAAGAGATCGATCAAGGAAACTTCTTACTTTATCACAAGAGTCTTACATTATGAAGATTCTTGAGCGTTTCAATATGCAGCATTGTAATCCCATTGATACCCCTGTCATGCAAGGTGAAGGCCTGAGTACTAAAATGTGTCCTAAGACTCCAGAAGAAATCAAAGTGATGGAAATTGTTCCTTACGCTAGTGCAGTCGGAAGTTTAATGTATGCTATGATGTGTACTCGACCCGACATATGCTATGCCGTGGGATTGGTGAGCCGATATCAATCAAATCCTAGTCAAGCACACTGGAAAGCAGTGAAGAGGATCCTGAGATACTTGAAGGGAACCATGGACTATCGACTTTGTTATCAAGAGAATGATTTACGCCTATTAGGTTATTCATATGCCGATTGGGGTGGAGACTTGGATGAGCGTAAATCAACTTCTGGATATGCGTTCTTGCTCAATGGAGGTGCAATTTCTTGGAATAGCAAGAAACAGACATGCACGGCCTTGTCTACAATGGATGCATAATTTATTGCATGTTCTGCCACAGTGCAAGAAGCAGTATGGCTAAAACGTTTCTTGGAAAATTTAGCCACCATCCTTTGAAGTTCCAAGACTGGTGATTTGTTTATTGTGATAGTCAAGCAGCCATTGCCTATATGAAAGATCCCAAGTATCATGGAAGGACAAAGCACATTGACATAAAGAACAATTTCGTCAGAGATATTATAACGCAAAAAGAAGTGATGCTGCAATATATTTCAACCAATAGAATGGTTGCTGATCCATTTACGAATGCTATTTCTAGAGACATATTCTTGACCCATAGGATGTCACTAGGATTACGTAGAATGTGATATATGTTATTGTAGAGGATCATTGGTTTATGTATTTGTGGACAGATGTATTGTACTTGTTTGTTTATTAGTGATTTGATGTTTTATCAATAAGTACAAATTCACTATGAGACTAGCACAAACACACATATATTATTGAAAAGTATGTCAGCAGACAATGATTGGCTCACTCACACGAGCAATCGCCTCAAGTGCTGTAGTTAGCATGTTGAGATGAGACGTTATGTACAAATAAATGCTGAAGAGCAAGTTTGGTACATAAAATATGTCGCCTTGATTGGAGTCAAGATGATGTCTATGATTGATTCATAACAAAACTGAACATGATAGTCCCACAATCATGTATGCCTGAAAGATGCTGGATGCGAGTACTTAATTGGGTGCTATAGAAAGCGAGTTGATATAGCACTCGGGCTAAACATGAGTACGTGAGAAGCACGTGACTATGTTTAGGTTAAGATCTGTATGGTGGATATATTTGATGATTGACATACGCTCTTATAGAAATAGTAATCCACTATAGCATGTAATTTGTACTACAGGCGCATTGTACGACCAATAAAGGAAGATGAGTAAAATTATCCCTATTTACTCATCGTGTGAGCCCTTGAGGTAATTTTGTATTTTTACCTCAATTTTGTGCCCTATGTTACTTCTGACTATGTTCTCGAAGTGAAAGATCAATGTTGCTACTTTAGCATGTTACGGGCGGTCATGAATAGATATGGCTTATGAGACATGTCTAGGAAAGCAGTTGTTCTGAAATTGAGAGAGACATGAGTGCGAAGGAAGACTATTGTTGTTTTACATCTATCATATGTATTTACTGGTCGACCAATTATATCGCCCTATGTGGTTGCGAATGTAATTGTAAATACATGGTGTTTTAAGAATAGTCAAGTATAGCCTTTAAGGGATAGGTATACTTGGACTGATGTAACAAAATATGTCTGGGGCACTGTGAGACATCGATTGTTTATTTCTTTTCAAGGTTGTAGCCATTATGTTATCTCTAACAGGTGCATAATTTGAGCTCCCAAGTGCAGGTGTACTCACTGGTCGCACGGCTTATTTGTCAGTATGAATTGTTTTGTAAAATTGATGAATGTTGAATGCCTTATATTCTTAATAGAATGCTATCAAGCCCATTATGTCCGAGTGGGAGATGTTGTACTTTAGCTAGTTAGCTAGTACGTCCATGATGGGGTGCGATTGGACCGCACCAATTGGCTTTGATATGCTACGATGGAAAGGCACAAATGGAGAGGTACGAAGGGAGACGCATAAAAGGCTCCCGAATACAACCGTTGGACGGTTGGCCAATTCATTTGCACCAAATTTCCTCTCAATTTCCATCAAAGAAGATCAAGGCGTTCCATTTCAATTTTGCAAGAACAATCGGCATTTACGCTGTGGAAATCGGGTGTTTTCCTCGTGACTGCATCCAGACTAACGTGAGGAAGTACTGTTCGTGACTGCATGTTGAGTTACATGAGCCGAGATGTGAGTATGTGCTTTGTACCGAGTTGTGAAGGATTCTAGGTGAGTGAAAATGTACTATAACTACTCCTAGATGCTGTGTAAGTGTGTGTTGAGATGCTACATGATGAATTTGTAGTAAAACAAACAATTTGATTGAACTGGAAATGAAGAGAAAAGCATTAGATGTTTTCTATCTTAGAGGAACATGGATAGAAAGTCGATTATATTGTGTTGCTTTAAGTTCTAGAGATGAAGATGAGGAATATAACCATTTGACTTAAGATAAGATCCATTAGATTGAGTTTAACTCATAGTCATAGCTATATGAATACAAGAACGTGTAGATAGAAGCAATTCATTTTAAAACATAAAAACTGTTCCGTAGAAAAACAGCCTGACCTTTGATGATTCCACAAATTTTCTGTATTTATCTAGATATAGTTGAACTTCGAATCCTTAATAAAAGTTGTAGGACATATCCTTAGGAATAATATATCAAAATTTGAGAATAAATGGACAATTTTTTGTTAATGAAATGATTCTTCTTGTAAATGTTAAATCTGGAAATTATTACAGAGTGTAAGTAAGGAATATCGAAATTATTTCTCTTGCTATACAATGAATCTGACTTAGTGTTCTTCATAAAAAATTTTCTTTAAATCTTTTTTACAACATATCCAAATTTCAGAATTTTCTGAATTCATTTAGGGGTTGTTTCAAAATTTTCATTAAAGCTGCACATTTTGGTTTTTAAGCTGTTTTACTCTGACTTTGCTCAATTGATTTCAAAAGTGAATGCATCTTGAGCGGTTATGTGACATGATGATACTGGCATTGGCATATCATGCAATATTGAGATGTGATGAGACTCAAGAGACATTTTTTCATTGCATTGAAAAGTGTTTTTCTGAAATTAAGATGTAAATTGTTGTCGTTTGACCCTCGGGTCAACGATACCCCGGGAGGCGGGATGCCCAAAGGATTGAATGAGTCGATGCCTTGTGGATGCCCGGTGGCCCTAAGTAGCTAAATGCTGGAGGTTTTTCCCCGGGAGTGTTGGGATGCTCGGTGGTGTATCGGTACGTAATTTTGGGAGAGACTCGGTGGTATGTCGGTACGTAATTCCGGAAGGGAGGGGTAACCATTTTCATGGCGAGCCTCGATAATTCCTTGTGATGCTAGGTGGGATGCGAGATGTCCGGAAGTGTGTGCCAGATGCTCGAAAGTGTGTGCCGGAGGACTTCGCGACGCTAGGATTGGGTGCGAATGCCCAGAAGGATGCAAACATTGGTCCTCCGGGGGTGAAACCTTTTGAATGTTAAAACTGATGGTTCCACTAAGTGTGAGTGTGGTTTGGTTATAGGACTAAATTGTATCGCATGGAATGGGACAATGTCATTACAGTTTGGCTTTATGATCGGGACTTGTGTGACTGAACATGATAGATCTTATTGATTGGAAATGCACTGGTCATTGCATTGAAGAATTATATGGTTTGGATGCATACTCATTCATTGACTGCCTATCTTGTCTATCTTGCATGAATCTAGATATTGATAGTACTGTATAATATAGTTTAATGAATTTTTCACTGCTAAGTGGTTGTACTCACCCCTTTTGAGGACTAACATTTCAGACTAGATAAAATGCCTCTACTATCATCGCCACCAACAAATGGACCGAGTGGTTGGATAAAACCGCAAGGAGGAGGATAGTAAAGGAATGAACTTTTGAACGCCGACACTGATCGATAGACTTTAAGTATACAGCTGTTGGAAAAGATGTCGGTCATCTTTTGAATTATAGTTGAGTATAGAAGACTACGGCATTTTGATGTACCGATGAATGATGTCCATCTGGTTTAAGTAAATAAAAGTGTTCGGCTTTTACCTATAAATGTTTAGTTGGTGTGCATTGTTTTCTGAATATAGGGAAGGGAGTTGTTGGATACACTTTCGCCATATTTCTACGCAGGGACCGATCTAAAAGATATAAACCCTCAGGAGTTATGGGCCTATTATGATTCTATGGTATCAGAGTGATATATTGTTAGGACAAAAGAAAGGTAAGCGCACTGTGGTGACCCCAACAGATCGGGGGCCATTCGAGGGGTGCCACAAGAAATGGAGTCATATTTATTTGGTATGATCGAATGACATTAGAGGGAACGGAAAGTACATGAATAGAAAGAGAGAGGGGGGGGGGACCGAACTTGTGGGCTCAACTTTAAATGAGGGAATGGGCCAAGACTTTGTGTGAATGTAGGGTAGTCTATCAGGTCGAATCGAAAGGAGTTCACAATCAGCCTCATGCTTCACTTGATGCAAATGCATTAGTCTAAACCTACATGTTTTAAATGCTTAAATACAATAAAGAATATGAAATGCATGATTATACTCCTCCCATGGGTCTCTGTCGTGTCCCCCTACCACTTGTTGACCTCCTCTCACGTCCCAAAAGCAACCCCCCATTCTCTCTCTCCCTCTCTCCCCCCTCCCCTCCCTCTTGCACTCTCTACCTTTAGCGCATCGGGTCGGTTGTCACGCCTCGATTGAAATTACCATGGTCTTATCCGTGCATCGAGCGATCCATGCGCACAGCCACGGGACATAAATTTGGTTTCCTTTTGGAGGGCTACGAATAGTGTCAGAATTGAATCAAGCTCGAAGCTTTGCGTGTGTTCCAGGAATCATGGTGAAGCTCGTTGCTATATAAGGAGATAAGACTCCGATTTGACAGGTGATCAGGTGTTGATTCACCCCATTCGACATATCATAATATGATGACCACGAATAATATGTGGATTCACCTCCGCTGAGGAATCAGGGGATTCAGAGGAGAGGAAAGTAGCTGAGGGAAGGAGATAGAAAATGAGGGATTGGCCGGGAAATTTATTAAAGTCATGCTGTGTTTGAAATTTTGTAGAAAACCTCCAGGGAAAAGGCTTGGATGGCCTTTTGAGTCTCTGATGCTTGATGCATTGGAGTTGACTCTATCGCTACAAGATCGATCGGAAATCATTGTCGTCTGTCTTTATTTGAACGTCTACTTATTGAACTTTTAGAGCTTGTGCCCGTTTTTTTCCATAAAATCGAATGGTAATTTCGGCTATTCAAATGAATATTGGCATTTGCTTATTGGTTATACTGCTAGGAGATTCAGGGATATAGTTAAACTGATACTATGGGAAGGTGTTTACTCTGATATTGCGGTTATGTTCCATCTTTTGATTGGTGGATTCGGATTTGATACGGATAGTGTTTTGGTCGTATTTTGCTTGTTGCTTTAATCCGGTGTTTGATTGACTTGTGAATTTCTGTTGAAGTACGAACATTATTAGCTAACTGATCATTTTCTGAATAATTTTATCCTTGAACTCTTTAAAGAGCACAAACTAACCAAAAAATAATATGTGTACTAGGCAGCACTGGTGATTTGCTGAAAACCATAAGGACTATTAAATCTAGGACATTCTTCCTCACCAATCACCAAAAATCTCCTCGTAAAAGCACAATCACACAGATGGTGATGGGGATTTCAATAGGAGGGTTCAATGTGGTCTCTTTAATTCTGAAAGCATAAGCATTCGAAACAAACTACCCTGAAAGATCTTGCTGCCACATGATATCAAGGCCTGAGCTTCTCCAAGTTTCTTCAATGCACACTTTGTATCTAACTCAATTGGAGTATAGTGTACATATTGATTTATGATATGTTTGCAATACTAAGATATTTACTTGATGCTGCATATCTCCTTTGATATAGCATATCCTTGATTGATTATATTTGATATTATGTTTATCTTGTTACTTTAGATAACCATCCCATACATCTTATAAATAGGCTAATGTAATCTTCATTATATTACATGATAGTATAGAGAAATTCTATATTCCTATTTCTCATATATTATTTTATTTGTTCAACTTGATCCATTGTTTCACGGTCGAATCTGGATTTGATCTAGTCTGGTCCTATTTCGTTTTTGCAACAAGCATTGTAATGGTCGGTGGTTTGATTGATGCGTGAATTTTTGTTAAACATTATGAGTTGACAAATATTTCTATGAATGATTTTGTCCCTCAACTTTTTACAAAAGCACAAGCTAACAAAAAGTAATCTGTGTACAAGGCAACGCTAGTATTTTGCTAGAAACGATAATGATTACGCAATTCAAGACATTCTTCCTTTGCAATCATTAAAGTTCTTCTCATAAAAGAGCAATCACACAACAGGCATACTGATGGCAATGGAGAACACAATGGGAGGGTTCAATGCAGTCTCTTGAATACTGAAAGCAGTAAGCATTCGAGACAAACAGTTGGTCGTATAGCACACATATCTAGGAGGGGAAAATAATAGAGTATGGGTACCCGATTTAGTACGATCCTAACAAAAGGACCAAATGGCCGAAAAGAAAAGAAGTTCTACTGTTTTTGTGCCTGCAATACAAGTCGATGACAAACTCGAGGTGCAGAGCTCCTCCTGCATCTACATGCAAAAGCCACTAAGGGAATTGTGCTAAAAGAGAATGCTAGTCTCATGGTGATGGCTGAGAGAATTGAGAACCTAGCCTTAAGGAAATCACCGTCGTATGCGCTCCCCAAAGTGCATTGGGTAAGATGGAACATATAGTTTTTTCTATGTATTTTTGTAGGGATGCTATTTTATCTTTGATATTTGTTTTTATGAGATCTTCTTCTATTCTTTTGAATTCTAAGTCTTCTTTAAAAACTCAAGTTGGTTTTCTTTATCTTTAATAAGATAATTTATTTCTAAAATTGAGTGTTCTTGTAAAATATTTAGGCTTCTCTTTTGTGGTTTTGTTATAAAATTGAAAGTGATTTTTCTATTTAAAGCTCGAGTTTCAATTCCTTCATTTGTTACTGTAAAGGGTTGAATCAATTGTTTGAAAGATGTTTTTAGAATTACTTTTTGCTGATTCTATCCTATTCAATGGTTTTTCCATGGTTACTAAATGTTAAGTATATTTGTTTTGTTCAATAACTACCCTTGAAATAAATATGCTAACAAAAGAAGAAGAATACATCTCATATTGAACAGGAAGTCTTGGTTTCTATCTCTAATATGCGATGGGTCTTCTATGAAGTGTTGTAAAATAGAGTAAATGAATGTATTCACCGCATCTTGGATGAGATGTTCTTGTTCATTATCCATGCATTGTCCAAAGTCATCTATTTTATAGATAGTTAAAATTTATATTTTTGTTCATCTGTTAAATAATTATCCCACAATTCTTTTAGTTGTCCTGTGAAACCGACTACTAAAAGATGAGCAATAACATGATTAGAAACATCTTGCTCTATTTTGTAGGTATTAGCTAATATTACCACATTGTTTAAAATATTCATTATATTACTTTCAACTACACCATCTATATTCCATTCATAAATGACATTTGGAGAGTATTTATTTTGTATGTTTTGCAATGATTCTTCTAAAGCAATGTTCGATGGGGCAGCTCTACTATAATATAATTTTTGGGGTTGTTCTGTGGCTTTGGCAAACTCTAGGCTAAGATTTTTTGGGAATTCAATTGTCTTAAAAATAGGATTTTTGAATGTTTCTACTAATGATATGATTTGTTGGGTGGGATTCTAAATCGTTGATTCTATGGTATTCAACTGTTTTGCCTTATATTGTTGACTAAAAAAAAGGAAGTTTTAAAAGACATGTGATTTTTTATTATTAAAGTTTATGGTAATTTATATTTGATATTCAACTTATCTCCTCAAGCTGATTTTAATGATTCTGATGTTTTGTCAAAGTATCTTGTTGGAACAAGACATTCTTTAACACAATTGAGATATGCTCTTATATCAAAGAGTGCCGTTGTTTCAATGATGAATTCATTATTGATTTTTATCATTTCATTAATTATCCATTTTCTAGAGGTTATTTCCGTCAATAACCTTAAGAAGTTTAGATCAAAGGTATTGGAAGTATCATTTTGATCTTCTAGTTTTGTTTTTCCCTTTGGAGATCATTAATATTCATTGGTCTAAGCCTTTTGGCTTAGGTGGTGTATTGGAGGTTTCGGCAATGGCTTTGCCTTTGTCTTGGTCTTTTTTGGATTTTGGTGACATGATTGTATTCCTTGTAAAAATTATCTTGTAAGAAAATTGGTAATGAATTCGAAGAACCATTTATAAATTCAATATTAAAATCGAACGCTAAAAGTATGGCTTGTCATTTGGTAAAAATTTGTTTTGAAGCAATATTTAAGACATCATTTTGTGCAATATCTTTGGCTGATTTGCAATCAATTCTCAAGAGAAATTTTTGGTTTAATAAATCTCCTTGGAATTTTGATATGGATAGAACAATAGCGAGTATTTCTTTTTTGATTATTGAGTAGTTTTGTTGGGTAGTCTGGACAACCTATTCTTTACTATTTTTGATATGTTAAAGAATACTATCATATCCTATTTCTAAGGCATCTATTTCAACTATTTTAAAAGTGGATGGATCAATTAGATGTAAGCATAGTATTTCTTTAACATAGGTCTTTATTTGTTTGACAATAGTTGTGGATTGAAGTCTGCAGCGGAGGATCCTTTTGTAGACTTTGGTGTAAAGGTTTACAAAGTATATTAATATTGGGGAAGAAATTTAGAATATAATTGAGACTACCCAAAAATATTTTTAATTAAGTTTTGTCTTTGATCTCATCTAGGAACTTATCAATAAATGAGATTGACCCTTCTATTGGAATTATGGTACATAAGTGGATATGATGACCTAAAAATCTAATTTTGGTCTAGAAGAGTGATATTTTAGTAGGAGATACTACTAAAACATTTTGCATGAAGTTAAGACAGAAAGAGTTTAAGCTTTTCAGAGCCACCTTTTGTAATACTTGATTTCTATAGTGGATTTGTGTTTCTCCTCTCCCTATGATATTTGCCGCAAGGGTTTCTGCATTTGCCATAATAATCCTCTGCAAAATCATTCGTGCTTGTTAAAAAGTGACCAACTTGTGGAGAATTGCTATCACATAGTGCTACCCTGCGCTTTTTGACACGAGATGGTAAGAATGCCCCCACCTAGTAGACTTTGAGGATATCAATTGGATCACGTGGCCACACAAATCAAAGTGAAAACATTTTGTGTCCAACTTGATGAGGACGGAATTCATGACTTCGATTTTGTCTAAGGCTTATGCGGATTAATAATTACAGATGATACAAAGACAAACCAAACAAGGTATCCAAAAACCACAACTTTGTCGACACACCATAACATGCAATCAAAAAGTTTGATTGAAAGATATATGGTTACTAATTAATTTTCTGCCTGTAGACCTTCCCAAATAACGGGTCTTTTGCTAAGGGACCTTTTGGCTAAAAAAGAATTGTATTATGAAACTTATGTGGGAGTCAAAGTGTTCATAGTGGCAATTGATTTTTAGATGATAGTACTCTTTAAGAGCCTCGTAATCTTCTGCTTTACTAGTAACTTTCATGAGATGTTAATGGTGTGTTTGGTAACGATTCTATTCCCTCGGGAACAAATTATGATCAGAAATGATTATTTTTTATTTTGTTCCCACTAAATGATTTTGAGTAAAAGAACGCGTTTGGTAACTGTACAAATTTTTTATTCTGGAATAGAATTGCATTTGGTAATGTATTCATTGATTATGTTCAAAATCAATTTCTTTTAATTTTTAAATAATTTTTATAATTTTTTCCTTTTTCCTTTCTTTTTTTTTTTCCTTTTTTTACTTTTCTTTTTTTCTTTTTTCTCTATTCTTCTTCTTCTTCGGGCCGTTGTTGGATTGGCGTCGGCTAGACGAGGGCCGGTGATCTCACCGAGCATTGCGGCCCTCACCGGCCGGGCCTTGTTGCCGAGCCTCGCTGGCAACCGGGCAAGGCCTGCCTGGCCACCGGTGGGGCTGCGCGTCGCGAGGCTCACCTAGCCACTCAGCGAGGCCGAGGCCTGCTGGCCACCGGCGGGGTTGGGCGAGCCTCACCGGGGCTAGGTAGGCCTCACCGATGGCTGGGCTTGCCTCCGGCGAGCTCGCCGAACCTCACCTTGGCTTGGCGAGCTCTCTGGACTAGTTGCCGGCAACCAGCGGTGGTGGACAGCGACAACTGGCGACGACGGACGGCAGTCGCGAGATGGCGGTCAATGAAGAAGAACATAAGAGAAGAAGAGTTTTGATTCTCAATTCTGATTCTGTAATAAAAATCACGTTTTTTTTTTTATTATTCTTAATTCTATTCCTAATCTGTTCCTGGGAACAAAAATTTTACCAAATGCGATTCTATGCCCAAACTGATTCTGAGAACAAAAAATCAGAATTTGGTCATGTCTGGATGGTTATCTAACAAATCCTAAGTAATATGCTTCAAAGATAATGGATTAATTAAGAAATTTATTTAAGTTTTGCCATGTTTGAAATTTTTGTCTAAATCTCTGGGAAAAAGCATTGGTAAGGTCAATGTCTGATTTGACTCCCCGTCACTATGGATAGGGAAGAGCTAAGCAATAGGTAGGACCGTGAGTTTACATTTTACCTCCGTAATTAGCATGAAATCATTCGTAACTGAAGATTTCTGTTTCGTGCTTGATGATTTTGATAACTGAGTTTTAAATCGTGCTTGGGATGTGTTGATAATAAGCCACATGTAACTAGGAAGAGCTCATGATTGAGTTGCACGTTGTAGCATTTCGTCTTTGAAGATGAAGCAGCAAAAGAGGTGGAATAGTTGGAGTTATGCGGGTGGTTCTTTTACGTATAGGAGGGACTTGTTATTCTTAGTTTTTTTTTTTTTTTTTAAAATGAATACCAGTGTTTTGGAATTGTAAAGCTCTCTCTTTCCATAATCAAGCAAATCTATAATCTATGTTTATATTTTCTTTTTACTACACCATTTTATTTTCCTCGAATTTCACCATTTCAATGCAATTTACATTTTTCTAGCAATTTTTTTTTTTTTTAATCTTTCTCCACAGTTAGCTCCACGTTAATGCGCAACCCCTTTGTGGCCTTTAGAAGCGAGGTATGTAACCGTGCAGCGATCTCGGTTGCTCTTGGTGCTTTTTTTTTTTTTGGCTTTAATAAATATTGATCAAAATTTTCAATATCTTTTGTAAAAATAAATTGTCCCCTTTAATTTTCTCTTAAATATCCATATTGCAAGATAAATTTACAAATCTCACTTGGATAAATATCATTAATTTTGTACCTGACTTTGAACGTTTGCTAAGAAACTTTATTAATTGAAAAATAAAAATTAGGAGATGTGTGTGCGCCCAGTCACATCCTGTGTCCCATGATGGACCCAACAAGTACAGACTTGGTGCTACTTATCGAGATAATTGAGGTTATTGATGATTTGCTACTATCCGATTGAGTTTCCCTAGAGCTCACCTATGCTTACTATATTCTCTTGCTCATGGATAAGTAAGAAGGTTATTTTCTTTCAAGTTTTTAACTGTAATCACATACTCAGTAATCTTTATTTAGAATACAGAGGATGATGCCTTGATCTAGGAAAGGATGACAAAATGTATAAAACAAAATAATGAAGCCGAAAGTTAAATTATAATTTCTAACATCTTATCTATCATTAATTATAAAATGAGGTTGAGAGGTAAATGGAGCCACTATAAGTTGGGCCGAATTTGGTTAGATAATATAGCCATGTGCAATTTCACGTGTTAAGCATAATAAAATATAAGTATTAAGTTAAGATAACATGGACCACTCATATTTTTATTTGCATTTAGATGATCCATAATTTGTATTCCACAGATGAAAGGCATGTTTCGATAAAGTTTCCTATAATCAAGGATGTACGGAAATACAGCTGTTCACATAAAGTATGGTAAATTTCATTTTCACTCTTTTGTTATCAAATTGAAGGAGTTTAGTTAGTGCATGTTTGCATAGGACTCCATCTCTCCTTCCACATGTTTGAAATGTATATTCTTGTCGGATCCTCTCAATTAGTAGAAGGACGAAGTAGGTTCAAAGTAACGATGTCCAATTCCCCATTGTTATAATCACCATATATACTCGCACTTTTTTTAGAATGATGTTTTAATAAAGGGATAAGTACACTAAAAGTCCTAAAATTTGTTATGAAATTGTAATTAAATTCTAAAATTTTCAAAAAATGTAATTAAGCTTTAAAATTTGTTACAATGGGCAATCAAGTTCTAAAACTTGTCATAAAAGTACAATTGAGACCTAAAATTTTTCAAAGAGTGCTATCAATGAAAGGACTTAATTTAACTAACTTGACAAGTTTAAGAACTTGATTATACTTTTTAAAAGTTCTATGACGCGATTACACTTTCATGACAAATTAGAGGATTTAATTGCATTTTTTATGACTAAATTACACTTTGTTAACAAGTTTTAAGACTTCCAATGCACTTATCCCTTTAATAAATTACGAGTGAGGTCATCCATTAAAGAAAATCAATGAATATACGAACCAAAGGCGAGGGCTCTTAGTTAAAGATTTTCATATACCCACCTTTCAAGAAAGAATGGATGACTTTTAGTCAATTATTTCAGGCCTAATTGTAGGCAACGTTTTGAAAATAATACCGAATATTGAACCGGAGTATGGGCTGATATGCGATTCCTCTAGTTCACCGATCCAACCATTTGTACCAATCTGTTTGAATATAATGAATGAAGTAAGAAAAATAAGCAATATTTGCAATGATGATTTCGAAAATGTTATGAGAGAAATCATGTAATATTTTCATGCTTTATAGTATTTTAGGAGTTCTACAATGAGTAAAAATCAATTTTTTCCTATCACATGCTAATTTTCTGAGATCACCCTAATATTTTCAAGTCACCAACTAGGCTACTGACAAGAAGATATAAGACATGATGTCATGCAATGGAAAGAGATGACACTTTGTTTTATTTTTCAATTTTTTTCCATTGACTAAGCTATTGTGACTTCGACATAGCCGGATGCTAACAATGAGTGCTGGACCAGTGGCCATGGTGGATTGGGAAGTCATTTGAAATTCACACATAGCTGGTGTTGCTGGGGTTGATTACAAGGACGTGAGCCAGAGCTTACGGTTGTCATCAGTTCGGCCATAATCAGGGTTGAGAGATCCGTCGAGATAAGGCTTGCAAACGATCTCAATGGTAATCACCACCACTGCTCATGCGATTGCTATGAGCGGGTTTTTGATTATTGCAATTCCTTTTCATTTATGATTTTTCTTTTGTTGAGGTATTAGAGAGGTAGTGAGGCTAAGCAAGACAACCTGTCCCGAGCCAAAGAAAAAAAAAACATGTGAATATTGAGAAAGATGAGCTCTAAAGTTACGTTTGATCATCCAAATTTCTAATTATGATAAAATTGGATAGGATAAGATATAAAATTTAGCAGATTTTTTTATATCTTATCTACTGTTTAATGATTACAATAATAAAATTGGATATTTTCACATCATATTATATATTTTGTTTGATTTATAGACATATATAGTAAAAATCTCTCGTAACACTCTTGTCTTCCTTATTTTTTATTTTCTTTTTATTTTATTTTCTCTTCTTTATAATTAATTCCTTTTTTTTATTTCTTTCTTCCCCTTCCATCATTCTCTAATAAAATTTTATTAAATAGAAATTGTACTAATATACCTAAACTACTAAAACACCTAAAATATGTAATAAATATATATTTATATATTGAATGTATATTATAAGATAGAATTAAATTCGAATATATAAATAAAAATAAGATTAAATTGAAAAAACTAAATTTTTATTTTTTTTATTTTGAATTTCTTATATTATAATTCAATTATTATTTATATCGAAATATAATTTTAATTTGTTAATTTTAAAAGTTTGTTATTTGAAAAAAAAACTTTCTTATTATATCCAATCCTATCCACCTTTATCCTAGCTCCACCATGGGTTGATTTTATCTAGTGTATATTACATTTATATCTGACATTATCCTATCTTGAGCGTGCACCAAACACAAGATAGGATAAATTTTATTTTAACTGTCAAACACAACCTAAGTATATTGTCGAAATTATCTAGCATGTTATTATCAACACTTAGGTCTTTGGCCAAAAAAGATTGGTAGCATGTTAGATTTAAGATGTTCATTGTGGAAATTTACATGCACTTATCTAACACGTTATAATCAACACTTAGGTCTTTGGCCAAAACATATCAGTAGTATGTTAGATTCAAGACACTCATCATGCAAATTTACATGATGCTACTCTTTAGGACGTACTTAATCATCTCCCTTATTGGCAACTTTTGCAAGATGCATGTCGAAAATGATCAAAGGGCTTATCAGAATGAAGAGAATTAAATTATTTAAGAATGACAAGCACCTTTTCATAGCCTAGATGAGAAGATGGTAAAGTAAAATTTTCCCTGTTGCTTTCTCTGTGAAGTTTCCCCAAGTCTGCTATGGACTTACTGAAGATTACTGGAATAAACGAGAAGCAAATTAACATACAAAAGAGCCCATGTGCTACAAAATGCATGAGAAAAGTTATTTACCCTCCAAGTGCATGGTTCCCACTAGTATTTAAGTCGAAGCACTCAATGACTAATGGATTCTCCGGCAACAAGTTTTACAGTATGTCAATTCACTAGTGCCTCCAGGAACATATTAGACAATTTGATGACAACTTCAAGAGAACAGAAGAGAACCCCTAGACTCAGCTACTCTGGATATTCTCAGGAAAGGATCTTAAGAAAAGGTAATGCTGGATTACTTGATAGAAAGCAATGAAAAGATATGGCAAGGAACTGATGAGAAATTTTGGACAGCTTACACTTTTAGAAAACACATCTTTGTTTTTGAAACTGGGTACAGTGAAATATTATTTCAATAGCAATCCTGGAAGAAACAGATTCCTCAACATGGATAGTCAGTGAGTAACCAGGTTCCTCAAGCCTACTTGTACATTTTTATTAAGAAGCAGTAGGGTCAAACTCTGACTTGTCTTTGTGATTATCTGCAGTAAACAGAAAGGAAAAGATGCTTTCGACACGATCTTGATGGATTACCCTTGTACTTCACTGAACCCAAGTGCATGGAAAATGCCACGTTCATAATGTGATCCAGGAGTAAATAACATTTTACTGTGCAATCTTGTATTGATTATGTCATGGAAATGAATATGGTGCTTTAAGTTTGTGAACTATTTGATGTATTTTATGGACTCATTTGAAACAATTGAGTAGTCAGATTACTAAGAACTCTTGTGATTGTGGACTCAAATGATATTTTTTCACAGCTAGTAGAGAATATTACTTCCTAATCCAATAAAAAAAAAAACAATTGAATAGTCCATATTGGCGCATAGGGAAAGAGCTATGATGATGAAGCGCCAAAGAAGTTATGAGTACAACTAAAACTACAACAAGACGAAAATAGCAGAATTCAAACATTATCTGATAATAGCAATTAGCAAGTGAACCTTTCTTCTTCATACCAGCCCTTCAATGAACAAATGAAAGTGCAATAGGCTAAGTAGCTGAGTGATGGTTAGACCATATGCTTATGTAGTATAAGCATCTAAAGTAGGTGATTGACAAAGCAACTAGATCACCTTCAATCACCTAGCTCATTTTCTAGACATGTCACCACTATTTTTACAGGAGATACTGGACTACCCGTGAGCATATTGAATTTTGGACATCTCTCTTCATGATATGTCGCTCAACATTCAAAAAGCAACAGATCAGATCAATTCACCTTTTAGTTGGGTCTACCCTTCTTGTCCAAGATGGTCAAACTTAGAAACAGAAGAAAAAGAATGACTAACAACACTTTATATTTAGCGTCATATTTTCCACAAGAATACAATGACCAAATCCTATGATATTGCATTAATTGATTTCTTATCATCAAGTCATGAAGGCAGGCAAAGTAATACCTATGTATCTCTATATCATGAACTCAAGTAAAACAATTGAACAAGAGACAACTAACATAAGTTATGACAATTGAGTAGGATATTACCTGCCAATCCATGCTATGATATAGTACTTCAGACTCTCAAGAGCTTTGAACCTAACCTTGCAATAAGTCTTTGCTAAAAGAAAACTGGACGAAACTAATCATCGTGGCATGGACATCTAAGGTTTCAAAAGTGGAGTCAACATAGACACCATGTAAAATGAGAGAAAAACGTACAAAGCTATGACAGCCATCACTATGCTCATCCAAGAATCCAGAAGGTAAATGTTTTAACAAAGCCAAAACAGTCGAATTCTACTCTTGTCAAACAAACAGTCACTATTATCTATATTTAACCAGCAAATGAACCAACACTACATCTTGTGTATCTCAAAACAATGTCAAAGATGTCTGTACATTCCTATAACGAGCTGTGCACATAAGCAAGATCATGCTCAAGCAGGGAAAATCACTCAAGATAAATCGATGCCAATGTCAATCAGAGATTGAACTACCGTTCGGATTTTTCCTTCAAACTTGTCACTTGCTGTTGCAGTATGGGAAGCAGTGCACTCATCAGCTTCTCTCCCCCAGTCTGCCAAAGCCCGGCCTGTGGCCAAACATGCTGGTGTGTTTGATTGAGACTTGAGCACGGCTCTAATGTCCTATTAGTACCCGCAACAGCGACCTGCTTGCACGTGACCCTATAAGTGAGCGAGTGAAGTTGAGACGAAGCACTAGGAGATGAAAACATCTAGTGTGAATGGCTCCATGTAGGCTCTGGTGCGCTTCTTGAAGGACGTGCTTAATTGGATTCTTGGATTTCTTCCCCTTCTGGTCAGTGTATGGCCACTATTGTCATCATCCAAATGGGCCAACTCCAAAGAAACTCTTGATGCTAAATGAGGCTGCCTAAAAGCCAACACTCATACAAAATCTCTATACAATTCAATGGAAGATTGAGTACCCCCACATTCAATTGATTATTTGCTCAACCATTCTGCAACATTTGTACCATTATCAAGGAAATGAGCGGACATCCCAAACTAGAAAAGGAATGAGATATTCAATGAAGCACCTGCCCACTGTGAACACCACTTGTCAGCACATGGACGCCATATCAAGAGGCAACAACACCTTGTGCTGGAACATTATTAGTGCACAGGCCGCAGAATACTTGCTTCAACGTCTTACTACAAAGACAGTTTCTAGCAAATAAAAGCGGCCACTTTGATCGTAGCATAGCGAGCATGACACCTAAAAGAGACAAACATTGTCAGTAAGACGTGTCTAAATACTGACATTCCTCAAGGGTAACTGAATAAGTGGGCCAGCACACAACCCCATATAACAAAACCCCAGTCTTTGCAGCTACATTGACAGAGGTTATGCTAAGCAATTCATCAAACAGCTACAATGCATTGGTGGATAAGTGCCCAAAAGACCCGACAACTCCAATTATGTTATGATCCCGTTAAAAACAGTCAAACATTTTTAAAGAAAGAGCGACTTCATATCAGCTAATATAGAACTCGAAGAATAACACCAGTTTCTTCCGTTTGACACTGGATTCAGGGAGACGTGATTAGGCACCTAGATTTTACCTGACTCAGTGAATTCAGCGTGGATTGTTTCATGTCGATAAGAATTGGATTGTGGTATTAAGATCCCCCTCCCAACGTCCTTCATAATCCTCGTCGGAGAGGCATACTTTATGTAATATTGGTGTACTCAAGGCACCATTGCAGAATATATTCATCTTTGGGCACTGCTTCACAATAATATGCCACAATGATGGGAACATGAAGGTGCAATTAGTGGGGGAGAAGCTCTCAAGGCTTGGTAAACCATCAAGTGTCAACAGCTGCAACTTGGGGAAAGAGATCTCCTCTACTTCATTTCCATCATCTATTACCACGTCTTCCATCGCATCGCAATTTCTTAGCGTTAGCCAAATAAGGTGCACCAGACTTGTCATTGCTGAGCAAGTCCCCATATGAACTAAACTAGCGCAATCCCCTACTTCTAATCCCACCAATCTCTGGAACGTAGTCGGGGATGGAAGTACGATTGATAAACTTGAGCACTCCGAAACGAGCAGAGTTTCAATCTGTTTAAGGATTTCAGCCATCAAGGAGCCATCTTTCCAGACTCGCTGGAGTTTACACAGCTTATTCAACTCAAGTCGCCATAGATTTTTGAGTGCCTTGAGAGGTGTTTCCATGTCAGTTGACTCTCCGTAGAAAGTTGCTCCCCCATGTCCACACGCATCTTCTGGAAATATCTCCTCAAAGGAACTACAGGATAGAGAAAGCACTTCTAGATTGGGGAATCCGTGGAGGAGGAAGTTGGAGGGGAAAGCGACATTCTCATCATGGTAGCATGCCAAGTCCAGCTCTATGGGATTGCGAAAGACGTAATGGTGCTGCAGGGTCATCATTATAACATCCCCGCTCATCAATGTCAATCCCTTCAAGTTTGGCATGACCTATGGGAATTTCTTTTAATTAGGCTACTGGAAGTAAATACGGGGCATAGCCACGGCGCAATAACTAAAGTATCCTTTTATTTTAGGGAAAAGAGGAAAAAGAATCCAAGAGCCAATAGAAGGGATGTTTGTTAAGGGTTTGCCCAATTCAATCAAAATAAGTTTCGCTAATTTAAATAAAGACAGTTATTTCTCAATCATACTCCAGCTATTTCAATAGTCAACTAATTAAATCCAAAAGTTAAAAAACATGAATTTCAACAAGTTCGTAGCAAAAAAGTTATAAAAAAAAAAAACTTATTTATTTATGCAAATGATGTCACATTTATAGTAAGTAGATGTGTTTCAATAGTAAGAAATTGTATTAATATGTTACACTCTATTTTCTAAGCTACTATTATTATATCTATTTTATTATAGATCATGAGTAGAGCGTGGCTTAACCTTTTTTTCCCCCTCCAAGAAGAATGCATTAAAACTGAACAAATTATCGGCAATAAAACATTTTATAAGCTAAGAAACAAACCAAAAATACGCGACCCCCAAATGCAAGGACAGTTTGAGCGTTCTGTGCGGTTTGAAATGGAACTTAATTATGGGTTGTTATATCACTATTATAATACTCAAATTAAGGTTGATTATTTCGATTAAATGTTATTAACTTCAAAAGTGCTGGCAAGCCATCAGAATAAATGTCGGTAGATTATTAAAGTAGTTGGTGATCATGAAAGTATAAAGACATATAAGTACTTTTCAAGATCTATAATATAAAAGGTTTCTCAGTGACTAAAATCCATAGGTATCTTGATTTGAAATATGTTAGTACATCAATCAATTTAACATTTGTAATTTAAACTTAAAGTAAGTTATTCAAAAGTCATTGTTTTGTCACAAGAATATTATTGGTTGATTATTAAAGTAATTTTTAATTTTGGAAAGTTGGTACTTTTCAAAATCTTATAAGATAAAAAGTTGGCAAGTAATTAAAATCACTTTTTATATTACGGATGTTGGTACACCAATCAAATTAAGTTCGGTAAATTCAAATAAAGTTAGTAATTTCAAATACATTAGTGATCCACCAGAATAATGTTGCTAGATTATTAAAGTAGTTGGTAATTTACAGAGTAGAAAAAAGTTTGTGCTGTTATTTTTTTTTTTTTGAGCAAAAAAAGTTTGTGCTGCTCAAGGCCTACTAATAAATTACTAACACGTGACTAGATAAGCAAGTTATTTGCGGCACTTGACAGTTACCAATCACTTTCACAATGTTTAAGCATGTAACTTTGCTCCATAGCTAAGCTAACAATATGCCACATGAACATAATATATATATTGTTTTAAATTTTAGGGGACGATGTCGATAAAATTAAATTAAGTAGGTATAACCCAACCATAAGGCACAAGTCGCTATTAGAAGCACGATTATCTATGCAAGTTAATTCAATAATTTGTTTTTTCAAAGTAAAAGCTGGGATGATTTCAAAGAATATGAGCCAGAAATAATTAACCGCAAATGATCTTTAAATTTCAAAGAAATTCGTAGGTTTGGCTTGGTAAGTATTTGTAAGCATGAAATTTTCGACAATTCGAATTTCCAATAGAGAATAACATAACCAACGAAGGCAATTGCAGAGAGCTAGAATTTAGGACGGTACCTTTTCAAAAGAAAAGAGTGCAGGTTGATTCTCACTGGTACTTGTACCTCGACAGCTTTGGTATTCACAAGTAAATGAGAATGACCTCATCTTGCCACAATGTCTTACTCGCAATTTCTTCAAGAGTGGCTGTGTTGAAGTATGACTATTCCCGTAGAAGCTCCTTAAATCCGGCAACTCAAGTAATTTGAGATCGGTTAATCGCGGAAAGAAGAGATCCCTTGCATTCATTTCTACTCCGTCTTCCTCCACAATAATTTCTTGCACCCCCCACTTCCGTACTAAAATTTCTTTGAGTTGTGTCATACTTTTTGCCACCAAGTTTGGGAATAAACTTTTGAGCATCTCACACTCAACAATCTTCATGCATCGTAAGCATCCAAAGGTAAGACCTCCTTGAGGATGTCCACTCCACACGTGCTTCATTTTTGGGAGCCGCATTAGAACTAATTCTCTCAATTGAAAAGTGCTTGTAGGACGAGCTTCGCTAAAATTGAACTCTTGGACATGAAATACCACTTCTAGGGACCCACAATCAGTTACACTTATCTTCTCTAGGTTTTGAAATCTTGTGAGCATAGTATAAGATAAAAATATGGATGAAAGTTTCTCACAATACTTCACTACTAGTGTCTTGAGTTTGTTAAAGGCATTTGAAGCAAGATCATCAAGCCATATCTTCTCCAAGTTATTCATGTGCGAGATCTCCATCGACTCTATATTAGGAAACTTAACCTGTTATTTTTCAATTAAATTATTAGAGCCGATTCTCTATTCCCATAAAAGGGGGGGGGGAACTATAATTTCAAGAAGAAGGAAAATCACTAAACAAGCATAATCGATAGGATAGAACAAAAAAAGAAAGACTAGATGCACAATTTTTCAGTAGATGCCACCCCCTAAAATCCATTCTCCTGTCATATTATTTTTTAGTAGAAAGCATATATTCATCTAATAGATATCAAGCATTATGTTTGAAATGTAGCATAATCCATAACCACATAAGTTAGACAAGCATAATCATGTCACACGTCGGATGTTTCCCGCAAATATCAAATTTAGCCTATCTTTAGATTCCTCAAATGTACTCTCCCATTTCTTTGAACCATTTAAAAAATATAGCTTGTGCATTGTAGGGTGTCGATGCCCACAAAATAATAATCAATTAGCACAAATCAATGCTTCATGAATCTTGCACTTCAAAATTTTCTTCAACAAAGTATAGACTTCAAGAAAACACGACATACCGACAAAAAAAAATGACATAAACTAAAGAAAGAAATCCAACAATTAAATCAAAAGATGGTAGGGTGCAGGTATGTACTGTTCAATTTTGATGTTGGACAAGATGCTCCACCACTAGCTGATTTATTTCTTTATTTATTTTAGTTATTCGATATTATCAAAGATTAAGGAAATTTATCTTGATTATTTCTCTTAATAGGTACCTACAAAATAAATAGATTGATTTGATTACTAAGTTTGCCTATATGACGTGACTTTTTGCCAGCCTGGATTGGCCCTTCTATCTCTTTCATCTCTTTCTAGTTTCTCTTTTTTCCCCTTATTATCTTATTTTCCTCCATTTTCTACAAATCTAAACCTAACATTCTTCATGCTTTCATTTAGCACTAGTTGATAATGGATTTAGATATGTTCTTCATCAATTGGTATCTGAGCTAGATCTCTTCAACATTTAATTGGTATCAAAACATTGCTTCGTGCATGTGGTATTGTCATGCGATGATACTAGACCAAAGGCCAACACTTTGGTTTTCATTTTCGTTACTACGGTTGCAATTTTGATCTGATATGCTCATGAAGATATATGGCATTGATGTCTATTGAAACTTCAGCCACCATTTTTACTGGTTTGGAGCCACTCTATGCTTGGTCTAATTATCTCTATGAAAAATGTTGCAATATTTATTAAATATGTTATTCTGAAATTTGAAAAGAGTAGGGGTTATTGCTATTATTACTTCATGTGATTACGATTACAAGGATTACAATGTTATTCTAATAGTGTTGATTGTCAGGAGTAATACAATTATTACCATCCTTAATAATCTTGAAGAGATTAAAAATTTGTTTAATGATATGAGAGAAAATTTCAACAATTTTGATGAGAATTGGATAGATTCAATCAACAATTGTAAGGGAGACATGAAAACGGGCCAAAATCATTTGCCAATGAGCTAAATGACATGGAAAAATATTCTCAACGTCTTGCAGAATTGAATAAGGATCTCTGTCTTTTGAGAATAGTGAAGTGAGTAGTAAAATTCTACAGATAATCTGGATGAATTTATTGAAGCACCTTTTGATATTTAATAAATTCATAAACGTAATTTCTCCTATTGATGATTCACATAAGAGAAAAATTCGTGATGCTAAAATTTGTTCTATAATACTTCGTATAGCCTCATACTCCCTAGGTGCATATCCAAATCAGGCATTCTTCATGTCGCGAAGATTTTTTGTAGGGCAAAAGTTGTGGTATTATCTCTTACTCACAGGAAGAGCCACCGGAGAAAGGATTTGACTTCATTTCGGTGGGAAAGATTGATGTATGACATGATTCTCCAACCACTTTGCTGATTTGTATCTTCAATTAGTTTATTAAATTTGATACTATTAATAATTTAAGATACTTATCTTGATTTATTTCTCTTATTTTAGATATGCTTACTTAGTTTGAACTCTTGTTTACTTGTAAATATTGACCTAGATACTTGTTTTCTTTAGTTTTGAGGATGAATTCATTCACTAATGAGTTTCCCTACGTCGCATTTCTTCTTCCTCATCTGCATTGGCATCTCTCTCTCTCTCTCTCTCTCTCTCTCTCTCTCTCTCTCTCTCTACCCCTTATTTTGGCTACCTGATTTCCCTTCAATTTCCGTGATGTGTAGCTCTTCTAACTTTGGAAATGCAAGCCACCAAAAAATATGCAATATGGTTTAAGGACAAAGCACTAAAAACAAAGTAAAATAACATATAAGATAAATCAGGAGATGATACCTTCTCATCAAATAGAGGTTGTAACCCATCACTAGCACAACTCACTGAGCAGAAACTGATCAAATTCTCAAGGTCACCAAGCTTGAGTGTGCTTAACTGATGGAACTTCAAAGTCTCTAAGGTTTTCCATTTTCCTTCTTCCATCGCAATTATGCCCCGTAGGTTGTTGCAACAGGAAACATCAAGCACCGCAAGTTTATCGAGAACTTCAGCCATGGCACTTGAGAAGAGATATCGCAAAATGTGACAACCCCTCACATTCACTTCCATCAGACTAGGAAATGCCAAGGTGACTTTGCAATCACTCTCCAAAATGTCTCTCAGCCTTGATAGATTCAACAACGTCAATTCTCTTAATGCAGGGAGGACCAACAACTTTTGCCTTCTCTCAGCGCTGAGATTTATGGGTTCAAATAATGCTTCCAAGGAGGGACACCCGACTACCTTAATTTTATTTAGGCTCTGTAACATATCCATTGAATTTGACGAAAAAACATGTGACAAATTTTCACAAAGTTCAACAGTGAGGGATGCAAGTTTGTAGAAGGAATGTCCGTGGAGCTGACTGTGCCATATCCTCTTTAATTGGCACATGGAAGAAAGCTTCAATTCCTCCAAGCTTGGAAAAAGAACCTGTGTAAAAACATTGTATATGTAAAACGGCTGAAATTTTTGGTATATAATTTTATTATGCCGAAACTCGGGGGCAAGGGCAAACTTTGGGAATGACCAACAGTGAGTTTGTTTTTCCATTGTGAAGTGCCAATCTTTTGGTACAGAATAATGATCAAATTTCTACTAATTTGCTTCACTAACTAGAATAGAAGAATGATCAATAGAAAAATACTATAGATGCTTACCTTTTCATTGAAGAAGCCGGGCAAGGACAAGCCAGAGTTGATATGACCAAATGCTTGTTGTAAACCTGTATCATTTGTCATCAACTGTTGCCTTCCTTCGAATGAAGAAAATGTCATCATTTTGATGCATTCGGAAATTGTCAGTCTCGTTAAGGATGGAAAGTGAATACAGTACTTTCCATAAGAGAATGTCTTGAGATTTGGCAATTCCACAAGAGACAAGGAGGTTAACGAAGGAAACTCAAAAGTGTCAATGATTGTAGCTTCCACTAATTCTTCTTCTTGCGCATACATAACTTCTTCCATCAGTACACAATTCACTATTTCGATTTCTTTTATCTGCACAAGTGCTTTAGCCACGGAAGAAGAAAAAAGAAACCTCAAGTTCTCACAATTTTGCACCTTCAGTGCCTTTAAGTTTCGAAAGCTTAATGCTCTGCTTGGATCCTTGGTCCATATGTGTTCCAAATTTGGTAAGTCGCTCAAGGTCAATCTAGTCAATCGACATAGAATCTCAACATCCCCCATAATTTTCAGTTCCTCAAGGTCGAATACTTCTCGTATTAATTGACATTTTTCAACGGTTATAGCCTCCAAATTTTGTAGCTTTATTAGCTGCAAGGGGTGAATAACACCACACTCAAAACAATGCTGTTAACTAGAAACTGTGAATACGGGTTGCATGTGAAATAATAACAGAAGAAATAATCTCTCATGACAGATCTAAGGATAATGGAAGATGAAGCAGGGTAGTGATCTTGAATTTTCCCTTATTCTTCTTTAAAATTATCTACTTTACACTTACTGATCATTTACCTATTATGTATTTGGACTTTATTATACATACATTAACAAGAATGAATTATTGAGGTTATTGAATTTACCCTCACATTTTATGCAATCTGCCTAAATTTTAGAAATTCATGGCATAGGCTCAATTGATCTTTTGATCATTGACTGTAGTCCGATACAATATCTCAAACGACAGTGCAAAAAACAATCTTAATTATTTTCTCTGGAATTGTTATAAACTAAGTTGATAAATTGATTTAAAAAATACTTTTAATTGATTAGCACGTGTCAGTTGAGCTTGGCATTTTTTTTCCAAACTATTTCCAAAAAAAAAAAACCTCTTATCGAGAGAGTAAAAGTAAAAAGTTATTATAAATTTATGAGAGAAATACTAAAGTAGTCCTAAGATTTTACTGTACCCATGCATAGCACTAAAAGATCCATTATTTTCTGGTATTGATGTAAAGCGGAATAGATGCCACATCGACCAAATGTTAGAAAAAGGGTTCAATCTCCATAAGATCCATTGGTGGCTGTAATATCCATGAATTGGTCATAACAGCGCCATATGGTCATCAAAGTCAATTTCATCAAAGCATTTAGTTTTAAAATATGAGGACCCAAGATATGCTTCCTCGTCATAAAAAAAGTTGCTTATTTTATGTAAAATGTAGAAAGTTTTAGTCATGTGGCCAAGAAAAAGAATTGGTTAATTTGATAATAATTTTAACCGAGAATAACGCTTTTGTGGTTTGGGTCATGTGATAAACATTATTATAAAAAATAATTAGAAAAGGGTTTCCAATTTTTTTATTTTATACTAACAGAATAGATATAAAATTTGATGATTCCAAACAATAGTGCACAAATGAATGCTAGATGTGTTTCTAGTTAATACTTTCAAGGCGACATTCTATTACAGGAAAAATAAATTTAAACATGTGCCACACACATAAATTTTACTAGGAATATTGGAAAAGCTGCCAGAATGAAGATTTGTGGTAAATTTGTTCACTACAAAAAGGTCCACAGCTCACATAAATTAGAAAAAAAAAATTAATTGTTCCACTAACATCTCAATAAAGTACCAAGAGTAACAAACGCAAATTGGCCTTATTATATTTGAAATTTCATTCCTTCGTCACATAACAGTTCCATCAACTAACATAAAAGAGTAAAGAAAATTTTTATATGATGGAACATTGTAGAACCACATTTCCACTAAGGTCCGTTCACCTACCCAAACTTTTTACAATTATGGGAACAACTTAATCGTCTCAATTGCCTTAGCATTGATGTACTTAAGATGAAAATTGCAAAATAATTTAATGTAATCAATTGATCTGGATGTCTCTTCCCACATAATCACTAAGTTCAATTCACAGGGATTTTTTTTTAGTTCTGGTTTTTCCCCTTTAATAACGTGGATGTAATAGAATCTTACAATTTTCCATAATTACTAAATGAAGGTCATACAAATTATATACGTCGTATATACCTTCTTTATGTTACAATTATATCAATAATGTATGTATGTGTATATACTTTACCATAAAGCAGTGATAAACTTTTAGACTATTTAAAAAATTGATACATCACATGGTGCTTCTTTAACTATGTTGATAACATAACTCATATAAAATGGGATGTAATTAACTAATATGAATGTTTTTATGCATTCACATATCACATAGCAATTACATTTTGAAAAATTAAATCATTATTTTGTCTTAATTGAAAGAATCTGTATATATTTCCAATTTCTCTATGTGCTAGTAGGCTCCTCTAAAATACCCATGCATATAATTTCATTTACTATAAAATGCAAAACGTGTCACACCAGTACTCACCCACATATCAAATTGAGATGACTCTGAAGTCAATAGTTCAATGTGTTTATAAATCAAATGTTTAAGTAATCACAGTCGAATAAAATCAATAGTTTTTAGCACAAAATACTAATCGATTCAGCTGTTGGTAAATAAATTTTTCGTATAGTTGATAAATGCATATTACTTTATCAAATTACACAAAAGTCCTTACATTATATCTCCAAAGTAAATATTTCAACAAGTCAATACTTTTTTTAAGTCGGCCCAACGCGTGGGAACTAAATTAATTGAAGGCAATGTTCATATTTGTAACTCATGGATCTCAAGACTAGGTAGAGAAAGTATTCTCCAATTAGGATGGCATGGATGGAGGATAATATGACCATTTCAGAAAATATGAAATTTACCTGTTGTTTGTCGAAGAGTACGACCGAATGGTCCATAGTTTTACAAAAGCTTGTCATCTCTGGCAAGTTTCGTAATGTTAACCTACGCAAATTGCATGACTTCACTTTGGGATCAACATCTATTTCATCTCCGTCTTCGTCTGCCTCGGCATTTGCGACAATTTGCTTTATCAAGTGACATTTACTTATTTCAATCTCTTCTAGCTGCAAGAAGTTTCTTATCACGGAGGAAGGAAACAAATATTTGATTCCACCACAGCTATTCATTTTCAAAATCTTTAATATGCTGAAGGATTCTAAGGCAAGGCGACCGCAACAAATCTTCTCCAAGTTGTTTAGATTCTCGAGAAACAACGATTCCAATCTCGTAAATGCAGTGCACTGGATGTCCTCTGTGGAGTGAACAACGTACTGAAGTGAGGGGCTATTTTGTATGTGAAGATGCTTCAATTCCTGAAAACCTCCGAAGCACAAATTGTGCATGCTGTGATTATCTTGCAATCCCGCCAAGTTGAGATATTGTGTTCTTTGCAAACATCTCCGCACCCACACTTCACGAAGAAGATTGCCCGAATCTAGCTTGAGTTTTAAAGTTCTGGATTCTTCGTATTCATCTGACCAATCCCAAATGTTCCCAATTAGGATTTTATGCTTATTTAGTTTCCCAAATGGTAAGTCTCTTGAGAGACTGGCTAAACGAGGAATGGCGATGTATAAAGTGCTCAACTTATTCATGCTCTTGAACTCAGCCAGGCTAGCATTGCTTCGCGGGGTTTCATCCTCGGCTTCCCACTGATCAAAACTATATTGCATATACAATTCTTCTAAATTAACCAAGCTTTTGAGCATGCCAGGTTCAATAACTCTAAGCTCAGTGCAGCTTCGCAAGTCCAAAAATCTCAATTCAGTTAGTTCACCCATTTCTTTGGGCAGCCGAGCAATTGTAGAGTTTAAAAAACTGAGGAACTGCAATCCTTTTAGCTTTCCAAGAGTAGTCACATCCTCCAAACAGCATGAATCAAGACATAGTGATGTGAGGTTTTTAAGTAACTCCATCGACGAAGGTAAGGAGGTAAAAGATAAGCCAGTCAAGTCCAAGACTTGGAGCTCCTCCATAGATTCGAAAAATGACTCGGGCATTTTGAGAAATCGGTTGTGTTCTAATAATAGAAGAATCCTCATGTTTGGGCAGTCCAATTTTTTAGGAAGTTCATCAATGCCAACATAATTGAAGGCCATTGCGGTGCATTTTCTGAGATCATTCTTCGACCACTCTTTAAACCCAAAATCCTTTCTCCCGACCAATGTGTTCCATTCCATGTCAATAAATTTGTTGCACATATAGACAGCCACGTCAATAAATAAGTCATGCATGCTCAACTGTTCCAGGTCATCACTACCTAGCAACAAAGAAGAGTCAAGCAAGTGATGTAGATCCATAATCAACCTATTTCTAGCGTTTTCGATGGTCTGGCTGAATTTTTCATATAAACCCAAACCCATGCAGTAGACAAGGGTATGACTTATGTCCGGTCTCCCAGAGTCTAGAGCACAAATCAAGAACAATGATTTGATCCTCTCATCTTGTAGGTCATTGTAATTTTGTTCCACTATTGATTTTACAGTTGTCCCTTCTGCATTGGTCAAAGCATTCCTCCATTCAGGCATATCTCCACGCTTCAACCTTTTTGCCACCGAGACAATCAAAAGAGGCAAGCCTCCACAGTTCTTGACCACTCCATCCACCAAGCTCTCAAATTTAGGGTTGTTAATTGTGTTCCCCACTATCCTTTCAAAAAGGATTCGTGCTTCTCCATGCTTTAACACATTGAGATAAAATTCTCGGTCAGAGCTCATCTCAATGTACAAAACATCTCGATATCTAGACGTTAGCAATAGTTTGCAGCCTCTTGCTTTATTATCATATCCGCAAGGGATTCCGACTTCCTTCAACTCTAACTTCGTCCACAAATTATCTAAAATTATGAGAACCTTTTTCTCAGAATATTTCTGTAACATCTTGCATAAACAATGTGCTCTCCCACGAACAGTTTCCTCATTCACTAGCTTTAGACCAAGTGCATTAGCAAGTTCTCCTTGGATTCTTTTTACATCTAAATCGCGTGATACATTTGCCATGGCAACCACGTCGAATAGCTGCTCTTCCTTAACTTGCCTTTCTACGTCCTCCATAAGCTTCGTCTTGCCAACCCCACCCGGTCCATACACTCCAATCACACAGACCTTGTCATCAGTTATAGCCTTAATTACAACCTCTATGATTGAAGCCCTCGACTCCGGGACATCTTCCTTCCTGTCAACAGATCTTGCAGCGAAAGTGGTAGTGGTGACGGTTCCTATGGGAGTATTCTCATAATAGACCTTCTGGAAGATACTATTTTTGCTTTCCTTATGGATACCTTGTGTTAGCTGGGTTCACTCCTATGTGGAGGAAGCCCAATGAGTTGCAAGCCCAAAAAGGGCTTGAGCCCATATAATAAGTTATATGAGGAAATATGGTTTCTCACTATTTATATAAAAGAGGTAGCAAAAAGAGAAAAGGAAACAAGAATAAGAGAAAAAGAGAAAGCAGAAAATTTGGGGTTTGAGGCAATATCTCGATTTACATCAAGCTGGCGTCGGAGGTCGATTCGTAGTCCGATTGAGCTGAAATTTTGTCAGCATGTTCGTGGCGCAATTTTATCGAATCTGAACGGTTTGATTTTCGTTTGAAGCTCCCTACATCAGGTTTTTCGTGGATTGATCAAAACTTGCGTTTTTGGTCGATTTATCCTTGATCTCTTGTGAAGTTCATGTGTATTGCCAAGAATTATGTTCTTGAGGTGTTTGCTGCTATGTACCTCTAGTATTTACTAGAGAAGAAAAATTTTATTGATAGTGAAGATTTTTCAGGTGGACTCCGGTCCCGTGGTTTTTTATCTCCTCACATTGAGGAGGTTTTCCACGTAAAAAAATCGTCTTGTGTTCGCGTGCTTGGTTATTTTACTCTACTATATCGATTCCTATTAGGTTTACACAAGAGGGGAGATTATTTTATTCCGCTGCGTTGATTCGATATTGTTCGAATTATTACCGTTCTCCCATCGAGTGGTATCGAGCATCAAAGTTATTGCTTGATTTTTCTGCCTTGTGTTAAACAATGGAAACGAATATGAGTAGAATGGTTACACTGAATGGTTCGAATTATCATATTTGGAAAGGGAAGATGGAAGATCTTTTATATGTGAAAGATTTTTATTTGCCTCGTATTTGCCGAGGAGAAACCGAGAATAAACCGATGTTGAATGGTCTATATTTCATCGTCAAGTGTGTGGTTATATCAGCAAGTGGGTAGATGATAATGTTTTGAACCATATTATTGAGGAAACACATGCACGCAGTTTATGGGATAAGCTCGAACAGTTATATGCTCGAAAGACTCGGGAATAATAAGTTATTTTTGATAAAACAGATGATGGCTTTGAGATATCATGATGGTACTCGTTTGATCGATCATTTAAATTCTTTTCAAGGAATTATAAATCAGTTGGCTGCGATGGGAATCAAGTTTGATGATGAGATACAAGCACTATGGTTGCTTGGTACTTTGCCGGACTCATGGGAGACGTTTCGAACATCTTTGTCTAATTCTGCCCCGGATGGTACAATTACCATGGATTTAACCAAGAGTAGTATTTTGAATGAAGAGATGAGAAGGAAGACACAGGGATCATCCTCTTCATATTCGATGCCTTGGTTGTTGAGAAAAGGGGAGAAGTGAGTCTCGAGGTCCGAGAAATAGAGATAAAAGTCGAGACAAAAGCAGAGGTAAGTATAATAAATTTGCTAATGTTGAGTGCCATTATTGTCATCGAAGGGACATATTCAGAGGTTTTGTCGCGTTGAAAAGGGACAAACAAAAGGAGAAAGGTAAAGAAAAGAAAAGTGATGATGAAGTGATGACAATCGTGTTGCTGCACTTAAAGAAGACTTTCTCACTATTTTTTATGGTGATGTGGTGAATTTTGTTTCTCATGAGACCAGTTGGGTAATTGATAGTGGTGCATCCGTTCATGCTACGTCTCGTAGGGATTTCTTTACATCATACAGGTCAGGTGACTTCGGATCTCGTGAAGATGGGAAACAATGGACTAGCTCAAGCTGTAGGCATCGGTGATGTGTGCCTAGAAACCAGCAATGGCACGAGGTTAGTATTGAATAATGTTAAACATATACCCGATATCCGCTTGAATTTGATTTCTACGGGCAAGTTGGATGATGAGGGGTATTGCAGCACCTTCGTAATGGTCAATGGAAACTTACCAAAGGTTCTCTTGTTGTGGCTAGAGGTGAAAAATATTCTTCGTTATACATTATGCAGGCAAAGTTGTCTACGAGACAAAATTAATGCGGTAGATAGCGAAGATGTTGCTGAGTTATGGCATAAGAGGCTCGGTCACATCGTGAGAAGGGTTTGTCAATATTGGCCAAAAAGAAGCTCCTTTCGGGATTGAAAAGTTCAGCGCTAAAGAAGTGTGCTCATTTGTTTAGCAGAAAACAGAACGAGTTGCATTTAAAAGCTCCCCTCCTTCAAGAAAGTCGGGTATACTAGATTTAGTGCATTCGATGTTTGCGGTCCTATGAAAACAAAATCACTTGGTGGCTCTCTTTATTTTGTTACCTTCATAGATGATTTTTCAAGGAAAATTTGGATTTATACCTTGAAAACTAAAAATCAAGTGTTAGATGCTTTTAAGCAATTTCAGGCTTCGGTTGAGAGACAGATTTGGAAAGAAATTGAAATGTATCGAACCGATAACGGGGGAGAGTATATTGGACCTTTTGATGAATACCTGCAGACAACAAGGTATTCGACATCAAAAGACACCTCCCAAGACGCCTCGTTAAATGGCTTAGCTGAGAGAATGAACAGAACATTGGTTGAAAGGGTAAGATGCTTACTTTCACAGTCAAAGCTATCTGGATCCTTTTGGGGTGAGGCTTTAAGTACAGTTGTGCATATATTAAATCTTACTCCATGCGTTCCTTTAGAGTTTGATGTTCCTAATAGAGTTTGGACAGGCAAAGAAGTTTCTTATGATTATTTGCGTGTATTTGGGTGCAAAGCATTTGTGCATGTTCCCAAAGATGAGAGGTCTAAACTTGATGTGAAAACACGAAGTGCATATTTATTGGTTATGGACGGGATATGCTTGGCTACAAATTTTATGATCCACTTGAAAAGAAAATTGTAAGAAGCAGAGACGTTGTGTTTATGGAAGATCAAACAATAGAGGATATTGAGAAATCAAAGATGATTTCAGCACCACAAAAAGTTAGTGATAATCTGGTTGATTTAGATCCAATTCCTCTTACAAATATCCCTACACAAAGTTGATGAAGAGCAGCAGGAAGTCAATGTTCCAAATAACGAACATGTTCCCGAACATGTTGAGATAGATAATACTATTCCCGAACCGCAGGCTCAATTAGATGTTCCACTGGATGTTCCAGTCCGGAGATCCATTAGAGACCGACGACCTTCCACCAGGTATTCGAAGATGAGTATGTATTATTGATCGATGCAGGTGAACGAGTGCTATGCGAAGCAATAGAAGATGAATACAAAAACAATTGGTTCGATGCTATGCAAGATGAGATGCAGTCACTTTATGATAATCATACTTTTGAATTGGTGAAGTTACCTAAAGGTAAAAGAGCTTTGAAGAACAAGTGGGTATATAGGTTGAAGCAAGATGAACATACTTTACAACCACGGTATAAAGCTAGATTGGTTGTTAAGGGATTCGGTCAGAGAAAGGGTATTGATTTTGATGATATATTTTCTCCGGTAGTAAAAATGTCTTCTATCCGTGTGGTACTAGGTTTGGCAGCTAGCCTAGATTTAGAAATTGAGCAAATGGATGTTAAAACAGCCTTCCTACATGGTGACTTGGAGGAAGAGATATACATGGAACAACCCGAGGGTTTCAAAGTGAAAGGGAAAGAGGATTATGTGTGCAAATTGAAGAAAAGTCTCTATGGCCTAAAACAAGCACCGAGACAGTGGTATAAGAAATTTGCGTCGTTATGACAGTAACGGGGCTATAAGAAGACTTCCTCGGATAACTCGTGTGTTTGTCCAAAAATTTTCTGATGGTGACTTTATTATTCTCTTGCTTTATGTTGATGATATCGATTGTTGGCGGGAATGCTTTAAGAATTGAGTTATTGAAGAAACAATTGAGCAAGTCTTTTGCCATGAAAGACTTGGGCTCGGCGAAGCAGATTCTTGGCATTAGAATTACCCGAGACAGAGATGCTAAGAAGTTATTTTTATCGCAAGAGAAATATATCGAGAAGATCCTTCAGAAATTTTACATGGACAAGGCTAAAGTGGTTAGTACTCCTCTTGCTACCCACTTTAAGTTAAATATGATGCAAAGTCCTACAACTGATAAAGAAAAGAAAGATATGGAAAGTGTTCCATATGCTTCAGCTGTAGGAAGCTTAATGTATGCGATGGTATGTACACGCCCAGACTTGGCGCATGCAGTTGGCATTGTTAGTCGCTATTTGTCAAATCCAGGCAGAGAGCACTGGAATGCAGTGAAGTGGATTATGAGGTATCTTCGGGGAACTTCAAATTTGAAACTCAGTTTCGGGACCGGGAAACTTGAGTTAGTTGGATACACAGATTCCGACTTGGCAGGAGATATTGATACTCGTAAATCTACTTCTGGTTATTTGATTTCTTTTGCGGGTGGAGCTGTGTCATGGAAGTCAAGATTGCAGAAGTGTGTTGCACTTTCTACAACCGAAGCTGAATTTATTGCAGTGATTGAAGCTAGTAAAGAGATGCTATGGATGAAGAAGTTCTTAGAAGAACTTGGGTTCAAGCAAAAGAGGTATGTGCTATTTTGTGATAATCAAAGCGCAATTCATCTTGGTAAGAATTCATCTTTTCATTCTAGATCGAAACATATTGATGTTAGATATCATTGGATAAGGGATGTTCTAGATGAAAAGTTGTTGGAACTTGAGAAAATTCATACGGATCATAATGACTCCAATATGATGACGAAGACTCTACCAAGAGAGAAGCTTGAACATTGCCGTTTGATAGCAGGGATGGTGAATACCTCCACATTGTCGTGAGGGGGAGATTTGTTAGCTGGGTTCACTCCTATGTGGAGGAAGCCCAATGAGTTGCAAGCCCAAAAAGGGCTTGAGCCCATATAATAAGTTATATGAGGAAATATGGTTTCTCACTATTTATATAAAAGAGGTAGCAGCAGAAAAGGAAACAGTAACAAGAGAAAAAGAGAAAGCAGAAAATTTGGGGTTTGAGGCAATATCTGATTTACATCAAGCTGGCGTCGGAGGTCGATTCGTAGTCCGATTGAGCTGAAATTTTGTCAGCATGTTCGTGGCGCAATTTTATCGAATCTGAACGGTTTGATTTTCGTTTGAAGCTCCCTACATCAGGTTTTTCGTGGATTGATCAAAACTTGCATTTTTGGTCAGATTTATCCTTGATCTCTTGTGAAGTTCATGTGTATTGCCAAGAATTATGTTCTTGAGGTGTTTGCTGCTATGTACCTCTAGTATTTACTAGAGAAGAAAAATTTTATTGATAGTGAAGATTTTTCAGGTGGACTCCGGTCCCGTGGTTTTTTATCTCCTCACATTGAGGAGGTTTTCCACGTAAAAAAATCGTCTTGTGTTCGCGTGCTTGGTTATTTTACTCTACTATATCGATTCCTATTAGGTTTACACAAGAGGGGAGATTATTTTATTCCGCTGCGTTGATTCGATATTGTTCGAATTATTACCGTTCTCCCATCACCTTGGATGACTTGAGTCATCTTTTTCACCTTCCTACCAATAGGATGGCGCACCATGGGGTTGGGAAGCCACCCACGGAAGCAAGCATCTTTTGCACTTTCATTACGTTTTAACAGGTCATCTGCCTTCTCGGTCTCGTCCTTCACACTCTTCAACCAATTCTCAACATCCACGTCTATAAGTTTTCCGTCATACATGGCTTCATCAACGGAGCTTTGCACCCTTTGCCTCGCAGTCTCTAGTTCTTTGACTCCATTTTTGAGTTCTTTGACATAGCTCTTGTAGCACAACACGTACTCAAATTGGCGTCCAATGGGAGCAAAGAGGCACTCGCCGAGTTTCGACAAAATATTCGACGCAACAGGGTAAACAATTGCCTCGGCCATAATCTCTTCTTTCATTTTTCAAATTTCTTTTTTCCCCCTTCTTTTTTTCCTCTTCTTGCTGCCTCCTTTTATTGGTCGCTTAAACAAATGGGTGCGGAGAAAACTGAGGTGAGAACAGAACTAATCGGTTAGAATTGTGAAACAAAACCAGAGAAAGAGAGAGAGAGACTGGAGTGTACGGAAGCAGGAGCGATGTAAATAAACAGAGACTGAGGAATGTCAGCAACATAGAACGCAGAGTTATTTAGAAAAACACTTGGTCGCTCAATGATGGCTCACCGCGCCCGATGCACCCAAGTAACATGTTACTGGTTTACATGGAGAACTTGCGAATGATCTCACGTGGAGGAGGCAACACGTTGCTGCTCCACCATGTGCACTAGAAGCCTAATTTTTTATTTTTTTTTGTTCCTATTGTTCATGTTATCTTTCATACTAGCTCAACAGTTATCGTTTCTTTTGAAAATTGACAGGCATAATCATTTTGAACTTTTTCTCAGTATTTCAAAGCTTAAACGTCTCTTTTCATTTTCATGATTTCACAAGAAAGCAATAAGTAGAGGTTACAAATTAAAAGATGCCGGGTACTTGTTAGAGAGCTAGTAATTGTTTTGATGTTTCTACCATCCACCACTTGTTTTGATAGCCGGTGCTTCTTAGAGCTTAGCAGATGTCGTGTTTACCATAGATTAAAAGATAATTTCTTTAAAATGACCACATCCAAATATGAGAAACTCTAAATTAAAGTATAATGTTGCTCCAAGTAAAAATTTTGACGCTTTCTTTATTTTAAATAAAATAAATAGGGTGGGGCAATTTTTATCCCCTCTTTGGCTTGGGACAAATATTTTATTTGATCAAAATAAGTAGGGGAGGCCGAGCTGGTACTTGGCTGGCGACGGTGGTCGGCCGAGAAGTGGCCCTCGGGCTGGGCTGGCCGTGAGGTTGCTGAACTGGGTGTGTGGCCAGCCCGAGGCGAGCGGCCGCACTCACCGCGGCTGCCCCCGTCGGGGCGAGGTCGACAGAGCGCCGCGAGAGGCAGGGGCTGGAGAGCAAGTCGGGTCTGCCTGGGTACCGTCTCGGTTCATTTTGTTTTCTAGACTAGGCTCGCATTTCAGACCCAGACGGGCCCCTGGTAGGCGACCCCGGTCAGTTCCCACCGAGGGTTCCAACTCGGGTCCTTTTTTGTATATTATTATATTATTTTAATATTTAAAAAATATTTTATTAAAAATCAGAAGAATTTTATTTTTTCCTAAGAATTTAGCAAAAGGCTTAAAAATGGCTTTTGAGTATTTTTCTCTTGAAAGTGCATGAAAAATCCAATAAATAAAAATAAAACATTGATGTTTAAACGAGATTAGATATCGAAATGACATTAGTTGATTAATTAGGCAAACAAGTCCTTAGAAAAATGTTGAATAAAAATCTAAAATACAATCATTTTTTCAAATAAGGATTTGAAGAGGGTATTATTTCAAATAATGGCCCAAAGTGCTCTCATTTTCTTATATAAGGATACGGAATAAATCTTATTTTAAATAAGAGTTTGAGTGCTCATATCAATCTCAAAGAATGGCTTAAATTCATCCTCTGTAAAGCGCAATTTCATCTTTTAAAATTTTAAAATTTTTCCTTTATCTTTCTCTACTTGGAGGGTGACGCCCATTCTTTCTGGACATAGTCATCCAAGGAAATTATGTATTCTTCCAAGGCCGATTTCTTATGCTTTAGTTGAGTAGGTTCTTTTCATAAAAAAACAACAACAAAAAAACTTAAAAGAAGGAAAATACATTGCTTCCTCCCACCTATGGCCACCGCCCTATCGTTGGTGGGGTAGCAGCGAAGGCTAGCAAGTCGCCAATGCCAAGGTGAGGGCTATACACCCTCGCCGACCAAATGGCTTGATGACATCCTAAATAAGAGGGTTATCGACATATGCTCCTCATAATTATATTCTACATTTAAGTAAATGCATCAAATTAATGGGCTAATTTGAAGTTTTATTATCAATCAAGTTAAGAAAAATAGACAAATACCTTTTTTATTCATATAATTTAACCGAAGCAAAAGGCTCTTAAACCCGATTTAAAATACTTAAATTTTTGTAAATAGCCATAACGTCACAATTCTATAATTTTTTTTCTTTGTATCATTACTCATTAGTGAAGATGAAGTGCAAACAGCCCATCACAAAAACTCTCTATCGTTACCTGATATGTTATTTTAACGTACTCGATTATTTTTTCTCCAATTCATCAATAGATTAAACTGTCAAAATGTTACATTTATCAAATTCAATTTGTTGGCAGTCAAACGTAATTTTAAGCTGCACCTTTTATTTATAAGTTGCCACTATTGATCCTAAATCAATTTTGATGAGTCCAAAACTCTTTTTTGTATGTTTATAATCGTCACAATGGAAATGTTTTCCGCAAGTTTGTGCAAGTTGGAAAGGGTTAAAAATAGTGGGCTTGTCTAAAAGCATATCTAGGTACCTGGCTAAGTAATGACGGGATAGCTGGCCAGAGTTGGCCCAATACACGGCTCGACAATTTAAATTTGAATTTCGTTCGCCCAATCTCAGCCGATTTTTACCACCAATGGAAATTAGACGTGAGAGTTTGTATTCCAAAAAATAAGGCAGCCATTGTCTTGGGCATGTGTGTACATGAAAATACTTGCAAAATCTCTCTTGTATTCACTATGCAAATTAACTTCTTGTGAGAGAAATTGTTTGTAAATGAGTTCACCTTGCTTGCAGAGGAGCGTTGGCTCCATTATAAACCAACCTTTATACAAGACTTCAAAAATAGTGGGATGGCCATAAATACCAAATGGTCTTGAGAAGCGAAGTAGGTGCCGATTCGGGTCAAACCACTATAAATCGGTTAACCATCAGTCTTCCCTAACTTCTTTAAATTTATTCATGCCAAGCATTTCATCTATTGTTTGTGTAAAAATCTTTTCGGTGGTTAACTCGGTCAAGCACCTTAATGTTTTAAGAGAATTATGAAAATCTTTACCATTGGAAAATCATGTGTACGAAAAATTGGCTTGAAACTCTTGCATGGATGAAAATGGTCTATATATTGATTTACCATGCAGGATTTTTTTAGTCAAAATGCTTTCATGACCTGAAATTAAGTGAATAATGTCAATTTAACCTTAGAAAAAATGGAGGATCATGATGAACATTTATTTAAAATGAGTAATCTAACATCGTTGTCGATGGCTCAACCTGATGCTCGAGGGCAAGTCTCGCTTGACTCATAAGAGCAACATATTTTTTATGGTGAGGTAAGTTTCGAAAAAGAAATAAACCGTGCTAACTATTTAGCATTTGAAAAAACACCATCGTTAACTAGGTTTGTCGTTGAAAAATCGCCAAAAAAAAAAAAAATTGGTTAAAGAAATACTTAAGTCGTAGTTAGTTACACCCAATTGAAAAGTGTTTCTTGAAAAGAAGAAATTTTAATAGAATGGTGGTCCCTCGTTCTAGCTAAGCTGAATATGCAATTCGCCCAAGCTAGGCCGAATTGTAAAAAGTTCGGAGAACTTGGCCACGATAATAGGAGTAACTGAGAGGAGCCCGTGATGAGTTGCATTCGCCCTTGGAGCTGGAAGTTACGAAAGAGGAGGAATGACGAATGGAGTTGTGTGGGCGATTGTTGTCCATATAAGGAACGCTTATTACTAATATTAGGTTTATAAATACCAGTGTTTTAGGATTGTAAAGCTCTCTCTTTTGACAATCAAACATATCTATAATCTATGTTTAACTACATCAATTTACCTATCGCACAATATATTTTTGCCATACAATTATATATTTTTTTTATAATTGTTTATTTTTTTCAATATTCAGTTTCACATAAATTTGGACCCGGTCGGATCCTCACTTCATGCACTTTGTGTGCGAGGCATAGAACCATGGAGTGAGGGCCAGTATGCTATTTCACCAGGGTCAATCAATCCAACAATTTATACCAACCAGTTTTAATAAAAAGAAAATGGTAAGAAGAATGAGTAATATGTGTAATGAAAATTGCAAAAAAGTCACATGCGAATTTCGTTCCTAACATTTTTATGCTTTAAATGATATTAGATGATCCGCAACGAGTAATAATCAAATGTTTGTGTTTGAGAATAAATTACCTTGAAATAAATCAAGTTGTGTTCGAGTCCCGAAAGATGGTGCAATCAAAGGATTATCTTCACGCTTAGCTTCGAGCTATCAAACCAAATATGTCAGAACATAAAAGGAGCCTCTCGGTGATTTTTGGTGATTGGGGATGGTGTTCTTACCGATGTGTTTCTCCTCTTAAAGCACAAGCCCTTGGCACTTCAACAAGCTTTTGCCTTTTCTCTTGCCCCCAAAGAATGATCCACGTGTGCTTAGAATCCACGCTATCTTTAAAGAGGCAATTTACTTCTTTAGCCCTCCACTATGTCCAAAACCACCAAAACAATCCTTCCAAACAGCCAAAGCTATCCTTCCCTCTACCATGTCCAAAACTACCAAAACAATCCTTTCCTCTAAATTGGCGAGAATACCACCCTATGGTAGACTCCAGAGATATTTTGGTAGTTATCTTTGGAATAGGATCGATGGCCACACAAATCAAGGTGAGGATGGGCAACGTGTTGGCTTCCCTCCACAATAGTGAAAAGAATCGATACTTGCATTAGTGTCAAGGTGTCGATTGTGAAAATAAACTTTTGACATGTTGCTCTTTGAGAGTTATGTAACATTAAAAAAGATGATAGATGTGGAGAGGGGGATAGAATTTGAGACTTGCAGATGACTTTCTTAAAGATTTTATTATCCTCGTGGCCCCACTATGGTGAGAGAAGATTAGAGCATCCAGAAAAATCTATTAATAAAGTTTACGCATAATGTTTAGAGAAAATGAAATCTCTAGTATCTATACTTTTTTAATTTGTTTGATGCCATCCATGTACCTTTTTTTTTACCAAAAAAATCACAAGCACTTAGTGTGTGAGAGATAGAAGAATGGCTGAAGCTACAGCAGCAATGAAAATTTAACAACATAGAAGACTTATTTTTCATCACCAAACGTAGCTAAGGTACATTAAATGCTAATACAATATTGATGTATTTCATCTTTCTTGGGGAAGAAATATTAAAATTTTCCGTTGTTTCTCGTTTCTTCTCTCGTCCAGCCCAAGCCCTCTTGCACTTAAACCAGATCTCGTGATGGATTCCGTTTCTTTGATGAGTCAATTTGCTTCTTTAAACCTCCCAACACCAGCTAAGCCATCCCTTCCTCTGAATCGAGGCCGCACAAAATCAAAGTCAAGGACATTTAGAAATGATGAGGACAGAATTCATCACTCTAGTTTTGTCCAACTTGCGCACATCCATGATTGCAAGTGACCATCTGCCAAAGATAAACGGAACACTGACAAAACAGAACTTTAAAATCTCTCTTCATAAAATTTGTGCCAAAAATTTAGAGATAACGAAAACATCAGTGATGCAATTTTTCGATGAGGTCAGTGTTGTCTATGTGCTTTATTTATTTATTTTTATTAATGTGTTTCCTAAGACGCTTTTCTACTCAAGTCAGTTCTTCCGTTAAAATTGCAAATAGAAATGTAATTACGGCTGCCATCGGTGCCACGTCAACACTAAATGTGGCTACGTATATTAGACGCTAATGTAATACGTAGGCATCTCATTTTTCTGGTTGAAGAAATAATTAAAGATGCATATTTTTGTTTTACAAATATTTAAAATTCATAGGCTAACTTTTTTGTTGACTTTTTATTGGTTGTTATCATTTTTTTAGTATTCTTTAATTGGTAAAACATGCGCTAATTAAAACCATACCTTTCTTCGTGGCCGGGATTCAATTTTATTCTGGGGTGCGATTGCCCGCTTATTCTGGCGTTTTTATTGGTGCTGGAGGGGCCTCCTCCATTGTGGCTAAACGGGAAATTGGACCCGCTTAGCAAAGTCTTACTTGTCGAATATTTATTGTAAGGATTTCTAAGATATAACACCAAAACCCAATCAAAAACTCATTCAGAAGCTTGATTATCATCACAAAATGTGGCCAGCTGCTAATCTCATATTTATCAGAAGAGAACAAAACAGCCGAGACAGTGGAAACAACAGATAAGCACATGTGCAGGGAAGTTTGGGGAAGTTAGAAGGAGGAGCTCATGAGGAGTTTCCCCTGCTAGCATTCGTCTTTTATTTTTCTCCGCAGTTAGCTTCGCATAAGTTCGCACTCTGTTGAACCTCCGCTTCGTGCACTTTGTGAGGCGAGGTATGGAACCTTGGAGCGATTGGCAGCAATTTGAGTTTTTGGTACATAGGTTTTGAAGGATTTAATAGATTCTGATCAAATTTTTATCTGCCTTTTGTCAAGATAGATTGTCCCTTTTGATTTTCTCTTAAATGTCCATCAACTTTGGAAGATAAATTTACAAATCCTACTTGGATAAATATCAATTTTTTTTGTCCCTGATTTTGTACTTGTGATAAGGAAATTACTTTCTCAGTAAAAAGTTAGGAGATGCATCTGCGACCATGGGCATCCCTTGTTTTGTGATTGACACCATGAATGTAGTACAGGTGCTACTTATCGAGAAAACTTGATACTATGGATGATTTGCTATGATCCAAATGACACTTCCTTGAGCTCAATGGTGCTTACTAAAATCTCTTGTTCAAGAAGACGATATGCATTTTAATTTTTTTTTTAGTTCAACAAGTTTGTAACGGTCACTGAGTTTTTTTAAAACAACATGTATAATCTTTGTATGTTGGTGATGTCTATAATTTGTAATCCACCAATCAAAATTATGGTTTGAGAAAGTTGCTTTTAATTAAGGATGGAGAAAACTATAGCCCTTTACATAAAAGATGATAAATTTTATTTGATAAAATATGTTATCGAATCAAGGAAGTTTGGTGAGCATGTGTTGGCATGGGACTCTCTCTCTCTCTCTCTCTCTCTCTCTCTCTCCATGTTTGACGAAGAAGGAATTCTAGGAAAAGGACGAAGCGGGTTTAAAGCAACCATATCCATTTTCACATGGATATATTCTCCATATTCACTTGCTTTTTCTTTGAATAAAGTAGATGGAATTTTATTAAAGTAAGAATAAGGTCGTCCATTAAAGAAATTCTATAGATAGATGTATAAACCAAAGTTGACGGCCCTTAATTAAAGATTTCCACATGCCCATCTTTCAATAAATAAATAAATAAATAAAACTGATGATTTTTAGTCCACCATTTAGAGGTAATGCTTTGAAAACGATATTAGAGGTTCAATAGGAGTGAGGGTCAATAAACAATTCCATCAGTTCAACTGGTCCACCATTGAAAATCACTGTTTGAATAAAGAATGAAGAAAGAAAAATAAGCACTATATGTGATGATAATTTTGAAAATTTTATGTGTGAATTCACATGTAGATGTTCTCCAATGAGTATAAATCTTTTTTTTTTCCCTATCAATTGTCATAGGCTGAATCGTCTTAATAAAAGTGCGCAGTGAGTTGCTAATTTTCCAAGTTTACCAAATATTTTTAATTCACATATTAGGGTACCAACAAGAAGATAGTTAAACATGATGTCATACAATTACCATTTAACAGACATAAAAGCTTAGAGAGGCCAATATTGGTGCCACTAAAATGAGTTTATGTTGCAGTTATTTTACCCATTGTTTGTTTATTCTTCCTATTTTTCTTTTTCGTGTATATGTTTTAATAAAGAGGGTGGCTGCACGTGATTCAAATGCCAATAGCACATAAGATGTACATAGATATCAATTGAAGTTCCGGCTAAATCAATAGAAAATCATGTATTTATATGAAAGGAATAAAAATAATTTCACTTCAACCAATAAAATGAACTCTTCATCCATTACGCGGCAAACAACGCTTATATGATAAGCTGATGTGGCCGCATTTTATTATTGAAAAAGTAAAACAGAAAAAACTTAATGACTTTAAACGCAAAATAATTTTTTTTTTATCAAAGATAAAAGGAAAAGAAAGACAAAGTAATAGAATCTTGAAGCAAAAGTAATTGTCGCATTTTCCTCCCCTTTATTCCTTACTGAGAAAGCATTGTGCAGATGCCAATGTGATTGCATCATCAAGCATGTAAAAGTCTGCGATGCCCTCCACCTTTTCTTTGTAAAGCTAATTCTGTGGTTGGCTAAGCTTGGTGATGCTGATCCCTCAAAAACAATTCTAGAAAATTTGATAGTGTTGTTCAAATGGTGCTTTTATTTTTGTCGGCCATTACTTTTGGCCACAGTGATTTGCATTATTTTCCTTTCATTATAGACACAGACTCACACTTATATGCACAATAGAATTTACTCTATTTTTTTCATAATATCTAACTAATGGATTGCTCGTATTTAGGAACGTCCTCCATAATGTAATTGATAACAACCATATCTTATTTGATCATGTGGACTCATGTGAATTTTTCATTAGTTAATTTGGCCCTTTGCTTTGTATGAGCACTTCCCTAACAAGTGCTCAAGAGTCAACAGTACAAACCGATCTTTGGCCCATTGAAAACTTTGCTCTTTTTTTGGCATTACTAAATACATAATGAAGTGTTCCTTTGTTGAGTGCATATATGAGGTAAATAAAAGGAGATATGCACATGTTGCGACCTCTTCAAACACTCTTATGGGTGCAGAGGTTAATGGGTGGCTAAGTCTAGGCTTAGTCCAGACTCTCTTAAACCCACCAATTTGCGATTTATAGTTTGAGTTTTTAACTCGCAAGTCATTTCATTTATGAATCGCCGCTAATCTATATGTGCTTGGTTAATTAGAAACCCAAATAAAATATTGGAAGAAACATTTTACTCCTGTGTAACTAGAAAAATTAGGATTGAAGACTTTATTATACCAATTAATCAATTAATGCATTTTCGGTATCTAATTTTATTTTTTATTTTTTTGGTGAAAAAAGCAGAAGCAAAAATAAGCGGTACCTAATTTTATTTAAACCTTGAGATTTTTCTTTTTTGTTTGGATTTTTCATACATTTTTTTGGAGAAAATTACTCAAAAGTTATTTTTAATGCCTTTCCTCACCTCAAAATATTTTGATTTAAAAAAAATTAAAAATATATTTTGATATATAGAAGAAAAAATGTTACATTAGGGGAGGTCGAAGGCAGCCCGAGCCCGCCGGCCTCGGTAGCAAGACCCCCAGCCGGACTGGGCCTGATTTGAGGGCCCAGTCCAGCTGAAAAGAAATGAATCCCTCCAGCGCCTAAAAAGCAAATAAACTAAATCTAGCCCAAGAAAACAAAATAAGCCCAACATCCGATTCATCTCAGCCCAAAGACCAAACCCTAAAGATTCGCTTGGATCCTGTCCCTGACCCGGATCCGACCCGACACCCCCTGGCGTTCTCCGCGCTCCTCGCGGCACCCTCTGCTCTCCGCGGTTTGGCTGGCTGAGACAGCGGCGCCGCTCGCCTTCGCCGTGCTGCACGCCTAGTCGGTCGTCGCCTTGGGTGGCCCAAGCCGCGGGCTTGGTCTATGCCCGAGTTGCCCCTCCTCCACAGGCGCTCTCGCCGCCGGTATCCTCGGCCGTACACACAATAACAGCGACGGAGGCAACGGAACAAATGAACGGCCAACACTCAAGGGAATCCGGCATCGCAGGAAGGCCACCGGGGAGCATGACAAGCATGGACGACTCAGCTCCGCCCAAAACAGGGAAATAAAATCCAGATCTCATTGTGGCATTTTGTCGAACGGCTTAAGTGCGCTACCGAAGCGAGAGATCCCTAGCCCTAACGGGGTCGGAACCTGCGACGGCGCTCTCGTCGACGAACCAGAATACGCATGATGGCGTAAAGAGGGACCAGTGGCCGGAGCTCGCGTGAGCCGGGTGGCCGTGAGCTCCGTTTCCCCGTCTAATAAGGAATGGTTTTGATTAGTGAGCAATATTTACATGAGCGCACCATAAGATTTCCCTCTTCTCGCTTACAAATGTGTGGAAAGACACTTATATTTTCCTTTCGTAAACTTTGACTCGCAAGACAAAACGTAATTGTAAGGGCCTAAGCAATAGTTTTTTCATCACCATTTACATTTGCTCACACTAGGCTGCACAAGAGAATAAGTTTATTAATTAATTACACTATGTTTGTATATATATATAGTTAATAGATGGTTCATGGCTAGGAACTGTTGTAATTGGTAGCATGCTTATTCTACTTGACCATATAGACTCATGCGAAGCCTGTTAGCTATTTTGGTTCCACGACAAATGAATTTCACTAAATCATTAGATGCCTGGTTTGATCCCTCCCCTTAAATCCAAAATAAAATAAGAAATATTTGAAAGTTAGCTGTACAAATCAACGTAAGGCACAAGGAAATCACAATTGAAAACCCACAAAATATATATAATCCTATTAGCAAATCTCCTCCTTGAAATTTTAGCAGTGTTCAGAAATTTGATTATACAATTCCTCAAGGAGGTGGCAGAAGAGTGCGTCGGTTTGATCGGCACTAGGTTCACTTCCTCTCATCTCCTTTTGAGTTTTGTCTCTAGTCGCACCTTCATTTGAATTGAATTTCTACTACACTATTTGGACTATCCTAAATAATAATGATGACATAAGAATTGTGGATTAAAAAAAAAATTGCTTAAATCATTGCTTTAGAGACGTGAGGACATGCGGGTCAGGTGATTATCTTCATTTTGCGGAACGGATTAAGATATTTGTGTTGAATTTTGATCTCATATTTTTAAGCCATCAAGGAAGATGATGTACGCTTCACAATCACTATCTCTTCATTAGCTATGTTTATTGCCAGAATAAATTTCATCAATATATTTTAGTGTTATAGCCAATGCACGGTCGTAGCATCAAGAGAAGGACCATTAGAAATTATATTATGGCAATATGTGGTAGAAATCCTCGGCATTCTCTGGTGATACATCATCTCATCCTTTTGTGTTTATTGGCTCCCATTTTTTTTTTTTTTTGCAATATTTATTAATAACATCTTATTGCAAATCTTGTCATACATTGATTGTGTTAAATGGAGTTCTTTCTCTCGTAACACGTAGACATTTAAACTAGCACGAAAACATATAGTATTTTAAGTGCAAACTATCACAACCTTTCTTACGGCGGTTCCTCTTATTAGGTGGGCCCATGGCTAACATGGATCCTTCCAAGTGTTACTAACTACAACTTAGTTTTCCAATTAGTTATTCATTTAAATTTAGACTAATGAGTTGCCACTAACATTTTATGGGCTAGTTAGAAACCCGGGAAAGACGCGAGAGCCTACCAACCAAAACTTCACTAGTCTAGAATTTATTACACTACATTAATCTTATCTTCATATGATGTGATATATAGCTTGCTCCTATTTCTTTGATTTAACATGTGAGGACCAACTCATGTTAATGTTCAAGATTAAGAATGGGTTTGAGGTATCTTTGAGTGACTTAATACTTGATACTATGGTTAAATGCAATGTTTTGAAAGGAAAGGACTTACTAGATGGGATGGCTCTTACTCATACCCTTTTGATGGCGATCTCGATGGGAAAACTCCTAAGGCTTTACCTGATGGTCAATACATTGGAGAGTCCACACTGACAATGTGACAACCCAAGGAAGGGGAGAGGTCCTCTCTAGTCCCACATCGCTTAGGGGAGAGTCCTAGGGCTAGTTTATAAGGCATGGGGTCTCTTTAACCTGTGTAACGCGTTTTAAAGCCATGAGAATTTAGTGTTCAAAGTGAACAATATTACATAGTAAGACCCGGGTTGTTTGGACATCTAGAGGGAGTTTGATGAGAGAAAATGGATGGGATGGCCAACCCTAATTCAAAGGATACTGACACCATTGACGTGTTCTAAGAGCCCGTTGAAGTCAACAAACATGAGGATGAGGATGGGATTACGTGTTCTAAGAGCCGTTGAAGTCAACAAACATGAGGATGAGGATGAGGATGGGATTACGTGTTCTAAGAGCCGTTGAAGTCAACAAACACGAGGATGAGGATGGGATTAGTCGTCAGTTGAGGCACTTTCTAACTAAGCTAAGTTCACTTTGGGGAAGAAATCCATATGGTTAGAAATGAAAATGCTAAAAGTTTTTCACCAACTTTGACAGGATATCAATCCCTCAATTCATCCAATACTTTCTTTAGAATCCTCACTATTTCCCCAAATTTCTCTATTTCCTCCTTGTTTTCAAGTTGTATTTAGATTGATTTGTAATTTATGTTGAAGTTGTTTTATGTTGAATGTGCTTTAAGTTTATATTGAACTTCCTCTGTGTTTTTGTTGCACTTAACGGTTGTAGACCTTGTGTTGAATTGACGTTTTATGAATGTCCTTGATATACAAATGGTTACTATGTGTTTGGTGATACATTCCACCTTAAGCCCTTTTTGATATTACGACAAAAGGGGAAAATGGTAAAATCTTCATATTATATGCGATGTATTCACTTGATTTATTTTCCCTGTAGTATGATGAGGGTAGTGTTAACTTGAGGCTTTAAAAGTGATTTTCTTATCATAAAAAAGGGAGATTGTTGGCACCCTGATTCTAAAACCCACTTTTGTATTTTTGTAATCACCACAAATTATTTGGATGTGTAAGTTTGTGCAGGTTAGAAAGGATTATAAAGGACCGGATCCTATTTGAAACCCTGGCCAAGTAATTGCAAGATAATAGGTTAAGATTGGCTTAATACCCAGCTCTGCAATACAAATTATAATTTTGCTTGCCCAATTCCCCTAAAGCAATCAATAATTCCCCAAAGAACTCCAGCTACTACAATTTTTTTTTTTTTGGGTGTAATTAAAATATTCAAGACCTCAAGCTTTCCAAATACGATCGCACCATAATCAGGATAGCAGGGGAAAACGAAAAACAGATATTATAGGCAAGCGAGGATTCACTTGTACTGAATTGATCTTTCCTTACCAAATTTACATGAATATACCCGTACTCGAACCTTTCAAGCTGAGAGCAATGTGGATGCGGAAAGAGCAGGAGTTTCACCACTAGCTGCCGTGCACCCTTGACTCCGTGCTCGTAGGGCCCCAAAACAGAGCAATAACCAAACCAAAGATGTGAATGACGGACAGCAAAGAGGAAGCACATGCAATGAAGACAACGAAACGCAGAGAGAAGGATAAAGAGTCCATAGTTATGATTGTGGCCTTGTCAAGCACAGTCGCGATCAGCTGCTCAACTTACAAGGAGTCCTGCGTGTGTCGTCGGAGATGATCGGACCTAACAAAGGAGGGCTATGTGAGTGCAAGGCACTTCGAGATCTCCGAACAACAAACAGAGCAGAACAGGGAGATGCGATCAGTGAAGCTCGGAAGCAGCTTCGATCGGCTGCGACTTCGGCATCTTTCTGTCAATACTTCGTTTCATCTCTCCGACCTGGCTGAGCTCGAAGCGACCAGAGGTGGAGGCGCCTTGGCCGACGGAGATTCGAATGTTTGCGGCGGCCGAAGATTGGACTGGAGTCGACGTCGTAGATTCGATCGAGAGTATCCAGAAGAGTATTCTCGTTCTTGGAGTCTCGATGCTTCAATGAGGAAAGGTCCGAGAGGGAGCAGAAATCTCTTTTTCGCTCGACTTCTTCTCCGGCGAAAAGGAGTGGCAGTGGTGGTGATAGGCCTGGAGAGCGGGGGCCTAGCTTCGACTGGATTTCGCAAGCGATCGGTCGCTGGAATAGAAGAGCCAAGAAAGATGATCTGAACCGCAGCAGATTTTTTCACAAGCTCGCCGGACGAATTCCTCATGAAATTGAATTGGAATTCGAACTTGACTGATCTTGGTCTGGTGGAACTTGAGGCATGATGGTGGATAAGAGCAATTTGAGCACCTTTTCTTTTTATTTTTCATTTTTTATTTTGTTCATTTCATTTTTATATCCCCTCCTCCTCCTTCTTTTTCACAGAAAAAGCAATTTAACGGTAATTATTATGTCTCCACACTAGATTGTATTGATTTAACAAATTTTAGTAGTTGATTGTATTTTCTTTCACAACAAATTTTAGGATTTCTAGTGCATAAATCCCAAAGAATTTCAGTTGCTGTTTAGACGACGGAAGTCATATTTATTGTCGCACGTAATTATTGTGCTCAAATTTCGTGGGTGAAATATCAATTGTGTGGTTATAGAATAACTGTTAAAAAAAATAAAAAATGTTCCCACTAGGTTTGACAAGCAGTGCTACTAGCTTGTGCAAAAATCTAATTCAACATTCTCGCCGTTGAGTTTGCGGGCACCAATAATTAAATAGCCATTGAGTTTGCGGGCACCAATAATTAAATAGCGGAGAGTTTTATTAAGCTCTTGGGTAAAATAAAAATGGTGAATATTGAATGATTTTAGGTTAACTTTGTTTGCTGCACACTCTTTATTAGTTATTTGTAAAATCACGATTTGTCTCTCTAAATCCACGAATCCCACTTACCTCCAACCTTCATTCACTCAAATCTTCATCACCCACTCCATTTTACTTCGAATTTCTTCAAATCGACGGCAAGATTCACTTCCTTTTCACTTGGATTTTCCTCAAAATCAAACCCTTCTCCTAAATCCATTCGATTCCATCCTTAACACTCAAAAACCTAACCCTCTCTTTCCTCGGAGTATTCGGATCGAATATAGAGCTAGGAAGAAGGGAATCCATCAAACCGGGATTAACAACACAGAAAAAAAGAGGTCGAGTCGGGTCCTCCAAGAGTTGGGCTCGATGAACTACACTTCCCAAACCGGGCTTCTTTTGATAGATATTTGCAATTTGACACTAGAACCATGTTAAAAGGCCGAAAGCTAGAGTTACAATTTTGCGATGGTTTAAACGGTTGTGGTGGATTGAGTTTCTATTTCTAAAACTTGAGGAGATTTATCCGAATGCTGTTAAGTGTTATGTGGATGGGAATCTCATTATCCTTTAAGAATCAGTCTTGGATGATATTTCTCTGATAATCCTCAGGACGGTTTGAGGATATTAACATGAGGGATGATGTATATACTAGAAGAGTGAGGCGATTAGTTCATGATCTTAATATTCGATATTTGGATGTCAATATACGTGTTCTTCTTCGTACGATTGTGATATATTATTTCTTTCTCCCCGTTTCTTTATTGAGTGCACATATGAAGTGACAAAAAATACCACATCTGACATTTTTGATAAAAAAGAAGATTTAATGATTCTCAAAAGAGGAGGTCATGTACTGATTGGCAAATGTTGGCGTCGGTTCATTTGTAACGGTATTGTTACTTCTTCAATGTTTGGGAAAAGAAGGAAATGGAGAAAATGAAAGGTTGGGTGGAAAATGTTACAAAAATTTATAGATATGCTGAGAAAAAGAGAACACGTGAAAGTTTGAAATTTTCTTTCATAGTATTCGTCACCCCCCAGTGTCAAACAAAGCAAGACATGGAACTATGTACATCCAATTCTATTTTAGGACTTTTTGTTTCTATGAGTTATCTGTACTTAAATCTTAATTTGGGCTCAGAATTAGACATAGCTCATGGGCCTATTAGCTTCTGGGCCGAGCCCGATAGTCACGACTTGTAAAGTTTAAATTTCATATTTGATGAGGGACAAAGGAGGATAACTTGCGGTTGTCACTTCTATTCATTCATTTTAGCATCGATTTTCACCCTAGTCTTAATTGTGAAATAGAGCCTTGAAAATGAAAAAGAAGAAGAAGATGTTAATGCTCAATTCATTAACCTCTTTTGTCTCATCTGCGTCTTCTATTTTTAATAGAACTTTTAAAGTTGGCGTTGTTGGTCATGACATAAGGGCATTTCCAAATTAGAATATGAAGGTCACCTATTTGAATACAACTAAAAGCGTGCAAACCTCTCTGAGTCCATGGCCATCCATGCATAAGCAAAAGGCGTGGATAGTTGATAAGTCCATATTTAGAATAGTCCATAGCTCCATTAGAATGATATTAAATTTTTGGCAAGATCTAAATAAAAAGGAGAAAAAAGCGTGGATTAAAATAGACTTGAAACATCAGTAGTGTGTACTAGATAACTTTTTTAATGTGCTGTACTTGTAAAAAAAAGCACAAGAAAATCATAATTGAGTGTAGAGTAAGAATAGAGTAGGACTGACTAAAAAAAAAATCACAATTGAAAATCCTACAAAATCTTTTTGTTATATACATGAGCCTATTAGCAAATCTCCTCCTTGAAATTTTATCAATGTTAAAAAATATGGTTACACAATTCCTCAAGAGGTGGTAGAAGAGTGCATCGGTTTGATCGACAGCATGCTCGCTTCCTCTCATCTCCTTTTGAGGTTTGTTTCCTGTTGCACCTTCATTTGAGTTGTATCTCTACTACACCATTGGCACTGTCCTAAATAATGATGATGGCCTAAGTGTTGTGGACCTTAAAAATTTGCCTAAATTGTTGCTTTAGAGACGCGAGGGCATGCAGGTCAGGTGATTATCTTCATTTTGCGGAATGGATTTAAGGTTCTTGTATTATATTTTGATCTCGCATTTTCGAAGAAGTGTGGACAGAAGCTTTTCGTGCCAGAATATATCTCATCAATAAATTTTAGGGTTGTAGCCAATGCACGGTCGCAGCAACAAGAGAGGACCATGAGGCGCTATTTAATGGCAGTACGTGGCAGCAATCCTCGACGTTCTCAGGGGATATGTATCATCTCATCGTTTCTGTTCATTTGCTTCCAATTTTTATTTATTTATTTATGAAATTTGTATTAATAAAATTATACTGCACATCTCGCTTTATATTGATTGTATTGAATTTTGTAGTTCTTCTTGCGTAACACGCGTACATTTGACTAGTACAGAATTAAGTTGTACTTTAAGTACAAATTATTGTGACCTTCCAGAAAGTGATATTAGATAATGTCCGAGGAAATTTGATGGATTACTAAGCGAAGATTGGTTCCTCTCGGTAGATGGGGCCTACGCCTAGCACGTGCCCTAACAAGTCATAGTAATCGTAACTTAATTTGTCTAATTTATTATTCGTACAAGATCAGGTTGAAGAATCACTACTAACCTATTGGGAGCCACTTAGAAACATGGGTAAGGTGTGAGAGCCTATGAACCAAAGATTCACATGTCTTGGGACTTGAATACGCTACATTAATTTAATACCCTTTCAATACCTTTGATGAAAATTTTTGCAAGTAGTATTTTCAGTTTTTGTTTCCCTAAATCCTCTAATATGGGAAGATGATAATGCATAGTGCTCGAGCAGTAAAAAATAAATATTAACCATAATAATAAATAAAAGGTGCAGGAAAATAAAGAACCAAGCCGTGTGGGTAAAATGAAACGTTGTTATAATGCTCATGACAGGACTCTTGTGAGCTATAAAAGGAAACTCAATATAAACTCTTCAAAATTAACCACCACTTAAAAAAAAGGAACAAATATGAAAACGTGAGGTATATGAATACTAAATGAATTATTTTGGTAAAATGAACTATGATATATGGAAATAAGAATCTAATTGATGCTATTCAAATGTAATGCAATCTGCTTCAATTCCCTTAACTGCAATCCTAGGTGAAATTTTCGATGGAGATGCAATTAAGAAGTAGCCTGAGAATATGTAAAATTTGCTTCAGAACACAGCAAATTCGAAAGTCTAAGGGCCCGGCGTGGGGCTTGACGCCGATGAGGTCCCGACTTCTTCTTCTCCCTCGTCCTCCTCTGTTCTCTCCCTTCTGTCTGTGCGCAGAGGCACGGGGCGAGAGAGAGAGAGAGAGAGAGAGAGAGAGAGGACAAAAAGAGAGTTTCTCGTTGTTTACTTTCGCGAGAAAATGAGAAGAAAAAAAGAGAATGTGCAGTGTAACTGTCAACCGGCAGCGTTTGGATTGGCCATGGTGTTTTGAGAGAATCGGTGATTTTTGGGACAGAGACGCCCCCGAGACGGTACCGGAAGAGCCGGTGGACGGTTGTGTGGTCCGAGGAGATCGGCGCGCCGCGCGTCCAAGTGATCGAACCGTCCGTTCCCCGTCCCCGCCACCCAGAAAAATGATCGGATCGCTCGGTCGTCGGTTTGTCACTGAAAGCTAAATAAAAAGGAATTGCGAAGCAGGTATGCCGAGGACCGGGACAACCACCATCATCATCGTCGAGGAGGATCAATGCTGTTATTATGCCGTGTTCAAAGCACCCCACAAATCATTTTGTAAATCCCTATCCTTTCTTAGAGGCAGGCATTCCAAAAGCCCAAGGTAACAGCACAGAAGATGAAATCAATGAGATGCCGGGATAGAGAAATAACTCCATTTCTGGTCAGCCTCCTGTCCCATCGATGCTAACAAATCGACTTTCTCTCGACGAAGTAGCAAAAAAGAAAGAATATGGTTTTAAGGAAGCTCTATTTTCAAGAAGCAATTGGGAACCTATAGCTTATGATGTGTCATCATCCACTGGCAGCTCTACAACTGATGTCAATCTGGACAGCTTTAAGTTACGCAATTATTTTAATCATTCAGCTCAAGAGAGCAGTGGTGTCAAGTTGACAAACAAATTAAATCAGTTGATCAAAGAGAGTAGTCACTGGAATCCTTTCAGTAAGAATAGTCCAATGTTGGGATGTAGCACAGGCTAGTATAATACGATGTCTTGTGAAGAGCGCTCGAATGCCCATGTTAGGGAAGACCCTCTTACGACTGGAGAATTTGCAACATGGCATAGCAGACTTTCCGAGCAGATGCGGTGGTCATGAAATTTCTTTTCCTGATCTGAAAAAGTGCACTAATGACAGATTCACGGACACAAACTTCATATTGAAGAATTCAGAAGGTCCCAGTTCATCAATTGATAGTAGCACCAATAAAGTTGATGATGTTGATGTTGGTGATGAGATTGAATGGGAACATTTGATTATTGGTGAAAGGATTGGACTAGGTATTGCTTTGATGAAGTCCCTGGTTGGATAGATTCTATTCATGTCTTTATGAAGGTCCAGATATTAGCTCAGAGAGCAAGACTCATGAACTCATATATGTCGATCCTGTTACTGCATTTTTGGTGACATTTGTCTAGTACTATGAGATATGCTTATCACCATTTTACCGCCTAATATGCTCATGGCTAGCTAGCCATGTAACAAGAAGTGCATGTCTTCTAATAGAAATTCCTCTACAGCAACCCGAATCTAAGCATAATTGCAGTAGTTATTATAGGATATACTGCAACGTTTTCTCATTGAATTGCATTTACCGTTTATTATGTCAGAAATTTTATCCCATTTCATCATCTTCCAAACAGGCTCTTATGGAGAGGTCTTTCATGCTTGCCGGAATGGCAAGGTCAAATTCCTGCAAATCAAGAATTGGCATTGCATTAGTTAATTGAAGAGTTCCTTTATTTTCGGCTGTGACTTATATTTATTTGAATTTATGGAATGTGATTATATCCGTTGACTCCTTTTATATGACTACTTTTAAGCAAAAGATCCTCCTTGAATATGACATGTAGTCCTTTTAGTCAAAAGAAATGACGGTTAGTACTTCAGTGTCCTGCTTTTGTGCTAATGTTTTAGAAATTTAGACTAAGCAGCTAGTGTGTAATAGGGACATCAAATATGGTATCAAAATCTGGAATTTCAACCTGGGTTGGTAAAAAAAAGCTTCAGAATTGGTAACTTGACATACGCACATGACTTGTTGGACTGGTGCCGCCCCTAATTACTCATTCCTCGTTTCTCATTCATGACCTCGTCTTGCTACTCTCTCTTTTGTACTTTGGATTAGCAAAAGGAAGTTTTAGTTTTGGCCCCCTTGCTACTCTGTTAGTAGGGTGTTGTCGAGATTCTGGTTCCATGTTTAGCTCTTTGGTAAAGAGTTGCAAGTTCTCTGGATGTAATCGGATCCTTATTGTGAAGACTGAAGATTTTTGTACAAATAGTCACAATGAATAGGCTGTTGCAAAGTCTTTTTGTATATTGTTAGTCCGCAACTCAATCGAAACCCATCCATTTGGTAGAAGCACTTTAAACACTGGGTTGTTTAAGTTTGTCGTTCTTGTGGTTTTATATGCTCTTAAATATCAAGAAATGGAAAGAGAAGCAGCAGATGGCTCTCTCTCTTTTTAACATTTTCGAAAGAATAGTACTTTGCAATTTAGACATTTCCTTTTGCAAAATACTTGGTGATGTGCTCTTAATATTTAAAATCTATAATGCATCATGAGACCTAAGATAAATTGCAATCCATCTTTGAGTCTTGCTCGTTCACCTGGAGGTGGCTGTGAAGAAATTTCTGGATCAGGATCTCTCAGGTGCTGCTTTGGATAACTTCAGACGAGAAGTAAGCTATCGATACGTCTTTCATTTGTGCTTTTTATCTTCGAGTTCTTTCTTTTTTTTTTTTTTTTTTTGTGGGGGCAAAACCTTGCAGATTTATTGAGAACTTAAAACTTGTAAAGAATAAAACTTGGTTGACATTGTAAAGGAAAGAACAGCACGGCCGCTTAATAGACATGAGTTTCACAGTAAGACTACCTTATCGCACCGTGCATTCTGCATTGTCAGAAATATTACAGGAGAAAAGGGGTAATATGCTTTCCCGTTGCTTTGTTGATGTTGGCATAGAGTTGGTGATTTGGTCGGCTTTTTTTGGTGATCTGTATAATGCCGAGACATTAAATTGATGTTCTTTACATAAGATCTGAATGACACATGAAGTCTGATAGTTGAAAACAAGAGAGAAAGATCCACAGATCACAAGTTCAGTTTAGTTTATGTGTATCTGTATGTATTTTGGAAGCTGATGAATTAGTGTGTTCAGTAATTGATTTGCATTTTGAGCAAGAATAAAAATGAGGACAAAGAAATGCTTTCCCCGTTTATCCAGCAACTGTAAGATAAATGGCTATGCACCGCACTTTTTGCTTCTGTGCCAAGGTTACTGATAATGCGTAGACAGTGTCATCAGAGTGTCATACTTTTCATGGATTCCATGATCTGTCCACGTTTATGGAAATAGTTGTGTTCAACGATTAATTTGTTTGGTTAATTTGCTTATTTAGCAAGGAAAGAAATGATGACTAATCAGAGCAATGAGTCAACAAATGCTTTCCAGTATATCTAGGAAGATAACTGACAGTGTGTCTTCTTCTGTTCCAAGGTGCAGATGATCCGTAGACTGCGTCATCCAAATGTTGTTCTTTTCATGGGTGCTGTGGCCCGTCCTCAACATCTTTTTATCATTATGGAGTATCTTCCAAGGTACAATTTTTTGTACCTTAAAAAACCTTGGTAGTATGGGAACAACATCACTTGTTTTTAGGGAGATGCGGCTCATCTATCTACTTTTGTTTACTTCTCCGGGGGAAGCTTGTATAGTATTATACATCGTCCTCAATGTCATTTTAATGAGAAACGCAGGATAAAAACGGCCCTTGATTTGGTATGAAACAATTAGTCTCCCTTCTCTCTGTTGTTGGAGATATAGAGATTCGCTTTTCTGATATCGATTTAAGTGCTTATGCAAATTTTACAGGCACGGGGAATGAATTGCTTGGACACAAGCGTCCCAACAATAGTTCATTGAGATTTGAAATCACCAAATCTTCTTGTTGACAAAAACTAGATCGTCAAAGTACGTAAAATTTATTAATGTAGCCGGAGACTTTTATTCATTCGTCCAATTCTTTAAATAGCAAATCAAGCTATTCTCTTGCGTGCATATCATTCATCCATCTCCTAAGTGCTACTAACGTCTTACTTGCCTTTTTCTCTTTTTCTCATATACTCTTTTCAACATTGTGAGCACCTTAGATGTGCTTGATATTGACTGGTATTAGCTTATTCTAGGATAACTTGTGAACTTTATTTCTTGTAGACTCTGACTTCTCATTTTCTCTTTTTACTGCCATACATGAACTTACATTTGTATAGAAACCTGATGTGGATGATTCTAGATTTACCAAACTTGCTGATGTGATGCAATTTCCATCAGTAATGTGCTCTGTGATTTCGATGTGAATGATGATCAAAGTTTGCAGTAAAATATCATTTGCATCCTCACTAAAATTTATCGTTGTGCAGGTCTGTGATTTTGGGCTGTCATGCTTGAAGCATAATACTTTCTTGTCATTTAGCTCAACTGCTGAAACGGTAAAATTGGAAGCTTTCTTGAAAATCATTCTTGAGGAGTTTTCAAGGATGAAGAGAGAAAGATATCCAACTATATTGAAATAGAGAAAGACATTTGGATGGTTTCTACTGATAGCTTTAAGTGAAGTTAAATGGACAATTAGCAACAAAAGAGGAAACAAAGAGAAAACAGCTGGAAACATCATGGTCATTTCGGAAGTAGACTTCTTCTTTAATGCAATCTAAGTAGTCGGACAAACAAGTACACAGTGTTTCAATTTGTGAAATTAGTAAACAGTTTGCCATAGAATTACTAAACAATGCCCTAAGAGTCTGGGAGCCTTGTTTTCCAGATTTATTTTATATTTGGATTTGAAGAAACCATTCTTGATGTTTCTCGAGATTTTGAGCTGTTCCTAATGTGAAGTTCTTGGTCGTGTCAGGCTGAGTGGATGGCACCACAAGTTCTCCGCAATGAACCGTCGAATGAAAAGTGAGTTGTGCATATATGAGGTAGCTTCAATTATTTTGTCCAGACTAAGTTTCTTAAGCCTGTGTCGCTTAGAGTTTGCGACAGTCAAGCCTAAGCATTGCTGTGATCATATATTATAAGGAATATTTCAAATAAAGACCTAAAGTATAACTGTTTTCTAAAAAACAAAGACAAAGTAGGCTTTATCTCAAATAAGGGTCTGAAATGACAAACTTAGTTCCAAATAAGAGCCTCAATTTTAAAGTCAGGCAAATCTTATTTGCAATTAGGAGTATTTTCATCTAAGGATTTTTTTGTTTTTCTTTTCTTTCTTTCATTGTCTTGCTTGCGCCTCCTCCTCTAGTTGCATCACCTCTTTCTTGACAACTACGTTAGACTCCTCATGCACGAGTTTGCACAGGTGCAAAACAATTTGAACAGTTTGGGAAAAGAAGAAAATGGAAAGATATTCTAGAAGTCTTGCAATTTTCCAAAACTCAAATTGCGTGCTTCAGTTTTGCAGCCTCCCCAACAGCAAACTTCAACGTGCGTTCTTTGCATTTTGCAATTTCGCGTCCTCACCCAGTACTAATCGATTTCACCTTCTCCGATGATGATGAAGAACCTGAGAATGGAGAAATATCCATAAATGGGTTTTGTTTTTATTCTTTTTGCTTGTAAGAACTTATCCTGGTAATTAGAGCAACAATTTCATGTTCTCCCAGCTAATGAAATTGGCTATGCCGTGATAACTTTCACTCACAGTTTCTAGGGAATGTTATCTTGGGTTTAGGTTGGATTATTCATAACATTGATAGACACAGCTTGCATTGAGGTGGAATATGTGGCTTCTCATCCAAATGTGTAGCACATGTTGGTTAACTACAAAGGTTGCCGAATCATTCTGACTCGTAATTGAAGATATTCGTTGTCAGTAGCGATTCAAATCAGAGAGCACTCAATTTCAAAAACATATGACTCTGGTTCCACAAATGTAGAAACAAATTTGCATCTCTAACTCTAAAATATTATATTCATAGATTTGAGAGAGAATAATAAGATGATTAAAATGGAAAAATCACTCAGAAATCCCCAAAATCGCGCATTTCACTGAATGAATTGGTGCACATGAATATCATAGGGATTCCTCAAAATACCTCTAATAAATTTGGCTTAGGGACTTCAATCCAACTTCTCGTTGAGATATGATCATAGCTTGCGTGAGGACGAATTTGAGTTCAAGCATCAGCGACGACAAGGACAGGGAGCTAATGGATTACTCTTCGCCATGCTTGACCACAACCACAAGATGTGGGGGTCAAACCGAGCAAAGTGTCACATCTTGGCCCACTTGTGCTCGATCTAGGGTTTGGATAGACCTCCATCTTTTCAAAAAGGAATTGGAATTGCTGTTGAGGGCACCAACTGGGGAGAGGTTGAGGGCATCGATGGCAAGGTTGGCGGGGAAGATAAAGATGGACTCTAGAGAACGCGATCTAGATAGCGAAGAAGGTGGAGGTACGAGGATGATGAAGAAAAGAAAGAGGAAAGAAATAAAAGAAGAAAGAAAAAAAAAGGTCTTTAGACGGAAATACCCCTAGCTACAATTAAGGTTTGGCTGGCTTTTAAGTTGAAGTCCTTATTTGAGACTAAGGCTGTTCTTGTTTCTTTGTCTTTTTTGTTTTTTAGTTCCCCATTCCTCAAAATAGAAAAATAATAGAAATTTGTTTGGTAACCTCAATTGATTTTTCTATTATCCAAAATAGAAAAATAGCTATGAAATAAATTTGGAACAAAAATAATAAGTAGAAACAAATAACTTCTTATTTTCGAGAACAATTTTTTATAAATAAGTCATTTTCTTTCTTTTCTTTTCTTTTCTTTTTCATTTTCTTCTTCTTCCTCACTATTTGCCGCCCCCTGTCGCCCCCCGCCATTCTCCATCGTTGCCCATTGCCCGCCGCCATCCTCTATTGCTGCCTGCTGCTGGTCACCGTCGCGCGGCCATCCGCGATCGAAAGCTAGAGGAGGAGAAAGAAGAAGAAGAGAGGGAAAAAAATCTAAAATTTTTTTAAAAAATTCTATGGCATAAAAAATGCATTCTTGTTTTTTTTCAATTCAAAACAGATTTTTTATATAGTTACCAAACATGTTCTTTCACTTAGAAATTGTTCTTAAGAATAGAAATATAAAAAGACTATATCTAAAATAAATAAAAACAAACGTACCCTAAGTTAATCACATCGGGCTCTTATTTGAGACAATATTAATTTTAGATCATTTTATGAAAAAACGGTTCTACTTCAGGTCATTATTTGAAAATCATCATCATCATCATCATTATTTTGCATTAGTGTATAAAACCCCAAATTTTACTTGAGTTTTGAGCCTCGCACATGTTGGCTGGAGTCAGAGTCCCGTTCTTTCTACCGACACCCGGCCACGTCTGTTCGAGACGCTTCCTCAACTCCTCCTCCGACTCCCTCTCTCCGAGCCCGACATCGTTCGTTTCGTACCTCAAAGACTGCAAATCCCTCCGCGAACTCAAGCAAATCCACGCCGGGGTCATCCAACAAGAAGATATTAGACATGATGTCATGCAATGGAAGGAGACGGCACCTCGTTTTCTTTTTCAACTTTTTTTTCCCATTGACCGCGCTACTGCGACTTGTACATAGCCGGATGCTAACATTGAGTGCTGGAGTAAGGGGCCATAGTGGGTTATGGTGTCATTTAAAATTCACACATAGCTAGTGTTGCAGGGGTCGATTACGGGGGCATGAGCGTGAGCTTGCAATTGTCATCAGTAGGGTCATAATCGCGGTTGAGAGATCCATCAAGATAAGATTTACAAGTGATCTCAATGGCAATAACCAGCATTGCTCATCTGATTGCTATGAGCGCGTTTGTGATTATGGCAATTCCTTTTCATTAATCTTTTTTCTTTTGCCGAGTGATAAGAAAGATGGTGAGGCTGAGCAAGACAAGAATAGACACCCCGTCCGAGCGAAAAAAAAACAGGTAAATATGGAGCAAGAAGTGTTGTTAGTGCATTGTGGAAATTAGCTTTTAATCAACAATTAGGTCTTTGGCCAAAAACGAATGGATACAACGTCAGATTCAAGATGTTCCTCGTGGAAATTAACTTTTACATGATGGTACTTTTTAGGACTTGCGTAATCATCTTCTTTATTGGCAACTTTTGCAAGATTCATGTTGAATATGTTCGAAGGGCTCCTTAGAATGAAGAGTAGTGAACTATTTAGGAACGACAGACACCTTTTCATGCCCTTGAAGAGAAGCTGGTAAAGTAAAATTCGCACCATTTTGTGAAGTTTCTCCAAGTCTGCCATGGACCTGAGGTATACTGTAATAAGCGAGAAGCAAATTAACAAACAGATAGCCCAAGTAGTACAAGCTGCATAAGAAAAGGCATTTGCACTTGCAACAAGTTTTAAAGTATGTCAACTAGTGCCTCCAGTAACATATTAGACGAATGATGACAGCTTCAACAAAGTAGGACAAGAAACCCCAGACTCAACTACTCTGGACATTCTCAGGAACACATCCTAATAAACCAGAGTACGAGAGATAAAGCAATGAAAAGATATGGCAAGGAACAATATGAAACAGGACATTTGAAGAGACTTTGGACAGCTTAAACTTCCAGAAAACGGATCTTTGTTTTCTAAACTGGGAACAGAGAAATATTATTCCAATAGTGGTCCTAGAATCAACAGATTCCTCAGCATGGATAATCAGATAGCCAGGTTTCTCAATCCTACTTATAAATTTTTATGAAGAAGCAACAGGGTCAAACTCCGAATTTTGCTTTGTGACTATCTGAAGGAAATATAAAGAAGAAGATGCTTCGGACAAGATATAGATGGCTTGCATTCGTACTTCACTGAAACCAAGTGCATGGAAAATGACACGTTCATAATATGATTCAGGAGTAAATACCCCCGACCAAACACAGCTACCTTATCCTGGGACTCAGAAATAACGTTTTGCTGCGCAATATCTTATTATATATTGATTATGTTAAATTGTGGACATTTGACTAGTACAGAGATATACAGCACTTTAAGTGCAAACATGTCATAGAAATGACTATAGTGCTTTAAGTTTGTGAGCTATTTGATGTATTTTATGAACTCGTTTGAAACAATGGAAGAGTCAGATTACTAGGAACTCTTAAGATGCCCAGATGACATTTTTCCATAGCTAGGAGAGTATTACTTCCTAATCCAATTAAAAAAACAAATGATGGTCCATATTGGCACTTATGGAAAGAGCTATGAGGATGAAGCACCAAAAAAGCAATGAATACAACTAAAACTGCAACAAGAGGACAAGAGAAGAATTCACACTTAATCTGACAATAACAACTAGCAAGTGAGCTTTTCTTCTTCATACTAGCCATCCATTGAACATATGAAATTGCAATAGGCTCCACACCTGAGTGATCCTTAGATCATCTGCTTTTGCAGTGGATTTATCTAAAATAGGTGAATTGCGAAGCAATTAGATCACCTTCAATCAACTAGCTTACTTTCCTTACATGTCAATATTGTACTCCATCTGTGAGCATATTGGATTTTGGATATCTCTCCTTTTCCTAATATGTGGCTCAACCGCCAGGGGAGAGGAGTGAGTAAAATGCAGGTACCATCGTGATCTCTGAATCTCAGAAAGCTGGGGCGAGGGGTTTATGAAGGAATTCTACAGTAAACTGGATCCAATGCCTTTTTCTCTCTCTTTCATGGTTTGACCATATTATAGCTTGAACTCATTGCAATTTAGAGAGACTATTATGTCGACATGGGCGATACTACTATTGTGGTAAAAACACAGGAATATTAGAATGGCATCAAATATGTACAAAATTTTTTTCTTAGTATCCACAAAAGTAAATCGGCAAGAAATAACATTAGAAAAGCAGCACATCATATAAACTCACCTTTCAATGAGGCCTACTCTTTTTGTCCAAGAGAGTCAAAGTTAGAAGCAGAAAAAAAAAGAATGACTAAACAACACTTTATATTTAGTCTCATATTTTCCACAAGAATACAATGACCATATCATGTGATATCGAGTTAATTGATTATGTACCATCAAGTCACAAATGCAGGTGAAGTAATATCTATGTATCTCGATGTTATGAACTCAAGTAAAACAACTGAACAATAGAGAACTAAAGTAACTTAAGTTATGATAATTTGAGTAGGATATTACTAGCCAATCCATGTGATGATAGTACTTTGGACTCTCAAGAGCTGTGGTTCTAACTTTGTAAATAAGTGTCCGCTAAGAAGATTGGATGAAACCAATCATCGTGGCATGGACATCCCTAATGTTTCAAAAGCAGGAGTCAATATCAACACCCTGTAAAATGAGAGAAAGATATACGAAGCTATGATAGCCATCGTGATGCTCATTCAAGAATCGAGAAGGTCAATGTTTCAACAAGCCAAAACAAATGTGGATTCTGCACCTGTCAAACAAACAGTCACCATTATTTATATTTAACCAGCAAATGAACCAACACTACGTCCTGCGCATTCTCAAAACAATGTCAAAGATGTCAGTATACTCCTACAAGGTATAAACAAGAACACGCTCAAGGAGGGAAAATCAGTCAATATAAACTTTAATGTTGATGCCACTGTCCATCAGAGACTGAACTATTGCTTTGATTTAGTATAGGAAGCGGTGCACGCATCAGCTTCCCTCGCCCAGTCAGCCAAATCCGGCCTATGGCCAAACGGGCAATTCTATCCAATCGAGACTTGAGTACAGCTTTGATGCCCTTAGAGTTCGTACCCACAACAGCAACCTGCTTGCACGTGGCCCTGTGAGTCAGTGAAGTTGGGACAAAGTGCTTGAAGATAAAAACATCTAGCATGAATGGCTCCATGTAGGCTATGGTGTGCTGTGTGAAGGACATGTGCCTATTCAAATTCTTGCATTTCTTCCCCTTTTGGTAATTGTATGGCCGGCTATTGTTATCATCCAAGTAATCTTCAACTCCAAAGAAACTTCTTGGTGCTAAATGAGGCTGTTCAGACAAATAGTGTCGAGCTTAACAGCCAGCACTATCTTAGGACATGAAGGACCTAGGAGAGTACTATAAAAATCAAAAACAAAAAACTAAAGTCTTGACCACTAAACATGGTCACCTAAAAGCCAACATGCATACAATATCCGTACACAGTTCGATTAAGGATAGAGCAACCCCACATTCAATTGATTATCTGCTCAACCATTATGCTGCACCAGTAATATTATCAACGAAATCACAGAGAGAGGACATTGCAAACTAGTAAAAGAATTAGATATTCAATGAATTCACCTGCCCACTGTGGATACCACATGTCGGCACAAAGACACCATGTCGAGAGGCATCAACACCACGCGCTAGAACACTATCAGTGCACAGGTTGTGAAAAGCTTGCTTCAACCTCTTGCTACAGGAGACAGCTTTCTACCATCTAAAAGCAGCCACTTTGATCATAGCTGCATAAATAATTGTCTGCTAAAAGAAGATGGATGAAACTAACCCTCCTCTCATGGACATCCATAATTTTCCAAAAGCTGGAGTCGATGCAGACACCATGTAAAATTGGAGAAATATATGTGAAGCTATGATAGCCATCAGAATGCTCATATTCAAGAATCTTGAAGGTAAATGTTTCTACAAAGCCAAAACAAAATCTGATTCTGCTACTGAAATAAATAGTCACAGTTATCTATATGTAACTGGCAAATGAACCAACACTACATCCTGCATATTCTCAATACAATGTCAAAGATGTCAGTATATTTCCATTAGGAGTAGTGCATACAAGCAAGATCATGCTCAAGGAGGGGAAATCAGTCCAGATAAACTTTAGTATCAATGCCACTGTCAATCGGAGACTTAACTACTGCTCTGATTTTTCCTTCAAACTTGTCCCTCTCTCTTGGAGTATAGGAAGCAGTGCACACATCAGCTTCCCTCACCTGGTTTGCCAAAATCTGCCTTCAGCCAAACATGCCGGTATGTCCAATTGAGACATCAGCACAGCTCTAATGTCTTTAGAATTGGCACTCGCAACCGCACCCTACTTGCTTGTGACCCTGTGAGTGAGTGAAGTAGAGACGAAGTGCTTGGAGATGACAACATTTAGCGTGAACAGCTCCATGTAGGCTATGTTGCGCTGCTTGAAGGACATGCGCTTATTTGGATTCTTGGACTTCGTGCCCTTTTGGTTAGTTTCATCATCCAAATAGTCCAACTCCAGAGAAACTTTTGCCTAAAAGCCAACACTCATACAAAATATCTATACAATTCGACAAATGTTAGAGTACCCCCACATTCAATTGATTATTTGCTCAACCATTCTGCTACACCGGTACCATCATCAAGGAAATGACATAGAGAAGACATCCCAAGCTAGCAAAAGAATGATAAATTCAATGAAGCACCTACTGTGAATACCAATGTCGGCACAAAGACACCATGTCAAGAGGCATCAACACTGTGCACTAGAACATTATGAGTGCACACGTTGCAAAAAGATTGCTTCAACATCCTACAACAGGAGACACTTTCTAGCAAATGAAAGTAGCCACTTCGATTGTAGCGAGCATGACACCTGACAGAAAGAAACGTTGTCCGTAAGACACTCATCAAATTTAACGAGAGAAGTGGGCGAGCACACAGCCCCATATAACAAAACCTCACAATCTTCGAAGCTGCACTAACAGAGGCTATGCTGAGCAATTCATCGAACACTTGGAATGCAAGGGTGAATAAGCGCTCAAAAGCCCCTAATTATTGAATCGTGTGACGATTCCTTTAAAACCTAGTCGAACATTCTTTTAAGAAAGACCGACCTACTATGAGCCAATATAGAATTTGAAGAAGGGAAATTTCTTCCTTTTGACACCAAATTCAGACAGACATAATTAGGCACACAGATTTACCTGTCTTGCTAAATTCAGAACGGATCGTTTCAAGCCGATAAGGTTCGGATGGTGGTATTAAGGTCGCCCTCCCAACGCCATTCATCCTCCACGTAGGAGAGGAATACTTTATCTAGGTCCGGTGTCCTCAAGGCACTCTTGCAGAATATATTCATCTTGGGGCACTTCATGATGACGATACGCACCAACAAGGGGAATCTAAAGGTGCAATTAGTGGAGGAGAAGCTCTCAAGGCTTGGTAAATTGTCAAGTGTCAATCGTTGCAGCTTGGGGAAAGAGATCTCCTCTACTCCATTTCCATCATCTGTCACCACCTCTTCCATCGCACCACAGTTTCTTAGGAATAGCCGAGTAAGATGGACCAGACTTGTCACTGCTGAGCAAGTCCCCATATGAACTAAACCAGCGCAATCCTCTACTCTTAAACTCGTCAATCTCTGGAATGAAGTCGGGGATGGAAGTACAATCGATAAACTCGGGCACTCCATAACCCACAGTTCTTTAATCTGTTCGAGAATTTCAGCCATCAATGAGCCATCTTTCCAAACTCGCTTCAAGTTACACAACTTACGTAGTTCAAGTCGCCTAAGATTTCGTAGTGCTTGGAGAGGTTTTTCCATGTTAGTTAGTTTTCCACAGGGAGTTGCTCCCCCATGTCCAGAAGAATCTTCTAGAAGTATCTCCTCGAAGAAACTACATATCACATCAAGCTCTTGTAGATTGGGGAATTTATGGAAAAGGAAGTTGGAGGGAAAAGCAACATTTTCATTATGGTAGCATGCCAAGTTCAGCTCTTTGAGATTGTGAAAGACGTAATGCTGTGGCATCATCACAACATCCTCACTTGATAATGCCAATTTCTCCAAGTTTGGAATGACCTATGGGAGGGAATCTGTTTAATTAGGGCACTGCAAGTCCAATGACTAAAATGTCCTTCTGCTTAGGGAAAAAACGAGTAACACAACTTTTCGGAAGCAGACGAGCAAGCATCGATGGCCACTATATGGGGGATGATTGTTGTTAGTGCTGTGCCTATTTTATTTATTTATTTATTGATGTGGTGTGCACAATTCAATCACAATATATTTAGTGAATTTGGATAAATAAAGTTATTAATCAATGATGCGTAAGCTATTTCAATTGTAACTAATTAAATTCAAATGGAAAAATTACATTTTCTTGTTTTAACAAATCAGGTTATTTTTATAGTTAGTGTATGTGTCTCAATAGTAAGATGTTGTATTAATATTGCACATTGTTTTCGAAGCTGCAATTCTCATATCTATTTTACTAGAGATCATAAGTATCATATGGCTTCATTTTTGTGTAACCCTGAGAAGAATGCATTCAAACTCAACAAATGATTGGAAAAAAAAAAAACAAACAAAAAAGAGAAGAAAAGAAAAATTGAAATGACCGGACATGGGTGAAAAAACAATAAAACAAGATAGAGATGATAGTTCAAAATTTCGATAGAAAAAAGAGTAAATAATGAAGACAAGTTGTTCATTCTTACAAAAACAAAGTGAAACATTAGATGAGCAACGAAACAAATAAAAAGTACATAGCCCCAAATAAATGGATCTTTTTAGCATTCCATGTGGTTAAAAATGAACCTAATTTCGTGTTGGTATATCACTAATATACCACTCAAATTAAGTTAGGTAATTTTGATTGAATGTTTGTAACTAGAAAAGCGTTGGTCAGCCATAGGAATAAACGTTGGTAGCTTTTTAATGTAGTTGGTGATCTTGAAAATAGAAATATATATTAGTACCTTTCAAGATCTAATAAAAAGTTGGTCGATGAATAAAATCTGTTGGTATCTTAATTTGATGATTGTTGGTACATCAATTAGATTTTCATTTGTAATTTCAAAATAAAGTCTGTAATTTGAGAGGTGTTCGCTTGTCACGAGAGTAAATATTGGTTGATTGTTAAAGTAGTTTGTAATTTTGAAAATGTTGGTACTTTCCAACCTAAAAATATAATAATAAGGTGGCAAGTAGCTAAAATTAGTCTGTATTTTATAGAAAATGAATGTTTTGAAAAACATTTTCCTAAAAATAATCACTTATATTGCTTGATAATAATTAATCAATGAAAATTCTTATCATTTTCGATGATAATTTATATCTAAATATTTTTGTAGATTATAAAAATATTTTTTCGTTTTATAAACAATACAAGTGATCATTTTTCAAAAAATATTTTGCATAAGTTCCATTTTTCGTGAAACGAATGAAGTCTTAATGTGACTAATATTGGTACACCAATCAAATTTGATTTGGTAACTTCAAATAAGGTTAGTAATTTCAAATCTGTTGGTAAGCCAAAATAAAATTGGTAAATTGTTAAAGTAGTTGATGAATTTGAAAGTAGAAAAAAAGTTTGTCCTTTTTTAAGCCTGTTGATGAGTTAATAACATGTGATCAAATAAGAAAATTATCCACGGTGCTTAACAATTACTAACCGTGTTCAAGATGTTCGAGGATGGAAATTTGTTTCGTAGCTAAGCTAGCAATATTCCAAGTGAACATAATACCATTGAAAAAAAAAATTGGCGGACTAGGTTGGTCAATTAAATTAAATAGGTAAATCTCAATCATAAGATACGAGTGGCTCATTAGAAGCATGACTGTCTACGCAAGTTAATTTAATAAAAAGTGTTGTTCTTCAAAGTAAAAGCTGGGACCAATAGATTTATAAACCAAAGAATATGAGTTGGAAATAATTAACTGCAAATAATTTTTAAATTTTTAAGCAATTCACAGGTGTGGTTAGGCGAGCATCAACAAGCATGAAATGTTTGACAATTTCAATTTCCTAGAGAAAATAACAATGCACCAAGAGCTATGCACATAAACCAATGAAGACAATACCAAAGTGTTAGAATCTTTGATAAGGGCAATACCTTTTCAAAAGAAAATAGTGCAGATTGGTTCTTGCTGGTAATTGTACCATGGCAACTTTGAAATTCACAAGCAAATGAGGATGGCCTCATCTTGCCGCAATGTCTCACTCGCAATTGCTTCAAGAGTGGCCATGCTGAAGTATGACTATTTCGGTAGAAACTCCTCAGCTTCGGCAACTCAAGTAACCTTAGGTCGATTAATTGCGGAAAGAAGTGATCATTTGCACTCATCCCAACTCCGTCTTCCTCCACGATAATATCCTCCACCCCACAATCCCATACATAAAGTTTTTCGAGCCGTGTCATACTTTTTGCCACTGAGCTTGGAAATAAACTTTTGAGACACTCACACTTGCCAACGTCCATGCATTGTAAGCATCCAAAGGTAAGACCTCCTTGAGGAAGTCCACTCCACATGTATTTCATTTTTGAGAGCCGCACCAAAACTAATTCTCTCAATTGAAAAGTATTTGTAGAACAAGCTTCGCTAAATTCAAACTCTTGGCCTTGAAATACCACTTCTAAGGATCCACAATCGGTCACAGTTATCTTCTCTAGGTTTTGAAATCTGGTGAGCATATTATACGATGAAAATATGGATAAAAGTTTCTTACAATGCTCCACTACTAGTGTCTTCAGTTTGCCAAAGGCATTTGAATCAAGATCATCAAGCCATATCTTCTCAATGTCATCCATGTGTGAGATCTTCATCGACTCCATATTAGGAAACTCAACCTGTTATTTTTCAATTTAATTAATGAGAGCCGATTCACTATTCCCTCAAAAGAGAGAATACTTTAATTTCAAGAACAAAGAAAATCACAGGATGGGCATTATCAAATAATAGAAAGAAAAGAAAACGAGATGTATGTTTTTTTTATAGCAAATGCTACCCCCTAAAATTCATTCTCTTGTCATATAATTTTAAAGTAGAAAGCATAAATTTTTCTAATATATATCAAGAATTATTTTTAAGCAGTAGCCTAACCATAGCCTTCTTAGTTGGACAACCATATTCATTTCATGCATAATTTGTCTCCCATGAACCTCAAATTTAGCCTATCTTAGATTTAGCTCATTACAACACTGAAAAACACAATAACCTATATACTATCCCATTTCTTTGAAGTGCGAACAACAAAACAGAAACCAATTCGCACAACAATGCTTCATTGATCTTGCACTTCAAAAGTTCTTCGACAAAGTATAGACTCAAACAAAACACATCAAATATTGAAAAAAGAATACACCAATTAGATCAAAAGATGGTGAGTGCAGATATGTACAGTTTAATTGATGTTGTACAGGATTCTCCGATCACTAGCTAGTTTGTTTCTTTATAATTTTGTTATTCGAAATTATCAAGACTAAGGACATTACTCTTGATTTATCTCGGTTAATAGTTGATCACTTTTATTAAAGCTGCTTATAAATATAAACCAATTAAATATTTTTCTTTAGTTCTAATGATAAATTGATTTGAATTATTTGATAGCTAAGTTTGCCTATTAGACGTATATCTTTCCCCACCTGAATTGGCCTTTCCATCTCTTTCATCTCTCTTTAGTTTCTCCATCTTTTTTCTCATTATTGATTTTCCTCCACTTTCAACGAATCTAAACCTAACATTCTTCATGTTTTCGTTCCACATTAGTTGGTTTTGGATATAGATATGTTCTTCATCAATTGGTCATTGAGCTAGATCTCTTCAATATTAATTGGTATCAGAACTTCGCTTTAAATATGTATTATTGTTGTGCAACTATTCTAGACCAAGGGCCAACACTATGGTACTTATTTTAGTTACTACACTTGCATTTCTAATCCGATATGCTCATGAAGATATATGGCATCATACCTATTGAAACTTTAGCCACCATGCTTGCTTATTAGTAGCCACTTTATGCTTGGTATATTTTCTCATTTAATAATGTTGCAATATTTATTAGCTCTAGTATATCGAAATTTGAAAAGAGTAGGGCTTATCAAGATTATTACATTGAGTGGTATGGAAATTATTATTATTATTATTATTATTATCATGTCAATTTAATAATGTTGACTGTTAGGAGCAATCTGACCATTGCCGTGATTGTGGTTATCATAAATCCTTAATAATCTTGAAAAGGTTAAACAAATTTTGGTGGTCTGAGAGAATATTTCAACAATTTTAGTGCGAATTGAATAGATTCAATCAAAACTGTAAGGAAGACAACAAAATAGTCCAAAAGTAGTTGTCTATTGAGCAAAATAGCATAGATAAGTGCACTCAATGTCTTGAAGATTTAAATAAGGACTTTGCTTGTGGGAATAATATAGTGAGTGGAGTAAAATTCTACTAACTAATCTAGATGAATTTAAAGAAGCATCTTTTGAAATTTAATAAAATCTTAAACGTAATTTCTCCTATTGATCATTCACAGAAATGCAATTCGTGATGCTGAAATTTGTACTAAAATACTTAGTATAGCCTTATACTTTCAAGGTGCATATCCAAATCTCCCTTTTGTGGAGATTGATATATGACATGATTCTTCAATGACCTTGCTATTTATTTGTCTTATATATGCTTGCTTAATTGAAACTCTTTTTTTTTTTTTTGGGTAAGGTACTCTTGTTTTAATTACCTATGATATCGACCAAGATACTGTTTTCTTCAGTTTTGAGGATGAATTTATTGACTAATGATTATGCCTATTTGGTGTTTCTTCTTCCTTGCCTAATTTGGCATCTCTCTCTCTCTCTCTCTCTCTCTCTCTCTCTCTCTCTCTCTCTCTCTCTCTCTCTCTCTCTCTCTCTCTCTCTCTCTCTCTCTCTCTCTAGTTTTTCCCTAGTTTGTTGCTATCTGATTTTCCTTCGGATTTTATGATTCTGAACCAACCTTGCTATGCAATTTCATTCTATAAAATCAGTTGCTAACATATGTATCATACACCTAGTAAAAAGCTCCCCAAATTTTTAGTGATAGTGAATGGTTGCGTATTGAATTATAGATTCCATGTTAATGCAATTGAGTTATTTACATGTAATGCATGTAGTAGCCACTCTCCTGCTATGCAAAGAAAATATTGGCTTGTGTGGAGCCACGAATACAGAGTTGCTGAGTCATGATTCCAATTTTACACCAAAGCTCCTTTGTTTAGCATTTGATGAAGCTAACTAAGTTTGACCCCAAAGCGAAAAGTATTATGTTAACTAGCTAGTCATAATCAAGAAATAAAGGTGCACTGGAAGTCCTAAATCTTAAATTTGAAATATAGTTAAGTCCTAAACCTTCAAATTGGTTTACTCAAGTTTTAAATGTTTCTGAAAAAGCGTAATCAAAGGTTTTTCAGTGCACATAACTTAGATTGCCTATGTAGCAACCCCAAATTACATTTGTTTGTATTAATTTATAACTTAATTACATCAACCGAAAGGTTTAGATTTCAATTGCACTTTTGATAAAGGTTTCAGAGTTCATTGCTCCAATTAAAAAATCTATGACTCAATTGTATTTCATAAATAGGTTTTAGGACTCGTGGAATGATTTTCCTATCAGAATATTTACAATTGACTTTAGGAATCAGTGACAAAATGACTCCTAAAACTTATTCCGGTTTGACATGTTTAAGAACTTTTTTTTTTCCTTTATTAGTAAAACTTGTTCTGGTTTAGCATTGTTGTCTTTCCATAGCCCAAATTAGTTTCGGGAGAATGGAAAATATATTTGGTATTTTTCATTGAATTTTCCTTTTTTTCAATTGTAAAAAATGTGGTGCTAATGTGATGATGCCACATTAAAAAGGGTGACAAAAAATATAAAAAGTACATATAAGAAAGCAAGGCGGGAGAAGGGGGGTCCCAGGGCTTTGCACTGACTAGGGCCGCCACCATCCTGCGGGTCACGACTAGGGCGCTTGGCACCCTTGCCAAGCCACCAACAATTGCCAAACTTGACTCCTCGCCACCACGTGAGTGAGCACAGTTGCCCTCACCAAATTGGAAAGGGCGGTAACAGACCATTGCTTGCTCATGGTGAGGGTTGTTAGCCCTTGTCGGCAAGAAGGGAAGCAGTAGTGGCGCTCCCTATGTAGCCTCCCCCCCCCCCCCGGACTAGCGATTTCTCGTAGGAATTTTTTATTTTTAGTTTCATATTAGTGCAGATTTTTTTATCTAATTTTTAGTATGTTCTTAATTTTTATTTTTATTTTTATTTTTCAATGTGGCAATAGTGAAATAGCTCCCTTTGTGCTTGAGGAAGCTCAATCACCGCGTCAAAGGCCATGCAGGACTGAAAATATGATAAAAATGCATAATTTCTCTACAAAAAAGGGATGGACTTAACAAGTCTTGAAATGCATCAATTGTGCAAATTTTAGAACTTAAGCGTTGAACCAACACAAGTTTTAGAACTCGTAGTGTCATTAACCCTTGATCTTACGTTGAACAATTTAGCATTTTCTAGACTCTAGATTAATTAAAAGTTGTTAATTGGAGCTTAACCTCTCATTAATAGTTGTACTTCAGCTACAATTTAGTCTAATACTTGAAAAGGAAAGAAAAAAAATATTAAGTTTTTGAAACTTATGAAAAAGTTTTGATATACATTTCAGCATGTTTATAATAAAGAAGTAGCTATGAGATGTTTCTTAATTGAGATCAAAGATATGTAAAAGAAAATGATAAGTTATCATAAGTCACCCCATAGATCTTTACATTGTATTAGCTCAAACCATCAGGATAACAAACTAGATATGCCATTAAAGAAGAATGAGTGCAAACCTTTTCGATAAGTAAAAGCGATTGTTGTGTTGGAACACTGCCCTCTAGTTTTCTACGACTTGCATCTCCTAAAATCACCTCCACAGCTTTACAATCTTCAATAGTAAACTCTTTCAAGGAGGGCCACTCTGAAATATGCTTCCCTTGACAGAAACTTCTGAGTTTTGCCATGTTGTGAAGATATAGAGTGACAAGTTGAGGAATTACAATTTTATTGATTGCTTCTTCAGGTTTCTCCTCTTCTTTGGCGACAATGTACTCCATCTCTCTACAACCACTAAGACCAAGATATTGGAGATGTCCTAGACTTTTTGCCATGGACATTGTAAAAAGGTTTCTTAGACGTGGGCACTTCTCAACAGTCAAAGACTCCACACAGTGAAGTAGCCTCCTCCACATGAATGAAGGAATCACATTCATTAGGTTGTGACACTGCTTCACCTTGAGGACCTTTAGACAGCGAAAGGATTCCACAAGGATTTTGTCATTCCATATATCTTTATGTTGAACTCCCTCGATGTGTAGCTCTTCTAACTTTGGAAATGCAAGCTACAAATGTACAGAGATAAATGAAAACTATGCAAATATCTTAGGGTCAAAGCACTAAAAACAAAGAAAAATAACACATCAGATAAATCAAGATATGATACCTTCTCATCAAATAGGGGATATAACCCATCAGTAGCACAACTCTCTGAACTAAAGCAAATCAGACTCTTAAGGTCATCAAGCTTGAGTTTGGTTAAATGACGGAACTTGAATGTCTCTACAGTTTTCCCTTTTCCTTCTTCCATTGCAATTATGCCCCACATATTATTGCAACAGGAAACATCAAGCACTACAAGTTTATGAAGAGTTTTGGCCGTGGCACTTGAGAAGAGATATGACAAACTATGACAACGCCTCACGTTCACTTCCATCAGACTAGGAAATGTCAAGGTTACTTTGCAATCACTCTTCAAAATGTCTGTTAGCTTTGGTAGATTCAACAACTTCAATTTTTTTAATGGAGAGTCGACCAATGGATATTGCCTTTTCTCAGAGTTGAGACTAACCGGTTCAAATAATGATTCCAAGGAGGGACACCCGACCACCTCAATTTTATTTAGGCTCTGCAACATATCCATTGAATTTGATGGAAAAACATGTGACAAATTTTCACAAAGTTCAACAGTGAAGGATGCAAGTTTGCAAAAGGACTGTCCAGGGATTTGATTGTGCCATATCCTTTTTAATTGGCACATGGATGAAAGCTTCAATTCCTCCAGGCTTGGAAAAAGAACCTGCGTAAAATCATGTTATATGTTGAATTACTGAAATTTTTGTTACATAATTTTATTATGCCAAAATTCAAGGGCAACTTTGGAAATGACCAGCAGCAAGTTACTTTTTCCACCGCAATCTGCCAAACTTTTGGTACAGAATAATGATCCAATTTCTACTAAATTGCCTCACTAACTAGAACTAGAAGAATGATCAATAGAAATATACTATAGATGCTTACCTTTTCATTGAAGAAGCCAAGTGAGGATGAGACAGTGTGGATACAACCAAATGCTTGTTGTAAACTAGTATCAGTTGCCATTGACTGTTGCCTTCCTTCAAATGAAGAGAAAGTCATCATTTTGGTGCACCGAGATATTGTCAATCTTGCTAGAGATGGACAACGAATACACCACATTCCATAAGAGAATGTCATGAGATTTGGCAATTCTTCAAGAGACAAGGAGGTTAACAGAGGAAACTCTAAAGTGTCGGTGGTTGTAGCTTCCTCAAATTCTTCTACTTGCACATCAATAATTTCCTCCATCAATTTACAATTCACTATTTCTATTTCTTTTATTTGCCCAAGTGCTTTAGCCATGGAAGAAGAAAAAAGAAACTTCAAGTTATCACAGCTTTGCACCTTTAGTGCCCTTAAATTTTGAAAACACAACATTTTTTGTGGATTTTTGTTCCATATCCGTCCCAAACTTGGTAAGTCACTTAAGATTAATTCTCTCAATTGTGACAAAATCTCAACTTCCCCATTGGGTGTCAATCCTTCAAGGTCAAATACTTCTCGTATTAATTGACATCTTTCAATGGTTATGGCTTCCAAACTCTGTAGCTTTGTTATCTGCAAGGGGTGAGTAATCCCACATTAACTCATAACAATGCTTTTATCAAGAAATACAATTTGCGATGAAATAATAATAAAGTAAATGAACTCATACAATAGCTTTAGAGATAATGGAAGAAAAAGTGTTGTAGTGATTTTTGAATTTGTCTGATTCTTCTTCAGAATTTATCAACTTTACACTTACGTATCATTTAGCTTTTATTTATTTGGACTTTATTGAATATACAATAATAAGAGTGAATTTATAGTCCCTGAATGATCGGGGTTATTAAATTTATCCACAGATTATGCGCTTTCTACCTAAATTTTCCAAATTCATTGCATAGGCTCCATTGATTAAAAAATCATAGACTATGATTTTATATAATACCTCAAACGAATTATTTTATACTGAATAGTCATGAACTAAATTATCAAACAGAGAAAAACTATACTTTAATTGATGTACAGGTGTAATTTGAGCCTGGCTTTTTTCCAAAGTACTAAAAAACAAAAACATCTCTTATCGAAAGACTGAAAAGTAAAAAGTTATTGTAAATTACGAGAGAAATACTATATTAAACTGAATATGTTGTTGCTCCCATGCATAGCACTATAGGATCCATTATTTTCTAACATAGAATGCGAAATACATGCCACGGTGGTCGAAAGTAAAAAAAAAAAAAAAAAGCGTTCATCACTGTAAGATCCATGCTCGGCCATGAGACCATGGACTGACCACAACCGCACCATATGGGCATAAAAGTCAATTTCATTAAAGGATTTAATTTATCTATACCTAAGATGCGCTTCCTCAATATAGAGCAAAATCATTTGGCAAAATTTATTTATGTAGCCAAGAAAATGAATTACTTAATTCAACAAATGATTTTAGTCAAGCATCATGCTTTTGAGGTGTGGCTCACATGAAAATTATCATTTTAAAAATAATTTTAAAAAGGGTTTCCATTTTTTTTACTGATAGAACACTTGACCGAATTGTTAAATTGAAGCAATAGTCCTCATGTGAATGCTAGACATGTTTCTAATTAATACTTTCAAAAACTATATTATTAGGAAAACAATAAATTTAAACGTGTGCAGGACACAAAAATTCTACTAGTAATATTAGAGAAGTGGTAAGAATAAAGATTTGTGGTAGATTTGATCACCACTAAAAGTCCATAGATTACATGAATTAGAACAAAAAAGTTAATTAGTTAATGTTAATCAAATGAAATATTGAATGCCAGAAGCAAAAGCGAACATTCAAAATGAAAGTAAAAATGACTCAACATAGATCATTGAAGGACCTATAGGAATTTGGGGCGACGAGGGCCTAGACTGGGCCGAACCCTTAGGTTGGGCCTAATTTATTGTGCAGGCCCACCCGTATAAAAAAATACATGCATTAAGATCAAGACCCGGCACGAGCATTATCACTAGATAGGATAATGACACAAATAGTCCATAAAATTTGGCCCACTATGCAATTTGATCTCTGAAATTTAGCTCAATATATAATGTGATCACTCAAATTTGTTCATTTGATAATGGAACTTTGGGTCGAACCACAATTCCACAATGGTCCATTCACCTGCCACAACTCTTCAAATTATTTGGGGAAAAAAATTAATCCTCTCAAGTTCTCAACTACTCTAACACTAATGCACTTACGTTTAAAATTACAAAATTTTAAGTAATTGATTTGGACGTTATTTGATGCATAGTCACTGTATTCGCTTCTCTTTCTTTTTTGGTCAGAAATAGTTAAATTCACCTATTGAAATTTCTTTAGTTCTTTCTTTCACTTTAATCAAGCAGATATATTAGGATTCTAGATAAGTCCATTCATTATTAAATAAAGGTCATAAAAATTATATAGGTCATGTATACTTCCTTCAACTTATGAATATATCCATAAATATCTGTGTATATATATTCAATATTACCATTGAGCAATGATGAACTTCTACATAATTGAAAAAACCTAATAATCGTACCTTGTTCTTTAACTTCATTGATATCATAACACAAATTAAGCGAGATGTAATTTCAACTAATGTATAAATGTTTTATGTATTTACATACTGTAACTAGAACTTTCACTCCAACTAGGAACACATAGCAATTCCATTTTAAACAATTAAACTATTGTTTGTCTTAATTATTCTGGAGGACAAACTCTCAAAAACAAATTATATACCTGTTGCCCGTCAAAGAAATCAACCGAATGGTCTGCAGTTTTACAGAAATTCGTCATCTCTGGCAAGTTTTGTAATGTCAGCCTTCGCAAATTGTATGACTTCACTTGGGGAACATCATCTATTTCATTTCCCTCTCCATCAGCCTCGGCATCTGCGACAATTTGCTGCATCAAGTGGCATCTCCTTATTTTAATCTCTTCGAGCTGCAATAATATTCTTGTCATGGACGAAGGAAACAAATGTTTGATTACACCACAGTTGTCCACTTTCACAATCTTTAATTTCCCGAAGGATTCTCGGGCAAGACAGCCGCGACAAATCTTTTCCAAGTTGTTTAGATTCTCGAGAAATAGAGATTCCAATCTCGTAAATGCAGTGCACTGCACATTCTTTGTAAAGTGAACATACTGAAATGAGGGGCTATTTTGTACGTGAAGATGCTTCAATGCCTCAAATCCTTCGACGCACAAATCATGAATGCTATCGATGCCATCTGGCAATCCATCCAAGTGGAGATCTTGCGTTTTCTGTAAACACTTTGACACCCACTCTTCAAGAAGAAGATTGCCCGAATGCAGCTCGAGCTTTAAAATTTTAGATTCTGTGTTTTTATCCGACCAATCCCAAACGCCCCCGATTTGGATTTTATACTTGTTTAGTTTCTGAAATGGCAGATCTCTTGGGAGATAGGCAGAATGAGGGATGGCAATGTCTAAAGTGCTCAACTTTTTCATGTTCTTCAACTCAGCCAGGCTCGCGTTGCTTTGCGTTACTTCGTCCTCAGCCTCCCACCAATCAAAACTATATTCCATATACAGCTCTTCTAAATTAACCAATCTTCCAAGCACTCCAGGTTCGATAATTTTGAGCTCAGTGCACCCTGTCAAGTCCAAAAATCTCAATTCTATTAGTTCACCTATTTCTTTGGGCAGCCGAGTAATTGCAGATCTATAGAAACTTAGGAACTGCAATCCTTTCAGCTTTCCAAGAATAGTCACATCCTCCAGATGGCAGTAATCTAGACATAGCGACTTGAGGTCTTCAAGGTACTCAATAGATGAAGGTAGAGAGGTGAAAGATAAGCTAGTAAAGTCCAAGACTTGGAGCTTCTTCGTAGATTCAAAAAATGACGCAGGAATTTTGAGAGATGGGTTGCTTTCGGATAACAGAAGCATCCTCAAGTTTGGGCAGTCCAATTTTTCAGGAAGCTCATCAATGCCTACAAAAGGGAAGGACATGGCGGTGCATTTTCTGAGCTCATCCTTTGACCATTCTTTAAACCCATAATCCTCCTTCCCAACCAAGGCGTTCCATTGGGTGGAAGCAATAGAGATAGCCACATCAACAAATATGTCATGCATTTTGAACACTTCCATGTTATCACTGTCTAGTAACAAAGAAGAGTCCTGTAGGCTATGTAGATCCATAATCAACCTATCTCTGGCATCTTCAATGGTCTTGAATTTTTTATATAAACCCAAACCCACGCAGTACGCAAGGGTACACCTCATGAGAATTTTTCCCGAGTCTAGAGCAGAAACCAAAAACAATGATCTGATCCTTTCATCTTTTAAGTCCTTGTAATTTAGTTCCACTATTGACTTTGCATCCGACAATTCTATATTGGTCGAAGCATTCCTCCATTCAGCCAAATCTCCATGCTTCAACCTTTTTGCCACCGATAGAATCAAAAGAGGCAAGCCACCACAATTCTTGACAACTCCATCCACTAAGGGATTAAAATCAATATCATTAACTCTGTCCTCTACTATCCTTTCAAAAAGTCTTCGTGCTTCCCCATGATTTAACTCATTGAGTCGGAATTCTTGGTCAATGCCCATGTCAATGCGCAAAACATCTCGATGTCTAGACGATAGCAATAACTTGCAGCCTCTTATTTTATTATCATCGCTGCAAGGGATTCCAACATCCTTTAACTCTAGTTTCTTCCACAAATTATCCAAAATGATGAGAATTTTTTTCTCACGATCACACTCTAACCTCTCACGCAAACGCTTTGCTCTCCCTCGATCAGTTTCCACATTCATTAGCTTTAGGCCAAGTGCATCAGCGATTTCTCCCTGGATTATTTTTAGGTCTGGATTGCGTGATACATTTGCCATGACAACCACGTCGAACACTTTCTCTTTCTTGAATCGCCTTTCAACATCCTCCAGAAGCTTGGACTTGCCAACCCCACCCGGCCCATACACCCCAATCACACGGAGCTTGTCATCAGCTATAGCCTTCATAACTTCCTTCGTAATTTTAGCCCTTGACTCCAGGACATCCGTTGACTCCAGGACATCTTCTTCCTTGTCAACAGGTCTTGGAGCGGAAGTGGGAGCAGTGACAATTCCTGTCGGAGTACTCTCATAGTAGACCTTCCAGAAGTTATTATTTGCGGTTTCATCATGAAGTCCCTGAATGACTTGAGTCATTTTCTTCACCTTCTTGCCAATTGGACGGCGCACCATGGGGTTGGGAAGCCACCCACGGAAGCAAGCATCTTTTGCACTTTCAACTTGTTTTAACAAATTTTGTGCTTCACTAACCTTATTCTCCACGCTATCCAACCATTTCTTAATATCAGTGTGTATATGTTTTCCATCATATACGGCTTCATCGACAGAGCTCTCCACCCTTTTCCTTGCATACTCTAGCTTCTCGACTCCATTTTCGAGATCTTGGACGTAGCTCTTGTAGCACAACATGTATCCAAATTGGCGTCCAATGGGAGCAAATAGGTACTCACCTAATTTCGACACAAGATTCAATGCAAAGGAGGTAGCAAATGTCTCGGCCATAATTTCTTCTTTAATGTCTAGAAATTCCTTTTCCCTCCTCTTTTGTTTCTTTTGTTGTTGCCTCCTATGATTAATTTGCTTAAACAAATCTGTGCAAAGGAAACTGAACATAACAGAACTAATCACTTGCGAGTGGTAAAAAAAAAATGTGAACAACGAAACAAAACCAGAGAGAGAGAGAGAGAGAGAGCACAGCAGTGCATGCAGAAAAAAAATAAAAATGTACAGTTACTGCACTCGGTGCACCCAAGCAACACGTTACTGGACTACATGGACAATTTGCAGATGATCGTACGGGGACAAGCAGCACGTTACTTGGTTAACCACGTGCAATGGAAGGCTAATTCTTTCCTTTTGGTTTCATTTTCTGTTGTCCTTGTTTTCTTTATTTTATGTTTCTTGACATCGGGGACGACTCTTCGAGGGCTTCAACGAATTTTGCAGTCTCCATCACAATTCCACGCAGAGAAAGTCCAAGTGTGTTCCAATTTAAATCCAAAGCATGAGAAGAAACATGATATACATATTATTATCGATTCTTTTGAGTATTGATAGTTTGAATTATTTAGAACTTTTTCTCGATATTTTAAAGCTTAAAACATTTCTTTCATTTTCGGGATTTTTCAGGAAAACAAGAAGTCCTTTCTAAAAATTTAGTGAACAAATAACATTTGATTGCTGGAACATGTTTGGATCATTGGATGTTTCTACCATCCACCATCTGGATTTGAATAGAAAAATCGCGGGTGCTCCTGACCCTTACCACTTCTCTGAGTGGGCCCACTTTTCAAATATTGGTTATTTCAGATTTCTCTCCCATCTGGTTATTTCACGTCTAATTTCGAAACACCATTAACGGCGTGCAACGATTTTTTTCTTGTTTCAATGCAGTTGGGAGACTATTTGCGGGTCTCAAGAGCCACCGAAGATGAAGAAGTCGGAGACCTTCGCCACCCGTTCCCGGCCCCACCAACCGGCAGCCGAGCCCGGCAATGGGCTGTACTCGAGATCCAGGTCCAGACGGGCGGCTCGCGAGCGACGCCGACGCTCGTCCAAGGCCGTCGTCGGCGTCCTTTGACCAGATCTGGTCGGAGGAGGTGGTGGAGCTGCCGGAGGAGTCGCGGGAGGAGGTGGTGGCGGAGTCTGAGGTGGAGGAAGAGGCGAGAAGGGTGCGGACCATGGAAAGGCGGGGGTGGAGGGGGAGGAGCTGGCCCTTGTAGAAGAGCTCATAGGTGACGCAGAGGGTGGAGGAGGAGCCGGGGGGTGAAGAGAGATGGTGAACTCGAAGTCGGTGGAGGACGAGGACGAGAAGGAGTGGGAAGGCGACGTGGGGGAGGGTGTGGGAATGGGTGATTCAGCAGGGTTTTGTCTATTCTCTTCCCCATGGCTGATGCTCGATGAAGACGATGAGCTTGGGTTGGTGAAAGCGTTTCAGAGACAGAAGGAAAAGTGGCAGAGGTGGAGGTTCGGACCACTTAATATTTTCAATGTGAAGGATTACGATCAATTCTAAGCGCACGGCGTTTACCATGTCCCCTATAAATTAAAAAGAGAATCTTTTTGAACTGGCTACCTTTTAATGTGGAAAATTCTATATTAAAAGAGAACATTGCATCGAATAATTTTTTTTATATTTTTATTTTATATTTAAAAAAAAAAAAAAAAAAAGATGGCGCTATTTCTACATCTTCTTTAGCTTGATACACACATTATATTACCAATCACCAAAATATCAATTTATAATTTAAAAAAAAAGGTCAATCACCAATTCATCCGTTTTTTTCTCTCTCATTTTTTCTCTTCACTTTTCATGTTTATTATTAATTGAGTAAAATATTCTTCTATGAGAGAAAAATCAATTAATGGTTAATTAACCGTACTTTTTGTTTCTCACTATCAACATTGATCTTCCCATCTTCTTTTAAACTTTGATGGATTAAATTTTGTAATAGTTTTAAGTCTGTAAGTTTGGTCCATAAATACTAATTTGCTTAGATTGTTCATTTTTTAATGTAACTATTCTATTCATCTCAATAGTAATAGGACGGCTCGAGGTAATTTTTACAACGTTCAAAAACTCTCTCTCTCTCTCTCTAATGCAACTTAGATACTCATGTTCCATTTTCATCGACGAATAACTTGCAATTAAGAAACTGATTAGTTGAGAAATGTATAATATTAGGGGATTATGATGAGGACAAAATTCATCATATAATTCTGTCCAACTTATTCAGATAGATAATTGCAAATGACCATCGGAAGAAGACAAAGCAAAACAACGGCAACAAAAAATCACAATTTATCAACATGTGTCTTGCTATAAAAAAAAAAATTGATTGGTTGAAAAATATCATAAGAAACTGACAAAGAGAGACATATATCACTAGATATCTCAATCCCTCTGAAAATATGTTTCGACCGCAATCTAGATGGAGTCGGTAGTTTCCGACTAGTCAATAGTGACCATCTTAATGTTCTCTTTCTTTCTTCATTCTCGCGGAAAGAGACGACACTTATTTTTCTTTTTTCATGTTTTTAATTGACCATGCTAATGCGACTTGGAAAAAACAAGTTGTTAACATAGAGGGCTGGGTTTCAATGGCCTCGGTGGGTTGGAATGCCATTTAAAGTTCTCACATATCTGGTGGGCCAACTCTAGAAAAAAGCATGTATTTACATAAAAGAAAGCAAGTATTTTTTCTTGACGAATGAACATCGCCACTATCATCTTTTCCAACTAACCTACGTGGCAAATGGCGCTCATGTGGTAAGCTGACTTGATGATTTTTTATTATTGTAGAAGGCAAAAAGATGATTTTGAACTTAAAACGAAATGATTTTTATCGAAGAGAAACGAAAAGAAAAAGAGTAACAGAATCTTGAAGCAAAACCAAATGTCACAGTTTCCTTCTCTTTCTTCTTTTCGATTGGCAGAAAGATGCAAACACAAAAGCAAAATATAGCGAACAAGAGTGATGATTGAAGGGAAAAAAACGTTATAAATTGGACGTTATACCTACGAGAGAGAGCATTAGTCAAACAGTTTCAGAAGATGTGGAAGATTTTCCCTCAATGCGCTGCCGATTTAAATATACAAGGAGAGGGTTAGGGTGGGCAATCAAAAGAGGAGCGAACGCGAGCTTGCCTTTGTTGTCGTAGGAGTAGTTACCGAGGCTGAGAGATTGATTGAGGCAAGACTTGCAAGCAGTCTCGATGGTGATAACTAGTGCCACTTGTGTGATTTCTATAATCGAAAATCACTAACATGATAATCCAAGTTGACCGTTTTACATAATAAGATTAACACCGACATGAATAATTTTTAAGTAATTTTATTTAAAATTTTCAAGTAATTTTATTTAAAATTTTCAAGTTCCCAATTTTCTTTCCTTTTCCTTTCTTTCTTGTTTTCTTTCTCCGCCGGTTGCTAGGTGGAAAATCGATAAAGGAAATAAATAAAATATAAAATTTATAAAAATCATTCATGTTTGTGATTTTCAGCGACAATTGACTAGATCGACTACATTGAAAAATCATTAAAAGGTTTATAACTAAATTGATAAAATTAAAAGATTTAAAACTTAATTAGCAATGGTATAATATTTTCAAAAGCTTTTTGAACAATTTTTCTTTTTCTCATTTTTTAGCGATAAAAAACGACCGATCCTGCTTACATGCAAGCGGTGTTTATCGCATTGGTTGCCACGTAGGTTTATTTGGATGGAAAAGATAACAGGGGCCATCTCCATCTCTATATTAAGAGTAAGTGCTTTTTAAGAAGACATGAAAAGGGGATCATTTTTGTCCCCTTTAATATTATACAAAATTTTATCCATTCGGAATTTTCATCTAGGAAACCTCGTCCTAGATAAAGAAAATGATTATTTTGATTTGTCCTTATCTAATATTTTATCACGGGGTTCCTAAATTTTTAAAGTCAACTAATCCACATGAATAAATGTAAACTACCGCATTGATGTACACTGGGACTTATCAAATACTTCTTGAAAGCGTTTTGATGGAAGAGACATAGGAAAACTCGTGTTCATTGTTCCTAAAAGATGAACAGATATGTAGCGTAATACATGGGGGGTTGAATGTGGAAATCAACTTAATTTTTTTAAACAGTTTAAAAGTATTCTGCAATGCTAGTTTTCATTAGGTTGGAGAAACGTTCCATCATGAAAGGAGTTATGAAGCGTGCCCAAGGAAAAAAGTCAAAATTTCTTTGCAATTGGAACTCGTAGGCGTGAGGAAAATTTCGAACCGAGTAATGCTATGGTCAACTTTCGGCAATCGAAAGAAGTATGCTTTCAAATTGCTGTTTCGCTAATAGACGTTGTCTAATATTTGGTCTTTCACTAAATGACGCTGTACTCAGCACTTAGGTTTTGGCAAAAAAGGAATCGATACGTACATTAGAGACAATGTATTCATACAGGAAATTATGGGGGTGGTGTGGTCCTGTGAGCTAAGATGTTATCCGCAAACCCATCCCATTTAATAAGGACACTTTTTTATTATTATTAATGAGCAATAATTTACATTAGCTCTCCATAGGATGCCCCTTTCTCACTTAAAAATGTGTGGGAAAAGACTAATATTTTATTATTAATTACTTCATCGCCATATATATTTTCTCGGACTAAAATGAATTTATTTATTAATTAGTCTATGAATGAAAATATATAGCTAGTCTGACGGCTTATAGTTACGAATCTCTCTCTCTCTCTACGCACTTCCAAATGAGTAATCCGTTTGTGGATCCTCTCACAGAGTATAAAGGACAAAGCAGGGTTAGAGCAACGATGTCCAAATTCCCTTGGATATAACTTTCATATACCCTTGCACTTTACTTTGGCATGATCGGATGAAGCTTTAATAAATTAAGAGCGAGATCCAGTAAATAATTTTTTGTGCATAGATACGAGAACCAAAGTTGAGGTTACTTAAGTAAAGATTCTCCCCTATCCACCTTTTAAAGTCGGTTATTCCAGAGGTCAAAGGTAAATGTTTCGAGAACTGCTCTAGAGTGAGGATTGGTATGCAATTCCACCATATCCAAACAAACTAACAGTTCATACCGATTAATTCTGAATAGAATGAATGTATTAAGAAAAAGAAGCAATATGTGTGACGATTATTTTTAAAAAGTAATGTGAGTTTATATGCTTTAAAGGATGTAAAGTGTCCTGCAATGGGTTAAACTCAAATGTTTTTCATCTAATCAATTATAATAAACTAGAGAATGAAGGTGGGACTTTTCTAGAGAAGCAATATAGAGATAAAATTTACTATAATGGGATTTGTGTTTTACAATAAGTTACCTTGAAATAGATCAAGTCATGTCCGAGTCTTGAAAGGCAATACGATCGGAGGATTAACTTCGCGCCTCAACCTATAGTCATCAAAGAAAATATCTCAGAACAAGAAGGAGCATCTCGGTGATTTCTTAGGATTTGCATGGTATTTCTTACCAATGCGGTTTCTCCTCTTCAAGAACAAGCCAAACAAAACTTTACTTCTTCTCTTGCCCCAAAGGATGAAAAAGTAATATGTGAATTTGTACTGCGCAACAAGTAAAACTCAAATATTTTTCATACCATCAATTATAATAAACTAGAGAATGAAGGTGGGGCTTTTATGGAGGAGCAATGTAGAGATTAAATTTACTATAATGAGTTTTGTGTTTCTGAATAAGTTACCTTGAAACAAATCAAGTCACGTCCAAGTCTTGAAATGCAATACGGTTGGAGGTTTAGCTTCACAACTTAACTTGTAGAATGTAGTCATCAAAGCAAATATCTCAGAACAAGGAGTGTATCGGTGATTTCTCAAGATCAGCGTGGTGTTTCTTACCAATGCAGTTTCTCCTCTTCAAGCACAAGTGAAACAAAGCTTTACTTCTTCTCTTGCCCCCAAAAGATGAAAAAGTAATTTGTGAATTTGTATGCTTTAGAGGATGTAGAGTGTCATGCAACAAGTAAAACTTAAACGTTTTCCACCCCGTCAAATTTTAATAAACAAGAAAATGAAGGTGGGGCTTTTCTAGAGGAGCAATGTAGAGAATAAATTGGAGGATTAAGTCGTGTTTGAGTCATAAAAAATAAATTTTATTGAAACAGATCAAGTTGTATTTGAGTCCTAAAAAGAAATATAATTGGAGGATTACCTTCGCGCCTCAACTTATAGTCATCAAAGTAAATATCTCAAAACAAAAAGGAGCATCTCCGTGATTTTCTTACCGGCGTGATTTCTCCACTTCAAGCACAAGCCCTTGCCTCCTAATGTAAGCGTGACTTCTTCTCTTGCCCCGAAGGTTGAACCAGATGCGCTTGGTATATATGAAATCTTGTGATGGTTGCTTTTTCTGTAACGAGGCAAATTTACTTCTTTAACCCTTACCTTTTTGAGCAAGACCACCGAAACAACCCTTTCCTCTTTCCTCTTAATTAGGCTCTAGATTTTAACGATGTTTTCTTGGGTCTCTTTGTGATTGGCCCACGTGGCCGCAGATATCGAAGTGAAAAGAACATTTAGGAATGGTGAATTATGAGGACCCACTTCCTCAGTTTCTCTTCCTTCATGCTTGTCCTTTTCTTCTACGTTCAACAGCGACATGAGCGTCGGCTGTGTTCAGAAAATTTAAAAAAAAAAAAGAAAAGAAAGAGAGAGCAATGACGAGTGTATTTCTCATGGTTTTGTTCCTTCATCTACGCGTCGATCGCGAACGCATCAAATGCCAAAAATGAGTTTTAATTGAAAACTGAAAGACGCATATCGAAGAACATCCATACCCAGTTCAATGGTTTTCTCCAATCTCCTTCACCTCCTCTCCTTCTATCTCTCCACCGCCATTCACGTCCTCAAGAACCTGCTCACATTTCATGACGTTCACGAGACGCCACTTCTTATCGCTCATTGATACATTCCTGTCACAAACACTCAGTCCAAGCCCCAGCTGTCATTGTCAATGAAGAAGAAGATGGTGAATAGAAAAGAAAAAGAAAGGAAGAAAAAAAAAATTCCTGGACGTAAATGCCCAGAGTAAAGCTTGGGACCATTTTGAAACAAATTTTGTTATTCCATGCTTGTCTTTTAGACAAAAAGTCCACTTTGAATTCTCAATTAGAAGAATAGTCCCACTTTAAATCACTATTTGAAACTTTTCTCTACATTTTATCATACTAATCTACCCAACGGTTCATCGAATGCTTGGTGTGATCACTTTCCTTAATTCAAGACTATAAAGCGTTGTAAGAAATATTAAAAAGCTCTTAAACTTGACATAATTCAATCATAATTTATTTTTAATTCAATTTTAAGTCTTTTGTAATTATATTAATTCACCATATTTGATCAAATTTGATAAATCGAAGCTACCACTAACATGGACGCTAACTGGCCAATTCTGACATTGTAATTTTTAAATAATAATTTTTGAATTTTTTGAATTTTTTGAATTTTTTATTTTTTTCCTTTTCTTTTTATTTTTTATTTTTTCTCTTCTTCCTCTTTTGGATTATTTTCCCCGCCTTGGCCTGCGAGGCTCACCGGCGACTGGGTGAGGGCCGCGAAGCCCTCACCTAACCTCGTCGGCAGTCTCGCCCACGGATTGCGAAGAAAGCGAGAGTAGAACGAGGAAATTCGACCCTAGGATGAGAATCGAACCTTGAAGCAGGGACGCGAGCAGAATTCGGATCACAGGCGGAACCGGAACATTTCCAAGAATGTGACGCGATTTTGGCGAAACGTAAAAAACCACACTCGTACCCACCCACCTGCGAGTCCCTGGAGAACGGTTTGGGAAATCGAGGCGAGGAGCGAGAGATTATGGAAGAGAGAGGAAAGGGGACTTCCTCCTCATTCGAGAGGCCGGCGAGCCTCGCCAGAGCCTTGTCGGTCAGAGGCTCGCCGGCAACAGCGAGAAAAGAAGGCAAAGAGGAAGAAGAGAAAAAATAAAAGGAAAAATAAAAAATAATATATTATAAAAAATTACAATAGGACGGCGCAGGCTGACTCAATTTAGTTAAATAAACTAAATTGATAAAAAAAAAATTATAATTGAATCGAGATAATTATAATAAATTTTATTTTATTTTTTAATTTTTTCGCAAAACTTTTGAAGTGTTCTTTTATGAGGTGCTCGTATGACGTGAAAACAAATGCCACATTTGACATTTGGGATACAAAGAAGTACGCAATAATTTTTAAAAGAGGAGCTCGAGTATCATTTGACAATTGCTAAGCCCGGTTTGAGAGACTCACACGAGTAGGAGAATATCTAGTGCACATGCGATGTAGGGAATTAAGAAAATCTCACATTTAATATTTGAAGTGAAGAGGATGGGAGCACGTAGCACGTGTCTGAGCGGACCCACTGTTCGGATTTCTCTCCCATCTGGTTTATTCAACGTCCAATTTCGAAACTCCAACAATGGGCGAATAAAGATTTTCTCATGTTTCGAAGCAATTAGGAAGCCGGGTCTCAAAGGCCGCCGAAGATGAAGAAGTCGGAGACCTTCGGCAACCGTCCCGCCCGAACGAACCAGCAGCCGAGCCCGGTGACGGGCTGATCTCGAGTTCTGGAGTTCTCCAGACCCAGATCTGGATGAACGGATCGCAAGCGTCGCCGACGCTTGTCCATGGCCGTCGTCGGCATCCTTAGGCGAGATCTGGTCGGAGGAGGTGGTGGAGCTGCCGGAGGAGTCGTGGGAGGAGGTGGTGGCGGAGTGTGACGTAGAGGAGGAGGCGAGGAGGGTACGGACCATGGAGAGGCGGGGGGCAAAGGTGGAGGGGGAGGAGCTGGCCCTTATAGAAGAGTTCGTGGGCGACGGCGACGCAGAGGGTGGAGGGGGAGCGGGAGGAGAGAGAGATGGTGAACTCGAAGTCGGTGATTCAGCGTTTTGTTTCTTCTCTTCCCCACCCCATAGCTAATGCTTGATGAAGACGATGAGTTGGGTTGGATTAAGCGTTCCAGAGAGAGAAGTGGCCGACGTGGAGGTTTAGGACCACTTAATATTTTCATTGTGAAGGATTACAATCAATTCCTTAGGGCACGGCACATGTCCCGTCCCCTATAAATTAAAAGAGAATCTTTCTAAACTGACTATCTCTTTATATGGGAAATTCTAAATTGAACGATAACATTGCACCGAATAAAAGTTTAGATATCGTGACTTTGTATTAAACAAAAAAAAAAAAAATCGAGATATTTCTGTCACCTCCTCTTGAATTTGATAACACATCTTTTTATTATCAATTAGCCAAAATATCAATTTATGACCAGAAATAAGGTCAATCACCAGTTCATCCTACTTTTTTCTCTCTCATCTTTTTCTCTTCACCTTTTATGTATTATTAATTGACTAAAATATCCTTCTATGTGTGAAGATCAATTAATGTTTAGATAAACATAACTTTCATTTTTTGCTATCATCTCTTTAAATTATGATGAATCAAATTTTGTAATACTTTTAAGTTGGTAAGTTTGGTTCATAAATAGTACTTTGATTAGATTGTTAATTTTTTAGTGTAACTATTTTATCCATCTTAATAGTAATAGGACAATGCGAGGCGGTCTTTACAATATGCAAACTCTCTCTCTCTCTCTCTCTCTCTCTCTCTCTCTCTCTCTCTCTCTCTCTCTCATGCACCATAGATACTCATGTTCAGTGTTTATCAACAAATAGCTTGCAAATTAAGAAAATTATTAGTTGAGATATTTATAATAGTAGGGGGGAAGTGATGAGGACATAAATTATGTGGTTATGTTATAGATATTTGCAAATGACCATTGAACAAAGACAAACCGAACAAGGCAACTAAAAATACACAACTTACAATTAAGAAATTGATTAGTTGAGAAATATTGTGTAACATTAGAGGGAAATGACAAAGACGAACAGATATCACTAGCTATCTTGATCTCCTTGAAGACATGTTCCAGCCCTAGCCCAAACGGAGTTGGTCGTTTTTGATTAGTCAATGCCTCAAATGGCGATGACTTTAAATTCTTTTTTTTTCCTTCTTTCTTTCTTCAATGTCAATAGGTCGAGAGAGATGACACTTCGTCCTTTTCTAGTTGATCATGCTATGTGAGACTTGGACATAGCACGTTATTAACAAAGGGAGTTGGGGTTCAATGGCCAAGATGGGGTTGGAGTGTCATTTGAAGTTCTCATGTAACTGAGAGGCCAAATCGAGCAAATAAATTTTGTATTTACATCGGGAAAGAAAATTTAGTTCACTTTCTAAATATCTAAAAATAGCATGTAGTCTTTCTTGACAAACAATCATGGCCATTATCAAATTGGTGAATGATGTGATGTTTTTATTTTCAAAAAAAGTAATAGAATGATAATCGAAGATTTTAAGCTTAAAGCAACATGATTTTTATCAAAGAGAGAAGAAGAAAAAGAAATTACAGAAGCAAAAGCAAATGTCACATTTTCCTTCACTTTCTTCCTTTCAATTCGCAAAGAAATGCAAACACAAAAACAAAAGACAGTGATAAAGAGGCACGATTGAAGGTAAAAACGATTATGAGTCGACGTTATATTAAAATCCGAAGTGCATAGAAGCGAACTCCTCTGCATCTTCTGAAACTCTCATAGTCTGTTGGGTCATTTTCCTTCTCTCAACCCCTATTGCGAACTATGTTCTATGGAGAAACTGATCATGGCGTCGGCCACCAAAGTCGAAAAGAGCACCGAGAGCAACGTGGTGGCGTGCATGGCCACCACAACCCGACACACGCCCTCCCCCCCGTGTCTGCTTCTAGTGTTTGTTTTTTTTCTTTTCTCTTTGACAGAATTCTTTTTATTTTGAGATTAATATTATTAAATTTACTTTTTTTGCATAATAATGAAAAGTGCCACGTCAACTTCCATAAAAGCGGCGTTTGCCACGTCAGTTGGCACGTAGGTTCATTTGGATGGTAAAAATAACAGTAGGCCATCTCTATCCCTTAATTAAGAGGAAGTGGTTTTTTAAAATTGGGATCATTTTCCCCCCCTTGATGTTATACACAAATTACAGATTCAGAATTTTCATCTAAGGAACTTTTTCGTTCCAAAAACCGAAGATAAAACTTTTGATTTTTTCTTGTGAAATATTCTCTTTTTATTTAAAAAAAATGGAGTACCTTACTTTTAAAATTGACGAATCAATATGAATGCATGTAAATTACCGAATTGATGTACATTTGGACTTATCAAATACTTTTTGACAGCATTTTTGTAGGAAGAGAAATAGGAAAATTCGTATTTATGGTTCCTAAAAGTTGACAAATCTGTTGCGATAATGTGGAAAAAACCATAATTTTGCGAAACATTTCGAAAATATATGCGGCACCAGCCCTCGATGGATTGGAAATAACTTTCATCAAGAAAGGAGCCATGAGGCATAACCAAGCGAAAACATAAGCGTGAGGGCCAAGTAATTATATCATCATCGCCATATACTTTTCCTCACATCACTGTCCACAATAAAATAATTTCATAAATTAGTTACTCTATGTTTGAAAATATCTAGTGACGGCTGGTAGTTTGGTGGTTACCTTCCTTAAATCCCCCCCCAAACAAAAAAAAAATGAAAAGGAAAGAAACAAGGCTTGAGAGTCAGCAATACAAAACAATCTATAGCCCACTGAAGACTTGTTTTTTGTCTGCGGCATCAGTAAATACATGTTGAAGCGTTCCTCTATTAAGTGCATGTGTGAGGTGAAAAAAAGAAGTCACGTCAAACATTTGGGATAAAAACAGTTTTTAATGATTCTCAAAAGAGTAGGTGATGTATCAACTGGCAATGGTTACGTGAGAGCGAGAATATCTAGTATAAATCCGAGATGAGGATCCCACACTAAATATGTGAAGTGAAAAAGGTTGGAGTAATTGAAAATATGTTATTAATCAATAAATTGTCAAAAAGACGTATGTGTTTATTAGGAGGAAATAGAGTCAACCAAAAGAGTCGATTATGTGCACTAGCCAAAATTAAATAGCATCATGACATCCTTAATAGTTAGGAATTATCAATCTCGACTCCTCATAATTAAGTTCTATAATTCAATAAATGCAGCATATTAATGTCTAATTTAAGATCTTATTATTGGTCATTATAAGAAAAAAGGATACGCGCCTTTTGTATTCATAAAAATTAATGAAAGCTAAAGGTTCTAAAAACCTGATTTATCAACAGAATTTTGTAGAATGGTCATATCCTCGGTCTTCTTTTTATTTTTTGAAGCATCATTACTCATTAGTGAAGATGAAGCTCACACAAAGCCACCGCAAAACCCTCGATCGTTTCCTGATGTCTTATTTTAGCATACTAGATTCTTTTTACTCCATTTATGGAATAGAATAGAATGTCAAAAAGTTACTTTTATCATAATTTTCAACGTTTGTTCCATCATCACTCATTACGTGAGGTAGCTAAAGCCGCAACAAGTTGAGCCTTATTTGGTTAGACAATGTAGTCATTCGCAAATTCATTTGACAGAATAAAATACAATCATCAAGTCAGGATAACATAAAAGATGATACACGATTTGTTCATCGGGAAGTTTGGTTAGCATCTCTCTCTCTCTCACGTTTATTTCTTGCGAAACCTTTTGCTTAGTAAAAGGACGATTAAAGAAATTCTATGTAATAAATATATGAACCAAAGTTGAAGGCCCTTGATTTAATACTATTATCCATTTTTAAAGGAAAAAACAAATCATTTTTAGTCAATAGTTCCGGAATCTCATTATAGGTAATGTTTTTCTTTATTAATATAAATATCATAAGCTAAAGTTTTACTTAAATGAAATCGTTAAAATATTTATAAAGACTAAAATGGTACAAAAAAAATAGGAAGAACATATATAATTTTATTCATTTAGGAGAAGGATTGAAAAGAAAAAATATTATAAAATCAGGACAGTAGTGTAATTATGAAAACTTATAATTAGTACTAAAAGACTGATTTGACTTTGTTGGAAAGTTGAGAGACTAGATTTAGCAAGTTAAAAATTTAGGGATTATATCGAACCTTTAGGAATAATTCAAGTATCACATTGAGCAAATTAAAAATCCAATGATAACATTACAAGTTGGATCAAAGATTATGGACTACAGTTATTTCCCCTTTTGAAAATATTATGTGTTAATTCACATGTAATAGTTTATGCTTTAAAGGATTTTAGGTGTTCTGCAATTAGTAAATATCAATTTTTTTCCTATCAATTGTAATACGCTGGATCATCTAAATGCCTGTGAGCTGAGACTTGCTATTTTTCCAAGTTCACCTTACCATTTCCAAATCACAAATTACACTAGCAACAAGAAGATGGTTATACATACAACTACAATTTTACAGATATTAAGCTAAGAGAGACAAACATCTGCGCCTCTGCAATGAGTTTCTGTCGCAATTATCTGACCCATTTTTTTTCTTCTTCCTTTTTCTCCTGTTTTGCTTTTATGCTTTTTAGGGTTCAATCAATAGAATCAGATTACAGAACAAAGGGTGAAAATGAAACAAGCGCTAATAGCACACAAAAAGTAGATGTATAATAACACACATACCAGGAGTGGCTTCACTGACTTGTCTGCAAAGATGGATGAAAAGGAAGGCAGTCCAAGACCAGTCCTGATAACATCAGAATATAAGTGGACAAATTAGCAAAACACAAAAACAAGTGGACAGTGTTGGGGAAGAAAACAGCAGGGAACTGAAAATTCGTTGACGAGAAAGTGTAATTGAGGAAGATGTTTCGATACCTTTAGCTTCGACTTAGAACGACTAGAGGATCAAGGATCGAGGACTATTTGCTGAGTTCTTGCAATGGGCATGCAGTTGGTTGGCCATTTATATAATGGGCACTCGTGACTACTTTTTGATCTGAGCGAAGTTCATTGTTCATTAACAAAAAAAAAAAATTATTTACAACTTGCAATCAAATAATTGATTAGTAGAGAAATGCAAAATATCAAAGGGAACTGATGAGGACAGGATTCATTACTGTGGCTTTGTTCCAACTTGCCCACATAAATAATCGCAAATGACCATTTGACAAAGACAAAGAAAACGAGGGCAATGACCTCAACGTCTTTCTTTCTTCTCGTCAATGGCGTGGAAAAACACGGCATTTCTTGTTTTTGTATTTTTGTTTTCATCGACCACGATCCTAGACATAGGAAGTTGCTAGGAATGAGCGCTGGGCCCAGTGAGCGTGGTGGGTGGGTGGGCGTCATTCGAAGTTCTCACATAAGTGGTAGGCCAGGTCCCAAAAAAAAAAAAAAAATCATTTATTTATATAAACACGGTCACCGTCATCTTTTCCGTCGAAAGGTGCTTACTTGACAAAATGGCGCTTCCCCTATAAGCTGATGTGGCATTGTTTTGTTATTAAAAAAAGTAAAATACGAACAAATTAATTATCTTAAACTCAAAAGAAAATAATTCTTATCAAACAGGTAAATAATCAATGTAGCAGAATCTTGAAGCAAAAGCAAATTTCGCATTTTCCTCCTCTTTCTTCCATTTAATTTGCAGAGAGATTACAAGCACAAGCAAAATCACAGTGAAAAGGAGGAAAGACTGAAGAGGAAAAACAAAATTATGAATCGGATGTTATACTTAGGACAGACAGCCTTGATTAGACAATTTTAGAAGATACAAAGGAGCAACTGTCGATGCACTTCAGATTTGAAATACAAGATTAGGTTAGGGTCGGCGACATAAGGGGCACGAGCACGAGCTTGATGTCATCATCGTCGGGGTCATAATTGGGATCGAGAGATCAGTCGATGGCTTCCCCATCCCCGTTGATGCAAGGCTTCACCAATACCATTACCAAATTATGTACATCGGGAGTTCAGGACTCGCTGCTTTTTGAAAGCACTTTTGTCAAAAGAGATATAGGAAATTCGTTCTCATAGTTCTAAAAGTTCAGCAAATCCTGAGCATAAGCTATTGGGGATATAATGTTGGAAATAACCTTTAATTCTCGAGACACTTTGAGAAAATATATGCAGCACTAGTGCTAGTTAGATTAACGGAACGATTTGAAAGGACTTAACCTTCGGCGATTGAAAAGAACGTGGTCTCAAATTTCTCTTTTGCTATAAATCTTCTCAAATATCTTTAGTTAAAGGATGTTTTAATTTAATCAACACTTAGGTCTTTGGCCAAAAAACAGCCGATACTTATGTTAGTTTCAAGATGTTCATAGAAGTTAACTTTTAAATGATGTTATTCTTTAAGGTCCATGTAATCATCTCCTTTATTGGCAAAATTATGGTCAATTTCTTCTGAGTTATTTTCTTCCACTCAACCAACAGGCTTTATTCTTTAATGACCAGTTGCGAAAATTATGGAGTGGTGTGGTCCCATAAGGTAAGTCATTTCCCTCGAACCCCCCATGTCTAATGAGGACTACTTTTGATTAGTGAGCAATAATTTACATGAGCACGAAATAAGACTCCCCTTTCTCGCTCACAAAGGTGTGGAAATAGATTAATAAATATTTTCTTCTACAATGATTAGTACGAGACAAAACATAACCGCAAGGGCCAATGTAATAATTTCTTCATTGCCATGCACATTTTCTCACTCTAGTGTGCACAATGAAATAAATTTATTAATTTTATACTCAAATTGAAAGCATCTAGCTAATGGACGGCTCATAGATAGGAACTTCCGCTATTGTTGTCACTGATAACAAGCCCATTTTATTTGACAGTGTCGACTCATGTGAATTAAGTCATTTTCACGAGAAATGAATTTTACTTATATCTTTGAGTGTTTGGTGTGATCACTTCCCTTAAATCCAAAAAATGAAATTAAAAACTCTTGATGGTCAGCAATACAAACCAATATGTGGCCCACCGAAGACTTTGCTTCTCCCTTTTTCGGCATTAGTAAGTACACTTTCAAGAGTTCCTTTATTGAGTGCACATATGAGGTGAAAAAAATGTAGTCCAACATTTTGAATAAAAAGAAGAATTATATTGTTATCAAAATAGGAGGTCATGGATCAATTGCAATGGTTAACCTCCATTTATTAGTGATAGTAGAGTAACTTTTTTAATGTTTGGGAAACAAAGAAAAATGGAGAAAATGAAGGTTTGGGTGGAGAAGGCAGAGAACTTTAAAATTTTGATGAGAAAGAAAAACGTGAAATGTTGACATTTTCTCCAATGAGTTTCCTCACCCCCTCAACTCAAATATAGCAAGCCATGGAACTACTTTATTGTACACAGAATTCTGTTTTGGGCCTCTTTGTTCTTATAAGTTATCTGTAGTTAAAATATAATTTAGGGGAAAATTACTACAAAAATAATAAATCTATTGTACAACAATCAATTCAATCCTAAAAATTTTGATAATTTGTCAATATAGTTCTTCCGTAAAATTTTGATTGGAAATTGCTAGCATGGACATTAGCTATCGCTAACGTGGATAATTTTTATAATTTTTCTGAAATTTTTGTTCTTTTATTTTCTTTTATTTTTCTCTTCTTTTTACTTTTCATTTCTTTCTTCCTCCTTTCTTCAATTTCAGCTGGCTTAGTCGCTGGCTGACTTTATGTACACTGCGACTTATTAAATAAAATTTTAAAAGTGTTTATGTAGGAAGAGAAATAGAAAAATTCAAGTTTATGGTTCTTAAAAGTTGAACAAGTCGGCAGTGTAATCTAGGGGGGGGGTCAAAATGTGGAAACAATTTTAATCTCTCGACCCACTTTGAAAGTATATGCAATAGTACTCCTCAGGCTAGAGAAACGATTCACCAAGAAAGTAAAAAAAATAGCAATATCTTTGCAGTTGGTACTCTAGGAGGGTAAATTCGGACAGCATAAGGAAAATTTCGAACCAAATAATGTTATGGTCAACCTTCACCGAAAAAAAGAAATATGGCCTCAAATTGGTCTTTTGCTAATAGACGTTCTCAAAGAATCAATAATTATGTTAGAGTCCAGGCATTCATACTAGAAATTAATTTTTACATGATGATATTCTTTGAGAGTCATGTAAACATCAGACAGAGAAAAACAAGTCAACAATTATGGTGTGGTGCGGTGTGGTCCTTTCAACGAAGACGTTTTCCTCGAACCCTTCTCATCTAATAAGGACAGTTTGGATTGGTGAACTATAATTTACATGAGCAAGCCTTAAGATTCTCCTTTCTCACTTACGATGTGTGGAAAAAGACTAATATTTCTTTTTTCTAAGCTATGAGTCGTACAAGACAAAAACATAACCGTAAGGGCTTACGTAATGGTTTCCTCGTCCCCATACACATTTTCTTTATGTTCACAGTAGAAATAAATTTATTTATTGAAAACATCCTGCTGGTGGACGCCTTGCTGATGGGATCTTCCATTGTTCTTGAAACAATAAGTCTATTTTATATTACGGTGTGGACTCATGCGAATATTTTGTTAGTTAATTTGGCCCTTTACACAAGTAATAAAATTTCACTTAGATCATTTGAATGCTCGGTATTCGGTTAGCAAGGGTTTAAGAATACCGGTTTCTATCTGATAACAGGTCCGCTACCCAGCCGAGTAATAGTTGAATACCTGACTTTGCAGTTCAGATTTAAGTTTCGCCTGCTCAATCTAGCAGGTGTACAACCATATTTTAGAGGCACCCAAATTCTCAATGGTAAAAAAATTAGCCGTTTGAGGTGTTAATAATAGCTGGTTGAGTTTGTTTTCCATATAAATAGGGTAACCCCTTGTCATGGGCATGTGTGTACATAAAAAATACAGAAACTCTCTCGTATTCATTCTGTAAATCAACTTCTTGTGAGATAAAATTTGTTAGAGAAATTCTTTATAGAAGAGTATACCGTGGGTGGAGGAGTAGTGGTTTCATTAAGCCAAGCTTCGTAAAGTAAATCAGTCTTAGGAATGGAGTTAGTGCCAGTTTAATCGGTTGAGCATCTGTCTTCCCTACACTCTTTATATTCACGCACGCCAAATATTTGATATATTGATTGCCATTTAAACATATTTTCAGATATTTTGAACATACATCATCTTTAGAAGCGTGGTATTCAAGGAATTTATCTTTTGCTCTTCATACCTACTCAGATAATAAATTGAGTGATTGTAACATCAATAGAAAAGTTACTAGTGGCTAAAGGACAAGCACCTGGTTTTTATAATGAGCATTACTGACTCCACTTTTTGACTAGAGCAAAGTTGCCAAAGGACAAGCTTCCATGCTCATTGGTCATCAATAACTTGCAATTAAGGAATTTTTTTCAATTGAGGAATTGATTAGTCAAGAAATGTGTGATATTAGAAGAAAATGATGATGAGAGAATTCATCGTTGTGGTTCTCTCCAACTTGCCCGAATATATGATTGCACATGGCCTTCGGACAAAGACAATTAAAACAAGGCAACAACTATGGTGTGGCGTGATCCCTTCAACTAAGACGTTTTCCTTGAACTGTTCGATCTAAAATGGACGCCATAAGATGCATATTTCTCGCTTACAAATATGTGAAAAGAGACTAGTATTTCTTCTTTTATGCAACGATTAGTACAAGACAAAACATAAATGTAAGGGCCTTTGTAATAATTCATTCATGGCCATACGCATTTTCTCATTAGTGTGCACAATAAAATAAATTTATAAATTAGTTACTCTATGATTGAAAATATATAACTAATGGACGGCACGTAGACAGGACCTTCCACTGTGGCTGTAATTGATAAGAAACCTATTTTATTTGATCATGTGGACTCATGTGAAGTTTATGTTAGTTAATTTGGCCCTTTTCACGATTTATGAATTTCACTTTAACCATTTTGAGTGCGTGGCGAGTGATTCCTTCCCTTAAATCCAAAAACGATGAACAAAACACTTGAAAGTCGGCAATACAAACCAATCTATGGGTAATGAAATCTAAATAAAACAGTGAAGATTTTGCCTTTTCTTTTTTTGACATTAGTAAATACATTCTGTAGCGATCCTTTATCAAGTACGCATATCAAGTGAAAAAAAGAAATGCCACATCTGACATTTGGGATGAGAAGTGTTCAATGATTCTTAAAGAGGATGTCATGCATCAAATGGCAATGGTTGGCCCTAGCTTAATGGACTCCCCATGTGAGAGAGAGTGTGTCTACTGCATACGTGAGGTCGGAAATAAGGGAAATCTCACACTAGATATTTTCGTTTGAAAAAGGATTAAAGCAATTGTTAATAATTTATTAGCCGATAAGTTTTCAAAAAAAATGTGCATCTTTATTAGGAGGAAAGAGAGTCAACTAAGAAGAGTGTGTACTGGCCTAAATTGGATGTCATGATAACATCCTAAGTATTCGGAGATTATCAGCCTCCACTCTTCATAATTATGTTCTACATTTCAACAAATGCATCAATTTAACTAGCTATGTTAAGACAATGGACATGTACCTTTTTAATTCATAAGATTTAACATAAGACAAAGGTTCTAAAAGCCTAATTTTATCAAGAAAATTTTGAAGTATAATCATGTCCTCACTCTTTTGTCCTTTTATCTTAGTATAATTACTTAGGGAAAATCATCAAAAAAGTGCAAAACCTATTGTAATTTTTCCAAATCAGCCATCAACTTTTTTTTTTTTGGTCAATTCAATCCTAAACCTTTTGTGATTGTGCTAATTTAGTCAATTTTGGCTGGTTGGTGCTAACGTGGAGGTCAATTAGCTCCGATCGTCCGGCTGACTCACGAAGTGACAATTTTTAATAATATTTTATTTTTTAAATTTTTATTAATTTTTTTTCTGTTTGTTTTCTTTTTCTTCCTACTTTTCTTCTTCTCTTCCCCCACAATAGCTGATGAGGCTCGCCAGCCACTAGGCGAAGCCTATCGGCCACGAATGAGGCCCCCTTTGCTCACGGTGAGGCTGGCGTCATCAAAATTTGGCCGAAGCCATCTTGCCTACGATCCCTATGCCTCGCCTGGTGGCTAGCAAGATTATGGGGAAGAGAAGAAGAAAAGTAGGAAGAAAAGGAAAAAATAAAAATGAAAAATAAAATAAAAAAGGAAATAAATATTATTTAAAAATTGCCACTTTAGCGTCGCCTCACCGCCGGCATCCACATTAGCGTTGGCAGTCAAAATTGACTGAATATACTAAATTGACATAATTACAAAAGGTTTAAGACTAAATTAAAAAAAAAAAAAAAAAAAAAAAGTTTAGGACTGATTTGGAAAAATTGCAATAGGTTTATAATTTTTTTGGTAATTTTCCCTAATTACTCGTTAGTGAAGATGGAGCTCACACAAGGCACCACAAAACCCTCCACTGCTGTCATAACATTCTAGTTTCTTCCACTTCATAATAGAACAGACAGTTAAAAAAGTTACATTTACCATCTTTAAAATTAGCCATGACTAATCTTTAGTTGCAACCTATAATTACAAGTTATTGATATTGCCCCGAAATTATATGTTTGTAATGGATACATGTTTTCTACAAGTTTTTGTAGGCTGGCGCGGGTTAAAGAAGACCTAACCCCGTATGAAAATAGGTCTGGATACCGAGCCAATGCTCGACCAACCGATTATCTGGGCAGGTTTGGCCGGATATTTATGTTCCATAGAGAAACCAATGATGGCTTGAACAATCGGGGTCAAGAAGAGGATCGAGAGCATCACAGCAGTGGCTGCAGCAATGCCACGCTTACCTCGACGATGGCATTGAAAATGTATGGGGCCCCATTACTTAGTTTGATTGGATGTTTCGTCGAGAATGGAGTTATGAAGCATTACCAAGTCAAAAAATCACAATGTATTTGCAACCGGAACTCTAAGGAGGGCAAATTGGTCAGGAAAAGTATCAAAAAAGTGCTAAAATTATTACATTGATACAAATTCAATCATAAACCTTTTAATTTAATTTAATTAGTCTAAACTTTTTTATAATTGTAACAATTTGGTCCATTGGGCCAATTTAGGTTGGAAATTGGTGATGTGGACGTCGGCCATCCTCTCGTGGTATGGTCAGCGTTGACATGGACATTTTTAATAGTATCTTAATTTTTTTTTTTAAAATTTTTTTTGCCTTTTTGCTTCTTTTTTTCCCTCTCCCTCTTATTTGCTTTTTCTTTTTGCCAATGGCCATCACCGACCATTGGCCATAGCCATGGCTGGCGAGGACTGTCCTCGCCTGGGTCACCCTTGCCAAGCGCAAGCAATGGTCGACCTTATCGGGCTGCCCCTGGGCAAGGGTGACCGCTGGCCATCGAGGCATAGCCAAGCAAGGCCCCCTCGCCAGATCTAGTGACTGATTGTCGCCTAGGGCTAGCAAGCCTTGCCCTCGCCTTTGCGAGCCCTAATGAGGTCAACCCTTGCTCAGGAGGCACGACGAGGCTACCCTAGCTTGGGTGATGGTTGGCCTCACTAGATTTGGCGAGGGGCCCTCGCCTAGCCGAGCCTAGACAATAAGCGCTCACCCTAGCCTAGGGGCAGCTCAACAAGGCTAACCATCGCATGCGGTTGGTGAGGGCAACCCAAGCGAGGCCAGCCCTCGCCGGCCATGGTTGTGGTTAGTAGTCGACGATGGCCACTGGCCAAAAGAAAAAGCAAAGAAGAGGAGGGAGAGGGAAAAAATTTCGAAAAAATTAAAATATTATAAAAATGTCCACATTAGCACCAGCCGTGTCAAGTAAAATGGTATGATATCCACGTCAATTATTTACAGTCTAAATTGGCTAGATGGACTGTATTGTTACCGATGTAAAAAAGGTTTATGACTAAATTGATCAGATTAAAAAATTTAGGACTAAATTGGTACAAATACAATAGATTCAAGATTTTTCTTGTACTCTTTCTCAAATTGGTCTATGGTCAACCTTCAGCAAAAGAAAGAAATATGGTTGCAAATTGGACTTTTGCTAATAGACGTTCTCAAATAATTGATCTTTTGCTGACAGACGTTTTAAATTAATCAACATTTAGATCTTTGTCCAAAAGACAAATGACACGTACGTTAGTTTCAAGATGTTCGTAGTAGAAATTAATTTCTAAAGGATGTAATTCCTTAAGATTCACGTAATCATCTCCTTCACTGGTAAAATTATGGTCAAGGTCTATTGAGCTTTTTTCTTCAACTCAACCAGAAGGCATTATTCTTTATTGACTAGACTTTGCACAAATTATGGAGCAGTGTGGTCCCGTAAACTCAGAGGATTTCCTCGAACCCGTCCCCATCTAATAAGGACAAGTTTTGATTAATCAGCAATAATTTTATGAGCACGCAATAAGATTCCTTTTTCTCGCTTACAAATGTATGGAAAGAGACCAATATTTCTTTTCCTTTACAATGATTGGTACAAGACAAAATATAACTGTAAGGGCCGATGTAATAATTTCTTCATTGCCATACACATTTTCTCACACTAATGTGCACAATAAAATAAATTTATCAATTGTTGACACCTCAATTTTAATTAGGTTAATTTTATTTTATTAAGTTTTTATTTTATTTTGTCATTTCGGATAATAAATAAACAAATAACAAATAAAAACAACAAAACAAAGAAAAAAAAAAAAAAAAAGCAAGAAAAGCAAAAAGCAAAAGCTGCAGCCCACCCCCATTTTCTTCACGTGGGCTCGCACGATCCCCCCCCTTTTTCTCCTTCTTCTTCCCTCTTCTTCTTCCTCCTATCTTCTTCTTCCTCATCCGCCTCTGTACATCACGCGCAAGGGTAGCCTACGGTAGAGAGGCACGGAGGTAGGCCGCCGAAGGGGAGGGCGACGCACATGCGCCTTCAATGCGGGCCTTTAATGCTGAGAAGAGACGTCGGTTCAGCCGAGAGGTTCCGGTCGGCGTGCGAGAGCCGACGGCCGAACCTCCGTCGACCGGCCTGCTCCTCGCCTATAAATAGAGGAGCACCTCCGTCGACGAGAGGGCATCGCAAGCTTGGAGATCTTCCCACCGAGAGACTTCGGGGGAGGAATCAACAAGCGAGTGAGAGAGAACTCGAGTTGTGAGCTCAGCCCACCCTCCACCGAGAGACTTCGGGGAAGGCCGGCGGCAAGCAACCCGTGGAGGTCGGGATTCGGCCGGTGGAGGCTCGGATCTAGTCGGAGAGGAGAGAGCACGAGCGAAAAAGGGGCGGATCTGAGCGTGAGGGGGTTGCTGGAGAGAAGAAGAGAGCCGCCGTGAGCCGTGCCCGCACCGAGGCCACGCCAGATCTGAGAGCTAAGGGGCCACCGTCGCTGCCGCTCGCCTTGTCACCACCGCGGCCGCCGTGCCGTGCCCTCGTCGCGAACAGGTAATAACTGTGCTGGCTCCGTCCGAGTTGCTGTCACTCTGCCCTCCCCTGAAGACTCAGCCTTCGTCCATCGTCGTTGCCGCCGCTTTCTCCGACGAACCAGCGGCCACCATCGTCGTCAGTTCTTTTCCCCCGAAAAGCCTAGCCGCCAATCGCCACGCCGCGGCCGTTGAGTCTTCCGGCGATGTCCCGAGGACCCCTCTTCGGCGCCGCAGAGCTCGGAGCCCTAGGGCTCCGAGCAACCTACCTCGCGAAAGGGATGCCGGGTCGAAAGCGGGTCGAGTCCGGGCCACTGTGCGGGTAGGGTTTCGAGCATAGAAGAAAAGGGGCGGAAATCGGGTTTGCCGGGTCGGCGGGTCGTCGGGTCGGGCTTGAAATCCGGCACCCTAGGGTTTCAAGGTCGCTGGGGTTTTGGGTGGTTGGCCCGGGTCGATCCAACCCTGGATCCGACCCGTGGATCCAACCCGGTCGCATTTTGAAATAAAATAATAGTAATAATGTTTTATAAAAAATAATAATAATAAAATAGAAAAGGTATAAAAGTATATTTTATTTTCAAAAAAATCCGAGTCGGGCCCGCAACACGGATCCGACCCGAGTCGGCTTTTCCTTTTTTAAAAAAGTTTTATTTTAAATAATATTTTAATAAATAATTTATTTTCAAAAAATATTAAGAAATGTTTTAATTTCCAAAAAATCGAAAAATATTTTAAAAATGTTAAAAAATGTTTTATTTTCTAAAAAAATCAAGAAAAAATCAAAAATAATTTATTTTCCAAAAATATTAAAAAAACATTTAAAAAATATTTTATTTTCCGAAAAATAAAAAAAATCAAAAAATTTTCATATTTTCCAAAAAATGCCAAAAAACCAAAAAAAAACCAAAAATTCATGAAAAAGCCAAAAAATTCAGAAAAAGCCAAAAAGACTTGTATTTTTCCAAAAATACCAAAATACTATAAAAAAATCCAAAAAATACTTTTTATGTCCAAAAAATTAGAAAATGACTAAAAAAATGTTTTTTTTTTCCAAAAATGCGTGGAAAATCCCTCGAACATCCAAAAAGCCTCAAGGTTTAAACAAGGTTAGGTACCGAAAGGGCATTAGTGATTAACTAGTGTAATCAAGTCCCCGATCCTAATTTCTCTGGTTGCGTAGGAGCAAGTACTTCTCCCGATACTTCGCTTGGGTTTCTAATCAACCCACCCCAAATTGATTAGTGGCGACTCCATTTTAAAAATTAACTTGCAGGTTAAAAACTTAGACTATTAAAGTCGTGAATTGGTAGACTTGGGAGAGTCCGGGCATAACTAAATTCAGCCGAGCCATTAGCCTCCTTAGGCGCTCGCACCCGACTGCGGGCGCCGAAAAAGAGAGGTCGCGACAGCTTGGCGACTCCGCTGGGGATTTTGAGGACTTAGGCCATTTTATCTTTGTTTAAACGCTTGGCTGACTTGGGTTTTTTCTCTTTTGTGTAGGGTAATAGCTTAAAGTTTTTTTATTCTGTCAAAATAAAATGTTTTGTGATTATAAGTCGTTATGCATGCTTTCTTGTTTTAGCACTACACATGGCACACACAACCCGGCCGCCGGACTGGGCCGCCATAGGATTTCTAGGATGGTGTTAAGAAAGATACGACCTCGAACGCGAGACTGCGATGTAGAGGTTGCCTTTCTTTTCCCCGAATTTCTTAGCCGAGGTTAGGAGGGTATCCGCTAACGCGAGACTGCGACGGGCGGATATCCTTTTAATCTCACCAAGCCTTCTTAGTTAGAAATCGAGCCACACGTCCCATCTGTATGTCTTTGTGCTTGCCACTTTATTTAAAAGCAAAGTGATTTCTTTACTTTTACTCAGTCTTTTTATTTGACCCATGGCAATTAAGGATAAGCTTTTCAAGTCCCAGTTTATGTGCGATGGGGAAAGACGATATCCAGTTCATTCCTGCTCCCAAGGCGCAGCTCTTCAGATGGTGGGGCCAATTAGATCAGTTTGCCCAAGAGCGCGTGAAGGCCAAAATTGGTCATCTCCTATCGTTGATCCAAATCACTGTTCGTCCTGAAGTCATACAAGCCATGGCACATTTTTGGTGCCCAAAGACAATTACTTTTATATTCGGTAGGTTTGAGCTAACCCCAACCCCGAAAGAATACAAGCATCATCACCTGGAATGCCTCTTGAGAAAAAGCTTGTCAAGCCATCGATAGGCGCCCTCCCATGCGCGCAGTTAGCACGACTTCTAGGGACCGAAATCCATGTCATGAGACAAATTCTTGAAGGCAACCATAATACGCCCACTAGAATTTATAAATGCTTGTTTCCAAAATCAGCCTATGACCCGGAAAAGTGAGATTTTCCTCCTAGCCTTTTTCGGACTCATCATCTTCCCCCATCAAAGAAATGCCATAACTCCCAAGATGGCATGGATAGTTGATCGATCTTAAGAGGGGGAATTATGTCAACATGATTTTAACTGAAACATTCTTGTCTTTTAATCGTTTTAAAGACAACTCGGAGAAAATCATGCGAGCCTCTCCTGAAATTTTACAAGTCTGGTTCTTTTCTCACCTAAGCGAATTTCGAGACTTCATGCGATCACCTAAAACAAATGCTTTTGAAAATTCATTACAAAAATTTATGGTTTTAGGACCATACATTCCCAATCAAAGCTGTTTAAATTGGGTAAGCTTCCTAAGAAACCCAGCTCCTGAGGCATTCCAATGGTGTGCTGGTTGGTTCCATGAAAAGAGGGCCCGCTTTGCTTACATGCGCACCCGCCCAATTCCGTTGCTCGGTCTCACCGGCGCCATTCCCTACTACCCATATCGGGTAGCTCGACAATATGGAGCCCTTCAAGAGATCCCACCGCCTTTCAAGATGATGGTCCCTCCAGTTCTTTTTCAACACAAGCCGTGACTATGAATTCGAAATTTCTACCGTTGAGGAAACCTGGGACAAGTGCCATCGCAAAAGGATTGTGATACCTGAAGGGCTTGAGGGAGAAGAAAAAGCCCACCACGCCTCAATGTCCTACATCCACAACCATTGTATCCCGACAAGGTGGAAGCCATCGTTCCTCGCTCAATCAGAGAGAGTAGCCCGCACGAGCAAGCAGAGCTCATAGAGAGGGATTTGGGAATGGACTGGATGCACACCTCAGAGCCAGCCCAAGGAAGCAGGCATCCTCGCAAGAGCAAGGCTCCCCGTCGTATATAAATTGGGAATCATGTGCCCCTTAGTGTAAATAGTGTGAAAGTTTTGTCCCATTGTTTAGGGACTCTTGTTTGATATCTAGTATTTCATCCTGTCTTTTCAATTTCAAGTTCAAGTTTTAGATGTTAGGAGTTGGCGTCTATAAATCCTCTTTTGATAAATAAAAAGCGGTTAGACCATTGCCATGGGTCAATCTTTGTTTACTTTCGTGCTCATTCATTGTTTTCACAACGAACGGGTAATTATGAATCGCCGGCCACCAATCGCCCGTGATTGGCCTCATGCAATAGGGCCCGATCAGAATGATGTACAAAATCGCCTTATTAACATTGAAGACGGCGTAGGACAAATGTCCATTGTCCTTCAACAACTCTCAAGACAAATGGAACCCACTCAACTCAAACCCAACTCTGTAGTTGCCTTAAACACCGTCATGACACTCGCAAATTTGCTAGAAAATAGCCAGTACTATGGACAATTTGAAAGGATCATGAAAAAGTTAAACCAGCTGCAGGAGCAGAGCCCCATGGACCTGTCCAATTACGCCAGCATCGAGATCCATGAAAAACTCAAAGCACCTGAATGCGAAAGGTATGCTGATACCTCCCGTCCAGAGACCTACTTGCAAGCTTACCGGTTCGAAGGATGATTCAATCATACCAATCGAACTTAATCGGCCCCGCCTTGCGATGGTACATTGTTAGGAAGATTAGTCCCCTTAAAACCTGGAGGGAATTAATTCATGTTTTCCATCAAGAATACGATATTGACATCACCCCTAACATCACCTTGCCCTACGAAGAGCCAATGATCGTGGAGCACGAGGAGTGTTAGCCGGCGAGATAAGAGAGGAGCATGTCAATGAAGCCTTGCATGATAAATGGGCGGTTGAGCAACATCCTCATTCTTGGAAAATTTCCCACTAGGAAAGGCAAGGAGCCTTTGTACGAGGTCAAAGACACGAGTCCTGTTCAAGAGCGGGGCACGATCGGACAACTTCCCAAGCTTACTCCAAGAGCTAGGGTCCAAAGAATACCAACCCTTATCAACCTGGAAAGTGAATCAAATAGTGAAACTCTAATGTCTCTCACTTCCCTTGACAGAATCAAGTTAGCAAAACGAAGGGCCTTACTCAAAAGGTCTGGACCAGAAGCCAAGAAAAGAAAGCCTAAGCAGATAGATTCAGCATCTACCGACGAGCCACCGCGCCAAAGCTTCGAGCATTCCCAAGAATGCAGCCTTGAAGGCCCCCATCATCTAGAGTACAATCCTGAAGACTTCCCGACCCTAGAATACAATCCCAAGGACTTCCAGCGTTATTTCAACAATGAAACCGACGATTCATCGTATAAGCTTTTCCTACTCTCATCCGGAGATGAAGGCCCGTCGAAGAAGAAGCATACGTCTTTATTCGCTATGATCCTAACGAAGTACTAAGCTTGTCCCTCGACCATGATGATAGCTTCAATACTTTATCCTCATTCGGAAATTTTGACCAAGAAGAAAGCAATGGGGTAATCTCGGTAGAATCCAACTTCCCGAAACAGAAAAATTCACCACTACAACGAGATATGCGGTGGGAAAATCAGTGGCCTAACCAAGATACATCAAGCCCGTCTTACGCTCATAAGATCACGACCCCTGGAGAGATGTGGATACCTGATTTCCGTAAGTATAATGGCACAACTTGTCCTGTGGCTCATTTGCAATATCTCCATGCAGAAATGAGTCGGTACTATGGCCCGATGTCGTTCACAACTCAGGCCTTCCAAGAAAGTCTTACAGGGTTCGCATTGCAATGGTTCGTTACAGCAGATATCAGCCTCATGAGAGATTGGAATGAGCTGTCTTCTGCATTCCTGCTTTAGTATCAAAGCCAGATTGGGACTGAAGTACCTTGTCAGAACTTGGTTCACTTTAGAAGAAGACCAATGGAGGATTTTCAAGCATATGCAAGGAGGTGGGAAGCTTTTATGATGCAAACCTACCCTCAGCTGGCCGAAGAAGAAATGATAAAGCTGTTCATAGGAGCTTTACCCCGCAAGCATCGTTGTTGGTTGCATGGGTTGCATTTCCGTAGCTTCAATGGAGTGGTCCTCTCATGCGAATACTTCGAGTCTCGGAGGCGAGGAACTCAAAGGCGCTTGATTTCAAAACCAGCACTATCAAAGTGCTCCTTTTCATAGGAGTTTTCATGGGCGTTGCTTGTTTTTATAATTTCATGTTTATTATCATGTCTAGTGTGCTACTGTTGTATTTTCCATTTCAGTAATCTAATGTATAGTTCTAATTTTTGTTTTAAGAGCATGAGGCGGTACTCCAAATCGGCCCAGTGATGTTATCCAACCATGAAAAGAAAATATCATCCAAGGAGAATACCGAGGGTTGGGCTTCCTCATGCTTTTTCTCCCCAAAGATGTATTTTGAAAATAAAAAATATTTCATCACCCAAAAGCTTTTGTTAAAACAAGATGATAAATTTAACCGTGTTTGTCTTTCTGACTCATTCGCTTCATGTCTCAGAAGATCATTCCCATCCCCTTTGACTTAGTGTGACATGGGGCATTTGAAGCAAGCGCATCAGGCAAACTCGCCAAATTCAAAGACACCCTGCCAAGAAAACAGGGGCAAATAGAAAGAATCATCCTACACTAAAAGAGGGTAAGTCTTATTCTCTGATTATAATTTGGAAATGATGTCCTCTCTCTTCTATTTACAGGATACAAAAGATGAAACATAATAGGTACATGCATAGAGTTGAGATCAAAGCATCCATGACATGCCTCACTCTTGCCCAGCTCCATCCTAAGCCAAAGGACCATCTTGTCGCACGACATGCCCAAACGGCTAGATGTTACAGTATCAACTTCAACATAAGGAAGGAGGTCCTCCTCTTCCTTTTAAGTGATTACTTGTCAACGGGAGAAAATCTAGACGGTCAAGGCGATCTATGGCCCCACACCTTGAACAATGACTTTGGAATCTAGAAAACTTCATTCCAGACACATGTTCTTCCAAGGAGTAGTTGCCATCACAAGGCTTGGGATTTTAATCTCAGATTCCATAGAAGCTTGAGTTAAAGACAGAAGAAGAAATTCCACAGAAGGAAGGCGTTGAAGATGAATCAACAATCAGCAATCATGCATATGTGGCCACAAATGAGGAAGGCCAATTGAAGGAAACATTGAACTATGCCAAGATAAAGAGGCCATCATCGACATTCAAATATCTTTAGGAGCTAGCACAGACAAACTCTGGGGAAGGGTAATTTGGTATCGTTTCCAATACTCCCACTATCTGAACCCGCTTTTGACGTATTTTCCCTATTTGACAGGGAGTATCACAACTCGAGACCAAACTCAATGGTTAGGTTTGGCAAATCAATATTGGCCAAGCTAGTATGTGGAAATGACCCACATCAAATTACCTAGCTTCGTGTAAAAAGACATGTCATCAAGGAGCCAATTCGAGAGAATAATTGACCTAACGAAGCAAGGGACATAGGACTTCGTGTCCCCTCTCACTTCAGTTTACCCCAATCAGCCGCAAACCAGTGAAGGGTAAAGTTGTGTCACTTCCAGTTATTCGACTCTGGAAAGAATTCATGACTAACACATTCCCTCTTGTTTGTTGTAGGATCACTTGACTATTAAAAGCAATGATAACGAATCAATGAGAAGCATGTCTTGTTTGTTGCAGGATTACCTGACTGTCAAAAACAAAGATAATAAATCAATAAGAGGCATGACAAACTCTCCTAAGCGAAATGGCGTCCTGAGTAATCACCAAAGCAAATGACAGAAAATCTTCATACCTCAACTCATATTTTGATTTTGGCCAGACTAATTGATCTACTTGTACATCTTCTCTTCTGCAGAGGCAAAAAGAGATGCCCGATCGATTCCCAATCATTGGCTGATCATTCATGTGTCATATCCCTAATCAATAGGGATAACTATCGACACCCATTTGCAAATAACCCTTTTGATGTTCAAAATCTAACATATTTGGAAACACCATTATGTTAACCCCTAAAGTTGTCAATAGGGTCTTTTTTGAGTCAAAACCATTCATTTGTTTTGAGAGTACAAACTCCATCACATTTAAAATGCTGCATGGATTTTGCATGATGATTTTGTCTGTCTAAGTCATTGATTCTACTGAGGATTATTAGAATAGACAGCTAAGTGAAGAATACAAGATTGATTGAGCACGCTGAATGAGGTGCGTCGGAATGATGAGGCAAGCTATATCCTACACACGGTCCCCCATCTATACACTTGTGAGATGAGTGCGAGAAGATTCCATGGCTGCAGGGTAAAGAGTTCTCTCGCGAATGGTACGGTAACCAAAATAGTGAGAGGCATTCCATCGCTCACCCCATTGAGCCCCATACACTGATGAAATTTCTGTCCTATCCCCTGTCAAGAAGCACCCCACACTGGGGCAGATCGGAGGCGAAGCAGCATCACAAAGTGAGAAGAGAGATAGAAATTTTCTTGCTCGCACTTGCATCAATCTTTGGGTGTCTTTATTGCATATAAACACTCGCATTAATTTAAGTGCCCTAGAGTCATGAAGAGCAATTCTTTCTTTACGCACTTGTAGCTAATGTATAACTCAATTGAGTCTGTAAAATCACCCTCACGTGGAGGCAAAGCAAAAGCTACTGCCATTTGAGCAGCATAATCGAAGTGCCGGCAAAAGATGAAGACTCAATAGTCTAACAAAGGCGTTTGCTTGAACTTGTCAAGATCAGCTCTCAAGCAACAAGAATAAAAAAAAAAACATGGGCATAAAAAAGCAAAGTGTACCTGGTAAAAGCAAGGTCAAATGCCCATAAATGAAGAACTGGAATAAAAAATAGGAGCATGAAAAAGCAAAGTGTGCCTGGTAAAAGCAAGGCCAATGCCCCCCAGTCAAAAATACAGCCAAGAAAAAGTTGATGTTGTGATCCATAGAGCCTCTATCTAACAGTAAGAAGAAAAGACCAGTGACAAACGCCAAGACAGTCACAAACTCTCACCCTCTTACATATGAGTCAAGTCTACGTCACATTCTCATTGTAAAAGTCTCTTGAGACTAGGGGCACTTCAATTAACGTAGGATTTCATATGTCTATAAGCATCGCTCGAAGAAGTACGAGCAAGACTATTTTATCTCTTTTCGTAGGACTCTTGACTTGCGAACTTGGAGATGATCGTGCGGCACTTCGTTCATGAGCCTTGACCTCGACGGTCCCATTTGATGAGCTATTGACCAAGTCTTCATCACAATTTCAACAAAGACCTCTCACATTGGTAAAGTCGTACCACTTGCGAGAATACTCGGACCCCGCGCGACATGATGACGGTGAGAAGTGTGGTCCTTATAAATCCTGCATCAATGGTCGGGATAGCTTTTTCCATGAGAGTGAGCGAAAAGTCCTTTCGATTGAAAGTCCCTCATCGGCATGCTCAAGACATCTACATTCTAAATGAAGGTTGTCTTTCAAAATCTTCCCAGTGGAAATCAAAAGATGCAAAGCGACAAAATTATCATGCATGAATCTCATTTGAACTCATGAATTTACAGCATATACAATCATGTGTGCATATTGTGCAAATAACAGACATACTCTCAAAGATCAGAGATATTGCCAGGTAAGCATATCTCTATCCCCGTTTGTCTTAAAGTACCTACCACTGTCCAGGTACTCTCTTCTTGACACTCGACCTGTTCGAGTTGTCTTTAAAGTTTGGATGCTCGTGACTGACCAAGTATCCCTTTATCGTTAAATACTTGCTACTGTCTAGGTATCCCTCTTGTCTTTGAGTACCGGCCACTATTCGGATACTCCCTTTTCCCCGACACTCGACTGTTCGAGTTGTCCCCCAGTATTAATACTTGTGTGACCAAGTATCTCTTGGAGTACCTACTGCTGTCGAGGTATCCCCATATCATCAAGTACTCACCGTTGTCCAGGTATTTCCTTTTCATGACACTCAACTTGCCCGCGTTGTCCCCAAATAATAGCAGCTGTTCAAGCATTCCATTGCTTTGTGTACCTGCAGTTACCCAGGTATGCTCTCTTATCATCATAATACTCGGACTGCCGAGTGGTCCCAGATCATATCATTAAATACTTGTATTCATCCAAGTATTCCAAGATTTACTTTGTATACCCGTGGCTACCCAGGTGTTCTAGCCCTTTTGAGTGCCTGTGGCCATCCAGGTAAGCCTTGTGCTTCATTCAAATTCTCATTACCAGGAGGTGAGAGATCTTCATGAATATCCCAGGCACGTCCTCGATATTCTCAATTACCAGAAGGTGAGAGACCTTCATGAATATGCGAGGCACGTCTTCGATATTCCCAACTACCAAGAGGTGAGAGACATTCATGAATATGCGAGGCACGTCCTCAATGTTCATAATTACCAGGAGGTGAGAGACCTTCATGAATATCCCTGCACGTCCTCGATATTCCCAATTACCGAAGGTGAGAGACCTTCATGAATATCCAAGGTACGTCTTCGATATTCCCAACTACCAGGAGGTGAGAGACCTTCATGAATATGCAAGGCACGTCCTCAATGTTCATAATTGCCAGGAGGTGAGAGACCTTCATGAATATCTAAGGTATGTCCTCGATATTCCCAATTACCAGGAGGTGAGAGACCTTCATGAATATCCAAGGTACGTCTTCGATATTCCCAACTACCAGGAGGTGAGAGACCTTCATGAATATGCGAGGCACGTCCTCAATGTTCACAATTACCAAGAGGTGAGAGACCTTCATGAATATCCCAGGTACGTCCTCGATATTCCCAATTACCAGGAGGTGAGAGACCTTCACGGATATCTCAGGTACGTCCTCGATATTCCCCTTTACCAGGAGGTGAGAGACCTTCATGAATATATGAGGCACGTCCTCAATATTCCCAATTACCAGGAGGTGAGAGACCTTCATGAATATCCAAGGTACGCCCTCGATATTCCCAATTACCAGGAGGTGAGAGACCTTCACGAATATCCCAGGTACGTCCTCGATATTCCCCATACCAGGAGGTGAGAAACCTTCATGAATATGCGAGATCCATCCTCAATATTCCCACTACCAGGAGGTGAGAGACCTTCACGAATATCCCAAGTATGCCCTCGATATTTCCCAATTGCCAGGAGGTGGGACACCTTCACAAATATACAAGGTATGTTCTCAGTATTTTCAATTATCAAGTACCCCTTCGATACCTGCGAATGCTAGGTATCCTTCAAGATTTTGTACTTGTGATCATTCAAGTACTCTTTCAATACCCACAAGCAATCAGGTATTCCTTAATGCTGCGAACATCCAGGTATCCTCCAAGAGTTTATGCTTATGATCAATCAAATGCCCCTTTTGACGCCTGTAAAGGCCCAAATATCCTTCAAGTTTGTACCGTGATCGTCCAGTACCCCTTCGATACTTGTGATCATCCAAGTATCCCCAAAGAGTTTGTACCTGTGATCGTCCAGGTACCCCTTTGATACTTGTGATCATCCAAGTATCTCCAAAGAGTTTGTACCTGTGATCGTCCAGGTACCCTTTCGATACTTGTGATCATCCAAGTATCTCCAAAGAGTTTGTACCCGTGATCGTCCAGGTACCCCTTCGATGCTTGTGATCATCCAGGTATCCTCCAAGAGTTTGTACTTGTGATCATCCAAGTACTATCTCCCAACAAGCAGATGCCCTGAGAAAGGTCGGCGCATCTCCCGTCAAGGCGACCGAAGAAAGGTTCGGGTCCTAGGAAGGCAATTCCCCGTCAAGGCGACCGAAGAAAGGTTCGGGTCCTAGACAAACCAACTTATTGCTCTAACAGGCGACCGAAGAAAGGTTTGGGTCCTGGGAAGGCAATTCCCCGTCAAGGCGACCGAAGAAGGGTTCGGGTCCTAGACAAACCAACTTATTGCTCTAACAGGCGATCGAAGAAAGGTTCGGGTCCTGGAAAAGCAATTCCCCGTCAAGGCGACCGAAGAAAGGTTCGGGTCCTAGACAACCAACTTATTGCTCTAACAGGCGACCGAAGAAAGGTTCGGGTCCTAGACAAATCACTTATTGCTCCAATAGGCGACCGAAGAATGGTTCGGGTCCTGGAGAAGCAATCTCCTCATGCAAACAGGTAAGATGATGCCTTGATACTTGCCAAAACTCGGGGTTTACACCCTATCTCACTCACTCCCGGTAAGTAACTACAGGTATCTTCTTATCTGTCTTAGTATATGTAAAGTTATATTGCTCTTTTTTTCCGCATAGAATAATAGGTCCCAAATAAAGTATAATTTGCTACGCATGCATGGATAAAATTGAGGTATCAGTCTGTCTTTAAATGCAACCTCTGCGAGCTCACCTTCAAAGAGGGGCAGCTGTTGACACCTCAATTTTAATTAGGTTAATTTTATTTTATTAAGTTTTTATTTTATTTTGTCATTTCGGATAATAAATAAACAAATAACAAATAAAAACAACAAAACAAAGAAAAAAAAAAAAAAAAGCAAGAAAAGCAAAAAGCAAAAGCTGCAGCCCACCCCCATTTTCTTCACGTGGGCTCGCACGATCCCCCCCCCTTTTTCTCCTTCTTCTTCCCTCTTCTTCTTCCTCCTATCTTCTTCTTCCTCATCCGCCTCGTACATCACGCGCAAGGGTAGCCTACGGTAGAGAGGCACGGAGGTAGGCCGCCGAAGGGGAGGGCGACGCACATGCGCCTTCAATGCGGGCCTTTAATGCGAGAAGAGACGTCGGTTCAGCCGAGAGGTTCCGGTCGGCGTGCGAGAGCCGACGGCCGAACCTCCGTCGACCGGCCTACTCCTCGCCTATAAATAGAGGAGCACCTCCGTCGACGAGAGGGCATCGCAAGCTTGGAGATCTTCCCACTGAGAGACTTCGGGGGAGGAATCGTCGAGCGAGTGAGAGAGAACTCGAGTTGTGAGCTCAGCCCACCCTCCACCGAGAGACTTCGGGGAAGGCCGGCGGCAAGCAACTTCGTGGAGGTCAGATTCGGCCGGTGGAGGCTCGGATCTAGTCGGAGAGGAGAGAGCACGAGCGAAAAAGGGGCGGATCTGAGCGTGAGGGGGTTGCTGGAGAGATGAAGAGAGCCGCCGCGAGCCGTGCCCGCACCGAGGCCACGCCGGATCCGAGAGCTAAGGGGCCACCGTCGCCGCCGCTCGCCTTGTCACCACCGCGGCCGCCGTGCCGTGCCCTCGTCGCGAACAGGTAATAACCGTGCTGGCTCCGTCCGAGTTCTTGTCACTCGCCCTCCCCGAAGACTCAGCCTTCGTCCATCGTCGTTGCCGCCGCTTTCTCCGACGAACCAGCGGCCACCATCGTCGTCGTTCTTTTCCCCGAAAAGCCTAGCCGCAATCGCCACGCCGCGGCCGTTGAGTCTTCCGGCGATGTCCCGAGGACCCCTCTTCGGCGCCGCAGCTCGGAGCCCTAGGGCTCCGAGCAACCTACCTCGCGAAAGGGATGCCGGGTCGAAAGCGGGTCGAGTCCGGGCCACTGTGCGGGTAGGGTTTCGAGCATAGAAGAAAAGGGGCGGAAATCGGGTTGCCGGGTCGCTGGGTCGTCGGGTCGGGCTTGAAATCCGGCACCCTAGGGTTTCAAGGTCGCTGGGGTTTTGGGTGGTTGGCCCGGGTCAGATCCAACCCTGGATCCGACCCGTGGATCCAACCCGGTCGCATTTTGAAATAAAATAATAGTAATAATGTTTTATAAAAAATAATAATAATAAAATAGAAAAGGTATAAAAGTATATTTTATTTTCAAAAAAAATCCGAGTCGGGCCCGCAACACGGATCCAACCCGAGTCGGCTTTTCCTTTTTTAAAAAATTTTTATTTTAAATAATATTTTAATAAATAATTTATTTTCAAAAAATATTAAGAAATGTTTTAATTTCCAAAAAATCGAAAAATATTTTAAAAATGTTAAAAAATGTTTTATTTTCTAAAAAAATCAAGAAAAAATCAAAAATAATTTATTTTCCAAAAATATTAAAAAAACATTTAAAAAATATTTTATTTTCCGAAAAATAAAAAAAAATCAAAAAATTTTCATATTTTCCAAAAAATGCCAAAAAACCAAAAAAAAACCAAAAATTCATGAAAAAGCCAAAAAAATTCAGAAAAAGCCAAAAAGACTTGTATTTTTCCAAAAATACCAAAATACTATAAAAAAAAATCCAAAAAATACTTTTTATTTCCAAAAAATTAGAAAATGACTAAAAAAATGTTTTTTTTTCCAAAAATGCGTGGAAAATCCCTCGAACATCCAAAAAGCCTCAAGGTTTAAACAAGATTAGGTACCGAAAGGGCATTAGTGATTAACTAGTGTAATCAAGTCCCCGATCCTAATTTCTCTGGTTTCGCAGGAGCAAGTACTTCTCCCGATACTTCGCTTGGGTTTCTAATCAACCCACCCCAAATTGATTAGTGGCGACTCCATTTTAAAAATTAACTTGCAGGTTAAAAACTTAGACTATTAAAGTCGTGAATTGGTGGACTTGGAGAGTCCGGGCATAACTAAATTCAGCCGAGCCATTAGCCTCCTTAGGCGCTCGCACCCGACTGCGGGCGCCGAAAAAAAGAGGTCGCGACATCAATTAATTACTCTGTGTTTGAAAGCATCTAGCTAATGAACGGCTGGTAGATAGGAACTTCCACTATAGTTGTAATTGACACCAAGCCTATTTTATTTATCATATGGACTCATGCGAAGCTTAATTCAATTGATTTGGTCATTTTTACAAGAAATGAATTTCACTTAAATCATTTAAGTGCCTGGTGTGATCACTTCCCTTGAGTCCAAAAAAAAGAGGGAAAAACACTTGAAAGTCAGCAATACAAGCCAATCTGTTGCCCACCAAAGATTATGCTTTTCTTTTTTTCGTCATTGGTAAAGTACAATTTGAAGAGTTCCTTTATTGAGTGCACATATAAGGTGAGAAAAATGTATTCCGACATTTTTTTACAAAAAGAAGTATTAATATATGATTCTCAAAAGAGGGGGTCGCGTATCAATTCGCAATGGCTAGCCTCCTTTTATTAGTGATAGTAGAGTTACTTTTTCATTGTTTGGGAAACGATGTAATGGAGAAAATGAAGGTTTAGGCGGAAAATGCAGAAAAATTGGAAATTTTGTCGAGAAAGAAAAAGGTTAAAATGTTGGCATTTTCTCCCATAAGTTTCCTCACCCCCTCGACTCAAATGCAGCGACCCAAGGAATTACCGTCGCTGTAAATTCAAGTCTGCTTTAGGCCTTTTTGGTCTTATTAGTTATATGTAGTTAGAACATAGTTTGGACTCACACTAAGACATAAATCGCGGGCCTATTAGGTTTCAAGCCGTGCTCGATTGAGGCTACTTGTAAATTTTAATCTTATCTAAGGTCATATATACTGGGAGACAAAGGAGGATTACCTCAAATTATCGCTTCTATTTGTGACATATGGGGATAAGATTACAATTTAGTCAACTATCTTTGAATAGTTTCAACCTAGTATTGAATGATAGACGAAGTCCATGATTTTATTCACGTCCACATTAAAAATCAAAATAGTCTGCCTTAAGTTTTCTATCAATTGTGAAATAGAACCTTGGAAATGAAAAAAAAAAATTATACTTAGTTTGTTAACATTGTTTCTCTTATCATCATCTTTCATTTATATAACCCTCTAGAATTAGCATAATTAGTTGTCGCGTTAGAAGATTTTCAGATTAGGAACTGAAATCACTTGTTTAAATAGCACCAACGTCGTGCGAACTGCACGAAGTCACGGCCATACATGCATAGGCTAAGTGGGGTAAACTTAACTGGTGATGCGATTTGCAATGGGTTCTATAGGCGCTCTATTAACAGGCTCTCTATTCTCATGTCCATGAATTATCAGGGAATAAAAATGAATGCATATAATTGACAAGCCAATATTTAGAAAAGTCGATAGTGATATTAGAATGCCATTTTCTTTTGGCGAGATCTTAAATCATAAGAAAAAAGCGTTAATTATAATAGATTAAGTCATATGTAGTAAATTACTTCTTCAGTGGGCAGTACTCGTAAGAAAAAAGGTTCAAGAAAATTACAATTGAAAATCTACCAAATCTACTCATTGTATAAATTCACTACCCAAAGGCTTGCTAGCAAAAATCTCCTGCTTGAAATTTATCAGTGTTACAACATTTGGTTGTATATTTCTTCACGAGGTGGTAGAAGAGTGTATCGGTTTGATCGGTAGCATGCTGTCTTCCTCTCATCTTTTTTTGAGGTTTGTTTCCAGTCACACCTTCTTTTGAATAACATTTCTACTACACCATTTGGGCTGTCCAAAATAAAATGATGACGAAATTATTATAGATTATAAAAATTTGCTTAAATTGCTGCTTTAGAGACACGAGGACGCGCACGTCAGGTCATTATCCTCATTTTGCAGAATGGATTTAAGGTTCTTGGATTGTGCTTTGATCTCCTCTTTTTAAGCCAACGAGGAAGATGTTGTACGCTCAGCAATCACCATCTCTTCATTAGCTATATTCGTTGCCAGAATTAATCTCATCAATATATTTGAGTATTGTAGCCAATGCACGGTCGTAGCATCAAGAGAGAACCTTTAGGTGCTATTGAATGGCAATATGTGGCAGCAATCCTTGGCGTTCTCAGATGATATATATATCATCTTATCCCTTGTCCAGATTTATATTTAATGGGAAACAAAAGAGAATTACCTCATATATTATCACTTCTATTCATGATATGTGGGGATAAAAATTCACTTTAAGTTAACAACCTTGTAATAGTTTCAACCTAGTCTTGAATGGTCGGCCGAGTCTATGATTTTATTTACGCCATAGTCTGCCTTAAGTTTTCTCTCGATTTTGGAATAGAACCTTCAAAGTGAAAAAAAAATCTTTATGCCCAATTCGTTAACCTTTCTCTCTGATCTCCATCTTCTTTTTTTAATATAATTATTAAAGTTGGTGAAGTTGATAGGTACGTCAAGGGATTTTTAGATCAAGGCTTAGAAGTCACCTAGTCGAATACCACTAATAGCGTGCAAGCTGTTTGAAATTGCGCCCACCCACAAATAGGCAAAAGGCATAGGTAGTTGATAAGTCCATTTTTAGAATAGTCCATACTGCTATTAGAATGATATTAAATTTTTGGCAAGATCTAAATTAGGAGGGAAAAAAAAGTGTAGATTACAATAGACTTAAGACACTGGTAGGGAGTAATAAATAACATTTTCAATGGGATACTCGTAAAGAAGTACAAGAAAATCACAACCGAAAACCTACAAAATCTTAATATATATATATATATATATATATATATATATATATAAGCAAATCTCCTGCTAGAAATTTTATCAAGTGTTAAAAAATTTGGTTATATAATTCCTCGAGAGGTGGTAGAAGAGGGTATCGGTTTGATCATGCTCGCTTCCTCTTATCTAATTTTGAGGTTTGTTTCCACTCCTTCATTTAAATTTCATTTCTACTTCATCATTTGGATTGTCCTAAATTTAATGATGACGTAATAATTGTAGATTTTAAAATTTGTTTAAAATTGTTGCTTTAGAGACACGACAGCATATGCACGTCAGGTGATTATTTTCATTTTGCGGAATGGATTTAAGGTTTTTGGATTGTGCTTAGATCTCCTGTTTTTAAGCCAACGAGGAAGATGACGGCACGCTCAACAATCACCATCTCTTCATTGCCTTAATCTAGGTTTTGACGGAAGTTGACTTTGTCCTGTGCCATCATGTAACTCCTTTCTTGAAATTACATCTCTAGCCCAGTACTGGCCTATGACGGTGTATTCAACAAACAGTGGTTCCATAATTATCACTTTTCGTGAGTCTTTATATTACGTCGGACGCTCCGATACTCTTCGACATTCAGTTAATATGTATAAAAAAATCCGACACCTGATCAACTTTCATAATACTTGAGTTGAATTCGGACACACGAGTTTCCGATACGTAATTTTAACAGGTGAGATCAATTTTAATAATGAGAAGTTAAAGTATATAATAATAATAATAATAATAATAATAATAATAATAATAATAATAATAATAATAATAATAATAAATGGAGAAAGAAGAAAAATATAATTTTCTCTCCTCTTCTAACTCACTTCCCATTAAACACTATTCACCCCTAATTTTTTTACTTCCCATTAAACACTATTCACCCCTAATTTTTTTTTTCCTTTTCTCTTTCGACACATTTGACACGAGAGTCCACAATGTGAATTACTTGCTTTTTTTTCCCCCAAAATTTATGAATGTTTGGAATAGAGTTGAATTTATCAAATTGAAATAATGAATGATTTTAATAAATTGTGGATTAATATTTTTAGTATAAATTCATTCTAGATTATTATTATTATTTATTTATTTGTGAATTTGAATCAAATTATTTTGATTGAAATAATCATAAAAATAATAATATGAAAATATCAATGTGTCCCAACATAACAAAATTCTCTGTTTTTAAAAAAAAAGATATGCCGGGAGTTCAGCTCGTGTCATGTTATATTGTGTTGCATGTCGGTATCGATGCTACTTAGATCATCACATCGAGAGGATAACGGCCATTAATGTGCCTAACGGCTGACGAGAGGAATCTCCAACTCTCGCAGTTTGCCCCCCAACGCTTCATTTCGTTCTTCGGACTAAATCATTTAGTAGTCGAAGGAGAATGTTAAAAGGTGGGCAATTTGACAAAATGTACTAGTCTTGTTTTCATAGTAGTATTTTTTTTATCAATATAAAAGAATATATATCTGTGAAAAAAAATATTATTGAATGTTCAAAATGTTTGTTAAACATACTTAATGATCAAATATTAGATTTTCAAAGTGTTGATCTTACATATCATGAGGATAAGTATTGTGCTTGAAAATTATGATATTTCCTAACTTGAATACTTCGTCGATGGCATTTTTAAAAAGAAATATCTTACTAATCTTAGAACTTAATGATATTTCATATTTAGGATCTTAAGGCACTTGTCGCTTGTCAACAAAACCCTTGTCGAGAGTAGGATCATTAATGAGTAAGCACTTACCAAATACAATATAATAAAACAAAATTTTATTTTAAATATTGATTGTTCATTATGAGAGAGGAATCAATACGTTAAGAATTAGCACATTTTTTTTAATTGATCACCTAATAAGTCTAGTCTCCTACCGGCAAGAAATAAGAAAATTATGCAGCGCATTGGTTTCACAATGTCATATGCAGTAAATACTCTGTAGGCTAAAATATGCGTGACAAGTGCTTTGTAAACATTTGTTAACAAAATATTTACAATTATCATTATTATTACATTACGGAAAATCATGAATGCAAACAATTAGCGAAAATAGAAAAGTTGTGAATCATAGGTGTGGAATTGTGGCATTACGAATATGATGGGGTAAATGCACATGCTAAATGACATGGTAAATGCCCATATATGCCACGTGGAGGTGGCATCACTCCACTGGGCAAGTCCGACACCGGTAATCAATATAGAATTTGATTTTTTCAATCAACATTAGGCATGGACTTTATTTTAGAGCGCCTTTGTGGTACAAACTCATCATGAGTTCCCATGGTGATGATAATGGGCCACACCAAAATGAGACAGCGGCCTGCGGAAAACTTGCAGAGAAAAGAAGATGAACAGTGAAAAGAAAAATCAGAAAACAAAAAAAATAAAATAAAAGCAAAACTGTGTCATTTCATCTAAAAAAGTCAATGCCAGATTTTCGAGCATGACTATAGAACAATCGACAATGGCTAGACCACCATGTCAATAATTTCAAGCAAGACTTGATTGGGAGAATTTGATTAAATTTTCATTCAAAAATTTAGAATTACAATGAATTGATTTAATAAGATTTAGGATTAAATTTAATTCCATACAATAGGTTGAGGAATGAAATAACAGTTTTCCCCATATTAGCCCCTCTTTTTTTAAAAAAAAAAAGAAAAAAGAAAAGAAAAGGCGCATGCTTAGGAGGAGGAAAGAGAGTCAACCAAAAAGAGAAGATAGTGCGCATTAGCCAAAATTGTATGGCATGATGACATTGTAAATAACTGGGATTATCCACCTCCACTCCTCATAATTATGTTCCATATTTCAATGAATGCATCATATGAATGGGCTAGATCTTACTATCCGTTTTTCTCAAGAAAAATGAATATGTACCTTTCTTATTCATAAAATTTAATGAAAGGTAAAGATTATTAAGAAAAATAGTTTTATCAACGATTTTTTCTAGCATAGTGATGTTCTCACTTTGCTACTATGAGGCTCATACATGCCACCAGAGTTGTTACCTAATACGTTATTTTAATTGACTATATTCTTTTTTCCTCACTTCATTCGATAAATTAGATTTTCAAAAAGTTACATTTATTATATTTAAATTCTTTATAGTCATCCTTGATCTTTAGTTGCTTCTTCCGCTTATAAGTCAACACTGTTGACCCTAAATTAATCTTGATGTCAAATACTCACTTTTTTGTATTTATGTAATTGTTACAAACTATTTGGATATGTTTTTTTTATAAGTTTGTGCAGGTTGACAAAGAGTTAAAGAAGATCTATCCGTGCCTATAAACAAGTCCAGGCACCTGGCCAGCCGAACATGTAGCCAGGTTTGGCTGGATTCCCTGTCCCTGCGGTTCAAATTTTGGATTCCCTTGGTCAAACAATGTGTGTCTAACCATTTTCAATGGATACTTGGAGCCCTCAATAGTCGAAAAACTAGCCGTTTGATGGCTAGTTGTGTCTATTTTCTTATAAATAGGGTAACTTATTGTCTTGGGCTTATGTTCTCATGCCAAAAAAACTTACAAAATCTCTCCTATATTTACTTTGCAATCAACTTCTTGAGAGAGAATTTTTTTATAAAAGAGTACACCTTGTTTGTAGGGGAGTGTTGACTCCATTATAAACCAATCTTTGTATGAGATTTCAAGTATTATGAATTGGCATAACTCCCAAATGATCTCGAAAGTGGAATAGGCACTGATCTGGGTCGAACTGGTACAAATCGGTTGAGCATCTCTCTTCCCTACTCCCTTTATATTTACGCATGCCAAATGTTTGATATATAGATTACCATTAAATGTATTTTTAAGTTAAAGATACACCACCCATACAATCGCGGTATTCAAGGAATTCATCTTTTGCTCTTTGAGATTATTCGAATGCGGGTCTTGGTGATTCTAAAATTAATAATTAAAAAAAGGTACTAGTGGCACATGTCAATATTTGGGCAATATTTTAGTTTATGGGCCTTTTAAGAAACAAAATTGAGATAAGTGCACCAAAGCCTTAGAAATCATAGCGAAAATGCTATTGAATCTTAAAATTTTCAAAAAGTGCAATCAAATTTTAAATTTTATCCAATTAATACAATCAAATACTTCTATTGATATCATCCAAATTGAGTGACAAAAAATACTCACACGATATTTTTTAATGTATTTCAAGATTGCATGATATTGATGTGGTGCTAGTGGACACCACCTTAGAAAATATGCTATATATATATAAGGCCAAAAATAAAGAGAAGTACAAAAAAAAAAAAACAAAATGGAGTGTCGACGGCCGACGCGGTTCGCCATTGGCCACGGTGCCGGATGTCCAAGTCAACGTGTCAACAAACTGCGGGCCGACTAACTCGGCCAATTTCGAAGCGTGAGCATTGCACGTGCTGTGGGCATCGGTACGGTGACACACTAGGTAGCACCGACACGCGACACGCGACACGCCATTTCTCAAAAAGTAGAGAATTCCGACACGTTCCGACACGTTAAATATTAAATAAATATTTTTATATATACATGATTAATTATTATATTTAAATTAATTTATTCAAATTCATAAATAAATCAACAATAAAAAAAGTGCCTATAATAAATCTATACTAATAACATTAATAAATTTATTCAAAAAAATTGGAAAGACATTTTTTTACTTTAACAAAAGTTATCAATGAAATAAATAACTAATGAAAGATTAGAGTCAAAATAAATTTATATTTTTTTATGATGATAAAAATTTATCATTATTTAATATCTAATGCTTTTATTTTTTGAAATAATTTTTAACCTGTCAATTTATTTATTTATTAGCTTTATCATGTATTAATAAAGTTATTTAATGTTTAATATTTCTTTTTAAAGTTAAATGGGTCCCACCCATTTATTTCAGCACACTTTTTCTTCCTCCACCCTGCGCCTGTCACTTCCCTTCTTTCCCCTGCACGAGCTTTCTTTCCCCAGGCTTTCTTTCCCCTGCACGAGGCTCGCTTTCCACAGGCTTTCTTCTTTCCCGTCGACGCCTCATCTCTCTCCTTTCTCTTCTCCCTAAAACCAGCCCAAAGGGCAAAAACCCTAGCAACCACCTTATTTTTCCTCTCCCTTTGCTCGGTCTCCACCTCTCCCGCTGCTGCCTCGCCTCCGTTCTTCCCTTGGCCATTGTAGCCTCGCATCCAGCCCTCCGCGGTGTTGCGGTTTTTCATCTCGGCGTTGCAGTCGGCGGTTGCAGCCGACCAAGACGATCGAGAAGGCTTCTCGGCGCAGTCGGCGGTCGCAGCCTTCTCCGGCGTTGCAGTCGGCGGTCGCAGCCCTCCCTCGCCGTCGCTCACAGCGTTGCCTCGGCTCCCTCACCCTTGCCTCCACCCTCCATCACCTTCTTCCTTCGCACCTGTAGATCCGCCCTCAGGACACGCTCCGATGCGCGTGTCGGAAAGAGTTGACCACGTGTCGAAAACTCCGACACGTGTTGTCCGCATGTCCGAGCGTGTTGGACACGTGTCGGGGTGTCCGACACGACACGGAGGCCTTTTGAACGTGTCCGTGCTACCTAGGTGACACACACTGCCGTGTCCTGAGTGGGACCCCAAGGAGAATAAGAAGAAACTGATTCAAGCAGGGAAGAAGAAATTGATTTCGGCTATTTTTTCCATTTTTTCTAAAAGTTTTAGCAAATTGTTATGACGTGGCCCCACATATTTCTAACTCACATTGAATCAATTCGGACAGGTCTAACGGTAGGATTTGATGTCACGCACCTCTTTTCCAATCAGAGAAAATAACACATTTACATGTAATGTGGCGACAAAGACCAAAGGTCCTCAATCAGTTTGGGTGTTCTTAAATCCTTACCTCTCTCGTGACATTGGGATTTTCAATTTAGTTCGATTAACCCTACGAGAATTCTATATGAGGAATTGCTAAGTCAGCTAAAATCAAGTGGGTTGTGGGAATATATCCATTTCCTACGCAACTAAATATTGAAGTTTATGAATTTGATTACATTAGTTATATAATTAGTGCTCTTTCGATACCTAAACTTGATCAATTGTCAACCAAGGTGTCCATGCAATCATTTTACCAAATTATGAGTCATAAAGTTATTGTCTGTTGAGTGTCCATGCGATGATTTTGTGTTTATTATGATATCATCATGAATCTAACCACTCAACTAAAAATGAATAACAGCACAAAAAATGATATAAGGGCAATCACATCAAACACATTAAAAATAGTAATGAAGGATGAATAAAAAAATGCAGTGCGGTATAATAACCCAATATGAGTCAGCAAAAAAATATTACACGGCCTTGCTATTAAAACCCATGACGACAACCTCATGAGCTTAGTTCAAATTGAGTTCAATTTATTTTCTAAATGATCGACCTTCCAAGGCTAAACTAAATCAAAGGTGTCCATTAAAACATCAAACCAAGCGTACACTTACTAAATGAAACTAAACTAATTCTAATAATAATTATAATACCAAAATCTGACAAATTTTCAATTTCTTATTTTCAAGATTTTTAATATTATTTTTTTATTATTTTCGTTTCCTTCTCTTATTCTCGGTCCCTCCTGTGAATCAAATCTTACTGAGACATTCCATGAATTTCAGCATTACCTCAATCAAAGCAATTAACAACAAACATGCCCAATGATTAAGAAATCATTAACATACAAACACCGCATCACGGCAAATTAGAACAGCACTTAGATGGGGCTTCACATGAATTCAGTCTTCACCGAAAAAGGAATGACCAGCAAAGGAATAGTGATGACAGCCCATATCCAGCACGTTCAACGCATAACAACATGGTTATCTGTTGAAAAATTATCACCAATTCACCATAACAGTCGCCTAAGTCATCATACTTGTTCATATGATAAAAATGACATCACGACCAATCGAAATTGAGCTTCAATTAGATAATTCAAGAAATCCAAGTTTCGTTCTAGCATGATCAAACGTGACAATGGCTCTATTTCTTTCAAAATTGACATGTATTCTTAACACTCATCCATTGCCCACTCATTTTATGAAGAATATGCGAGTATCAGCTACATGAATAAACGTCCGGGTTGCAAAACAGAACACGAAACACATACCTCGATTATGAGTTAATATCAAATTAAAACTTCGGTTTAATCCCCTGCTTTGATCAATCGAATGGGTTTCTCTATCCAAAAAAAATGCTAAGGTAAGAGATCATATTAATATAGCTTCATAACATACCAGAGGGGTTTTGGTAGAAGGACTGAAGAAAAGCAAATGTTAAGCAAAGCCTCCTAGAAACTTGGTTTCACAAATCGCTGGACATCAATTTCCCTAAAGCAATCAATATTCCTCAAAGAATTGCAGCTACTGCAATTTTTTTTTTTCTTTTGGGGGGGAATTAAAATATTCAGGATCTCAAGCTTTCCAAATACGATCACACCATAAGGATAGCTAGGGAAAACTAAAACCAGAGAGAATATAGGCAAAGGAGAATTCACTTGTACCGAATTGATCTTTCCTTACCAAGTTTACTTGAATATACCCGTACTCAAACCTTTCAAGCTGAGAACAATGCGGATACGGAAAGAGCAGGAGTTTTGCCAGTTGCTGCCGTACAACCTCAACTTCGTGCTCACAGGGCCTTGAAACAGCTCAATAACAAAGATGTGAATGGCAGACATAAAAGAAGAAACACAAGTAATGAAAACAACTAAATGCAGAGAGTCCATAGTTAATGATTGTGGCCTTGTCAACCACTGTCAGTGAGCTTCTATTTCGAGAGGCGTATTTTCTTGCTAATCGGGTCTTAGAAGGTAGGACTCGCTGAGACATTGTCTCATCCTGGTTGTAGGATAATATTTTCAGATCCTTAGATGGCGGTCATGGAGGACTCAAAGCCATGGACATTTGTGGAGGTTTGTGGAGGTGGAGACTGAAGAATTAGCAAACGTGTTTGACTAGTCAGTCATAGAACAGTTCCTTTTTTATTGAGCTGGTCTATTTTGTAGATAATCCAGTGTTGTATATAAACCTATGTGTTTATAAGAAAGCTTGTTTGATTGTGATTGATTGCCTGCTTTTCTATCCCAAGTTAATTGTTGTTAGGGAATTTGTTTCGCTTCCGCATGCGTAATAAAAAAATTAGTCGGCGACGTGTCCTGGGAAGTCTCATCATTTCTATTGACTAGAGTGGGATGTTCGCGTACTCGAGGTTAGGGCGTGACATAAATAATCAGAGTATATCTACTCCTCATAATTATGTTATATATTTCAATATATGCATCATATCGATTGGTTACAAGATCTTAATATCAATCGTGTGAAAAGAAAAATGGACATGTATCTTTCTTATTCATAAGATTTAACGAAAACTAAAGGTTCCAAAACTTGATTTTGTCAACAAAATTATGTAGGATAATCATATGCTCCCTCATCTATCATTTTTGCCTAGTATCATTACTCCTTAGTGAAGATAAAGTTCACTCAAACCACCACAAAAACCTTTGTCGTTACCTGAAATATTATAGTAACATACCATATTCTTTTTCACCCAATTATTATAATGGATTAAAGCATTGAAAAGTTACATTTATCATATTTAATTTTTTCATAGTCATACCTAATCTTTAGTTGCACCTTTTTTTTACAAGTTGTCACTATTGACCTTAATTAATTTTGATGATTCTAAAACACACTTTGTATATTTGTAATTGTTACAAGCTGTTTGAACATGTTTTCTACAATTTTGTGTAGGCTAGCAAGAGTTAAAGAAGGCCTGACCTAGTGTGAAAATAACTCTATTTGTATACTTGTTTGTGTTGAGTTCAAATTTGAATCTCGCCTGCTCAATCCAGCGAGCGCCCGGCCAATTCTTTTAAATGCTGAAATCCTCAACGGTCGAAAAACTAGCTCTTTGAAGTGTTAGTAACGCTAATTGAGTTTGTTTTCCTAATGGATAGGGTAAACCATTGTCTTAGGCATGCATACATGAATATTACTTACAAAAATCTCTCTTGTATATACTTTGGATTCAACTTCTTGTGAGATTAAACTTGCGGGACAAGTTCTTTTTGAAAGACTGCATCTTCTTCATAGAGGACTATCATCTATACTATAAACCAACATTTGTATGAGGCTTCAAGTATAGTGGATTGGGCAATACTACCTTATGGTCTCGAGAGTGGAGAATGTGCCAATTTGGGCTGAACTAGTGTAAAATTGGTTGAGCATCTCTCTTCCCTTCCCTCTCTTTATATCTACGCTTGCCAAGTGATTGACATATTGATTGCCGTTAAACATACTTTAAATATTTTTAAGATACACCATCATTAGGAGTGTGGTATTAAGGAATTAATCTTTTTCCCTTCATGCTTATATGGATGCAAATTTTGGTAAATTTAAAATCAATAGAAAAGGTACTAGTGGCTAAAGGGCCAGTAGTTGGTTGGCCATTTTTATAATGAGCACTACTGACTCTATCTTTTTGACTCGAGGAAAGTTGCTAAAAGGCAAGCTCGCATTAAGTAGTCGAAACTGTTCTTAGATCAAATACTAAGCTCACTTTGTTGAACTTGGCAGCTATCCACAATTTCCCCAATAGCCTCTCTTTTTCTTATCCTCCGTTTTAAACTCATAGTTAGATTAATTTGTAATTTGTGTTGAAGTTGTTTCATGAGGAATGTGCTTTACGTTTGTATTGAACTTGAATTATGTTTATGCTGCACTTAATAGTCGTAGACCTTCTATTGAATTGACATTTTATGAATATCTTTGAGATAAAAATGGTCATTGTGTGCTTGATGATACATTCCACCTTAAGCCCTTTTTGATGTTATGACAAAAGAGGGAGAATGGTATAATGTTTACATTATATGTGATGATTCACTTGATTTATTTCCCTTGTAGTATGTTTAGGGGGAGTTTTGCTTGAGGTTTTAAGAGTGATTTTGTCTTCACAGAAAAGGGGAGATGGTTGACCTTAAATTAATTTTAATGATTCTAAAACTCACTTTTGTATATTTGTAATCGTTGCTAATCATTTGGATGTGTTTTTGTAAGTTTGTGCAGGTTGGAAAGGATGAAGGAAGGCTGGATCCAGTCTAAAAACATTTCCAGGTTCCTTGCCAAGTGATTACAGGATAATCAGCTAAGATTGGCCGAATACCCAGCTTTGCAGTTTAGATTTTAATTTTGCTCACCCAACCCAATGGGTGCTGGGCCATTTTTTGAATGGACACTTGGAGGCCTCATTGGTTTTTTTTTTTTTTAAACAGTCATTGAAGTGTTAATAATGGCTCGGGGACTACCGGCCTTGATGGGGATTAGTCGTGAGAGTTTGGGCCGAGGCCGATAGATACAACTTGTAAATTTCAATCTTCTCAATGACTGTAACTTCTTCAACGATATCCTCTTCGCCTGCAACTTCTTCTTCGCCGAACCATCACCGATGCTTGCAGCCGTTGAACTCGAATTGAGCCGACGTCAGCAGAGGCACCGACGCCAATGTAGGACTACACCGCCGGCTGTCGCCTTGCAAATTGGGGAAACAAAGATCAGACCAAGAACCCTCTCTTCATACTTGTGCGCGAAAAAGAGTCAGGATGTAGGCACCGGCCGTTACACCTAAGCACAGAACTTCCTTCAGCCCAAAGAAGTCGAGCACTTCAACGACCTGGTCTACAAGGTCGTCGACACTTAGAAACACGACGTATAATTGAGAGCGAGGTCGGGAGACATCATTAGAGCGGGCTTCTCCCGATCGCCGCAGACGAACACGGAAACCGAATCTTTGCTCGTCTTCACCGCATGCTCCTTCCCTTCGAAAGGTACGGCGTCGAGACGTCGACGTGGACACTGAGTCGCTCAACTCGGCCATGGCTCGGCTCGCTCGAAGCCTTAGGAAAATGCAGCGGAGCTCGAATCAAAGATATCGACCAGAACGAAGCTTGAAAATCTGAAACTCTCTCTCTCTCTCTCTCTCTAAAGGTTGCTTTCTCTCGGCCGTTTTTCCTTCTCTCGCTTGAACGGAATCTTTTTCCTTTAAGCCTGATGGATTTATGAGATGGGCTTAAGGCCCATCCGCTCAAATTGGGCCCAAAAAGGGCCCGGCCCATGGGAATAGGGCCCGTGGAGGGGGAAGGTATAAAAGGGAGGAGAGAGAGAGAGAAGACACCTGTTGGCATAACAACGTACATACGTCTCCCTCTCCTTCAAACGCTCTCTTTTTCTCCCAAACGCTCAAGGCGACGCCGTTTCCCTTTTCAAGGCAAATTGACATCATCGAATCAGAATTTCTTCCTCTTCTTCAGCGTTGGTGTTTAATCTGTGGCTAACAAGGTACGCTCGAATCTATGGTGTGCTTTACGATCGGTGATGCGTGTTTTCCCGGACTTCGTCTTCCGCATTGATTTAGGGGTTCGATTCGGTGTTGAATCCAGTTTTCGGGGATCAGTCATTCCCAACATTGGTATCAGAGCCCTAGTTCACGTTTTTCCCGATCAATTCTGATGTTTTTGATTGATTTTTCGAGAAATTACTTCGGCCGTACGGAACCGAGCGAAAATCCCGACACCCGAGCGCTTTTCGGCCTTTTTTCTGAGTTTTCGTAAGTCGAAATCAAATTCTGAAAACACTGGGAGAAGTGCGACATCGAGACGAGTCCGGCGATGTGTCGATCGCCGCCGGGAGCCGCCGCACGCGCCCACACGTGCGGCCGGCGCGCGCTGTGGCGTGGGCGCAGCGCTGGGAAGCTGGCCAGCCGCCCGCCCGCGTCGCCCTTACACGCCGGTGGCGAATCGGCACGTGCACGCCGGCGGCTGGCGAACCGGCACGCGCCGGTCCGCGGACCGACGCAGCGACGCGTCACCGACGCGTCATCGTAACGTCACCAACGGTCGATAACCGTTGGGGATGACGTCGCCCGACGACGGTTGGCTGGCCGGTCATCGACCGGCGACCCGACCCGACCCGACCCGACCCGATCAGCCTGGTGCATGCCGCGCACATGCGGCCGACGTCTGGCGTGACGTCAAGACACTCACGCGCGAGGCACGTGCCGGCTGACGTCTGTGTGACGTCAGCCAACGCACGCGCGCGGCACGTGCGGTCGGTACGTCCGATCGGCAAGGCCGGTCCAACCGGTTTGACCCGCGCGCCCATTGACCCGACCCGTTGACCGACGACCGTTGACCGTTGACTTTGACCGTTGACCGTTGACCCCAAAAAAAAAAAAAAGAAAAAAAAAAGGAATTTGTTTTCTTTTTCAGTCATGCCTATGTGGGTTATAAGTAATCAATTTTTAATTCTGCATTTGTTGCATGAATTTTGGAAAATTATGTATTTTCTCTTATATTAATTATGGATCATAAGTGATCCATTTTTAATTCTGCATTTGTTGCAGGAACTATGATGCGTTATGCAAGGATACCTGCAATCCCGAGAACGGACGAGGGAAATGCAAGACTTAAGAGGCTGATGACAAAGTTAGCTGATTATCGGTGGCATGACGGTGATTTAGTATCACATGTGGTCAGGGTCAATCAGATGATACAGGAAATCATCTTAAATGGTTATCTTATGCCGGATTTTCAGAAGGTGCCGGCTTTGATGAACACTCTTCCACCTGAATGGCAAGCAGTGTTGGATCGGCTATGGGAGGTCAACGTGGTCCCGGGTTACAGGAGGCTGGTTGAAGCTTTTGTAAGAGAGCACTATAGGATTGAGTTGGCCAAAACTTCAACCCTTAGATTGAGCGCCACATGGAGTCGAGTGAATGCGCCTTGGTGGTGACATGAATGCTCTCCAAAAGTTTTTCCATGATTGGCAAATGTGCCTTCAATTTTCTCAGATGTTTTGACTGATAGATTAGTAGGGACATTCCCTATTTATTTCTTTGATTGATTATGTAATGATTACTACCTAATTGTGTTAATTGAAAGCATTATTGTTTTTAATTGTATGTCAATTATCTGTTGCTTTTTGTTATTGCTGGTTGCTGTGGGTAATTAGCTGTGGGTAGTAATAGAAGTTTTTGTAACTTCATAGAATTTATTTGCATAAGATAATTATATTAATAATAATTTTAAGTTAGGATTTTTTGGAGGATGATTGGAAACATAGTGACCTTTTGATTCGAAGCCTTACTTGAAATTATTTATTAATATGATGGGTCTATGCAAATAGGGATGCATAAATGATAGGCATTAATTATTCGTGCATGTATGTCTCGATGTGTTCGAACGATGGTTCAAGAATCGAGAATGTAATTGCTGATATGAACGGCAATAATTGTGAAATATTGAATATGAAGATTCAATATGTGCTGGAAAAGCAAGAAGCACTAGAAGCTCTTGACCACATTATGGAAGATATTGAGGGTGTCGTGCACCACCTTGAGCTAGTAGAGGACCGCCTAACGGTATTTGAGCCGAAAATAGACATTTGCTATGTTGGTTCTAGCTCAGAAAAGGCTGTGTGCTCTAAGCGCAAATGTATTGATTCGTTCAATATGTGGGAATGCAAAGGATCAAGTCCTTATTGTAAGAAATCAAGAATTAACCAACAAGAGAGAGAAAAGCGTCCTCAAGTGAAGAAAATGTCAATGGTGTGATGTTACAATTGTGACAAGAGAGGTCACTATGCTCGCGACTATCGTGAGCCAAAGAAGCTATACACCTCTTGTACATTTGAGAACTTTGCTTATGTGTCAAGTTCTGCATTATAGGCTGAATCCAATCCTTTGTGGAATATAGATTCATGAGCGACAGACCATGTAGCAAAGGATAGAGGATCCTTCGTGGAGTTCCGACGATACCAATTGGAACTAAGTGGATCTATATTGGAAACAACTCTAGAGCTAATGTAAAGGAATTGGCACCTGCCAATTGAACATGCATGGTGGACACATCTTGATGTTCTATATGCTTTGGAAATTCGTCGAAATTTAAGTGTCTGCCTTAGTGTTGGTTAAGCTTGGTTTTGGTATGAACTTCCATAATAAAGGTGTAGATTTGTGTTTAGATACAAACTACTATGGTTGTGGTCACTTTCTAGATGGTTTTATTGTACTAAACGTTGACTGTGGTGATGTCAATATGTTATTCCCTTGTTTCACGTCTTCTACCTTATATGATAATGATGTGATTGTGTGGCATGCTAGACTTGGTCATATGAGCCAACAACATATGAAAAGACTAGCCAAAAAAAGGGCTTGTTGGGCAATATTGAAAAAGTTGATTTGTCCATATGTGAGCATTGCCTAGTAGGGAAAATAACAAGGAAACCATTTGGAAAAGATAAAATAGCTGAATTTACTCGGCATTTAATCCATTTGGACGTCTGTGGTTCAATGAATGTGAGAGGAAGGCAAAGAGATGATTATACTCAAGTCGGACATGTCTATTTGATTTCTCATTAATCTGAAGTATAAGTTGTTTCAGAAGGTTTATGAACCTGGTATAAAATCAATTAGACAAGAAAATAAAGGTATTTAGATCCGATCGAGGTTGAGAATCTTTATCTGATAAGTTAAGAAAATTATGTGATGAAAAAGGAATAGAAAGACAGTTATCTATTTCATATACTCCTCGACAAAATGGTGTTGTGGAGCGAAGAAACAGAACCCTACTGGAAATGGTTAGGTCCAAGATGGCGCATGCTAACTTACCTATCACTTTTTGGAGTGATGCGTTGTTAACTGCTGCCAATATACTTAACCGGATGCCTTCCAAATCAGTTATTTCCACTTCATATGAGTTATGGACAGTTAGAAAACCTGACTTAAGTTTTCTTAAGCCATGGGGTTGTGCTGCCTATACTCATAAGTCCTCTCACAAGTTTGGGAAATTGGGTCCCAAAGAAAATAAGAGTATTTTCATGAGATACTGCGAACACTCAAAAGGGTATGTGTTCAAAGGTGAGCAGGAAAGTGGGAGTATAACTGAATTTAAATCACGGGATGTCACATCCTTAGTGGATGAATTTTCTAAGAGGGGCGAAATAAGGGAAAATAACTCTCTATTTGAAACCTTGAATCAAGATAATGATGTCAATGGAGTTCGTTCAAGTGGGAGTAATATGAGATGTAATGAATTGAATTCAACTCATTCTCAATTGCAACCACCTGATGAGACGACATCATCATTACCTAATCCAAGTGGGAGCATGATGGGGAATGATGTGCTAAGTGTACAATCTCCCATACGGTGAATAAGTCGCCAAAGCATTCCCCGTCGATGTTTTGACATTGAAAGGGAAACTTTTATGGTTGCTCCACAAGATGAGGATGAGCCAAGAAATATTAATGAGGCTCTGAATTGCCCTAATAAGGAAAAATGGATTCATGCAATGAAAGAGGAAATGGAGTCAATGAAATCAAACCAAAGTCTGGGAACTGGTTGATCTTTCAAAAGGACGCAAATCTATTGGGAATAAGTGGGTTCTCAAATTAAAGCGAAAGGCTGATGGCTCGATAGAAAGGCATAAGGCTCGCCTTGTGGCGAATGGGTATAATCAACAGAAAGAAATTGATTATGAAGATACATTTTCTCCTGTAGAGGGATTTACCTCGATTCGCATTATTCTGGCAATAGTGACTAGTATGGATCTTGAGTTACATCAAATAGATGTAAAGACTGTTTTCCTCAATGGAGAATTAGAGGAAGGAACATATATGGAACAATCTGTTGGTTTCATAATGAAATGCCAAGAAGAAAATGTATGTCGACTTTGGGGGTCGATATATGGCCTTAAGCAGTCATCGAGACAAAGGTATATACATTTTCATAATGCCATAGTGGCATATGATTTTACAATGATTGACGATGATCATTGTGTATATATCAATAGATCCAATGATCAATTTGTGATCATATCATTATATGTTGATGATATACTGATTGCCGGAAGCAATATGGAGTTAATTAATACCGTCAAGAGATGGTTGTCTTCCAACTTTGAGTTGAAGGATATGTGATTGTAAATCCATAGACACTCTATTGCAAAAAGGTGAAAGATTGAGCCATAGTCTGTGTCCAAAAACTCTACAAGAGAATGAACAAATGAAACATGTTCCTTATGCTAGTGCTGTTGGGAGTTTGATGTATGCTATGATGTTTACAACACCCAACTTATGCTTTGCAGTTGGAATGGTGAGTAGTTACCAATCCAATCCAGGTCAAGCACATTGGAAAGCCGTTAAGAGAATACTGAGGTATCGAAGGAACTGCTGATTATACGCGAGTCATTAAGGAAAGGATCGCAACTCAAAGGCTATTGTGATACGATTGGGGATGAGATTTAAATGAAAGAAAATCTACCTCGGATTTGTTTTCTTACCGAATAATAGCACCATATGTTGGAGCAAAGAAGAAATGTAGTGTATAGCCTTGTCCACGATGTAAGTTGAGTTCGTGGCATTATCAGTAGCAGTGTAAGAAAGTGTTTGGCTTAAGAGATTTTTGGATCATTTAGGTGTTATTGGAAGTGCTGCAGATTAATTGTTGGTTAACTATGATAGCCAAGTAGCAAAAGCATATACCAAAGATCCAAAATATCATGACAAGACCAAACATATAGATACCAAGTATAATCTTGTCAAGGATATGGTTGCACGAAAGGATATGAACTTAGAGTACATACTACGCATGGAATGGTAGCAGATCCTATGACAAAGCCTATACCTAGAGATGTGTTTTGTGGCCATATGAAATCTCTAGGATTGCGTAGAGACTAATGTACTGAATATTGTATTTTCCCTAAGTGTTCACAATTTGATGAATTCGTGTTTTCATCATTAATGCCTATGAATCTTTGTTTGATCTTTATGCATCTTAATGCTTAGTGCATTACTTTAAGTTGAGAAGTATGTCGGACAGATATAAGATTAGCCCACTCACACGGGTAATCGCCTCTGTTTACTATGTGATAAATAGAGATGATACTGTTTATAAGCTTATTATCTATGTGATAATTGAGAGCTCAAGCTTAAAACACGTATGTCGCCTTAACTAAGTGTTAAGATGAGGACATAATACTTGTGATGTCCGAAAGTAAAATACCCCACACATTTTACTTTATCTGTCTAAGATGCCAGATGTGAGTTCTGATGAATTTTGTGAATGAGTAGATACGTGAACTCAAGTTAGACATTGGGTATGTCTGAACTATTATCTATACGGTATTGAAGGGTATAGACATACGCTCCATGGGAAATGAGTTAATACCGTAATACGTATTTCATACTACGTATGCATGAGACGACCAATAAGAGTGGCAAAAGTTTAATCTCAACTTTTATGTCGTGTGAGACTCTTGAGGAAGAGAGTTCATCAATTTCTTAGTCCCCTCATGACTCTTACTTATCCTCAAGATTTCTATTTAGTGTTTGCTATCTTAGGATGTTGCCAATGGTCATGAGTGATTCGATCTAATGGGGCATTTCTAGAAAAGCAAGCTGGACTGAAATTGAGAGTTTGAAGGAAAGAGGAAGATCGATTTTGGAGAATCACATTGTAGTTTTGTATTCACCGGTTAACCAATTATAACCGTCTTTGTGATAATCATAATTGTGAATGATAATATATATATATATGAATATATATATATATATATATATATATATATCATTGTTTGAAAGAGATCAAGAGATATATAAATGTGATCGATCGATCTAGGGTACTGCATACTAAATCTACTCAGGATATGATGCCCATTATGAGCTGCTATATATTCCTAACAGATGTATGGCAACGAGCTCTCAAAGCATGCTGGTCGCACGGATTATTCACCGGTATGAATGTTGAAGAGAGGAAAAGAGGATTATGTTCGGCCCACCATGTTAAGTGAGAGTCTATGATGGATTTTTTCTCGATGGGACTGAGTAGGGCCTGTCCACCCATGTTGGTTTTGCACCACCATGTGCGAGTGGGAGATGATGGATTTATGAGATGGGCTTAAGGCCCATCCGCTCAAATTGGGCCCAAAAAGGGCCCGGCCCACGGGAATAGGGCCCGTGGAGGGGGAAGGTATAAAAGGGAGGAGAGAGAGAGAGAGAAGACACTTGTTGGCATAACAACGTACGTACGTCTCCCTCTCCTTCAAACGCTCTCTTTTTCTCCCAAACGCTCAAGGCGACGCCGTTTCCTTTTCAAGGCAAATTGACATCATCGAATCAGAATTTCTTCCTCTTCTTCGGCGTTGGTGTTTAATCTGTGGCTAACAAGATACGCTCGAATCTGTGGTGTGCTTTACGATCGGTGATGCGTGTTTTCCCGAGCTTCGTCTTCCGCATTGATTTAGGGGTTCGATTCGGTGTCGAATCCGGTTTTCAGGGATCAGTCATTCCCAACAAAGCCCGACTCCCCATACGCCGGCTAGCAACCTTCTAGAGCACTGGATTCGCTCGCCTCACCTGCCTGTGAGTCTCACGGACATTCTCGTTGGATCGTTCCTCCCTTCGCCGCTCGTCTCGTTCTTGCTCACGGGCGCGCGTGTGTGCCAGGGAGGAGAAAGGAAAAAGGGCCGGGCTTTGCAGGAAACAAAATGGGCTGAGAAAGGAGAAAACCAGAGAAAAGGGTTGGGCTGGATTTAAGACAGATAAGATGGAAATTGGGCCAATTCAGGGATTAGGCCCCAGTGGGCCAGAAATCTTGCTAAAGGAACCGGGCGAGGCATAAATGGCCTATCCAAATTTTATTGTTATTATTATATCATTTTTCATTTTCATTTTCTATATATGTTTTAATTTTCTTGTTTATTCATTTTTTAAATTTTTTTACCTATCTAAGTTTTTTTTTTTTATTTTGCAAAAAGAAAAATTTGAATCTCAACAATCTTTTCTTTATTTATATTTTCAACTAAAGGCCTATCATCAACTCTCCTGCTTGAAATCTTATCAGTGTTCAAAAATTTGGTTTCACATTTCTAATTTGATCGGTAGCAAATCTTCTCCGTTTGAATTTTATTTCAACTTCACCAATTGGATGACTATTGTAGATTTTAAAAATTGCTTTAATTGTTGCTTTAGAGACACGGGAACATGCACGCCAGCTGATTAATCTTCATTTTGCAGATGGGATTGAGGTTTTCCTATTGAATTCAGGTCTCCTATCTTTAAGCCAACAAGGAAGATGATGGTAAGCTCAGCAATCGCTCTCTCTTTATTAATGGCAATGTGTGGCAGCAATCCACGCGTACTCACGTGATTTATCATTGCATCATTTTGTGTTGATTTGCTTGCATTTTTTTTTTAATTATATTTGAAATATCTGTAAGTAACATTTACTGGGAAATCTTATCCTATCTAGTTTATGTTGAATTTGTGGAGTTCCCTTCCACACAACAAGCGGACATTTAACTAGTGTAGGAATATGCAGTAGTTTTAGTGCCACCATTTCATGGAATTGAATATGGTATTTAATTTTGTCAGCTATTTGATGTGGACCCCAAATTTGGCCTAGGTGGGAGAAAATATTACTTCCTCATCCAATTTAAAACTAATTGAACGGTCCATATTGGCGCTTTCGAAAAGAGCAATGAGCATGAAGCGCCAAAGAAGCCATAAATACAGCTAAACTACAACCAAGAGGAAAAGAGCAGAATTCAAGCATTATCTGATTATAGCAACTAGCAAGTGAGCCTTTCTTCTTCTTACTCGCCTTCCAGTGAAAATTTGAGATTGCAATATGCACAGTAGCTTCGACAGTCTAATTTTATTGAGTTAGTCCTTTTGTTAAAATTGCAAAGATGCCAGTGTATCATCCATTAATGCCACATTTAAGTTGATCGGATGAACTAAAGATGAGATGAAACTCTTTTGTTGACGAAAAGATAAATTTATTAGGAGAGAGAATCATAAGCACTAAGTGAGAGAGAATGTTTAACACTTTCAAAATATTAGTTATCATCACAAGTATAGTTATGAGAAAGGAAGAATATACAGAGAAAGTGGAAACAACAAATAAGGCATATGTACACACAAGCTAGGGCAAGTAACTCGGAAAAGCTCATGTTGCACGTGGTAGCATTCATTTTGAAGTTGGAAGCCGCAAAAGAGGTGGAATAATTGGAGTTATGTGGGTTGTTCTTGTATGTATAGGAGGGAATGGTTATTCTTAGTATTTGGTTTATAAATACCAATGTTTTTGGCATTGTAAAGCTCTCTTTCCACAATCAAGTAAATTCTATAATCTATGTTTATTTTCCTGCAATCAAGCAAAGAGCTCATTATTTTTGACTGCACCGTTTTCATTTTCCTTGAAATTTACCCTTTCAATGCAATTTACATTTTTGTTGCAATTCTTTTTTATCTGTATCCACACTTTGCTCCACATTAATTCGCACTCAGTTTGAATCCCCACTTCGTGCTCTTTGGGACCGAGGTATGTAACTATGAAGTGATCTCGGTTGGTCTTGGCACTATTCTTTTATTGTTTTAATAAATATTGATCAAAATTTTGGACGTCTTTGTTAAAATTAATTGTCTCCTTTAATTTTCTCTCAAATGTCGTCAATATTGAGAAATAACTCTACAAATTTCACTTGGATAAATATCATTAACTTTGTACCTTATTTTTAACATGTGCTAAGAGAATTACTTACTCAGAAAAAGAAAAGAAAAAAAGAGATGCGATTGCGACCATGTGCGTCCCTTGTTTTGTGATGAGCACGACAAGTATAGAATTGGTGCTACTTAACGAGATAACTGAGGTTATTGACAGCTTGCTACAATCCGGATGAGTTTCCCTAAAACTAAATGATGTTTACTATCATCTCTTGTTCATGGAGAAGAAACAAGTTTATTTTCTTCCAAGTTTTTAATGTAACTAGATACCTAGTGATCTTTATTCTAAACATAGAGGATGATGCCTTGATCCAGAAAAGGATGACAAAATGTATTAAACAAAATAATCAAGCCAGAGGTTGAACTATAATTTTCACCATCTAATCTATCATAAGTTATTACGTGAGGTTAAGAGGTAAATGAAGCCACAACAAGTTAGGCCTAATCTAGTTAGAAAATGTAGTCATTTGCAATTTTATGTGCTTAGCATAATAAATTACAAGTCAGGATAACATGAACTTCACTCATATTTTTATTTGCTTGAGGCGATCCATAATTTCTACAATCAGGATGTATGAAAATATAGCCCTTTATATAAAGTATGATAAATTTTATTTTTTACTTTTTTGTCATCAAATCAAGGATTGTTCGGTTAGCGTGTCTTTGCATAGGACTGTCTATCTCTCCTTCCGCGTGTTTGAAATGATGATAGTGAAATTATTATGCGAGAACTCACACGTAATATTTGCATGCTTTAAAATATTTTGGGAGGTTTTGCGATGAGTCAAATTCAATTTTCTCCTATCCCTTGCGTGAGCAAAGATATGTTAATTTTTCAAGATCACCCTATTAGATTGAAGTCACAAACTAGGCTACCAACAAGAATGACATTAGACATGATGTCATGCAATGATGGAAAGAGATGGTCCTTCGTTTTCTTTTCCACTTTTTTCCATTGACGGTACTATTGTAACTTATACATAGCTAGTAACGAGCGTTGGAGGCCAATGGCCATGGTAGATCGGGACGTCATTTGAAATTTACACATAACTGATGTTGCTAGGTCGATTGCAGCAGCGCGAGCGTGAGCTTGCTATTGCCATTGGTAGAATTATAATGGGGGTTGAGAGATCTATCGAGACAAGGCAGGCAAGCGGTCTCGATGGTGATCACCAGCACCACTCATGTAACTGCTATAAGTGGGTTTGCGATTATGACATTTTCTTTTCATATATATTTTTTCTTTTGCCAAGTGATATTAGAGAGCGTGAGCCAGAGCAAGGCAAGACTAGACACCCTGTCCCAATCAAAAAGCATGTGAATATTGCAAAAGATGTGCTCTAAGTGCATTGTCGATATTAATTTATCTAGCACGTTGTCATCAACACTTAGGTCTTTGGCCAAAAAAGAATCCAAACTTATATTAGATTCAATATGTTCATTGTGAAAACTGACTTTTAAATGATGCCACTATTTAGGACCTACATGATCATCTCCTTTACTGGTAACTTTTGCAAGAGGAAAGTTAAATATGATCAAACCACTTGTCAGAATGAGAAGTATTAAACTATTTAAGAATGACAGGCGCCTTTTCATGGCACAACAGACACCTTTTCATCGCCTTGATAAGAAGCTAGTAAAGTTAAATTTTCACCATTGCTTTCTCTGTGAAGTTTCACCATGTCTGCTATGGACTTCTGAAGTTCGCTGTCATAAACGAGAAGCAAAATAACATACAGAAAGCCCAGATACTGCAAATTGCATGAGAAAAGGCATTTACCCCACAAGTGCATGGTTCCCACTAGTATTAAAGTCGAAGCACTCAATGATCTAATTGATTCCCCCACAACAAGTTTTACAGTATGTCAAATCACTAGTGCCTACAGGAAGAAATTAGACAATATGATGACAGCTTCATGGAAATAGGAAGAGAACCCCTAGAGTAAAATCCTCTGGATATTCTCAGGAAAGAATCCTAAGAAAAGGTAACACCGGTATACGAGATACAAAGCAATGAAAGATATGGCAAGGAACAATATCAAACGGGACATTTGATGAGAGATTTTGGACCGTTTGCACTTTAAGAAACTAGATCTTTATTCCTCCAAATTGGGAACAACGAAATATTATTTCAGCAATCCTGGAAGCAACAGATTCCGTAGCATGGATTGTCAGTGAGTAACCAGGTTTCCCAAGCCTACTTATACATTTTTAGTAAGAAGCGACAGGGTCAAACTCTGACTTTGCTTTGTGACTATCTGCAGAAAATAGAAAGGAGAAGATGCTTTGGACAAGATCTAGATGGCTTGCACTTGTACTTCACCGAAACCAAGTGCATGGAAAATGACATATTCATAATGTGATTCAGGAGTAAATACCTCTGATGGCACACAGCTAGCTTCTCCTAGGAACTCATGAATAACGTTTTACTGCACAATCTTATTATATATAGATTATGTTAAAATTGTGGAGATTTGACTAGTATAAAGATATGCAGTACTTTAAGTGCAAACATGTCACGGTAATGAATATGGTGCTTTAAGTTTGTGAGCTATTTGATGTATTTTATGAACTCATTTGGAACAATCGAAGTGCCAGATTACTAAGAACTCTTAAGATTGTGGACCCCAAATGATATTTTTTTTCCTAGCTAGAAGAGGATATTACCTCCTAATTCAATTGAAAAACAACTGAATTGTCCATATTGGCACTTATGGAAAGAGATATGAGAATGAAGGACCAACAAGCTTTGAATACAACTAAATTCCAACAAAAGCAGAAGAGCAGAGTTTGAACATTATCTAATAATAGCAACTAGCAAGTGAGCCTTTGTTCTTCCTACTAACCTTCTGAAGAACATATGAAATTATGGTATGCTCAGTAGCTAAGTGATCCTTAGATCATCTACTTTTACAAGGGATGCAGATAAAATAGGTGATTCGTGAAGCAATTATATCACCTTCAATCAGCTAGCTCACTCTTGCTATTTCTTTGGGAAAGATTGGACGCTACTTGTGAGCATAGGATTTTGGACATATCTCTATTTTACCCGATATATTGCCCAACCTCCAGGGGAGAGGATCAGAGTAAAATGCAGATACAATTGCGATTCGTGAATCTCGAAAAGCTAGGATGGGTGGTTCATAAAGGAATTCTACAGAAAATTTGATCTAAGGACTTTTTCTCTCTCTTTGATGGTCTGGAGAAGTTCTAGTTTGAACTCACTGCAATTTAGGGAGACTCTCATATTGACATGGTCGATACTACAGTTATGATAAACCCACAGGGATACTAGAATGGCATCAAACTTTTAAAAAATGTTTTTCTCAGTCCCCATCGAATAAATTGGCAAGAATTTACATGTAAAAAGCTGCAGATCAGATAAGTTCAGAAACAAAACAGAAAGAATGACTAAACAACACCTTATAATCAGTGTCAAAATTATCTACGAGAATAAAATAACTAAATCATGTTATATTGGGTCAATTGATTATTTATCATCACGACACAAAGGCGAGCAAAGTAATATCTATGTATCTATATTCTATGAACTCTAGTAAAACAACTGAACAATAGACAACTAAACTGACTTAAGTTCTGATAATTTGTGTGGGATATTACTTGCCAATCCATGTTATGAGATAATCAACAACTGTGGACCTAACCTTGTAACAATTGTCTGCTAAAAGAGGATGAACCAAACTAACCATCCTCGCATGGACATCCATAACATTTCAAGAGCAGGAGTCCATGCCGACACCATGTAAAATTGGAGAAATATATATGAAGCTATGATATCCACCACAATGCTCATCCAAGATCAAGGTAAATTTTTGGACAAAGCCAAAACAAATATGAATCCCCCTACCGCCAAACAAACAATCACTATTATCTACATATAACCAGCAAAAGAACCAACATTACATCTTGCATATTCTCAAAACAATGTCAAAGATGTCAGTATCTTCCTATTAGGAGTAGTGCACATAAACAAGATCGTGCTGAAGGAGGGAAAATCAGCTAAGATAAATTGTAATATCAATGCCACTGTCAATCAGAGATTGAACTACTGCCCTGGTTTTACCTTCAAACTTGTCCTTGTCTCTTGGAATATAGGAAGCTTGCACACATCAGCTTCCCTCACCTGGTCTGCCAAACCCGGCCTATGGCCAAACATGCTAGGATGTTCGATTGAGACTGAGCACAGCTATGATATCCTTAGAATTGGTACCTGCAACAGCAACCTGCTTGCACATGACCTTGTGAGTGAGTGAAGTCGAGATGAGGCACTTGGAGATGAAAACATTTAGCGTGAATGGCTCCATGTAGGCTATGGTCCACTGCTTGAAGGACACATGTTTAATTGGATTCTTGGACTTCTTCCTCTTTTGGTCAGTGTATGGCTGCTATTGTTGTCATCCAAATAGTCCAACTCCAAAGAACAACTTGGTGTTAAACGATGCTGCCCAAAAGCCAACACTTATACAAAATCTCCATACAATTCGATAAAGGATAGAGAGCCTCCACATTCCAACCATTATGCTACACCAGTAACATTATCAAGGAAATGACATAGAGAGGACATTCCAAACTAGAAAAAGAATGAAATATTCAATGAAGCACCTGCCAATTGTGAATACATGTCAGCACAAAGACGCCATCTCAAGAGGCATCAACACCATGATTAGAACACTATCAGTGAACACGTTGCAAAAAGCTCCATTCAACATCTTCTTACAGGAGACACTTTCTAGTAAATGAAAGCAGCCACTCAGATCGTAGCAAGCATGACACCTGAAAGAAATAAACATTATCTATAAGACATGTCTAACTGACAATCCTCAAGATTAACCAGAGAGGTGGGTAAGAACACATCGCCATACAACAAAACCTCATAATCTTCGAAGTTGCACTGACAGAGGTCATGCTATGCATTTCATCAAACAACTAGAATGTATGGGTGAGTAAGTGCTCAACAGGCCCTAATTGTCGAACGCGTGACAATTCCTTTAAGACCTAGTAAAAAATTCTTTTAAGAAAGACTGACTTCGTATGAGCCAATATAGAATTCAAAGAACGCAAATTTCTTCCTTTTGACACCAGATTCAGGCAGACACGATTAAGCAATAGATTCACCTACCTTACTAAATTCGTTGTGGATCGTTTAAAGCAGATAAGGTTTGGATGGTGGTATTAAGGTCACCCTCCCAATGTCCTTCATCATCCTCTTCGGAGAGGAGTACTTTATCTAGGTTTGGTGTCCTTAAGGCACCCTTGCAGAATATATTCATCTTGGGGCACTTTGTGACGACAATACACACCAACGATGGAAATCTCAAGGCACGATTTGTGTTTGAGAAGCTCTCAAGGCTTGGTAAACCGTTGAGTATCAGGTTTTCCAGCTTGGGGAAAGAGATATCCCCTGTTCCATTTTCATCATCTGTTACCACATCTTTCATAGCGCCACAATTTCTTAGGAATAGCCTAGTAAGGTGCACCAGACTTGTCGCTGCTAAGCAAGTCCCCATATGAACTAAACCACTGCAATCCTCCATTCCTAAATACTTTAATCTCTGGAATGAAATCGGGGATGGAAGTACGATTGGTAATCTTGGGCAGTCCTTAACCCATAGAACTTCAATCTGTTTGAGAATTTCAGTCATCAAGGAGCCATCTTTCCAAACTCGCTTTAGGTTACGCAGCTCATACAGGTAAAGTCGATTAAGATTTCGTAGTTCTTGGAGAGGTTTTGCCATGTCAATTAGTTCTACACAAGGAGTCGCTCCCCCATGTCCAGACGAATCTTCTGGAAATATCTCCTCGAAGGAACTACATATCACAGCAAGCTCTTCTAGATTGGGGAATTTGTGGAGAAGGAAGTTGGAAAAAAAAGCGACATTTTCATCATGGTAGCATGCCAAAGCCAGCTCTTTGAGATTGTGGAAGACGTAATGCTGCGGTATCATTGCAACGTCCTCCCTTGATAATGTCAATCCCTCCAAGTGCGGAATGACCTGCGGGAGGGAATCCGTTTAATTAGGCCACCGAAAGTCTAATGACTAAAATGTCCTTCTATTTAGGAAAAAAACAAGAAACACAACTTTCCGGAAGCAGATGAGCAAGCACCCATGGCCACTATATGGGGGATGATCGTTGTTATTGGTGTGCCCAATTTTATTTTTTTTCTTTTTGATTGATGTGGTGTGCCCAATTCAACCACAATATATTTCATGAATTTGGATAAATAAAGTTATGAATCAATGATGCTTCAGCTGTTTCAATTGTAACTAATTAAGTTCAAATGGAAAAATTACATTTGCTTGTTTTAACAAATCAGGTTATTTTTATAGTTAGTTTATGTGTCTCAATAGTAAGATGTTGCATTAATGTTGCACATTGTTTTCAAAGCAGCAATTCTTATATCTATTTTACTATAGATCATAAGTATCATATGGCTTCATTTTTGTGTAACTCTAAGAAGAATGCATTCAAACTCAACAAATGATTAGCCAAAAAAAAAAAAAGAGAGAAGAAAAGAAAATTTGAGATGACGGGACATTGGTGAAAAAGCAATAAAACAAGATGGAGATGATAGTTCAAAATTTCGATGGAAAAAAGAGTAAATAATGAAGACAAGTTGTTCATTCTTACAAAAGCAAAGTGAAACATCAAATGAGCAACGAAACAAATAAAAAGTACATCGGCCCAAATAAATGGATCTTTTTAGCGTTCCGTGCAGTTAAAAAGGAACTTAATTTTGTGTTGGTATATCACTAATATACCACTTAAATTAAGTTTGGTAATTTTGATTGAATGTTTGTAACTTGAAAAGCGTTGGTCAGCCATAGGAATAAAGTTGGTAGGTTTTTAATGTAGTTGGTGATCTTGAAAATATAAATATATATTAGTACCTTTCAAGATCTAATAAAAAGTTGGTAAATGATTAAAATCAGTTGGTATCTTAATTTAATGATTGTTGGTACATCAATTAGATTTTCGTTTGTAATTTCAAACTAAAGTTAGTAATTTGAGAGGCGTTGGCTTGTCACGAGAGTAAATATTGGTTGATTATTAAAGTAATTTGTAATTTTGAAAATGTTGGTACTATCCAACCTAACAAAATAATTTAAGGCGGCAAGTAACTAAAATTAGTTTGTATTTTATAGAAAATGAATGTTTTGGAAAACATTTTCCTAAAAATAATTGCTTATATCGCTTGATAATAATTAATCAATGAATTTTTTTTTCATTGATTAATTATAATTTATATCTAAATATTTTTGTAGATTATAAAAATATTTTTTCGTTCATTTATTTTTATAAACAATACAAGCCATCATTTTCCAAAAAATATTTTGCATAAATTTTTCGTGAAACGAATGAAGTCTTAATGTGACTAATATTGGTACACCAATCAAATTTGATATGGTAACTTCAAATAAGGTTAGTAATTTCAAATTTGTTGATAAGCCAGAATAAAAGTTGGTAAATTATTAAAGTAGTTGATGATTTGAAAGTAGAAAAAATGTTTGTCCTTCTTTAAGCCTATTGATGAGTTACTAACATGTGATCAAATAAGAAAATTATCCACGGTGGTTAACAATTACCAACCATGTTCAAGATGTTTGAGGATGGAAATTTGTTTTGTAGCTAAGCTAGCAATATTCCAAGTGAACATAATACCATTTTTAAAAAAAATGGTGGACAAGGTTGGTCAAATTAAATTAAATAAGTAAATCTCAATCATAAGATATGAGTGGCTCATTAGACGCATGGCTATCTATGCAAGTCAATTTAATAAAAAGTGTTGCTCTTCAGAGTTAAAGCTGGGATCAATAGATTTATATACCAAAGAATATGAGCTGGTAATAATTAACTGCAAATAATTTTTAAATTTCTAAGCAATTGACAGGTGTGGTTAGGAGAGCATCAACAAGCATGAAATGTTTGACAATTTCAATTTCCTAGAGAAAATAACAATGCACCAAGAGCTATGCACATAAACCAATGAAGACAATAGCAAAGAGTTAGAATCTTTGATAAGGACAGTACCTTTCCAAAAGAAAAGAGTGTAAATTGGTTCTCGCTGGTAGTTGTACCTTGGCAGCCTTGAAATTCACAAGCAAATAAGAATGACCTCATCTTACCGCAATGTCTTACTCGCAATTGCTTCAAGAATGGCCATGATGAAGTATGACTATTCCGGTAGAAGCTCCTTAGTTTCGGCAACTCGAGTAATCTTAGGTCGGTTAATTGCGGAAAGAAGAGATCACTTGCACTCATCCCTACTTCGTCTTTCTCCGCAATAATTTCCTCGACCCCACAATCCCTTACTAAAAGTTCTTTAAATTGTGTCATATTTTTTGCCACCGAGCTTGGAAATAAACTTTTGAGACTCTTACACTCAACAACCCCCATGCATTGTAAGCGTCCAAAGGTAAGACCTCCTCGAGGAAGTCCATTCCACACGTGTTTCATTTTTGGGAGCCTAGTCAAAACTATTTCTCCCAATTGAAAAGAATTTGTAGAACAAGCTTCGCTAAATTCAAACTCTTGGACTTGAAATGCTACTTCTAAGGATCCACAATCAGTCACAGTTATCTTCTCTAGGTTTTGAAATCTCATGAGCATATTATAAGATGAAAATATGGATAAAAGTTTTTGACAATGCTCCACTACTAGTGTTTTGAGTTTGCCAAAGGCATTTGAATCAAGATCATCAAGCCATATCTTCTCCATGTTATCCATGTGCAAGATCTTCATCGACTCCATAGTAGGAAACTCAACCTATTATTTTTAATTTAATTAATTAGAGCCAATTATCTATTCCTTCAAAAAAGAGAATACTTTGATTTCAAGAACAAAGAAAATCACAGGATGGATATTATCAAAAAATAGAAAGAAAAGAAGACTAGACATACGTTATTTCTTTTTAGCAGATGCTACCCCCTAAAATTCATTCACCAAGAAGACTAGACATACATTATTTCTTTTTAGTAGATGCCACCCCCAAAAATTCATTCACCTGTCATATAATTTTAAAGTAGAAAGCATAAATTTTTCTAATATATATTAAGCATTATGTTTAAGCAATAGCATAACCATAGCCTTCTTAGTTAGACAACCATATTCATTTTGTGCATAATTTGTCTCCCATGAACCTCAAATTTAGCCCATCTTAGATTTGGCTCATTACAACACTGAAAAACACAATAGCCAATATGTTGTCCCATTTCTTTGAATTGCAAACGACAAAGCAGAATAGATGCTACACTTGCATTTCTAAATCTGATATGCTAATGAAGATATATGGCATTCATGCTTGTTGAAACTTCAGCCGCTAGGCTTTCTAATTTGTAGCCACACTATGTTTGGTAAATTTTCTCTTTCAATAATGTTACAATATTTATGAACTTTGATATTTCTAAATTTGGAAAGAGTAGGGTGTACAAAGATTAACACGTTGATTGGTATGGCAATTATTATTATTATGATTATCATGTTGATTGGTATGGCAATTATTATTATTATGATTATCATGCTACTTTAACAATGTTGACTAACAGGCTTAATTCGACCATTGTTGTGATTGTGGTTATCATAAATCCTTAATAATCCTCAAGAGGTTGAGCAAATTTTAGTGGTCTTTCAACAATTTTAGCGAGAATTGAATAGACTCAATGAAAAAATGTAAAAAAAAACGATAAGGAAAACAATCCAAAATTAGTTCACTATTGAGCAAAATAGCATGGATAAGTACTCTCAATGTCTTCAAGTGTTAAATAAGGACTATGCTTGTGGGAATAGTGAAGTGAGTGGAGTAAAATTCTACCAACTAATCTAGTTGAATTTATAGAAACGCCTTCTAAAATTTAGTAAAATCTGGAGCATAATTTCCCCTATTGATCATTCACAGAATTAAACTCATGACGCTAAAATTTGTACTAAAATACTCAGCATAGCCTTATACTTCCAAGGTGCATATCCAAATCTCCCTTTTGTGGAGAATGATATATGACATGATTCTTCAACCATCTTGTTGTTTATTTGTCTTATTAATGAGATGTAGTCAAGTCCTAAACCTTGCAATAGCGGTGTTCCCTATGCAACCCTTCCCCCTTTGACTAGCAATCCCTCGTGGGACATTTTTTCTTTCCAATTTCATTTTAGTGCTATGTTTTTTTTTTCTAATTTTCAGTATGCTGGTAATTTTTTTTTTTCCAATTTTTCAATGTGGCAATAGTGAAACAGCTCCCTTTGTGCTCGAGGAAGCTCCATCACCGCGTTAAAGCCCATGCAGGATTGAAAATATGATTAAAAAAATGCAGAATTTCTCTACAAAAAAAGGGATGAGTTAACAAGTCTTGAAATGCATCAATCATGCAAATTTTAGAACTAAAGTGCCGAACCAACACAAGTTTTAGAACTCGTAGTGTTGTCAATCCTTGATCTTACAATGAACAATATTTAAATTTAAGCAGACACCTTTGGCATTGTCTAGACTCTAGATTAATTAAAAGTTGTTAATTGAAGCTTAGCCTCTCCCTATTATTTGTGCTTCAGCTACAATTTAGTCTAAGACTTGAAAAGGAAAGAAAAAAAGTATCGAGTGTTTGAAATTTATGAAAAAGTTTCGATATGCATTTTAATGTTTTATATTAAAGAAGTAGAATTGAGATGTTTCTTATTTGAGGACATAGATTTGTAAATGAAAATGATAAGTTATCGTAAGTGATTGCTCATACCCTTAGCTCAAACCATCAGGACAACAAACTAGATATGCCATTAGAGACGAATGAGTGCAAACCTTTTCGACGAGTAAAAATGGCTGATGTGTTGGACCGCTGCCCTCCAATTTTCTACAACTCGCATGTCCTAGAATCACCTTCACAGCTTTACAATCTTCTATAGTAAACTCTTTCAAGGAGGGCCACTCTGAAATATGCTTATCTTGGTAGAAACTTTTGAGTTTTGGCATGTTGTGAAGATATAGAGTGACAAGTTTAGGAATTAGAATTTTGTCCGTTGCTTCTTCAGGTTTCTCTTCTTGTTTGGCGACAATGTACTCCATCTCTCCACAACCACTGAGACCGAGATATTTGAGTTGTCCTAGACTTTTTTCCATAAACACTGTAAAAAGGTTTCTTAGATGTGGGCACTCCTCAACCGTCAAGGACTTCATATAGTGAAGCAGCCTCTCTGACATGAATGAAGGAATCGCATTCATTAGATTGTGACATTGCTTCACCTTGAGGACCTTTAGACAACAAAAGGACTCCACAGGGATTTTATTGTTCCATAGTTCTTCTTGTTGAACTCCCTCAATGTGTAGCTCTTCTAACTTTGGAAATGCAAGCTACAAGTGTATAGAGACAAATCGAAAAATACCCAAAATAAATTAGGGCCAAATCACAGGAAAAAAAAAAACAAAGAAATATAACATATAAGATAAATCAAGATATGATACCTTCTCATCAAATAGAGGATATAACCCATCACCAGCACAATTCTCTGAACTAAAACAAATCAAACTCTTGAGGTCACCAAGCTTGAGTTTGGTTAAATGACAAAACTCGAATATCTCTGTAGTTTTCCCTTTTCCTTCTTTCATCATGATTATGCCCCGCAAATTATTGCAACAAGAAACATCGAGTGCTACAAGTTTGTGAAGGGTTTTGGCTGTGGTACTTGAGAAGAGATATGACAAACTATGACAACATCTCACGTTCACTCCCATCAGACTAGGAAATGTCAAGGTTTCTTCGTAGTCACTCTTCAAAATGTCTGTCAGCCTTGGTAGATTCAACAACTTCAATTTTTTTAATGCAAAGAGTTCCAATGGCTTTTGCCTTTTCTCAGAGCTGAGGGTTACTGATTCAAATAATGCTTCCAAGGAGAGACACCCAAACACCTCAATTTCACTCAAGCTTTGCAACTTATCCATTGAATTCGATGGAAAAACATGTGATAAATTTTCACAAAGTCCAATAGTGAGGGATGCAAGTTTGCAGAAGGATTGTTCGTGGAGCTGATTGTGCCATATCATCTTTAATTGGCACATGGACGAAAGCTTCAATTCCACCAAGCTTGGAAAAATAACCTACGTAAAAACATTGTATGTAGAATGACTGAAATATTTGGTATAGAATTTTATTATGCCAAAATTCATAGGCAACTTTGGGAATCACCAGTAGCAAGTTAGTTTTGCCACCACGAACTGCCAAACTTTTAGTACAAAATAATGATCCAGTTTCTACTAAATTGTATCTCTGACTAGAACTAGAAGAATGATTAACATAAAAATATTATACATGCTCACTTACCTTTTCATTGAAGAAGCCAAGCGAGGACAAGCTAGAGTTGATACAACCAAATGCTTGTTGTACACTTGTACCAACTCTCATTGATTGTTGCCTACCTTTGAAAGAAGAGAATGTCATCATTTTGGGGCACCCTGATATCATCAATTTTGTTAAGGATGGACAGTGAATATAGTATTTTCCATAAGAGAATGTCCTGAGATTTGGCAATTCCACAAGAGACAAGGAGATTAACAGCGGGAACTCTAAAGTGTGGGTAATTGCAATTTCCTCTGATTCTTCTTCTCGCACATCCACAACTTCCTCCATCATTTTACAACTCGCTATTTCTATTTCTTTTATTTGCCCAAGTGCTCTAGCCATGGAAGAAGAAAAAAAAGACCTTAGGTTCTCACAATTTTGCACCTTCAGTGTTGTTAAGTTTCGAAAACACAAGGCTCTTTTTGGATTCTTGTTCCATAGGCACTCCAAACTAGGTAACTCACTCAAGGTTAATCCGGTCAATCGCGATAGAATCTCGACATCCCCACTAGCTGTCAGTCCTTCATGGTCGAATACTTCTCGTATTAACTGACATTTGTCGACGGTTATGGCTTCCAAATTCCGAAGCTTTATTAGAAAATTTGATGGGATGATGCTCAAGAGGAACATGCAATCCTCCACCTTCAGAAATTTCAAGCTGCTCACATTTGACGGAAATTGAGAGTTCCATATCTCTTTCAATTTAGGAAGTTTAGATAGTGTCAAGGTCTCCAACCAGGGCAACGAAACCTTAAAAAGTTAGGAGAATCACGTTATGAAGGCATATGTTGTAACTAAAAATTATGAACATGTGTTGCGTGTGAAAAATTAATAAAGGAAAGAATCTTACACTAGTTAGATTATTAAGGCAAAGATTCAGCAAATCCCCATTCTTCCATATGTATGTCAAATTTGGCAGATCGCATAGTGTTAGCTTTCTCCATGGAAGGCTTCTCACAGCTTGTCTCTCCATGACACTGAGGCCCTCGAGCGTGTATATGCCTTCTATCAAATTGCAGGAATCCACTATCAAGTACTCCATAGAGTGAAGCAGTCTCTTCCACATGAAAGAAGGAATCACATTCATTAGGTTGTGACACTGCTTCACCGCAAGAACCTCAAGACAGCAAAAGGACTTCTCAAGAATTTTTTCGCTCCACAATTCTTTCTGTTGAACTCCCTTGATGTGTAGCTTTTGTAATTTTGGAAATGCAAGCTACAAATGTATGGAGATAAACCGAAAATACACAAAATTGCTTAGGGCCAAAGCATAAAGAACGGAGCAAATTAGCAAACCAAATAAATTGGGATATGATACCTTCTCATCAAAGAGAGGATGCAACCCATCACCAACTTGACTCGTTAAGCGGAAACTAATCAACTTCTCAAGGTCACCAAGCTTAAGTGTGCTTAAATGACGAAACTTTAATATCTCTATAGTATTCGCTTCTCCATTTTCCATCCCAATTACGCCCAAGAGGTTATTGCAATAGGAAACATCAAGCACCGCAAGTTTGGCAAGAGTTATGGCCATCGCAGTTGAGAAGAGATATGGCAAACTATGACAATGGCTCACGTTCACTTCCATCAGACTAGGAAATGTCAAGGTTACTTTGCAGTCACTCTTCAAAAAGTCTCTCAGCCTTGGTAGATTCGACAATTTCATTTCTTCTAATGAAGAGAGGATCAATGGCTTTTGCCTTTTCTCAGAGCTGAGACACGCTAGTTCATATAATGCTTCCAAAGAGGGACAATCGACCACCTCAATTTTATTCAGGTTCTGCAACCTATCCATTGAATTCAATGGAAAAACATGTGACAGATTTTCACAAAGTTCAATAGTGAGGGATGTGAGTTTGCAGAAGGACTGTCCGTGGAATTGATTGTGCCATATCCTCTTTAATTTGCACATGGATGAAAGTTTCAATTCCTCCAAGCTTGGAAAAAAAACCTGCATGAAAAACCTCGTATATGTTGAATAACTAAAAATTTTTTGTATGGAAATTTTATTATGCCAATTGTTTGGCGGCATCTTTGGGAATGAACGGAAACATGAGTTGGTTTTTCCACCATGAACTACTAAACTTTTGGTACAGTATAATGATCCAGTTTATACTAAAATGCTTCATTGACTAGAACTAGAAGAATGCTTAATAGGAAAATACTATAGATGCATGCTTACCATTTCTATTAAAATGCTTCACTAACTAGAACTAGAAGAATGGTTAATAGAAAAATACTATAAATGCTTACATACCTTTTCATTGAAGAAGACAGGCAAGGACAAGCCAGAGTTGACACGACCAAACATTTGTTGTAAACTCGTATCGATTGTTATCAGCCGTTGCTTTCCTTCAAATGGAGAGAATGTCATCATTTGGGGGCATCTAGATATTGTCAATATTGTTAAGGATGGAAAGCGAATACAATACTCTCCATAAGAAAATGTCTTGAGATTTGGCAATTCCGTGAGAGACAAGGAGGTTAACAGCGTGAATTCTAAAGTGTCGGTGGTTGCAGCTTCCTCTAATTCTTCTTCTTGCACATCCACAACTTCCTCCATCAGTTTACAACTCGCTATTTCTATTTCTTTTATTTGCCCAAGTGCTTTAGCCATAGAAGAAGAAAAAAAGGACCTTAGGTTCTCACAGTTTTGCACCTTCAGTGTCGTTAAGTTTTGAAAACACAAGGCTCTTCTTGGATTCTTGTTCCATAGGCACTCCAAACTAGGTAACTCACTCAAGGTTAATCCAGTCAATTGCGATAGAATCTCGACATCCCCACTGGTTGTCAGTCCTTCAAGGTCGAATACTTCTCGTATTAACTGACATTTTTCGACGGTTATGGCTTCCAAATTCCGAAGCTTTATTAGAAAATTTGATGGGATGATGCTCAAGAGGAACATGCAACCCTCCACCTTCAGAAATTTCAAGCTGCTCACGTCTGACGGAAATTGAGAGTTCCATATCTCTTTCAATTTGGGAAGTTTAGACAGTGTCAAGGTCTCCAACCAGGGCAATGAAACCTTAAAAAGGTCAAGAGAATTGCATTATGAAGGCATATGTATCGATTTTAGTTTAGCTGCGAGGAGTGGATAACCCCACATAATCTCACAATACTTGTAACTTTGGAAATGCAAGTTACAAATGTATAGAGATAAACAGAAGATACACAAAATTGCTTAGGGCCAAAGCATAAAAAAGAGAGTAAAATAGCATATCAGATAAATTGGGATATGATACCTTCTCATCAAATAGAGGATGCAACCCATCACCAGCTTGACTCGCTGAGCAAAAACTAATCAACTTCTCAAGGTCACCAAGTTTGAGTGTGCTTAAATGACGGAACTTCAATATCTCTACAGTATTCACTTCTCCATTTTCCATCCCAATTACGCCCAAGAGGTTATTGCAACAGGAAACATCAAGCACCGCAAGTTTAGCAAGAGTTATGGCCATCGCAGTTGAGAAGAGATATGGCAAACTATGACAATGGCTCACGTTCACTTCCATCAGACTAGGAAATGTCACGGTTACTTTGTAGTCACTCTTCAAAAATTTTCTCAGCTTTGGTAGATTTGACAACTTCATTTTTTCTAATGAAGAGAGGACCAATGGCTTTTGCCTTTTCTCATAGCTGAGACACACCGGTTCAAATAATGCTTCTAAAGAGGGACACCCATCCACCTCAATTTTTTTTAGGCTCTGCAACCTATCCATTGAGTTCAATGGAAAGACATGGGACAGATTTTCACAAAGTTCAAGAGTGAGGGATGCGAGTTTGCAGAAGGACTGTCCATGGAATTGATTGTGCCATATCCTCTTTAATTTGCACATGGATGAAAGTTTCAATTCCTCCAAGCTTGGAAAAAGAACCTGCATAAAGACCTTGTATATGTTAAATAACTGAAATTTTTGGTATGGAATTTTATTATGCCAATAATTTGGGGGCATCTTTGGGAATGAACAAAAACATGAGTTGGTTTTTCCACCGCGAATTGCTAAATATTTGGTACAGTATAATGATCCAGTTTATACTAAAATGTTTCATTGATTAGAACTAGAAGAATGCTTAATAGGAAAATACTATAGATCCTTGCTTACCTTTTCTATTAAAAGCTTCACTAACTAGAATTAGAAGAATAGTTAAAGGAGAATACTGTAGATGTTTACATACCTTTTCATTGAAGAAGACAGGCAATGACAAGCCAAAGTTGACATGACCAAACACTTGTTGTATCGACTGTTGCTTTCCTTCAAATGAGGAGAATGTCATCATTTTGGGGCACCTTGATATCGTTAGTTTTGTTAAGGATGGACAGTGAATATAGTACTTTCCATAAGAGAATGTCCTAAGATTTGGCAATTCGACAAGAGACAAGGAGGCTAACAGCGGGAACTCTAAAGTGTTGGTGGTTGCAATTTCCTCTGATTCTTCTTCTTGCACATCCACAACTTCCTCCATCAGTTTACAACTCGCTATTTCTATTTCTTTTATTTGCCCAAGTGCTTTAGCCATGGAAGAAGAAAAAAGAGACCTTAGGTTCTCACAGTTTTGCACCTTCAGTGTCGTTAATTTTTTAAAACACAAGGCTCTTCTTGAATTTTTGTTCCATAGGCGCTCCAAACTAGGTAACTCACTCAAGGTTAATCTGGTCAATCGCGATAGAATCTCGACATCCCCACTAGCTGTCAGTCCTTCAAAGTCAAATACTTCTCGTATTAACTGACATCTTTCGACAGTTATGGCTTCCAAATTCCGAAGCTTTATTAGAAAATTTGATGGGATGATGCTCAAGAGGAACACGCAATCCTTTACATTCAGAAATTTCAGGCTGCTCACATCTGACGAAAATTGAGAGTTCCATATCTCTTTCAATTTGGGAAGTTTAGACAGTGTCAAGGTCTCCAACAAGGGCAATGAAACCTTAAAAAGTCAAGAGAATCATGTTATGAAGGGATATGCATCGATTTTTCTTTAATTGGAAGGAGTGGATAACCCCACATAATCTCACAATACTTGTAACTAAAAATTATGAGCATGAGTTTCATGTGAAAAATTAATAAAGGAAATAATTTCACTTAATAGTGAAACATATGATGGAAGAAAAGGCCCAGTAGTGATTTTGAATTTTACCTTTTTCTTCTTTAAATTTTATCAACTTTTACACTTGACTTATCATTTACCTATTATGTATTGGGACTATATTATATATATGACAAGCGGAGGAAGTTATAATCCCTCAGTTATTGAGGCTATTGAATTTACCCTCACATTTTGTGCTTTGTAAATTTTACAAATTAATGGCATAGACTCAATTAATTCTTGTTAGTTACTAATTGTGGTTTTATATAATATCTCAAATGACAATTAAAAAAAACCATCTCAATCATTTTCTACCAAATTCTCATGAACTAACGACATATTAAGTTAAAAAAAAAAAGACATAGAACAACATTAAACATAACAATGAACATTATTTGAAGGGCTTGTGATTGACCAACCGCTAAAAACTATCCTTTTAATTGATTAAAAGGTGAAATCTGAGTCTGGCATTTTTGTTCAAAGTATTCCAAAAAAAAAAAGCCTTATCGAAAGATTGAAAGTAAAAAGTAATTATAAATTTATGAAGTAGTCAGAAAAATTTGTTGTCCCCGTGCATAAAATGGGCTAAAATTCTAGTATATCTGTAATGCGGAATAGATGACTTATTAAACCAAAGTCAAAAATGGGTTCATCAATTTAAGATCCATGAACTGGTCGCAGCAGCACCATATAGGCATCAAAGTCAATTTCAGCAATGGGTTTAATTCTACGTTTATAAGAACCTCAGATACCTTTTATCGTCATGAAAAGATTTACTTAAGTGGAGAGTTTGTCATTGAGGCAATTAATTTATTAAATGATTTTAGTCGAGTATCATGCTTTTGCAGTTTGGGCCACACTATAAACATAATTTTAAGATAATTTAAAAAAGGGTTTCCATATTTTTAATGTACACAAACAGAATAGTTACATAAACTGTTAAATCCAAGCAATAGTGAACAAATGAATGCTAGATGTATTTCTTAGGGGTGAGCATGATCCGGGTTGAGCCGGTTCACTTCCTAACTCTATGACCAATTTGCACATTGTTGATCATCAATTTTTGGAATCGAGAACTTACCCTATTGAGCCTGGAACCTAGGACCAGACCGACCTAATGAGTTTAGTCCGATTCCAGGGTCAATTGAGGATCGACCGATAATTTTTTTATTTCATTTTTTGTACTTCCTAAGAAGGCGACTGAGGATTGGACCAATCCAATGAGTTCAATGACGAGTGGGGTCAGCGAAGAGAGGTGAGTGGTGCGAGCGGCGAGCGCCGAGCAGTGAGTGGTGCAAGCGACCAGAAGCGAGGGAGGCGAGTGTTGAGTGGGGAAGTTGTTTTTTTTCGATTTTGACAAATGGAAAACTAAAAGGACAAAGCAAACATAAAAGAATGAATACTGGAGGAGGATACCATGAGAAGCTATTTACACTGTTTTGGTCACCGTGATGACTCCTCATAGAGACATTTTTCTCATTTGCAAATATGGTTGTTGATGCCATAAAAACATTAAAAGTCTAAACTATTAAAGAACAGTGTAAAATTACTTGAAATCCTCACTAAGAAGAAGTTTAATGATGTTGACGCCGTTTGACTTAGGGTTTCCTCTATATAAAAAAAAATTATAAATGATATATTATATGTAGTCAGGGTTATTTCGGGTTGAACCGACCCTAAATTCTCAGAACTAATGATCAACTCGTACAGTGCTAGTTTAGGGATCTTAAGACCAAGGAACGATCCAAACCCCTTGGGAACCGGATCAGGACCGGTAATGTTGGGCTAGTCTAGGGTTAGTCCAAGGTTGACCCTGGACTGATGCTCACCCCTGGTATTTCTAATAAATGCTTTCAAGAATATTTTATTACAAAAAAAAAAAAATTAAACATGTGCAGCGTACATAAATTCTACTAGTAATATTAGAAAAGTGGTTAGAATGTAGATTTATAATAGATTTTATCACCACAGAAGGTCCATTTTACAATTAGGGGTAATGAAAACAAATTGGCCTATGGAATATTATATTTGAATTTTCCTTTCGTAGGCACATAATAGTTCAATTAGCACATAAAAGTATTAAAAACAAATTATATAAAGGAAGTTTGTGCAGCGCCACATTTCCATAAAAAATAAATTGAGGATAATTCTAGAGTCAATACTTTCATGTGTTTATAAATCAAATATCTAAATAATCACATTCAAATAAACTCAGTATGTTTTAACACAATACACTAAACGATGCAAATGTTTCTAAACAATTATTGTCGTTTGTTTGATAAATGCATAGTACTTTGTTAAAATTACACAAAATTTCTCTACATTATATAAAGTATTTCAATTTGTCAACTTTTTTAAAGACCGCAAAATAAGAGGGACTTCAACTGCTATCTTTGAAAGGCATGGAGGAAATTGGAAAAGGCTATAAATTTCGGAAACTTTATTTACACTATTTTGTCTATCTTTCCTCAGATTTCATTATCGGGAGTATCACGAATTGAGTTATGAACTAACACATGCTTAAACTCGTATTTTTCTTTGATTAACATATTCAGTTGAAGGCAATATTCATGTTTGTAACTCATACATCAGGGGAATAGTAAGAGAAGGTTTCCTCCAATTAGGATGGTTTAGATGAATGTCAACATGATTCTTTCATAAAGCATGAAGTTTACCTGTTGCCCATCCAAGAATACAACTGAATGGTCCTTGGTTTTATAGAAGCTCGTCATCTCTGGCAAGTCTTGTAACGTCAGCCTATGCAACTTGCATAACTTCACATTGGCATCATCATGTATTTCATCTATGTAATCATCTACCTCGACATCTGCAATAATATGCTGCATCAAGTCGCATCTGGTTATGTTAATCTCTTCTAGCTGCAAGAACATTTTTGTCATGGACGAAGGAAACAAATATTTGATTTCACCGCAGTATTCCACTTTCAGAATCTTTAATGTGCTGAAGGATTCTGGGGCAAGACAATCGCGACAAATCTTCTCCAAGTTGTTCAAATTATTGAGAACCAACGATTCCAATCTTGTAAATGCAGGGCACTGTGTGGAGCCAACGACGTAATGAAATGAGAGATTTTTTCTTACATGAAGGTGCTTCAATTCCTGAAAACCTTTTGTGCACAAGTCATGAATGCTATCTTTGCCATCTTGCAATCCATCCAGGTGGAGATCTTGCGTTCTGCCCAAACATTCCTGCATCCATACTTCATGGAGAAGATTGTCGGAATCCAGCTCGAGCTTTAAAGTTCTGGATTCTTTGTATTCATCCCACCGATACTTCATGCCCCCAATTTTGATTTTATACTCGGTCAAATTCCCAAATGGCAGGTCGCTTGAGAGACTGGTAGAACGAGGAATGTAAATGTACAAAGTTTTCAACTTTTTAATCTTATTCAACTCAGCCAGGCTGGTGTTGCTTCGCGGTGCTTCATCCTCGGCCTCCCACTGACTAAAGCTGTCAATATACAGTTCTTCTAAATTAACCAAGCTTCCAAGCATGCCAGGTTCAATAATTTTGAGCCTGAAGCAAAATGTTAAGTCCAAAAATCTCAATTCTATGAGTTCACCTATCTCTTTGGGCAGCCCAACGATTGTAGATCCGGCGAAACTTAGGAACTGCAATCCTTTCAGCTTTCCAAGAACTGTCACATCCTCTAGACTGCAAGAAGTAAGAGATAGCGACTTGAGGTGTTCAAGGAACTGAATTGACGAAGTTAGAGAGGTGAATGATAAGCCAGAAAAGTGCAAGACTTGGAGCTTCTCCATAGATTCAAAAAATGACTCGGGAATTTTGAGAGAGGTGTTGTTTTCAAAGAATAAAAGCATCCTCAAGTTCGGGCAGTTCAATTTTTCAGGAAGCTCATCAATGCCAACATGAGAGAAGGATATCGCGGTGCATTTTATGAGCTCATACTCTGACCATTCTTTAAACCCACAATCCTTCTTCCCGACCAAGGCGTTCCATTGCATGTCCATAAATTCACCATGCATAGAGCTGGCCACGTCAACAAATATGTCATGCATTCTTAACCATTCCATGTCATCATTCTCTAGCAACAAAGAAGAGTCCTGCAGGCTATGCAGATCATTGATCAACCAATCTCTAGCGTTTTGGATGGTCTTGATGGATTTTTCCAACAAACCCAAACCCATGCAGTAGACAAGGGAATTCCTCATGGAAATTCTCCCAGAGGTTAGAGCACAAATCAGGAATAGTAATCTGATCCTTTCCTCTTTTAAGTCATTGTAACTTAGTTCCACTATTGATTTTACACTTGACAGGTCTCTATTTGTCGAAGCATTCCTCCATGCAACCAAATCTTTGTGCTTCAACATTGTTGCCAATGAAACAATCGAAAGTGGCAGGCCTCCACAATTCTCAACCACTCTATCTACCCAAGGTTCAAACTCAGGATTATTAACTCTATTCCCAACGGTCCTTTCAAATAGTCTTCGGGCTTCTCCATACTCTAACACATTGAGTTGAAATTCTCGGTCGGAGCCCATGTGAGTCCGCAAAATATCTCGATTTCTAGACGTTAGCAGTAGCTTACAACCTCTTACTTTATTATCATCTCCGCAAGGAATTCCAACTTCCTTCAACTCCAACTTCTTCCACAAATTATCTAAAATGATGAGAATGTCTTTTTTAGGATCGCACTCTAATCTCTCACGCAAACGATCTGCTCTCCCACGAACAGTTTCAACATTAATTAGCTTCAGCCCCAGTGCATCAGCGATTTCTCCTTGTATTCTTTTTAGATCTGGATTGCGTGATACATCTGCCATGGCAATCTCATCAAACAACTTCTTTCTCTGAACTTGCCTTTTGACGTCCTCCAAAAGCTTCGATTTGCCAACTCCACCTGGTCCGTACACCCCAATCACATGGACCTTGTCATCAGTTATAGCTTTCATTATATCCTCTATGATTAAAGCCCTCGAGGCCAGGTCATCTTCTTTCTTTACAATAGATCTTGTAGCAGAAGTGGTGGCAGTGACAATTCCTGTCGGAGTATTCTCATAATAGACCTTCTTGAAGTTACTGTTTCGGCTTTTTTCATGGAGTCCCTGAATGACTTTAGTTGTCTCCTTCACCTTTTTGCCTATTGGATGGCGCACCAAGGGGTTGGGAATCCACCCGCCGAAACAAGCGTTCTCTGCACTTTTGCCATTTTCTAACAGGTTTTGTGCTTCCTCAGCCTCCTTCGTCACACTCCCCAGCCAATCCTGAACATTAGTATATATAGGTTTTCCGTCGTACCTGGCTTCGTTGACAGAGCAATGTACCCTTTCCCTTGCACTCTCCAGCCCCTTGACTTCATTTTTGAGATCTTCGACATAGCTCTTGTAGCATAGCACGTACCCAAATTGACGTCCAATGGGAGCAAATAGGTGCTCACCGAGTTTTGAAACTAGGTTCACCACGACAGAGGTAAAAAAACTCCCGGTCATTTCTTCCTTCTTTTCTAGATATTTCTTTTCCCCACCTTTTTTTACCTTTTGTTCGGTCTCCTTGTCTTTGCTTAAACAAATGGGCTCAAAGGAAACTGAACAGAGAGCAAAACTAATCACTTGATGCATGAAAAGAAAGGAAGAGCAAAGTCATAAAAACAATGAGAACCATGAAACAAAGCCAGAGAGAGAGAGAGAGAGCGCTGAAGCAAGAGCAATGTAAATAAACACCGGTCTACCAAGTTCGATAGAAGGCTAAATTTCTTTACTTTTTTTTTTTTCGGTTGTCCCCTGTTCCTTTAATTTTTTGTTTTTGACAATGGAATGACTCTTCCAGGGCTCAAACAAATTTTGCAGTCTTCGTCATAATTCCACACGCTCAATGTTTTTCTTGAGATTAAGCTCAAGTGTGTCCAAATTTAAATCTAAAACATTAGGAAGAAACATTAGATGCATATTGTCGATTCTTTTGAATATTAACAGTTAGAACTCTTGAGAACTTTTTCTCAATAATTTAAAGATTGAAGCTTTTCTTTCATTTTCCGGATTTCGCAAGAAAGCAATTAAGTACTTTTTTAAAATGATAGTGAACAGATAACATTTGACTCCTAGTAATTATTTTGATATTTGTGGCATGCACCATCCGCCACTTGGATTTGAATAGAAAAGTATTGGGTGCTCCTGCACGTAGCACGTGTCTGAGTGGACCCACTGTTCGGTTTCTCTCCCATCTGCTTTATTCAACGTCCAATTTCGAAACTCCATCAATGGGCGAATAAAGATTTTCTCATGTTTCGAAGCAATTAGGAAGCCGGGTCTCAAAGGCCGCCGAAGACGAAGAAGTCGGAGACCTTCGCCACCCGTCCCGGCCGCACCAACCAGCAGCCGAGCCCGGTGACGGGCTGATCTCGAGATCCGGAGTTCTCCAGACCCAGATATGGATGAGCGGATCGCGAGCGACGCCGACGCTTGTCCATGGCCGTCGTCGGCATCCTTTCGGCGAGATCTGGTCGGAGGAGGTGGTGGAGCTGCCGGAGGAGGTGGTGGCGGAGTGGGAGGTGGAGGAGGAGGAGGAGGAGGCGAGGAGGGTACGGACCATGGAGAGGCGGGGGGGAAAGCTGGAGGGGGAGGAGCTGGCCCTTGTAGAAGAGCTCGTGGGCGACGCAGAGGGTGGAGGGGGAGCGGGAGGAGAGAGAGATGGTGAACTCGAAGTAGGAGGAGGAGGAGGGTGAGAAGAAGTGGGAAGGCGATGAGGGGGAGGGTGTGGGAGTGGGTGATTCAGTGTTTTGTCTCTTCGCTTCCCCACCCCATAGCTGATGCTTGATGAAGACGATGAGCTTGGGTTGGGTTAAGCGTTCCAGAGAGAGAAGTGGCTGACGCGGAGGTCCAGGACCACTTAACATTTTCATTGTGAAGGATTCCGATCAATTCCTAAGGCACTGCACATGCCATGTCCCCTAATAATTAAAAGAGAATTTGTCTCTTAATGTGGGAAATTCTGAATTGAACGATAACATTGCACCAAATAAAAGTATTGATATTGTGACTTTGTATTAAACAAAAATAAATAAATAAAATAAAGCGGGGTTATTTCTGCCATCTCCTCTTTAATTTTATACAAATTTTTTTATTATCAATTGACCAAAAAATCAATTTATGATCAGAAATAAGGTCAATCACCTGTTCATCCAACTTTTTCCTCTCTCATTTTTCTCTTTACCTTTTATGTTTATTATTAATTGACTAAAATATCCTTCTATGTGTGAAAATCAATTAATGGTTAGCTAATCATAAATTCGCTTCTCCCATTGTCTTTCTAAATTATGATGAATTAAATTTTTCAATACTTTAAAGTTTGTAAGTTTGATCCTTGATTAGATTTTTAGTTTTTTAGTGTGACTATTTTATTCATCTTAATAGTAATAGGACAATGCGAGGCCATCTCTCTCTCTCTCTCTCTCTCTCTCTCTCTCTCTCTCTCTCATATGCAACACGGATACTTAGGTTCATCGTTCATCAATAAACCACTTGCAATTTAGAAAATTATTAGTTGAGATATGTATAATAATAGGCGGGAAGTGATGAGGACATAAATCACCACGTGGTTATGTCCAACTTGCCCAGATAAATATTGGCAAATGACCATCAGACAAAGATAAACAAAGCAAGGCAACAAAAAATACATAACTCGCAAATAAGAAATTGATCAGTTGAGAAACAGTGTATAAAATTAGAGGGAAATGACGAAGAGGGACAGATATCACCATGTATCTCGATCTCCCCGAAGGCATGTTTCAACCTTAGCCTAGAAGGAATTGGTCGTTTCCATGTGTTCAATATGTTTATTTTTTTTGTAAAACATCTCGTTTAGTAAAATGACGAAGCGGGTATAAAGCAATAATGCCCAATTCCCCGTAAGGATAATATACATATATATTTTTTTTTTTGTAAAACATCTCGCTTAGTAAAATGACGAAGCGGGTATAAAGCAATAATGCCCAATTCCCCGTAAGGATAATATATATGCGGGTATAAAGCAATAATGCCCAATTCCCCGTAAGGATAATATATATATATATGTGTGTGTGTGTGTGTGTGTGTGTGTGTGTGTGTGTGTAATATACATTTTCAAATAAAGAATATGGAATTTTAGTCAATGAAAGAAATCACTAAATATTACTACTACTACTACTACTACTACTACTACTACTACTATTATGACTACTACATATTTACCTTTTAAGGAAAAACGGATGACATTTAGGCTACGTTCGTTTCGCGGAAAATGTTTTTCGGAAAAACGTTTTTCGGATTTTTCGGTGTTCGTTTTACAGAAAATGAATTCCCGATGGAAAATGTTTTCCATGAAAGGGAAAAAGTCTTCTAAATTGGGGGAAAATATTTTCCGCTTTTGAAAAGTGAAAAACATTTTCCTCACTTAATCTCTCTTATCTCACACCTTTATAAATCCTCACTTCCTCCTCTCCTTTTTTCTTCTTCTTTTCTTTTTTTATTCGAATTATTTTAAATTTCCTTTTCTTTTTCTCTTTTTTTTTCTTTTTTCCTTTTTCTTTTCTTTGTTACTCATCTTCTTCTTTCTTGGCTACTCATCGGCCATCACCAAGTGAACCTCAAGCTCGTCGATCTCAAGCTCACTCTCGTCGATCTAGCAAGCCTCGAGCTTGACACTCACGCTCGCCAATCTGGGAAGCAGAAAATATTTTCCTTACCGAACACCGGAAAATACTTTCTAAAACATTTTCAGATTTTAGCGAACACTAAAAAATAGTCATTTTCCTGGAAAATGACTTATGGGAAAATATTTTCCGGAAATGGCCAATTTTCCGCGAAACGAACAGACCATCATTCCAATCTTTTATTATACATAATGTTTTATTTACTATTATGAAGATCATAAGCTATTACTTGAATTGAACTATCATAATATCTATAAAAGACTAAAAATGTTTTAAAAAACAGGCAATAAAAATATAGCATATATATTTTATTCATTTAGGAGAAGGATTGAAAAGAAAAAATATTCTAAAATCTTTACAATAGTGTAATTATGAAAACTCATAAGTACTAATAAAAAAATTGATTTGTCTTTGTTGGAAAGTTGATGGACTAGATTGAATAAATTTAAAATAAAGGCACTATCTTGAATATTTAGGAGTAATTCAATGACTACATTGAATGAATTAAGACTCCAATGATAACATTGCACATTGAATCAATGTTTAAGGATTATTTATGTCATTTTCCCTTTTGAATATCTAATGTGTCATTTCACAAGTTAAAGTTGTACGCTTAAAAGGATTTTAGGTCCTCTGCCATTATTAAATATCAATTTTCCCCATCAATTGTAATAGGCTGGATTATTTGAATGCTTGTGAGAAGAGACTTGCTATTTTTCCAAGTTCATCCTATTATTTACAAGTCGCAAATTACACTAGCAACAAGAAGATGGTAAACATGATGTCATACAACTACCATTTTACAAACAAATAAAGTTAAGAGAGACAACTTGGTGCCTCTGCAATGAGTTTATAATGCAGTTATCTCACTTACTTTTGTTTCTTCTTCATTTTTTGTTTTTTCTTTCATGTTTTTTAGGGTTCAATCAATAGAACTAGATTACCAAACAAAGAGGGTGAAAGTGAAACAAGCGCTAATATCACACTAAAAGTAGATATACAATGACACACATACCGGGAGTGGCTTCACCGTAATGCAAGCAGACCAGAGATGTCTTTGCTTCACTCCTGACTTGTGTACAAGATGGATGAGGGCAATGTAAACTAAAAGCAATCCTGATAATATTGAAATATAAGCGGACATATTAGCATAACGCTGACAGCACAAGAAAACTAGACATACAATGACACACATACTAGGAATGCCTTCACTATAATGCAAGAGGAATTGAGATTTCTTGGCTTCACTTCTGACTTGTATGCATGATGGATGAAGGGCAATACAGGACAAAACTAGTCCTGATAACACCAAAATATAAGTAGACATCTCAGCATATCACTGATAGCACAAGAAAAGTATATATACAATGACACACATACCAGGAGTGGAGGAACTGAGATTTCTAGGCTTCACTTCTAACTTGTGTGCAAGATGGATGAAGGGCAACGCAGGCCATAGCAAAAGTCCTGATAACACAAGAATATAAATGGACAAATTAGCTTAGCGTTGATAGCACAAGAAAGGTAGATATACAATGACATAAATACTAGAAGTGGCTTCACTGTAACGCTAGAGGAACTGAGATTTCTCGGCTTCACTTCTAATTTGTGTGCAATATGAATGAAGGGCAATGCAGGCCATAACCAGTTTTGATTACACCATAATATAAGCGGACATACCAGCGTAACACAAAAATAAGTGGACACTGTGGGCGAAGAAAACAGCTGAGAATTTAAAATTCATTCAATTGAAAATGTAATGGAGGAAGATTTTACAATACTTTCAGCTTCGACTTGGAACGACCGGAGGATCAAGGGATTCTTTGCTGAGTGCTTGCAATGGGCCGATGACAGCGAGAGATAGAGAGATAGAGAGAGGGGAAGTCACATAATTGTAGGCAAATATATTAAGACCGGTTTGTCTAAAGGGAAAGCACGTGGTTGGCTGTTGTTCTCAAGAAACCCTACCTCGGCACCGTCCAAAACTCTCTCTCTCTCTCTCTCTCTTTCTCTCTCTCTCTCTCTCATGCAACGCAAATACTCGTGTTAATTGTTCATCATCAAACAGCCTGCGATTAAGAAATTGATGTGTGGAGAAATGTATAATATTAGAGGGAAATGACGGGGACAGAAGTTAGCACGTGGTTCCTTCAACTTGCCCACAAAAATAATTGCGAATCACCAACGGATATAGACAAACAAAGCATGGAAACGAAAAATGCTACTTGCAATTAAGAAACAGATTAATTGAGAAATAATGCATAACAAGGCTCCGTTCATTTCACAAAAAAATGTGGACTTTTCTGGAAACTGTTTTTCAGAAAGTCATTTTCCAATAAAATGTCAATATTTTTCAGTATTCGGCTGAAGCCAAAGGCTCGTGCTCATTGATCTAGCGAGTTGTGAGTTTGCTAGAGGTTGGTGAGTCTCAAGCTCACCTGTAGCTGGTCGCCGACCGTCATGTGGAGAGGGAGAGAGAGAGAGAGAGGAAAAATAATTAAAAATTGATTTTTTTTAAATGGAAAAAAAGAAGAAGAAGAAAGATGGAAAGGTTAATAAGAATGTGAGATCAGGGAAAGTGAGTGAGGAATTTTTTTTTTCCAATTTGAAAAGTAAAAAACATTTGCCTCCATTTTAGAAGACTTTATTCCTTAATGAAATGTTTTATTGTAATCAATTCATTTTTCATGAAACAAATGCCGAAAAATCTAGAAAGTATTCTATTGGAAGTTATTTTCCATGAAATAAATAAAGTCTATGAAAATAATAAAGACAACATATTACCTAGCATCCTGATCCCTTAGAATACATATCAACCCAAGCTAAGATGTAATCGGTCATTTCAAAATTGTGGACGGCGACCTCAACGTTTTTCCGTCTTTCCTCATTTGCAATGGCATGGGCACTTATTTTTCTTTTTCTTGTTTTTTCATTAACCTTACAATTGTGACTAGGAGGGAAAAGTGTCATAAGAGTCTTAAACATATTGTATTAATATCAATTTAGTACAAATATTTCATTGATGCCAAATTAGTCATAAATCTTTTGAAGTCTTTTAAGCTAATTTTAGTCGAATAGTACCGATGTGGACATCAGCCTACATGGCATAGTTTGTGTTGATGCGAACAAATTTTAATAATATTTTAGTAAATTTTTGAATTTTATTTTTATTTTATTTTTTTCATTCTCTCTTTCTTTTTTACTTTTTTTCTTTACCTTGCTCTAGCTAGTTGCCGAAACTCAACTATCGGCTGGAGCACCTCACTAGCCACAAGCGAGCCTCACCATCACCAGCCCAACGTGAGGCCACCCTCATGGTCTTTGGTGAGGGCTCGAGCATTGCCCATGTCAATGAGGCACCACCCTGACCAGGTATCCTGATCCCCCGAACGCGTCGCGCGCCATCCGCTCGACGAGATGCCTCAGCTAGATCTAAAAGTTCGTGTTGAGAAAGTTCGTTCCCGAGCTCCGATCAATCGTCTACTTGCCGTTTGGGTGTCGTGCAGAGGGTCGAGACGGGGGAGACGGCGTTGGGGATGGGGAGGCCTCGGGTCGAGCGGCTTTCGCCGGCCATGCTTGGCCGTGCCAGATCTCGGTTGAAGTAGGGGGAGGCCGAGCTGGTTCTCGACTGGCGACGGTGGTCGGCCAAGAACTGGCCCTCGGCCTGGGCTGGCCAAGACGTCGCCGGACTGGGTGCATGGCCAGCCCGATGCGAGCGGTGGCACTCGCCGCGGCCGGCCCCGTCGGGGCGAGGTCGACAGAGCGCCGTGAGAGGCAGGGGGAGGAGTGCAAGTCAGGTCTGCCTGGGTACCGTGTCGGATGCGGGTCGGAGTGGATCCGGGTCAGGTCTTTAGGGTTTGGTATTCGGGCTGGGATGATTTAGGCATATTGGGCTTATCCTGCTTTAATGGGCCAGGCTTAGTTCATTTCGTTTTTAAAGGATTGGGCCTTTCTCTCTAAGCCGGACTGGGCCTGCGTTTCAGGCCAAGATGGTCCGCTGGTTGGTGACTCGGGTCGGTTCCAACACAGGTTTTTTGGTATATTATAATGTTATTTTAATATTAAAAATTATATTTTAGAAGACAAATGAAAAGGGGATCATTTTTGTCCCCTTTAATATTATACAAAATTTTAACCATTCGGAATTTTCATCTAGGAAACCTCGTCCTCGATAAAGAAAATGATAATTTTGATTTGTCCTTATCTAATATTTTTTTTATAAAAATCATGGAGTACCTAAATTTTAAAGTCAACTAATCCACACGAATAAATGTAAATTGGGACTTATCAAATATTTCTTGAAAGCATTTTGTTGGAAGAGATAAGGAAAACTCGTGTTCATGGTTCCTAAAAGATGAACAAACATGTAGCGTAATACATGGGGGGTTGAATGTGGAAATCAACTTAATTTTTTTAAACACTTTAAAAGTATTCTGCAATACTAGTTTTCATTAGGTTGGAGAAACGTTCCATCATGAAAGGAGTTATGAAGCGTGCCCAAGGAAAAAAGTCACAATTTGTTTGCAGTTGGAACTCGTAGGCGTGAAGAAACTTTCGAACCGAGTAATGCTATGGTCAACGCTGTACTCAGCACTTAGGTCTTTGGCAAAAAAGGAATCGATACGTACATTAGAGTCAATGTATTCATACTGGAAATTATGGGGTGGTGTGGTCCCGTGAGCTAAGAGGTTATCCGCAAACCCATGGGAAAAGTATCAAAATAGTCCTAAACCTTTTGTATCGTTACTAATTCAGTCTTAAACTTTTTAATTGGACCAATTTAATCATAAACATTTTCATATTGATACCAATTCAGTCCATCCGGCTAATTTAAGCCAGAAATTGCTGATGCGGTCGCTGGCAATCATACGTGGCGCCACGTGAACAAATTTTATAATTTTATATATTTTTTCAGATTTTTTAAATTATTTTTTTGTTATTTTATTATTTTATTATTTTTTTTCTTTTTTTCTCTTTTTTTTTTTTTCTTTTTCCTTACCCTTGGCCAGCAAGGTCGCTAGCTGGCCGACCATCGCCGGCCACAAGCTGGTCAGGGCGAGGGGCCCCGCGCCCTCGCCGGCCACAAGCGAGGGCGATGGCCCCCGCCTAGATCCAGGCGAGGGCCGAAACCCTCGCCCGTTGGCCGGCAAGGGCATGGCAGCCCTCACTCATGACGGGCGAGGGTGCGGCGGCCCTCGCCCGGATCCGAGCAAGGGCCACGGTGGCCTCGCCGCCCGGGCGAGGCTCGCGGCGCTATCACCGCGCTTAATTCGGTGCGAGATCGCGAACTTCCCCACGCCATTATCCCTCCAGAAGCTATTCGAGCTCAGGACGCCGACCACCTCCTTCAACCTTCGGGGGCCGCGAAGGCTTGGGCGACCATGTCGCGATCGAAGGCGATGGAGCTCCAGATGAGGCAAACGCAGCTTGCCTAGATCTAGGCGAGGGCTGCTGCACCCTCGCCTGCCACGAGCGAGGGCTGCCGCGCCCTCACCGGGGCCGATGAGGGCGCAAAGGCCCTTGCCGCCAACGGGCGAGGGTTTCGGCCCTTGCCTGGATCTGGGCAGGGGCCGTCGTCCTCACTTGTGGTTGGCGAGGGCACGGCGGCCCTCACCCGTAGCCGACGAGGGCACGGCGGCCCTCGCCGATGGCCGGCGAGGGCGCAGGGCCCCTCGCCCGACTAGCTTGTGGCCAACGATGGTCGGCCGGCCGGCCGGCGGCCTCGCCGGCTAAGGGTAAGGAAAAAAAAAAAAAAAAGAGAAAAAAGGAAAAATAAAATAAAATAACAAAAAATAATTTAAAAAATTTGAAAAAATTATAAAAAATTATAAAATTTGTCCATGTTGCGCCACATAAGACCGTTAAATTAATGCACGTCGGCAATTTCTGGCTTAAATTAGCGGATGGATCGAATTGATACAAATGTGAAAAAGGTTACTTAAATTGGTCAATTAAAAAGTTTTTACGATCGAATTTACCGATACAAAAAGTTTAAGACTATTTTGGTACTTTTCCCGCAAACCCATCCCATTTAATAAGGACACTTCTTTATTAATGAGCAATAATTTACATTAGCTCTCCATTGGATGCCCCTTTCTCACTTAAAAATGTGTGGGAAAATACTAATATTTTATTATTAAGTACTTCATCGCCATATATATTTTCTCAGACTAAAAATGAATTTATTTATTAATTAGTCTATGAATGAAAATATATAGCTAGTCTGACGGCTCATAGTTACGAATCTCTCTCTGCGCACTTCCAAATCAGTAATCCGTTCGTGGATCCTCTCACATAGTATAAAGGACAAAGTAGGGTTAGAGCAATGATGTACAAATTCCCATGGATATAACTTTCATATACCCTTGCACTTTACTTTGGCATCATCGGATGAAGCTTTAATAAATTAAGAGCGAGCTCATCTAGTAAAGAAATTTTTGTGCAAAGATACGAGAACCAAAGTCGAGGTCCCTTAAGTAAAGATTCTCCTCTATCCACCTTTTAAAGTCGGTTATTCCAGAGGTCAAAGGTAAATGTTTCGAGAACTGCTCTAGAGTGAGGATTGGTATGCGATTCCACCATATCCAAACAAACTAACAGTTCATACCGATTGGTTTTGAATAGAATTAATGTATTAAGAAAAAGAAGCAATATGTGTGACGATTATTTTTAAAAAGTAAAGTGAATTCATATGCTTTAAAGGATGTAAAGTGTCCTGCAATGAGTAAAACTCAAATGTTTTTCATCTAATCATTATAATAAACTAGAGAATGAAGGTGGGGCTTTTCTAAAGAAGCAATATAGAGATAAATTTACTATAATGGGATTTGTGTTTTAGAATAAGTTACCTTGAAACAGATCAAGTTATGTCCGAGTCTCGAAAGGCAATACAATCGGAGGATTAACTTCACTGCCTCAACCTGTAGTCATCAAAGTAAATATCTCAGAACAAGAAGGAGCATCTCGGTGATTTCTTAGGATTTGCATGGTGTTTCTTACCAATGCAGTTTCTTCTCTTCAAGCACAAGCCAAACAAAACTTTACTTCTTCTTTTGCCCCAAAGGATGAAAAAGTAATATGTGAATTTGTACTGCACAACAAGTAAAACTCAAATATTTTTCATACCATCAATTATAATAAACTAGAGAATGGAGGTGGGGCTTTTATGGAGGAGCAATGTAGAGATGAAATTTACTATAATGAATTTTGTGTTTCCGAATAAGTTACCTTGAAACAAATCAAGTCATGTCTAAGTCTTGAAATGCAATACAGTTAGAGGTTTAGCTTCACACCTTAACCTGTAGTCATCAAAGCAAATATCTCAGAACAAGAAGGAGTGTATCAGTGATTTCTCAAGATTAGCGTGGTGTTTCTTACCAATGCAGTTCTCCTCTTCAAGCACAAGCGAAACAAAGCTTTACTTCTTCTCTTGCCCCAAAAGATGAAAAAGTAATTTGTGAATTTGTATGCTTTAGAGGATGCAGAGTGTCACGCAACAAGTAAAACTTGAATGTTTTCCACCCGTCAAATTTTAATAAACAAGAAAATGAAGGTGGGGCTTTTCTAGAGGAGCAATGTAGATAATAAATTGGAGGATTAAGTCGTGTTTGAGTCATAAAAAATAAATTTTATTGAAATAGATCAAGTCGTATTTAAGTCCTAAAAAGAAATATAATTGGAGGATTACCTTCACGCCTCAACCTATAATCATCAAAGTAAATATCTCAAAATAAGAAGGAGCATCTCAGTGATTTTCTTACAGGCGTGATTTATCCACCTCAAGCAGAAGCCCTCGCCTCCTAAAGTAAGCTTAACTTCTTCTCTTGCCCCGAAGGTTGAACCAGAGGCTCTTGGTATATAATCTTGTGATGGTTGCTTTTTCTATGAGGCAAATTTACTTCTTTAACCCTTACCTCTTTGAGCAAGACCACCAAAACAACCCCTTCGTCGTAAGTAGGCTCTAGATCTTAAGGATGTTTTCTTGGGTCTCTTTGTGATTGGCCCACGTGGCCACAGATATCGAAGTGAAAAGAACATTTAGGAATGATGAATGATGAGGACCCCACTCATCACGTGGTCCTCCACAGTTTCTCTTCCTCCATGCTTTGTCCTTTTCTTGTACGATCAACAGCGACATGTGCGTCTGCTGTGTTCAGAAAATTTAAAAAAAAAAAAAAAAAAAAGAAAAGAAAGAGAGAACAATGACGAGTGTATTTCTCATGGTTTTGTTCCTTCATCTGCGCGTCGATCGCGAACGCTTCAAATGCCAAAAATGAGTTTTGATTGAAAACTGAAACACACATATCGAAGCACATCCATACCCAATTTAATGGTTTTCTCCGATCTCCTCCACCTCCTCTCCTTCTATCTCTCCACCGCCATTCACGTCCTCAAGAACCTGCCCACATTTCATGACCTTAACAAGACGCCACTTCTTATCGCTCATTGATACATTCCCGTCACAAACCCTTAGTCCAACCCCAAGCTGTCATGCGATGAAGAAGAAGATGGGGAATAGAAAAGAAAAAGAACAGGAAGAAAAAAAAAATTCTTGGACGTAAATGCTCAGAGCAAAGCTTGGGACTATTTCGAAACAACTTTTGTTATTCCATGCTCTTCTTTTAGACGAAAAGTCCACTTTGAATTCTCAATATAAGAATAGTCTCCCTTCAAATCATTTGAAAATATTCTCTACATTTTATTACACTCGTATGCCCAACAATTCACTGAATAATTGGTATAATCACTTTCCTTAATTCAAGACTATAACATATTGTGAGAAATATCATAATAATCTTAAACCTAACATAATTCAATCATAAACTTATTTTACGTTAATTCAATTCTAAATCTTCTATAATTATATTAATTCAATTTTTTCAGCTAAATTTAGTCGGTCAAAACTCACGTGGAACATCGACATTAGAATCTTTAATAAAAAAATTTTGACTTTTTTTATTTTTATTTTTTCCTTTTTATTTTCCCTTTTCTTTTCCCTTTTCTTTTTTCTTCTCCCTCCTGTGGATTCTTTTCCCCGCCGTGGCCGGCGAGGCTCGCCGGCGACTGGGCGAGGGCCGCGAAGCCTTTGCCGTCGCCGGCGGTTGCCTGGTCTTACCCAACCTCGCCGGCGGCCTCGCCCGCGGATTGCGAAGAAAGCGAGAGCAGAACATTCCCGCGACCGAAGAAAGCGAGAGCAGAACGAGGAAATTCGACCCCAGGACGAGAATCGAGCCTTGAAGCAGGGACGCGAGCAGAATTCGGATCACAGGCGGAACCGTTCCAAGAAAGCAACGCGATTTCGGCGAAACGGAAAAAACTACACACGCACCCACCCACCCGCGAGTCCTTGGAGAACGGTTTGGGAAATCGAAAGCGAGAGATTATGGAAGAGAGAGGAAGGGAGAGATAGATTCGAGGGGATGGAATGCAATGGAGGAGATCGAGAGAGCTCCTGGTGCTAACCGAGAAGAGGAGGAAGAAGACAGATTGAGGAGCGAGAGATTATGGAAGAGAGAGGAAAGGGGACTTCCTCCTCCTTCGAGTTCGAGAGGCCGGCGAGCCTCGCCAGCCGCGGCGAGGCCACCGGCGAGGGTGGGTGAGGCCGAGCGAGGGCTACGCGGCCCTCGTCCAAGGGCCAGCAAGCCTCGTCAGAGGGTCGCCGGTCAGAGGCTCGCCGGCCACTGCGAGAAAAGAACCCAAAGGGGAAGAAGAGAAAAAAGAAAAGAAAAAATTTTAAAAAAATAAAATATTATAAAAATTATCACATCGACGTCAGTAGGATGGCACCCAACCGTCCGGAATTCACATCAACGCAGGCTGATCCTCTTTGATCGAATAAACTAAATTACTACCATCACTAAAAATTTAAGATTAAATTGATAAAAAAAATTAAAGATTGAATTGATATAATTATAATATATATTTTTTTAAATTCTTACAAAACTTCTGAAGTGTTCTTTTATCAAGTGCTCGTATGAAAAGAAATGCCACATTTGACATTTGGGATACACAAAAGTATGCAATAATTTTCAAAAGGGGAGCTCAAGTATCAATTGACAATTATTAAGCCTGGTTTAAGAGACTCACACATGAGTGGGAGAATCTCACATTGAATATTTGGAGTGAAGAGGATAGGGGCAATTGATAATATTTTATTAGCCCATAAATTTTTAGAAAGAGGTGTGTTAATTAGGAGTGTTGACACTAAAAGATAATTCAAGTCCTTATAAATTGATATGGTGTTGGTACTGAGTCGTCGAAAGAGTAATTGATAGGTCTAGTCACTAATCAATGAACCACTGACGTAAGACCAACATTATGTTACCGATGGAAGTGTTGCTAGGTGATGATGGACAAAGACGATTATCGACATATGATGGCAGATGACCGATTATGTTACGAAAAGATATAAAGTGAAGATTGTATAAGAATTTTTTATCAATGGTTGAGCTAGAGGATATTCAAGGGATCGTAATTGCTTATGGATAAGGATGTGTAGTTGAAAATAAGCAAGGATTTGTGCAAGATTATATAAAGCGAAGCTTGACCAGTCGTGGAGTATCCTCTATCAATGAACACTTACACAATTTATCAATTTCAGTTTATCGGTTTATTAGTTATATCCTCAATTCTTTTAATTAGATTTCACCTTTATTTAGAGTTAATGATCATTATTACCGAAATTCATGGCACCATATCAGTACCATTGATGGCACTATAGCAATACTATTCATAACCGCAGCAGTACTTTAGCTCACTGTAGCACTATAGTAGTTTCTTCTCTAAATCGCCATAGTCAGCTTTTTTAGATTTGGCGGAAGTTAAAGGTTTTAAACGACACGGCTAGTTTCTCCTATAAACTTTGAGTCCTTCTACTTTAACCTCTGCTATGAAACCTCCCGATTAAAAATACTGTCAAGATATCATCTTACTCACATGGAAAGACAAAAGGCAAATAGAATTTCAAGTAATTCAAATGGGCTAGTAAACATTTTCCACATAAGTTTGATTGCAAGGGTAATTGCAAGTCATGATCCCCTCAATTGCCGTTCAACATTTGAATTTCAGCGCAAACGTAAGGTCGTCCAATGCAGTCATTTTGTTTTTCCTGAACTCTATGGATGTAGCGATTTGGAGATTACAAGACAGCAAAGGCCAATCCACCCCGGAAAAGTTGTCGGCTTGCCACACATGAACATCAAAGTTAAGAAAAGACGATCGTTTATCTTTATATAGTCCTACTTCAGGACAAAACCTAAAATTCAATCGATCCGTAACCAGGAAAATGTGACATAGGATTGCAGTAAGAGACATTGTAAATCTATAACCAAGAAACGCCATGCATAGCACATGGCTTCACACATAATACTTAGAGGGAAAAAATGAACCAAGAAGGGGAAAAAACAACAATGATAGTGAAAATCCAAAAAGGAATATCAACAGATATACTAATTTAATATTTATGTATCTCAATTTTTTTTTGGGGAAGCAATATTAAGACACATGTTTTTGTTTCATAACTTTTTCGAAATCAAAGGCAAATTTTTACTTTGACTTTTTATTGATTTCTATAATTTTGATAATACTTTTAGAATTTGTAAAATACGTACTAATCAGATTCTTTATTGTAAGGATATTGAAGATATAATATTGAAACCCTTTCAAAAGCTTACAGAATTTCTGACTTCAAAAGTTATCCTCACAGATTATAAAGTGATAGAATTCTCTTCATAAGCAATAAAGTGATAGGAAATCTGTGAAGTTGTAAAATTTCACCTATTTACATATCGTATCGAATATTTTGCAAAGATCCATTCATCACTAATATGATAATCATGTCATACTATCAATTTTTCCAATTAATGTTATGTTTATCATATAAAATTTTGACAAGCTCCATAGATAATAATTAAACCATATGTAATAAACAAAAAATAAATTGGCAAGAATACCCCCCACTGTAGAATCCAAAGAAACTTTGTTAGTTGTCTTTGTAATTGGATCGGGTGGCCACGCAAATCAAAGTGAAAATGTGCTTTCCTTGCCCCACTAAATGAATAATTGATACTTCTTGTCAGAGTCAAGGTGTGGATGGTAGAAATTATCATCTCCTTTGCTTGGCAACTTTTACAAGGTGTTCATAGTGGAAACCACTTTTTCTCTTACCCCAAAGGATAAATCAATCCCTTCCTCAAGATTGGCAAATATACCCTCCCCCAAAGACTTCAATGATAATTGGTCTTTTGCTAAAATACGTGTTAATCAACACTTAAGTCTTTAGCCAAAAAAGAATCAATTCTCATGCTAAAGTCAAGTTGTCCATACTAGAAATTAACTTTTGCATGATGCTATCCTTTAAAGTCAAGATGTTGAATAGTTATGCTGCACTTAAGTCTTTGGTCAAAAAGAAATCGATTCTTATGTTAAAAGTCAAGTTGTTCATACTGGAAATTAACTTTTGCATGATTTTATCCTTTAAAGTCAAGATGTTGAATTGTTATGCTACACTTAAGTCTTTGGTAGAAAAAGAATCGATTCTCATGTTAAAGTCAAGTTGTTCATACTGGAAATTAACTTTTGCATGATGCTATCCTTTAGAGTCAAGATGTTGAATAATTATGCTTTGAAAATGATGGATTAATTGAGAATTTTTGCTAAAATGGTGCCGTGTTTGAAATTCTATGGAAATATCTTGGAAGAAACTTGGACGACCACGGATGCTTGATGCGTGTGTCACAGGCTGGTCCGTGACACATGCGCCTTTTAATAAGTTGATGAAAAATATCAATATCAGATTTGACTCTTAGTTACTGTGAGAAGAAAGAGCTAAGCAATTCATAGGAACATTTGGCCTTGATTCATGTTAGCATGAAGTCATTCATAATAGGATAATTATGAACAAAAATCCTAAACCTATTATACTCGTGTCAATTCAATTATCAAATTCAATTATAAATCTTTAATTTGATAATTTTGTCCTAAATCTTTTGAACATTTACAAATTTAGTCATTTTAGTTAATTTCGGTTAGAAATTGTTGATGTGATAGTCCGGTTAGTGCTTGTCATCCTACGTGACACTGTAAGCGCTAGTGTGAATAAATTTTATTTTTCTTAAATTTGTTTATTTTTTTAATAGGTGGAATGAATAATGGAGTTGTGTGGGTGCTTCTTGTCCAACCTCTTATTTTTCTTCACACTTAGCTTCACATAAATTCGCACTCTGTCGAATCTCCACTTCATGCACTTTGTGAGCGAGGTAAGGTACCTCGGAGCGACCCGTTGCTCTTCACGCAATTTCTTTTTATTTAGGTTTTTGGCACATGGCTATGTGGATTTAATAGATTTTGATCAAAATTTTAATTTTTCTTTTGTTAAAACGGATTGTCCCTTTTAAATTTCTCTCACATATCAACTTTACAAATCCTACCTGGATAAATGTCATTAAATTTGTCCCAGATTTCGTATATGTGATAAAGAAAATTGATTTCTCACTAAAAAATTAGGAGATGTGTCTGTCCATGCTCATCCCTTGTGGCACTACTTATCAAGATAACTTGAGGTTATAGACAATTCACTATGATCCAGATAATATTACCTAGAGATTAACTATACTTGCTGAAACCTCTTGTTCATGGAGAAGATAAGCATTTTATTCTTTTAGTTAAACAAGTTTTTAACTGTTATCGGATATGTATCGATCTATATTAGAAAATCGAGGGTGATGCCTTGATTTAGAAATGGATGACAAGATATGTGAACAGGATAATCAAAGCCAAAATTTGGGCTATAATTCGAGCATTTGTTTTAACATCAGTTACGACATGAGATTGGGCAATAGGTGAAGTCTTGATGAGTTAGGCCTTGTAGATAACATAGTAATATATACAAGCATCAAGTTAGGATAACATGGACATCATCAACATTTATTTGTGCATGCGTGTTATGTTCATAATTTGTAGTCCACCGACCAAAGATATGGTATGAGAAAGTTTCCTTCAATTAAAGGTGGGAAAATTATAACCCATTGCATAAAATATGACAATTTTTTTCTTTTACTCTTTTATTATTGATTGAGGAACTTTTTTTAGGATGTGTTTGTATAGGTTTCTCTCTCTCTCCCTGCCTCCCTCCCTGCTCCCTCCATATGTTTGAACCGTTAATTTTTTTGTGGATCCTCTCGCATGGGCAACGGAGGAAGCGGATATAGAGCAACGATATCCAATTTTCCATTTGCATAATCTATATATACACTTGCACTTTCTCTTTGAATAAACCATGTGAAATTTTAATAAATTAAGCGCGTGGTCATCCATAAAAAAATGGATAGATATATGAATCAAAGATGACGACCTTAATTAAAGATTTCCACATACCCATCTTTCAAGAAAAACTAATGACTTTTAGTTCACCATTCCGGCTTCTGATTATAGGCAATTTTTTGAATATGGTACAGGAGGTTAAATAGGAGTGAGGGCTAGAGTGCAATTCCACTGGTTCAACCGATTGGACCTTTATAACAATCGTTTCAATATAAAGAATGAAGTAAGAAAAATAAACAATATAATTATAATTATGAAAATTCAATGTGTGAATTCACATGTTGGTGTTCTATAATGAGTAAAAATCATATATATATATATATGTAATCAATTTTAATAGGCTGAATTGTCTAAATGAAAGTGAGCAGAGACTTCTAATTTTTCAAATTTACATATTAACTTTAAGTCACAAATTATGCTACCAATAGAAAGACCAAAAATTGAGTTTTCAGATAAGTCGTTGAAATTTCACTTTAAACAAAGAAGAAGAAAAGGATACCAACATTTGTTCTAATAAAATCTTACTTGGTTGGGTTGAACCTAAATCCAAACCAAGATATTGCACATATATCGATGACCAGTGTCTCATTCTACATATAATATCATCCAATAAAAAACAAGTGAGAGAAAAAGCATGGTGAAGTGATTGGACTAGATGTCATTGGATCATTGTCAAAGACAATATAATCATCATCTGATCGCTAAAACTCCTTTCATTATTTAAGAGATCTCATTTAGATTCGAAATTTAGGTTTACTTCGACTTCGAATCAAAATTGCATCATCAAATACAAGATTGATGTCATCTAATTTATGAACTCCTCTTAACTCACTCACTCTCTCTCTCTCTCTCTCTCTCTCTCTCTAGATTGATGTCATCTAATTTATGAACTCCTCTTAACTCACTCTCTCTCTCTCTCTCTCTCTCTCTCTCATCTAGTATAGACCCAATTATATCTTCAAATCATGAAAGGCGAGCAAAAGAGAGAATAGTTTTAAAAATGCTCTAGAGTACTCAAGATGATAAGACGATCGGTTGCTAAATCTCTCTATATGGATCTCTCGTGATTGGTGGGTGTGCTTATGTCAGGACGAGTGAAGCAGAGATTTATATAATTTTTAATATTTTTAATTTGTAAAATAAGTGTTAATTAGATTATTTATTGTGAAAAATTTAAAGATATAATATTGAAACCCCTTCAAAAACTCATTTAGAAGCTAACTGTATTTCTTACTTCAAAATTTATTCTCACCGGTTATAAAGTGATGGGAATTCTCTTCATCAACAATAAAGTGATAGGAAATACATGAAGTCCTAAAACTTCACCTATTTACATATTGTATCGTATATTTTGCAACGATCAATTCATTGCTAACATGATAATCATATCATTCTATCAATATGTCCAATTGATGTTATGTTTATCATACAACATTTTTGACAAGCTCCGTTTATAATAATTAAACCGTGTGTAATAAACTAAAAATGAATTGGCAGGAATACCCCCCACTGTAGAATCCAAAGATACATTGTTAGTTGTCTTTGTAATTGGATCGGCTGGCCACACAAATCAAATTGAAAATGGGCTCTCCTTGCCCCACTAAATGAAATAATTGATAATTTATGTTAGAGTCAAGGTGTTGATGGTGGAAATTATCATCTCCTTTACTTGGCAACTTTTGCAAGGTGCTCGTAGTGGAAACCATTTTTTCTTTTGCCCCAAAGGATAAATCAATCCCTTCTCTAGATTGGCAGGAATACCCTGCCCCAAAGACTTCAAGGATATTTGGTCTTTTGCTAAAAGACGTGTTAATCAACACTTAAGTCATTGGCAAAAAAAAATCGATTCTCATGTTAAAGTCAAGTTGTTTGTACTGGAAATTAACTTTTACATGTTGCTATCCTTTAGAGTCAAGATGCTGAATAATTATGTTTTGAAAATAATGGATTGATCGAGAATTTTTGCTAAAACAATGCCGTGTTTGAAATTATGTGGAAATATCTTGGAAGAAGCTTGGATGACCTCTAACGCTTGAGGCGTGTGTCACGGGCTAATATGTGACACGTCTTTTAATAAGTTGATGGAAAAGATCAATGTCATATTCGACTCTCAATCACTATGAAAGGGAAGAGTTAGGCAATTCACAAAGCATGAGGTTTACATTTGGCCTTGAATTCATAATAGTAAAATTACCAACAAAAATCCTAAACCTATAATATTTTTTTCAACTCAATTATAAATATTTTAATTTGTTCAGTTTGTCTGAAATATTGACTATGTGCAAAATTAGTCATTTCGGCTAAAAATAGCTAACATGATGATCTAGTTAATATTGATTGTCTTACATGGCATGGGCAATGTTGATGTAAATAACTTTTGTAATTTTTATTTTTAAAAATTTATTTATTTATTATTTTTTTAATAGGTGGAGTGAATACTAGAGTTGGGTGGGTGCATCTTGTCCATTTTTTTTTTTCATTTTTCTTCGCACTTAGCTTCACATAAATTTGCACTTTGTTGAATCTCCACTTCCTGTACTTTGCGAGCGAGGTAAGGAACCTTGGAGCGATCCGTTGCTCTTCACGCAATTTGTTTTTATTTATTTTTTTGGCACATGGTTAGATAATTTTAATAGATTTCGATCAAAATTTTAATTTGTCTTTTGATGGTCTCTTTTAATTATCTTGCAAATGTCCACTTTACAAATCTTACTTGGATAAATATCATTAAATTTGTCCCAGAGTTTGTACATGTTATAAGAAATTGATTTCTCACTAAAAGATTAGGAGACACGTCCGTAACCATGCTCATTTCTTTTTTCGTGATAAACAACATAAGTGCAATGAGGTACTACTTATCGAGCTAACTTGAGTTTATAGACAATTTGCTATGATTTGGATGATATTACCTAGAGCTCAATGATGCTTACTATAATCTCTTGCTCATGAAGAAGATAAACATTTCACCTTCTTTTTTTTAAGTTAAACGAGTTGGCAAAGATGGTGGTGAAGCTTCGTGATGCTCATCATAGAAAAATTGATTCAAGAGGATCTGACATGATCGTATCGTACTTAGTGCGCTCCTCTTTTTGTCGGCCATTACCTTTGTCTACAATAAATTGCATCATTGTCCTTTTTCTATCGATCAGATAGTGCTCATGAATATGGACAATTGGCGGTGATGGTTGGCAAAGCTTGGTGATGTTGGTCCCAAAAATATGACTATAGAGGATTTGACATTATCGTAATTAGTGTGCTTTTATATTTATCGGCGATTACTTTTGGCCAGAATGACTTGCATTATTGTCCTTTTTATGTCGATCATAAACTTTATGAAGCCAAAGATTATAATGATATAGGTTAATGATGTCTTGATACTAAAGGCATACTTGTCCATCATAACTTGAGAAAATGACACTACAAATATCATAACTTTCGTATAGCGTTTACTAGCCATATTTTTTTTTTTTTCGATCGCTTAAGTGTCATAGCTTATACAAAGTTTTCACTTAATCGCCATAACTTTTTTTATTTTATTTGCATGCCATATAACTTTTTAATTGACCATTTGAGTGTTATAACTTTTTAAAAACTTTCACCACAAGTGCTATGTGACGTCAAATTTTTGGTACTAAAGTAATCGATTGAAAGATATGACCTCAAGTGAACATTTTTTTTTTATAAGTTATGAACACTTAAGTGTTTGGAAAAAAATTATAACATTGAAGTAAGCGTCGTACGAAAGTTATAGTATGTATGGTATCCTTATCCCTCATAACCCATTTATGGTGTCGGAGCTAGCTTTGTCAGTGTCAAACTAAGATTAAAATTCTACATGTAATAATACATTAGGGCTACGAGGAAGGATTCACCAACCTCATGGCCAAAGTGAAAAAGAGGAACGATTGGAGGGAAAAAGATTATGAATCGGAAACCTACAACGGAAAGCATTGACTTGACGATTTTATACGATACTGAGAAGCAACCACCGATGTACTTCATATTTGAATCTACAAGGTTAGGGTTAGGGTGGGCGATCAGAGAGGCGAGAGATAAGTGAGATTGGACAGTGGGGTTGTAATCAGAGTTGAGAGATTGGTCGATAGCTTCCCCGCCCTTATCTAGGCAAGGCTTGCATTCGATGTCTATGGGGATCACCAACACCACTCATGTGATAGCTATAAGTGAGATTGTGATTGTGGCCATTATTTTTCTTCAGTTTTTCTTTTGCTGAGTGCTAAGAGAGGTGGTGAGCCCGAGCAAGACAAGACTAGAGACCCTGTCTCAAGCCACACTGCCAACGGCGCTTTCTTATCATAAAGTGTCGTTCGTAGTTGCCATGCAAGCTCACTTGGACGTAAAAACGACGGTGGCCATTGTGCCCCTTAATTAAGAGGACGTGCTTGTTTTAGGACATTTGAAAGGTGGGAACATTTGTGTCCCTCCAGGGTATATACATACTTGCTATTTTTATGACGTTAATATAATATTTTACAGCCTCTGAGGGAATCTTTCTTGTCCTAAATAAAAGAAAATGAAAATTCTGACTTTTCTTTATCAAATTTCTTTTTATTGGGATACCAGAATTTTTAAAGTCGATTAACCCACATGACATGCAATCGCTGAATTAATGTACATAAGGAATTATCAAATACTTTTTGAAAGTGTTTTTGTGTGAACAGAAATAGGAAAGTTCATGTTCATGTTTTCGAAAAGTTCAATATATCCATGACATTTTGTTGGGGCTTGGTCCCACAATCTAAGACAAGTTTTGATTAACAAACAATAATTCACATGAACATGCCATAAGATTCCCCTTTCTCGCTTGCAAATGTGTGGATAGAGATTGATTTTGGCTATTTTTTTCGATTTTTTCTAAAAAAATTTGCCAAATTTTTATGACGTGGCCCCCACATATTTCTAACTTACATTGAATCAATTCAAATGGGTCTAATGGAAGGATTTGATGTAGCGTACCTCTTTTCTGTCAGAGAAGAACACATTTAGAGGTGATGTGATGACGAAGACCAGCGGTCCTCAATCGGTTTGGGTGCTCTTAAATCCTTACCTAATGCGATGTTGGGATTTTCATTTTGGTTCACTTAACCCTATGAAAATTCTATACGAGGAATCACTACTAGCTTATTAGAATTAGCTAAAAATCAAGTGGGTATGAGAATATACCCACTTCCTATACAACCAAACATCTAAGTTTAGGGGCTTGATTACATTAGTTATCTTATTAGTGCTCATTCGGTACCTAAACTTGATCATTTGTCAACCAAGGTATCCCACACAATCTTTTTACCAAATAATGAGTCCTAAAGTTATTTTCTGCTAAGTGTCCATGCAATGATTTTGCATTTATTATGTTCCTAACATAAATCTGACCACTTAACTAAAAATGAATAACAGCACAAAAAATGATATAAGGGCAATCATAACAAACACATTAAAAATAATAATGAAAGACAAATAAAAAATATAGTGCAGTAAAATAATCCAATATGAGTTGTATAAAAAATATTACATGTCCTTGCTATTAAACCCCATGACAACAACCCCATGAGCTTAGTTTAAATTGAGTTCAATATATTTTCTAAATGGTCAACCTTCTAAGACTAAACTAAATCAAAGATGTCCACTAAAACATTAAACCAAGCGTACACTTACTAAATGAAACTAAACAAATTCTAATTTAATTCTAATACCAAAATCTAACAAATTTTCCATTTCTTATTTTCAAGATTTTTAATTCGTTTCCTTCTCTTATTCTCGGTCCCTTCTGTGAATCAATTCTTCACTAAGATACTCCATGAATTTCAGCATTACCTCAATGAAAGCAATTGGCAACAAACATGCCCAATGATTAAGAAATCATCAACATACAAACACCGCATCACGGCTAATTAGAACAGCACTTAGATGGGGCTTCAAATGAATTCAGTCTACACCGAAAAAGGAATGACCAGCAAAGGAATAGTGATGACAGCCCATATCCAGCATGTTCAAGGCAAAACAACATGGTTATCTGTTGAAAAATTATCACCAATTTACCATGACAGTCTGCTAGGTCATCATACTCGTCCATATGATAAAAATGACATAACGATGAATCGAAATTGAGCTTCAATTAGATAAGTCAGCAAATCCAAGTTTCATTCCAGCATGATCAAACGTGACAATGGTTCTATTTCTTTCAAAATTGACATGTATTATTAAAACTCATTCATTGCCCACTCATTTTATGAAGCATACGCAAGTATCAGCTATATGAATAAACATCCACGTTGCGAAACAGAACACAAAACGCTCACCCCGATCATGAATTAATATCAAATTATAACTTCGGTTTAATCCCTGGCTTCGATTAATCGAATTAGTTTCTGTATCCATAAAAATGCTAAGGTAAGAGATCATATTGATATAGCTTCGTCACATGCCAGAGGGGTTTTGGTAGAAGGACTGAAGGAAAGCAAATGTTAAGCAAAGCCTACTAAAAACTTGGTTTCGCAAATCGCTAGACATCAATTCCCCTAAAGCAATCAATAATTTCCCAAAGAACTGCAGCTACTACAATTTTTTTTTTTTTTTTTTTTTTTGGGGAATTAAAATATTCAGGACCTCAAGCTTTCCAAATACGATCACACCATAAAACCAACTCAGGGTAGCAAGGGAAAACTAAAACCAGAAAGAATAGGCAAAGAAGAATTCGCATGTACAGTCGTACTGAATTGATCTTTCCTTACCAAGTTTACATGAATATAACCATACTCAAACCTTTCAAGCTGAGAAAAATGCGAATGCAGAAAGAGCAGGAGTTTCACCGGTTGCTGCCGTACACCCTTGACTTCGTGCTTGCAGGGCCCCAAACACCGAGCAATAACCAAAGATGTGAATGACGGACAGCAAAGAAGAAGCACATGGAATGAAGACAACGAAATGCAGAGAGAAGGATAGAGAGTCCATACTTATGATTGTGGCCTTGTCAAGCACAGTCAATGAACTTCTCTGAGCTTCTATTTCAAGAGACAAGCTGTGGCTCGATCACTGGTCTAAAGATCGAGGTCGCCATCGCTTTCCGGCCACACCACATACACAGTGATGACACGTCAGAGTAAAACTGAAAATGGATTATACAAAATGAGATATAATAGAAAAATCTGATCATATAAGCAACGTTTCTATAACTGAACTCCATTCGCATAGAAGACTCAACTCAGACCAGAGAAATCAAGACGCAGTTTCCAATATGAGAATCATAACACCAATTCAATAATGAATGAGCATCGTATTCCAATTAAAGCGGTCAAAATGAGGTCTCAATAACTCAAGAATGAGTTGAGTTGATACATAACGACTTTTGGCTCAATGATTTAATAGAAAAACATTCGGATCTGGATCGAACGTTTCATCAAACACGTGATACGCATTTCGATCAAGGAGTTTGTACGCGTATATGAATCGACGATTCAATTTTATATCATCACAACAACATCGGAGCGAACTAAAATTCCCAATAGGACCTCAATCGTGGCCGATTTTCACACAAACAGTAACAATTTTACCTTGATGATGTGCGATTGCAGCCGCGATCAGCTGCTGAACTTACAAGAAGGAGTCCTGGGCGTGTCGCCGATGATGATCGGACCTGACAAAGGAGGATTAAGCGAGTGCAAGGCACTTCCAGATCTCCGAACAACAAACAGAGCAGAAAAGGGAGATGCGACCAGTGAAGCTCAGGTGGAGCGGCTTCGATCGGCCGCTACTTCGGCATCTTTCTGTCAATACTTCGTTTCATCTCTTCGACCTGGCTGAGCTCAGAGCGACCAGACGTGGAGGCGCCTCGGTCGACGGAGACTCGAATGTTTGCGGCGGCCAAAGATTGGACTGGAGTCGACGTCGTAGGTTCAATCGAGAGTGTCCAGAAGAGTATTCTCGTTCTTGGAGTCTGGATGCTTCAGTGAAGAAAGGTCCGAAAGGAAGCAGAAATCTCCTTTTCGCTCGACTTGCTCTCCGGCGAAAAGGACTGGTAGACTGGTAGTGATGGTGATAGACCTGGAGCGCGGGGGGTGTAGCTTCGACTGGATTTCGGGAGCGATCGGGCGCTGGAATAGAACATCCAAGAAAGGTGATCTGAACTGCAGCAGATTTTTTCAGGAGCTCGCCGGACGAATTCCTCGTGAAATTGAATTGGAATTCGAACTTCAATGATCTTGGTCTGGTGGAACTTGAGGTATGATGGTGGATAAGAGCAATTTGAGCACCTTTTCTTTTTCTTTTTCATTTGTTATTTTGTTCATTTCATTTTTATATCCCCTTCTTCTTCTTTTTCACAAAAAAAGCAATTTGCCAGCAAAAATCAGGTTCTACACTTGATTATACCAATTTTACAAATTTTAGGAGTTAATTGTGTTTTTTTGAGAATTTTAGGATTGGGTTGTACTTAAAATTTTTATGATTTTTAGTGCACAAATCTCAATGAATTTCAATGACTACATTGACTGCGGAAGGCAAATTTATTGCTAGGGGTAGTTATTGTGCTCAAGTTTCATGGATAAAACATCAACCGTGTCATTATGGAATAACTGTTAAAAAAAAAAAAATGTTCTCAGTAAGTTTGACAACAATAGCGCTACTAGCTTGTCTTAAAATTTAATTCAACAATCTCGCGCTAAGCATAACGATATCTGGTGGTTGATCTGGTGGTTGAGTTTGTGGACACCAGTATTTAAATAGCGGGTAGTTTTATTTCCTAGGGTCAAATAAAAAAGGTGAATTTTGAATCATTTTAGGTTAACTTTTATTTGCTGCATATTCTTTAATAATTATTTATAAAACCACGATTTGTCTCTCTAAATCCACAAAGCTCACTCACGTCGAACCTTCATTCACTCAAATCGTCATCATCCACTCCATTTTACTTCGAATTTCTTCAAATCAAAGGCAAAATTCACTTCCCTTTCACTTCGGTCTTCCTCAAAATCCAACCTTTCTCCTAAATCCATTATGTTCCATCCTAAACACTCAAAACCTAACCCTTTTTTCACCTGAATCCTGTCTTTCGTCGGAGTATGCCGAATGAATAGAGAGCTATGAAGAGGCGAATCCATCAAATCGGTATCAATGACACAAAGAAAAGAAGAGGTTGAGTTGAGTCCTCCACGAGTTGGGTTCGATGAACAGCACTTCCCGAACTAAGCCTCTTTCAATAGATATCAGCAATTTGATACTGGAAGCGTGTTGAAAGGCCGAAAGATAGACTTACAGTTCTACGATATTTCAAACGATTGCAGTGGGTTAAGTTTCTATTTTCTAAAAATTGAGGAGATTCACGCGAATGCTATCAAGTGTTATATGTGAATGAGACTCTAATTATCATTCAAGGGTTTTGGATGATATTTAATCCTCAAGCCGATCTTGAGGATTATAACAAGAGAGATGACGTATATATTAATAGAGTATTAGTTCATGATCTTAATGTTCACTATTTGAATGACATTGTACGTGTTCTTCGTACGATTGCGATATATTATTTCTTTCTCCCCATTTATTCATTGAGTGCACATATTAAGTGAAAACATGTCATGTTTGACATTTTTGATAAATAGAATAATCAATGATTCTTAAAAGAGTAGGTCATGTGTTAATTGGCAAAGATTGGCCCCGGTTTATTTGGGATGGTACTGGTACTCCTTCAAAAAAGAAGGAAATGGAGAAAAAGAAGTTTGGGTGGCAAATGTTAGAAAACTTTAAAAAATTTTGAGAAAAATAATACGCTTGAAATTTTGAAATTTTCTCCCATAATTTTCCTCCCCCCATCTCAAACATAGCAAGACATGGAACTACTGTACATCCAATTCTGTTTTGGGCCTCTATGGTTCCATGAGTTATTTGCACTAAAATCTTAATTTGGGCTCAAAATGAAACATAACTCGTGGGCCTATTAGCTTTTGTGCCGAGCCCCATAGTCACAACTTGTAAATTTTAAACTTCGTATCTGATGAGAGACAAAGGAGGATTATGTGCGGTTGTCACTTCTATTCGTTCAATTTATCAACGATTCTCAATCTATTCTTAATTGTGAAATAGGTCCTTGAAAATGAAAAAAAAAAAATGTTAATGCTCAATTCATTAACCTTTTTTCTCTTATTTGCATATTTTATTTTTAATATAACTATTAAAGTTGACGCAGTTGGTCAGGACATTAGGGGATCTCTAAATCAGAAATTAAAGATCACCTATTTGAATACAGCAAAAAACGTGTAAATTATTTTGCGTCCCTGGCCAGTCATGCATAAGCAAAAGGCGTAGTTAGTTGGTATATTTAGAATAGTCCAGAACGTTATTGGAATGACATTAAATTTTTGGCAAGATCTAAATCAAGAAGGGAAAAAAGCATGGATTAAAATAGAGTTGAAATGTCAGTAGTGTGTACTAGATATCTTTTTCAATGGGCTGTACTCGTAAAAAAATAAAAGGCACAAGAAAATCACAACGAAAACTACAAAATCTTTTCATTATATATATGAGCCTATTAGTAAATCCCCTCTTGAAATTTTATCAGTGTTTGGAAATTTGGTTATGCAATTCCTCAAGAGGTGGTAGAAGAGTGCACTAGTTTGATCGACATCATGCTCACTTCCTCTCATCTCCTTTTGAGGTTTGTTTCCTGTCGCATCTTCATTTGAATTGTATTTCTACTACAACATTGGGACCGTCCTAAATAATAATAATGACGTAAGTATTGTCGACTTTAAAATTTACTTAAATTGTTGCTTTAGAGATGCGAGGGCATGCGGGTCGGGTGATTATCTTCATTTTGCGGAATGGATTTAAGGTTCTTGTATTATATTTTGATCTCGTATTTTTAAAGAAGTGTTGACAGAAGCTTTTCGTGCCAAAGTATATTTTAGTGTTGTAGCCAATGCACGGTCGTAGCAACAAGAGAGGACCATGAGGCGCTATTTAATGGCAATATGTGGTAGCAATCCTCGGCGTTCTCACGTGATTTTTATCATCTCATCATTTCTGTTCATTTGCTTCTAACTTTTTTTTTAAATGAAATTTGTATTAATAACACTATACTGCAAATCTGGCTTTACATTGATTGGATTGAATTTTGAAGTTCTTTCTCATGTAACATGCGAACATTTGCTAGTACAGAATTAAGTTGTACTTTAAGTATAAATTGTCGTGACCTTCCCGAGGGTGATATTAAATATGTCCGAGGAAATTTGTTGGATTGCTAAACGAAGAATGATTTCTCTTGGTAGATGGGGCCTATACCTAGCACCTACCCTTACAAGTCATACTAATCGTAAGTTAATTTTTCTAATTAATCATTTATTCAAGATTAGGCTAAACAAGCACTACTAACCTATTAGAAGCTAGTTCGAAAGTTGGGTAAGATGCGAGGGCGTAGGAACCAAAGATTCATGTGTTTTGGGACTTGAGACAGCTACATTAATTTAATACCCTTTTGATACCTTTCATAAAAAATTTTGCAAGTAGTATTTTCATTTTTTGTTTTCCTAAATCCTCTAATATAAGAAGATGATAATGGATAGTGCTCGAGCAGTAAAAAATAAACAAGCAATCAATAATGAATATTAACCATATATAAAAGATGTAGGAAAAATAAAGAACCCAAGCCGTATGGGTAAAATTTTATGAAACCTTGTTATTAATGTTCATGACAGGACTCTTATGAGCTATAAATGGAAACTCAATATAAAATCTTCAAAATTAACCACCGCTTAATTAAAAAAAAGAAGAACAAATATGAAAACGTGAGGTACTATATGAATACTGAATGAATTATTTCCGTAAAATGAACTATGATATATGAAAATAAGAATCTAATTGATGCTATTCAAATGTAATGCAATCTGCTTCAATTTCCTTCAATGCAATCCTACATGAAATTTTCGATGGAGATGCAATCCTAGATGAAATTAATGAAATTCTCATTAAAAAGTAGTCTGAGAATATATAAAATTTGCTTCAGAACACAGAAAATTTGAAAGTCTAAGGGCCCGGCGCGCGGCTTGACGCCGATGAGGTCCCGACTTCTTCTTCTTCTCCCTCGTCCTCCTCTGTTCTCTCTAGGGGTGTGCATGGTCCGGGCGGGCGGTTACCGAGCTAGAACCGGGAACCGCCCGCTAAGGACCGGTTCCGAAAAATTGGAACCGGGATCCACCCATTTGTTGCGTGGATCCACTCGGAACCGGACCGACCGGCAGTCCGGTTCTGGGTGGATCCACGGAACCGATTTTGACACAAAGTTTTTTTGGTTTTCAACAAAAAAACAATTACGTGACATCAAAGCAAATCAAAGAAAGAAAAATCAAATTTAAGTACGTGGAACAAATATTTATTTGTTGTAATTATAAATGTATCTCGTAGATAAAAAAAAAAAAACGCGAACAGATGGAATGTAACATTTTCCCATTTCCTACTTGCAAATAACCATAGATGTTAAATTTTCTTTTACCAAAGGTAAAGGTTCCCTAAAGAGTGAGATGAGATGTAGGGTCTCTTAGTAATTTTCTTTTTAATATTAAAGGGTTTGGATCCGGTCGGGTGGGTGGATCCGCCCGTGGGCAGGGAACCGGACCGGTGCACCACCGGTTCCAATAAGTGGAACCGGTGGGTGCACCGGTCCGGTTCCTCAAGCACCCGGTTCGGGCGATCCGGGCGGATCCCGGGTATTTTGCACACCCCTAGTTCTCTCACTTCTGTCTGTGCGCAGAGAGGCACGGGCGGAGAGAGAGAGATGAGAAAATGAGAAGAAAAAAAGAGAATGTGCGGTGTAACTGTCGACCGGCAGCGTTTGGATTGGTCACGGTGTTTTGAGAGAATCGGCGATTTTTTGGACAGAGACGCCCCTCAGAGGGTACCGGAAGAGCCGGTGGACGGTTCTGTGGTCTGAGGAGATCGGCGCGTCGAGGAGATCGGACCGTCCGTCTTCCGTCCCCGCCACCCAGAAAAATGATTGGATCACTCGGTCGTCGGTTTGTCACAGAAAGCTAAATAAAAAGGAAGTGCGAAGCAGGGTATGCCGAGGACCGGGACAACCATCATCATCGAGGAGGATCAATGCTGTTATTATGCTGTGTTCAAAGCACCCCGCAAATCATTTTGTAAATCCCTATCCTTTCTTAGTGGCAGGCTTTCCAAAAGCCCTGGGTAACAGCACAGAAAACAAAATCAATGAGATGCCGGGATAGAAAAATAACTCCATTCCTGGTCAGCCTCCTGTCCCATCGATGCTAACAAATCTGCTTTCTCTCATCGAAGTAGCAAGAAAGAAAGAATATGGTTTTAAGGGAGGTCTATTTCCAAGAAGCAATTGGGAACCTTTTGCTTATGATGTGTCATCATCCGTTGGCAGCTCTACAACTGATGTCAATCTGGATAGCTTTAGGTTATGTAATTATTTTAATCATTCAGCTCAAGAGAGCATGGCGTCAAGTCGTTAAACAAATCAAATCAGTTGATCAAAGACAGTAGTCTTTGGAATCCTTTCAGTAAGAATAGTCTGATGTTGGGATGTAGCACAGGCCTGTATAATACAATGCCTTGTGAAGAACGCTTGAATGCCCACGTCAAGGAAGAACCTCTTAGGACTCTGGAGAATTTGCAACATGGCGTAGCAGACTTTCCGAGCAGATGTGGTGGTCATGGAATTTCTTTTCCTGATCCGAAAAAGTGCACTAATGACAGATTCATGGACACAAACTTCATGTTGAAGAATTCAGAAGGGCCCAGTGCATCAATTGATAGTGATACCAATAAAGTTGATGATGTTGATGTTGGTGATGAGATTCAATGGGAACATTTGGTCATTGGTGAAAGGATTGGACTAGGTATTGCTTTGATTAAGTCTCTGGTTGGATAGATTCTATTCGTGTCCTTATGCAGGTCCACATATTAGCTCAGAGAGCAAGACTCATGGATTCATATATGTTGATCCTATTGCTGCATTTTTGGTGAAATTTGTCTAGTACTATGAGATGTGCTTTATCACCATTTTACCACCTAATATGCTCATGGCTAGCTAGCCTTGTAACAAGAAGGGCATGCCTTCTAATAGAAAGTTCCTATGGCAATCCGAATGTAAGCATAATTGCAGTAGTTATTATAGGATGTACTGCAACGCTTCCTCATTGAATTGCATTTACTGTTTATTGTGTCAGAAATTACCCCATTTCATCGTCTTCCAAACAGGCTCTTATGGAGAGGTCTATCATGCTTTCTGGAATGGCAAGGTCAGTTTCAAATATTTCTAAATTCTTGCAAATCAAGAATTGGCATTGCATTAGTTACTTGAAGAGTTCCTTTATTTTTGGTTGTGACTTCCATTTGTTTGAATTTATGGAATGAGATTATATCCTTTGACTCCTTATATGACTGCTTTTAAGCAAGAGATCTTCCTTGAAAATGACAAGTAGTCTTTTAGTCAAAAGAAATGACGATTAGTACTAATTCAAGGTCTTGCTTTGTGCTAATGTTTTAGATTTTTGGACTAAGCAGCTAGTATGTAATAGTGACATCAAATATAGTATCAAAATCTGGCATTTCAACCTGGGTTGGTAAAAGAAAGCTCCAGAATCGGTACCTTGAAGTATGCACATGACTTATTGGACTGGTGCCAACCATAATAACTAAATCCTCGTTGCTCATTCATGGCCTCGTCTTGCTACTCTCTCTTTTGTAAGCAAAAGGAATTTTTACTTTTGGCCCCCTTGCTATTCTGTTATTAGGTGCTGGCAAGATTCTGCTTCTATGTTTGGCTCTTCGGTAAAGAGTTGCAAGTTCTCTGGATGTAATTGAATCCTTATTGTGAAGACTGAAGATTTTTGTACAAATAGTCACAATGAATAGGCTGTTGCAAAGTCTTTTTGTAAATTGTTAGTCTGCAACTCAATCAAACCCCATCCATTTGGTAAAAGCACTTTAAACACTGGGTTGTTTAGGTTTGTCGTTCTTATGGTTTTATATACTCTTAAATATCAAGAAATGGAAAGAGAAGCAGCAGACGACTTTTTCAGTTTTTAACATTCTCTGAAGAATTTTATGCACTCATTATTGCTACTTTGCAATTTAGACATTACCTTTTGCAAAATACTTGGTGGTGATGTGTTCTTAATATTAAAAATCCATGATGCATAAGACCTAAGATAAATTGCAATGCATGTCTGAGTCTAACATCTGGCTTGACTTGCTTGTTTAGCAGGAGGTGGCTATGAGGAAATTTTTGGATCAGGATCTCTCAAGTGCTGCTTTGGATAAGTTCAGACGAGAAGTAAGCTATCCATAGGTCTTTCATTTGTGCTTTTTATCTTCCAGTTCTTTTTTTTTTTTTTTTGGGAACAAAATCTTCCAGATTTATTGAGAACTCAAAACTTGTAAAGAATAAAACTTGGATGAACATTGTAAAGGAAAGAATTAGCACGGGCGCTTAATAGAGATGAGTTTCACAATAAGACTACCTTACCACGCCATGCACTCTGCATTGACAGAAATATTACAGGAGGAAAGAGGCAATATGCTTTCCTGTTGCTTTGTTGATGTTGGCATAGAATTGGTTATTTAGTCTGCTTTTTTTGGTGATTTATATAAGGCCGACGCATTAAATTAATGTTCTTTACATAAGATCCAGAATGACACGTAAAGTCTGATAGTTGAAAACAAAAGAGAAATATTTATGTATCACAAGTTCAGTTTAGTTTATGTGTATCTGTATGTATTTTGGAAGCTGATGAATTAGTGTGTTCAGTAATTGATTTGCATTTTGAGCAAGAATAAAACTGAGGACAAAGAAATGCTTTCCCCGTTTATCCAGCAACTGTAGGATAAATGACTATGCACCATGCTTTTTGCTTCTGTCCCAAGGTTACTGATGATACGTAGACAGTGTCATCAGAATGTCGTACTTTTCACGGGTTCCATGATCTGTCCGCGTCTATGGAAATAATTGTGTTCAACAATTAATATGTTTGCTTGATTTGCTTATTTAGCAAGGAAAGATATGAGGACTAATCAGAGCAATGAGTCAACAAATGCTTTCCAATATGTCTAGGAAGATAACTGACCATATGTCTTGTTCTTCTGTTCCAAGGTGCAGATGATCCGTAGACTGCGTCATCCAAATGTTGTTCTTTTCATGGGTGCTGCGGCTCATCCTCCACATGTGTCTATCATTATGGAGTTTCTTCCAAGGTACAATTTTCTGTACCTTAAAAAACCTTGGTAGTATGGGAATGACATCAATTGTTGGGGGGATGCAGCTCATTTATCTACTGTTAAAGGTGTTAATATTTTGATGGTGTGCGACAATCTCATTTTGGTGCCTGATTTTTAATTTTGTTTACTTCTCCAGGGGAAGCTTGTATAGTATCATACATCGTCCTGTCATATTGATGAGAAACGCAGGATAAAAATGGCCCTTGATGTGGTATGAAATAATTGGTCTCCCTTCTCTTTGGTGCTGGAGATATAGAGATTTCCTTTTCTGAAATCGATTTAAGTGCTTATGGAAATTTTACAAGCAAGGGGAATGAATTGCTTGCACACAAGCCTCCCGACAATATTTCATCAAGATTTGAAATCACCAAATCCTCTTGTTGACAAAAACTGAATTGTCAAAGTGCATAAACTAATTAATGTTGCCTGACACTTTCGTTTTCTTTCTTTCACTTCTTTAAATAGCAAATCAAGCTATTCTCTTGCGTACATATCATTCATCCATCTCCTAGGTGCTACTAACATCTTGCTTGGCCTTTTTCTCTTTTTCTTGGATACTCTTTTCCCTGACAGTGTGAGCACCTCAAATAAGCTCGATATTGACTGGTATTAGCTTATTCTGGGATAACATGTTAACTTTATTTCTTGTAGACTCTGACTTCTCATTCTCTCTTTTCACTGCCATACATGAACTTACATTTGTATAGAACCTTGATGTGGATGATTCTTGATCCAAACTTGCTGATGCGATGCAATTTCCATCAGAAATGTGCTCTGTGATTTCGATGTGAATGACAATCACAGTTTGCAGTAAAATGTCATTTGCATCCTCACTAAAATTTATCTTTGTGCAGGTTTGTGACTTTGGGTTGTCACGCTTGAAGCATAATACTTTCTTGTCATCCAAGTCAACTGCTAGAACAGTAAATTTGGAAGCTTTCTTGAAATCATTCTTGAAGAGTTTTCAAGGATGGAGAGAGAATGATATCCAACTATATTGAAATAGAGAAAGACATTTGGATGGTTTCTACTAATAGCTTTCAGTGGAGTTAAATGGACAATTAGCAACAAAAGAGGAAACAAAGAGAAAACAACTAGAAACATTATTTTTGGTCATTTCAGAATTAGACTTCTTCTCTAATGCAATCTTAAACAGTCGGACAAGCATGTACATAGTGATTCAATTTGTGAAATTAGAAAACAGTTTGCCATAGCATTACTAAACAATGCCTTAAGAGTAAGAGAGTCTTGTTTTCCATTTTTATTTTATACTTGGATTTGAAAAAAACCATTCTTGATGTTTCCTGAGATTTTGAGCTGTTCCTAGTGTGAAGTTTTTGGTCGTGTGGGGCTGAGTGGATGGCACCAGAAGTTCTCCGTAATGAACTGTCGAATGAGAAGTGAATTGTGCATATCTGAGGTAGCTTCAATTATTTTGTCCAAACTAAGTTTCTTAAGCTTGTCTTGCTTAGATTTTGCGATAGTCAAGCCTAAATGATTTCACTTATGAGCGTTGCTGTGATAATATGTTGTAATTATACTATTAGGCCTTCTGTTTTTCATTGCTGAAGCTGGAAAGCATTCTTCCTGGCCTACTTTTTTGTCGATATTGGGATTTGGATGGACTTGGATAATGTCCTTCTGATTGACCCTATCACTGATACCTTACACGATATTATATATAGAAAAGAGAAAAAAGTTGCACCTTAAGCAAAGTTTCTTTTCGATTGAATGTGTATCTTTTGATGTCTGGAGAATAGGACATACAAAATTGAGAAGATGGAACTTTATTTGATCAGACTCTGCTTGGATGTGACTGTCAGGGAAAAAGAGCTTTATAAGAGCTGTATAACTGATGTTATTCGCTCTATATACGCGCTGCTTGAGATGATATGGTTAACCACAGCACTTCCTTTTCATAAGCTTAAGCTGTAGGAGCTACAAAACTTTATTCGATGTTTCGTGGATTGTGCAGATGTGACATTTTTAGTTTGGAGTCATTCTCTGGGAGCTTGCCACTTTAAGAGTACCTTGGACTGGGATGAACCCAATGCAAGTTAAAGGTGACGTGGGTTTTCAAAATCGCCGCCACAAGATCCCCAAAGAAAGTCGATCCCTTGGTTGGAAAGATCATCTGGGAATGTTGGCAGAAGTAAGAAAAATTTGCAGCTACCAGATCAGATTGATCAGTCTCGAGTTCCCACTTCAGTTCACGTAGCTTCACTTCGCCGGGGCTTACAAAGTGTTTCGGGCAGGAATTGCCGTTGCTTCAACTATGAATCGCTGAGGAGACGGTCACCGAGTGGGCACAACCGTCGGGTCAGCGTTGCGTGGCAGTCGCGGCACACAAAAGCTATGGCGCCTTCCCCTGTTTCTGGAACAACCGACCCATCGACCTTGATGTTTGAGCACGCCAGGAGCTGGCACTGTCCAAACCAGGGGTAAATCTCTTCTTTTTTGGAGTCCTCGACGAAGTTACCGTCACCCACCTGGTAATTGTTTCGATTCGTCGCCAAGGGCTGAGTCCATGATGAACAGGGGGGTTTGGATTTTGAGCTCTGAACACAAAGTTGTTGCAGGCTTTCCAGACCTGCCGGAGTAACCAGGAGAGGAGTTCGAACGAGACCGAAGCGTGTTTAAGATTCGCTAGCCATGCCTAAAACCTGGTTGGTCAGCCCGCGAATGTCAATTCTGATATTGATTGAAGGGTTTTTCCAAATTTTGCTTTGTGCAGGGACACACGAGGAAGAGATGTTCAGTGATTTATGGATGTTGCTCGCTCATAGCGCGGGTAGTTTCGGGTAGAATCTCTCTTCTGCACAAATTTTCCTTGGTCGCCGAGTGTGTTTTGATATAGCTGCCTGAGAAAGATGGGTGGTGGTGATAATCGTCTTCCATCTCCGATCAATAACAGCCGCCATCAGAACTCCGTCGCTAGCTGCCGCAGCCTTGGCCGTGATGGAGCAGAGCATTTGACGCTCATCACCACCACCAATTGAACTTCTCTCTCGTGCTCTTTCTTTCTCTCCCGTCTAATGCATTGGAGATTCTTTTTAAGCTGACGATTTCACGATTGGTAGGAGAATTCACAACAACAACAACAACAACCACAATGCACTCTCTGAAGCTTGGTGTGCGCGTGAGGGCTGAGGAACTGACCGAAACAAGAACAAAACGCACAGACCAAGATGACGGTTCCTCTCTAGCAATTTTTAGCTGGGTTTCTCATGTTACATTCCTCGCCAATTGATAGGAATTCCTGTTTATATAACACCACACCCTTCATGCTCACCAGCTGTTCGACATTTTGCCTAGGAGATGACCATGATGAATCAATTGATCAATTTGAGATTGTATAGGAGTGATTTGTATGCTGTTCAAGGTACTAACTGTATATGGCGAATGGATGCTTCATCCTTTGATGGCCTAGAGTTCTCCTTCCCTTGTTGCTTCTGTTTACTCATTCTCAGTGAATTAAATACTGCTTTGGGAGCGTGGCTGAATCATCCTCTAAACTGAGAGCCTTTGGATTTATTTTTGCACTTGAGGTGTTCAAAGCATAATCGTCTAGGTTTTAATGTAAAGAAATCATCTATAACTGCAAATTGTTCATATGTTGGAGTTGTAGCTTTTCTTTCGCATTAACTGCTGCTCTGTTTTGGGCTTGGTTGAGACTCCACTTCATATGTGATGGATGTGTTGGAGTAATGTTTGTGTCATGCTTGCGATGTACGTGCCAGTACATGGTGGCTTATCTCAATTCTCATCATTAGCTTGCACAACATTCAATTCAGGATGTGCTATTTGTTGAAATTGTACGCCCACTGCATTGTGGGCTTGCTGAATATGTACATGGCTCAAATTTACTGGATTCATTGTTGTTCTTGCTGTACATGTTAAAAAATATGTTGATTTCTTGGCTATGAATGCTGTGTATGTTCATAACATGCTATAGTCATGGTTATAAATGTTGTCTGCGACTTAAATTTGCTGGATTCATGTTGATGCCTGTTGTCCATATCCATTCGTTGTTCAAACAACAATCGCCAAGATTTGTCTGTGTGTTATCTCAGTTGTGCGAGTTGAGATGAGGAATTCGTGTTAATTTTCAAGAAAGATAATCATGTTGTCATGCTTTAATTTGCTGAAATTGAACATGTGCCTGCTATACAAGCATTGATGATCTTCATTTGACTTCAATTTTCACTTGAGCTGATATACACTCGCAGAAGGAGGTGTTTCAAGTCCATTAGTTAGAAAGAATCATGAATTTCGGCCTTTAATGTTCTGATTTTGTTCTGGATTTTGCTGACATCATCGTTTTATTCATGATGTATACTAGTTTAAGACTCATTTGAGTGTGGTTTAGATGATAAGGTGACAATGTGTATTTTTTCTTTTTCTTTTTCTTGTTTTGGTCGGAAGACAATGTGTACTTGATTTGCTAGTTATTAGGACATGTTTGGGTATTGTTGGAGTGGGTAATTTGTAAACCTTGCGAGCTTGATGAGCTGGATGCTGCAGTGAATTCTCTTAGGCATTAATTTGAATGATTTTGTTGTCATTTATCTATTGGTTTGATGGTTTGTAAGCATGTGGTTCATCTCCGGTATATACCCAAGTCTTCTGAAAATGCTAAGTTTCTCACCTTTGACATGACGTCTGGATCACTTAATTTTGAAGCAAGTAAGGATAACTGCAGCAAAGACAATACAGCACATCATACAAACTGTCGGCATTATATTTCAAGATTGATACAAACTGTGGGCATTATATTTCAAGATTGATACTCATGTAGAACACCATATGCAATGCAAGAAGTTTGTTGCTGAAAAGTTAATATGCTTAATTTGTACTAGCGCCCTCCCTGCTACGCTTAATCAGCAACGCCAAATTTAAATTTCATAAGGCGACACAATTTCAGATAGTTAAGAGCTGTTTCTGCAGAATGAACAATGTAATTGTGTATAAGTCCAAGACTTAGTTAGACTTTTGTCTTAATTTAGCAGCCCCTTTTGAATAAACTTACAAAAAATCCCGATTAAACTTGTTGCGGCATGCAATGCATGAGTTCCAAAAGGCCACGGCTCAAGAAGCAGACCAAAATTTTGGTTCAAAGAAAACAAATCAGATTTACTGAAGTCAAGTCTAATGAGGAATACCAGAAGAAAACTCCAATTAGACAACCGTGTTTTCTTTAGATCATGCGCAAAATTTAACATCATGTCGTTCAAATAGCGAGGTTTGAGTAGAATCGATATTGTGAAGAATGCTTCTCAGTTTTTCTGCGTGTTGGGAATAACGGATCCCCGAAAACGCGGATTCGACACTAAATCGAACCCCTAAATCAATGCGGAAGACGAAGCCCGGGAAAACAACACGCATCACCGATCCTAAAGCACACCACGGATTCGAGTATACCTTTTAGCCACAGATTAAACACCGACGTTGATGGAGGAAGAGAAACTGAGCAATTCGATCCGATGAAGCCTTGAAGGGAGGAAGAACAAGCCGTATGCGTTACTGTTCTTTCTTTTTCCTTTTGAGAGAGAATACGCACGGGAGAGAGAAGACGTGAATTCTGATTTCAACCAACGTCTTCTCTCTCTCTCTCCTCCCTTTTATACCCCATTCTTTCCACGGGCCCTATTCCCGTGGACCGGGCTTTCTGGGCCTAGCATGGGCGGACGGACCTTAAGCCCATCTAATAAAGCTTTCATCTCCCACTCGCACATGGTGGGCCGAACATGATTCTCTTTACCTCTCTTCAACATTCCTACTGGTGAATAATCCGTGCGACCAGCATACTTTAAGAGCTCGTTGCTATACATCTGTTAGGAATATATAGCAACTCATAATGGGCATCACACTCCGAGTAGATTTAGTATGCAGTACTCTAGATCGATCGATCACATTTATATCTCTCTTGATCTCTTTTAAACAATGATATATATTGTATTCACAATTATAATTATCACAAAGACAGTTATAATTGGTCGACCAGTGAACACAAAATTACAATGTGATTCTTCAAAATCGATCTTCCTCTTTCCTTCAAACTCTCAATTTCAGTTCAGCTTGCTTTTCTAGAAATGTCCCATTAGATTGAATCAACTCATGACCATTGGCAACATCCTATGATAGCAAACACTAAATAGAAATCTTGAGAATAAGTAAGAGTCATGAGGGGACTAAAAGTTTGAGGAACTCTTTCCCTCAAGAGTCTCACACGTCATAAAAGTTGAGATCAAACTTTTTGCCACTCTTCTTGGTCGTCTCATGCATACGTAGTATGAAATACGTATTACGGTATTAACTCCTTTCCCATGGAGCGTATGTCTACACCTTTCAATACTGTACAGATGATAGTTCAGACATACCCAATGTCTAACTTGAGTTCACCTATCTACTCATTCACAAAAATTTATCAGAACTCACATCTGGCATCTTAGACAGATAAAGTAAAATGTGTGGGGTATTTTACTTTCGGACATCACAAGTATTATGTCATAATCTTAACACTTAGTTAAGGCGACATGCGTATTTTAAGCTTGAGCTCTCGATTATCACCTAGATAATAAGCTTAAATACTGTCTCATCTCTATTTATCACATAGTAAACAGAGGCGATTACCCATGTGAGTGGACTAATCTTATATCTGTCCAACATACTTCTCAACTTAAAATAATGCACTGAGCATTAAGATGCATAAAGATCATACAAATATTCATAGGCATTAATCAATGAAAAACAAAATTTCATAAATGTGAACAACCCAGAGAAATTGCAATTCAGTACATCAGACTCTACGCAATCCTAGAGATTTTACATGACCACAAAACACATATCTAGGTATTGGCTTTGTCATAGGATCTGCTACCATTCTATGCGTAGATATGTACTGTAAGTTCACATCCTTTCGTGCAACCATATGTTTTACAAAGTTATACTTGGTATCTATATGTTTGGTCTTGCCATGATACTTTTGATCTTTGGTGTACGCTATAGCTGCTTGGCTATCACAGTTAACCAACAATGGATTTGCAGCTTTCTCAATAACACCTAAATGATCCAAAAATCTCTTAAGCCAAACTCCTTCTTGTACCGCTCGCGATAACGCCACGAACTCAGCTTCCATCGTGGACAAGGTTATGCATGTTTGCTTCTTACTGCTCCATGATATGGCGCCATTGTTCAGTAAGAAAGCAAATCCAGAGGTAGATTTTCTTTCATCTAAATCTCCTCCCCAATCAGCATCTGAATAGCCTTCAAGTCGCAGATCCTTTCCTTGATAATTCAACTTGAAATCAGCAGTTCCCTTCAGATACCTCAGTATTCTCTTGACGGCTTTCCAATGTGCTGGATCTGGATTGGATTGGTATCTACTCACCATTCCAACTACAAAACATATGTCGGGTCTTGTACACATCATAGCATACATCAAGCTCCCAACAGCACTAGCATAAGGAACATGTTTCATTTGTTCCTTCTCTTGTGGAGTCTCTGGACACAGTCTATGACTCAATCCTTCACCTTTTGCAATGGGAGTGTCTATGGGTTTACAGTCTTGCATACGAAATCGTTCAAGAACCTTATTTATATAGGTTTCTTGCGAAAGAGACAACGATCTCTTCGAACGATCTCTCGAAATCTTAACTCCAAGAATGTATGCAGCCTCACCCATATCCTTCATCTCAAAGTTAGAAGACAACCATCTCTTGACAAGTATTAACCAACTTCATATTGCTTCCGGCAATCAGTATATCATCAACATATAATGATATGATCACAAATTGATCATTGGATCTTTTGATATATACACAATGATCATCATCAATCATTGTAAACTCATATGCCACTATGGCATTATGAAAACGTATATACCATTGTCTTGATGACTGCTTAAGACCATATATCGACCTCAAAAGTCGACATACTTTTTCTTCTTGGCTTTTCACTATGAAACCAACAGGTTGTTTCATATATATTTCTTCATCTAATTCTCCATTGAGGAAATCAGTTTTTACATCCATTTGATGTATAACTCAAGATCCAGACTAGCTACTATTGCCAGAATAATGCGAATCGAGGTAAATCTCACTACAGGAGAAAACGTATCTTCATAATCAATTCATTCCTGTTGATTATACCACTTAGCCACAAGGCGGGCCTTATGCCTTTCTATCGAGCCATCAGCCTTTCGCTTTATTTTGAGAACCCATTTGTTCCCAATAGCTCTGCGTCCTTTTGGAAGATCAACCAGCTCCCAGACTTGGTTTGATTTCTTTGACTCTATTTCCTCTTCCATTGCACGAATCCATTTTTCTTTACTAGGGCAATTCAGAGCCTCATAGATATTTCTTGGCTCATCCTCATCTTGTGGAGCAACCATAAAAGTTTCCCCTTCAATGTCAAAACGTCGACGGGGAATACTTTGGCGACTTGTTCGCCGTATGGGAGATTGTACACTTTGTACATCATTCTCCATTATGCTCCCACTTGGATTAGATAATGATGACGTCATCTCATCATGTGGTTGTAATTGATCACTTCTCATATTACTCCCACTTGGACGAACTTCATTAATATCATTATCTTGATCCAATGTCTCAAATAAGGAGTGATCTTCCCTTATTTCGGCCTTCTTAGGAAACTCATCCTCTAAGAATGTGACATCTCGTGATTCAAATTCAGTTATACTTCCACTTTCCTGCTCACCAATGAACACATACCCTTTCGAGTGTTCCGAGTATCTTATGAAAATACTCTTCTTTCCTCTGGGACCCAATTTCCCAAACTTGTGAGAGGACTCATGTGTATAGGCAGCACAACCCCATGGCTTAAGAAAACTCAAGTCCGGTTTTCTATTTGTCCATAACTCATATGGAGTGGAAGTAACTGATTTGGAAGGCACCCGGTTAAGTATATACGCAGTAGTTAACAATGCATCACTCCAAAAGGTGATAGGCAAATTAGCATGCGCCATCATGGACCTAACCATTTCTAGTAGGGTTCTATTTCTTCTTTCCGCAACACCATTTTGTTGAGGAGTATACGGAATAGACAATTATTTTTCTATTCCTTTTTCATCACACAATTTTCTGAACTCATCAGATAAATATTCTCGACCTTGATCAGATCTTAATGCTTTTATTTTCTTATCTAATTGATTCTCTACCAGGTTCATAAACCTTTTGAAACAACTTATCGCTTCAGATTTATGAGAAATCAAATAGATATATCCGAATCGAGTATAATCATCTATAAATGTGATGAAATAAACAGCCCCATGCCTTCCTTTCACATTCACTGGACCACAGACATCAGAATGGATTAAATGCAGAGGAAATTCAGCTCTTTTTCCTTTTCCAAATGGTTTCCTTGTCGTTTTCCCTTCTAGGCAATGCTTACATATGGACAAATCGACTTTTTCAATATTGCCCAACAAGCCCTATTTGGCTAATCTATTCATACACTGTTGGCCAATGTGACCAAGCCTAGCATGCCACACATTCACATCATTATCATATTTATTAGAAGACGTGAGAAGGGAATAACAAACATTAGCATTAACATAATCAATATCTAATACAATAAAACCATCCAGAAAATAACCACAACCATAGTAATTTGTATCCAAAAACAAATTCACACCTCTACTATAGAAGTTCATATTAAAACCTAATTTAACAAACACTAATACAGACACTAAATTCGACGAATCTCGGAGCATACAACACATCATGAAGGAACAAAGTGCGTCCACCACGCATATTCAGTTGGCATGTGCCAATTCCTTTTACTTCAGCTCTGGAGTTGTTTCCCACATAGATCCACTTAGTTCCAGTTGGTACTCGTCGGAATTCCACGAAGGATCTTCTATCCTTCGCTACATGGTCCGTTACTCCTGAATCCACAGTCCACAAAGGATTAGACTCAGTTAAGAACACAGAACTCGACACATAAGCAAAGTTCTGAAAAGTACAAGGGGTGCATACCTTCTTTGGCTCACGACAATCGCGAGCATAGTGACCCTTCTTGTCACAGTTGTAGCATTTCACCCTTGCAAGCTTTTTCATGCGAGGACGCTTCTCTCTTCCATGTTGGTTAAATTTGGGTTTCTTCCCTGAAGGACCTGCTTCTTCCTTGCCTTTCCTCTTATCAAACCAGTTAGGGCGCTTGCGTTTGGAGCTCGAAGCTCCATGTGAGCTAGAACTAGCATGATAGAGTTCAGCATCTGGCTTAGCCGCCAATAGGCGGTCCTCTTCCAGCTCAAGATGACGCATTGCATCCTCAAAAGTTTTGATATTTTCATTACGAGTTAGGTGCACCTTCATATGCTCCCAACTCTGAGGCAAGGAACGAATCACTGCTTGCACTTGCTGCTCATCTGTGAGGACATGGCCAGCATCTCTCAGCTCAGTTATCATGTTTGACATCTTTCTAAGATGTTGCTTCATGATCTGACCATGAGGCTTCTTATAGAAGTCAAACCTGATAGTGAGCTGTCTCAGTCTAGTCACCGAGGTATGACCAAATCTAGTTGCCAATGCCTCCCACATTTCCTTGGCATTGTCAAAACGCCGAAACTCTCGCATGACGTCATTTTCCATGCTGCTCAGCAACGTGATGCAAGCTAGAGAGTTCATTCTTTTCCACGCATAAAAAGCTTCTTTATCTCTTTTGTGCTGCGCAGTGGTTCCCTCTTCAGGTTCTACTATGGTCATGACAAGAGCCTCGAGTGCTTCTTGCTCTTCCAGCACATACTGGATTTTCATTTGCCAAATTTCATAGTTGTCTCCATTGAGCTTTTCACCTTTGTTCAGCTCGGCAACTATGCTCTTTGTGGCTAAAGCCATTGATATGAACAAATCAGACAAATATGCACGAATTATTAATACCTATCATTTATGCATCCCTATTTACATATACCCATCATATTAATGAATAATTTTAAGTAAGGCTTCAGAATCAAAAGGTCACTATGTTTCCAATCATCCTCCAAAATCCTAACTTAAAGCTATTATTAATATGATTGTCATATGCAAAATCAATTCTATGAAGCTACAAAAACTTCTAAAAACTACCCACAGCTAATTACCCACAGCAACCAGCAATAACAGAAAGTAACAGATAATTGACATACAATTAAAAACAGTAATGCTTTCAATTAACACAATTAGGTAGTAATCATTACATAATATGTCCACAAATCATACTTAACATATATCAGTCAATACAACTAACACCAAGTCAGCACACGAACTGGGAAAGATCCTATTTTGTTCAATTTCTTGATCTTTTCCCTTGAAACAATACAGTAATATTCGTTTACAAAATCCATCACAATTTTCTTATAGGAAGCAGCTCCGTTGACATCCCATATGCAATTCAACACATCTTGCCATTCAAGTGGAAGAGTGTTTATGAAAAATCGCACCATCTCTGACTGTAACATAGGACGACCATTCCATATGACCTGTTGAATTTTCCCGTTGACTTCAAGGACATGATCAATTAAGTCACCTCTCTCCCATCGATGATCAGTCAGCTCAGTTATCAACTTAGACAGCCTATTCTTTTGTTTATCGGTAACTACGCGAATAGGTGTGCGCAACTTTAGGGGAGGCATAGTTCCTGCAACAAATGCAGAACAAATAAGGGATCACATTATAATCCACATAGACTTAATTGAAAAAGAAACAAATTCTTTTCCTCCCTTTTTTTTTTTTAGTCAACGGTCAACAGTCAATGGTGGTCAACGATCAACGGTGGTTGGTCGTCGGACGTCGGACCGGACGGACCGGTCGGGCCGGTCGGACCGGACGGATCGGTCGGGCCAGTCAGGCTGCTCGCGCGGATCGGCCGCACGTGCCGCGCGCATGCAGGGGATGACGTCACGCAGACGTCATCCGGCATGTGCCGGGCGCGTGCCTGCATCCGCGAGTTAGGTCGGGTCACTGGTCGGGTCGGGTCGCCGGCCGTGACCGCTCGGCGAAATGTCGTCGGCGATGACGTCATCGTGTGACGTCAACACGCGTCGGTCCACGGACCGGCGCGTGCCGGTTTGCCCGCCGGGCGTGCACGCGCCGGTTTGCCGACCGATGCGTGCGCCGCACGCGTTTGGCGATCTAGCGCCTCCGGGCGCGTCGCGCCCATGCGCAGCGCCTTCCGGCCGCGCGTGTGGGCTCGTGCGGTGTCGCCCGGCGGCGCTCGACGTATCGCCGGACTTGTCTCGATGTCGCCTTTCTTCTTATGCCATCACAATTTGATTTCGACTTACAAAAACTCGGAAAAATGGCCGAAAAGCGCTCGGGTGTCAGGATTTTTGCCCCGATCCGTACGGCCGAAGTTATTTTTGCGAAAAATCAATCAAAAATCATCAAACAAGTCGGGAAAACATGAACTAGGGCTCTGATACCAATGTTGGGAATAACGGATCCTCGAAAACGCGGATTCGACACTAAATCGAACCCCTAAATCAATGCGGAAGACGAAGCCCGGGAAAACAACACGCATCACCGATCCTAAAGCACACCACGGATTCGAGCGTACCTTTTAGCCACAGATTAAACACCGACATTGATGGAGGAAGAGAAACTGAGCAATTCGATCCGATGAAGCCTTGAAGGGAGGAAGAATAAGCCGTATGCGTTACTGTTCTTTCTTTTTCCTTTTGAGAGAGAATACGCGCGGGAGAGAGAAGACGTGAATTCTGATTTCAACCAACGTCTTCTCTCTCTCTCTCCTCCCTTTTATACCTCATTCTTTCCATGGGCCCTATTCCTGTGGACCGGGCTTTCTGGGCCCAGCATGGGCGAACGGGCCTTAAGCCCATATAATAAAGCTTTCACTGCGAACCATCCTCCGAAAGACAGGTTTTTTTCTGGCCACATGATCGGTTCGCGCGAAACGACAAGAGTAAAATACCGACAAGTGAAAACATTGACTCAAGAGAACGAAGCGCATCGCTATGCAAAAAAGAAAAAAGAAAAAAAAGATTCTGCAGCGAAAAAAGCGCGCATGCATGATTACATGGGCAGGCAACAGGTACAAACCTCAATTTGAGAGAAGAGAGCGGGTTGACCGCGAGCTCGGAAGAAGTGGTCAACTGCGTCATTGGGACCGCCGTTGTTGCCTCCTCCTCCTCTGCCGACTCCTACTCCTTCCATGGGGCCCTGTCGGGTCCCCCGACCGCTTGTTGACCTCCTTTCACATCTGAAAAGCAACCCAAGCAACCCCCATGCTCTCTCCCTTCCTCCCTTCCTCTCGAACAAGTCCGATTTCACCTCCTTCGTAGATTCGATTCACACCCGCAATTCCTGTCTCTTCCTATCTCACTGAAACCCCTGTTTTTCACAATTATTGCTACTGGTGAAAATTGTGGCACCCAACCACCCTCTCTATTCCTTTATCTGAGTCGATAGAAACGACAAAGCGCGTGAGGTTGTTGTGACGTCTCGATCCAAGGCTACGACGTTGCCTATCCCAACCAGCGAAAGAAACCCTTGTCGAAACGATCGTGCGCACAGCTAAGGGACGTAAAAGCTGTTTTCCTTTTTGGACGCCAAGAACCGTTTCAGAACTGAATCAAGACCGAAGCTTTGCGCGTATCCTGGGATTCTTGTTGAAGTTTGTTGCCATATATAGATATAGGAGTCCAGGCCAACGCGGGAGGTCCTTGATTCGCACGTTTGACGTTTCCCATGTTTTTGTTAATCCGTTTTTCGATGACCAGGCTGCTGTTATCCCCTTCGCTGGGAAGTTTGGGGAGAGAGAGGAGAAGAAAAGTTTAGAGGAGGGAATGAGAGAGAAAATGATGGATTGACCCAGAAATTTATTGTGAGTCGTGCTGGGTTTTAAGTCTTTGTGGTAATCTCTGGGAAAAAGCTTGATGACCTCTGACGCTTGACCATGGATGGCGTCTTTGAATAATTTGACGGATAACGTCAATGTTTGGATTTGACTTTCCATCGCTGCGCAGGGGGAAGGGTCAGCAAAAGAAAAATCAACACGAATGGCTCCTCAATTTTGGTCTGACGTGTAATATTATTATTAAAATTTTAATTTATGTAATATGATTCATGAATTTTAATCTAATGAAAAAAATAATACTTTAATTTATTCAACATGAATTTTTTTTTATTCAACACAATCCTTGAAATTTATCTAAATTTTTATATATTTTCATATAAGTTAGGGATTATAGTGAATATTTATCAATAATTCAAGGATCGCGTTTGTGTTTTTGGTCTGTCAGTTCCGTTCTCCCATTCAACACGTGTTAGTATTGCGAAATTGCGAAATAGTAAAATTGAGTCCTTTGATTATTTAGAACATGTATATATGAAACGTGTTGTTTAGAATAGCCCTTTCTTTCCCCCTATCTTTTCTTTACTCAACTCGTGGAATTGAACTTAACTTTTTCCTTCAATAGGTAAAGTGTTTTTTCCTTGATCGATCAAAGACTAGTTACACCGAATCAATCAAGAAGTTCTACCCTTGGCACTGAGCGAGGATTGGGGGATCACTTTCATCCGAATCACCTTGCTTTGCCTCTGGCATTCGAAGGTGGGTGGCCCGCCCCTCTAGAATAGTCATGTTTGGTAGTTTTGAAGGGCACTTGTTCATTCAGGTTCTATTCAACCTATTTCCCTTAAGTAGTTGATAATGGGGTCTACCGGACTTTTGAATGAATGCTGGGCTGGGCCACCTCGAATGGCGTGAGCCGCATGCAAGTTTCCTTTGAAGTGGATACCTAAATGCCAAGTATGGCTAGTAATAATTCATCTTCTGGGACATTAAACTTTTCTTTTATTGGGAGCATTAGACCATGAAAGATTAATGATGGTCTCTCAAATGCCGGTTTTGTACAAATTCATAACCGCATAGCCAATACTAACAAAGGTGGAAATTGGAAAAGTTTCTAAGCCAGTGTGTATATACATAAATCGATGTATGCCTGGTCTAGACAATAAGAGCATCTGCTTGATATCTTAACACTGTGTTTTCCTAAGGTTAAAAGGAGATTATATAAACTTAAAAAATTGTGTCTCTTGATAATACGTCACCAGAGAAGTCTTTAATTATTTGGTTGTATTGATGAATTGTTTCCTCATAGCCACAACGGTTTGAACTTTACTTTTGATGAGTGCACGAATATGCTTGGATCACTCAAGCCTATCTTGAGCTTCATGCTCTCCAATGATATATATTAATTTCATATTTTCAAATGAGAGACGACTTATAAAATCAACAGATTAAAGAATTTTAACTATTAAAAGAGTTATACGTGACATAACACATCTAGCAATTGACCCATGGAAAGACATGTTTAAATATTACCATAATTAGAGTCACTCCATTGGAATGATAATCTCGAGTTAACATGCAAAAATATTATAATAAGTCTTATTTATTAGACGCAAATTGCGCAACCCCAAGATCTCCATAACCAGAACAAGAACATGCATAATTGAGTAGAAAGATTAACGCACTTGGATCCATCGAACATAAAGCGGAAGCAGAAAAATGGATTACCCACATATAAAGGGGATCCACGCATCAAGTCCTTCTCCTCTATTACCCTCTGTATCACTGGCTCAATGAGGCGGCCCCCCTCACGTGTAGCGTTAGGTAAACGCCCCTTAGGTGATGATACATGTGAGAATTAGGGTTAGAGGAGAGACTTGAGCACTATTTATAGAGTTTCCAGCCAGTCCCCCTCATTATGAGCCAGGCTCAACTCGGCCCACACTAGCCAGCCCATATTAGACTAATTAAGAAACATTATATCTCTCTTTAGACCAACCATGTTTTACGATAACCGTAAAAACAGTAAATTACAATATCAATTAATTTAGTCCACATTAGGAAAACTCTTACATTCTCCCACTTGGACTATATTAATTGAAATCGTACCGTATGTGCGCACATTTGGTCCAGAGATAATTATTAATAGTCAATCCTATCCCATAAAGTCTTAAACATCGAATCATGGCGGTAACTGCATGTATACACACAGAGCCTTCCATGGTCACGAATGTTCTCAACTTTATTGATATGGATTCAATATGGTAGTGTGTCAAATGGATAACATCTCTCATAGAGAGATCCCATTTGTCAGTCAACATTCTCTTACCTTAGGTGTCACAAAAAACTTGTGCCACTAGAGAATGCTTTATAGTTCCAATGAACCCACATATGTCTTGTCCTTATGGTTAACCTTTCTTTATGTATTACAAGACATATGCACAAGGCTAATAACCGGATGCCCGGATGCCCCTAGCCTTCACTCAAGGTCTATACAATCCCTTGAGATTTTATCAATATGTATTCAACATAATAACAACACATTCAAAATATTTTATTGAATGCAAAAGTTGATACATATCAAACCGTTACTAAGTGTAACGAACCACAGATGTGAACTTTATCAGAGTAAAGCCAAAATAGCTCCCACTAAACAACAGTATTCGAAGATACTCCTAGGCCCATGCTAATGACATGTCACTCAAATACACATGGGCATAGGCCTTTAGTTAGTGGATCTGCAATCACATCATCTGTGAAAATATATTATATTAAAACGTCACATTTTTGTACCGTTTGCTTTTGGTCAAAAATTTTGACCACCATATATTTAGACCCCTTAAGACCTCTGTAGTAAATAATACTACAAATTTGTTATCTCAATACAACCGTATGGGTCTATCCATAAAGTTAACACGATCAATTCCGTCATGAGGTTTTGGAGCCTAAAAGCCCAAGTAACAGCCTAAAATAATGTTACTAACACTGCTTACATAGTAGAAGATGACATAAAACTTTATCTACTGCACTTCCTACTAACATAAATCTATATTCCGTTATTGATTGCATGTCATCAAAACAGCCAGCAAAGTTTACATCTAAATACTCTACTAACTGCAAGAATTGAACATGTCTATAAATTAGCATATAATCTCTTATCTTCTTTAAGTACTTTAAAACCTTCTTGACAGTAACCCAGTGATCATGTCCTGGATTTGACCGATATCTGCCTAGAAGTCCCGTCACAAAGACAACATTTAGTCTAGTGCAAATTCGAGCATACATTATAGTTTTAAGTGCACTGACACAAGGTACACCATTTAATTAGATTTTCTCAATATCTAAATAAGGACAATGTGATAGATTTAGTCCATCACCCTTAACAACAGGAACAATTCCTGGCTTGCAATGATGTATATTGAATATTTTCAATATACAATCAGCAAATGTCCTCCGAGAAAATCTAATATAATATGGCAAAAACAATCCTTACAGATCTCAGTATTATCTCAAGGTCACAACTTGTAAGCAAAATATCATGTACATAAAGTATGAGAAAAAATAAATTTCCTCCTACTGACCTTGCAGTGTATTGAATTACTTTGTTCCCAATTGAACAAAATAACAACACTATAAAACTTTAATAATATTGTCTGGAAACTTACTTAAGACCATGAATTAGAACTTTTCATTCTACACACAAGTTTACTTGAATCTGCTGCAAAATCATCCAATTGCACAATATAGATTTTGTATCTATTTGGCGTAACTTTATATCAAAATAAATTATTAATGCCACATTCACTCTGAAATAATCTTTTAAATAAATAGTTGTTTCTTCAATATAAACAATCCACCCCTCTTTCAGAGTGAAAACTTTAGTTACCAATTTGGCTTTAAATTCCACAATCTTTGTTTGAAATTCTTTTAGTTTTGTATGCCAATTTGCAACTAATAAACTTGTGATCTTTAGACAAGTCAGTAAGTTTCCAAACATGTTTCATAGATTGTATATCGCATTTTATGGCATCTAATCACATACTTAATTAAGAATAAGAAACGACATTTATAAATATGGCATTACATAAACCATATAGTGGATATTGTAATCATACTCTCACAAATAGACTGTAAAGTCTGATGGTATAACTGATCGTCTTTCCTTAACAAATCTCCTTAATAAAGCTGCAACCATTTCATTCTGCACTTGGGAGGTTTAAGAAATTTTATTATAAACTATATCAAGAATAATACCTTAAAACTCAACAAGTTTAGTCTATGGTACAGGAGATTCCATAATTATCTGTATAGGAAAAGACAAAAACATAGTAACCTCCATCATACTATTATCTTTAATAATCTGAGAGCAGCTATCCTCTACAATTACGTCAATATTTAGAAACTTTAGAGTATGTGATTCCATAATTCTTATACCTTCTTTAGGGTTATAAAATCAATACCCCTTTTGTATATGAAAAAATTGCTTTCATAATATCAGCCCACAAAAGACCAAATAAATTAGTCTTACTAATCATACTCATCACCATGTTCAATATTGTGCATTTATGCCTTTCGCCCAAATCCTTTTGTCAAAATTTTCAGGTATAGTAATTAAATTATCACCCCAGAATCTACCAAGTTTTTGACAAATGACTCTTTAAGCTATTTCGCATTGTCATACTTGCCAAAATACTCATTGCCACTGTTAAACCTGACAACCTTTTAATCATATACGAGATGTATATGTCATTAGGATTTAAACACAATTTTTGCAGATGTGTCCTAATTTCAATATCAAATAAAACATAATTTCAAGCAACTAAGGCTTCCATCATCTTATAGCAGTGCAGTCCGCAGGCAAACCTCTTTTCAAGTGTTCCAGAATGGAACGCTTCATGGACAATAAGCAAATTCAATTGCTCTTTTCTCAAGCAACAAATCATATGTCCACAACTTAAAATTTGAAGCAGTAAAAACCTCAATGATGACGGAATTACCATTTATAGAAAAAATGTGACTGAAAAACAAGCAGTATATAATTAGCATCATGTGAGCATTGTGTAACTTGACGTACAAGTACACATCCAGAGAGTTACATGCAAAATCACAGAATCACCTTTGGGCAGAATATATGACATGCAATAGTACACTCCCCACATGATAAGGGTTATAAGAATATGTTCCAATTCTTCATGAATTCATCATATTTGGGCATATGAATCACTAGAATCAGTCACTCCTCCACCACACTATCATGTATCCCTCCATGAACTAATACACAATCACCTCCTTTGGGAGTATGATTATGCATTAGACCAGGAGACATCCCAATCATCATACGAGACCGAAATTTCTCAAACCCAATCAAGCGTGCCACTTTGGCGGTCACTACTCAATTGAATCATTGAAATTCTCTCATACCAGGGATATAAGCTTTACTCCTCACATACACCATATATATGTGATTTTAACTTTAGTGATAGGGGCATCATATCACCAAAAATCACATCATGCTAATTATATTGCTTTATTCATATATATATATATAGCGAACCTGAAAGACAGATTCCAATGAGATCATTGATCACAGTAACACAAGAAACTTCTCATAACAGAGAATAAAACATCTCTTATGCACCCCAATTACATATTACCAGAACAACATAAAAAAGAAAATGCTGATCTATAATATCTCTCACAAATTAACATCAATAGTAATACATGGTGCACCAAATCGACAAGCTTGATAGCTGATCCATTATCACTCATGAATACATAAGGCAAAAATGACTCCAAGGCCAACAATTGATTTATTAATCAATTTTAGGTAACAAATATCATTACTTCAACCAGTGGCCTATAAATTGAGTCAAATCACAGAACTAAATATCTAAACTATAACAGTAGATACTATTGTTCTACATAAATATTGCCATACTCCTTAACCATAAAAATATTCAACTTGATATTAACAAGTGACTAGATGAGTTCATGTACAATATGCGGTAACTTAATCGACATGCATTACCCACATTCAGCAGATATGTTAATCAGTACATCATTTGGTCACGAGTCCTTAAGTCGTCTATCATTCAAAGAATACCAGTGAGTAAAGGAGTATACCTGAGTAACAAAAGTTTCATAATTTTTATTGTTTCTCATCGGCTCAATACATAGCTCAAATACAATCTCATACGAATTGTATCTCATTAAGTCAGCTTCAATTCACAATAAAGTTTGATTTTTATTGATGAATCACACCTTTTATTATGTGATAATATATTAGTAACCCATCACCTGTATTTCCAAAATCACAGAAAATACAAGAAAAATACGCAAAATACACTAAAAATACACGTATTTAGGGTTCCATATGCAATTTCACATCAATAAAACCATCAAACATATACAATAAATATACGACGAGATAGGAAATCACCATACAAGTCCAACGCCGCCAGCCACACGCCGATCGGAGCCTCCACGCGCCCACATGCGCCGCCTGAGTGCTCGGCGCGTGGATCTCACGCGCGGCGCGAGTTCGACGTGCAGGCGGCGCGTGGCCGCGCGTGGGAGCGCGTGCGGCCTCCTCTGGCGACGCGCCGCCTACCCTCTTGCTCGTCTTGTCGAGCTCAGTCCGAATTTGTGATTTAATTTAATTTTTATTGAACAAAAAGTCTCGAAAATCACAAATTATGGCAAGATGAGTACCAATTATGGCTAATCCATAAAAATTAGGGTAGATCCGTACAAATTAGGGTAAATCCGTAAAAATTAGGGTAAAACCAATTGTGTTCGAGTTCTAAGATTATGGTTGCTCTGATACCACATGTTAGACGCAAATTGCGCAACCCCAAGATCTCCATAACCAAAACAAGAACATGCATAATTGAGTAGAAATATTAACGCACCTGGATCTATCGAACATAAAGCGGAAGCAAAAAAATGGATTACCCACATATAAATGGGATCCACGCATCAAGTCCTTCTCCTCTATTGCCCTTCGTATCACTGGCTCAATGAGGCGGCCCCCCTCACGTGTAGCGTTAGGTAAACGCCCCTTAGGTGATGATACATGTGAGAATTAGGGTTAGAGGAGAGACTTGAGCACTATTTATAGAGTTTCCAGCCAGTCCCCCTTATTACGGGCCAGGCTCAACTTGGCCCACACTAGCTAGCCCATATTAGACTAATTAAGAAACCTTATATCTCTCTTTAGACCAACCCTGTTTTACGATAACCGTAAAAACAGTAAATTACAATATCAATTAATTTAGTCCACATTAGGAAAACTCTTACACTATTATCCTGATGTCTTTTGCCTATCCAAAAGTGTTACCATATTTTGTGGATCTTTAATCTTATATTTGTGTATTCCTTATTTAGATTGAACCTAAATCCAAACCAAGAGATTGCACATATAATATGATGGTGATCGATGCCTCTACTTTCACTCTAATATTATCCAAAAAAGCTAGAGAAAGAAAATCACGGTGCAGTTGCTAGAATCTTAAACTCTAGGACCATGATGTTTTAGTGGGCATATTGCTTCCAATTCGATCATTACTTTTTGGCTAGAGTTTTTGCACGGCTTTGTGATCCATGACATTCGTGATAATCTACTCGCTCTCTAGCGCGTGAACCTAAGCATAGTCGTGGCGATATTGCCAAGGGAAATTACCGGATTCATGGTTTGCTTTTTTCTTTTCTTGGTCTGTTTTATTTTCATTTTCAATTCAATTTTAGATTTTTACCCTGTCTCTTTACAGGGCATGAAAATAGAATCTCACACTTGCATATTTGAGATGCGACAAGTGCATTGTCTTGAAATCCAGGTTAAAAAAAAAAAAAAAAACAATTCATAGTATGTAGTTATGCGCGGATAACCTCTTTTGGCCTCTAGCATATTTGTATCAGGATCCTATCAAAGTGGATAATTGGATGGAAGCTGTTCTATTTCAATGGCTGAGATCCTTGTCATCCCAATCGAAGGGTCCATATTTGTGGGGACGGCACAAGATCGTTGCCATTGTTCCCTTTCATCTGTCAACTCGCACTCGTGATTCATGACTAGGCAAAAGGCAACCTACTTTCCTTTCCCCCAAATCACAATCGCGCCAAAAGGCAATACCCTTTCACCACTAGACTGGCTTTTTCAATTTTTAACTTCATTATAAGTATACATCCACTTTTAAAGGTTTCATTACAGAAATTTATTAGCAAATATTTCAAGATACCACTACGAAGAAACCAAATGAAAAACAATTTCCAAAACATTAAATTTTCCAATCGAATATCTAGTCAGCCAATTTTGAAATTAATTATGTTTAAAATAATCATTCTTTCTTATATTACACTTTTCGCAAAAAATATAGATAGCGGGTAGAATTATTCAAGTCTCAAAAAGATTTTCCAATTTTTTTCCCAACTCATAGTTACACAATCGGGGTCGAAATTTCCAAATTCCCCTTATCAAGATATAGTAATAATTATCCCTATCCACTCCTTCCCACATATGTCCTTCCTCCACATTAAATTTTCAAGAACTTGCCCCCCAAGACTTGATTCATCTTCTCAGGATTTGATCCAAAACGCCAACACACGCCCAAGTCAATCCAGCCTCGTAAGACCTCGTCTCTCTCTCTCTCTCTCTCTCTCTCTCTCTCCCTCCCTCCCTCCCCCCACAATAATAAACGAATTCCCATTATACGTTCATATTATGTCGAGTCCCCAAGATCATAAGAGAATCAATCACTATACCTCTAAGCATGGAGTTTCTCTAGCACTTGCGTTTTTTTATGGCGAGAAGAGTCTTTAACCTGAAAGATCCAACAAACATTTGCAAATCGACCATAATGAATAAAATGGCTATGATACATCATTTTATGATTGGATCCAGATTTGATTAGTCTGGTCCTATTTTGTAATAGTTAGCGATTTAATTGATTCGTGAGTTCTTGTTGAAATATTTTGAGTTGACCAATGATTCTGTGAATGATTCTGCCCCTCAACTTTTACAAGAGCACAAGCTAACAAAAACTAATCTGTGTATCAGGCAACATTGCCAGTTTGTTGGAAACAATAATGACCACGCAATCTAGGATATTCTTCCTTTGCATTCACAAAATTCTTCCCATGAAAGAACAATTCCATAAACAAGTATACAAATGGGATGGGGAACATAGTTGGAGGATTCAATGCAGTCTCTTGAACACCGAAAGCAATAAGCATTCAAGACAAACCAACCTGATTTTGCTGCCACCTGATATCAAAGCCTAACTTCACCAAGTTCCGCCGAAGCACACTTGGTATCTAACTCAAATGTTGGCCTTACAACGCACATATGTCCAAGGGAAAAATAATAGAGTATGGGTACCCGATTTAGTACTATTGTGACAAAGGAATTGGATGACCAATATGTTAAAATATTTAATATATTTTATTATTCAAAATATGATTCCAATATTTTATTCTCAATAAATTCCCAATTGAATTCCCTATATTAATTCCTTATTATTGCCCAATTTATTACCCACGTGTATTAAGTGATATTTGTCCGTTATTACATTGCCATAATGGTCTTGATGGGAGATACTGTAACGTAACCTACGGAATATAATCGTCAGTCGTCTGTTTTCAAACCCTTACGATACAGAAAAAACACACCATCAAGTTTTGAAAAGGGGATTGAGCAAGAGAACAGGACGTGCGTTTTTTGCTTTTCAATTTTGCAGATCGCTCGTGGTGTGTGGATCCATCAAAGATTCTAGGATTCCCACTTCTAAGATTTCATCAATGGCTGGAGGTATGTTGGTATTTATGTTTCCGCTATTTGATCCCGAATTGTATGAATTTACCCGTGATGAGTAAATCGGGATCTCCAAGTTTGTTTATATGCAATATCTAACAGTTGGTATCGAGCCATTATTTGCAATCTCTGCCTTGATGGAACCTTTGGAATTTATTTTATTGAATTATATGTGGATAAATTTCGGATTTGTATATGGCTTGGATCGGAATTGAGAATTCCGACCAAATTCGGGCTACCCACCATGAGATAATGGATCTGAATGATCACACCGCCATTAGGAAGAGAAACCCATAATTTTTTTTGACATATTACCGATTGTCGAAGGTTAATCGAGCGGTGAATTTTTGTGGTTAGGGTTTTAAAGGGCAGATTGTTTTTTGGCTAAATTCTGGTCCATACATGGTTGTTTTTGCCAGATCTTGAATCTATTTGTTCGTCCCGGCGTTCTCTTCAAAACCCATCAACCAATTTGGCCGGACATGGGCTGTGGGAGGAGACCCGGACGGCGGAACGAGGCGGTCGCGGCGGAAGAAGCGGCGGAAGAGAGCCCGAAGAAGGCCTCGGACGCGTGCGTCGCACGCTCCCGAGAGCAGAAGCGACGGCGCGTGCAACGCACGCGCCCGGGGCTGCAGCGGGCGTGTGAAACGCACGCGCCCGAGATGCTGCAGCGGGCGCGTGCGACGCACGCGCCCGAGAGGCTGAAGCGGGCGCGTGGCACGCGTGCTTGTGGTTTCTCATTTTTGCCCCTCCGCTTTATAAAAAATTGCGATTCTGCCCTTGCCCGCGCAAAATTCCGATTTTGCCCCACTGGGGTGTGTAAACTTACGATTTTGCCCTTTTTGGCGTGAAATTCCTGTTTTACCCCTTAAAAGTAAAATTCCAATTCGACCTTGCATGCAAAATTCCAGTTTTACTCCTTTGCACGTGATTTTATTGTTCTACCTTAAAGTGCAATTCTATGAATAAAATTAAATGTCTAGTGATCCGTATATATTTAATTAATTAAGGATTAGCCACAAGCATCTTTGATTATATTAAATTATATACATTAAGAGCCTCGGATCACATATAGTTAAAGACAATAATTGTAATTATCCACATTAATATTATGAATTTTATCCCACAGGAATTTTCAATATATTAATGTGATTAATTAGGATGAAATATTATTTTATCTTTCTTAATTTACCCACAGGGATTAAGGAAGGGAATATAATTTGATAGTTTCATCATGAAGTAATTATGAATCAATTTAAATTAGAAACTTAACCCACAGGTAGTTTTTGATGTTATATGATTCATATTTTAAAACATATTTTACATTGGTAAAATATGATTTAAGTTTATTGCCTCAAATATATTGATACATAAGTTTCCTTTGATTATGATGCAGTTTTACCACTTACGATTAGTTCTGGTATCATTGTTCCCGAGCTAAATGGAAATAACTTTAAAGCATGGAGAGAATTAGTTCTTCTTCAATTGGGGTGCATGGATCTTGATTATGCTCTTAGGTCAGACGAACCACCTCAACCTGCGAGAGTAGTACTCATGTTGAGCATACTCATTATGCTCAATGGGAGCGGTCCAACCGTCTCACCGTGATGTACATAAAGACAAAGCTCTCGCTAGCATTCGTGGTTCGGTCATTCAGCATAACAATGCCAAGGAATTGCTGAAGGCCATTGATGAACAATTTGAGTCTTCGAGAAGGCGCATGCCATGACCCTAATTATGAAGTTCTCTTCATTGAAGCTTACCGAGTGTAAGAGGTGTGCGTGAGCACATCATGAAGATGAGGGACATTGCAGCCCAGCTGAAAAATCTTGAGGTTGGGATATCGAATCCTTTCTTGTATACTATATCCTAAACACTCTCCCACAAGAGTATGCTCCCTTCAAGATCTCTTACAACACACATAACACTAAATGGTCAATTAATGAACTCATGACCATGTGTGTTCAAGAGGAAGAGAGGCTACTAATGGAGAAAGGAGAAAGTGCTCATATGGCAACACGGGACAAGTATAAAGGGCAAGGCAAGCAAAGGGGAAAGGGTAAGATGTCTCTACCTCCCCAAGCTGGCATTAAGAAGGAATCCAAGTGCTTCTTCGTAAAAAGAAGGGGCACATGAAGAAGGATTGCGCCAAATTTAAGGCATGGCTCCAAAAGAAAGGTAACCAACTCACATATGTATGTTATGAAACTAATATGGTTGATGTGAGTCATAACACTTGGTGGATTGATTCTGGTTCTACAATCCACATTTCGAATTCCTTGCAGGGTTTTCAGAACCAGCGGAAACCAGTGGGAAGTGAACAAGGCATCTATTCAGGAAACAAGATGCGCTCGCGTGTGGAAGCTATTGGGACATGCAGATTAGTTCTCAGTAGTGGTTTTGTTTTAAGTTTGGAAAAGACCTTTTATATTCCTAGTTTTTCTAGGAATTTAATTTCAGTTTCAAGACTTGTACCTTTGGGATACTCCTTTGAATTTTCAGATTTAACATTCAATTTATCGTATAAATCTGAAATTGTTGGGAGTGGTATTTTGTCCGACGGTCTCTTTCAAATTAATTTACAAGACAATACCGTTAATAATGCGATGCACGTTCATGATGATGCTGGGATAAAACGATGTGTTGTGAATGAGAATTCCTCTATGTTGTGGCACCGGAGATTGGGACATATCTCCATGGAGAGAATTAAGAGACTAGTAAATGATAGAGTACTTAATACTCTAGATTTTACTGATTATGACACTTGTGTGGACTGTATAAAGGGAAAACAGACCAACAAGTCAAAGAAAGGTGCTAAGAGGAGTACAGAAATATTAGAAATCATACATACAGATATTTGTAGTCTAGATATAGACTCAAATGGTCGAGATACTTCATTTCTTTCATAGACGATTATTCACGATTCATGTATCTCTACTTGCTTCGTAATAAGCACGAAGCATTTGATGCCTTTAAGGTATTTAAAACCGAAGTAGAGAAACAATGCGACAAGCAAATTAAGATCGTGAGATCGGATAGAGGTGGAGAATACTATGGTAGATACACTGAAGATGGACAAGCACCGGTCCATTTGCGAAGTTTCTTGAAGAGCATGGGATTATTGCCCAATACACTATGCCTGGTTCACCGGACCAAAATGGTGTTGCGAAAGAAGAAACCGAACATTATTGGACATGGTGCGGAGTATGCTTAGCAACTCCAAACTTCCTAAGTTTCTGTGGACCGAGGCTCTTAAAACGGCTGTGTACATATCAAACCGAGTTCCAACCAAGGTTGTTCCAAGGACACCTTTTGAATTATTCAAAGGTTGGAAACCGAGTTTGCGACATGTACGTGTTTGGGGATGCCCATCGAGGTAAGAGTCTACAATCCACAGGAAAAGAAGTTAGATCCAAGGACTATAAGTGGGTATTTCGTTGGATATGCCGAAAAGTCCAAAGGATACAGATTTTATTGTCCATCTCACAACACTAGGTTTGTGGAATCAAGAAATGCTAAATTTCTTGAAAATGATCTGATTAGTGGGAGCGATCAATTCAAGGACTTTGTCCCCGAAGAAGATCATTTAGATACTCAACCTTCCACCTCGATATCGGATTGGTTGTTGCTTACAGCGCCCTTCGTTCAACCAGTCGAGCAACCAATCATTGAAGATCCACAACCAGCCGATATTGATCCGGTAGACCAAACTGTTCAGCAATTACCGACATCGTTGAACTTCCAGAGAACAGCATACTCCTCAGGAGAATGTTGATGCGACATTAAGGAGGTCTACTAGAATGAAGAAATCAGCGATTCCTAATGACTACATTGTGTATCTACAAGAATCTGACTATAATGTTGGAGCTGAAAGTGATCCTGAGTCGTTTTCACAAGCCATGAGTTGTGATAAGTCTAATTTATGGTACAATGCCATGAAGGAAGAGATGAATTCTATGGCATCAAACGAAGTCTGGGATTTAGTTAAGTTGCCTGATGGTGAAAAGGCCATTGGTTGTAAATGGGTCTTCAAAACTAAGAAGGATTCATCAGGCAATATAGAGAGATATAAAGCTAGACTCGTTGCCAAGGGATTTACTCAGAGGGAGGGAATCGATTACACGGAGACGTTTTCTCATGTATCCAAGAAAGATTCTCTTCGTACTATTTTGGCATTAGTTGCTCATTTTGATATGGAGTTACATCAAATGGATGTGAAAACGGCGTTCCTCAATGGAAAATTAGAAGAAGTGGTTTACATGAAACAACCGAAGGATTCTTCTCTAATGCTGGTGAGCATTTGGTATGCAAGCTTAAAAGATCTCTATATGGCTTGAAACAAGCATCCCGCCAATGGTACTTAAGATTCCATGAGATCATCTCTTCATTCGGTTTTAAAGAGAATATCATGGATCAATGTATATACCAGAAGGTCAGTGGGAGCAAAATTTGTTTCCTTGTGCTATATGTAGATGATATTTTACTTGCAACCAATGACAATGGGTTGTTATATGAAGTGAAACAATTTCTCTCTAAGAGTTTTGATATGAAAGATATGGGTGAAGCATCTTATGTCATTGGCATTAAGATCCATAGAGATAGACCTCGAGGTATACTAGGACTATCTCAAGAAACCTATATCAATAAGGTCTTGGAGAGGTTTCGGATGAAAGATTGTTCACCAAGTATAGCACCCATAGTGAAGGGTGATAGGTTTAATTTAAACCAATGCCCAAAGAATGATTTTGAAAGGGAACAAATGAAGAACATCCCATATGCTTCTGCTGTTGGAAGCTTGATGTATGCTCAGTTTGCACTCGACCCGACATAGCCTTTGCTGTGGGGATGTTGGGAAGATACCAAAATAATCCCGGTATGGACCACTAGAGAGCTGCAAAGAAGGTGATGAGGTATCTTCAAGGAACAAAGGGACACATGCTTATGTACAGACGGACGGACAACTTGGAGGTATTTGCTTACTCGGACTCAGACTTTGCTGGCTGCATTGATTCCCGTAAATCTACATCGGGATATATTTTTATGTTCGCTGGCGGAGCTGTATCTGGAGGAGTGCAAAACAAACCTTGGTTGCCACTTCCACTATGGAGGCAGAGTTCGTTTCCTGTTTTGAGGCCACCTCACATGGTGTGTGGTTGAAAGGTTTCATATCGGGGCTTAGAATTATGGATTCCATTGCTAGGCCTTTAAGAATATTTTGCGACAATTCAGCTGCAGTTTTTATGGCTAAGAACCACAAAAGTGGTAGTCGAAGCAAGCACATCGACATCAAGTATTTAGCCATCGAGAACGTGTTAAAGAGAAGAAAGTGGTCGTAGAACACATAAGCACTGGATTGATGATAGCTGATTCTTTAACTAAAGGCATGCCGCCAATGAGTTATAAGGATCATGTTTCTAGAATGGGCATTGGTCCAATTATGTAATTTTTCTTTATATGGAAGAATTTATGAGACTTTTATAATGTTTTTCTCAATACAGTTGTATACATTCAGTTATTATGAGAAAAACAATTACGTTTGACCTGGAGTAAACATAAGGTTTATTCATTAAGTTATTTGATCACATATGGGCTGATGAAATACATTGTGATACACGGAAGACAATACTCGCTCTAAGAGGACTCATCGCCGTGATTCATGTGTTTTATTTCAGTATGAAGTTTTGTGGGTTTGGGTTAATAATTCATGTGCAGGAATATTGGGATCAAGTGGGAGAATGTTAAAATATTTAATATATTTTATTATTCAAAATATGATTCCAATATTTTATTCCCAATAAATTCCCAATTGAATTCCCTATATTAATTCCTTATTATTGCCCAATTTATTACCCACGTGTATTAAGTGATATTTGTCCGTTATTACATTGCCATAATGGTCTTGATGGGAGATACCGGTAACGTAACCTACGGAATATAATCGGCAGGTCGTCTGTTTTCAAACCCTTACGATACAGAAAAAACACACCATCAAGTTTTGAAAAGGGGATTGAGCAAAGTAGAACGGGACGTGCGTTTTTTGCTTTTCAATTTTGCAGATCGCTCGTGGTGTGTGGATCCATCAAAGATTCTAGGATTCCCACTTCTAAGATTTCATCAATGGCTGGAGGTATGTTGGTATTTATGTTTCCGCTATTTGATCCCGAATTATATGAATTTACCTGTGATGAGTAAATCGGGATCTCCAAGTTTGTTTATATGCAATATCTAACACAATAAGAAAAGAAGTTCCATTTTATTTGCAAAAAAGGGGATAAGTACACTAATGGTGCCATAAGTTGTGTACGACGCTCACTTTGGTGTCAAAAGTTTCTGCCGGATCACTTAAGTGCCAAATCGGAGAAAAAACAATCACTTTGGTGCCACTGGCAAGAAATTCCGGCCAAAATGATTACATGGCATTTTTATTGCTTGGCTTTTAAACGATGTCGTTTTCCATCCTCTTCAAGAAATGACGTCATTTTGCTCTTATACGTGGACACCCTCGCAAAAATGACGCCGTTTAGCTCGTACATGGATTGAAATTAGGGTTAGGGTTTCTTCCTTGCCGCTCGGCCACCGTTGTTCGCCCGCTAATGCTCGGCCACCATCACTTGGCCACCATTGTAGATGCTCGACCAGGCGAGGAGAGAATGAGATTGTTGCTCAAGCAAAAAGTGGCAGAAAGAATAGGAGACGAGGGCGGAGGAGGAGGAGGAAGAAGAGGGGTCGAAGGTGCTGCTACCGGTGCGTCGCCGCTGCCGCCGCTGTTGTCGGTGCTGCTACTGGTGCGCTACTAGTGTTGCTGCTAGTGCTGTTCGCTGCTGGTGTCGCTCTTCAGGGAAGAAGACGACGTGCCTCCTCTCCCTCCCTCCCTCCCTCTCTCTCTCTCTCTCTCTCACTCTCTCTCTTTCAATTTGGGGATTTAGGGTTTCGATTTGGGGGAAAAAAACCAAACGACGTCGTTTTTGTGGTTTAGATGTTGATTGTGCTCTCCAGCAAGCCACGTCAGCCTAAAAAGTTAATAAAAAAAAATGCCACATCGGATTTCCGGTCGATTAGATCGGCAGTGGCACCAAAGTGAGCGTTTTTCAAATTTTTTGGCACTTAAGTGATCCGACAGAAACTTTTAGCACCAAAATGAGCGCCGTACACAACTTATGGCACCATTAGTATACTTATCCCTGCAAAAAAGTATATGTGATATCGGTCGATGACAAACTTGGGGTACAAAGCTCCTCCTGCATCTACATCGAAAAACCACTAATGGGATCATGCTAAAAGAGAATGCTAGTCTCATATTCATTGAAGAGCTTGAGTGCAATTTCTTATGTATGGAATTAGCCAATTTGATCTAATCGATTTTCAACAACTACAAAACATCATCAGAATTCAGGTATTTTGAAAGAATCAAGGGTAACATGAGAAGAAGAAGCACTTGGTTAATGACACGGGTGGGCACACATTTGCAATTGGACAGCTTTCGAAGAATGAATGTTGACCTCCATGATTTTTAACAGATATTCCATCTATTATTTAGTAAAACATGCATGTCAGAAAAATGATGAGAAGGCTACTGTTGGAGTATTTTTTTGGAGACTGATCATTGATCAGAGAGTTCCGACCAATTCTCGAGCTCTATAAATTTGTGCTACATTGCAAATGTTCACGAAACAAGAAAGTTACTAAAATTCTAATATGGAGTGAAATGGAGGTGGCATTTGGGGGACTAAACATGAAGACCAAGAAGATTCAAGTATTTGAAGGACTTGTTGAAGGATAATTTTTTAATTGCGGCACTAGAAGCAGACGAGGGTCAGCCGGTTACACTTGCTGGCATATAGTAAAAAAAAGAGTAAAGAAAAGAAAAAAAAACTAAAAAACTAAAAAACTATTAAAAAAATTTTAGAATGTCTACGTCAGTGCTAGTTATATCACGTCGGACAACTAACATCCACGTCATCGATTTTCAGCTAAAATTGACTGGTTGGACTTAATTGAAAAAATGTGAAAAATGTTTATGAGTAAATTGACAAGACCGAAAGGTTTGTAATTGAATTGACATTAATATAATAGGTTTGAGACTTATTTATTTATTTATTTTATATTTGTCCCGTACAAAATCATTTGCACTTGTTAAAAAGTTACCGAATCGTTTGCGAATTTCTATCATATGGTGCTACCTCGTTATTATTAACACGAGATGGTATGAGAATGCCCCCATCTTGTAGACTTTAAGGATATTAATTTGGTCACGTTGTCACATAAATCAAAGTGAAGCTATTTTCTGTTCATGGTGACGAAAGAATTCAGAATTACGGTTTTGTCCGAGACTCACTCAAACAAATATTTGCATATCATAAAAGACAAGCGGAATAAGGCGGAAAGAAATCACAACTTTATCGACACACCATAACTTGCAATCAAGAGGTTTGATTAGAATACATATGGTCGCGAATTGGTTTTTTTGCCTTGGAAACCTTCTCAAATAATTGGTCTTTTGCTGAAAGACTTTTTGATCAACACTTGGGTCTTTCGCCAAAAAAGAATAGTATCGCGATAGTTATGTTGGAGTCCCGCAATAATTTTTTTTCCTGGTAAATTTCGCGAAATGTTGAATAGTATGTTTCAAAGATGATGGATTGATTGAGAAATATATTAAAGTTGTGACGTTTCAAAATTATTATGGATATATCTGGGAAAAAGATTGGGTAAGATCAACGTCAGATTTGACTCTGAGTCACCGTGGAGAGGGAAGAGCTGAGTAATAGGAAGGACCGTAAGGTTTACATTTACTTTGATTATTAGCATGAAATCATTCGTTATTGAAGATTTTTAATTCATGCTTGATGATTTTAATGTGATTTAATTGTTTAGGATGCGTTGGTAATTTATTTTATAATTTTGTGGTAGATGATTTTAAAGTCGTGATTGATCATTTTTCTATTATAATTCAGGGAATGTGAACGTATAAACGCGGCTATTCGGAGGTTCATGAAAGAACTTGTAAGCATCATGAACTTATTATGTTTGGGCATTTTGCTTATGTAGGTGGTTTTAACTTAGAGTAGTTTGTATATAGGATTCAAACAATCATAGGAGAAGAACCCGAAGCAATACATCCCTAGTGTATAACTATGCCTTTAGCTCTTTTCATACAACTTTTGGAAAAGGTTCAGGGATAATGGAATCGCTAGTGCCTTTACTTTTTCAATTTCTTCGTTATTGTCCACGTACTCTCTCTCTCTCTCCGCCGATATGGGCTCTAATTTATATTTTTTTTTCCTGATAAGTTAGTCCTTTTTTTTTAAATTGTAAAGATGTTGACGTATTGTTCATTAGTGCTGCGTTAGGCTGATTGAATGAACTAAAGATGAAATGGAACTCTTTCGTTCACTAAGTTAAATTTATTAGGAATTTAAAGAAAAAAATTAAACACTAAGTGAGAGAGAAGCTACCCTTGTGATGGAAATTTAACAATTTCGAAATATTAGTTATCATCACAAATATAGTTAAGCACAGTAAATGCTAACCCAAAATTTATGAGAAGGGAGGAAAAAAGCAGAGAAAGTAGTAACGACAAATAAGGCAGATGTATAGATAAGTTGGGGGAAAGTAACTAGGAAGAGCTCATGGTGAGTTGCACGTGGTAGCATTCGTCTTTGAGGTTAGAAGCTACAAATGAGGTGGAACATTTGGAGTTATGTGGGTGGTTGTTGTATGTGCAGGAGGGAATGTCTATTCTAAGTATTTGGTTTATAAATACCAATGTTTTGGGATTGAAAAGCTCTCTCCTTCCACGACCAAGCAAATCTATAATCTATGTTTATATTTACTTTTTATTACACCATTTTATTTTTCTCAAAATTTACCCTTTCAATGCAGTTTACATTTTATTTGCAATTTTCTATTTTTCTCCGCACTTAGCTCCACATTAATTCACACCCCATCGAATCCCCTTCTTTATGCACTTTGGGAGCGACATATATAACCGTGAAGCGACCTCGGTTGCTCTTGGTGCTATTTTTGTCTTTACTAAATATTGATCAAAATTTTGGATGTCTTTCGTTAAAATAATTTGTCCCTTATAATTTTCTCTCAAATGTTCATCAATATTGGGATAATTTTACAAATCTCAATTGGACAAATATCAATAATATTGGACCTGATTCTGAACTTGTGCTAAAAAATTTAAACCAAACCAAAATAAGGAGATGTGTTTGTGACCATTCGTGTCCCTTGTTCAGTGATAGTTATGACAAGTATAGAGTTGGTGCTACCTGAGGTTATCAACAATTTGCTATGATCCGAATGAGTTTCCCTAAAACTCAATGATGCTTACCATATTATCTTGTTCATGGAGAAGTATGAAGCTTATTTTCTTTCAAGTTTTTAACTGTAACCAGATACCTAGTGATCTTTATTCAGGATACAGAGGATGATGCCTTGATCTAGAAAAGGATGACAAAACGTGTTAAATAAAATAATCAAGCCGAAATCTAAATTATAATTTTCAACATCTGATCTATCATTAGTTATTATATGAGGTTGAGAGGTACATGGAGCCACAGCAAGTCTGGTCGAGTTTGGTTAGATAATGTTGTGCAATTTCACATGCTAAGCATAATAAAATATAAGTCTTAAGTCATGATAACATGGACGTCACCCATATTTCTATTTGCACTTAAATGATCCATAATTTGTAATTCTGACTAAAGGCATGGTTAGATAAAGTTTCCTACAATCAAGATGTACGAAAATACAACCCTTTTTAAATATAATATGCTAAATTTCATTTTCTCTTTTGTTATCAAATCGAGGAAGTTCAGCTAGTGTGTGTATGCATAAGACTCTCTATCTCTCCATCCACATGTTTGAAATGTATATTTTTTGTGGATCCTCTCGTTTATAAGAAGGACGAAGCGGACTTCATATAACGATGTCTAAGTTCCCATTGTTGTAATATACATATATACTTGTACTTCGAATGGTATTTTACAAATTAAGAGCGAGGTTGTCCATTAAAGAAATTTGATGAATAGATATATTAACCAAAGGTGAGGGCTCTTAATTTAAGATTTTCATATACCCACCGTTCAAGAAGAACAGATGATTTTAGTCAACTATTTTAGATCTGATTGTAGGCAATATTTTGAAAATGTTATCAAAGGTTGAACCAGAGTATGGACCGGCATTCAATTCTTCTAGTTCGATTGACCCAACTGTTTATACCAATCGGTTAGAATAAAGAATGAAATAAGAAAAATAAGCAATATTTGAAATGATGATTTTGAAAATGTTATGAGAGAACTCACATGTAATATTTGCCCGCTTTAAAGTATTTTAAGAGTTCTACAATGAGTTTTTTCCTGTCACTTGCAGGAGGCTTAAATTGTCTAAATGGTGCGAGTAGAGACATGCTAATTTTCCAAGATCACCCTATTATTTCAAGCCGCAGATTAGGCTACCAACAAGAAGATAGTTAAGCATAATGCCATGCAATGGAAAGAGACGGCACTTCATTTCTTTTTTTTTTCCCCATTGACTGTGCTGTTGCGACTTCGACATAGCCGGTTGCGAACAACGAGGGCTGGGGCCAGTGGTCAGGGTGGGTTGGGGCATCATCTGAAACTTACACATAACTGGTGTTGCAAGGGTCGATTACAGGGGCAACAACGAGAGATCCGTCAAGACATGGCTTGCAAGCAATCTTGATGGTGATTAGTAGATTACCAGCACTGTTCATGTGATTGCTATGAGCAGGTTTGCAATTATGGCCATTCCTTTTGCCAAGTGATAAGAGACACTAGCGGTCCCGATAAAAAAAACATGTGAATATGGCGAAAGATGTGCTCTAACTGCATTGTCAATTTTCTTTTGGTCTTTGGCCAAAAGAAAATCCTTACTTATGTTAGATTCAATAAGGTTCATTGTGGAAATGGAATTTTAAAGAATGCGATTATTTAGGACCTACATAATCATCTCCTTTACTGGCAATTTTCGCAAGATGAAAGCTGAATATTATCAAAGGCACTCGCTAGAACGAAGAGTATTAAACTATTTCAGAATGACACACCTCTTCATAGCCTTAATGAGAAGCTGGTAAAGTAAAATTTTCACCATTTCTGGTGAAAATTGTGCACCCACCCACTCTCTCTGTCCCATTATTTTAGTTGACAGAAACACCAAAGTGCTGGTTGTGACGTCTCGATCGAGGCTATGATGTTCCGTATCCAAACCAGCGAAACAAACCCACATCGGAACGATCGCGCGGCCAGTGAAGGGACATAAAAGCTGTTTCCTTTTTGAATTGAAACTGAATCAAGCTCGAAACTTTGTGCATGCCCTGGAATTCTTGGTGAAGTTTGTTGCCATATATAACAGGAGCGCGATTTGACGGGTATTAGGTGTTGATTAGCACGTTAGACATTTCCATCTTTAGTTTATCAGTTTACGATGACCATGACCAGCATCGGGTGCATCACCTTTGTTAAGGAAGTTGAGCAGAGAGAGGAGAGGAAAGGAAGGTAGACGAGGGAATTGATAGAGAAGATGTGGGATTGACCAAGAAACGTACTCAAGTCGTGCTGCCTTTGAATCGTCGGAGGAAGTCTCTGGGAAAAAGCTTGGACGACTTCCGAGGGTTGACGCATGGTGGGTCTTTTGATAAGTTGATGGATAAGGTCAAATTTCGGATCCTGACTCTCCGAATCGCTCTGGAGGGAGGAAGAGAGAGAGAAGGTAGCAAAATCCTTCCGACATCACCGTTTCTTGGTCTTTCTTTTGAATGTTTAATAATTGAACTTGTGCGAGAACGTGGGATTAGTCGACGATTGAACATGAAATTTCGTGTGTTGAGCTCACGCTCCCTGTTGAAGCTCTCTCCCTTTTTGTATCCATCTTTGATAAATGGATGGACTGCTATTAGCATGATAGTTAATACAATTTGTGAGTTTGCTTTTGAATTCCTCGATGAGATTTTGAAATGTATTTTATTTTGATCTTTAATTTATCACACCCAGGATAGCCTCATGGTATAGCTGGTTAGTAAATGCCAAAGCTTATTTGAATGGCTGGAATTATCATTCGATCTCACGAAAGAAAAAGAGGGCACAAGCTTATGCATGTGCCAAAGAAAAAAAGAGACAATGCCCACGGTTAAAAATTCAAAGTGATTAAAAAAATGAGAAAGTATATATTTTAATGACTAAAAGATTTATTAAGTTATTAGATTTGTAACTAAGAATATCTTACTCAAAATTTTTATTATCACATTCAAATTATTACAATGTTATATCTACATTAAACATAGGAATAAGTGAAATAGACAGATTATTACCTTTAAAAGGAGGAATCTCCCTTTTCATATAATAATACGGATATAGATTGACGCTTAATATTTAATGGATAAATTGATATATTCATGAAAATACTGGTCCCTTGGTTTCCTTCCCCTATCCATCACGTGCAATTAGACTTAATCCATCCGGGAGAGCATTATTAGACCATGAAAGATTAATGACATGTTGGTCTCTCAAATGCTGGTTTTTTAAACAAATTCTTAACAATAAAGGTAAAATTGGCAAAATTATTTGAGCCAGAATGTAAATGCACAAATTGGTGTCCGGGAGAGCATTCACTTTGATATTTTCACACCATGTTTCTCTAAAGACAAAAAGTAGACAATATATACTTGAGAAATTGGGTCTCTCGATAATGTGTGACTAGAAAAGTCTTTGATTATTTTCTTGGCTGAGGTTGTGGGTTAGTGAATTGTTTACTCATAGGCACGATAGTTGCAATTATACTTTTGACGAGTGCATAAAGATGCTTGGATCACTCAATCCTATCTTAAACTTGATGCTCTCCAATGATGTATTATTAATTTCACGGCTTCGTAATCCACAACATTTTTGATAATTTGCTTGCTCTCTAGCGCTAATGGACCTAAGCATATTCCTTTTCCTTAGACCTTTTGCAAGGTCATAGTCATAGTGATATTGCTAAGGGAAATCGCAGAGTCATGGTTTGCATATATATATTTTATTTTTTTATTGTTGGTCTATCTTACTCTAACTCTTGACTTAATCTTAGACTTTCATGCTATCTCTTTGTAAAGTGTGGGAGCTATACCTTACACTTGAAACTAACGTCTTCACCTCCCACCCCTCTAAAAAAGGTGAGGAATCGAACTCTACATCTCCTCCTTTTCATGTGGGAGGCAACCCTTGGTGGTCATGGTTTGCATATTTGAGATGTGGTAAGTGCGTTGTCTTCAAATCCATATTCAAACAATTCCTAATAGATGGCCCCACTTAGCCATCTATTAAGGCGCACTCGTGATTCACGACTTGGCAAAAGGCAAGCTACTTTCGTTCCCCCCAAATACAATCATGCCAAAAGCAAATACCATTTCACCATAGTGGATTGTCTCTTTGCAATTTTTAACTTTATTATACATCCTCTTTCATGTAAAGGTTTCATTTCAGGAATTTATTAATAAATATTTCAAGATACCTACTATGAAGAAACCAAATGAAGAACTAAATTTTCAAAACATTAAATTTGCTAATTGAATATATAATCGGCCATTTATGAAATTAATTATATTTAAAATAACCCCTCTTTTTTTTTTTTATATGACACTTTTCGCGAAAAAGAAAAAGAAGATAATGGGCTGCAATTTTCAAGTCCCAAAAGATTTTATAATTTTTTCCCAACTCATAATTACTCAATTGGGGTCAAAATTCCCAAATTCATCCAATCAAGATATTATAATAGTGATCCCTATCCACTCCTTCTAGCATCTGTCCTTCTCCACAATAAATTTCCAAGAACTTTACCCTAAGGCTCATTTCGTCTCCTCAAGATTTGATCCAAAACACCAACGTATACCTAAGTCAACGCAAGAGTCAAGCTAAGCACATGAATTGCTCTTCACACCTCGTCATCTCTCCCCCCCCCCCAAACCATAATAAACGAATTCCCATTATGTCTATTGGAATATAATACGCGGAAACGACATAATCTTACAATTTACGTCAACGCGAAATCACCAAAGAAATAAACGAGAAATTATAAGGACATCAGAAATTTATGTGGTTCGATCCGAGTATCAGTACCTACGTCCACGGGAAGAGCTAGTAGTAAATAATTCACTATAATCGGAGAATTAGAGTTTATAATCACTTACGCTCAAGTGTTTCTCATACTTAGATTTAATCCAAAACCCAAAGTGTTTATAAATAAATAATTCACTTGGGTATAAACTTATGGCACAAAATTATTGCGTGTTCCTTTGGCTCAAAATATAACGCGCGCACCTCTCTCTTCAGCTTGACGTGCGGCTCCTACGTGGAGCTCTTTTTTATTTCCCGGTTACGTAGGCTTCAGCGGCACCGTCCTTCTCTCTATGTGCGGCTTGTAGCTTTTCACGAAAAATTCTGATATATATATATATATATGCCCAAAAGGTCAAACCTTTGACCTGGGGCCAACCTTTTTCTTTATGGCTTCACGTGGGAAAGACGTTGCAGAGGCTTCTTTCTACTTTTATACGTGTGCTAAGATCAAACTTTGACCTGGGCCCACTTACGCTTGGATTCACGTGTACTCCATCTTCACGTTTCGGATTCCGCAGCAAAGAAGAAAAACTTTGCTTTCTTTTATTTTATTTTATATTTCCTCTTTTGTGCATCTTCAAGAGTCCAATGAATTTTCTTCTACTTGGGAAATCTTTATCAACAGATTTGATTTAATAAATCGTTATCCAAATCCAAACTCGAGACCTTAATTTAATAATTCTTCGCCATTTCGATATTTCGCCAAGTTATAATCTAATCATCTATCTTTCTTTCTCAACCCGACGACAAGACTCACTCTCCACAGATGCCAATAGAGCTCAAGTAGAGCTTGAGCTTCGCCAAAAGAACAGACTTAGTCATCATGTTTGCCGGGTTATCTACTGTAGCAATCTTTTTGACAATAACAATACCCTTAGCTAAGACATCTCGAATGAAGTGGTACCTGATGTTGATATGTTTCGTTCGCTCGTGATATACTGGATTATACACCAAATATATCGCACCTTAGTTATCACAGTGTATATCCATACTTTTCTATTCTAACCCAAAGTTCGAGAGTAAACTCTATAGCCATATTGCCTCCTTCGTTACAAAGGTTAGTGCCATGTACTTTACTTCAGTTGAAGACAATGCAATGTGATTCTGTAAGGACGTTTTCCAACTAACTACACCACTTGCTGCGTAATTAAAGACCTCTAATCATCCAAGTCACTGGTGTAATCTGAATCCACAAAACCAGTGGTCTTATGGCTATTATTGTCCCTTCGATATACTATACCCACGTCTGTTGTTCTCTTCAAATATCTAAGAATCCACTTCATAGCTTCCCAATGAGATTTACCAGGACGCTTCATATAGTGACTAACCATGTTCACAGCTTGTGAAATATCAGGCTTAGTGCACACCATAGCATACATATACTATCCACAACACTAGAATAAAGAACATGGGACATATGCTCCTCATCCTCCTCAGTCTGCGGTAATTATTTATTTGAAAGTTTAAAGTGCTTCGCTAAAGGTGTACTTACAGATTTAGCCGAATGCATATTAAAACGTGCTACGATTTTTTCAATATATTTCTTTTGAGATAGACGTAAAACTCCCGCAGTCCTGTAACGCAAAATCTCCATATCCAAAATTTTCTTTAAAGCACCTAAATCTTTCATATCAAATTCAGCATTTAACTGCCGCTTTAGCACATTAATATTGGACATATTTTTAGCTGCTATTAGCATATCATCAACATATAAGAGTAAATAAATCAAAGAACCATTATTCAATCTCCTATAGTAAACGCAGCTATCTATTTGACTTTTTGTGTAGTCTTGACTAGTTATGAAAGCATCAAAACGTTTATACCACTGTCTAGGAGACTGTTTCAGCCCATATAAAGATTTCTTCATCAATCAAACATGATCTTCCTTACCTGGAATAGCAAATCCCTCAGGTTGCCTCATGTAAATTTGCTCCTCCAACTCACCGTGAAGAAACGCAGTTTTCATATCTAGTTGCTCTAACTCGAGATCCTGCGAAGCAACTAAAGCAAGTAAAACACGGATAGAAGTATATCTTACTACAAGAGAGAACACCTCATTGTAATCAACGCCCTCACGCTGTGTATACCCCTTTGCCACAAGTTTCGCCTTATACCTCACTGTCTTAACATCAGGAATGCCCTCTTTCCGTTTGAAGACCTATTTACTTCCGACAATCTTTTGGCTCTTGGGTACATCGACTAGCTCTCATGTCTGATTTCGATAGAGTGATTCCATCTCTTCACTCATAGCCCCTAGTCATTGCGACGACTCTGAACTAGCCATTGCCTCAGAGTAGGACGAAAACTCATCTGTCTCCACCTCATCACTTATAGTCAATGCATAAGCAATATCTGTATATCCATAACGTACCGGTAATTTAATTTGTCTTCTCTGTCTATTTGCGGCTATAATGTGCTGCGATTTTGCTGATTGTTTACTATCACTGACTTCAGGAATTGCGGCTTCATCTATAGTCTCAACTTCAGTTACCTTCGAGGTCTAAGGAGTCTCCACCTGAAACTCCACATCACTAAGGATACCATGATCTATCTTCTCTGTTGGTTGTGTCTCAAAACTCCTCCATTGAATTATTGTAGTATCATCGAAGATCACATCTTTGCTAATTAGAAAATCGGGTGATCAAGGATCAGTGCACCACAGCCGGTAACTTTTCACCTCATGTGCATAATCTAGAAATATGCACTTCTTCACCCTTGGCTCAAGCTTACCATCACTCGCATGAGCATACACAAGATATCCGAATATACATAATTCGGAATAATCAATAGGTTTCCCCGACCATACTTCCTCAGGAGTCTTCCACTCAATAAAAGACGATGGAGATCGATTAACCAGGTAACACGCAATGTTTACTACTTCGGCCCAAAATTCATTGCCAAGTCCTACATGCGAAAGCATGCATCGAGCTCGCTTAAGCAAAGTTATGTTCTTTCGTTCTGCCACACCATTCTGCTGTGGTGTCTCAAGTACTGCTATTAGGCCCTTGATGTTGTTCTCTATCTCGAATCGTCAGTGCTTACACTACTCCTTGCGCTAGACCGTCATTTCGCAACTTTTTCTAGCACTCTTTAGAGAATAAGGTGAACTTTACCTCTTCTGAGGTAATTGTAGTACGCCCTTGCAATAATGAATCAGTAAAGTGCTTCCATAATCCTAGTAAAGAGACTAATAACATCATACCCTATTCTTCATCATCAATTATCTTATCAACGTTCTTTAAATTCATCTAGGCGGGTTTTGATAGATGTACCTTCAGTATATCGAAATTGAAACATCTTCTTCAACATGTACAAGCGATTGTTCAAACCTTTCTTCACATAGAGTGCTTGGAGTTTTGCCCATAATGCTGCGGCATCCTTCTCCTTAGCAACCTCTATTAAGATCTCATCCGACAAATTTAACAGGATTGTACTATTTACTTTTTCCATTAGCTCTACCATCTCCGGGGCTTTCATTATAATAGGCAACTCATTTTCAATTTTAGATTTCCTCTCAGACCTAATTGCAATAACATAATTTCCAAATAATAATCAGACATGCAAAAGCTCCGAATCACAATCAAGAAATTCAACTTGATCCCAAGCTCCGATACCAATTGTTGGAATATAATATGCGGAAACGACAGGATATTGCAATTTACGTCAACGCGAAATCACCAGAAAAATAAACGAGAAATAATAAGGACACCATAAATTTACATGGTTCGGTCCGAGTATCGGTACTGACGTCCACGGGGAGAGCCAACAGCAAATAATCCACTATAATCGGAGAATCAGAGTTTATAATCACTCACGCTCAAGTGTTTCCCACAACTAGATTTAACTGAAAACCCAAAGTGTTTATAAATAAATAACTCACTTGGGTATAAACTCACGGCACAAAATTATCATGTGTCCTTTTGGCTCAAAGTATAACGCGTGCGCCTCTCTCTTCAGCTTGACATGCAGCTCCTATGTGTAGAGGACTCCATCTTCACGTTTCGGATTCCGCAGCAAAGAAGAAAAAATTTGCTTCCTTTTTTTAATTTTATTTTATATTTCCTCTTTTGTGCATCTTCAAGAGTCCAATGAATTTTCTTCTACTTGGGAAATTTTTATCAACATATTTGATTTAACAAATCGTTATCCGAATCCAAACTCTAAATATTAATTTAACAATGTCGAGTCCCCAAGATCATAAGAGTATTAGTCACTAAATTTATATGTATGGAGTTTCTCTAGCACTGGCATTTTTCATAGCGAGAAAAGTATTTTAACTCGAAAGATCCACAAAGATTTGCAAATTGACAATAATAAAATGGTTTTGATTCCTTATTTCATGGTCGGATTTGGATTTGATTTAGTTTGGTCCTATTTTGTAATAGTCAGCAGTTGGATTGATGTATGAATTCTTGTTACGACATTTTGAGTTCACAGATGATTTCGTGAATGATTTTGTCTCTCAACTCTTTACAAGAGCACAAGCTAACTGAAAACAATACGTACCGATAGTTTGTTGGAAACAATAATGACCACACAATCTAGGACATTCTTCTTTCGCAATCACCAAAATTCTCTTCATAGTGAGAAGAGTGTTTAACCTAAAAGATCCAACAAACATTTGCAAATCGACCACAATAAAGTGATCATGATACATCATTTCATGGTTGGATCTAGATTTGATTTAGTCCAGTCCTATTTTGTAATAGTTGATGGTCTGGCTCCCGAGGGTGTCGGTCTAGTTCTCGGTTTCATAAAAACAAAACCAATGATTTTTGGTCTTGTTCCCGATTCTGAGGGAGAATCGGACTAGACCAACTCTTTTTTTAAAAGAAAAATATTTTCTTATGTTCGTAAAAATAGTAATAAAACATACAATAGTAACAACTCCAGTATTCTTTTTTTTTAATTTTTTTTTGGCTAAGTGGCAAGTTCCATTAAACTGGATCGATTGGTCCAGTCAGTTCAATCCCCTATCTAAATAGTGGGAAGTGATCTGTGGTTCGGTTCTTGTTTCCTAGGTGGGATTGGACTGGTTTCTTTCCAAATAGTGGGAAGTGATCCTCCCGGTTCGGTTCCCATTTCCTAGGTGGGATTGGATTGGACTGGGAATCGATCACCCCTAGTCAACATTAGCAGTTTGTTGGAAACGATAATGATCATGCAATTTAGGACATTCTTCCTTCACAATCACCAATATTCTCCTCATGAAAGAACAATCCCACAAACAAGTATATAAATGGCAATGGGGAACATAGTGGGAGGGTTCAATGTAGTCTCTTAAATACCAAAAGCAATGAGCATTTAAGACAAACCAACTTGGATGATTTCACTGCCACCAGATATCAAAGCCTGACTTTCGCCAAATTCTGCTGAATCTAACTCAAAAGTCAGCCTTACAACGCACATATTAAAAAGGGGAAAATAACAAAGTATAGGGACACAATTTAGTATTATTGTGACAAAAGAACCAGATGATTGATAAGAAAAGAAATTCCATTATATTTCCAAAAATGCGTTTGCAATATAGGCTGACGACAAACTCGGGGTGCAAAGCTCCTCTTGCACTTGCATGCAAAAACCATTAATGGATGTTGCGACCTCCCAAAGCCCTACCGTGGGCACAGAGGCTAATGATTGGCGCTAAGTTTGGGCTTAGTTCAGGCTGTTCCAAGCCTACTAATTCGCAATTTATGATATGAATTTTTAACTTGCAAGTAATTTTTATTTAGGAGTCGCCACTAATTGATATGAGTTGAGTTGATTAAGAATCTAAATAAAATATTGGAAGAAATATTTTACTTTTACGCATTCAAAGAAACTAAGATCTAGAATTTGATCACACTAATTATCAACCAATGTTCTTTCGTTACTTAATCTCATTTAAAGTTTGAAGTCTGATTTTTTTTTTTTTTTTTTACAAATTTTTCATGCATTAAAAAAAACTCCAAAAAAAACATTTTTAGGCCTTTCCCTAATTTGAGAATTTTTCAAAATTTTTAAAAAATTTTTAATTAATTTTTTATTAAAAAAATTATAATAACAAGATAATATAAACCTGACCTGAATCGCGCATCCGGATGGCCAGAAAAGAGCCCCCTTTTTGTCCCTTTTCATTTATTCTTCTTAGCTTTCTCTCTCTTGTCTTGTGCTATCTTGTGCGTGTGGTCATACAGAGCCGCGCTTTTGTACTCTAGTGACCAAGCGACAAAAGGGAGACTTTTTTATTTAATAAAGTTGTCGCCCCTCCTCCCCCCTGTTTCTTTTCATTTTCATTTTATTCGTTTCTTTCACGCTTCCCTCTCCTCCGCGACCATCTTCTTTACGACCGGACCAATAACGCGAGCAAATTCAAGTGGTAAGAGGGACTCAAAACTCAACCAAAGCTCCGGTACCGCTGCCGGTCGTGTTCAATCATCGCACGGCCATCACTGTGACCGGGGCCACCCACCCTTCGATCTCGCTGGTCAAGAGTCGGTTGCTTGCGGAAACACGACGCGCAAAAGGAACGTCCAAATAAGAACGTAAGAAGCGAAGGAACAGCTTCGTGGATCTATCAAAACGCATTTCACCAACCACGAACGCCCAAAATGGACGAAGGACTGAGAACAAGCGCGCTCACTTCAGTTAGGCGTTTCGTCGAACAGGTAAGTCGCATGAACTAAAGACGGGGAAAACGAACCAACAGAGCCCCGACTCACGCCAAAGCTAACAACAATCGGCTAGCAACAACCCAAGAGCCGCAGAATACACACGAAGGGGGCCGGAAATCATGCGCGCTGGACAAACGGCAAAATTCGCGATGCGGCAAAACAGGGCACGAAACAGGGGAGGTTCGGCCGAGGGTCCCTACCCGGCTCACGTCATCGGACGGCGGACGAGCCCGAAGATCGGGGTACGTCCGTCCGCCTCGCGCGCCCCCGAGCCGAGATCCTTGGGAAGCAGACCCAAGTCGGCACAACCAAAAGAATCGGAACTCAACCTACCGTGGCTTTGGTTCGGGAAGTGGGTAACGTCGATGGATCTTCGGCCGGGTTTCAAGTGTATTTGTCACCGGAGAACACTCGCTCTCAGCCTCGCTCTCGATTCTATCTCTCAGATCTCACTCTCCGCCCTTGGATCTCTCCTATTCTCCTGGCCTCGCTCTCTAGAAAACCCCCCGATTTCTCTCTCCTCCACCTCCACCTCACAGCTCTCAAATCTCACTTACTCTCTGAAGAGCTCTCCCGATCTCTCACTCCTTCACCCCCTCAATTCGAGGAAGGAAGGAAGGACTGAAGGAAGGAGAAGAAGAGGGCCAGGCCGCGAAGTCACCGAGCTGGCGGGCGAGATGGGCCCTGGGCACGCGCGGAAAAGAGAAAAGGGGTTGGGATTAGGCCCAGCCCCCCCAAAGCCAACTTTTTTTTTTTTTAAATTAGTAATAATATTTTTTTTAAAAATTCTATTTATTCAAAATGCAGTAAAATAAGGGAAATAAAAGAAAAATAAAAATTAGTTGATGCAAATAATATTAATGCCTCTGTGATGTGAAAAATCTTTTTTGTTAGAGTCAAATTGGTCTCTAATTTTCTATGCTTTGATATTAAATATTTAGTCAAAATTTAGGCGTTAACAACGGAATCATGCTAAAAGAGAATGTTAACCTCATAGTGATGGAAGAGCTTGAGTGCAACTTCTTCTACATGGGACCAGCCAATTTCTAATCTAATCGATTTCTGGCAATTACAAAACATCATTAGAATTCAATATTTCAAAAGAATCAAAGGTAACACACGAAGAAGAAGCACTTATTTAACGATATGGAGGGGCACATAGTTACCATTTGACATCTTTGGAAGACTGAATGTTGATATCCATGATTTTTAATAAATATTCAATATGTTATTTAGGAAAACATGCACGTCAGAAAAACGATGAGAAGGTTGCTGTTAGAGTATCTTTTTTGGAGACCAATCATTGATTAAGAGTTGCGACCAAATCTTGAGCTCTATAGAAGGGTGCTACATTGCAGATGTCCATGAAACAGGAAATTTATTGAAATTCTTAATCTAGAGCGAAATGGAGCTGGCATTTGGGGAACTAAATAGATTTACTAATGCATAAACTAGAAAGAAAAAGAAGATTCATGTATTTGAAGGACTTGTTGTGGATAATTCTTGAGTTGCAACAATATTAGCTAGCGAGGTCAGCTGGTGACCCTTGCTAGTCCTCAGTCTAAAAAGAAAAAAAAATTAAATAAAAGAAGAATTTTTTTTAAAAATATTAATTTTTTTTTTAAATGTCGCGTCAATGGTGGTTGTGTCACATCGGATGACTGACATCCACATGATCAATTTCCAATCAAAATTGACTAAATAAACCGAATTTGAAAAATATGAAAATGTTTAGAATTAAATTGACAAAATTGAAAGGTTTTATGACTAAGTTGACACAGATATAATAGATTTAAGATTTTTTTTTTATTGTCCTGTACAAAATCATTCACCTCGTTAACAAGTTACCGAGTCGTTGGAGAATTCCTATCATATAATGCTACCTTGTGCTCATTAACACAAGATTATACAAGAATACTCCACCTCATAGACAATTTTCTGATGGTGACAAAATTCGAAATCACGGTTTTGTCCGATGCTTGCACCAATGAATTATTTGCATATCGTACAAAGACAAGCGGAACAAGGCAACAAGAAACCACAACTTTATCGATATGTGACAACTTACAATCAAGGAGTTTGATTTGAACACATGGTCGCAAATTGGTTTTTTGCCTGTAAACCTTTTCAAATAATTGGTCTTTTGCTAAAAGACCTCTTGGTCAACGCTTGGGTCTTTGGCCAAAAAAGAAATGTATCACAATACTTATGTTATGGTCTCGTAATCATCTGCTTTACTGGCAAATTTCGCTGGTGATGACTAGTATGCTTTGAAGATGATGGATTAATTGAGAAATATAATAAAGTTGTGCCGTGTTTGAAATTTTTGTGGAAATCTCTAGGAAGAAGCTTGGGTAAGGTCAATGTCGAATTTGACTCAGAATCACTGTGGAGAGGAAAGTGCAAAGCAATAGGGAGGACCATGAGGTTTACATTTTACCTCGATTAGTAGCGTGAAATCATTTATTATTGAAGATTTTTTAATTTGTGCTTGATGATTTTAATAAGTGATTTAATTATTTGGGATGTGTTGGTAAATTTTTTTATTTTATTTTGTGATAGATGACTTTAAAGTTGTGATTGATCATTTTTCTATTGATATTTAGGGAATACGAACATGCAAACCCAATTATTTGGAGGTCCATGAAAGAACCTACAAGTGTCATGAACTTATTAAGTTCAATCATTTTGCCTATGCAAGTGGTTTTAATTTAAAGTGGTTTATATGCAGTTGGTGGGATTCAAATTAGTGGCTTCCAATTATTGAACTGGAAAGTCTCAGAACCCTCACAATTGTAGAAAAAGAACTTGGAGCAATACACTAGCATATAACATAGCCTCTAGAAAAATCTTTTCACAAAACTTATATGAATAGTTAAGGGATAATGGAAGCACTAGTGCCTTTACATCTTCAATTTATTCAATATTGTCCATGCATTCTCTTTTTTCCTAATATGGTCTCTAATTTATATATAATTTTTATCGAGTTAGTCCTTTTGTTAAAATTGCAAAGTTGCTGAAGCATCATCCATTAATGCCACATTTAGATTGATCAGATGAACTGAAGATGAGATGGAACTCTTTTGTTGAAGATAAATTTATTAGGAAATTTTAAAAAAAAATCATAAGCACTAAGTGAGAGAGAAGCTACACCTGTAATGAAAATTTAACAATTTTGAAATCTTAGCTATCATTACCAAATATAGTTAAGTATAATGGATGCTAATCCAAAATTTATGAGAGGGGAAGAAAAAAAGTAGAGAAAGTGCAAGCAACAAATCAGGCAGATGTACAGGCAAGTCGGGGAAAGTAACTAGGGAGAGCTCATGATTGAGTTTGCACATGGTAGCATTCGTCTTTGAAGTTGGAGTCTCCAAAGAGGTGGAAAAATTGGAGTTATGTGGGTGGTTCTTGTACGTATTGGAGGGAGTGGTTATTCTTAGTATTTGGATTGTAAATACCGATGTTTTTGGGATTGTAAAGCTCTCTCTTTCCACAATCAAGCATATCTGCAATCTATGTTTATCTTTACTTTTTAATAGACCATTTTGTTTTCTTGGAAATATGCCTTTTCAATGCAATTTACATATTTCTTGCATTTTTTTTTTTTTTTGAATTTTTCTCCACACTAATCTCCATATTAATTCACACTCCGTTGAAGCCCTACTTCATGCACTTTGGGAGTGAGGTATGTAGCTGTGAAGCGATCTCGGTTACTCTTGGCACTATTTCTTATATTTCTTTAATAAATATCGATCAAAATTTTGAGTTGTCTTTTATTAAAATAAATTGTCCCCTTTAATTTTCTCTCAAAACGTCCTTCAATATTGGAGATAACTTAGAAATCTCACTTGGATAATCATCACTATTAAATGCATGCTAAGAAAATTTATTACTCAAAAAAAAAAATTAGGAGATGTATTTGCGATCATGCACATCTCTTGTTCCATGATGGACATGACACGTATAGAGTTGGTGATACTTATTGAGATAACTGAGGTTATTGATGATTTGCTATGAGACGGATGATTTTCCCTTAAGCTCAACAATGCTTACTATATTCTCTTGTTTATGGAGAAGTAAGAAGTTTCTTTTCTTTTAAGTTATTAATTGTAACCGGGTACCTAGAGATCTTTATTCAGAATAAAGAGGATGATGCCTTGATCTAAAAAAGGATGACAAAGGTATCAAACAAAACAATCAAGCCGAAAGTTGAACTAGAATTTTCAATATTTTATCTATCATCAATTATTACATGAGGTTGAGAGGTAAATGGAGTCCCAACAAGTTGGATCGAATTTAGTTAGATAATGTAGTCATGCGCAATTTCATGTGCTAAGCATAATGAAGTATGAGTCAAGATAGAACGAACATCACCTATATTTTTATTTGCATGTAGGTGATCCATAATCTGTAACTCATTGACTAAAGGCATGGTTTGAGAAAATTTCCTACAATTAGGAATGTATAAAAAGATAGCCATTTATATCAAGTATGGTAAATTTCATTTTTACTCTTGTTTTCAAATTGAAGAAGTTTGGTTAGCATGTGTTTGCATAGGACTCTATCTCTCTTTATAAATCTTTACAGATGTTTGAAATGTATATTTTTGATGGATCCACTCGCTTAGTAAAAGGACGAAGCAATGTTTTAAGTAACAATATCCGATTCCCCATAGTTATAATCTACATATAAACTTGCACTTTTCTTTGAATGGTATTCTAATAAATTAAAAGTGAGGTTGTCCATTAAAGAAATTCGATGAATAGAAATATGAACCAAAGGTGAGGGCTCTTAATTAAAGATTTTCATGTACCCACCTTTCATGAAAGAACATATGGCTTTTAGTCAACTATTCCGGTTCTGATTATGGCCAATTTTTGAAAATGGAACCAGAGGTTGAACCGGAGTATGGGCTCGTATGTGGTTCTACTGGTTCATTTGGTCCAGCTACTTATACCGAATGGTTCGAATACAAAGAATGAATCAAGAAAAATAAGCAACATTTGAAATGATGATTTTGAAAATGTCATGAGAAAACTCACAAGTAATATTTGCATGCTTCAAAGTATTATAGGAGTTCTGCAATGAGCAAAAATAAAATTTTCCAACATCACCCTATGATTTTCAAGTCACAAACTAGGCTACCAACAAGAAGATATTAGACATGATGTCATCCAATGAAAAGAGACAGTACTTCATTTTCTTTTTCATTTTTTTTCATTGATTGTGCTATTGCGACTTGGACATAGCTACTTTCTAACAATGAGCCCTGAGGCCATTGGCCATGGCGGGGTCGAATGTCATTTGAAATTCACATGTAACTGGTGTTGCGAGGTTCAGGGTACAAGCGTGAGCATGCCATCGTGATCTGTAGGGTCATAATCGGGGTTAATTGATCTGTCCAGACATGGCTTGCGAGCAATCTCAATGGTGATCACCAGCACCGCTTCTGTGATTGCTATGAGCAGGTTTGCGACTATGTACATTCATTTTCATTTTTCATTTTTCTTTTGCTGCGATAAGAGAGATGGTGATGCCGAGTAAGACAAGAATAGTGACACTGTCCAGAGAAAAAAAACACGTAAATATTAAGAAAGATGTGCTCTAAGTGCATTGTGGAAATTAATTTATCTTAGCGCGTTTTAATCAACACTTAGGTTTTTCACAAAAAAAGAATCAATAAGATGTTAGATTCAAGATTCCATCCTAAAAATGAACTTTTACATGATGCTACTCCTTGGGACCTACATAATCATCTTCTTTACTGGCAACTTCTGCAAAATTCACGTTGAATATGATCAAAGGGCTCGTTAGAATGCGGAGTATTAAGCTATTTAAGAAAGACAGACACCTTTTCACGGCCTTGATGAAAAGCTGGTAAAGCAAGATTTGCACCATATCTTTCTGTGAAGTTTCTCCAAATCTGCCATGGACTTCTGAGGTTTACTGTAATAAGCGAGGAGCAAATTAACGTGTTTGATAGAGTTGACCTGGCAGGGCTGGCGTTCCCCACGGCGCATGCCACCACGACGCCGTTTCTCATCGCCTGGAACGTGCCAAGGGCTAGAAAGTCCTCAGTGTAAGGGAGAGCCGGAGAGGCTTGCCGATGTCTAGGGAGATGCTCAGTACATCGACTCCATCGCCAATGGTGTCATCTATAGCTGCTAAAATGTCCTCCTCAGAGCAAGTGGCTTCCATTTGCTTGGTCGCGTCAGGGATCGCCCAACACACCTTGTTTATGGTCAGGTGGGCAAGCAGCGCCGCCTGTGGTGGTGCCCCAAGCAAGCCTGCCGAAGGCTGAGATGTCCGGAACCTTCTGGCCTCTGACTGTGGAGGCCGTGTGGGTCCCGTGCCATTACATGTCGTGAGGCGACCGGTAGTCTAAGGTGGTGTTGAGAGGAAAGGCATTTACCCTACATGTGCATGGTTCCAACTAGTATTGAAGTCGAAGCACTCAATGACTAATGAATTCTCCCGCAGCAAGTCTCACTGTATGTTAAGTCACTAATGCCTCAAGTAACATATTAGAGGATATGGTGACAACGAAATAGGACGAGAGCCCACACTCAACTCCTCTGGATATTCTCAGGAAAAGATCCTAATAAACCCGAGTACGAGAGATAAAGCAATGAAAAGATTTGGCAAGGAACCATATCAAACAGGACATTTGAAGAGAGATTTTGGACAGCTGACACTATCAGAAACAAATCTTTGTTTTCTAAATTGGGAACAGCGAAGTATTATTTCAGTAGCGGTCGTGAAAGCAACAGATTCCTCAGCATGGATAGTCCGAGTAACCAGGTTTCTCGAGCATACTTGTAAATTTTTATTACGAAGCGACAGGACCAAACTCCGACTCTGCTTTATGACCATCCGCGGGAATAGAAAGGAGAAGATGCTTCGGACAAGATCTACATGGCTTGCACTTGTACTTCACTGAAACCAAGCGCATGGAAAATGACATTTTTATAATGTGATCCAGCAGTAAATACCCCCGATCGCATGCAGCTAGCTTGTCCTAGAAACTCATAAATAATGTTTTAATGCATATTCTTATTGTATACAGATTATGTTAAATTGTGGACATTTGAGTAGTACAAAGATATGCAGTACTTTAAGTGCAAACATGTCATGGTAATGAATATGGTGCTTTAAGTTTGTGAGCTATTTGATGTATTTTATGAACTCATTTGAAACAATTGAGAATTTGATTACTACGAATTCCTAAGATTGTAGACCCCAAATGATATTTTCCCTAGCTAGGAGAGAATATTACTTCCTAATTCAATTAAAAAACAATTGCATAGTCCATATTGGCGCTTATGGAAAGGAGCTATGAGGATGAAGCACCAAAAGCTATAAACACAACTAAACTCCGACAAAAGCAGAGAAGCAGAATTCGAACATTATCTGATAATAGCAAGTAGCAAGTGAAACTTCACCAAAAGCTATAAACACAACTAAACTCCGACAAAAGCAGAAAAGCAGAGTTCGAACATTAATCTGATAGTAGCAAGTAGCAAGTGAAACTTTCTTCTTCATACCAACCCTCTGAAGAACTTACGAAATTACAGTATGCTCAGTAGCTGAGCGATCCTTAGATCATCTGCTTTTGCAGGGGATGCATCTAAAATTGTGATTCATGAAGCAATTATATCACCTTCAATAACTAGCTCTCTCTCTCTCTCTCTCTCTCTCTCTCTATTTCTTTTGGAAATATTGGATGCTACTGGTGAGCATATAGGATTTTGGACATGTCTCTCTTTCACCTGATATAAAGCCCAACGTCCAGGGGAAGAGATCAGAGTAAAATGCGGATAGTATTGCAATTCGTGAATCTCGGAAATCTGGGATGAGTGGTTTATAGAGAAATTCTATAGAAAACTGGATCCAAGTCCCTTTTCTCTCTCTTTGATGGTCTAAAGATGTTCTAGCTTGAACTCATTGCAATTTAGAGAGACTCTCATATTGACATGGTCAAACTTGTACAAAACGTTTTTCTCCCACCGAAGTAAATTGGCAAGAATTTACATGTAAAAAGCAGCAGATAAGATAAGTTCAGAAACAGCACAAAAAGAATGACTAAACAACACCTTATAATTAGTGTCAAAATTATCTGCAAGAATAAAATAACCAAATCATGCTATATTGAGTCAATTGATTATTTATCATCACAACAAGAAGGCAGGCAAAGTAATATCTATGTGTCTATATTTTATGAACTCTAGTAAAATGGCTGAACAGTAGACAACTAAACCAACTTAAGGTATGATAATTCGTGTAGGATATTACTTGCCAATCCATGTTATCATATAATCAACAACTGTGGACCTAACCTTGTAACAAGTGTCTGCTAAAAGAAGATGAACCAAACTAATCATCCTCGCATGGACATCCATAACGTTTCAAGAGCAGGAGTCAATGCCAACACCATGTAAAATTGGAGAAATATATATGAAGCTATGATATCCACCACAATGCTCATCCAAGATCAAGGTAAATTTTTGGACAAAGCCAAAACAAAATTTAAATCCCCCTACTGCCAAACATACAGTCACTATTATCTACATAAAACCAGCAAAATAAACAACATTAAATCTTGTATATTCTCAAAACAATGTCAAAGATGTCAGTATCTTCCTATTAGGAGTAGTGCACATTAACAAGATTGTGCTGAAGGAAGGAAAATCAGTAAAGATAAGTTGTAATATCAATGCCACTGTCAATCAGAGATTGAACTACTGCCCTGGTTTTACCTTCAAACTTGTTCCTCTCTCTTGAAGTATAGAAAGCTTGCACACATCAACTTCCCTCACCTGGTCTGCCTAACCTGGCCTATGGCCAAACATTCTGGTATGTCCGATTGAGACTGGGCACAGCTCTGATATCCTAAGAATTGGTACCTGCAATAGCGACCCGCTTGCATGTGACCTTGTGAGTGAGTGAAGTCGAGATGAGGCGCTTGGAGATGAAAACATTTAGTGTGAATGGCTCCATGTAGGCTATGGTCCACTGCTCGAAGGACACATGCTTATTTGGATTCTTGGACTTCTTCCCCTTTTGGTCAGTGTATGGCCACTGTTGTCATCATCCAAATAGTCCAACTCCAAAGAACAACTTGGTGTTAAACAATGCTGCCCAAAAGCCAACACTCATACCAATTTGATAAAGGATAGAGAGCCCCCACATTCCAACCATTATACTACACCAGTACCATTATCAAGGAAATGACATACAGAAGACATTCCAAACTAGAAAAAGAATGAAATATTCAATGAAGCACTTGCCCATCGTGAATACCACATGTCGGCACAAAAATGCCATCTCAAGAAGCATCAACACCATGATTAGAACACTATCAGTGAACAAGTTGCAAAAAGCTTCATTTAACATCTTTCTACAGGAGACACTTTCTAGCAAATGAAAGCAGCCACTTAGATCGTAGCGAGCATGACACCCGAAAGAAACAAACATTGTCTGTAAGACATGTCTAACTACTGACAATCCTCAAGATTAACAAGAGAGGTGGGTAAGAATACATTCCCATATAACGAAACCTCACAATCTTCGAAGTTGCACTAACTGAGGTCATGCTAAGCATTTCATCGAACAACTAGAATGTATGGGTGAGTAAGTGCTCAACAGACCCTAATTGTCGAATTTTGTGACAATTCCTTTAAAACCTAGTCGAACTTTCTTTTCAGAAAGACTGACTTCATATGAGCCAATATAGAATTCGAAGAACGCAAATTTCTTCCTTATGACACCAGATTCAGGCAGACATGATTAGGCACACAGATTTACCTGTCTTGCTAAATTCGGAGTGCCTCATTTTAAGCCAATAAGGTTCGGATGGTGGTATTAAGGTCGCCCTCCCAACGCCATTCATCACCCACGTAGGAGAGGAGTACTTTATGTAGGTTCGGTGTCCTCAAGGCACCCTTGCAGAATATATTCATCTTGGGGCACTTCATGATGACGATACGCACCAACGATGGGAATTTGAAGGTGTAATTAGTGGGGGAGAAGCTCTCAAGGCTTGGTAAATCGTCAAGTGTCAACCTTTGTAGCTTGGGGAAAGAGATCTCCTCCACTCCATTTCCTTCATCTGTCACTACGTCTTCCATCGCACCACAATTTATTAGGATTAGCCGAGTAAGATGGACCAGACTTGTCACTGCTGAGCAAGTCCCCATATGAATTAAACCAACGCAATCCAGTACTTCTAAACTCGTCAATCTCTGGAATGAAGTCGAGGATGGAAGTATGATTGATAAACTCGAGCACTCCACAACGTGCAGAACTTCAATCTGTTTGAGAATTTCAGCCATCAAGGAGCCATCTTTCCAAACTCGCTTCAGGTTATACAACGTAGATAGCCTAAGTCGCCTTAGATTTTGCAATGCCTGGAGAGTTTTCTCCATGTCAGTTAGTTCTCCACATGGAGTCGCTCCCCCATGTCCAGACGAATCTTCTGGAAATATCTCCTCGAAGGAACTACATCTCACAACAAGCTCTTCTAGATTGGGGAATCTCTGGAGAAGGAAGTTGGAAGGAAAAGCGATATTTTCATCATGGTAGCATGCCAAAACCAGCTCTTTGAGAATGTGGAAGACGTAATGCTGCGGCATCATCATCATAACATCCTCCATCGTCAATGTCGATCCCTCCAAGTGAGAAATGACCTACAGGAGGGAATCCGTTTAATTAGGCATCAAAAGTCCAATGACTAAAATGTCCTTCAGTTTAGGGAAATAAGGAGAAACACAACTTTCCGGAAATAGACGAGCAAGCATTGATGGCCATTATACGAGGGATGATTGTTGTTAGTGGTGTGCCCAATTTTTATTTTTATTTTTTGATTGATACAATCACAATATATTTCGTGAATTTGGATAAAAAAGTTATTAATCAATGATGCTTCAGCTATTTCAATTATAATTAATTAAATTCAAATGGAAAAATTACATTTGCTTGTTTTAACAAATTAGGTTATTTTTATAGTTAGTGTATGTGTCTCGATAGTAAGATGTTGTATTAATGTTGCACATTGTTTTCGAAGCTGCAGTTCTCATATCTATTTTACTATAGATCGCAAGTACCATATGGCTTCACTTTTGTGTTACTTTGAGAAGAATGCATTCAAACTCAACAAATGATTGGGGAAAAAAAAGAAAAGAAAAGAGAAGAAAAGGAAAATTGAAATGATGGGACATGGATGAAAAAGCGTTAAAACGAGATAGAGATGATAGTTCAAGATTTGGATGGAAAAAAGAGTAAATAATGAAGACAAGTTGTTCATTCTTACAAAAGCAAAGTGAAACATTAGATGAGCAAAGAAATAAACCAAAAGTACATAACCCTAGATAAATTGATGTTTTTAGGGTTTTGTGCAATTACAAAGGAACCTTATTCCATGTTGGTAGATCACTGATTTACCACTCAAATTAAGTTTGGTAATTTTGATTGAACCTTTGTAACTTGAAAAGTGTTGGTTAGCCATTGGAATAAACGTTGGTAGATTTTTAATGTAGTTGGTGATCTTGAAAGTATAAAGATATAATAGTACTTTTCAAGATCTATAAGATAAAAAGTTGGTCAGCGAATAAAATCCGTTGGTATCTTAATTTTATGATTGTTGGTACATCAATTAGATTTTCGTTTGCAGTTTCAAATTAAAGTTGGTAATTTGAGAGACGTTGGCTTGTCATAAGAATAAATCTTGGTTGATTATTTGAGTAGTTCGTAATTTGGGAAATGTTGGTACTTTCCAAACCTAACAAGATAACAAGGTGGCAAGTAACTAAAATTAGTTTGTATTTTATAGAAAATGAATGTTTTGAAACACATTTTTTTTTAAATGATCGCCTGTATCACTCAATAATAATTAGTTAATGAAAATCTTTTCATTGTCGACAACAATTTCTATCTAAATATTTTTTTGTGGATTGTGAAAAAAAAATTCGTTTATTCATTTTTGGAGGCGATATAAGCGATCATTTTTTAAAAAACATTTTGCATAAATGCCATTTTTTGTGAAATGAATGGAGTCTTAATGATACTAATATTGGTACACCAATCAAATTAAGTTTAGTAAATTCAAATAAAGTTAGTAATTTCAAGTATGTTGGTGAGCCGCCGGAATAAAAGTTGGTAAATTATTAGAGTAGTTGGTGATTTTGAAAGTAGAAAAAAAAAGTTAATCCTTTTTGAAGCCTATTGATAAATTACTAACATGTGACAAGATAAGGAAATTATCTGCGGTGCTTGACAATTACCAACCATATTCAAGATGTTCGAGGATGGAAATTTGTTTTGTAGCTAAGCTAGCAATATGCCAAATAAACATAATATCAATTTTGTTTTTGTTTTTTTTTTTTAAATTTTGGTGGACGGGGTTGGTCAAATTAAAGTAAATAGGTAAATCTCAATCATAAGATACAAGTGGCTCATTAGAAGCATGACTGTCTACACAAGTTAATTTAATAAAAAGTGTTTTTCTTCAAAGTAAAAGCTAGGATCAATAGACTATATATCAAAGAATATGAGCTGGAAATAATTAACTGCGAATAATCTTTAAATATCTAAGCAATTCACAAGTATGGTTAGGTGAGTATCAACAAGCATGAAATCTTGACAATTTCAATTTCCTAGAAAAAACAATAGTGCACCAAGAGCTAGGAACATAAACCAATGGAGACAATAGCAAAGAGCTAGAATCGTTAATAAGGGCCATACCTTTTCAAAAGAAAAGAGTGCATATTGGTTCTCGTTGGTAATTGTACCTTGGAAGCTTTGGGATTCACAAGCAAATGAGGATGACCTCATCTTGCCGCAATGTCTCATTCGCAATTGCTTCAAGAGTGGCCATGCTGAATTATGATTATTCCGGTAGAAACTCCTAAGTTTCGGCAACTCAAGTAATCTTAGGTCGATTAATTGAGGAAAGAAGAGATCATTTGCACGCATCCCTACTCCGTCTTCCTCCGCGATAATATCCTCCACCCTGCAATCCCTTACTATAAGTTTTTCAAGTTGTGTCACACTTTTTGCCATTGAGCTTGGAAATAAACTTTTGAGACTCTCACACTTGAAAACTCCCATGTAGTGTAAGTGTCCAAAGGTAAGACCTCCTTGAGGAAGTCCATTCCACACGTGTTTCATTTTTGAGAGCCGCATCAAAAATAATTCTCTCAATTGAAAAGTATTTGTAGAACTAGCTTTGCTAAATTCAAACTCTTGGATTTGAAATACCACTTCTAAGGATCCACAATCGATCACAATTATCTTCTCTAGGTTTTGAAATCTTGTGAGCATATTATAAGATGAAAATATGGATAAAATTTTCTCACAATACTCCACTACTAGTTTCTTGAGTTTGCCAAAGGCATTTGAATCAAGATCATCAAGCCATATTTTCTCAATGTTATCCATGGGCGAGATCTTCATCGACTCCAAACCAGGAAACTCGACCTGTTATTTTTCAATTTAATTAATTAGAGCCAATTCTCTATTCCCTCAAAAAAGAGAATACTTCAATTTCAAGAACAAAGAAAAAAATCACAAGGTGGACATTATCAAAGAATAGAAAGAAAAGAAGACTAGATGTACATTATTTTTATTTAGCAAATGCCACCCCCTAAAATTCATTCCCCTGTCATATAATGTTAAAGTAGAAAGCATAAATTTTTATAATATATATCAAGCATTATGTTTGGGCAATAGCATAACCATAGCCTTCTTAGTTAGACAACCATGTTCATTTTGTGTATAATTTGTCTCTCATGAATCTCAAATTTAGCTCATGTTAGATTTAGCTTATTACAACTCTGAAAAACACAATAGCCAATATACTATCCCATTTCTTTGAAGTGCAGATGATAAAATAGAAACCAATTCGCACAAACCAATGCATCATGGATCTTGCACTTCAAAAGTTCTCTGACAAGGTATAGACTCAAAGAAAACACAACAAATACCGAAGAAAAAAATCCAACAATTAAATCAAAAGATGGTGAGTGCATGTATGTACTGTTTAATTAATGTTGTACGAGAGTCTCCGATCACTAGCTGATTTGTTTCTTTCTTAGTTTGTTATTCGAAATTATCAAGACTGAGGATATTAATCTTGATTTTTTTCTATTAATAGTTGATCACTATTATTAAAGTTGCCTATAAACATAAACCAATTAAATATTTTTCTTTAGTTCTAATGATTAATTGATTTGAATCATTTGATAACTAAATTTGCCTATTTGACATATCTTTTTCCCACCTGAATTGGCCTTTCTATCTCCTTCATCTCTCTTTAGTTTCTCCGTCTTTTTCTTATTATCCGATTTTCCTTCACTTTCAATGAATCTAAACCTAACTTTGTTCATGCTTTTGTTCAACATTAGTTGGTATCGGATCTTGATCTATTCTTCATCAATTGGTCATTGAGTTAAATCTCTTCAACATTAATTGGTATCAGAACTTTGCTTTAAGCACGTATCATCATTGTGCAACTATTCTAATCCAAGGGACAATGCGATGGTACTTATTTTAGTTGCTACACTTGCATTTCTGATCTAATATGCTCATGAAGATATATGGCATGATGCCCATTGAAACTTTAGCTGCCATGCTTGCTAATTTGTAGCCACTCTCTCTTTGGTATATTTTCTCTTTGAATAATGTAGCAATATCTATTAACTCTAGTGTATCAAGATTTGAAAAGAGTAGGACCTATCAAGATTATTATGTGGACCGGTATGGCGATTATTATTATTATTATTATTATGATTATCGTGTCATTCTAATAATGTTGACTATCAGGAGTAATCCGACTATTTCCGTAATTATGGTTATTATAAATCCTTAACGATCTTGAAGAGGTTAAATAAATTTTAGTGGTTTGAGAGAAGATTTCAACAATTTTAGTAAGAATTGACTAGATTCAATCATAAACTATAAGAAGACAAGAAAATAGTTCAAATCAATTTGCTATTGAGCAAAGCAGCATGGATAAGTGCGCCTAATATCTTCAAGAGTTGAATAAGGACTTTGCTTATGGGAATAGTGAAGGGAGTGGAGTAAAATTCTACTGGCTAATCTAGAAATACCTTCTGAAATATAGTAATATCCGGAACATAGTTTTTCCTATTGATCATTCATAGAATTGCAAATTCATGATGCTAAAATTTGTACTAAGATACTTAGTATAGCCTTATACTTCCTAGGTACATATACAAATCTCCCTTTTGGGGAGATTGATATATGACATGATTCTTCAACTACCATGCTATTCATTTGTCTTATTTATGCTTGCGTGGTTTGAACTCTTATTTTTCTTTTGGTAAGAAACTCTTGTTTTAATTACCTATGATATCGGCCAAGATACTAATTTTCTTCAATTTTGAGGATGAATTCATTGACTAATGAGTTTTCCTATTTGGTGTTTCTTCTTCCTTGCCTAATTTGGCATCTCTCTCTCTCTCTCTGATTTTCCTTCGGATTTTATGATTTTGAACCAACTTGCTATGTAATTTCATTCTATGTTATCATTTGCTAATATATATATCATACACCTACTAAAAAGCTCCTCAAATTTTTTGTGATAGTGAATGATAGCACATTGAATCTTAGATTCCACGTCAATGCAATTGAGTTATTTACATATAATGCATGTAGCGAAAAAAAATATTGGCTCATGTGGAGCGACAATGCAGATTTGCTGAGTTCCTTTGATTAGGGGTGTGCAATCGGACTGAGTATACTCGGGAACCGGACCGACCCACCTAGAAAACAGGATGGTGAACCATTTACCATTAAAACCGGTCCGAGAACCAGTTCTCAAAATTCGAAACCGGTTTAAATTGGTCTAGGAATCGATTCTCAAACCCGTTTTGGAACCGGTTTGGGAATCAATTATGTAACTAGAGGTCCAAAACCCTATTTTTTCCCCTGATTTCTATTATTACTCCCACAATCACACAGCATTTTTCCTCTTGGCTCTCTTAAACACTCATGGCACTCCTCCTTTGTTGTTCCTCTTCCTCACTTGCTTCCCTCCCACCGGCTCCCTCTCGCACCGTCCAATGGACGGATGGTGTTTGTCGCCACCAAATTCTTGTGTACCAAACGGATTGGCTGGCTTAATTTCTCTTTTGTAGGAGGAGTTATGCTTGCATAAATGAGTAGCTTCATGTAGTAGTTGTGGGACTAAGACTAATATTAGACCCATGTTTGTTGCTAAATCTCTGCCTTATGATTTTATTTATTATAATTAGCCCTGTGGATCATTAATTTTTCTTTTAGTCAAAATGTTCATGTATTTATTTATTACAAGTGTTTAATGTTTCAATATAAATTAGGAGGATTACATTATTTTCTCGCATATTAATATAAAATTTGAAATCGTATAAGATATCGGGAGATTGCAAAACAGGTTCGATGGAAATAAGGTTAACCTTGGAACCGGATGGGAAAAACAAGGTGGGTCGAATATAAGATCCAATACAAATAGGGTCGGGGATAGAGTCCAAAAAAGGGGAACCGGTTATAACAGAATCGGGTATAGGGTTCAAGTCTAGATCCTACCCATGCTGGACCCGATCATCCCTACCTTTGATTAGCATTTGATTAAGCTGACTATGTTTGACCTAAAAGTGAAAAATATTATATAAACTACTTGCAGTTTTAGTCATAATTCAGAAATAAAGGTGCATTGGAAATATTAATCTTACATTTGAAATGTAGTCAAGTGTTTTAAATATTTTTGAAAAAGCATAATCAAGTTCTTTTAGTACACAATAACTTAGATTGCTTATGCGACAATGTCAAATTGCATTTGTTTGTATTAATTTATTACTTAATTACACCAACGGAAACGTTTGGGACTCAAATTGCACTTTTTGATAAAGATTTAAGAGTTCATTGCACCAACTGAAAAATTTATGATTTGATTGCATTTCATAAATATGTTTTAGGACCCGTGGAATGATTTTTCCATCACAATATTTATAATTGACTTCAAGAATAGTGACAAAATGACTCTTAAAACTTATTCCTATTTGGCATGTTTAAGAACTATTTTTTTTCCTTTATTGTTTAATCTTGTTTTTCATCAAATTTTCCTTTTTTTAATAGTAAAATGTGGTGCGAATGTGGTGATGCCACTTTAAAAAGGCAACCAAAAATTTAAAAAGTACATATAAGAAAACAAGGTAGGAGAGAGGGAGGGTTTGTCTTGGGGCTTTTGCACCGGGGAGGGTTGCAACCATACCCAGGGTCATGGCTAGGGTGCTTGGTACCCTTGGCCAGGTCACTAGCAGTTGCCAAACTTGGCTCCTCGCCACCACGCGAGTGAGCCCACTTGCCTTCAACCAAATTGCCAAGGTTGGTAACAAGCCATTACTTGCTTATGGTGAGGGCCAGCCCTCATCGGCAGTAAGGGAAGCAGTAGTGGCGATCCCTATACAGCCCTTCCTCCCTTTGACTGGCGATCTCCCATAGGACTTTTTTTTTTTTTTCCAGTTTCATATTGCTGCTGATTTTTTTCCCTAATTTTTTTCTTCTTTTTTATTTTTCAATTTTTCAATGTGGCAATGGTGAAATAGCTCCCTTTGTTCTTGAGGAAGCTCCATCACCACGTCAAAGTCCATGCATGACTCAAGATATGATAAAAATGCAGTATTTATCCACAAAAAAGGGATGGACTTAACAAGTCTTGAGATGCATCAATTGTGCAAATTTTAGAACTTAAGTGCCAAACCATCACAAGTTTTAGAACTCATAGTGTCATTAATCCTTGATCATACATTGAACAATATTTCAAATTAAGCAGACATCTTTGGCATTGTCTAGACTCTAGATTAATTAAAAGTTGTTAATTGAAGATTAGCCTCTCATTAATATTTGTGCTTCAGTTATAATTTAATCTAAGACTTGAAAAGGAAAGAAAATATGTATTAAGTTTTTTAAAATTTATGAAAATGTTTTGATATACATTTCAATATTTTATATTAAAGAAGTAACTTTGAGATGTTTCTTATTTGAGGTCAAAGATTTGTAAATGAAAATGATAAGTTATCATATGTGATTGCTCAAACCCTTAGCTCAAACCATCATGACAACAAACTAGATATGCCACCGTTAGAGAAGAATGAGTGCAAACCTTTTCGACGAGTAAAAGCGGTTGATTTGTTAGACCGCTACCCTCTAATTTTGTACAACTGGCATCTCCTAGAATCGCCTTCACAGCTTTACAATCTTCAATAGTAAACCTTTTCAAGGAGGGCCACTCTGAAATATGCTTCCCTTGGCAGAAACTTATGAGTTTTGGCATGTTGTGAAGATACACAGTGACAAGTTGAGGAATTACAATTTTGTCGATTGCTTCTTCAGGTTTCTCCTCTTCTTTAGCGACAATGTACTCCATCTCTCCACAACCACCGAGACCCAAATATTGGAGTTGTCCTAGACTTTTTGCCATAGACATTGTAAAAAGGTTTCTCAGACATGGGCAATCCTCAACTGTCAAGGACTCCATATAGTGAAGCGGCCTCTCTAACATGAATGAAGGAATCACATTCACCAGGTTGTGACATTGCTTCACCTTGAGGCCCTTTAGATAGCAAAAGGACTCCACAAGGATTTTATTGTCCCATAGTTCTTTTTGTTGAACTCCCTTGATGTGTAGCTCTTCTAACTTTGGAAATGCAAGCTATAAATGTATAGAGATAAACCAAAAAAACCCAAAATAACTTAGGGCCAAAGCACAAAAAAACAAGGAAATATAACATGTCAAATAAATCAAGATATGATACCTTCTCATCAAATAGAGGGTATAACCCATCACTAGCACAATTCTCTAAACTAAAACAAATCAAACTCTTGAGGTCTCCAAGCTTGAGTTTGGTTAAATGACGGAACTCAAATATCTTTGCAGTTTTCCCTTTTCCTTCTTTCATCATGATTATGCCCCGCAGATTATTGCAACAAGAAACATCAAGCGTTACAAGTTCATGAAGAGTTTTGGCCGTGGTACTTGAGAAGAGATATGACAAACTATGACAACGTCTCACATTCACTTCCATCAAACTAGGAAATGTCAAGGTTACTTTGCAATCACTCTTCAAAATGTCTGTCAACCTTGGTAGATTCAATAACTTCATTTTTTTCAATGCAGAGAGTTCCAATGGCTTTTGTCTTTTCTCAAAGCTCAGGCTTACAAGTTGAAATAATGCTTCCAAGGAGGGACACCCTACCACCTCAATTTTACTTAGGCTCTGCAACTTGTCCATTGAATTTGATGGAAAAACATGTGGCAAATTTTCACAAAGTTCAACAGTGACAGATGCAAGTTTGCAAAAGGATTCTCCATGGAGTTGATTGTGCCATATACTCTTTAGTTGGCACATGGAAGAAAGCTTCAATTCCTCCAAGCTTGGAAAAAGAACCTGCGTACAAATCTCGTATATGTTGAATAACTGAAATATTTGGTACGGAATTTATTATGTCGATAATTTAGGGACACCTTTGGGAATGAACAACATCATGAGTTAGTTCTTGCACCGCGAATTGCTAAACTTTTGGTACAAAATAATGATCCAGTTTATAAGAAATTGCCTCACTAACCAGAACTAGAAGAATGCTGAATTAAAAAAAATTAAAAAAACAATAGACACTGACTTACCTTTTCAATGTCAATGTCGGCAATGGGTTTAATTCTACCTATATAAGAACCTAAGATATCCCCTTCTCGTCATGAAAAGATCAATTTATGTGGAGAGCTAGTCATGTAGCTAAAAGGAGTTACCTCATTTAATAAATGATTTTAGCCGAGCATTATGCTTTTGCAGTTTGGGTCACATCATAAACATAATTTAAAGATAATTTTAAAAAAAAGGTTTCCCATATTTTTATTCTATACTACCAGAATAGTTACAGAAACTTTTATATCCAAGCAACAGTGAACAAATGAACGCTAGATATATTTCTAACAAATACTTTCGCAAACATTTTATTACCAAAAAATAAAAATAAAAATTGAACATGTGCAGGGCACAAACATTTTACTAGTAATTTTAGAAAAGTGGTTAGAATATAGATTTGCGGTAGATTTGATCACCACCGAATGTCAATATTGCAACCAGGGGTAAGGCAAACAAATTGGCCTATTGAATATTATATTGGATTTTTCATTTCTTAGTCACATAATAGTACATCAATTAACATATAAGAGTATAAAAAGATTTATATAATGGAAGTTTATTTAGAGCCACATTTCCACAAAAAATAAATTGAGGATAATTCTAAAATCAATACTGTGTTTATAAATTAAAAATCTAAATAATCAAATTTGAATAAACTCAATACCAACAAAACAAATGTTAGTAGACAATTTTTGTCGTTGGGTTGATAAATGCATATAAATTTGTTAAAATTATGCAAAATCTTGATTGAACTCCTGTTAGAAGTAGCTCTTCTAATTTGGGAAATACAACCTATAGAAGCATCACCTGGCTGAAGTCAACATGACTAGCATTGAAGCAAAGTTGATCATGTATCCAGAGCATCAAAAAGAAGAAAGTAAATCACATGAGCAAAGATACAGCTAAGATAAAGGAAAGAGGAAAACCTTCTCGTCAAATAAAGAATGTGGACTTTCATTGAAACTGGCAGCTCCCTCATTCATCGTCTCCACTCTAGGCGTTGGTAGCCTCAATATGAATGCCTTGAGTTCAATGCACCCCAGCATTGAGAGATTTGTGAGGGAGGGAAACTCAAATTCACAACTTCCTGAGCTGAAACTAATCAAGCTCTTAAGGGAACAAAGCTTCAATGTACGTAAACGAGAAAACTTCACTGCCTTCAACTTTCGCTCTTCACTTTCTTCCATGGCAACTACCTCCCTTATTTTATTGCAATCAGAAACATTTAGCATCTCAAGTTTATCAAGAGTCCTGGACATGTCATATGTGAAGAGATATCCCAAACTGTGGCAATTGCGCAAGTTAACGGTAGTCAGATTAGGAAGACTCAACGTTGCTTGGGAGCTACTTGTCACTAACGCATCCAGCCTCGGCAGGTCCCACAACTTCACTTCGTCTAAGTTTAAGAAGACCAGACTTTTTGGCCTTTTCTTAGTATTGATAGTAACATGTTCCATTAATGATTCCAAGGAGGCACAGTTGACCACCTCAATCATTTTCAGGCTCTGGAACTTCTCTATTATATTTGATGGAAAAATATGAGACAAATTTTCACAATTTCGGATTATGATGGATGCTAGTTTGCAGAATGATTCTTCAAAAAGTTCATTGTGCCATATCTTCATCAACCCACATGACACGAGGGTCAACTCCTTCAAGCTTGGCAAAAGAACCTGTATAAAAGGACCATAGGTTAGTTTCTCGACCACAAATTCCTAAAAATCCTGATCTAGATGAAGTTGGTTTACCCATGATACGTGCTCTATAATATATTATCAAGAATGAAGTTGGTTACCCGAGATTATACCATTTTCATAGAAAAAAACAGATGCATGGAGTAGCAAGATGTTTTAAAGGATATGCTGATAAACGGAGTTTTCAATAGCTTCATCGGAATAAGATTACAGCTACCAAGAATAATTTCTAGGATCAACATAAAATAGAAAATTGCAGACATATATTGAAAATAATTTTTATGATAAACATAAAATAGAAAATTCCAAACATATTTACTCACAACTAGATCGAAGAAAAATGTGGCTCTAAACAAATTGGCCTATTGAGTACTATATTTAGTTTTTTCATTTCGGGGTCACATAATAATCCATCAATTAACATAGAAGAGTCTCCACTTAATATGTAGTCCATGAAGTAGTTGACTATGGATAAGCAATAGAAGCCCCTGTCTAGTGTCCGCTCCCTTATAAGAGAATTTCTTCCCTGTCCTTATGTCTTCCCCTTCATTCCTAAGTAGCCAGCCGTGCCCTTTACCAGAGGTTTAGTTGTCTCGTGCCAGTGCGTCAAGCTAAGGTTTCCAAGCAGAGGTAGGAAGGAGTGCCACATGTTTAATCGGAATAATCCGGTTCACCACCCGCAGAGAAGGTCTTCTGTCTGTTTGAAACTATTAGTCACTGGTGACTTGAACTTGAGGATCACAACTATATGCTTATCTGGTGGATGCCCGTCTTGGGCTAACTAGAAATATCGTAAGAGAATAAAAAGCATCTCCCCTGAAGATATTACCCTAAAAAAGGTCATTATATAATGGAAGTTTTTTTAGAGCCACATTTCCATAAAAGATAAAATTGAGGATAATTCTAAAATCAATACTTTAACGTGTTTATAGTTAAAAATCTAAATAATCAAATTTGGGTAAACTTAATACCTTCTAACACAAAACACTAAACGATACAAATGTTACAAATAAATTTCGGCGTTTGGATGATAAATGCATATTACTTTGTTAAAACTATACAAAATCTCTTGATTGAATTCATGTTAGACGTAGCTCTTCTAATTTGGGAATACAACCTACAGAGGCATCACCTGGCATTGAAGCAAAGTTGCTTATTTATCTGGAGCAACACAAAGAAGAAAGCAAATCACATGAATGACAATACGGCTGAGATAAAGGAAAGAGGAAAACCTTCTCGTCAAATAAAGAAGGTGGACTTTCATCAGAACCAAGAGTTCCCTCATTTGTCTTATCCACTCTTGGCATTGGCAGCCTCAGTATGAATGCCTTGAGTTTAATGCACTCCAAAATTGAGAGATTTGTGAGGAAGGGAAACTCAAATGCACAACTACTTGAGCTGAAACTAATCAAGCTGTTAGGGGAACAAAGCTTCAATGTACATAAACGAGAAAACTTCACCGCCTTCAACTCTTGCTCTTCACTTTCTTCCATGGCAACTACTTCCTGCATTTTATTGCAATCAGAAACATCTAGCATCTCAAGTTTAACAAGAGTCTTGGAAGTATCATATGTGAAGAGACATCTCAAATTGTGACAATTGTGCAAGTTAACGGTAGTCAGATTAGGAAGACTCAACGTTGCTTGGGAGCTACTTGTCACTAACGCATCCAACCTCGGTAGGTCCCACAACTTCACTTTGTTTAAGTCTAAGAAGACCAGACTTTTTGACCTTTTCTTAGTAGTGACGGCAACATGTTCAATTAATGATTCTAAAGAGGTACAATTGACCACCTCAATCATTTTTAGGCTCTGGAACACCTTTATTATATTTGATGGAAAAATATGAGACAAATTTTCACAATCTCGGATTGTGATGGATGCTAGTTTGCAGAATGATTCTGGAGAAAGTTCATTGTGCCATATCTTCGTCAATCCACATGACACGATGGTCAACTCCTCCAAGCTTGGAAAAAGAATCTGTATGAAACGACCATATGTTAGTTTCTTGACCAAGAACGCCTAAAAATCATGATTTGGATGAAGTCGGTTACCAATGATAATATGCTCGATAATATATTCTCAAGAATGAAGTTGGTTGCTCAAGATTACCATCGTCATAGAAAAACAACAAATGCATGCAATAGCAAGAGGCTTGAAAGGACATGCAGATAGAGTTTTCAACTGCTTCATCGGCGATCAGACTATAGTTACAAAGAACAATTTCATGATAAACATATAATAGAAAATACCAGAGAGATTTACGCACATTTTGATCAAAGAGTATAGGCAAGGACAAGCTAGAGTTGACACCACCAAACGCTTGTTGTAAACCTATGTTAGCTGTTATCGTCTGTTGCTTTCCTTTGAATGAAGAGAATGTCATCATTTTGGGGCATCCAGATATCCTCAATCTTGTTAAGGTTGGACAGTGAATACGGTGTGTTCCATGAGAGAATGTTCTGAGATTTGGCAATTCCTCAAGAAATAAGGAGGATAATAGAGGGAACTTTAAAGTGTGCAGAGATGCAGCTTTCTTTGATTCTTCTTCTTGCACATCCATAATTTCCTCCAGCAGTTTACATCTCGCTATTTTTATTTCTTTTATTTGTTGTAGTGCTTTATCCATGGAAGAAGAAAAAATAAACCTCATGTTCTCACAGCCTTGCACCTTTAGTACCCTTAAGTTTGGGAAACACAATGCTATTCTTGGATTCTTGTTCCATATGTGTTCCAACCTTGGTAAGTCACTCAAGGTTAATGTGGTCAATCGCCTTAGAATCTTGACATCCCCACTGGTTGTCAGTCTTTCAAGGTCGAATACTTTTGTATAAACTGACATCTTCCAATGGTGATGGCTTCCAAATTCTATAGCTTTATTACCAAATTGGATGGGAAGATGCTCGTGAGGAATGCACAATCCTCTACCTTCAAAAATTTTAGGGTGCTGACATCTGAAGGAAATTGAGAGTTCCATATCTCTTTCATTTTGGGAAGTTCAAACAGTGTCAAAGACTCCAACCGGGGCAATGAAACCTTAAAAAGGAGAATCACATTATGAAGGCATATGCATCGATTTTTCTTTAATGGCAAGGAGTGAATAACACCACATAATCTCACAATGCTTATAACTAAAAGCCATGAACAGGCGCTTTCTGTGAAGTATCAATAAAGGAAATAATCTCACATAATAGATTTGAAGATGACGGAAAAAAAGGCCAAGTAGTGATTTTTGAATTTTACCTTTTACTTCTTTAAATTTTATGAACTTTTACACTTATCATTTACCTTATTATCTACTATCTATTATATATAAGACAAGAGGAGGAAGTTATAATCCATGAGTTATTGAGGTTATTGAATTTACGCTCACATTTTGTGCTTTCTAAATTTTACAAATTAATGGCATAGACTCAATTAATTTTTGTTAGTCATTAATTGTGGCCTTATATAATATTTCAAACGACTATGTAAAAAAACATCTCAATTATTTACACCAAAAGGTCATGACCTAACAACATATTAAGTTAAAGAAAGACATAGAACAACATTAAACATGATAGTGAACATTATTTAAAGGGCTAGTAATTGATAAACCGATTAAAATTATACTTTTAATTTATTAGAATGTGTGATTTGAGTCTGGCATTTTTCTTCAAAGTATTCCAAAAAATAAAAAGCATGCCTTATCAAAAGATTGAAAGTAAAAAGTAATTTTAAATTTATGAAGTAGTCAGAAAAATTTGTTGTCCCCGTGCATAACATGAGCTAAAATTCTAGTATACCCGCTAAAATTCTAGTATACCCGTAATGCGGAATGGATGACTTATCGAACCAAAGTCAAAAAGGGGTTCATCAATTTAGGATCCATGAACTGGTCGCAGCAGCACCGCAAGGGCATCAAAGTAAATTTCAGCAATGGGTTTAATTCTACCTATATAAGAACCTACGATACCCTTTCTCGTCATAAAAAAGATAATTTATGTGGAGAGTTATTTATGTAACCAAGAAAAATAGTTACTTAATTTAATAAATGATTGTAGTCGAGCATCATGCTTTTGCAGTTTGGGTCACTCTATAAACATAATTTTAAGATAATTTAAAAAGGGATTCCCATATTTTTATTCTATACTAACAGGATAGTTACAGAAACTGTTAAATCCAAGCAATGGTGAACAAATGAATGATCGATGTATTTCTAATAAATACTTTCACGAATATTTTATCACAAAAAAAAAAAAAGAAATTTAAACATGTGCAGCGCACAAAAATTCTACTAGTAATATTAGAAAAGTGGTTAGAATGTAGATTTGTGGGAGATTTAATCACCACAGAGGGTCCATATTACAACCAGGGGTAAGGAAAACAAATTGACCTATTGAATATTAACAATTAAATTCACCTTCTTCTTCTTTTTTTTTAGTTCTTTCCTTCACTTTAATCAATCGGATATAACGGAATTCTACATATGTCCATTCATTTTTAAATAAAGGTCACAAAAATTATATAGGCCGTATATACTACCTTCAATTTATGAATATATTAATAGATGTTTGTGTGTACATATACGATTTTACCATTAAACAATGATGAACTTCTAGATTATTTAAAAAAATCTATGCACCTTATGGTGCTTCTTTAACTACGTTGATAATATAACACAAATAAATTGAGATGTAATTAACTAATGATAAATGTTTTTATATATTCAGATACCACATAGCAATTCCATTTTGCAAAATTAAATTACTGTTTGTCTTACTTATTCTGGAAAACAAAATCTCAAAAACACATTATTTATCCAATTTTCTATGTGCTATTATACCCTCGCATATCCATGCCCAAAATCTCAAAAACAAATTATATACCTGTTGCCCGTTGAAGAAATCGATCGAATGGTCCGCGGTTTTACAAAAGCTCATCATCTCCGGCAAGTTTTGTAATGTCAACCTACGCAAATTGCATAACTTCACTTCGGTATCATCATATATTTCATCTCCATCTTCATCCGCCTCAGCATCTGCAACAATTTGCTGCATCAAGTGGCAACTGCTTATTTCAATCTCTTCAAGCAGCAATATTGTTCTCTTCATAGACAAAGGAAACAAATGTTTGATTTCACCACAGTTATCTACTTTCAAAATCTTTAATTTGCTGAAAGATTCTAGGGAAAGACAACCGTGACAAATCTTTTCAAGTTGTTCAGATTCTCAAGAAACAAAGATTCCAATCCAGTAAATGTAGTGCACTTGACATTCCCGATGGAGCAAATGACATTCTGAAATGAGGGGCTATTTTGTACGTGAAGATGCTTCAATTCCGGAAATCCTTCGATGCACAAATCATGAATGCTATCGACGCCATGTCGCAATCCATCCAAGTGGAGATCTTGCGTTTTCTGCAAGCAGCTCAACATCCATTCTTCAATAAGATTGCTTGAATCCAGCTTGAGCTTTAAAGTTCTGGATTCTTTGTATTCGCCCGACCAATCCCAAACGTCCCCAATATGGATTTTATGATTGTTTAGTTTTCCAAATGGTAGGTCTCTTGAGAGTTTGGTATAATGAGGAATGGCAATGGACAGAGTGCTCAATTTTTTCATGTTCTTCAACTCAGCTAGGCTGGCGTTGCTTCGTGGTGCTTCATCCTCAGCCTCCCATTGATCAAAACCATCTTCCATATACAATTCTTCCAAATTAACCAAGCTTCCAAGCACGTTGGGTTTAATAACTTTAAGCTTGGCGCACGATGTCAAGTTCAACAATCTTAATTTTGTTAGTTCACCTATTTCTTCGGGCAGCAAAGCAATTGTAGATCCCTCTAGATCTAGGAATTGCAATCCTTTTAGCCTTCCAAGAATAGTCACATCCTCCAGATGGCACTTAAAAAGATATAGCGACTTGAGGTTTTCAAGGAACTCAATCGACGAAGGTAGAGAGGTGAAAAACAAGCCAGTAAAATCCAAGACTTGGAGCTTTGTCATAGATTCAAAAAATAACTCGGGAACTTTGAGATATGGGTTGTGTACACCTAACAGGAGCATCCTCAAGTTTGGGCAGTCCAATTTTTCAGGAAGCTCATCAATGTCAACAAAAAGGATGGATATCGCGGTGCATTTTCTGAGCTTATCGTTTGACCATTCTTTAAACCCAAAATCCTTCCTCCCGACCAAGGTGTTCCATTCCGTGGAAGAAATAGAAATGGCCGCGTCAACAAATATGTCATGCATTCTGAACCATTCCATGTCATCACTATCTAGTAACAAAGAAGAGTCCTGCAAGCTATGTAGATCCACAATCAACCTATCTCTAGCATTTTCGATGGTGTTGCTGAATTTTTCAATTAAACCCAAACCCATGCAATACATAAGAAAATCCTTCGAGCAAATCCTCCCAGAGACTAGAGCACAGATCAAGAACAATGATTTGATCCTCTCATCTTTTAAGTCATTGTAGGTTAGTTCCACCAATGATTTCACATCCGACGCATCTATATTGGTCAAAGCAGTCCTCCATGCAGCCACATCTCCATGCTTCAACCTTTTTGCCAATGAAACAATCAAAAGTGGCAAGCCCCCGCAATTCTTGACCACTTCATCTATAAATTCAGGATGATTAACTCTGTCCCCCAATGTCCTTTCAAAAAGTCTTCGTGCTTCCCAATGCTCTAATTTATTGAGTTGGACTTCTCGGTCAGAGCTCATGTCATTGCGCAAAACATCCCTATATCTAGATGTTATCAATAGCTTGCAGCACTTTACTTTATTATTATCTCCACAAGGGATTCCAACTTCTTTCAAATCTAACTTCTTCCACAAATTATCTAAAATTATGAGAATGCTTTTGTTATGATCTCTCTCTATCCTTTTACATAAAAGATCTGCTCTCCCACGAGCAGTTTCCTCATTCATTAGTTTCAAACCTAGTGCATAAGCGATTTCTCCCTGGATTCTTTTTAGATCCAGATTGCGTGATACATTTGCCATGGCAACTTCATCAAACATCTTCTCATGCTTAACTCACCTTTCCACCTCCTCCAAAAGCTTGGACTTACCAACTCCACCTACTCCCCACACCCCAAGCACGCAGACCTTATCATCAACTATAGCCTTTATTACTTCCTCTGTGATTTTGGCCCTGGACTCTAGGACATCTTGTTTGTTGTCAAAGGATCTTGCAGTGGGAGAGGTAGCGGTGACAATTCCTATGGGAGGATTCTCATGGTAGACCTTGAGGAAGTTATTATTTTGACTTTTCTCATGGAGTTCCCGAATGACTTGAGTCATCTTCTTTGCCTTCTTGCCAATTGGATGGCGCACCATGGGGTTTGGAAGCCACCCACGGAAGCAATCATTTTTTGCACTTGCGCCATGTTTTAACAGGTTTTCTGCTTCCTTAGCCTTCTTTTCCACACTCTCCAGCCAATCCTCAACATCCGCATGTATAAGTTTTCCATTACACATGGCTTCATCGACGGAGCTCTGCACCCTTTTTATCGCATGCTCTACCTCCTTGACTCCATTTTCGAGATCTTCAATGTAGCACTTGTAGCACAACACGTACCCAAATTGACGTCCAATGGGAGCAAAGAGGTACTCGCCGAGTTTCGACACTAGATTTGACGCTACGGAGGTAACAAATGCCTCGGCCATAATTTCTTCTTTAATTTCTAGAATTTCTCCCTAACCCACCCTCTCCCCCTCCTCTGTTTTTCCTCCTCCCTTTCTTTGTGGTCCTCTTCTTGGTGCCTCCTTTTAGAATTTCGCTTGAACAAATGGGTGCAAAGAAAACTGGAAAGAGAACGGAACTAATAAGTTAGAACAGTGAAACGAAACCAGAGAGAGAGAGAGAGAGAGAGAGAGAGAGAGCGCTTGGAGCGTTCGGAAGCAAGAGCGATGTAAATAGAGACTGACGAATATCAGCAAGAGCAACTTAGAACGTAGAGTTACTTCGGAAAACACTTGGTTGCTCCACGATGGCTTACTGCACTCGGTGCACACCAAGTAACACGTTACTGGTTTACGCGGAGAACTTGCAGATGATCTCAAGTGGACAAAGCAACACGTTATTGGTCTACCATGTGCACTAGAAGCCTAATTTTTTTTAAAAAAAATTTTTTGTTCCTGTTTTCGATATTTTCTTTCATACGAGTTCAATAGTTGTCGATTCTTTTGAATATTAACAGTCAGAATCATTTAGAACTTTTTCTCAATATTTCAAAGCTTAAAACATTTCTTTTCATTTTCATGATTTCACAAGAAAGCAATAAGTAGAGGTTACAAATCAAAAGATGCCGGGTACTTCTTAGAGAAATAGTAATTGTTTTGATGTTTCTACCATCCATCACTTGTTTTGATAGCCGGTGCTTCTTAGAGCTTAGCAGATGCCATGTCAACCATAGATTAAAGGAAAATTTCCTTAAAATGGCCACATCCAAATGTGAGAAATTCTAAATTAAAGTATAACGTCGCACCAAGTAAAAATTTTGATGCTTGCTCTATTTTAAATAAAATAAATAAAGTGGAGCTATTTTTATCCCCTCTTTGGCTCGGGACAAATATTTTATTTGATCAAAATAACCTTCTATGTTTGGAAACAAGGTCAATCACCATTTCACCCTACTTTTTCTCTCTCATCTCCTCTTCACTTTCTATGTTTATTTAAAATTAACTCTAAATCCTTCCATGTTTGAAAATCAATTAATCTTCAATTAACCATGCTTTTCATAATTTCTTATGGATTTAATTATGTAAAATTATTAAGTTTGTAATTTTGGTCAATAAAATATTTCTTTGCTTAGATTGTTAATTCTTTAATGTAGCTTTTTCTATTCAACTTAATAGTAACAGGATGATGCGGAGCCATTTTTATATGGAGCATTACTGACTATACTTTTCAACTTTTAAAGTTTGCATTGTCCTAATTCTCTATCACATGTACGCCCACAACACAAATATGTAAATTCATTGTTCATCAATAAAAAAACTTGCAATGGGGAAATTGATTATTTGATAATTGTATAATATAAGTGGGAAATGATAAGGACAGAAATCATCACTGCAATTCTGTCTAACTAGCCCAGATCAATAATTGCAAATGACCATTAGACAAACACGAAAAAACAAGACAACGTAAAATCACAACTTTATTGACACACAACTTGGTATTAAGAAATTAATTAGTTGAGAATTAATGTGTAATATTAGAGAGAAACAAAATGACTAAGAGAAACAGATATCACGAGGCATCTTGATCCCCCTAACGCATCGCGCGCCATCCGCTTGACGAGATGCCTAAGCTAGATCTAAAAGTTGTGTTGAGAAAGTCCGTTCCCGAGCTCCGATCCATAGTCTACTCGCCATGCGGGCGTGGCGCTGAGGGTCGAGAAAGGGGAGACGGCGTTGGGAAGGCCTCGGGTCAAGCGGCTTTTGCCGGCCTTGCCTAGCCATGCCAAATCTCAGCCGAAGTAGGGGGAGGCCGAGCTGGTTCTCGGCTGGCGAAGGTGGTCGGCCGCGAAGTGGCCCTCGGCCCAAGACGTTGCCGAACTGGGTGTGTGGCCAGCCCGAGGCGAGCGGTGGCACTCGCCGCGGCCGCCCCCCTCAGGGCAAGGTCGACAGAGCGCCGCGAGAGGCAGGGTGAGGAGAGCAAGTCAGGTCTGCCTGGGTACCATGTCGGATGCGGGTTGGAGTGGATCCGGGTCAGGTCTTTAGGGTTTGGTATTCGGGTTGGGATGATTTAGGCATATTGGGCTTATCCTGCTTTAATGGGCCAGGCTTAGTTCATTTCGTTTTTAAAGGGTTGGGCCTTTCTCTCTAAGCCGGACTGGGCCCGCGTTTCAGGCCCAGATGGACCGCTGGTTGGCGAATCAGGTCGGTTCCAACACGGGTTTTTTTGTATATTATAATGTTATTTTAATATTAAAAATTATATTTTAGAAGACATATGAAAAGGGGATCATTTTTGTCCCCTTTAATATTATACAAAATTTTATCCATTCGGAATTTTCATCTAGGAAACCTCGTCCTAGATAAAGAAAATGATAATTTTGATTTGTCCTTATCTAATATTTTTGTTATAAAAATCACGGAGTACCTAAATTTTTAAAGTCAACTAATCCACATGAATAAATGTAAATTGGGACTTATCAAATACTTCTTGAAAGCATTTTGTTGGAAGAGATAAGGAAAACTCGTGTTCATGGTTCCTAAAAGATGAACAAACATGTAGCGTAATACATGGGGGGTTGAATGTGGAAATCAACTTAATTTTTTTAAACATTTTAAAAGTATTCTACAACACTAGTTTTCATTAGGTTGGAGAAACGTTCCATCATGAAAGGAGTTATGAAGCGTGCCCGAGGAAAAAAGTCACAATTTCTTTGCAGTTGGAACTCGTAGGCGTGAGCAAACTTTCGAACCGAGTAATGCTATAGTCAACTTTCGGCAATCAAAATAAGTATGCTTTCGAATTGGTCTTTCGCTAATAGACGTTGTCTAATATTTGGTCTTTCACTAAATGACGCTGTACTCGGCACTTGGGTCTTTGGCAAAAAGGGAATCGATACGTACATTAGAGTCAATGTATTCATACAGGAAATTATGGGGGTGGTGTGGTCCTGTGAGCTAAGACGTTATCTACAAACCCATCCCATTTAATAAGGACATTTTTTTTTAATTAATGAGCTAGTCCTGATGCCTCTTTCTCACTTAAAAATGTTACTAATATTTTATTATTAATTACTTCATCGCCATATATATTTTCTCATACTAAAATGAATTAATTTATTAATTAGTCTATCTCTCTTGGCTCATAGTTACACTTCCAGATCGGTCAAATCAGTAATTTGTGGATCCTCTCACATAGTATAAAGGACAAAGCAGGGTTAGAGCAATGATGTCCAAATTCCCGTGGATATAACTTTCATATACCCTTGCACTTCACTTTGGCATCATCAGATGAAACTTTAATAAATTAACAGCGAGCTCATCCAGTAAAGAAATTTTTGTGCATAGATACAAGAACCAAAGTTGAGGTCTGTTAAGTAAAGATTCTCCCTATCCACCTTTTAAAGTTCAATTATTCCAGAGGTGGTTTTTTCAAATAAAAAAAGGTAAATGTTTCGAGAATTGCTCTAGAGTGAGGATCGGTATGCGATTCCACCATGTCCAAACAAACTATCAATTCATATTGATTGGTTTTGAATAGAATGAATGTATTAAGAAAAAAAAACAATATGTGTGACAATTATTTTTAAAAAGTAATGTGAATTTATATGCTTTAAAGGATGTAAAGTGTCCTACAATGAGTAAAACTCAAATGTTTTTCATCTAATCAATTATAATAAACTAGAGAATGAAGGTGGTGCTTTTCTAGAGAAGCAATATAGAGATAAAATTTACTATAATGGGATTTGTGTTTTAGAATAAGTTACCTTGAAATAGATCAAGTCATGTCTGAATCTCAAAAGGCAATACGATCGGAGGATTAACTTCACACCTCAACCTATAGTCATCAAAGTAAATATCTCAGAACAAGAAGGAGCATCTTGGTGATTTCTTAGGATTTGCATGGTGTCTCTTACCAATGCGGTTTCTCCTCTTTAAGCACAAGCCAAACAAAGCTTTACTTCTTCTCTTACCCCAAATGATGAAAAAGTAATATGTGAATTTGTACGGCGCAACAAGTAAAACTCAAATATTTTTCATACCATCAATTATAATAAACTAGAGAATGAATGTGGGGCTTTTATGGAGGAGCAATGTAGAGATGAAATTTACTATAATGAGTTTTGTGTTTCCGAATAAGTTATCTTGAAACAAATCAAGTCATGTCCAAGTCTTGAAATACAATACGGTCAGAGGTTTAGCTTCACACCTTAACCTGTAGTCATCAAAGCAAATATCTTAGAACAAGAAGTGTATCAGTGATTTCTCAAGATCAGCATGGTGTTTCTTACCAATGTAGTTTCTCCTCTTCAAGCACTAGCGAAACAAAGCTTTACTTCTTCTCTTGCCCCAAAAAGATGAAAAAGTAATTTGTGAATTTGTATGCTTTAGAGGATGTAGAGTGTCACGCAACAAGTAAAACTCAAACATTTTCCACCTAGTCAAATTTTAATAAACAAGAAAAAATAAGCAAAAATGAATTTATTATATTGAGTTTTGTGTTTCAAAATAAATTTTCTTGAAATAGATCAAGTCGTGTCTTCGTCCCAAAGAGAAATATAATTAGAGGATTTACCTTCACGCCTCAACCTATAGTCATCAAAGTAAATATTTCAAAACAAAAAGGAGCATCTGAGTGAGATGAAATTTAACTTGACTTCTTCTCTTGCCCCGAATTAGACTTGGTATTTGAAATTTTTGATGGTTGCTTTTTCTATAAAGAGGCAAATTTACTTCTTTAACCCTTACTTTTTTTAGCAAGACCACCAAAACAACCCTTTCCTCTTAATTGGGCTCTAGATTTTAAGGATGTTTTCTTAGGTCTCTTTGTGATTGGCCCACGTGGCCGGAAGTGAAAAGGACATTTAGGAATGATGAATGATGAGGACCGAACACATCACGTGGTCCTCCACAGTTTCTCTTCCTCCATGATTGTCCTTTTCTTGTACGATCAACAGAGACATGTGCGTCTGCTGTGTTCAGAAAATTTAGAAAAAGAAAAAGAAAAGAAAGAGAGAACAATGACGAGTGTATTTCTCATGGTTTTGTTCCTTCATCTACGCGTCGATCGCGAACGCTTCAAATGCCAAAAATGAGTTTTGATTGAAAACTGAAACACGCATATCGAAGCACATCCATATCCAGTTCAATGGTTTTCTCCAATCTCCTCCACCTCCTCTCCTTCTATCTCACCACCGCCATTCACGTCCTCAAGAACCTGCTCACATTTCATGACCTCCACAAGACGTCACTTCTTATCGCTCATTGATACATTCCAGTCACAAACGCTCAGTCCAAGCCCAAGCAGTCATTATCGATGAAGAAGAAGATGGGAATAGAAAAGAAAAAGAAAAGGAAGAAAAAAAAAAAAATTCTTGGACGTAAATGCCCAGAGCGAAGCTTGGGACTATTTTGAAACAAATTTTGTTATTCCATGCTCTTCTTTCAGATAAAAATTCCCCTTTGAATTCTCAATTTGAAGAATAGTCTCACTTCAAATCATTTGAAAATATTCTCTACATTTTATCACACTAGTCTCCCCAACAATTCATTAAATAATTGGTGTAATCACTTTCCTTAATTCAAGACTATAACATATTGTGAGAAATATCATAATAGTCTTAAACCTAACATAATTCAATCATAAACTTATTTTATGTTAATTCAATTCAAAATCTTCTGTAATTATGTTAATTCAATTTTTTCAGCTAAATTTGATCGGTCGAACCTCACATGGAACACTGACATTATAATTTTTAATAATATTTTTTTGAATTTTTATTTTTATTTTTTCCTTTTTCTTTCCCTTTTCTTTTTTTCTTCTCCCTCCTTTGGATTCTTTTGCCCGCCGTGGCCGGCGAGCATCGCCGGCGACTGGGCGAGGGCCGCGAAGCCTTCGCCGTCGCCGGCGGTTGCCTGGTCTCACCCAACCTAGCCGGCGGCCTCGCCCGCAGATTGCGAAGAAAGCGAGAGCAGAACGAGGAAATTCGACCCCAGGACGAGAATCGAGCCTTGAAGCAGGGACGCGAGCAGAATTCGGATCACAGGCGGAACCGTTCCAAAAAAGCAACGCGATTTCGGCGAAACGGAAAAAAACTACACACGCACCCACCCACCTGCGAGTCCTTGGAGAACGGTTTGGGAAATCGAGGCGAGGAGCGAGAAATTATGGAAGAGAGAGGAGGGGAGAGAGAGACTCGAGGGGATGGAATGCAATGGAGGAGATCGAGAGAGCTCCTGGTGCTGACCGAGAAGAGGAGGAAGAAGACAGATTGAGGAGCGAGAGATTATGGAAGAGAGAGGAAAGGGGACTTCCTCCTCCTTCGAGAGGCCGGCGAGCCTCGCTAGCCGTGGCGAGGCCACCGGCGAGGGTGGGTGAGGCTGAGTGAGGGCTTCGCGGCCCTCGTCCACCGGTCAGAGGCTTGCCGGCCACTGCAAGAAAAAAACCAAAAGGGAAGGAAGGAAAAAAGAGAAGAAAAATAAAAAAAAAAAACAAAAATTTTTTTAAAAATAAAATATTATAAAAAATTATCACATCCACTAAATGACTACCATCACTAAAACTTTAAGATTAAATTGATAAAAAATTTAGAGATTGAATTGATATAATTATAATAAATTGTAAATGTTTTTAAATTTTTCTACAAAACTTCTGAAGTGTTCTTTTATCAATGCTCGTATGAAAAGAAATGCCACATTTAACATTTGGGATACAGAAAAGTACGCAATAATTTTCAAAAGGGGAGCGTAATAATTATTAAGCCTGGTTTGAGAGACTCACACACGAGTAGGAGAATATCTAGTGCACATGCAAGGTAAGAAATTAACAAAATCTCACATTGAATATTTGGAGTGAAGAGGATAGGGGCAATGGATAATATTTTATTAGCCCATAAATTTTTAGAAAGAGGTGTGTTAATTAGGAGTGTTGACACTGAAAAATAATTCAAGTCCTTATAAATTGATATGGTGTTGGTATTGAGTTGTTGAAAGAGTAATTGATAGGTCTAGTCACTAATCAATAAACCACTGACGTAAGACCAACATTATGTTACCAATGGAAGTGTTGCTAGGTGATGATGGACAAAGATGGTTATCAACATATGATGGCAAATAACCGATTATGTTACAAAAAGATATAAAGTGAAGATTGTATAAGAATTTTTTACCAATGGTTGAGCTAGAGGATATTCAAGGGATCATAATTGCTTATGGATAAGGATGTGTAGTTGAAAATAAGCAAGGATTTGTGCAAGATTATATAAAGCGAAGCTTGACCAGTTGTGGAGTATCCACAATCAATGAACACTTACACAATTTATCAATTTCAATTTATCGGTTTATTAGTTATATCTTCAATTCTTTTAATTAGATTTTACTTTTGTTTAGAGTTAGTGATCATTATTACACAAATTCATGGCACCATATTAGTACCGTTGACGGCACTATAGCAATACTATTCATAACCGCAGCAGTACTTTAGCTCACTGTAGAACTATAGTAGCTTCCTCTCTGAATCGCCATAGTCAATTGTTTTAGATTTGGCGGAAGTTAAAGGTTTTAAACGACACGGCTAGTTTCTCCTATAAACTTTGAGTCCTTCTACTTTAACCTCTGCTATGAAACCTTCTGATTAAAAATACTGTCGAGACATCATCTTACTCAAATGGAAAGACAAAAGGCAAATAGAATTTCAAGTAATTTGAATGGGCTAGTAAACATTTTCCACATAAGCTTGACTGGAAGGGTAATTGCAAGTCATGATCCCCTCAATTGCCATTCAACATTTGAATTTCAGCGCAAACGTAAGGTCATCCAATGCAGTCATTTTGTTTTTCTTGAACTCTACGGATGTAGCGATTTGGAGATTACAAGACAGCAAAGGCCAATCCACCTCAGAAAATTTGTCGGCTTGCCACACATGAACATCAAAGTTAAGAAAAGATGATCGTTTATCTTTATATAGTCCTACTTGAGGACAAAACCAAAAATTCAATCCATCCATAACCAGGAAAATGTGACATAGAATTGCAGTTAGAGACATTGTAAATCTATAACCAGGAAACGCCGTGCATAGCACATGGCTTCACACATAATACTTAGAGGGGAAAAAAGAACCAAGAAAGGGAAAAAACAACAATGATAGTGAAAATCCAAAAAGGAATATCAACAGATATGCTAATTTAATATTTATGTATCACATTTTTTTGGGAGAAGCAATATTAAGACACATGTTTTTGTTTCATAACTTTTTCTAAATCATAGGCAAATTTTTACGTTGACTTTTTTTATTGATTTCTATAATTTTGATAATACTTTTAGAATTTGTAAAATACGTACTAATCAAATTATTTATTGTAAGGATATTGAAGATATAATACTGAAACCCTTTCAAAAAATCATTCAAAAGCTTACAGTATTTCTGACTTCAAAATTTATCCTCACAGATTATAAAGTGATAGAATTCTTGTCATAAGCAATAAACTGATAGGAAATTTGTGAAGTTGTAAAAATTTCACCTATTTACATATCGATCGAATATTTTGCAAAGATCCATTCATCACTAATATGATAATCATATCATACTATCAATTTTTCCAATTAATGTTATGTTTATCATATAAAATTTTGACAAGCTCCATAGATAATAATAAAACCATATGTAATAAAAAAAATGAATTGGCAAGAATACCCCCACTGTTGAATCCAAAGAAACTTTGTTGTCTTTGTAATTGGATCGGGTGGCCACGCAAATCAAAGTGAAAATGTACTTTCCTTGCCCCGCTAAATGAATAATCGATACTTCTTGTCAGAGTCAAGGTGTGGATGGTAGAAATTATTATCTCCTTTGCTTGGCAACTTTTACAAGGTGTTCATAGTGGAAACCACTTTTTCTCTTCCCCCAAAGGATAAATCAATCCCTTCCTCAAGATTGGCAAGTATACCTCCCCAAAGACTTCAAGGATAATTGGTCTTTTGCTAAAATATGTGTTAATCAACACTTAAGTCTTTGGCCAAAAAAGAATCGATTCTCATGTTAAAGTCAAGTTGTCCATACTGGAAATTAACTTTTGCATGATGCTATCCTTTAAAGTCAAGATGTTGAATAGTTATGCTACACTTAAGTCTTTGGTCAAAAAGAAATCGATTCTCATGTTAAAAGTCAAGTTGTTCATATTGGAAATTAACTTTTGCATGATTTTATCCTTTAGAGTCAAGATGTTGAATAGTTATGCTACACTTAAGTCTTTGGTAGAAAAAGAATCGATTCTCATGTTAAAGTCAAGTTGTTCATACTGGAAATTAACTTTTGCATGATGCTATCTTTTAGAGTCAAGATGTTGAATAGTTATGCTTTGAAAATGATGGATTGATTGAGAATTTTTGCTAAAAGTGTGCCGTGTTTGAAATTTTATGGAAATATCTTGGAAGAAACTTGGACGACCTCGGATGCTTGATGCATGTGTCACCGGCTCGTCCGTGACACATCTGCCTTTTAATAAGTTGATGAAAAATATCAATGTCGGATTTGACTCTTAGTTACTGTGAGAAGGAAGAACAAAGCAATTTGTAGGAACATTTGGCCTTGATTCATGTTAGCATGAAGTCATTCATAATAGGATAATTATGAACAAAAATCTTAAAACCTATAATACTCATGTCAATTCAATTATAAACCTTTCAATTTGATAATTTTGTCCTAAATCTTTTGAACATTTACAAATTTAGTCATTTTAGTCAATTTTGGTCAGAAATCGTTGATGTGATAGTCCGGTTAGTGCTTGTCATCCTATGTGACACTGTAAGCGCTAGTGTGAATAAATTTTATTTTTCTTAAATTTGTTTATTTTTTTAATAGGTGGAATGAATAATGGAGTTGTGTGGGTGCTTCTTGTCCAATCTATTATTTTCTTCACACTTAGCTTCACATAAATTCGCACTCTGTCGAATCTCCACTTCGTGCACTTTGTGAGCGAGGTAAGGAACCTCGGAGCGACCCGTTGCTCTTCACGCAATTTCTTTTTATTTAGGTTTTTGGCACATGGCTATGTGGATTTAATAAATTTTGATCAAAATTTTAATTTTTCTTTTGTTAAAACGGATTGTCCCTTTTAAATTTCTCTCACATGTCAACTTTACAAATCCTACCTAGATAAATGTCATTAAATTTGTCCCTTATTTTGTATATGTGATAAAGAAAATTGATTTCTCACTAACAAAATTAGGAGATGTGTCTATGTCCATGCTCATCCCTTGTGGTACTACTTATCAAGATAACTTGAGGTTATAGACAATTCACTATGATCCAGATAATATTACCTAGAGATTAACTATACTTGCTGAAACCTCTTGTTCATGGAGGAGATAAGCATTTTAGTCTTTCAGTTAAACAAGTTTTTAACTGTTATTGGATATGTATTTATCTATATTAGAAAATCGAGGGTGATGCCTTGATTTAGAAATGGATGACAAAATATGTGAACAGGATAATCAAGCCGAAATTTGGGCTATAATTCCAGCATTTGTTTTAACATCAGTTACGACAAGAGATTGGGCAATAGGTGAAGTCTTGATGAGTTAGGCCTCGTAGATAACATAGTAATATATACCAGCATCAAGTTAGGATAACATGGACATCATCCACATTTATTTGTGCATGCGTGTTATGTTCATAATTTGTAATCCACGGACCAAAGATATGGTATGAGAAAGTTTCCTTCAATTAAGGATGGGAAAATTATAACCCATTGCATAAAATATGACAAATTTTATTTTTTACTCTTTTATTATTGATTGAGGAACTTTTTTAAGCATGTGTTTGTATAGGTTTTCTCTCTCTCTCTCTCCCTGCCTCCCTCCCTGCTCCCTCCATATGTTTGAACCGTTAATTTTTTTTGTGGATCCTCTCGCATGGGCAACGGAGGAAGCGGATATAGAGTAACGATATCCAATTTTCCATTTGCATAATCTATATATACACTTGCACTTTCTCTTTGAATAAACCATGTGAAATTTTAATAAATTAAGCGCATGGTCATCCATAAAAAATGGATAGATATATGAATCAAAGATGACCATAATTAAAGATTTCCACATACCCATCTTTCAAGAAAAACTAATGACTTTTAGTTCACCATTCCGGCTGCAATTTTTTGAATATGGTACAGGAGGTTAAATAGGAGTGAGGGCTAGAGTGCAATTCCACCGGTTCAACCGATTGGACCTTTATAACAATCATTTGAATATAAAGAATGAAGTAAGAAAAATAAACAATATATGTAATGATAATTTTGAAAATTCAATGTGTGAATTCACATGTTGGTGTTCTGCAATGAGTAAAAATCATATATATATATTATCAATTGTAATAGGCTGAATTGTCTAAATGAAAGTGATCAGAGACTTCTAATTTCTCAAATTTACATATTAATTTAAGTCACAAATTATGCTACCAATAGAAAGACCAAAAATTAGTTTTCAGATAAGTCGTTGAAATTTCACTTTAAACAAAGAAGAAGAAAAAGATGCCAACATTTGTTCTAATCAAATCTTACTTGGTTGGGTTGAACCTAAATCCAAACCAAGATATTGCACATATATCGATGACCAGTGTCTTATTCTACATATAATATCATCCAATAAAAAACAAGTGAGAGAAAAAGCATGATGAAGTGATTGGACTAGATGTCATTAGATCATTATCAAAGACAATCTAATCATCATCTGATCGCTAAAACTCCTTTCATTATTTAAGGATATGTCATTTAGATTCGAAATTTGGGTTTACTTCGACTTTGTCATCAAATACAAGATTGATGTCATCTAATTTATGAACTCCTCTCTCTCTCTATCTCTCTCTCTCTCTCTCAAATGCTAGTAGAAATCTCATTTCTCAATGAGAGAAGTCTGAAATATGGTAATAACCCATACATTGTAATCTAGTATAGACCTTAATAAATGCATCCCAATTATATCTTCAAATCATGAAAAGCAGGCAAAAGAGTTAAAGTGAATGAATAGTTTTAAAAAATGCTCTAGAGTACTCAGGATGATAAGACGATTGGTTGCTAAATCTCTCTATATGGATCTCTCGTGATTGGTGTGTGTGCTTATGTCAGGATGAGTGAAGCAGAGATTTGTATAATTTTTAATAGTTTTAATTTGTAAAATAAGTGTTAATTAGATTATTTATTGTGAAAAATTAAAGATATAATACTGAAACCCCTTCAAAAACTCATTCAGAAGCTAACCGTATTTCTTACTTCAAAATTTATTCCCATCGGTTATAAAGTGATGGGAATTCTCTTCATCAACAATAAAGTGATAGAAAATATGTGAGGTCCTAAAACTTCACGTATTTACATATTGTATCATATATTGTGCAAAGATCAATTCATTGCTAACATGATGATCATATGATTCTATCAATTTTTCCAATTGATGTTATGTTTATCATACAACACTTTTGACAAGCTCCGTTTACAATAATTAAACCGTGTGTAATAAACTAAAAATGAATTGGCAGGAATACCCCCCACTGTAGAATCCAAAGATACATTGTTAGTTGTCATTGTAAATGGATCGGATGGCCACGCAAATCAAAATGAAAATGGGCTCTCTCTGCCCCACTAAATGAAATAATCGATAATTTATGTCAGAGTCAAGGTGTTGATAGTGGAAATTATCATCTCCTTTTGCAACTTTTGCAAGGTGCTTGTGGAAAATTTCTTTTGAAGGATAAATCATTCCCTTCTCTAGATTGGCGGGAATACCCTGCCCCAAAGACTTCTAGGATATTTGGTCTTTTGCTAAAAGATGTGTGAATCAACGCTTATGTCTTTCGCCAAAAATATCGTTTCTCATGTTAAAGTCAAGTTGTTCATACTGGAAATTAACTTTTGCATGTTGCTAGCCTTTAGAGTCAAGATGCTGAATAATTACGCTTTGAAAATAATGGATTGATTGAGAATTTTCACTAAAGCAGTGCCGTGTTCGAAATTTTGTGGAAATATCTTGGAAGAAGCTTGGATGACCTCTAACGCTTGAGGCGTGTGTCACGGGCTGATCTGTGACACATCTTTTAATAAGTTGGTGGAAAATATCAATGTCAGATTCGACTCTTAACCACTGTGAAAAGAAAGAGTTAGGCAATTCATAAAGTGTGAGGTTTACATTTGGCCTTGAATTCATAATAGTAAAATTACCAACAAAAATCCTAAATCTATAATATTTTTGTTAACTTAGTTATAAATATTTTAATTTGATCAGTTTGTCCGAAATCTTTTAACTATGTGCAAAATTAGTCATTTCGGCCAAAAATAGCTAACATGATGGTCTAGTTAATATTGATTGTCCTACACGGCAAGGCCAATGTTGATGTAAATAACTTTTGCAATTTTTATTTTTTATTTATTTTTTATTTTTTAATAGGTGGAATGAATACTAGAGTTGGGTGGGTGCATCTTGTCCAATTTTTTTTTCAGTTTTCTTCGCACTTAACTACACATAAATTTGCACTTTGTTGAATCTCCACACCGTTTACTTTGCGAGCGAGGTAAGAACCTCAGAGCGATCCGTTGCTCTTCACGCAATTTGTTTTTATTTATTTTTTTGGCACATGGTTAGATAATTTTAATAGATTTTGATCAAAATTTTAATTTGTCTTTTGATGGTCTCTTTTAATTATCTTGCAAATGCAACTTTACAAATCCTACTTGGATAAATATCATTAAATTTGCCCCAGATTTTGTACATGTGATAAGAAATTGATTTCTCACTAAAAGATTAGGAGACACGTCTGTAACCATGCTCATTTCTTATTTTGTGATAAACAACATAAGTGCAGCGAGGTACTGCTTATCGAGATAACTTGAGTTTATAGACAATTTGCTACGATTTGGGTGATATTACCAAGAGCTCAATGATGCTTACTATAATCTCTTGCTCACGAAGAAGATAAGCATTTCATCTTCTTCTTTTTTTAAGTTAAACGAGTTGGCAAAGATGGTTGGCGAAGCTTCGTGATGCTCACCGTAGAAAAATTGATTCAAGAGGATCTGACATGATCGTATCGTACTTAGTGCGCTTCTCTTTTTGTCGGCCATTACATTTGTCTACAATAATTTGCATCATTGTCCTTTTTCTATAGATCAGATAGTGCTCATGAATATGGACAATTGGCGGTGATGGTTGGCAAAGCTTAGTGATGTTGGTCCCAAAAATATGACTAGAGGATTTGACATTACCGTAATTAGTGTGCTTTTGTATTTATCGGCGATTACTTTTGGCCAGAATGACTTGCATTATTGTCCTTTTTATGTCGATCGTAAACTTTATGAAGCCAAAGATTCTAATGATATAGGTTAATGATGTCTTGATACTAAAGGCATACTTGTCTTGAACTATCATTAATCCTTATCATAACTCAAGAAAATGACACTACAAGTATCATAACTTTCGTATAGCATTTACTAGCCATAATTTTTTTTTTGTTCAATCGCTTAAGTGTCATAACTTATACAAAGCTCTCACTTGATCACCATAACTTTTTTTTTAATTATTATTTGAGTGCCATATAACTTTTTAACTTACCATTTGAGTGTTATAAATTTTTAAAAACTTTCACCACAAGTGCTACGTGACGTCAAGTTTTCGGTACTTAAGCGAACATTTTTAAAATTTTTTGACACTAAAGTAATCGATTGAAAGAAATGGCCTCAAGTGAATTTTTTTTTTTTTATAAGTTATGAACACTTTAGTGTTTGGAAAAAAATTATGACATTGAAGTAAGTACGTATGGTATCCTTATCCCTCATAACCCATTTATGGTGTCGGAGCTAGCTTTGTCAATGTCAAACTAAGATTAAAATTCTACATGTAATAATACATCAGTGCTACGAGGAAGGATTCACCAACCTTGAATCTACAAGGTTAGGGTTAGGGTGGGCGATCAGAGGGGCGAGAGATAAGTGAGAGATTGGACGCTGGGGTTGTAATCAGGGTTGAAAGATTGGTCGATGGCTTCCCCGCCCTTGTCTAGGCAAGGCTTGCATTCGATGTCGATGGGGATCACTAACACCACTCATGTTATAGCTATAAGTGAGATTGTGATTGTGGCCATTATTTTTCTTCAGTTTTTCTTTTGCTGAGTGCTAAAAGAGGTGGTGAGCCCGAGCAAGACGAGACTAGAGACCCTGTCTCAAGCCACATTACCAACGGCGCTTTCTTATCATAATGTGTCGTTCGTAGTTGCCATGCAAGCTCATTTGGACGTAAAAAACGACGGTGGCCATTGTGCCCCTTAATTAAGAGGACGTGCTTGTTTTAGGACATTTGAAAGGTGGGAACATTTGTGTCCCTCCATTCTTGCCCCCATCACTATCCTCCTTACCAAAAAAAAAAAAAAAAGAAAAAACATTTGTGTCCCTCCAGGGTATATACATACTTGGATTTTTATGACGTTAATATAATATTTTACAGCCTTTGAGGGAATCTTTCTTGTCCTAAATAAAAGAAAATGAAAATTCTGACTTTTCTTTATCAAATTTCTTTTTATTGGGATACCAGAATATTTAAAGTCGATTAACAAACATGACATGCAATCGCTGAATTAATGTACATAAGGAATTATCAAATACTTTTTGAAAGTGTTTTTGTGTGAACAGAAATAGGAAAGTTCATGTTCATGTTTCCGAAAAGTTCAATATATCCATAACATAATCTATAAGGGATTGAATGTGGAGAAAATCTACATTCCTTTCTCGAAACGCTTTGAAGTAATGCAATAGCAATACTTGTTAGCTTGGAGAAACATTTCATCAAGAAAGTTACCAAGCATAACCAAGTTAAAGAATCACGATATCTTTGCAATGGAACTTGTAGGAGGGAAAATTGGATAGCAAAGCAAACTTCCAAACCAATTAATGCTATGGCCAACCTTTAGTGATCGAAGAAATATGGTCTGAAATTGGTCTTTCGCTAATAGACGTTTTCAAATAATTGGTCTTGTTGCTAAAAGACATTTTAATCAACAGTTAAGTCCTCAGCCCAAAAAAGAATCAATACTCATGTTAGAGTCAAGGTGTTCATACTAGAAATCAATTTTTAATCTATGCTATTCTTTAGAAGCCAAGTAATCATCTCCTTCACTGGCAACTTTCGGAAGCGGTTGATTAGTATGCTTCGAATTATTTTCTTCAACTCAACCAAAAGGCATTGTCCTCTTATGACCTTGCTTTGTAGTAATTTTGGTGGGGTTTGGTCCCACAAACTAAGACAAGTTTTGGTTAACAAACAATAATTCACATGAACATGCCATAAGATTCCCCTTTCTCGCTTACAAATGTGTGGATAGAGATTGATTTTGGCTATTTTTTCAATTTTTTCTAAAAAAAATTTGCGAAATTTTAATGACGTAGCCCCCACATATTTCTCACTTACATTGAATCAATTCGGATGGGTCTAATGGAAGGATTTGATGTAGCACACCTCTTTTCCGTCAGGGAAAATAACAGATTTAGAGGTGATGTGATGACAAAGACCAACGGTCCTTAATTGGTTTGGGTGCTCTTAAATCCTTACCTAGCGCGATGTTGGAATTTTCATTTTGGTTAGATTAACCCTATGAAAATTCTATATGAGGAATCACTACTAGCTTATTAGAGTTAGCTAAAAATCAAGTGGGTATGAGAACATACCCACTTCCTATACAACCAAACATCTAAGTTTAGGGGCTTGATTCCATTAGTTATCTAATTAGTGCTCTTTCGGTACCTAAATTTGATCATGTACCAAGGTATCCACACAATCTTTTCACCAAATAATGAGTCCTGAAGTTATTGTTTGCTAAGTGTCCATGCAATGATTTTGTGTTTATTATGTTCCTAACATAAATCTAACCACTTAAATAAAAATGAATAACAGTACAAAAAATGATATAAGGGCAATCATAACAAACACATTAAAAATAATAATGAAGGACAAATAAAAAATATAGTGCAGTAAAATAACCCAATATGAGTCGGGTAAAAAATATTACATGGCCTTGCCATTAAACCCCATGACAACAACCCCATGAGCTTAGTTCAAATTGAGTTCAATTTATTTTTTAAATGGTCAACCTTCTAAGACTAAACTAAATCAAAGGTGTCCACTAAAACATTAAACCAAGCGTACACTTACTAAATGAAACTAAACTAATTCTAATTTAATTCTAATACCAAAATCTAACAAATTTTACATTTCTTATTTTCAAGATTTTTAATTCGTTTCCTTCTCTTATTCTCGGTCCCTCCTGTGAATCAAATCTTCACTAAGATACTCCATGAATTTCAGCGTTACCTCAATGAAAGCAATTGGCAACAAACATGCCCAATGATTAAGAAATCATCAACATACAAACACCGCATCACGGCTAATTAGAACAGCACTTAGATGGGGCTTCAAATGAATTCAGTCTACACCGAAAAAGGAATGACCAGCAAAGGAATTGTGATGACAGCCCATATCCAGCATGTTCAAGGCAAAACAACATGGTTATCTGTTGAAAAATTATCACCAGTTCACCATGACAGTCTACTAGGTCATCATACTCGTTCATATGATAAAAATGACATCACGATGAATCGAAATTGAGCTTCAATTAGATAAGTCAGCAAATCCAAGTCTCATTCCAGCATGATCAAGTGTGACAATGGTTTTATTTCTTTCAAAATTGACATGTATTAACACTCATTCATTGCCCACTCATTTTATGAAGTATACGCAAGTATCAGCTATATGAATAAACGTCCAGGTTGCAAAACAGAACACAAAATGCACACCTTGATTATGAATTAATATCGAATTAAAACTTCGGTTTAATCCCTAGCTTCAATTAATCAAATGAGTTTCTGTATCCATAAAAATGCTAAGGTAAGAGATCATATTGATATAGCTTCGTCACATGCCAGAGGGGTTTTGGTAGAAGGACTGAAGAAAAGCAAATGTTAAGCAAAGGTTTCACAAATCGCTAGACATCAATTCCCCTAAAGCAATCAATAATTCCCCAAAGAACTGCAGCTACTACAATTTTTTTTTTTTCTTTTGGGAATTAAAATATTCAGGACCTCAAACTTTCCAAATACGATCACACCATAAAACCAACTCAGGGTAGAAAGGGAAAACTAAAACCAGAAAGGATAGGCAAAGAAGAATTCGCTTGTACAGTCGTACTGAATTGATCTTTCCTTACCAAGTTTACATGAATATACCCATACTCAAACCTTTCAAGCTGAGAACAATGCGGATGCGGAAAGAGCAGGAGTTTCACCGGTTGCTTCCGTACACCCTGGACTTCGTGCTCGCAGGGCCCCAAAGACAGAGCAATAACCAAAGATGTGAATGACGGACAGCAAAGAAGCACATGGAATGAAGACAACGAAATGCAGAGAAAAGGATAGAGAGTCCATACTTATGATTGTGGCCTTTTCAAGCACAGTCAATGAACTTCTCCGAGCTTCTATTTCAAGAGACAAGCTCTCGCTCGATCGCCGGTCTAAAGATCGAGGTTGCCATCGTTCGCTGGCCACACCACATACACAGTGATGACACGTCAGAGTAATACCGAAAATGAATTATAAAAAATGAGATATAATAGAAAAATCTGATCATATAAGCAACGACTCTAACACTGAACTCCATTCGTATAGAAGACTCAACTCAGACCAGAGAAATCAAGACGCAATTTCCAACATGAATAATGAATGAGCATCGTATTCTAAATAAAGCGGTCAAAATGAGGTCTCAATAAGTCAAGAATGAGTTGAGTTGATACATTACGACTTTCAGCTCAATGATCTAATAGAAACACATCCGGATCTGGTTCCAGCATTTCATCAAACATGTGATATGCATTTCCATCAAGGAGTTTATACAAGAATATGAATCGACGATTCACTTTTAGACCATCACAACAACATCGGAGCAAGCTTAAATCCTTAATAGAACCTCAATTGTGGCCGATTTTCACACAAACAGTAACAATTTTACCTTGATGATGTACGATTGCAGTCGCGATCAGCTGTTGAACTTACAAGATGGAGTCCTGGGCGCGTCGCCGATGATGATCGGACCTGAAAAAATAGGATTAAGCGAGTGCAAGGCACTTCGAGATCTCCGAACATAAAACAGAGCAGAACAGGGAGATGCGATCAGTGAAGCTCGGGAGCGGGTTCGATCGGCCGCGACTTCGGCATCTTTCTGTCAATACTTCGTTTCATTTCTCCGACATGACTGAGCTCGAAGCAACCAGAGGTGGTGGCGCCTCGGTCGACGGAGACTCAAATGTTTGCGGCGGCCGAAGATTGGACTGGAGTCGACGTCGTAGGTTCAATCGAGAGTATCAAGAAGAGTATTCTTGTTCTTGGAGTCTCGATGCTTCAGTGAAGAATGGTCCGAGAGGGAGCAGAAATCTCTTTTTCGCTCGACTTCCTGTCCGGCGAAATGGACTGGTAGACTGGTAGTGATGGTGATAGACCTGGAGCGCAGGGGGTGTAGCTTCGACTGGATTTCGGGAGAGATCGGTCGCTGGAATAGAAGAGCCAAGAAAGATGATCTGAACCGCAGCAGATTTTTTCAGAAGCTCGCCGGACGAATTCCTCGTGAAATCGAATTGACATTCGAACTTGAATGATCTTGGTCTGGTGGGCTGAGGCATAACGATGGATTAGAGCAATTTAAGCACCTTTTATTTTTATTTTTCATGGATTAGAGCAATTTAAGCACCTTTTCTTTTTATTTTTCACTTGTTATTTTATTCATTTGATTTTTATATACCCTCCTCTTTCTTCTTTTTCACAGAAAAAACAATTTAACGGTCCACATTTGTGTGATGTTTCACCCATGAAATTTGAGCACAATAATTATCCGCGACAACAAATTTGACTTCTATCGTCTAAATAGCAACTGAAATTCTTTGGGATTATAGAATAAATGTTAAAAAAAAAAAAGAAAAAAAAAAGATACTCCCACTAGGTTTGACTATAGCCTTGCTGTTAGCTTGTGCAAAAATCTAATTCAACATTCTCGCAATTGAGTTTGCAAACACTAATAATTAAATAGCGGATAGTTTTATTAAGCCCTTGGGTAAAATAAAAATGGTGAATATTGAATGATTTTAGGTTAACTTTTGTTTGCTGCATATTCTTTATTAGTTATATGTAAAACCACGGTTTGTCTCTCTAAATCCACGAATCTCACTTTACCTCCAACCTTCATTCACTCAAATCTTCATCACCCATTCCATTTTATGTCGAATTTCTTCAAATCGAAGGCAAGATTCACTTCCTTTTCGCTTCAATTTTCCTCAAAATCCAACCCTTCTCCTAAATCCATTCGTTTCCATCCTTAGCACTCAAAACCTAACGCTCTTTTCCCCAGAATCCTCTCTTTTCTCGGAGTATTCGGATCGAATACAGAGCTAGGAAGAAGGGAATCCATCAAACCGGGATCAACGACACAAAGAAAAGAAGAGGTCGAGTTGGATCCTCCAAGACTTGGGCTCGATGAACTACACCTACCAAACCGGGCTTCTTTCGATAGATATTTGCAATTTGACACTAGAACCGTGTTAAAAGCCTGAAAGCTAGACTTATAGTTCTACGATTTAAACGGTTGCGGTGGATTGAGTTTCTATTTTCTTTAACTTGAGGACATATATCCGAATGCTTTCAAGTGTTATATGGATGGGACTCTCATTGTCCTTCAAGAATCGGTCTTGGATGATATTTTCTCTGATAATCCTCACATTGGTTTGAGGATAATAACATGAGGAATAACGTATATACTAAAAGAGTGAGGCGATTAGTTCATGATCTTAATATTCGATATTTGGATGTCACTATACGTGTTCTTCTTCGTACGATTGTGATAAATTATTTCTTTCTCCCCGTTTCTTTATTGAGTGCACATATGAAGTGACAAAAAATACCACATCTCACATTTTTGATAAAAAGAAGATTTAATGATTCTCAAAAGAGGAGGTCATGTATTGATTGGCAATTACTGGCATGGGTTTATTTGTAACAGTATTGTTACAAATCAGTTGATCAAAGAGAGTAGTCACTGGAATCCTTCCAGTAAGAATAGTCTGATGTTGGGATGTAGCACAGGCCAGTATAATACAATGCCTTGTGAAGAGCGCTTGAATGCCCACATCAGGGAAGACCCTCTTAGGACTCTGGAGAATTTGCAACATGGCATAGCAGACTTTCCGAGCAGATGTGGTGGTCATGAAAATTCTTTTCCTGATCCGAAAAGGTGCACTAATGACAGATTCACGGACACAAACTTCATGTTAAAGAATTCAGAAGGGCTCAGTGCATCAATTGATAGTAATACCAATAAAGTTGATGATGTTGATGTTGGTGATGAGATTCAATGGGAACATTTGGTCATTGGTGAAAGGATTGGACTAGGTATTGCTTTGATTAAGTCCCTAGTTGGATAGATTCTATTCATGTCCTTATGCAGGTCCACATATTAGCTCAAAGAGCAAGACTCGTGAATTCATATATGTTGATCCTGTTACTGCATTTTTGGTGATGCTTTATCACCATTTTATCGCCTAATATGCTCATGGCTAGCTAGCCATGTTGTGACATTGTCGCGACCTATTTTTCGGGTGCACCACCTAAAACTAGGTTAATGGACTGCTAAGTTTTTACACTTGCCTCGGGCTTTCCAAGCCCATACCAATTCGCGACTTAAGGTTCAAACATTTAACGTGCAAGAGGTTATTAATTAAGAGTCGCCACTAATCGGTTTATGGTAGGTCGATTAGACACCTAAGTAAAATAAAGGGAGATTTATTTTACTCCTACGAACCAGAGACTAAGGGTACGGGGACTTGGTTACACTAGAATTTTCTAATGCCCTTTCGGTACCATTTCTTTTTAAAATTTTTCAAAATGTTTTTGCAAGCAGCTGATTTATTTTAACCTAAATTGCTATCATGCAAATGTGGTGACCACACGGGTGCTCATCCATTATTTAAAACATTCAAATAAATAAATTGCATCACACAAAGCAAGCAATCATTTTTTTTTTTTTTTGGATTTTCTTAAAAATTGGAGTTCTTTTTATTAAAAATGCATTTTAAAACTAAATGACTTAATTTTATTAATATGCAAATTCTAATTAAATGGGCCTATTATGCAAACTAATTAACATGCACCTCATGACCTGATTTCACTAATTAACAAATTCTGATTAAATGATTCTATTATGCAAACTAGTTAACATGCATCTAGTATTTTTGCATTTTTTTTATTGAAATTCAGAATTTATGAAAACCCTAATTAATCTATCTAAAAATAATCTTCTAATCCATTTTTGGGATTAATTTAGCTTAAACCCTATTCTGTCTTAGAAGACTATTTTTTTTTTTTTTAAAAAGAGGATGAAAATGTGCCAATTATATCTAAAACTCTAAAAAGGCCATTTAAGTCTAATCCTAACTTATTTCTTTTAAAATATCTAAAAATGCAGTCCTAAAAATATTATCTAAAAATGCAATCCTAGAAATATAATCCTAAAAAATTGATTAATTAAACCTACGTGTCTATTATATTAAACCTTAATGTCCTATATGCTCATGCAAATCTTTTTGAATGTTTTGATTTTTGAAATTTTGATTTTTTTTAGCTTTTTTTTTAAGTTGAATAATTGTTAAACAAGGATTAAATCTAAACAATTAATATAATCACTAAATAAGGGATCAAAATAATTGAAAAAATAGCATGTCGTCTCACAAAAAGTTAAATTAACAATTATTTTAACCCTAATCATCACAACAACTTAAAATAATTAAAAAATCTAGTCCGAAGTCTTACGGACCAAATTAAATAATTATTATGATTGAGATTCTATCAAAAAGTCCAAAAATTAAAAAATAATTAGAAAAATGATCCGATGTCTCTCGGGTCAAATTAATAATTACATTAATTTCGGACAAAATCCCTATGGATAATGCATACTAAATTCACAAATATTAACATCCACCATTACAAATTAAATAGCTAAACTAAAAATGCTATCAAATGAAATGAGCAAAAATAACATAACGAATAAAATAAGCTAAACTATAAAAGTAAAACAAAATAAAATAAAAAGAACAAAAACTACCTAAAGAGGGGTAAATCGACGATGGACGCGGCGGCGAGCTCGAGCTCGGCAGCGGAGATCGGAGCTGGTTCGCAGGTCGTTGGGCGGCGGCGTCAGCAGCGGATCCGCGGACATCGGGCAGGAGGTTCGCGGCGACGGGCGTGGGCGAGGCGCGGCGGCGGAGGCGAGCGAACTGGGCCGAGGTGGCGGTGCGGAGGCACGGCGGAGCTCGGAGATCGACGAGCGGCGTCGGCGGGGGTGTTGCAGCGGCGTGGCGTTGGCGAGGGTGGGAGCGCGATTGTCGGGCGCGGCGGTGTCGGGGACGCAGCGAGGCTCGGTGCGGGGTTCGCGATGGCGAGCGGCGAGCGGGCTTCGGTGTCGCGGCCCTGCGGTGGCCGGCGGATGTGTGGCCGTGGAGGTGGGCGAGGCGGTGGCCGGTGCAAAGGACAGCAAGCGGTTGCTGCGGGCGTCGAGCGGAAGTGGACACCGGCTGAGGAGTCTTCACGAAGGAGATGAACAGTGCTTCATCTTTTTCTTTTTTTTTTCTTTTCTCTGCTGCACGTCTTTTCTTTCTCTCTCTATCGCTGCACTCTCTGCCCTCACGTCTCTTCCCTCTTTTCTTTTTTGACTTTTTTTGACTTTTTTCTCTTCTAAAGCTTTTTCCTTTTGCTCTCTCAAAGAACGAAGGAGAAATCCTTTTTTTTACGAATTCTCTCTTGATTTTTCCGAATTCCCAGAATACTGTGCAGGTCAACCCCTTTTATAGTGGTTTCGATCAGCCGCTTTCTATGGAAAATTTTAAACTTCCATCCTCTGTTGCATTAAATCAAGCCTGCAAATCGGAACGTGATTTCGCAATCAGCTCGATCCCGCATTGATTTCTTCCATTTTGCAAAATTCTTGCCTCTTATTCACTTGATTTTTCAATTGTTTATGCATTTATCAAAATCTGAATACTCATCAGAATTTCAAACTTCCATGCATAATCAATCAAATCAATTTTCCCCATTTTTTTTTTTTTATTTGTTCCAATGCAATTTTTATTTTCCTTATTTTTCTAGATTTGCTAAAAATAGGTGTCAACAAGCTGCCCCTCTTTGAAGGTGAGCTCGTAGAGGTTTCCTTCAAAGACAAGTTGAGACCTAAATGTTAATCGTGCAAATGTACTAAATGACTTTTTGTTTTTTTTTTTTTTTTTTTTTTTTTTTTTTTTTTTTTGGAAAATGACTCCCATTTTGAAATGAAATTTATATGATGCATGGAAATGTGTATGCAAATGATAAATGAACTTACCTGGAATTACTTACCTTCGGGGATGGTAGAGTAACTCAAGATAGATTGGTGTTACATGTCCAAGACTCGTACCATTCTACGGTCACCTAGAATAGTAACATGACTTCACAAAGTGACTGCTTTCCCAGGATCCGTACCATTCTATGGTCGCCTAGTATGGCATTGTTTGGTTGTGTCTAGGACCCGTACTATTCTACGGTCGCCTTGACGAAAAAATGATTTTTCAGGACCCGTACCATTCTACGGTCGCCCGAACTGAGGTTGTCTAGGACCCGTACCATTCTACGGTCGCCCGAACTGAGGTTGTCTAGGACCCGTACCATTCTACGATCGCCTAAACGGGGATTTGTATTCCAGGACCCGTACCATTATACGGTCGCCGAACCGAGGTTGTCTAGGTCCCGTACCATTCTACGGTCGCCTAAACGGAAAAAGATTTTCCAGGACCCGTACCATTTTACGGTCACCGAACCGAGGTTGTCTAGGCCCGTACCATTCTACGGTCGCCTAAACGGAGATTTGTATTCCGGGACCCGTACCATTCTACGGTCGCCGAACCGAGGTTGTCTAGGACTCGTACCATTCTACGGTCGCCTAAACGGAAAAAAGATTTTCCAGGACCCGTACCATTCTACGGTCGCCTGAATTGAGGTAATTGCTTTCCCAGGACCCGTACCATTCTACGGTCGCCTGTTAGAGCAATAAATGTTGTCTAGGACCCGTACCATTCTACGGTCGCCTAGACTAAGGTTTTGCTTGGCTAGGACCCGAACCATTCTTCGGTCGTCCAGCCCTTGCGACGTAAATCATCCGACCAGGACCCGAACCATTCTTCGGTCGCCTTAATCAGATTGAATTTGGAGAAAAATCTTTGGGGGACAACTCCATCGAGTGTTGATTAAAAGGGACTCTGGGCTACGAAAGCACGCCAGGTCAATATAAAGGGACAACTTGACCAAGTCAAGTGTCGATGCACTCGAGGGAGAATACCTGCACAATGACAAGTGTTTTAAAGTATGGTAGAGATACTTACCTGGAGATATCTCTAATTATTCGGGATATGCCTTTTGGAATTTAGATATCTTGTGGAAGTCTTTCACCTCATGATGGAGGTTTATCATATTCTAATATCATGAAACATTCTGAAAGGAACTTCAATTACCTATCAGACATGATTTAGAGCAAAAATTGATATGCATTCATCAAAGAGATAAGCAATCTAAGCTACTCTAGAATGCACATTTCAAAATTCAGTGAAGTTTTCATCAACTCAATCGGGGTTTATGCATAATGACTTTTGCATCACCCAAATTTCCACCGGAGAGAATTATCATTCAAGACAATCTTCACTCATGACATGGATTTCTTAAGAATACTAAATGAGAGACTTTCGGTTAGAAAGGACTTTCACTCACTCTCATTTAAAATGTCTATTTTATGCGAATCACTCAATTTTGTCATATCGACGTGGGTCCGAGTATTCTCGCAAGTGGTACGATCTTACCAATCTGAGAGGTCTTTAATAGGGACCATAATGTGGGCTTGGTCAACGGCTTAACAAAGGGACTCTTTGAGTCAAGGCTATTAAATGAACAATCTTGTAATCATCTCCGGGTTTACAAGTCAAGAATCCTGCAAAATGACAAAGAAATAATCTTGCTCGCACTTCTTCGAGCGATGCTTATAAACATATGAACTCATACGTTAATTCAAATGCCATAATCTGAAGAGACTTTGTAAGGGACGTAACGTAAGTTGGGTTCATGGGTTGAGAAATGAAAGGATCATTAGGCTCAAAATGTGTGTAAAAGGTGTGAGTTGATGATCATCTTGGCATTGCCACCAGTTTTCTTTTTCACCATCGGGGGATTGTCTTCATGAAGTCCCCCATTGATTGTAGAAACTCCGCATTTGAGTTCTTTGACTATTGCTCCATTGGGATTCAATTATTGTAATTGACAGTCACCTATCTTGACTCTTTTTTTCATCTATAGGCATTGGCCTTACTTTTACCAGGCACACCGCTTTTTTATGCCCCTAGTTCTTATGCATTTTTTCTTCACTTCTTTTCATGGGCATCGGCCTTACTTTTACCAGGCACATTGCTTTTTCATGCCCCTTAATTCTATTTTGAATTCAATTCTTGCGCACAATGCATGCGTCAAGCAATTACACTTTGAATGACACTCGAACTTTTCAAGAGTCTTCATCTGCCTTTTGCCTTGCCCAAAGTGTGGGGGATGATCATCAAGCGGGTTTAAAAGAAATGAAATTGTAGGCTCAAGTGGGCTATGCAAAGGATATAAGTATATAGGATAGAGAAAGAAATGCTCTTCGTCATCCTAAGGCACTTAAATTAACACATGAATTCAATGTAATAGCATGACTTGAAGATTGATGCAAGTGAGAGTAAGAAAATTTCAATTCATTTTCCTCACCTCATGATGCCATTTGATCTCTTAGTTGCCCCGATGTGTGGTGATTCTTGACATGGGTGATTTGAAAAGAATATCCATAAGTATATTGGCTCAAAATGGTTAAGCAATTGATCACCTGTAGTTTTTGGGAAAGAGAAATGAATTGCCTCTCATCACTTCGGTTGCCGTACCTTTTGCGAGAAAACTCTTTACCTTATGGATATGAACCTTCCTGCGCTCATCTCACAAGTGTATGAATATCGGACTGTGTATAGGATAGGGTTTGCCTTTCATCATCCCGACTCATCTCATTTAGTATGCTCAACCAATTCCACATCATTCATTAAATTAGTCCATCTTGATGTTCTTTAGTGGAACATGTAAGAGTCATCATGCAAAACCCTTTTTTTTTAAAAATACTCAACAGCTTTAAGCATGTTAACTTCAAACAGTTTTCTATACTGCAAAATGGTTTTAAGCATTCATTCAAGGATTCCTCTACCATGGGAATTGCCTCAGCAGTTAATGTCTTTAGATTGTCCCTATCATTCAAGACTGAAGATCCACTTTTGCCCCTGCACAAGAGAACGTGCATCAGTATGATACTATGCAACATTAAAGTAAATTCGAATTACACATCCATTTTGGCTCGGGTCGAGACTTTATCCCAATCAGGTCGCTACCAAGACCTGTCATGCCCCCAATTGGTCATCTCTTCCACCAGAGAATGATGGTCCTCTTTTACTTGCCCCAAATTTGTTTTTTCACCGCAAGTGCGCTCTAAGTCTCGTTGATCACAAGTCGGGTTTATGATCATTGAAACTTGATACGCTTTTTCAGATATCCCAAGTGATAGAATTATGCTATGAGACAAGAAGTAAATGAGTCAGTCAAACAAACAAATTTAATCTGCTACAAGCTTTGGGAATTTTTTGACAACAAAATGCTTTTTTGTTTTCGAAAAAGTTTTTGGGAGGAAACATGAGAAAGTCCAGCCCTCAGGATTTTTCCGTGGGTGATATTTTTTCATGGTTGGATATTGTCATTGGACTGGTTTGGAGTACCCCGTCATGTCCTCAAAATTTGAAATAAAATTGTAATTTCATTGAATCGAATCAAATGAATTACATTATTGGAATGAAAATTATGATTCCTAACCCCTAAAAAGAGAAAACATCGAAAATGATTCCTAGAAAGCGAAAACAATTCCTAAAAAGCAATAAGAATTCTCACGCAGGGGAGGTGCAACCGAGCATCCCCCTAATTAAACAAGGAAGGTGAACTAACTAGGACCATGAATCATGTATGCTTGAGTTCTTCACCCTCCTTGCTCGTGTGATGTGAACCCTTCAAATCAGAGATTCTTCCTTCTAGATATGTCACGAGTCTCTTCATGGTGGCATCAAATTCAGCTACCTCGGGAAAATGAGACGATTCAAAAGTTCTCTTGGCTCTCTTCTTCGAGTCGCAGATTCTTATTGAAGATGGAGTACTTATGTCATCGCAATCTTTTTGCTTGATGAGAAAAGTCACAGAGCAGACAATTTATTGACTTGATTTTGGTGGTGTGCAATTTGCTTGTTCATATTGTCAATGATACGGTTCAGCGCCTCGTTTCGATCTGCCATTTTAACTCTCGACCGCGTACGGATGGGTGAGCGAGATCGCTTCATAATCACCTAAAGGGAATAAATGGGAACATGTAAGCATGAGGTGTAAATGGAGAGTCAATCCATGACAATGATCTAATCGATTTTATTTTCATTTTTTTTATTTTTTTATTTATTCATGAAAAGTCTGTGCAAGAAGGGAATTTCCTAAAAATAACTAGGAAAATAAAACAGGACACCCTAGCAAGAACCAAATTTCCTAAACACAAATTAGGAATGGCCAAGATTTGAAACTCCATAATGAGAACAATAAAGACATGAATTGAAAATAAATTCTCCAAAGTTTTTGTTATTTTCCAAATGATTCATTACATGGCAATTCCCTCATTTTATTTCTAACTAACAAAAGAATTAAATTCAATGATTGACCTATATTGCCATGGACTGACTCAAAAATAAATTGCATGATATAAGGATAGAGGACTTACTTCACCAAGGAAAATTAATGGCAATCACATAGACATGCACATGAGATGTGAGGCTCGATTTCTATCTAAATGGCTTAACAAAGTGGAGCTAAGAGGATGATCTGACCATTGCAGTCTCGCATTAACGTGTCAGATCCCCCTAACTCCGGCTCAGTCGAATGGAATGTCCAATAGTCACGCGGTCTCGCGGATATGGACAAACACATTCGACACCATGAAAAGACTTTCGGAGAAAAGAAGGTCAATCTCTACATAGCAGTCTCGTTTTGGAGGAAGTATCCTTCTCAACACCATCCTAGAAATCCTATCGCAGCCCAGGTCCGACCACAGGTTGTGTGTGCAATAGTGTAGTGCTAAAAACAATAAGACATGCACAACAGTTTAAATGTAAACAACACTTCTAATCGTGGAAAAATAAATCATTAATCCTACACTCCAACCTGCAAGACAAAGGTTAGCAGAGACTACTCCCCTTATACCTCCCATTTGCAAGAACATTTAATACCTTAGAAATGTTAAGGACGTACCTGGGATCCTCGCTGCTAAACAAAAACATTTTAAAAGAAAAAGAAAAATTGGCCTAAGTCCACTAAGTGTTTTAACACAAGTCCCCAGCGAAGTCGCCAAGCTGTCGCGACCTATTTTTCGGATGCACCACCTAAAACTAGGTTAATGGACTGCTAAGTTTTTACACTTAGCTCGGGCTCTCCCAAGCCCATACCAATTCGCGACTTAAGGTTCAAACATTTAACGTGCAATAGGTTATTAATTAAGAGTCGCCACTAATCGGTTTATGGTAGGTCGATTAGACACCTAAGTAAAATAAATGGAGATTTATTTTACTCATACGAACAGAGACTAAGGGTAAGGGACTTGGTTACACTAGAATTTTCTAATGCCCTTTCGGTACCATTTCTTTTTAAAATTTTTCAAAATGTTTTTGCAAGCAGCTGATTTATTTTAACCTAAATTGCTATCATGCAAATGTGGTGACCACACGGGTGCTCATCCATTATTTAAAACATTCAAATAAATAAATTGCATCACACAAAGCAAGCAATCATTTTTTTTTGGATTTTCTTAAAAATTGGAGTTCTTTTTATTAAAAATGCATTTTAAAACTAAATGACTTAATTTTATTAATATGCAAATTCTAATTAAATGAGCATATTATGCAAAATAATTAACATGCACCTCATGACCTGATTTCACTAATTAACAAATTCTGATTAAATGATTCTATTATGCAAACTAGTTAACATGCATCTAGTATTTTTGCATTTTTTTTTATTGAAATTCAGAATTTATGAAAACCCTAATTAATCTATCTAAAAATAATCTTCTAATCCATTTTTGGGATTAATTTAGCTTAAACCCTATTCTGTCTTAGAAGACTATTTTTTTTTTTTTTTAAAAAGAGGATGAAAATGTGCCAATTATATCTAAAACTCTAAAAAGGCCATTTAAGTCTAATCCTAACTTATTTCTTTTAAAATATCTAAAAATGCAGTCCTAAAAATATTATCTAAAAATGCAATCCTAGAAATATAATCCTAAAAATTTGATTAATTAAACCTACGTGTCTATTATATTAAACCTTAATGTCCTATATGCTCATGCAAATCTTTTTGAATGTTTTGATTTTTGATTTTTTGATTTTTTTAGCTTTTTTTTTTTTAAAGTTGAATAATTGTTAAACAAGGATTAAATCTAAACAATTAATATAATCACTAAATAAATGATCAAAATAATTGAAAAAATAGCCTGTCGTCTCACAGGTTAAATTAACAATTATTTTAACCCTAATCATCACAACAACTTAAAATAATTAAAAAATCTAGTCCGAAGTCTTACGGACCAAATTAAATAATTATTATGATTGAGATTCTATCAAAAAGTCCAAAAATTAAAAAATAATTAGAAAAATGATCCGATGTCTCTCGGGTCAAATTAATAATTACATTAATTTCGGACAAAATCCCTATGGATAATGCATACTACATTCACAAATATTAACATCCACCATTACAAATTAAATAGCTAAACTAAAAATGCTATCAAATGAAATGAGCAAAAATAACATAACGAATAAAATAAGCTAAACTATAAAAGTAAAACAAAATAAAATAAAAAGAACAAAAACTACCTAAAGAGGGGTAAATCGACGATGGACGGCGGCGAGCTCGAGCTCTCGGGCAGCGGAGATCGGAGCTGGTTCGCAGTCGTTGGGCGCGCGTCGAGCAGCGGATCCGCGGACATCGGGCAGAGGAGGTTCGCGGCGACGGGCGCGGGGCGAGGCGCGGCGGCGGAGGCGAGCGAACCAAGCCGAGGTGGCGGTGCGGAGGCACGGCGGAGCTCCCGGGAGATCGACGGCGGCGTCGGCTGGGGTGTTGCAGCAGCGCGGCGTTGGCGAGGGTGGGAGCGCGATTGTCGGGGCGCGGCGGTGTCGGGGACGCAGCAGAGGCTCGGTGCGGGGGTTCGCGACGGCGCAGCAGCCGAGCGGGCTTCGGGTCGTCGGGACTGCGCGGGTGGCGGATGTGTGGCCGTGGAGGTGGGCGAGGCGGTGGCCGGTGCAAAGGACAGCGGCGGTTTTGCGGGCGTCGAGCGGAAGTGGACACCGGCTGAGGAGTCTTCACGAAGGAGATGAACAGTGCTTCATCTTTTTTTTTTTTTTTCTTTTCTCTGCTGCACGTCTTTTCTTTCTCTCTCTATCGCTGCACTCTCTGCCCTCACGTCTCTTCCCTCTTTTCTTTTTTGACTTTTTTTGACTTTTTTCTCTTCTAAAGCTTTTTCCTTTTGCTCTCTCAAAGAACGAAGGAGAAATCCTTTTTTTTTACGAATTCTCTCTTGATTTTTCCGAATCCCTAGAATACTGTGCAGGTCAACCCCTTTTATAGTGGTTTCGATCAGCCGCTTTCTATGGAAAATTTTAAACTTCCATCCCTCCGTTGCATTAAATCAAGCCTCGCAAATCGAACGTAATTTCGCAATCATTTCGATTTTCGATTTCTTTCATTTTGCAAAATTCTTGCCTCTTATTCACTTGATTTTTCAATTGTTTATGCATTTATCAAAATCAATACTCATCGAATTTCAAACTTCCATGCATAATCAATCAAATCAATTTTCCCCATTTTTTCTTTTTATTTGTTCCAATGCAATTTTTATTTTCCTTATTTTCCTAGATTTGCTAAAAATAGGTGTCAACAGACATCCAGATTTTCGGGTTCGGATTTCGATTAGTTAAATTGGGCATTTCATCGACACAACTATAGTGTTTTTCTCTGAGTTGGCTACTCACGAGATAACTAGACTAGTTGGGCAAGCTATTAAGGACTTTAAGGCAGATAGATTTGAGAATTCGACAAGGAATCGATTTCTCGACCGTGCTCATCTTTAGAAGTTATTACGGCACAGTTAAAAATCAAATTAAGATCAGATATAGGTCGGTTTGACTGAGATGAATGACCGATCGTGGGTGACTCCATTAAATTGGAAAATTCTCATCGATTGGCACTAATTTGATTTTACTGTTATTTTGGTACCCTGTGTCCGTATTTGAATCATCGAGATTTTCATGACAATCGAGAGTCGTCAATGTGTCGAGTGGGTTCATCGTGGCTCGAAGAAAATTGACAACGGGTCATTTGTCTTAAAAGGTTTTGAAAACTACCTGGTAACCTAGGTCACACTAAAAGCGCGTTGGAGTGAAATTAACCATTAATCGAGTCCGATTTCAGAAATTGAAGATTTTGTAGTGTCACAAACTATTTTAGGAATGTCGACTCACCTTTTGAGGACTTCTCGGCGAGTTCAAGATTTTTACGGAAAATCGAGATGAACGATTCGGAAAATGAACGGAAATACGAATTGACCAATTTGAAGAGACTTTTGGCATCGGGTGTAAGTGAATCGGTGAATAGAAGTTGTTTGGGCTTTTTCTGCGTTCGAATTAGACCTCGATCGGATTTGTCTGTTCAGAAAAGCGGATGCCGAGAAAAATAAAGTAGAATTCAGAATTGAGGGAAAATGGCCGTTTTTTGTTGCCAAAGACTTGTTATTTGAAGGAATTATGGTGCAAGAAAGTAAGTGAGGATCAAGTATTTCATCTTGGAGGTTTTTGGGGATCATATTGAATTGAATGGAAGTCGCGGGACCAATATTGGATTAATATAGAAATCCTGTTAATTTTTCCCCTATTTCTTTTGGTCTTCCTCTCTCTCTTACTCTCCCTCGCACATGCTTTCCCCTCACCTGACAACCCTCTGCTTGGTCTTTAATTTTCATTTCTCTTTTTTTTTTGTCAGTCATACTCTATTTCTACTCTACGCTCACTCTCAAACTTTCATTGTTTTACAAGCGTGAAATCGAAATTTACTTCTAAAACTTACTCGCCCCCACCCCATCCCCTCAGAATGTGGAGATTTGAACTCTTACCTCCTCCCCCTTCCATGTTGAAAGGATAACAGTGTGATTTTCATTTCTCCTTTGACCAGTTTCTTTGTATCCCCTCACGACACTCTCTCTCTCTTTCTGTTGTGGGGCTGCAAGACTCCCACGTCCATCCTCCCTCTTGGCCGCACAATCTCTCTCTCTCTCTCTCTCTCTCTCTCGCGGAATCCCCCTGGCCGACAGCCTTGCCGTATCCCATTTCCCTTCTAATTTTCTTGACTTTTGAGTCAAGTTTATCCCCTCATTCGGCTGACATCCCATACCTGCCTTTCCTTTTTATTTTTCTTCTTTTCATGGGTTCAAACGAGGAAGCAGCTTCTTCGTTTCTCTCTTGCGGCCACCTCCACCGAACAGCCCCTGCAACTCTTGACCACACGTCCGCGGCGCAGCCATCTTCGGTCAACTAGTGAAACCGAAGTTGCTCCTTCAGTGAATTCGTTGACCCCAGCATCAAACGAAGCCTCCACTGTTCAAGCAGAGTCCACCGAAGATTGACCAAGAGACCACCGAAGTTTCGGTCAGCTCCAGCAGATTTCCCTGGCAACGTCTTCACCGAAGCTGCTCCGTGCTTCGTGTCTTCGTCCGCCCCCATCTCGGTCAAATTCTCCACCGAGGGAAGCCCTTTTGCTGACCAGCAGCGCCACCTGCCGCCTCTTGTTGCCACAAGGACCGAAGCTGCCCCATACGAAGCCACAATCCACCGAGCCTCCAGTCCACGTGCGGGTCTCCACTTCCCCATCTTCGGCCAGCAAACCTACTTCTTCGGCCAACAACTACTCTCACGGAACCTTTTGTTGACTGAAGAAACCCCAGAATTCCACCGAAGCTGCTGCCATGCTTCTTCAGCCATGCGTCCCATGAATTCGAGCAGCGAAGCCAGCCCCGAAGTCCAGCGTCCAAGTTTCCTCCTTTGGGCCACCAAATTCAACAACTTAGTCAGTCGACTTTCCTCTTCAGTTCGGCCCATTTGAAGCTCAGCCCGTGAGCAAGAAGTCTGCAGCCATTCGGCCCAAGTGAATTTCAGTCCAGCAGATTTTGGGCCCAGCAGTTAGGCCCGTGTCTTCAGCCCATCTTCACGTGATTGCAGCCCAAGAAGCAGCCCACAGTTCAGCCTTTGAAGCCCTTGGATCCAGCGAATTTTAGAAGGCCCAACTGCAGCCAAGTCCAAGCCCAGTAACTTTTGTGGGCCTGTAAGGCTTGTAGGCCCAGTCCGAGTATCCACTGACACCGCCGAAAGTTTGGATTTCGGCCGCCGTCACATTGCCATCGCGGTTTTCGATCTTCACTTTGCCAAGTGAGTTTTACTCACTAATGCATTCTTAGTTTGCTAATTATACTTAAAGGTTGATTAGTGTTAGTTAAGTGTAATTAGGTAGTTAGATTAGAATTGATTAGCAATTATTAGTTAATTGCATTGCATATTAGTTAGGTGGTTAGTGTACTTAAATAGAGAATTGCCTATAGTATTTATTGGATGCTTTTTGGGATTTCTCCCAACCCTTATCGGGTGTTAATTAGGTAATTCGGGCATAAATGAAATTTTTAGGAATTATATATTAATTTTAGAAATGAATTATTTAATTATTTATTTTTGGAAATTCAACTAGGATGGTAAGTGACCGGAATTTTATCTTGATGATCGTGGTGCAGTTCATTTATTTAATTGAGCTTTATATTGTGCTGAATTGAATTTATTGTATTTATTTATTTAATTTTCGAAATTAATTATTTAATTATTTATTTCGGAAATTCAATTGGGATGGCCGTTGACTGGAATTTTGTGCTAATTTTCGTGGCATGGTTTGTTTATTTAATTGAGCTTTATTTTGTCTTGAATTGAATTATTTGTGAAATTGTGAATTATTCTTTAATGGAATAATCTTTAGTTATTAATTGGAAAATAACTAGATGTCGGTTGACAGCACCAAAAATACTTTGGTGGACTACAGAAAATGTGGGAGTTATGGAAAGGAAAATATTATATTTTTTTAAGGCCAAATAGTGTCCCCACGGCTATTTTATCGAGAATGATAAAAGAGGGAATTGATTGAATGATCAGAACAGTATACTATATCATCCTACGGGCTCTGATATGTTAGCTTAGCGATAAAGATATCTTGGTGTCTTATATCACTCACCAGGCGATATATGTCACTTAGTGCTAACACTACACTTTATCGCTTAGAGTGAGCATCGAGGGTATACTATATTAGCTCATGGCGATATGTCACTAAGAAGAAAGATAATGCAGTATACTATATCGGCACTGCATGATATGTCAACTTAGCGAGAGCAGTATACCTTAACTCTATCAACTTAGTGCGAGCTATACTATCTATTTATCAACTTAGAGTGAGCAGTCCTGGATTATGGTTAGACTTATAGATAGTATTGAATGTGCTGACCAAGCATGGGTCGTGATGACATGTAATCAACTAGGTCGATTGATCGATAATTCGATCTGAGTGTGATTTGATGTGATTCATTGCTTTGATCTGTTGTTGTGAATTGATTGATCGAATGGAAATGATCGTGAGTGGTCTTGTTGGTGTGTAATCGACTAGGTCGATTTGATCGATGCTTCGATCAGTGATGTGATTGCTTGCGTGCCTATTTGATATGTGCTAATATGTAGGTGAAATCTGAAGCCAAGGTAAGTTCTCTGACTCATGTTGTGCATAGGCAGCCCTAAGGTGTATTAGTTTACTAATCGGGTCTTAGGAATAGAACTTACTGAGACGTGGTCTCAATGGTTATTGAATAACCATTTCAGGACCCTGATGAGGAGCCTGATGAGGAGGAACCTGAAGAGGAGAACCCTCATGTGGAACCAGATGAGAAGGAAGATTTTGGAGAAGAAGATGACCATGAGGAGGGTTCTGAGTACGACCCGGATGAGGACTAAGATCCCATCATGTTTTGTCAGACCTTGATTATATGTTGATAAGTGTTAGATCAGACCCCTGTGAATAGTATTGCATTATATACTATGAGGTGCTTGTATAAAAGAGTAGTTGTGAATTTCAATATGAAAAATATGGTCCTACTTTTTTATCCCATTACTTTATTGTCTGGAGATTTATAACTGCTTATGCATATGCATATATAAATAAAAGGGTCGGCGATACGTCCTGGGATATCGCTTATAAAATTGACCAAAGGTAAGGGATATGTGCATGCCTGAGAATCGGGACGCAACACATGTAACAAGAAGTGCATGCCTTCTGATAGAAAGTTCTTTACGGCAATCAGAATGTAAGCATAATTGCAGTATTATAGGATGTACTGTAGTGTTTTCTCATTGAATTGCATTTACTGTTTATTATGTCAGAAATTTTATCCAATTTCATCGTCTTTCAAACAGGCTCTTATGGAGAGGTCTATCATGCTTACTGGAATGGCAAGGTCGGTTTCAAATATTTCTAAATTCCTACAAATCAAGAATTTGCATTGCATTAGTTAATTGAAGAGTTCCTTTATTTTTGGCTGTGACTTATATTTGTTTGAATTTATGGAATGTGATTATATCCGTTAACTCCTTTTATATGACTACGTTTAAGCAAAAGATCCTCCTTGAATTTGACATGTAGTCTTTTTAGTCAAAAGAAATGACGGTTAGTACTTCAGTGTCCTGCTTTTGTGGTAACGTTTTAGATTTTTAGACTAAGGGTGCGCATTTGACAAAATTTCCGAAATAAATCGATTTTCTACGTAAATTGATTTCTCAATTTCTATTTTAAACCGAGAAACTAAAAATTTTAAATTTTCCGATTTCTTTTTTTCAAATCTATTTACGGAATAAATCTATTTCGTAAAAATAGAGAAATCAAATCGTTACAATGGATTGTTTCCAAACCGTTTTGGGAACAGGAAACAGGTATAAATCAATAAACGAAATTTTATCACGCAGCCTAAGCAGCTAGGGTGTGTAATAGTGACATCAGATATGGTATCAAAATCTGGAATTTCAACCTGGGTTGGTAAAAAAAGCTTCATAATTGGTAACTTGACATACGCACATGACTTGTTAGACTGGTGCCGACCATAATAACTAATTCCTCGTTGCTCATTCATGGCCTCGTCTTGCTACTCTCTTTTGTACTCTGGATAAGCAAAAGGGAGTTTTACTTTTGGCCCCCTTGCTACTCTGTTGGTAGGTGCTGTCGAGATTCTGCTTCCACGTTTAGCTCTTCGGTAAAGAGTTGCAGGTTCTCTGGATGTAATCGAATCCTCATTGTGAAGACTAAAGATTTTTGTACAAATAGTCACAATGAATAGGCTGTTGCAAAAAAAATTTGTATATTGTTAGTCCGCGACTCAATCGAACCCCATCCATTTGGTAGAAGCACTTTAAACACTGGGTTGTTTAAGTTTGTCGTTCTTATGGTTTTATATACTCTTAAATATCAAGAAATGGAAAGAGAAGCAGCAGATGGCTCTCTCTCTTTTTAACATTTTTGAAAGAATTTTTTGCACTTATTATCAATACTTTGCAATTTAGACATTTCCTTTTGCAAAATACTTGGTGATGTGCTCCTAATATTTAAAATCTATAATGCATCATGAGACCTAAGATAAATTGCAATCCATCTTTGAGTCTTGCTCGTTCACCTGGAGGTGGCTGTGAAGAAATTTCTCGATCAGGATTTCTCAGGTGCTGCTTTGGATAACTTCAGACGAAAAGTAAGCTATCGATAGGTATTTCATTTGTGCTTTTTATCTTCCAGTTCTTTTTTCTTTTTTTTTTTTTTTTTGTGGGGACAAAATCTTCCAGATTTATTGAGAACTCAAAACTTGTAAAGAATAAAACTTGGTTGAACATTGTAAAGGAAAGAACTGCGCGGCTGCTTAATAGTCATGAGTGTCACAGTAAGACTACCTTATCGCACCGTGCATTCTGCATTGTCAGAAATATTACAGGAGAAAAGGGGCAATATGCTTTCCCGTTGCTTTGTTGATGTTGGCATAGAGTTGGTGATTTGGTCTGATTTTTTTGGTGATATGTATAATGCCGAGACATTAAATTAATGTTCTTTACATAAGATCTGAATGACACATGAAGTCTGATAGTTGAAAACAAAAGAGAAAGATCCACAGATCACAAGTTCAGTTTAGTTTATGTGTATCTGTATGTATTTTGGAAGCTGATGAATTAGTGTGTTCAGTAATTGATTTGCATTTTGAGCAAGAATAAAACTGAGGACAAAGAAATGCTTTCCCCGTTTATCCAGCAACTGTAAGATAAATGACTATGCACTGCGCTTTTTGCTTCTGTGCCAAGGTTACTGATAATGCGTAGACAGTGTCATCAGAGTGTCATACTTTTCATGGATTCCATGATCTGTCCACGTCTATGGAAATAGTTGTGTTCAACGATTAATTTGTTTGCTTAATTTGCTTGTTTAGCAAGGAAAGAAATGATGACCAATATATCTAGGGAGATAACTGACAGTGTGTCTTCTTCTTCTGTTCCAAGGTGTAGATGATCCATAGACTGCGTCATCCAAATGTTGTTCTTTTCATGGGTGCTGTGGCCCGTCCTCAACATCTTTTCATCATTATGGAGTATCTTCCAAGGTAAAATTTTTTGTACCTTAAAAAACCCTTGGTAGTATGGGAATGACATCACTTGTTTTTAGGGGGATGCGGCTCATCTATCTACTTTTGTTTACTTCTCCGGGGGAAGCTTGTTTACATTGTCCTCACTGTCATTTTAATGAGAAACGCAGGATAAAAACGGCCCTTGATTTGGTATGAAACAATTGGTCTCCCTTCTCTCTGTTGTTGGAGATATAGAGATTTACTTTTCTGATATCGATTTAAGTGCTCATGCAAATTTTACAGGCATGGGGAATGAATTGCTTGGATACAAGTGTCCCAACGATAGTTCATCAAGATTTGAAATCACCAAATCTTCTTGTTGACAAAAACTAGATCGTCAAAGTACGTAAAATTTATTAATGTAGCCTGACACTTTTATTCATTCGTCCAATTCTTTAAATAGCAAATCAAGCTATTCTCTTGCGTGCATATCATTCATCCATCTCCTAAGTGCTACTAACATCTTACTTGACTTTTTCTCTTTTTCTCAGATACTCCTTTCGACATTGTGAGCACCTTAGATGTGCTTGATATTGACTGGTATTAGCTTATTCTAGGATAAAATGTGAACTTTATTTCTTGTAGACTCTGACTTCTCATTTTCTCTTTTCACTGCCATACATGAACTTACATTTGTATAGAAACCCGATGTGGATGATTCTAGATTTACCAAACTTTCTGATGTGATGCAATTTCCATCAGTAATGTGCTTTGTAATTTCGATGTGAATGATGATCAAAGTTTGCAGTAAAATATCATTTGCATCCTCACTAAAATTTATCGTTGTGCAGGTCTGTGATTTTGGGCTGTAATGCTTGAAGCATAATACTTTCTTGTCATTTAGCTCAACTGCTGAAACAGTAAAATTGGAAGCTTTCTTGAAAATCATTCTTGAAGAGTTTTCAAGGATGAAGAGAGAAAGATATCCAACTATATTGAAATAGAGAAAGACATTTGGATGGTTTTCTACTGATAGCTTTCAGTGAAGTTAAATGGACAATTAGCAACAAAAGAGGAAACAAAGAGAAAACAGCTGGAAACATCATGGTCATTTCGGAAGTAGACTTCTTCTCTAATGCAATCTAAATAGCTGGACAAACAAGTACATAGTGTTTCAATTTGTGAAATTAGAAAACAGTTTCCCATAGAATGACTAAACAATGCCCTAAGAGTCCGAGAGCCTTGTTTTCCAGATTTATTTTATATTTGGATTTGAAGAAACCATTCTTGATGTTTCTCGAGATTTTGAGCTGTTCCTAATGTGAAGTTCTTGGTCGTGTCAGGCTGAGTGGATGGCACCAAAAGTTCTCCGCAATGAACTGTTGAATGAAAAGTGAGTTGTGCATATATGAGGTAGCTTCAATTATTTTGTCCGGACTAAATTTCTTAAGCCTGTGTCGCTTAGAGTTTGCGACAGTCAAGCCTAAGCACTGCTGTGATAATATATTATAAGGAATATTTCAAATAAAGACCTGAAGTATAATTGTTTTCTAAAAAAAAAGACCTAAAGTAGACTTTATTTCAAATAAGGGTTTGAAATGACAAACTTAGTCTCAAATAAGAGCCTCAATTTTAAAGTCAAGCAAATCTTATTTGCGCTAGGAGTATTTTCATCTAAGGATTTTTTTTGTTTTTGTTTTTCTTTTCTTTCTTTCATCGACTTGCTTGCGCCTCCTCCTCCAGTTGCATCACCTCTTTCTTGACAACTGCGTCAGACTCCTCATGCATGAGTTTGCACAAATGCAAAACAATTTGAACAATTTAGGAAAAGAAGAAAATGGAAAGATATTAGAGAAGTCCTGCAATTTTCCAAAACTCAAATTGTGTGCTTCAGTTTTGCAGCCTCCCCATCAGCAAACTTCAACGTGAGTTCTCTACATTCTGCAATTTCGCGTCCTCACCTAGCACTATTCGATTTTAGCAAAAGCCGGATTGAAGTTATTCGCCACCAGTCACCTTCTCTGATGATGATGATAAACTTGAGAATGGAGAAATATCCATAAATGGGTTTTGTTTTTATTCTTTTTGCTTGTAAGAACTTATCTTGGTAATTAGAGCAATAGTTTCATGTTCTCCCAGCTAATGAAATTGGCCATGCTGTGATAACTTTCACTCACAGTTTCTAGGGAATGTTATCTTGGGTTTGGGTTGGATTATTCATAACATTGATAGACGCAGCTTGGATTGAGGTGGAATATGTGGCTTCTCGGGAGGGTCCAATTGTGTAGCACATGCTAGTTGTTTACAAAATGGGAGAATTACCAAAAAAGTCATAAACCTATTGAATTATGCCAATTTAGTCCTAAACATTTTTTGGGCTAATTTAATTCTAAATCTTTTACAATTGTGATAATTCAGTCCATTCGGCTAAAATTGGCTGGCTGAAGCGACGTGGCAATTTATTTATTTATTGTTTATTTTTTAAAATATTTTCTTTTCTTTTTTTCCTTTTTCCCCATTTTCTTCTTCCTCTAGCCGACTAGCCGGCCCCGGGGAAGGCGAGCCTCGCCCAACGACAGCAAGGCTGCCGTCGCCACATCCAGCGAGGAGCCTCGCCAATGGTTGGTGAGGTTGCCATCGCCAGTGGCCGACGAGGCTGACCTCGTTGGCCCTAATGTTGGCCAGAGGAAGAAAATGGGGAAAAAAAGAAAGAAAAATTCAAAAATTCAAAAATTCAAAAATTCAAAAATTCAAAAAAATATTTAAAAATTCGAAAAAAAAAAATATAAGAAATTGCTAAATTAGCATTCGCTGGACCATCGATGTTCATGTCAGCGTCCGGTCGGCTAATTTTAGCCGAATGGACTAAATTAGCACAATTGTAAAAGGTTTAAGACTAAATTAGCCCAAAAAAAGTTTAGTGACTAAATTGACACAATTGCAATATGTTTAGGACTTTTTTGGTAATTCTCCCCTACGAAGGTTGCAGAATCATTCTAACTCATAATTGAAGATATTCACTACCAGTATCGATTCGAATGAGAGAGCACTCAATCTCAAAAACATATGACTCTTGTTCCACAAATGTAGAAACAAATTTGCATCTCTAACTCTAAAATATTATCTTTATAGTTTTGAGAGAGAATAATAAGATGATTAAAATGGAAAATCGCTCAGAAATCACCAAAATCGCACATTTCATTGAACGAATTGGTGCACATGAATATCATAAGGATTCCTCAAAATACCTCTAATAAATTTGGCTTAGGGATTTCAATCCAACTTCTCGTTGAGATTGATCATAGCTTGCATGAGGATAAATTTGAGTTCAAGTATCAGAAACGACAAGGACAGTGAGCTAATGGATTACACTTCGCCATGCTTGACCACGACCACAGGAAGTGGGGGTCAAATCGAGCAAAGTGTCACATCTTGGCCCACTCATGCTCGATCTAGAGCTTGGATAGACCTCCATCTTTTCACAAAGGTACTGGAATTGCTGTTGAGGGCACTAACGGGGAGGTTGAGGGTGTCGATGGCGAGGTTGGCAGGGAAGATAGAGATGGACTCTACAGAACACGATCTAAAGAGCGAAGAAGGTGGAGGCATGAGGACGATGAAGAAAAGAAAGAGGAAAGAAATAAAAGAAGAAAGGACAAAAAAAAGGTTTTTAGACGGAAATACCCTAGCTACAATTAAGATTTGGGTGGCTTTTAAGTTGAGATTGACTAAGGCACTGCATGGCAATGTTCCTGTTTCTTTGTTCTTTTTATTTTTTCGTTCCCCGTTCCTCGAAATAGAAAAAAGAATAGAAATTTGTTTGCTAACGTCAATTAATTTTCCAATTATCCGAAATAGAAAAGCAGCTATGGAATAAATTTGTAACATAAATAATAAGTAGAAACGAGTAACTTCTTATTTTCGGAAATAATTTTTATAAGTAAGCCATTTTCTTTCATTTTTTTTTTCCTTTTCTTCTTCTTCCTCGATGTCTGTTGCCCCCCGTCGTCCCCCGTCGTCCTCCATCGTCGCCCATTGCTCGCCGCTATCCTCTATCGTCGCCTACTACTAGTCATTGATCGCTAGCATTTGTCCACCAGTCGCAAGCTAGAGGAGGAGAAATTAGAAGAAGAGAGGGAAAAAAATCTTAAAAAATGAAAAAGAAATTCTATGGCATAAAAAATGTCTTCTTATTCTTTTTCAATTCTGTGAACATATTTTTTATGTAGTTACTAAACATGTACTTTCACTTAGAAATTGTTAATAATAGAAATATAAAAGGACTATTTCTATAATAAATAAAAAAATCAAACACATCCTAAGTTAATCACTTCAAGCTCTTATTTGAGACAATATCCACTTTAGGTTCTTTTTTTTTTAAATCATCATCATCAAGATAAGATTTACAAGTGATCTCAATGGCGATAACCAGCATTGCTCATCTGATTGCTATGAGCGGGTTTGTGATTATGGCAATTCCTTTTCATTAATCTTTTTCTTTTGCCGAGTGATGAGAAAGATGGTGAGGCTGAGCAAGACAAGAATAGACACCCCGTCCGAGTGAGAAAAAAAAAAAAAAAGACATGTAAATATCGAGCAAGAAGTGCTGTTAGTGCATTGTGGAAATTAGCTTTTAATCAACAATTAGGTCTTTGGCCAAAAATGAATGGATACAACATCGGATTCAAGATGTTCCCCATGGAAATTAACTTTTCCATGATGGTACTTTTTAGGACTTGCGTAATCATCTTCTTTATTGGTAACTTTTGCAAGATTTATGTTGAATATGATCGAAGGGCTCCTTAGAATGAAGAGTACTGAACTATTTAAGAACGACAGACACCTTTTCATGCCCTTGAAGATAAGCTGGTAAAGTAAAATTCGCACCATTTTGTGAAGTTTCTCCAAGTCTGCCATGGACCTGAGGTATACTGTAATAAGCGAGAAGCAAATTAACATACAGATAGCCCAAGTACTACGAACTGCATAAGAAAAGGCATTTGCACTTGCAACGAGTTTTAAAGTATGTCAACTAGTGGCCCCAGTAATATATTAGACGAATGATGACAGCTTCAACGAACTAGGAGAAGAAGCCCCAGACCCAACTACTCTGGAGATTCTCAGGAACAGATCCTAATAAACCGGAGTACGAGAGATAAAGCAATGAAAAGATAAGGCAAGGAACAATATCAAACAGGACATTTGAAGAGACTTTGGACAGCATAAACTTCCAGAAAACAGATATTTGTTTTCTGAACTGGGAACAGAGAAATATTATTCCAATAGTGGTCCTAGAATCAACAGATTCCTCAGCATGGATAATCAGATAACCAGGTTTCTCAATCCCTCTTATAATTTTTATGAAGAAGCAACAGGGTCAAACTCCGAATTTTGCTTTTTGACTATCTGAAGGAAATATAAAGAAGAAGATGCTTCGGACAAGATATAGATGGCTTGCATTTGTACTTCACTGAAACCAAGTGCATGGAAAATGACACGTTCAAAATATGATTCAGGAGTAAATACCCCCGACCAAACACAGCTACCTTATCGTGGGACTCGGAAATAACGTTTTGCTGCACAATATCTTATTATATATTGATTATGTTAAATTGTGGACATTTGACTAGTACAGAGATATGCAGCACTTTAAGTGCAAACATGTCATGGAAATGACTATAGTGCTTTAAGTTTGTGAGCTATTTGATGTATTTTATGAACTCGTTTGAAACAATGGAAGAGTCAGATTACTAGGAACTCTTAAGATGCCCAGATGACATTGTTCCATAGCTAGGAGAGTATTACTTCCTAATCCAATTAAAAAACAATTGATGGTCCATATTGGCACTTATGGAAAAAGCTATGAGGATGAAGCACCAAAAAAGCAATGAATACAACTAAAACTGCAACAAGAGGACAAGAGCAGAATTCAAACTTTATCTGACAATAACAACTAGCAAGTGAGCTTTTTTTCTTCATACTAGCCATCCTATGAACATATGAAATTGCAATAGGCTCCACACCTGAGTGATCCTTAGATCATCTGCTTCTGCTGTGGATTTATCTAAAATAGGTGAATTGCAAAGCAATTAGATCTCCTTCAATCAACTAGCTTACTTTCCTTACATGTCAATATTGTACTCCATCTGTGAGCAGATTGGATTTCGGATCTCTCTCTTTATCCTAATATGTGGCTCAACCGCCAGGGGAGAGGAGTGAGTAAGATGCAGGTACTTATGTCGACATAGGCGATACTACTATTGTGGTAAAAACACAGGAATATTAGAAGGGCATCAAATATGTACAAATTTTTTTTCTTAGTATCCACAAAAGTAAATCGGCAAGAAATAACATTAGAAAAGCAGCACATCATATAAAAACACCTTTCAATGAGGCCTACTCTTTTTATCCAAGAGAGTCAAAGTTAGAAGCAGAAGAAAAAGAATGACTAAACAACACTTTATATTTAATCTCATATTTTCCACAAGAATACAATGACCATATCACGCGATATCGAGTTAATTGCTTATGTACCATCAAGTCACAAATGCAGGCAAAGTAATATCTATGTATCTCTATGTTATGAGCTCAAGTAAAACAACTGAACAATAGACAACTAAAGTAACTTAAGTTATGATAATTTGAGTAGGATATTACTTGCCAATCCATGTGATGATAGTACTTTGGACTCTCAAGAGCTGTGGTTCTAACTTTGTAAATAAAGTGTCCGCTAAGAAGATTGGATGAAACTAATCATCGTGGCATGGACATCCCTAATGTTTCAAAAGCAAGAGTCAATATCAACACCCAGTAAAATGAGAGAAAGACATATGAAGCTATGATAGCTATCACAATGCTCATTCAAGAATCGAGAAGGTCAATGTTTCAACAAGCCAAAACAAATTTGGATTCTGCACCTGTCAAACAAACAGTCGCCATTATTTATATTTAACTAGCAAATGAAACAATACTACATCCTGCACATTCTCAAAACAATGTCAAAGATGTTAGTATACTCCTACAAGGTATAAACAAGATCACGCTCAAGGAGGGAAAATCAGTCAATATAAACTTTAATGTTGATGCCACTGTCAATCAGAGACTGAACTATTGCTTTGATTTAGTATAGGAAGCGGTGCACATATCAGCTTCCCTCGCCTAGCCAGCCAAAATCCGGCCTATGGCCAAACAAGCAATTATGTCCAATCAAGACTTGAGTACAGCTTTGATGTCCTTAGAGTTGGTACCCGCAACAGCAACCTGCTTGCACGTGGTCCAGTGAGTCAGTGAAGTTGAGACAAAGTGCTTGGAGATAGAAACATCTAGCATGAACGGCTCCATGTAGGCTATGGCGTGCTGTGTGAAGGACGTGTGCCTATTTGAATTCTTGGACTTTTTCCCCTTTTGGTAATTGTATGGCCAGCTATTGTTATCATCCAAGTAATCTTCAACTCCAAAGAAACTTCTCGGTGCTAAATGAGGCTGTTCAGACAAATAGCGTTGAGCTTACCAGCCAGCACTATCTTAGGACATGAAGGGCCTAGGAGAGTACTATAAAAATCAAAAACAAAAAACTAAAGTCTTAACCACTATATATGGTCACCTAAAAGCCAACATGCATACAATTTCCCTACACAGTTTGATTAAGGATAAAGCAACCCCACATTCAATTGATTATCTGCTTAACCATTATGCTGCACCAGTAATATTATCAAGGAAATCACAGAGAGAGGACATCGCAAACTAGTAAAAGAATCAGATATTCAATGAATTCACCTGCCCATTGTGGATAACACATGTCGGCACAAAGACACCATGTCGAGAGGCATCAACACCGTGCACTAGAACACTATTAGTGCACAGGTTGTGAAAAGCTTGCTTCAACCTCTTGCTACAGGAGACACCTTTCTAGCATCTAAAAGCAGCCACTTTGATTATAGCTGCATAAATAATAGTCTGCTAAAAGAAGATGAATGAAACTAACCCTCCTCTCATGGACATCCATAATGTTCCAAAAGCTGGAGTCGATGCAGACACCATGTAAAATTGGAGAAATATATGTGAAGCTATGATTGCCATCAGAATGCTCTTATTCAAGAATCTAGAAGGTAAATGTTTCTACAAAGCCAAAACAAATCTGTTTCTGCTACTGAAACAAGTAGTCATAGTTATCTATATGTAACTGGCAAATGAACCAACACTACATTCTACATATTCTCAATACAATGTCAAAGATGTCAGTATATTTCCATTAGGAGTAGTGCATACAAACAAGATCGTGCTCAAGGAGGGAAAATCAGTCAAGATAAACTTCAGTATCGATGCCACTGTTAATCAGAGACTGAACTACTGCTCTGATTTTTCCTTCAAACTTGTCCCTCTCTCTTGGAGTATAGGAAGCAGTGAACACATCAGCTTCCCTTGCCTAGTTTGCCAAAATCTTCCTTCGGCCAAACATGCCGATATGTCCAATCGAGACATCAGCACGGCTCTAATGTCTTTAGAATTGGTACCTGCAACAGCGCCCTGCTTGCTCGTGACCCTGTGAGTGAGTGAAGTAGAGACGAAGTGCTTGGAGATGACAACATCTAGCGTGAACAGCTCCATGTAGGCTATGTTGCACTGCTTGAAGGACATGCGCTTATTTGGATTCTTGGACTTCATGCCCTTTTGGTTAGTGCATGCCACTGTTTTCATCATCCAAATAGTCCAACTCCAGAGAAACTTTTGCCTAAAAGCCAACACTCATACAAAATATCTATACAATCTGACAAATGTTAGAGTAACCCCCACATTCAATTGATTATTTGCTCAACCATTCTGCTACACCGGTACCATTATCAAGGAAATGACATAGAGAAGACATCCCAAGCTAGCAAAAGAATGATAAATTCAATGAAGCACCTACTGTGAATACCAATGTCGGCACAAAGACACCATGTTAAGAGGCATCAACACCGTACACTAGAACATTATTAGTGCACATGGTGCAAAAATCTTGCTTCAACATCCTACAACAGGAGACACTTTCTAGTAAAGGAAAGTGGCCACTTCGATCGTAGTGAGCATGACACCTGACAGAAAGAAACGTTGTCCGTAAGACACTCATCAAATTTAACGAGAGAGGTGGGTGAGCACACAGCCCCATATAACAAAACCTCACAATCTTCGAAGCTGCACTAACAAAGGCTATGCTGAGCAATTCATCGAACACTTGGAATGCAAGGGTGAATAATTACTCAAAAGCCCCTAATTATTAAATCGTGTGACAATTCCTTTAAAACCTAGTCGAACATTCTTTTAAGAAAGACCGACCTACTATGAGCCAATATAGAATTTGAAGAACGGAAATTTCTTCCTTTTGACACCAGATTTAGACAGACATAATTAGGCACAAAGATTTACCTTATTGAATTTGGAGTGGATCGTTTCAAGCCGATAAGGTTCGGATGGTGGTATTAAGGTCGCCCTCCCAACGTCCTTCATCATCCTCTTCAAAGAGGAGTACTTCATCTAGGTTTGGTGTGCTCAAGGCACCCTTGCAGAATATATTCATCTTGGGGCAGTTCATGACAACGATACGCACCAACGATGGGAATCTGAAGGTGCAATTAGTGGGGGAGAAGCTCTCAAGGCTTGGTAAATCGTCAAGTGTCAATTGTTGCAGCTTGGGGAAAGAGATCTCCTCTACTCCATTTCCATCATCTGTCACCACCTCTTCCATCGCACCACAGTTTCTTAGGAATAGCCAAGTAAGATGGACCAGACTTGTCATTGCTGAGCAAGTCCCCACATGAACTAAACCAGCACAATCCACTACTCCTAAACTCATCAATCTATGGAATGAAGTCGGGGATGGAAGTACAATTGATAAACTCAGGCACCCGACAACACGCAGATCTTCAATCTGTTTGAGAATTTCAGCCATCAATGAGCCATCTTTCCAAACTCGTTTCAGGTTACACATCGTATATAGCCCAAGTCGCCTAAGATTTTGCGGTGCATGGAGAGGTTTTTCCATGTCAGTTAGTTCTCCACATGGAATCGCTCCCCCATGTCCAGACAAATCTTCTGGAAATATATCATCGAAGGAACTACATATCACAATAAGCTCTTCTAGATTGGGGAATTTGTGGAGAATGAAGTTGGAAGGAAAAGCGACATTTTCATCATGGTAGCATGCCAAAGCCAGCTCTTTGAGATTGTGGAAGACGTAATGCTGTGGTATCATCGCAATGTCCTCCCTTGCTAATGTCAATCCCTCCAAGTGTGGAATGACCTGCGGGAGGGAATCTGTTTGATTAGGCCACCGAAAGTCCAATAACTAAAATGTCCTTCTATTTAGGGAAATAAGGAGAAACACAACTTTTTGGAAGTAGACTAGCAAGCATCGATGGCCATTATATGAGGGATGATTGTTGTTAATGGTGTGCCCAATTTTTATTTTTATTTTTTGATTGATGTGGTGTGCCCAATTCAATCACAATATATTTCGTAAATTTAGATAAAGAAAGTTAGTAATCAATGATGCTTCAGCTATTTCAATTGTAACTAATTAAATTCAAATGGAAAAATTACATTTGCTTGTTTTAACAAATCATGTTATTTTTATAGTTAATGTATGTGTTTCAATAGTAAGATGTTGCATTAATGTTGCACATTTTTTTTGAAGCTGCAGTTCCCATATCTATTTTACTATAGATCATAAGTATCATATGGCTTCATTTTCTCGTAACTCTAAGAAGAATGCATTCAAACTCAACAAATGATTAGCAAAAAAAAAAAAAAAAAGAGCGAAGAAAAGAAAAATTGAAATGACAGGACATTGGTGAAAAAGCAATAAAACAAGATAGAGGTGATAGTTCAAAATTTTGATGGAAAAAAGAGTAAATAATGAAGACAAGTTGTTCATTCTTACAAAAGCAAAGTGAAACATCATATGAGCAATGAAACAAATAAAAAGTACATAACCCCAAATAAATGGATCGTTTTAGCGTTCCATGTGGTTAAAAAGGAACTTCATTTCGTGTTGGTATATCATTGATATACCACTCAAATTAAGTTTGGTAATTTTGATTGAATGTTTGTAACTTGAAAAGTGTTGGTCAGCCATAGGAATAAACATTGGTAGGTTTTTAATGTAGTTGGTGATCTTGAAAATATAAATATATATTTTTTACCTTTCAAGATCTAATAAAAAGTTGGTCAATGATTAAAATCAGTTGGTATCTTAATTTGATGATTGTTGGTACATCAATTAGATTTTCGTTTGTAATTTCGAAATAAAGTTAGTAATTTGAGAGGCGTTGGCTTGTCACGAGTAAATATTGGTTGATTAATGAAGTAGTTTGTAATTTTGAAAATGTTGGTACTATCCAACCTAAAATTAGTTTGTATTTTATAGAAAATGAATGTTTTGGAAAACATTTTCCAAAAAGTAATTGCTTATGTCGCTTGATAATAATTAATTAATGAAAATTCTTTTCATTTATTAATTATAATTTATATCTAAATATTTTTGTAGATTATAAAAATATTTTTCGTTCATTTATTTTTATAAAGAATACAAGCCGTCATTTTTCAAAAAATATTTAGCATAAATTCCATTTTTCGTGAAACGAATGAAGTCTTAATGTGACTAATATTGGTATACCAATCAAATTTGATTTGGTAACTTCAAATAAGGTTAGTAATTTCAAATATGTTGGTAAGCTAGAATAAAAGTTGGTAAATTATTAAAGTAGTTGATGATTTGAAAGTAGAAAAAAAGTTTCCTTTTTTAAGCCTATTGATGAGTTACTAACATGTGACCAGATTGACAATTACCAACCATGGTCAAGATGTTTGAGGATGGAAATTTATTTTGTAGCTAAGCTAGCAATATTCCAAGTGAACATAATACCAATTTTTTTTTTGAAAAACTTTTGGTGGACGAGGTTGGTCAAATTAAATTAAATAAGTAAATCTCAATCATAAGATACGAGCAGCTCATTAGAAGCATGGCTATCTATGCAAGTTAATTTAATAAAAAGTGTTGTTCTTCAAACTAAAAGCTGGGATCAATAGATTTATATACCAAAGAATATGAGCTGGAAATAATTAACTACAAATAACTTTTAAATTTATAAGCAATTCACAGGTGTGGTTAGGCGAGCATCAACAAGCATGAAATGTTTGACAATTTCAATTTCCTAGAGAAAATAACAATGCACCAAGAGCTATGCACATAAACCAATGAAAACAATAGCAAAGAGTTAGAATCATTAATAAGGGCGGTACCTTTTCAAAAGAAAAGAGTGCAGATTGATTCTCATTGGTAGTTGTACCTTGGCAGCCTTGAAATTCACTAGCAAATAAGAATGACCTCATCTTGCCACAATGTCTTACTCGCAATTGCTTCAAAAGTGGCCATGCTGAAGTATGACTATTTCGGTAGAAGCTCCCTAGTTTCGGCAACTCAAGTAATCTTAGGTCGGTTAATTGTGGAAAAAAGAGATCACTTACACTCATCCCTACTCCGTCTTTGTTCGCAATAATTTCCTCCACCCCACAATCGCTCACTAAAAGTTCTTTGAATTGTGTCATATTTTTTGCCACCGAGCTTGGAAATAAACTTTTGAGACTCTCACACTTGACAACCTCCATACGTTGTAAGCATCCAAAGGTAAGACCTCCTTGAGGAAGTCCATTCCACACATGTTTCATTTTCGGGAGCCGCATCAAAACTATTTCTCCCAATTGAAAAGAATTTGTAGAACAAGCTTCACTAAATTCAAACTCTTGGACTTGAAATGCTACTTCTAAGGATCCACAATCGGTCACAATTATCTCCTCTAGGTTTTGAAATCTTGTGAGCATATTATAAGATGAAAATATGGATAAAAGTTTCTCACAATGCTTAAGTACTAGTGTTTTGAGTTTGCTAAAGGCATTTGAATCAAGATCATCAAGCCATATCTTCTCCATGTTATCCATGTGCAACATCTCCATTGACTCCAAAGTAGGAAACTCAACCTGTTATATTTAATTTAATTAATTAGAGCTGATTCTCTATTCCTTCAAAAAAGAGAATACTTTGACTTTAAGAACAAAGAAAATCACAAGATGGATATTATCAAAAAAATAGAAAGAAAAGAAGACTAGACGTACGTTATTTCTTTTTAGCAGATGCCACCCCCTAAAATTTATTCATCTGTCATATAATTTTAAAGTATAAAGCATAAATTTTTCTAATATATATTAAGCATTATGTTTAAACAGTAGCATAACCATAGCCTTCTTAGTTAGACAATCATATTCATCTCGTGCCTAAGTTGGCTCATTACAACACTAAAAACACAATAGCCAATATATTGTCCCATTTCTTTGAATTGCAAATGACAAAACAGAAACCAATTCGCACCAACCAATGCTTCATGGATCTTGCACTTAAAAAGTTCTTTGACAAAGTATAGACTCATAGAAAACACAACAAATACTGAAGAAAAGGATCGGACAATTAAATCAAAGATGGTAAATGCAAGTATGTATTGTTTAATTTATGTTGTACAGGACTCTTTGATCACTAGCTGATTTATTTCTTTATAAATTTGTTATTTGAAATTATCAAGACTTAGGTATTAATCTTAATTTATTCCAGTTAGTAGTTCATCTCTTATTTAAGTTGCCTATAAATATAAACCAATTAAATATTTTTCTTTAGTATTAATGATGAGTTGATTTAATAACTAAGTTTGCCTATTTAGCGTATCTTCCCCCCTTCCTGAATTGGCCTTTCTATCTCTTCCATATCTCCTTAGTTTCTCCATCTTTTCTTATCATCTGATTTTCCTCCACTTCCAACAATCTAAACCTAACTTTCTACATACTTTCATTCAACATTAGTTGGTATTGGATCTCGATCTGCTCTTCATCAATTGGTCATTAAGGTAGATCTCTTCAACATTAATTAGTATCAAAACTCCGCTTTAACTACTTATTATCATTGTGCAACTATTCTAGACCAAAGGCAAACACTATAGTACTTCTTTTAGATGCTACACTAGCATTTCTGATCTAATATGCTAATGAAGATATATGGCATTCATGCCTATTGAAACTTTAGCCGCTAGGCTTTCTAATTTGTAGCCACTCTATGTTTGGTAAATTTTCTCTTTGAATAATGTACAATATTTATGAACTCTGATATTTCTAAATTTGAAAAGAGTAGGGCTTATCAAGATTATCATGTCAATTGGTATGGCAATTATTATTATTATTATTATGATTATAATGCTACTCTAACAATGTTGACTGTCAAGAGTAATCCGACAATTGTTGTGATTGTCGTTATCATAAATCCATAATAATCTTCACAAGGTTGAACAAATTTTAGTGGTCTGAGAGAATATTTCAACAATTTTAGCAAGAATTGAATAGATTCAATGAAAAACTGTCAAAAAAAAAAAGACAAGAAAACAATCCAAAATTAGTTCACTATTGAGGAAAATAGCATGCATAAGTGCTCTCAATGTCTTCAAGTGTTAAATAAGGACTATACTTGTGGGAATAGTGAAGTGAGTGTAGTAAAATTCTATTAACTAATCTGGATGAATTTACAAAAAAACCTTCTGAAATTAATTAAAACCTGGAACATAATTTCCCCTTTTGGTCATTCACAGAATTGCAAATTCATGATGCTAAAATTTGTACTAAAATACTTAGCATGGCCTTATACTTCCAAGGCGCACATCAAAATCTCCCTTTTGTGAAGAATGATATATGACATAATTCTTCAACCATCTTGTTGTTTATTTGTCTTATTTATGAGATGTAGTCAAGACCTAGACCTTGCAATTGATTTACTTAAGTTCTAAATATTTTTTAAAAAGCATGATCAAGTTCTTTTAGCACACAATAACTTAGATTGCCTATGTGGCGACCTCAAATTGCATTCGTTTGTATTAATTATGACTTAATTATACCAACCAAAAGGTTTGGGACTCGATTGCACTTTTTGATAAAGGTATAAAAGTTCATTACATCAACTAACAAATTTAAGATTTGATTGCATTTGATAAATATGTTTTAGGACCTGTGGAATGATTTTCCCGTCACAATATTTACAATTGATTTTAGGAATAGTGGCAAAATGATCCTAAAACTTATTCCGGTTTGGCATGTTTAAGAACTAAAACTTTTTCCCCCTTTATTAGTAAAACTTGTTTCAATTCAGCATTTGAGTCTTTCCATTGCCCAAAATATATATGGCATTTTTCATCGAATTTTCTCTTTTTTAATTATAAAAATGTAGTACTCATGTGGTGATGCCACATTAAAAAATAGGACAAAAAATTTAGAAAGTACATATAAGAAAACAAGGGGGAGAGAGAAAGAAGGGGCTTGCGGGGGTGGGGTCTCGGGCTTTTGCACTGGCGACGGCTGGCAATGGCTGCAGCCATTCCCCAAGTCACAACTAGGGTGCTCGCCACCCTCACCAAGCCACCAACTATTGCCAAACTTGGCTCTTCGCCACCACATGAGGGAGCACACTTGCCCTCGCCCAAATTGGCAAAGGCAGTAACAGGCCATTGCTTGCTCTCAGTGAGGGTTGTTGGCCCTTGTCAGCAAGAAGGGAAGCAATAGTGGCGTTCCTTATGCAGTCCTTCCCCCTCTGACTGGTGATCCCTCGTGGGACTTTTTTTCATTTGCAGTTTCATTTTAGTGCTATTTTTTTTCTAATTTTTAGTATGCTCTTAATTTTTTTTTCAATTTTTCTGTGTGGCAATAGTGAAACAGCTCCCATTGTGCTTGAGGAAGCTCCATCACCGCGTTAAAGCCCATGCAGCATTGAAAATATGATGAAAATGCAAAATTTCTCTACAAAAAAAGGGACGGACTTAACAAGTCTTGAATGCATCAATCATGCAAATTTTAGAACTAAAGTGCTGAACCAACACAAGTTTTGGAACTCGTAGTGTTGTCAATCCTTAATCTTACAATGAACAATATTTAAATTTAAGCAGACATCTTTGGCATTGTCTAGACTCTAGATTAATTAAAAGTTGTTAATCGAAGCTTAGCCTCTCCCTATTATTTGTGCTTCAGCTACAATTTAGTCTAAGACTTGAAAAGGAAAGAAAAAAAGTATCAAGTGTTTGAAATTTATGAAAAAGCTTCGATATGCATTTTAATGTTTTTATATTAAAGAAGTAGATTTGAGATGTTTCTTATTTGAGGTCATAGATTTGTAAATGAAAATGATAAGTTATCGTAAGTGATTGCTCATACCCTTAACTCAAACCATTAGGACAACAAACTAGATATGCCATTAGAGAGGAATGAGTGCAAACCTTTTCGACAAGTAAAAACGGTTGATGTGTTGGACCACTACCCTCCAATTTTCTACAACTCGCATCTCCTAGAATCACCTTCACAGCTTTACAATCTTCAATAGTAAACTCTCTCAAGGAGGGCCACTCTGAAATATGCTTATCTTGGCAGAAACTTCTGATTTTTGGCATGTTGTGAAGATTCAGAGTGACAAGTTGAGGAATTACAATTTTGTCGGTTGCTTCTTCAGGTTTCTCTTCTTGTTTGGCGACAATGTACTCAATCTCTCCACAACCACCAAGACCGAGATATTGGAGTTGTCCTAGACTTTTTGCCATAAACACTGTAAAAAGGTTTCTCAGACGTGGGCACTCCTCAACCGTCAAGGACTTCATAGAGTGAAGTAGCCTCTCTGACATGAATGAATGAATCACATTCATTAGGTTGTGACATTGCTTCACCTTGAGGACCTTTAGACAACAAAAGGACTCCACAGGGATTTTATTGTTCCATAGTTCTTCTTGTTGAACTCCCTCAATGTGTAGCTCTTCTAACTTTGGAAATGCAAGCTACAAGTGTATAGAGATAAATTGAAAATACCCAAAATAAATTAGGGTCAAATCAAAAAAAAAAAAAAAAACAAACAAATAAACAAACAAACAAATATAACAAATAAGATAAATGGGGATATGATACCTTCTCGTCAAATAGAGGATATAAACCATCACCAACACAATTTTCTAAACTAAAACAAATCAAACTCTTAAGGTCACCAAGCTCGAGTTTGGTTAAATGACGGAACTCGAAAATCTCTGTGGTTTTCCCTTTTCCTTCTTCCATCACAATTATGTCCCGCCGATTATTGCAACAGGAAATATCAAGCATTACGAGTTCATGGAGAGTTTTGGCCATGGTACTTGAGAACAGATATGACAAACTATGACAACGTCTGACGTTCACTTCCATCAAACTAGGAAATGTCAAGGTTATTTCACAGTCACCGTTCAAAATGTCTGTCAACCTTGGTAGATTCAATAGCTTCATTTTTTTTTTAATGCAGAGAGTTCCAATGGCTTTTGCCTTTCCTCAGAGTTGAGGCTGACCGGTTCAAATAATGCTTCCAAGGAGGGACATCCAACCACCTCAATTTTACTCAAGCTCTGCAACATGTCCATTGAATTTGATGGAAAAATATGTGACAAATTTTCACAAAGTTCAACAGTAAGGGATGCAAGTTTGCAAAAGGACTGTTTGTGGAGTTGATTGTGCCATATCCTCTTTAGTTGGCACATGGATGAAAGCTTCAATTCCTCCAAGCTTGGAAAAAGAACCTGCCTACAAACCTCGTATATGTTGAATAACTGAAATATTTGGTACGGAATTTATTATGCCTATAATTTAGGGGCATCTTTGGAAATGGACAACATCATGAGTTAGTTCTTTCACCGTAGTGCTAAATTTTTGGCACAGAATGATGATCTAGTTTATAAGAAATTACCTCACCGACCAGAACTAGATGAATGCTGAATTTAAAAAAAAAAAAAAAACTATAGATGCTTACTTAACTTTTCAATGTCAATGTCAGCAATGGGTTTAATTCTACCTATATAAGAACCTAAGATACCCCCTTTCTCGTCACGCAAAGATTAATTTATGTGGAGAGTTAGTCATGTAGCCAAGAAAAAGGAGTTACTTTATTTAGTAAATGATTTTAGCCGAGCATTATGCTTTTGCAGTTTGGGTCACATTATAAACATAATCTTAAGATAATTTAAAAAAGGTTTCCCATATTTTTATAATAGTATCCAAGCAATAATGAACAAATGAATACTAGATGTATTTCTAACCAATACTTTCATGAATTTTTTATTACAAAAAGAAAAAATTTGAACAGCAGCGCACATAAATTTTATTAGTAATATCAGAAAATTGATTAGAATATATTTTTGCAGTAGCTTTGATCACAACGGAAGGTCAATATTACAACCTGGGGTAAGGAAAACAAATTGGCCTATTGAATATTATATTGGATTTTTCATTTTGTAATCACATAATAGTCCATCAATTAGCATATAAGAGCATAAAAACATTTATATAATGGAAGTTTATTTAGAGCCACATTTCCACAAAGAATAAATTGAGGATAATTCTAAAATCAATACTTTAATGTGTTTATAAATTAAATATCTAAATAATCAAATTCGAATAAACTGAATGCCTTTGAACACAAAACACTAAACAAAACATATGTTAGTGGACAATTTTTGTCATTTGTTGATAAATGCATATAATTTGTTAAAATTACGCAAAATCTCTTGATTGAACTCTTATTGGAAGTAGCTCTTCTAATTTGGGAAACACAACCTATAGAAGCATCACCTAGCTAAAGTCAACATGACTGGCATTGACGCAAACTTGATCATGTATCCAATGCGTCACAAAGAAGAAAGGAAATCACATGAGAAAAGATACAGCTAAGATAAAGGAAAGAGGAAAACCTTCTCGTCAAATAAAGAATGTGAACTTTTATCAGAACCGGCAGATCCCTCATTTATCATCTCCACTCTTAGTGTTTGTTGCCTCAGTATGAATGCCTTGAGTTCAGTGCACTTCAGAATTGAGAGATTTCTTAGGGAGGGAAACTCAAATGCACAACTTCCTGAGCTGAAACTAATCAAGCTCTTAAGGGAACAAAGCTTCAATGTTTGTAAACAAGGAAACTTCATTGCCTTCAACTTTTGCTCTTCACTTTCTTCAATGGCAACTACTTCCTGCATCTTATTGCAATCAGAAACATCTAGCATCTCAAGTTTATCAAGAGTCCTGAATGTATCATATGTGAAGAGATATCTCAAACTGTGGCAGTTGCGCAAGCTAATCGTAGTCAGACTAGGAAGACTCAACGTTGCTTGAGACCTACTTGTCACTAACGCATCCAGCCTCGGCAGGTCCCACAACTTCACCTCGTTTAAGTTTAAGAAGACCAGACTTTTTGGCCTTTTCTTAGTATTGACGGCAACATGTTCCATTAATGATTCCAAAGAGGTACAGTTGACCACCTCAATTATTTTCAGGTTCTGGAAAACCTCTTTTATATTTGATGGAAAAATATGAGACAAATTTTCACAATCTCGGATTGTGATGGATGCTAGTTTGGGGAACGATTCTTCATAAAGTTCATCATGCCATATCTTCATCAACCCACACGACACCACGGTCAGCTCCTCCAAGCTCGGAAAAAGAATCTGTATGAAATGACCATATGTTAGTTTCTCAACCAAGAACTCCTAAAAATCCTGATTTGGACGAAGTTGGTTACCCATAATATGCTTGATAATATATTCTCAAGAATCATTCCCATCATCATAGAAAAACAACAAACGCATGCAGTAGCAAGAGGCTTTAAAGGACATGTAGACAGAGTTTTCTAATGCTTCATCCGCAATAAGACTATAGTTACCAAGAATAATTTCTACGATAAACATATATTAGAAAATTCCAGAGATATTTACGCACATTTTGATCGAAGAGTATAGGCAAGGACAAGCTAGAGTTGACACCACCAATTGCTTGCTATAAACCTGTATTAGCTATTATCATTTGTTGCTTTCCTTCGAATGAAGAGAATGTCATCATTCTGGGGCATCCAGATATCCTCAATCTTGTTAAGGTTGGACAGTGAATACAATGTGTCCCATGAGAGAATGTTCTCAGATTTGGCAAATCCTCAAGAGATAATGATGATAATAGAGGGAACTCTAAAGTGTGCATAGATGCAGCTTTCTTTGAATCTTCTTCTTGCACATCCATAATTTCCTCCAGCAGTTTACATCTCATTATTTTTATTTCTTTTATTTGTTGGAGTGCTTTAGCCATGGAAGAAGAAAAAATAAACCTCAAGTTCTCACAATCTTGCACCTTCAGTACCCTTAAGTTTCGAAAACACAATGCTATTCTTTGATTCTTGTTCCATATGTGTTCCAAACTTGGTAAGTCACTCAAGGTTAATGTGGTCAATCGCGATAGAATCTCGACATCTTCACTGGTTGTCAATCCTTCAAGGTCGAATACTTTTCCTATAAACCGACATCTTTCAATGGTGATGGCTTCCAAATTCTGTAGCTTTATTAGCAAATTGGATGGGAAGATGCTCATGAGGAACACACAATCTTCTACCTTCAGAAATTTTAGGTTGCTGACATCTGAAGGAAATTGAGAGTTCCATATCTCTTTCATTTTGGAAAGTTTAGACAGTGTCAAGGACTCCAACCAGGGCAATGATACCTTGAAAAGGAGAATCACGTTATGAAGGCATATGCATCAATTTTAATTAAATAGCGAGGAGTAGATAACAGCACACAATCTCACCATGTTTATAACTAAAAGCCACGAACAGGCGTTGTCTGTGAAATGTTAATAAAGGAAATAATCTCACGTAATAGCTTTGAAGATGACAGAAAAAAGGCCGAGTAGTGATTTTTGAATTTTACCTTTAACTTATTTAAGTTTTATCAACTTTTACACTTGACTTATCATTTACCTTATTGCTACTGAGGCTCCATTATATAGATGACAAGAGGAGGAAGTTGTACTGCCCGAGTTATTGATGTTATTGAATTCACGCTCACTTTTTGTGCTTTCTAAATTCTACAAATTAAGGGCATAGACTCAATTTATTTTTGGTAGTCATTAATTGTGGTCTTATATAATATTTCAAACGACTATGTAAAAAAAAAAAAATCTCAATTATTTACACCAAAAGGTCATGACCTAACAACATATTAAGTTAAGAAAGACATAGAACAACATTAAACATAACGGTGAACATGATTTAAAGGGCTTGTAATTGATAAACCGATTAAAACTATACTTTTAATTGATTAGAATGTGTGATTGGAATCTGGCATTTTTCTTCAAAGTATTCCAAAAAATAAAAAACGTGCCTTATCAAAAGATTGAAAGTAAAAAGTAATTATAAATTTATGAAATAGAGAAAAATTTGTTGTCCCCGTGCATAACATGAGCTAAAGCTCTAGTATATCTGTAATGCGGAGTGGATGACTTATCGAACCAAAGTCAAAAAGGGGTTCATCAATTTAAGATCCATGGTGAACTGGTCGCAGCAGCACCATATGGGCATCAAAGTCAATTTCAGCAATGGATTTAGTTCTACCTATATAAGAACCTAGGATACCCTTTCTCGTCATAAAAAGGAATAATTTATGTGGTGAGTCGGTCATGTGGCCAAGAAAATGAGTTACTTAATTTAATAAATGATTTTAGTCGAGCATCATGCTTTTGCAGTTGGGGTCACTCTATAAACATACTTTTAAGATAATTTTAAAAAGGTTTCCTAAATTTTTATTCTAAACTAGCAGGATAGTTACAGAAACTATTATATCCAAGCAATAGTGAACAGATGAATGCTCGATGTATTTCTAATAAATACTTTTGCGAATTATTTATTACCAAAAAGAAAAGAGAAATTTAAACATGCGCAGCGCACAAAAATTCTACTAGTAATATTAGAAAAGTAGTTAGAGTGTAGATTTGTGGGAGATTTAATCACCAAAGAGGGTCCATATTACAACCAGGGGTAAGGAAAACAAATTGACCTATTGAATATTAACAATTAAATTCACCTATTTTTTTTTTTTTTTAGTTCTTTCATTCACTTTAATCAATCGGATATAACGGAATTCTACATATGTCCATCCATTTTTAAATAAAGGTCACAAAAATTATATAGGCCGTATATACTACCTTCAACTTATGAATATATTAATAGATGTTTGTTTATACATATACGATTTTACCATTAAAAAATGATGAACTTCTAGATTATTTAAAAAAATCTATGCACCGTACGGTGCTTCTTAAACTACGTTGATAATATAACACAAATATATTGAGATGTAATTAACTAATGATAAATGTTTTTATATATTCAGATACCACATAGCAATTCCATTTTGCAAAATTAAATTACTGTTTGTCTTACTTATTCTGGAAAACAAAATCTCAAAAACACATTATTTATCCAATTTTCTATGTCCTATTATACCCTCGCATATCCATGCCCAAAATCTTAAAAACAAATTATATACCTGTTGCCCGTTGAAGAAACCGATCAAATGGTCCGCGGTTTTACAGAAGCTCATCATCTCCGGCAAGTTTCGTAATGTCAACCTACGCAAATTGCATAACTTCACTTTGGTATCATCATATATTTCATCTCCATCTTCATCCGCCTCAGCATCTGCAACAATTTGCTGCATCGAGTGGCAACTGCTTATTTCAATCTCTTCAAGCGGCAATATTGTTCTCTTTATAGACAAAGGAAACAAATGTTTGATTTCACCACAGTTATCTACTTTCAAAATCTTTAATTTGCTGAAAGATTCTAGGGCAAGACAACCGTGGCAAATCTTTTTCAAGTTGTTTAGATTCTCAAGAAACAAAGATTCCAATCCAGTAAATGTAGTGCACTTGACATTCCCGATGGAGCAAATGACATTCTGAAATGAGGGGCTATTTTGTACGTGAAGATGCTTCAATTCCAGAAATCCTTTGATGCACAAATCATGAATGCTATCGACGCCATGTCGCAATCCATCCAAGTGGAGATCTTGCGTTTTCTGCAAGCAGCTCAACATCCATTCTTCAATAAGAAGATTGCTCGAATCCAGCTTCAGCTTTAAAGTTCTGGATTCTTTGTATTCGCCCGACCAATCCCAAACGTCCCCAATATGGATTTTATGTTCGTTTAGTTTTCCAAATGGTAGGTCTCTTGAGAGTTTGGTATAATGAGGAATGGCAATGGACAGAGTGCTCAATTTTTTCATGTTCTTCAACTCAGCTAGGCTGGCGTTGCTTTGCGGTGCTTCATCCTCAGCCTCCCATTGATCAAAACCATCTTCCATATACAATTCTTCCAAATTAACCAAGCTTCCAAGCACGCTAGGTTTAATAATCTTAAGGTTGGCGCACGATGTCAAGTCCAACAATCTTAATTTTGTCAGTTCACCTATTTCTTTGGGCAGCAAAGCAATTGTAGATCCCTTTAGAATTAGGAATTGCAATCCTTTTAGCTTTCCAAGAACAGTCACATCCTCCAGATGGCACACATAAAGACACAGTGACTTGAGGTTTTCAAGGAACTCAATCGACGAAGGTAAAGAGGTGAAATACAAGCCAGTAAAATCCAAGACTTGGAGCTTTGTCATAGATTCAAAAAATAACTCGGGAACTTTGAGAGATGGATTGTGTTCACCTAACAGGAGCATCCTCAAGTTTGGGCAGTCCAATTTTTCAGGAAGCTCATCAATGTCAACAAAAAGGATGGATATCGCGGTGCATTTTCTGAGCTTATCGTTTGACCATTCTTTAAACCCAAAATCCTTCCTCCCAACCAAGGCGTTCCATTCCGTGGAAGAAATAGAAATGGCCGCGTCAACAAATATGTCATGCATTCTGAACCATTTCATGTCATCACTATCTAGTAACAAAGAAGAGCCCTGCAAGCTATGTAGATCCACAATCAACCTATTTCTGGCCTCTTCGATGGTGTTGCTGAATTTTTCATATAAACCCAAACCCATGCAATAGATAAGGGAATCTATCAACCAAATCCTCCCAGGGACTAGAGCACAGATCAAGAACAATAATTTGATCCTCTCATCTTTTAAGTCGTTGTAGGTTAGTTCCACTAGAAATTCCACATCCGACGGATCTATATTGGTCAAAGCAGTCTTCCATGCAGCCAAATCTCCATGCCTCAACCTTTTTGCCATTGAAACAATCAAAAGTGGCAAGCCTCCACAATTCTTGACCACTCCAATTACCAAACTCGTAAATTTAGGATCGTTAACTCTGTCCCCCACTGTCCTTTCAAAAAGTCTCCGTGCTTCTCCATGCTCTAACTCATTGAGTCGGAATACTTGGTCGGAGCACATGTCATTGCACAAAACGTCTCGGTGTCTAGATGTTATCAATAGCTTGCAGCCTCTTACTTTATTATCATATCCACAAGGGATTCCAACATCCTTTAATTCTAACTTCTTCCACAAATTATCTAAAATTATGAGAATCTTTTTCTTAGGAAATTTTTTCACAAATTCACTGTTCTCAAGATCATTCTTCTCGCTGTTTTCAAGATTATTTCTTTCATGATTAAGATCACTCTTTAACCTCTCACACAAAAGATCTGCTCTCCCATGAGTAGTTTCCACATTCATTAGCTTTAGGCCTAGCTTTTCAGCAATTTCTCCCTGGATTACTTTTAGATTTGGATTACGTGATACATTTGCCATGACAACCACATCGAACAACTGCTCCTTCCTAACTTGACTTTCAATGTCCTTTAAAAGCTTGGACTTGCCAACCCCACCTGGTCCGTACACCCCAATCACAAAGAGCTTGTCATCAGCTATGGCCTTCATTACATCCTCTATGATTGAAGCCCTTGATGCCAAGACATCTTCTTCCTCATCAACAATTCTTGCATAGGAAGTGGTAGCAGTGACGATTCCCTTTGGAGTATTCTCATAGTAGACGTTTTGGAATTTACTATTCGCCCTTTCATCAAGGAGTCCCTGAATAACTTGAGTCATCTTCTTCAACTTCCTACCAATTGGATGGCGCACCACGGGGTTGGGAAGCCACCCACACAAGCAAGCATTTCTTGCACTTTCTCCATGTATTAACAGGTTTCGTGCTTCCTTGGCCTTATTCTCGACGCTCTTCAACCAGTCCTTAATATCTGTGTGTATAGATTTTCTGTCATATATAGCTTCATCAATGGAGTGTTGCACCCTCTCCCTCGCAGTCTCCAAGTTCTTGACTCCCTTTTCAAGATCTTGGACGTAGCTCTTGTAGCACAGCACGTATCCAAATTGGCGTCCAATGGGAGCAAACAGGCACTCACCAAGTTTTGACACGAGATTCGATGCAGCAGAGGTAGCAAATGCCTCGGCCATAATTACTTCTTTAATGTCTAGAAATTTCGTTTTCTCCCTTCTTTCCTTCCTCCCGTAGTTGCCTCCTTTTGTTAATTTCTTAAACAAATCAGTGCGAAGAAAACTGATCAAAGAACATAAGTTGTAACTGCGATGTATGAAAAGAAAGGAAAAGCAAAGTGATAAACAATGTGAACAACGAAAACAAAACCAAAAAAGACAGAGAGAGAGAGAGAGAGAGGCACCAACACCACCTATGAGATCGCTATGAGCTGGTTTGTGACTGCAACCATTCTTTTTCTTTTATGCCTTTTTTCTTTTGTGTTCTTGTCTTTTAGACCAAAACGTGACGAAATTAATGACCCAAATCAGATCATGATAATACATTTAATACACAAAACCCATCGATAGATTACTTGATGAGCTCATCTATCATGAGTTCCCAATTGACGTGATGTCAATAAAGTACATGACATGTGGTGACAATTGATTGACTCAAAGCACGCACGGAGGTTAAAGATTGATTTACGGGTTTTATCAACCGACACTAACTGTCGCTAAGTAATTGGGAGCATGCAAATTATTCCAACAGTAGCACGCCAGTTAACAACATGCTGTCGCAACTTGGAGATGGCAAGTTAGAGACAAGGAGAGGTGGGGTCCATTGACCTGGTGGATTGAAGTCAGTTGAAAAGTTATCATATAACCGGTGGGTTGCCTAATTGGTGTAGTTGCTACAGTATTTTACGGACCCTGAACTTTTATCATTTTTCTCGTCCTGAAAAAAAAAAGAAGAAGCTTATTTTTCCTCATCAAATATTTATTTATTAAAAGACATCGATCAGTTCGAACTTTTAAAGATAGGCTAATCCACATGAATGAATTTAAAACACCAAATTTATGTACATTGGGAAATATCAAATACTTTTGGAAAGCGTTTTTGTGGGAAGAACGGTAGGAAAATTTGTGTTCGTGGTTCCCAAAGGTTGAACAAATCCATAATGAAATCCATTGAGGTCAAACATTGATAAAATCCTTAATTTCTCAAAACACTTTTAAAGATTAGAGAAACGTTTCATCCAAAAAGCAGTTATGAAGCATAAACAAGTGAAAAAAATCTCAATATATTTGCAATTGAAACTCATAGGAGGGCAAATTGGATAGCATAAGGAAACTTTCGAAGAAATTATTGCTATGGTCAAGCTTCAGCAGTTGATAGCAATATCGTCTCAAAAAATACATCACTAACCTCACTAATGGATCGAGTCAAATGCGACTAAAAACTCCGATGATTGGCAAAAGTAGAATTGTTTACATTTGCCAAAGATGCACTAAGTGCAATTCACGTTTTAAACACGTTCCTTATAATGCACTGAATATTTAGAAATCTACCAATCCGTTTTGTCCACTCTTATCGTTGGAAAACACTTGCAAGGGAGGAGATTCCAAAAAGGTCAATGCACTTGGACCGAAAAGAAGAGGGTTTAAGCATGCATGTGCATTCTTGATTTACTGCAAATAAAAAAATCACTTTTACGGTGAATATTAAAGAACAGTCCCCATTGACGATTGGATCAACAGTCACTACTTCGACTAATGGGGCTGGAAGCGTATTAAGAAACACAATTGGAAGCCAACAGGCCAATGTGTTTAATAATTGCAAACCGTCCCTTGGTATTGTCCAAACAAACTCTCTCTCTCTCTCTCTCTCTCTCTCTCTCTCTCTCTCTCTTCGTGCAACACAAATATGCATGTTCTTTACTCATCAAAAAACAACTTACAGTCAAGAAATTGATTAGCTGAGAAATGTCTAATAATAAAGGGAAATGATGAGGGTAGAATTCATCAATGGGGTTCTGTCCAACTTGCCCAGATAAATAAATTGCAAATCACCATCGGACAGCGAGACAAACGAAACAAGGCAATCAAAACTCACAACTTTATCAACACGCTTGCGGTTAAGAAATTGATTAATTATAAAATAGTTTGTAACGTCTGTCGGAAACGGTGAAGATGACAGACATGTGTACCACGCTACTTTTCCTTTTTCATTAACCATGCTAATGGATATCGTAGGAGGTCAAGGTATTCATAGTGAAAATTAATTTTTAAATGATGATATTGGTAAAGAGCCACATGAATCATCTTCATTTAATTATTCTGAAATGACCTGGCTCTGTGACAAATGCGGTGTGTTGTGCTCCCGTAAACTAGGAAGTTTTCCTCAAACCCTTCCCATCAAATAAGGGCAAGCTTTTTTTAGTGATCAATAATTTAAATGAACACGCCTAAAATATTCTCCTTTCTTGCTTGCAAATGTGTGGAAAGATTATAATATTTCTTTTTTTAAGCTATGATTCGTCCAAGATAAAACATAATCGTAAGGGCCGAAGTAATAATTTTTCATCGCCATACAAATTTTCTTTATGCTCACAAAGAATAAATTTATTTAATGGAATGCATCTAGCTAATGGACGCGTTGTTGATAGGATCTTCCACTGTTGTTGAACAAACATGCCTATTTCATTTGACTGTGTGAACTCATGTGAAGCTACTCTTTCAGGTAATTTGGCCTTTTCGTAAGAAATAATTTCACTTAAATCATTTGAGTGCTTGGTATGATCAGTTCCCTTGAATCCAAAAAAAAAAAAAAAAAAAAAAAAAAGCTTGAAAGTGAATAATTTATATATAAGATTTAATGGAAACCAAAGGTTCCGAAACCTGATTTAATCAACATAATTTTGTAGTATAGACAACCTCGCTCCTCCATCATTTTCTTTTTTCTAGTATCATTACTCAATAGTAAAGATGAAGCTCAAACAAACCACCACAAAGTCCTCAGTTATTTTAACACTAGATTTTATTTCCTCAATATACATAAAAGATTAGACTGTCAAAAAGTTACATTGATCATATCAAAATAAAATTTATATATATGACCAAAAAAATATCTATTTTTTTTAATTAGACTGTCAAAAAGTTACGCTGATCATATCTAAATTTTTTATAATCATGCCTGATCTTTAGCTGCACCTTTTACTTACAAGTTGTCATTGTTAATTCTAAGTTAATTTTGATGATTGCAAAACTCAATTTTGTATATTTGTAGATGCTACAACCTATATGAATATGTTTTTCTGCAAGTTTGTGATACTGGCAAGGGTTAAAGAAGACCTTTCCCTATCTGAAAACAAGTTTGGTACTCGGCCAAGTAATAGCCGAATAACTGGCTAAATCAACGAGAAATATAATATCTTTTTATTACCTTTTTGATCTTTATAAATATTATTATAGTTTCATTTAACTAAATTCAGTGAGTATAAATGCCTAGAGCGACGAATATCGGTGCCACTCAATTGAGTTTGTGCTGCAATTATTTTACTCATTTTGTTACTTCTTCCTTTTTTCTCTTCGATCCTTTTTTTTTTCTTTTGGGTTTTGTAGGGTAAAATTAATGCAACCAAATTACCAAACAAAAAGGTTGAATGTGAAATAAGAGCCGATAGCATACGAAAGGTAGATATGATAATGACACACGTACCGGGAGTGGCTTCACTGTAAGGATGCAACGGGAGCTGAGATCTATGGCTTCACTCTGACTTGTCTGCATGATGAACGAAGGGTAATGCAGGCCAAAAGTTGATAATACCATAATATGAGTGGACATATCAGCATGAGGCAACAACAAGTGGTCACTGTGGGGGAAGAGTACAGCGGGGAACTGAAAATTCACTGAAGAGAATTGTAATCGAGGAAGATGTTTCAATACCTTCGGCTTCGACTTGGAATGGCTAGAGGATGAAGGGATTCTTTGCTGAGCTCTTGCCACGATGACTAGGCCCGACTTTCTAGCCGAAAAAGAGTGAACCCGACTAATTGGACCGGCCGTGTGCTGCAACAGAAATCGACAAACCCAATTAGCAGTCAACAGGTCAACGTGTCGTTCCCTCGAAACCAGACCTCGGTATCGTCCAAAACCTCCTCTCTTGTCCATTGAAAAAACTATAATTAATATTATGAAAAATTCCAAATTAATATAATTTTAATAAATTTATCGTAAATTAATTTTTGGATCATCAAAAATCTCAAATTAATATACTTTCGATAAATTTACAAGCTAGTATATTTGTAAAAAAATTATCTTTTATTAGTTTCCTTTAGATTTTATTGTCAAATTGCTGAATTGGATGCCACATGTACTAGTTATACCAATTTTGTGATTTTTTATGGTATTAATCTAATTTAATAAATGTTAAATATTTGTTACAAATATATTAGTTTTTGATTTTTTGTAATCATTTAGGATAAATTTGTCATAACTATTGCAGTTTGGGGTTTTGTATGGTTAAAAAATTAATTCAAAATAAAGTTATCATAAATTTATAGATTTTTCGTGATATTAATTTTTTTCTTAATATTTCAAAGCTTAATATATTCTTTTCTTTTTCACGATTTTGCAAGAAAGCAATAAGTACTTTATAAAAAGATAGTTAACAAACACATCTGACAGCTGGTACTTGTTTTGATGTTCGTACCATTCACCACTTGGATTTGATCGAGGCTACAAATTAAAAGATGTCATGCACTTTTTATATAGCTGGTAATTGTTTTGACGTCTGTACAATACACCAATTATTTTGATTGCTAGTACATTTGAGAGCAAGACAGACGCGGTGTTGCCCATAAATTAAAAGAGAATTTCTTCAAAACGGCTGCATCTGAATGTGAGAAATTCTAAATTGTAGGACAGCATTGCATCAATTAAAATTTTGGATACTATTACTTTATCTTAAAAAAGGAAATACGGTAAGGCTATTTTTACTCTCTCTTTGGTTTGGTATACATATCTTATTATCAATTGACTAAAATATCCTTCTACGTTCAGGAACAAGGTTAGTCACCAATTCACCCTACTCTGTTTTTTCTCTCTCATCTCCTCTTCACCTTCTATGTTTATTGTTAATAGGCTATATATTTTTCTATGTTTGAAAATAAATTAATCATCAATTAACCATACTTTTTGTAATTTCTGATGGATTAAATTTTGTAAAATTGTTAAGTTTGTAATTTTGGTCTACAGATGACTACTCTGCTTAAATTGTTAATTCTTTAATGTAGCTTTTCTATTCATCCTAATTATAATGGGATGATGCGAGACGATTTTTATATTGAGGATTATGGACCCTACTTTTTTACTTGAACAAAGTTCTTCCTAACTCCCTCTCTCACACGCTCAGACGCAAATACAAATACCCATGTTCGTTGTTCTTTAGTAAAAAAACTTGCAATTAAGAAGTTAATTAGTTGAGATTGTATAACACAAGGACGAAACGATGAGGACAAAAATCATCATGGCGTTTCTGTCCGACTTGTCCGATCAATAATTGCGAATGACCATTAGACAAACAAAAACAAAACAAGACACCATAAAATCGCAACTTTATTAACACACAACTTGGTATTAAGAAATTAATTAGTTGAGAACTAGTGTGTAATATTAGAGGGAAACAAAATGATGAAGAGGAACAGATATCACCGGGTATCTTGATCACCAAGCGCGTCGCGCGCCATCGGCTCGACGAGATGCCTAAGCTAGATCTAAAAGTTCGTGTTGAGAAAGTCCGTCTCCCGAGCTCCGATCGATCGTCTACTCGCCATTTGGGTGTCACGCGGAGGGTCGAGACAGGGGAGAGGGCGCTGAGGAGGCCTTGGTCAAGCGGCTTCCACCGGCCATGTCTGGCCGAGCCAGATCTCGGCCAAAGTAGGGGAGGCCGAGCTGGTTCTTGGCTGGCGACGGTGGTCGGCCGCGAACTGGCCCTCGGCCTGGGCTGGCCAAGACGTTGCCGCGTTGGGTGCGTGGCCAGCCCGATGCGAGCGGTGGCACTCACCGCGGCCGTCCCCGTCGGGGCGAGGTCGACAGAGCGCCGGGAGAGGCAGGGGGAGGAGAGCAAGTCGGATCTGCCTGGGTACCGCGTCGGATGCGGGTCGGAGTGGATCCAGGTCAGGTCTTTAGGGTTTGGTATTCGGGCTGGGATGATTTAGGCATATTGGGCTTATCCTGCTTTAATGGGCCAGGCTTAGTTCATTTCGTTTTTAAACGGTTGGGCCTTTCTCTCTAAGATGGACTGGGCCCGCGTTTCAGGTCCATATGGGCCAATGGTTGGTGACTCGGGTCGGTTCCAACACGGGTTTTATTGTATATTATAATGTTGTTTTAATATTAAAAATTATATTTTAGAAGACATATGAAAAGGGATCATTTTTGTCCCCTTTAATATCATACAAAATTTAATCCATTCGGAATTTTCATCTAGGAAACCTCGTCCTAGATAAAGAAAATGATAATTTTGATTTGTCCTTATCTAATATTTTTGTTATAAAAATCATGGACTACCTAAATTTTTAAAGTCAACTAATCCACATGAATAAATGTACAAAATTGGGACTAATCAAATACTTCTTGAAAGCATTTTGTTGGAAGAGATAAGGAAAACTCGTGTTCATGGTTCCTAAAAGATGAACAAACATGTAGCGTAATACATGGGGGGTTGAATGTGGAAATCAACTTAATTTTTTTAAACACTTTAAAAGTATTTTGCAATACTAGTTTTCATTAGGTTGGAGAAACGTTCCATCATGAAAGGAGTTATGAAGCGTGCCCAAGGAAAAAAGTCACAATCTTTGCAATTGGAACTCGTAGGCGTGAGGAAACTTTCAAACCGAGTAATGCTATGGTCAACCTTCGGCAATCGAAAGAAGTATGCTTTCAAATTGGTCTTTCGCTAATAGACGTTGTCTAATATTTGGTCTTTCACTAAATGATGTTGTACTCGGCACTTAGGTCTTTGGCAAAAAAGGAATCGATACATACATTAGAGACAATGTATTCATACAAGAAATTATGGGGGTGGTGTGGTCCTGTGAGCTAAGACGTTATCCACAAACCCATCCCATTTAATAAGGACAAATTTTTTTTATTTATTAATGAGCAATAATTTACATTAGCTCTCCATAGGATGCCCCTTTCTCACTTCAAAATGTGTGGGAAAATACTAATATTTTATTATTAATTACTTCATCGCCATATATATTTTCTCAGACTAAAATGAATTTATTTATTAATTAGTCTATCAATGAAAATATATAGCTAGTCTAACGGCTCATAGTTACGAATCTCTCTCTCTCTCTCTCTACGCACTTCCAAATCAGTAATCCATTTGTGGATCCTCTCACATAGTATAAAGACAAAGCAAGGTTAGAGCAACGATGTCCAAATTCCCGTGGATATAACTTTCATATACTCTTACACTTTACTTTGGCATCATTGGATGAAAGCTTTAATAAATTAAGAGCGAGCTCATCCATTAAAGATATTTTTGTGCATAGATACGAGAACCAAAGTTGAGGTTCCTTAAGTAAAGATTCTCCCTATCCACCTTTTAAAGTCGGTTATTCCAAAGGTCAAAGTTAAATGTTTTGAGAACTGCTCTAGAGTGAGGATTGGTATGCGATTCTACCACCCATGTCCAAACAAACTAACAGTTCATACTGATTGGTTCTGAATAGAATAAATGTATTAAGAAAAAGAAGCAATATGTGTGAAGATTATTTTTAAAAAAGTAATGTGAATTTATATGCTTTAAAGGATGTAAAGTGTTATGCAATGAGAAAAACTCAAATGTTTTTCATCTAATCAATTATAATAAACTAGAGAATGAAGGTGGGGCTTTTTCTAGAGAAGCAATATAGAGATAAAATTTACTATAATGGGATTTGTGTTTTAAAACAAGTTACCTTGAAATAGATCAAGTCATGTTTGAGTCTCAAAAGGCAATACGATCAGAGGATTAACTTCACGCCTCAACCTATAATCATCAAAGTAACTATCTCAGAACAAGAAGGAGCATCTCGGTGATTTCTTAGGATTTGCATGGTGTTTCTTACCAATGCGGTTTCTCCTTTTCAAGCACAAGCCAAACAAAGCTTTACTTCTTCTCTTGCCCCAAAGGATGAAAAAGCAATATGTGAATTTGTACTGAGCAACAAGTAAAACTCAAATATTTTTCATACCATCAATTATAATAAACTAGAGAATGAAGGTGGGGCTTTTATGGAGGAGCAATGTAGAGATGAAATTTACTATAATGAGTTTTGTGTTTCCGAATAAGTTACCTTAAAACAAATCAAGTCATGTCCAAGTCTTGAAATGCAATATAGTCGGAGGTTTAGCTTCACACCTTAACCTGTAGTCATCAAAGCAAATATCTCAGAATAAGAAGAAGTGTATTAGTAATTTCTCGAGATCGGCGTGGTGTTTCTTACCAATGCAGTTTCTCCTCTTCAAACACAAGCAAAACAAAGTTTTACTTCTTCTCTTGCCCCCTAAAGATGAAAAAGCAATTTGTGAATTTGTATGCTTTAGAGGATTTAGAGTGTCACGCAACAAGTAAAACTCAAATGTTTTCCATCTAGTCAAAATTTAATAAACAAGAAAATGAAGGTGGGGCTTTTCTAGAGGAGCAATGTAGAGAATAATTTGGAGGATTGAGCCGTGTTTGAGTCCTAAAGAATAAATTTTCTTGAAACAGATCAAGTCGTATTTGAGTCCTAAAAATAAATATAATTGGAGGATTACCTTCACGCCTCAACCTATAGTCATCAAAGTAAATATCTCAAAACAAAAAGGAGCATCTCAGTGATTTTCTTACCGGCGTGATTTCTCCACTTCAAGCAGAAGCCCTCGCCTCCTGAAGTAAGCTTAACTTCTTCTCTTGCCCCGAAGGTTGAACCAGACGCGCTTGGTATATATGAAATTTTGAGATGGTTGCTTTTTCTATGAGGCAAATTTACTTCTTTAACCCTTACCTCTTTCAGCAAGACCACCAAAACAACCCCGTCGTCTTAAGTAGGCTCTAGATTTTAAGGACGTTCTATTGGGTCTCTTTGTGATTGGCCCACGTGGCCACAGATATCGAAGTGAAAAGAACATTTAGGAATGATGAATGACGAGGACCCCACTCATCACGTGGTCTCCACAGTTTCTCGTCCTCCATGATTGTCCTTTTCTTGTACGATCAACAGCGACATTTGTGTCTGCTGTGTTCAGAAAATTTAAAAAAGGAAAAAAGAAAAGAAAGAGAACAATGTTGGGTGTATTTCTCATGGTTTTGTTCCTTCATTTACGCGTCGATCGCGAATGCTTCAAATGCCAAAATTGAGTTTTGATTGAAAACTAAAACACGCTTATCGAAGCACATCCATACACAGTTTAATGGTTTTCTCCGATCCTCCTCCACCTCCTCTTCTTCTATCCCTCCACCGCCATTCACGTCCTCAAGAACCTCCTCACATTTCATGACCTTCACAAGACGTTCAGTCCAACCCCAAGCTGTCATCGCCGATGAAGAAGAAGATGGTGAATAAAAAAAAAAAAAAAAAAATTGGACGTAAATGCCCGGAGCAAAGCTTGGGACTATTTTGAAACAACTTTTGTTATTCCATGCTCTTCTTTTAGACAAAAAGTCCACTTTGAATTCTCAATTAGAACAATAGTCTCGCTTCAAATCATTATTTAAAAATTTTCTCTACATTTTATCACATTAGCCTGCCCAACAATTTACTGAATGCTTGGTGTGATCACTTTCCTTAATTCAAACTATAAAGCGTTTTGAAAAATATCAAAAAAGTTTTAAACCTGACATAATTCAATCATAATTTTTTTTATGTCAATTTAATTTTAAATTTTTTATAATTTTATTAATTCAGTACATTCAAATCGACCGAAACTAATATGGAGGCCACCGACACATTACAATTTTTTAATAGTATTTTGTGAATTTTTTTTCCTTTTCCCTTTTCTTTTTCCTTTTTTTTTTTTTCCCTTCTTCCTCCTTCGGATTCTTTTCTCCGCCGTGGCCTGCGAGGCTCAGTGGCGACTGGGTGAGGGCCGCGAAGCCCTCGCCGTTGCCGCCGGTCGCCTGGCCTCATCTAACCTCGCCGGCAGCCTCGCCCGTGGATTGCGAAGAAAGCAAGAGCAGAACGAGGAAATTCGACCCCAGGACGAGAATCGAACCATGAAGCAGGGACGCGAGCAGAATCCGGATCACAAGCGGAACCGTAACATTTCCAAGAATGCGACGCAATTTCGGCGAAACGGAAAAAACCACACTCGTACCCACCCACCTGCGAGTCCTTGGAGAACGGTTTGGGAAATCGAGGCGAGAAACGAGAGATTATGGAAGTGAGAGGAAGGGAGAGAGAGACTCGAGGGGATGGAATGCACTGGAGGAGATCGAGAGAGTTCCGGGTGCTAGCCGAGAACAGGAGGAAGAAGACAGAGTGAGGAGCGAGAGATTCTGGAAGAGGAGGAAAGGGGACTTCCTCCTCCTTCAAGAGGCCGCCATCGCCCTGCCACTGGCAAGGCCGCCATCGCCCTAGGCAAGGCCATGGCAAGGCTGTGGGGGAGGCCATTGGCGAGGGTGGGTGAGGTCGGGTGAGGGCTTCGTGGCCCCTGCCTAGTGGCCATTGAGCCTTGCTGGAGCCTCACCAGCCGAGAAAATAAGTGAAATAATAAAAAGAGGAAAAAGAAAAGGAAAATTTGAAAAAGATAAAAATCGCAAAAAAAAAAACAAAATATCATTAAAAAACTGTCACAATAACAGTATTGACTGAATGATCCGCGTCGTTCAGCATCCATGTCAGTGCAAATTAGCTCAATTTGGCCGGATGGCACAATTATGAAATATTTATTACTGAATTAATAAAAAAATTATATTTGAATTGACACAATTTTAATAACTTTAAAAAAAATTTGGTAATTTTTTCACAAAGCATTTGAAGTGTTCTTTTATCGAGTGCTCGTATGACACGAAAACAAAGACCACATTTGACATTTGGGATACAAAGAAGTACACAATAACTTTCAAAGGAGGAGCTCGAGTATAAATTGATAGGGGTGTGTATGGTCCAAGTGGACGATTCCCACCCTAAAATTGGGAATCGTTCACTAAGGACCGATTTCGAAAAATTAAGATAAAAAATCGCTCATTAGTTACACGGTCCGCTCCCAAGTGGATTCATAAAACCGATCTCACCAAAGATCAATGAAATATTGCCGATCTAGACTTGCACCGCCAAAAGCCAGCAGCTAACATTAAGTGTTACTCAAACAACGATAAGGAGGTAAAAAACGTTCTAGTACCTATATGTTGCTCCTTTTAGACCGCTTTTCTCCTTCAGGTAAAACAACCCTCTTGAAGTCTCATGTTTCCCCCATGAAAGATTTCGGATTCGACGCAGACTTTCGAATTTTTACATCACCACCTCAAGTGTAGCTTGCATCGATGGGTTGAATCGAGAGTGAGTTTGAACAAAATTCACATCGAGTTATGTGGGAAACATACCAATGGCATGATGGGTGTTTGTCATAATCTAAAATGGAGAAGCTATTATGCTTGAGCTCAGTCAAATATATTAGATTTACTCATTTTTTTTAATTTTTAATATTAAAAATTAATATATTATTATAATATAATCGGTTCGATCTGAGTAGACGAATGGGCAGATCCATCCATGGAATCGGGAATCGGACTAGTTCCCTTAAGAACCATAGGTTCGGCGGGTTTGGTCTAGTTTCGGACAATTCGGGTAGGTCCCGATTCCTTTACACACCCGTATCAATTGACAATTGTTAAGCTTGGTTTCAGAGACTTAAGCATGAGTAGGAGAAATCTAGTGCACATGCGAGGCAGGAAATTAAGAAAATCTTGCATTGAATAGTTGGAGTGAATAGGATAGGAGCAATTGATAATATTTTATTAGCCCATAAATTTTCCAAAAGAGGTGTGTTTATTAGTAGTGTTGACAGCCAAAAATAATTCAAGTCCTTATAAGCCGATATGGTGTTACTACTGAGTTGTTGGAGTAATCGATAGGTCTAATCACTGATCAATAAGACTAGTGTTATGTTACCAATGAAAGTGTCGCTAGGTGATGATGGACCAAAAGAGTTGCCGACATATGATGGCAAATGATTGATTATGTTATGAAAAGATGTAAAGTGAAGATTGTATAAGAATTTCTTTGACCAATAATGAACACTTACACAATTTATCAATTTCAGTTTATCAATTTATTAATTATATCCTCAATACTTTAAATTAGCTTTTACCTTTGTTAAGAGTAAGTGATCATTATTACGCAAATTCATGGCATCATATCAGTACCGTTGACAGCACTGTAGTAATATTATTCATAATCATAGCAATATTGTAGCTCACTGTAGTAGTGTAGTAGTTTCCTCTCTCAATCGCAATAGTCAACTTTTTTAGATTTGTCAGAAGTTAAAGGTCTTAGACGACTCACGGCTAGTTCATCCGATAAACTTTGGGTCCTTCAACTTTAACCTTTGCTATGAAACCTCCCGATTAAACATACTGTTGAGATATCATCTTCTTCACATGGAAAGACAAAAGGCAAATAGAATTTCAAGTGATTCGAATGGGCTAGTAAATATTTCCCATATAAGCTCGATTGCAAGGGTAGTTGCAAGTCATGATCCCCTCAATTGCCGTTTGACATTTGAATTCCAGTGCAAACATAAGGTCGTCCAATGCATTCATTTTGTTTTTCCTAAACTCCAGGGATATAGCGATTTGGAGATTACAAGATAGCTAAGGCCAATCCACCATGGAAAATTTGTCGGCTTGCCACACACGAACATCAAAGTTAAGAAAAGATGAGCATTTATCTTTATATAGTCCAACTTCAGGACAAAACCAAATATTCAGTCGATCCACAATCCGGAAAATGTGACATAAAATTGCAGTCAAAGACAATGTAAATCTATAACCAGGAAACGCCACGCACAGCACATGGCTTCACACATAATACTTAGAGGGGAAAAAGGACCAAAGATGGAAAAAGACAATGATAGCGAAAATACATAAAGGAATATCAAAAGATATGCTAATTTAATGTTTATGTATCTCATTTTTGTTGGTGAAGCAATATGAAGACACATATTTTTGTTTCATAACTCTTTCGAAATAATAGGTAACTTTTTTTGTTGACTTTCTATTGATTTCTATTATTTTAATAATATTTTTATAATTTGTAAAATACATACTAATCAGATTATTTATTGTGAGTATATTGGAGATATAACACTGAAACCCTTTCAAAAACCCATGTAAAAGCTTATTGTATTTCTGACTTCAAAAGTTATTCTCATTGGTTATAAAGTGAGAGGAAATTTGTGAAGTAACATATCGTATCGAATTTTTGCAAAGATCCATCCACCACCAATACAATAATCATATCATACTATCAATTTTTCTAATTACTGTTATGTTTATCATATATAATTCTAACAAGCTCCATATATAATAATTAAACCATATGTGATAAACTAAAAGTGAATTGGCGAGATTACCCCCCACTGTAGAATCCAAAGACACTTTGTTAGTTGTCTTCGTGATTGGCTCCGGTGGCCACGTCAATCCAAGTGAAAATGTACTCTCCCTGCCCCACTAAATGCAATAATCGATACTTTATGTCAGGGTTAAGGTGTGGATGCTGGAAATTATCTTTTCCTTGGCAACTTTAATGTTCGTGGTGGAAACCACTTTTTCTCTTGCCCTAAAAAAAAATCAGTCCTTTCCCCTAGATTGGCAAGTGTTCCCGCCCACAAAGACTTCAAGGATAATTGGTCTTCTGCTTAAAGACATGTTAATGAACACTGAGTTCTTTGGTAAAAAAAAAAAAAATCTATAGACATATTTCAAGTTGTTCGTACTGGAAATTAACTTTTGTATGATGCCATCCTTTAAAGTCAAGATGTTGAATAGTTATGCTTTGAAGATGATGGATTAATTGAAAATTTTTACTAAAGCAATACCAATTTTGAAACTCTATGGAAATATCTCTGAAGGAACTTGGATGACTTCTAACGCTTGACACGTGTGTCACGGGCTAGTCCATGACACATGCAACTTTTAATAAGTTCATGAAACAGATCAATGTCATATTCAACTCTTAATCACTATGAGAGGAAGCGCTAGGCAATTCCTAGGAGTGCGAGGTTTATTTTTTGCTTTTGATTCATGATAGCATGAAGTCATTCAAAATAGGAAACTAGCAAAACACCTAGACCTATAATATTTGTGTCAATTCAATTATAAATATTATAATTTAATCGGTGTGTTGCTTACAAATTTAGTCATTTTGGCAAATTTTAATAGGAAATTGCTTACAAAGCAGTTTTGTTAGTGTCGGCTGCTCTACATGGTATGGCCAACACTAGCGTAAATAATTTTTATAATTTTTTATTATTTATGTATTTCTTGAATTTTTTTATATTTTTATTTTTTAATATGTGGAATGAATAATGGAGTCGTGTGGATGCTTCTTGTCCAATTTTTCTTTTATTTTAATTAGCACTTCGCTTCACATAAATTGGAACTCTATTGAATCTCCACTTCGTGTACTTTGTGAGCAAGGTAAGGAATCTCAGAGCGACCCGTTGCTCTTCACACAATTTCTTTCTATATAGGATTTTGGCACATCGTTAGGTTAATTTAATAGATTTTGATCAAAATTTTAATTTGTCTTTTGTTAAAACGGATTGTCCCCTTTAAATTTCTCTCACATGTCAACGTTACAAATCCTACTTGTGTCATTAAATTTGTCCCTGATTTTTTACATGTGATAAAGAAAATTAATTTCTCACTAAAAAATTAGGAGATGCATCTACATCCATGCTCATCCCTCATGGTAATACTTACTGAGATAACTTGAGCTTATGGATGATTCGCTAAGATCCGGATAATATTACCTAGAACTCAACCATACTTACTATAACCTCTTGTTCATGAAGAAGATAAGCATTTTATTTTTTTAGTTAGACAAATTTTTAACTATAACTAGATATATACCAATCTATATTAGAATATCGAGGATGATGCCTCGACTTAGAAAAGGAGGACAAAATATGTTGAATAGAATAATCAAGTTGAACTTTGGCCTATAATTTCCAGCTTTTGTTTTAACATCAGTTATGACATGAGACTGTGAGATAGATGGAGTCTTGATGAGTTGGGCCTTTTCTAGTTAGATAATTTAGTAATAAATACAAGCATTAAGTTATGATAACATGGACATCATCCACATTGATTTTACATGCATGTTATGTTAATAATTTGTAATCCACGGACCAAAGATATGGTCCAAGAAAGTTTCCTTCAATTAAGGATGGGAAAATTACAGCTCATTGCATAAAATACCACAAATCTTATTTTTACTCTTTTGTTATTAAATTGATGAAGTTTTTTCAGCATGTGTTTGCATAGGTCTCTCTCTCTCTCTCTCTCTCTCTCTCTCTCTCTCTCTCTCTCTCTCTCTCTCTCTCTCTCTCTCTCTCTCTTTCTCTCTCCATATTATTTTTTTGGTCAAAAGAAATTTGTATTCATTAATCAAAAGGATACAAAAGTACATAATTTTCATGACAAAGCAAATCGAAATTTGTATTCATTAATCAAAAGGATACAAAAGTACATAATTTTCATGACAAAGCAAATCGAAACAGAACATGAATACTGAAAAATGAAGCTAAATCTAGAATACAAGGAGGATCGACGGAGGACTAGCAAAGTTAAACATAAACTTGTTTACATGAACGGATCTATCAAACAAATCAATGGTTGATCACTGGATCTTGTGTTTTTGTCAATAATAAGCACACACCTAAAATTTCCTCTTTCAATAATTATGGCGTTACCAGTTGGCAGTGCACGCCTAGATTCGGCTTCCTCTACATCATCATTGTATGGAGACAACTAGAATATGTTAAACAAACATAGATCTAACATGTGAATGAGCAAATCTTCATAATTCAATGAGACACTAAAACTCCTACAATTATCATTGAGACTGCAGGTAGAGAACCCATACACAAATGGAGCATAGGTGCATCGAATCCACAAAAGCCTATTTATTAAACTCATATATTGAGATCGGGAGAGGATAATACCGAAATCTATAACTAGATTGGGATAGTTCAAATTCTCAAATCAAGAACTAGATCGAGAGAAGAGAGCTCCCAAATCTAAATTAGGAGAGAAGAAAAAAAAAGAAAATAACAATAAAATGCAAACAAATCAATAAAAAGAGAGTGGATGTGAGATTAGCTCAAACCCTTCCCCATGGTTGAAAGTTGAAGAAGACGATGGGAAAAGAGTCTCTTCATATGTTTGAACCGTTAACTTTTTGTGTGGATCCCCCGCTTGGGAAAAGGAGGAAGCGGATCTAGAGCAACGACATCCAAATTTCCATTTGCATAATCTATATATACACTTGCACTTATCTTTGAATAAGCCAGATAAAATTTTAATAAATTAAGAGTATGGTCATCCATAAAAATGGATAGATATAAGAATCAAAGGTGACCATCTTAATTAAAGATTTTCACATACCCATTTTTCAAAAAAAAAAAAACTGATGACTTTTAGTCTAACATTCCGATCTCTAATTATAGGGAATTTTTTGAAAATGGTATAGGAAGTTAAATAGGAGTGAGGGCCAGTGTGCAATTCTACTGGTTCAACCAGTCGAACCTTTATAGCAACTATTTAAATATAAAGAATGAAGTAAGAAAAATAAACAATATATGTAATGATAATTTTGAAAATCTTATATGTGAATTCACATGTTGGTAATCTGCAATGAGTATAAATCTTTTTTTTTTTTTTATCAATTGTAATTAGCTGAATTGTCTAGATGAAAGTGAGTAGAGACTTTCTAATTTACAAATTTACGTATTATTTTTAAGTCACAAATTAAGCTACCAATAAGAAGACCGAAAATTGTGTTTTTAGATAAGTTGTTGAAATTTTACTTTAAACGAAGAAGAATCAGGAAAAAGATACCAACATTTGTTCTAATTGAGTCTTACTTGGTTGGGTTGAACCAAAATCCAAACCAAGATATCGCATGTATGTCGGTGATTAGTGTCTCTTACTCTACATATAATATCATTCAATCAAAAAACAAGTGAGAGAAAAGCATGTTGAAGCGATTGGTCTAGATGTCATTAGATCATTATCAAAGAAAATATAATCATCATTTAATCGCTAAAACTCCTTTCGTAATTTAAGATCTCATTTAGATTCGAAATTTGGATTACTTTGACTATGAATGGAAAGTGCTCTTAACTCCTTGTCATGCTCTCTCTCTCTCTCTCTCTCAAATGCTAGTAGAAATCTCATTTCGCAAAGAGAGAAGTCTGATTTACGGTAATAACCCAAACATTGTAATCTGGTATAGACCTTAATAAATGAATCCCAATCATTTATTCAAATTTTCAAATCATGAAAAGCGGGCCAAAGAGCTCAGTGAATGAATAGTTCAGTAAAAGATGCTAGAGTACTCAAAATGATAAGACGATCGGTTGCTAAATCTCTTTATGTGGATTCCCCTCTAGCATTTCATTCCAGACGCTCTGTCATAATGGAAGGGGATCTCCCGTGATTGGCGTGGTGTGCTTATCTCAAGACAAGCGAGGCGGATTTGCGGTTCCGCTTTCCTCTTCAAGCACAAGCCCTTCCTGCCTTAAACAAGCTTTACTTTTTCTCTTGCCCCATAAGATGAACCAGATGCGCTCGGGAAATACGAAATCTTGCGGTGGACTGCATTTCTTTATATGAGGCAAATTTCCTTCTTTAATCCTCACCCTTTGTCCAAACACCACCAAAAAAATTCCTTCCTCTAAATTGGCAAGAAGAATACCCCTCCTGTACACTTCAAAACATTTTGTTAGTTCTCTTTGGAATTGGTTCAGGGCCACGCAAATCAAAGTGAAAGGGGTATTTAATAATGAGGACAGAATTCACTGACGTGGTTTTGTCCAACTTGCCCAAATAAATAATTGCAAGTGAACATAGGACAAAGACAAACAAAATAAGGCGATAAAATATCACGACTTGATCACACAACTTTAATTTGCTTTTACTATGGTTAAATCACCACTTTAAACACTTGACGTAACTTTATTTTGCTTTTCGCCGTGATTGAATCACCACTTTCTCAACACATAACTTTAATACCGGTCTCACGTCCTCACCTCAATCGACCGCCCAGCCACTAGGCCGTGTGCCTCGCGTAAAACAAAAATTCTTGGACAACTCTCTTGACTAACTTTGTGCGGAAAATTTAGGTATTCTAGAACTATCAATGCCGTACTATTTTTTTTACATTCAATGTCACTCCGATATTACTTTTTGACCAATGTAATCCTTAAACTATATGCCTATTTACTAAGGCAAGTCCTTCCGTTGTAATTGCAAATTGAAATGCTATTTTTTTGTCATTGGTGCCAAGTGAAATATGAACGAATGAATTAGAGATGAGATAGAATTTTTTTGTTGACTAGGATAAAATTTTTAGAAAACTAAAAAAAATTGCAAAGAGAGAGAGAGAGAGAGAGAGAGGAGGCAGCCATCCATATCTTAGTTATTATCACTAAATATAGCAAGGTATATTAGTTGCTAATTTAATATTTATGTATCTCATTTTAGTTGGTGAAGCAATATTAAGACACGTGTATTTGTTTTATAACATTTTTGCCGTCATGGGCAACTTTTTTTCGTTGAAATTTTTTTTTATTTCTATAATTTTTTTTTTTTTTAAATTTTAAAATACGTGCTAATTAGATTATTTATTGTGAGAATTTTTAAGATATAATACCAAAACTCATTCAAAAGCTTACTGTATTTCTTACTTTAAAATTTATTCTCACCTGTTATAAAGTGATGGGCATTCTCTTTATCATCAATAAAGTGATAGGAAATATGTGAAGTCCTAAAACTTTCACCTATTTACATGTTGCATCAAATATGTTGCAAAGATCCAATTATTGCTAATACGATAATCATATCATTATTTTCTAATTAATGTTATGTTTATCATATAAAATTTTGACAAGCACCTAATAAAATAATTAACCTATATGTGATAAACTAAAAATGAACTGGCAAGAATATCCCCCACCGTAGACTCTTAAGATACTATGTTATTTGTCTTTGTAATTGCATTGGCCCTACCCCACTAAACGAAATAAACAACACTCAGTGTCGGAGTCAAGGTTTTGACAGTGGAAATTATCATCTCCTTTAAGTGGCAACTTTTGCAAGGCAAGGCACTCGTGGTGGAAACCAGATTTTCACTCTTGCCCCGAAGGTTAAATTAGATGTACTCAGGACATACGAAATCTTGTAATGAATTACGTTTCTCCAACGAGTCAAATTTACTTTCTTTAACCCTCGCCTTTTGTCCCAGCAAATCAATCCCTTCCTCTAGATTGGCAAGAATACCCTCCTCCAAAACTTCAAGGATAATTGGTCGTTTGCTAATAGATGTTTTAACCAACACTTAAGTTTTTGGCCAAAAAATTGTCGATGCTAATTATAGAGTCAAGTTGTTCCTAATGAAAATCAACTTTTGCCCGATGCTACTCTTTAAGAGCTGCGTACATATCTCCTTTACTAGTAACTTTTACAAGATGTTGAATAGTTATGCTTTGAAACGATGGATTGATCGAGAATTTTTGATAAAGCTGTGTTGTGTTTGAAATTTTGTGGAAATATTTTGGAAGAAGCTTTGATGACCTTTGACGATTAACTCGTGTATCACCGATCAACCCATGACACATGCATCTTTTAATAAGTTGATGGGTAATGTTAACATCGATTTGACTATCAGTCACTATGAGAGGAAGAGCTAAGCAATTTGTAGGAACATGAGGTTTACATGTCACCTTGATTCATGTTGGCATGAAGTCATTTATAACAGGAAAATAATGAAAAATAAAAATTTCTCAACTTATTATACTTATGTCAATTCAATCATAATTTTTTCAATTTAGCCAATATTCCAAACGTTTTAATCATTCACTAATTTAGTTATTCCAATCAATTTTGACAGGGATCTGCTAATAGGGATAATTTTACAATTTAAAATTTAAAATTTTTATTATTATTTCTTTTTTAATAGGTGAAATGAAGAATGGAGTTGCGTGGGCGCTTTTATTTTTCTCCGCCCTTAGCTTCACATAAATTCGCACTCTGTCGAATCTCTACTTTGGGTAGTTCGTGAGCGAGGCAAGGAACCTTCGAGCCATCCGTTGCTCTTCATGCAATTTATTTTTATTTATTTTTTTGGCACATGGTTAGATGGATTTAATAGATTTTGATCAAAATTTTAATTTGTCTTTTGATTTTCTCTTTCAATATTCTATCAAATGTCATATTTACAAATCCTACTTGGATAAATATCATTAAATTTGTCCCTGATTTTGTACATGTGATAAGAAAATTGATTTCTCACTAAAGAATTAGGAGATATTTCTGCGACCATGCTCATCCCATATTTCATGATAGACAACATTAAAAAGTGAGGTACTACTTATCAAGATAACTTCAGATTATAGATGATTTGTTATGATTGGATGACATTACCTTGAGCTCAACGATGCTTACCATAATCTCTTGTTCATAAAAAAAGATAAGTAATTTATTTTTTTAGTTAAATAATTTTTTTTATTATAATTGGATAAGTATTGCTCTATATTAGAATATCGAGGATGATGCCTCGATTTACAAAAGGATGACAAAATATGTTGTATAGAATAATCAAGCCGAAAGTTTGGCTATAATTTCCAGCAAATTTTTTTTATCATTAGTTATCACATGTGATTGTGAGACAGCTGTAGTCTTGAACAGTTGGGCCCTTTCTAGTTAGATAACATAGTAAGAAATACAAGCATTAAGTTAGGATAACATGGACATCATTCACATTTATCTTTACAAGTGAGTGATGTCCATAATTTATAATCCACCAATTAAAGGCATGACCTGAGAAAGTTTCCTTCAAATAAGGAGGGGTAAAATAATAGCTTGCTATATAAGATAAGGTAATTTTTTCTTTTACTCTTTGTTATTAAATGGAGGAAGTTTTTTAGCATGTGTCTGCATAGGACTCTTCCTCCCTCCTCTCTCCCTCCATATGTTTGAATGTTAATTTTTTTTATGGATCCTCGTTTGGGAAAAGGAGGAAGTGGATTTAGAGCAACAATATCCAAATTCCCATTGGGAAAATCTATGCATACACTCGCTCTTTGTCGATGATATCCAATACCCGTTGGTTTAATTTATATATACACTTGCGCTTCTCTTCAAATAAACAAGATAAAATTTTAATAAATTAAGAGCACAGTCATCCATTAAAAATGAATAGATATACGAATCAAAGGTGAGAGCGTTAATTAAAGACTTACACATACCCATCTTTCAAGAAAAAACTAATGACTTTTAGTCCACTCTTCCGGTCTCCAATTTAGGCGATGTTTTAAAAATAGTACCAGAGGTTGAATCGAAGTGAGGGCTAGTGTTGCCATTCCACCAATTCAACCAGTCCGACCTTTATGACAACCACTTGAACATAAAGAATGAAGTAAGAAAAATCATATATGAAATGATCATTTTAAAAATACTAAGTGTGATTTCACACTTAGGTGATCAGCAATGAGTAAAAAAAAAATTCCTATCAATTGTAATAGGCTGAATTGTGGGCAGAGACTTGCTAGTTTCTCAAGTGTGCCTATTATTTTAAATTGTAAATTATGCTACCAAGAGAGGGGGTGAACGTGAAACAAGAGATGACTTCACGTATAATGACACAAGCACAGAAGGATTCGGTCATTTTTTACTTGGTGAAGGGGACAACTGCATCATCGTTCTCGATGGCGTGGAAAGAGGTGGCACTTCATTTTCTATTTCATTTATTTTCATCGACCATGCTATTTAACAAAGAGCACTAGGGCCTGGTAGCTATGGTGGGTTGCAGTGTATTTTGAAGTTTTGACACCATAGGCAGGGGAAATCTCATTAAACTCATGTATTTTTATCAAAGGAATAAAAATAAACTATTCAAATATCCCCTATAAGGCAAGAATTAAACAAAAATGACCAGATCATCTTTTTCAACGAGATTATGTGGCCAACAACGCTTTGTTGATGAGCTTACATGGCCTTTTTTATTATTTAAAAATTTAAAAAGAAATAAAATTAATGATTTTAAATTCAAAAGAAAATTATTTTTATCAAAGAGAGAAAAAACAAAAAAAATGTCACATTTGCCTTCTTTTTCTTCCTTTCAATTTGGTGAGAGAAAGCATCTCGCAATGTAATTGCTTTATTAAGGCGTCTCAAAGTATGTGATCCCCTCAGCCTAGGGTTGAGTAAGACAAGAAACTACCCTTCTCACAAGACCCTAGGGTTTATAGCGATACAGGCTCATGAATATGGACAACTAGCAGGGACGGTTGGCAAAGCTTTGTGAGGTTGATCCCAAAAAATTGATTCAAGAGGATTTGACATTACCGTACTTAGTGTGCTTTTATTTTTGTCGGCCATTACAATTGGCTACAGTGATTTGCATTTTTGTCATTTTTCTATCAATCAAAAAGTGCTCATGAATGTGGACAATTGGCAAGATGGTTGGTAAAGCTTAATGATGTTGATCCCCGAAAAGTGACTCGAGGATTTGACATTACTACGTGTGTTTTTATTTTTGTGGGCCATTACATTTGCTATAGTGATTTGCATTATTGTACTTTTTCCATTGATCAAAAAGTTCTCATGGATATGGACAATTTGACAGCGGTGGTTGGCAGGGCTTGGTGATGTTGATCCCTAGGAAAACTGTTAGGTAAGAATACGTTAGACAGCTATGACTCGATTGATGAAATGTGGAAAGGGCCCATACAATAATTATGATTTTATATGATTTATATGGACAATTTCTTAATATCTTGTTCATTCACAATTTTCTGTGCGGTGCTCATTTTGTATGAGCTTTTAGTTTAATGTTTCTATTCAGCGAGCGGTGATTATTGACAAAACTTAAGGAATGATGGAAGGGAATAAAAGAAGAAATAAAAAGCATTAAATCCAAAAAATTAGACTAAGATTATTCAATACTTTTTTATTCTTCTCTGTCTCATTTAGAATATGTATTTGATTTTTTGAGTGGTCTCTAACCCATTTTTCTTTGTCTCATTTAGAATATATTTGGACTCCTTATTCTTGATCTAGTTGTCGAGACAATTAAAAAATATATATTTCAAAATGAGAAGGGCTAGGGTTAGGAACTTACAATAATGATTCAAGAGGATTTGACATTATCATAATTAGTGTGTTTTTATTTTTGTCAGCCATTATATTTTGCTACAGTGATTTGCATTATTGTCCTTTTTATGTTGACCAAAAAATTTCCGAAGCCTAAGACTCTCATGATATATGTTAATGATGTTCGGAGATTTACAGGCATATTTTTCTCAGATTGTTATTAGTCCTTATCATGTCCCTTTTATGGTGTCAGTGCCAACTTTATCAATATCATACTAAGGTTATAATTCTACATCTGATAGTACATCAGTGCTACAGGAAAGGAAACAACAGCCTCCTGGCTGAAGTGAAAAAGAGGAACGATTGAAGGTAAAAAAAATTTATGAATCGGAAACCTACAACATCGAGCATTGGTTTGATGGTTTCAGAAGATACAGAGGAGATGCACTTCATATTTGAATCCACAAGGTTAGGGTTAGGGTGGCCAGTCAGAGAGGCGAGAGAATGGTGAGCAATTGATCGTTGGAGTTGTAATTAGGGTCGAGAGATTGGTCGATGGCTTCTCCGCCCTTCCTCTAGATAGGCATCAAAGATATTTTCTTAGTTCTCTGTTGTAATTAGACAACTTGGCCACGCAAATCAAAGTGGAGGCAATTCAGAAATGCTAAGGAAGGAACTCTTCGCTGTGGTTCTGTCCATCTTGTTTGGATCGTTTGGATCAATTATTGCAGATGACGAGGACTTTTTCACTCTTTAACAAAATATTAGGGGCTCAAACACAACCAAATTATAAAAAAAAAAATCAAATTAACGGATTTATGTTAATTCATTCTTAAACTAGATTCATATCTGGCGAAGGATTATATTATAATTAGCACCTGTCACTTTCTATTACAATTCTCTATTATAAAAAAAAAGAAATTATACATAATAATTATTTATGAATCCAAGCCAAAATCACCAATAAAATATGAGTCAAGTTATAAAAGCCCTGTAACCACTTGAGAAAATTGCCCCCATGAATCTTACCCGCTCATCGAAGAGTAGGGCTCTCGTGTCATCTTATTAATGGAAAGTATAAACTGCACTCCAACATGAAAGAGACTAGTGTTTCTTTTCGTAAGCCATGATTCATATATAATAAGTAAAATCATTCATTAATTACTTTATGGTCCAAGATTTCTACCCACATTCTAGTAGATAAAAACCTATATTATCGGACCTTCTGGAGTCATGGGAAGCTTCTGTAACTTAATTTGGCCTGTTTCACAAGTTTTAAATCGTTCGTGCGCTTAGTTCAATCACTTTCCTTAAATCCTGTCCCCCCCCCCCCTCCCAAAAAAAAAAAGCTTGAAAGTCCACGTTACAAATCAATCTTCCGCCCATTGCGTGATCACTTCCCTTATTATTATTTAAAAAAGAAAAAAAGAAATTCTTCATGGTTTTTGTCACAATGCGCACAGTGTGGTTTGTATGAACTGCCAAGTCAATGACCAATTTTTTTCATTCTTCCCATCTTGCCAACTTTTAATGAGTTACAATGAGGATTTTTCAACTCAAAATGGATTTGAGCGATCTAAGCCATGTGGGTCATGCAAATCACCAACTAAAATGATCCCGTCCATAGTGAACTGAGTTCACACTAGACTGTGTGGAATTCTGTGAGTAAAGTATGATGAACATGAGTATAGGCAAATGCTTTTAAGCCTAGATGTTCGATGGTCTCCTGATTGATTGCTACCGAATCTTAAAAAATTTCTCATGGTACAAAATTAGTAGCACCCGTTAAAAAATTATTGACTCGTCAGAAAATTACCATCACATGGTATTACCCTGTGCTTTTTAAGATGAGATTATACAAGAATATCCCCCCTGAGACAAAAACACAGTCATGAATGATTGCCCAACTTGCCAAGATAAATAATTGCATATCGTACAGAGACAAACCAAACGATGCGACAAAAATCGACAAATTTGATTGAAAGACATACAGTCCCTAATTGGTCTTTTGCTGATGCATCTTCTCACGTAATTGGTCTTTTGGTGAGAAATATATTAAAAAATATTCTAAATTTATTATATTGATATTATTTGGATTAAATTTTTTTTAACTAAACCGGTTTAATTTTATATATTTTCATATTTATTATTTAAGTCAATTCAATTAATTTAGGTTGGAAATTACTTATATAGATGTCGACCGTCCTATAGAAGATAACCCTTCGATAGAGGACGAAACAAGTTTGGAGAAAAAAATCCAAAACCCCATTATATGCTTACACTACACCTTGAATTATAAATTAAGAGCGAGCTCATACAAAAAATAGCACCAATACATGAATCAAAGTTGAGGGCCGCTTGTAAAGATTTTCTCACGCCCTTCCTTCCAAGGAAAGAATAGGTTAATTAGAATCAACTAAATTGACCACTCAAGTCTCCGGTCGAAGGTAATGTTTGGAGAACCAATTAAGCTGGTATGTGATTCCAGTAGATCCAACTGTTTGTAAAAAGAATGTACTAAGAATAGAAGTAACATGATGATTTAAAAAAAGTCACATTTGAAGAATTCGTAAGCTTCGTAGGATGTGAGGTGCTGTGTAATGGGTAAAATTGAAATGTGTCCTTTTGTATTTTTTGAGAAGCAAAGCAAAGATGAAATTATCATAAGAGGATCGTGTTTGAGAAGAAAATCAAATTGTGTTCGAGTTTCGAAAAGCAGTACGATAGGATGGAACTCATAGCGCGATCTTGTCCACCTTGTCCCAGATGAAATAAATTGCAGGTGACCCCGGGCAAAGACAAAACAAAACGAAGGTGGAACGCAGGTAATGGGTTATTGCGTTTGATAACGAGTTATCGTGGAGCGGATCAAAGCTGTGTCCGAATTCCGAAGGGGCAGACCGTTCGGATGAATCACATGTGCTTGTCATACACGAAATGTTAAAGAAGGATAAATTTACCTCTTTAACCCTTCCCTTTTCCTTTCCATTCCCTTCCCGTTAGTCGGCAGGAATACCCTCAGGCGCAACGTAGACTTTAAGGATATATTGTTTTAGTTCGTTTGTAAATGGGCCACGTGGCCACACAGATCGAGGAAGTGAAAAGATATTTTGAAATGGCATCTGGCGAGGACAGAAATCATCACGTGGTTCTGTTCACCTAGTCTCAGATAAATAATTGCAACTGCTGCAACAAAAACAAACAAAACACGCCAACAATGATGGTGCGGGCGTGGGTCCCATAAAGCGTGATGCTTTTCTCAAAGGATGAGCTCCCCATAAGATTCCCTTTTCTCTCCCACGAACGCATGGAAAGAGACCAACGATTTTTTTTTCTTAAGCCACGATTCAAGGTAAAATGTTATCTAAAGGACTCAAGTAATAATTTCTTCATTGCCACGTGCATCTTCCCATACTAATGCGCACACCAGAATGAATATATATATTTCTTAATTACTTTATATTTAAAAATATCTAAACTAATGAATCTCCAACGCTACTCTAATTAATAACAAGCAAATTCTATTTGACCACATGGACTTATGATAAAGCTTTCGTTAGTTATTTAGGTCATTTTCACGTGAAATGAGTTTCACTTTGATGGTTTGATTCTTAAAGATTGGGTCATGTGTGCTAACCAAAATTAGATAGCATCATGACATCCTAAACAATCGGAGGGTTATCAACCTCCACGATTCATGATGTTTTTAATTTCAGCAAGTGCTATTATATTAATTGGCTAATTCAAAATCTCACTAGCTGCCATGTCAAGAGAAATGGACATAGACCTTTTTTAATTCGTAAAATTTAATGGAAGTTAAAGGATCTAGACAGCGCACAGCTAGCTTCTCCTTGAAGCTCCTCGTCCAAGACATAAAGTGAATAGAAACCCAAGCCATCTAAATGGACTTGTAAATATTTCCCAAATAAGCATGATTGCAAGGGTAATTGCAGGACATTTTGCTTAATTGCCATTTTCATGTTCGAGCCCCTACGCAAACGTAAGATAGTCCAATGCATTCACCCTCTTTTTCCAAAATCCCATGGACATAATAATATGTAGACTCCAAGACATCTAAAGCCAATCCACCCCGGGAAAAGTATCATCTTATTACAAAAAGAAGCACACCCAAATGTCAAAATTTAGCACAAGTAAATATATAGGTGCCAAAACTTAAGTGTTTAAAGATGTACGGTTTGTTACAGTGTCATGGCTGGATTTTTTTTAAAATTAAATACTTAAGTGTCAACTTCGTGAACGGTTTGTTCCAGACCCAAAAAAAAAAAAAAAAAAAAAAAAAAAACTTCAGTACGGTTTGTTGGAATTCTAACATGGCAAAATTTTATTAATAAAATCAGTTTACGTGATTGTTGGGAATCTAATGTGACTCATCGGAAATTCAACGTGGTTCATTTTTGGCACTTAAGTGTTCTTTTCTATTTCAATTTTGACACTTAAATGTATTTTTTTGGAGTTTTGGCATTTATATGTCCACCCATATCAAGTTTTGACACTTGAGATGTCCGCACCTCTCCTATGACGCTTGAACCCCAAAGGAAATAAAAGAGAAGAGCATCTTAAGTTGATCCATAACTAGATGTTGAACAGTCGAACTGATATGCTAAAGAAATGTTTTCCATCCGTGTGGGATCCAACCTATCTAATATAACTTTTGTCCTCCCAAGTTCCTCAAGCATCGATTTCTTCTCCACAAGTACACAACTGCAATTGGATCACTCTTCAAGAATCCATTGATCAAAATTTAAAACCTTTAAGCAAGCTCAAATTTGGGGGAATGCAACCTAAGCAGAAATCTCTTTGAATCAGTCATCCATTGGAATTATGAACTACTTAACTATATTAGTTTAGGTTTCTCATGTGATCGCCTAAAACTTGATTAGAAGTATACAGGCTGGTTTTGACATGAGTTGAAGTGCTATGCCAGAAATTTTAGCAGATGAGAGCATGTGAAGCATACAGGTCAAAAAGAAAATAGCATAACGTACGCGTGCAAAGACTCTCCTAAAAGTGTTTTCTGTGGCACAAATGTGCCTTCCCGTCATAAAGTAATTCAGCAACACTCCGGCATTGAAGGCTCAAATAACAAAGATTAACCATTAATCCATATACCATATGTTTTCATGTCTTAATTTCATTAGCATGAGAAGACATAAAATCAAGTTTTAATACAAGTTGCTGAAAGTTTACTCCAAAAATATAAGAAGAATAGTCCGAGGAGAATGGTTATGCAAATTCAGAAAGTCATCGATTGAAGAAGAATGTAGTTGCCAGTTGCCAGCTAATCAATCACGAAACCATAGAAAAAATGCTGTAAAGTTATATTCGGTGCAGGTGCCGATGGTTTTCCCTTTATTTTCGGTTGTCCACTGCAATTGTGTCTCGTCTCCATGTACTTGTGCGCTCGCATCACAAACAGGTAAAAGCACCATATCTTTAACATCCATAGATATCGACTAGTAAGAATTCACATGATTTTGACAAGAATACACGTCAACATCCTTGAAGAATCAGCAACCTGCACTAGGGTTCCTCGAGTTCAACGTTCCTCGAGTTCAATGGTGTTATCGGGCATGCAGCAAGCCGTGTCCTTTGTGGTGCAGTTAGCATTCTTGTAGTGAGAATTGGGGCCTTTGTTGCTTGAGAGGGAGGATTCACATTTCGATCTCCTCTCTACTGCATGTCAAGAGATGTGATAACCCACCATCATTAAAACTTGAAGAAAGACCTAATCTGACAATCCATCAGCATTTCACTTCTATCTTCTTTTGCATCTCCCTTTTGTTGCAACTGTCCTTTTAATCCCTCGTTACTCCTCGTTTGTTTTGGTTTTTCATTATGATCACCTGATACTTCTAGTTATCAACAGAAATGACAAGAATAATATTTGATGTTCTTGTCTCTTAGTTTTCTTGAATGTATTTTTCTTTTATTTTACTTTTATTTTTTCACAATAAATATGTTGTACATTTGCTATGTGGAGTTGACAATCGACGACTTCTTGTCATCTAATTATAGTTTATCTAATTAACCATTCATAAAAGAGATTCCAAGAAAAATTTCTTATTACGAGCATGGCGGCCTTTTTCTTTCACCCTTTTTTTATATTGTTAACTTTTTTTGAGAACTCATCACAATCCTCAAATTAAAGTAAACTAACAAAATATTTGCTAAATAACAATAAAAATTAGATCATTAGATAAAGCTCGCAAGAGAGCAAGAGCGCACATGTTGGTATGCGGCAAGTAATAACCACTTTCACATGTACATAGATACATTGTCAATGATCAAATCTTAACCTTATGGTGACACTGAATGAATCCGTGTACATTATTTTCTCTTGCGTCTCTTTAACGCCAAGACCAGCAAAACAGGCCCTTCCTCTGGACATGGAAGATATTTTCTTTGTTCTGTCTCGTAATTGGACAAAAAGGCACGCAAATCGAAGCGGAGGAAATTCAGAAATGATGAGGACGGAACTCATCGCTGTGGATCTGTCCAACTTGTCCGGATCAACAATTGCAAATGACCAAGACTTTTTCTGTGCCTTCTGAATCACACCCCAACACGAATGGGACTCATGTTTCTTTTTCTAAGCTATGAATCTTACACAATAAAATAAGATCATTTATTAATTACTCTGTGGTCCAAGTTTTGCAGCTACATTGTAAAAGATTAGAAGCCTATTTTATCGGACCAAATAGACTCACTTCTGTTAATTAATTTATTTCCTTTCACGAGAATTCAATTTCATTTAAATCATTTGAGTGTTCAATGTGTTCACTTCCCTTAAATTGAACAAAAAAAGGAGATTCAAAGTCTGCAAATACTAAACAATCTACAACTTGCTATGTGATCACTTCACTTATATCCCAAAAAAATTCTTTACGGTTTTAGTTGTCATGAGCAAAAGTTGGTGTGGTACTTACCAAGTTGATGACAAAATTTTTTATTCTCCCCCTATCTTACCAGTTTTTATTGAGTTAAAATGAGGATTTTTCCAGAAATTATTGTTCAAACTTGGTTCGAAATGGATTTCAGAGATCTGAGATGGGTAGGTCACTCAAATCGCTTGCTAAAACCGAGACGTTTTCCATAGTGAATGTGTTTAGACTGGAATGGGTTGAATTCTGCGAGTAGATTATGGCGGCCATGATTATAGGCAAATGCTTTTAATGCTAGATGATCGATGGTCTCCTCACTATTTGATACAAGATTTTCTTAAAAAATTTCCATCAATACAAAATTAGCAGCACTCGTTAAAAAATTACTAACTCGTTAGAAAATTACCACTTATGCTCTTTAACATGAGATTGTACAAGAATACCTCACCTCGTAGACAAAACCAGTCCTGAATAGTTGACAAAACCACAGTCATAAATAGTTGGCCCAACTTGCCCAGATAAATGATTGCTAATCGTACAAATACAGACCAAACAAGGCGACAAAAATCAAGAAATTTGATTGAAAGATATATGGTCTCAAATTGGTCTTTTTTTTATAGACGTTCTCATGTAATTGGCATTTTTTTCTGGATTGCGTACCGTACAACCACAAACCAAACAAAAACAAAAATAATAATAAAAATTGGTGTTTTGTTTAGACGTTCTCATGTTATTGGTTTAAAAAGAAAAAACGTTTTAAAATTATCGCATTAATGGCAATTCGGTCACTTCAAATTAATTATATTTTTTATATTTATATCTATTAAGTTCATCCAATCAATTTAAGTTAAAAATTAATAACGTAAATGCTAATTGTCGTATATGATGTAACCTTGAATAAGAGACGAAACAAGTGTAAGCAAAGACAAAATCCCCATTATATACACCCATAATAAATTAATGAAATTTTGTAAATTAAGAGTGGGCTTGTACAATAAAGAGATTTTTCTGCATGAATGCATGAATCAAAGTTGAGGGCCCCTTATAAAGATTTTCGTGTGCCCTCCTTTCAAGAAAAAAATAGGTGAATTATAAATTGACCACTTCCAGTCTTTAGTTGAAGGTAATGTTTTGAGAATCATACCAAGCCGGTAGTGATTCCACTAGGTCCAATCGTTTGTACTGATCAAGGTTGGAATAAAAAGAATGTACTTAGAAAAAGAAGCATCCTGATGATGATTTTGAAAAAGTCACATGTGAAGTATTCAAATGCTTTAAAGGATGTTAGGTGTTGCACAATAAGTAAAATTGAAATGTGTTATTTTCTCTTTTGTAGAGGAGCAATGGAAAGATGAGGTTATCGTAATTGGTTAATGTTTGGAAAGAAGACTAAGTGTTCGAGTCTCAAAAAACGGTACAATCAGATGGAACTCGTCGCGTGGTCCTATCCACCTTGTCCCAGATGAAATAATTGAAAGGGACCCTCAAACAAAGACAAAACAAAAACGAAGGTGGAAGGCGTGCCACGGCTCTTGCGTTTGAGAATGAGTCATCTTGGAGCATATCAAAGTTCGAATTCCGAAGGCGGTAACGTTTGGATGAACCATAAGTGCTTGTTAAATACGAAATCTTAAATGAGGCAAATTTACTTCTTTAGGCCTCCCCTTTTCCAATCCCTTCTGTTAATCGGCAGGATATATTTTCTTAGTTTGGTTTGTAAATGGGCCACGTGGCCACACAGATTGAAGTGAAAAGGGATATTTCGAAATGGCGAGGACGGAACTCATCACGTGGTTCAGTTCACGTTGTCCAGATAAATAATTGCACCAGCTGGAACAGAAACAGACAAAAACATGGCAACAGTAATGGTGCAGCTGTGGATCCCATAAACCGAGACGTTTTCCTCAACAAAAGCTCCCCCTAAGACTCCCTTTCTTATGACCAAAAAAAAAAACACAGACTCCTTTTTCTCCCTAACAAATACGTGGAAAGACAAACGTTTTTTTTTTTTCCTAAGCCACGATTTATAGAAGGAAAAACATTATCTAAAAAGCCTAAGTCATAATATCTCCATCGCCATGTGCATCTTCTCATACTCATGCACAACAGAATAAATATATATATCTTAATTACTTTATGTTTGAAAATATCTGAACTTATGACTATCCACCACCATTGCTCTAATTGATAACAATTCTATTTGACCATATGAGCTTATGTGAAGCTTTTGTTAGTGAATTTGGGCCTTTCAGATGAAATGAATTTTACTTAAGTTGTTTGATTCTTAAATATTGGGTCATGAGCACTAGTCAGAATTGGATGACACCATGACATCCTAAACAATCGGGGGTTATCAACCTCCATTCATTATGATTATGTTTTTAATTTCAACAAGTATTATGATATTAATTGGCTAATTCAAAATCTCATTAGCTGCTGTGTCAAGAAAAATGGACATAGATTTTTTTAATTCATAAGATTTACGGAAGTTAAAGGTTCTAGACTGCACAAGGCTAGCTTTCCTTGAACTCTTGGTCCAAGTCATAAAGCGAATAGAAACCCAAGTCATCTAAATGGACAGTAAAAATTTCCCAAATAAGCATGACTACGAGGGTAATTGCAGGTCTATTTTGCTTAATTACCATTTCACGTTCGAACTCCTACGCAAACGTATGATCGTCCAATGCATTCACTTTGTTTTTCTAGAATCCCATGGACACTGCAAAAGGTAGACTACAAGACAGCTAAAGCCAATCCATCCCGTGTAAAATGTCGTCCTAGTGCACTAAAACATCAAAGGAAAGAAAAGAGGAGCATCTTAAATTGAAAGTTTAGGTTTAGTCATTTATTTGTCATAGCTAAATTCTCCAAACAGTTGAAAGTGTTATGACATGCCTTAATTTTAGTGATAGCTATGTTCTTAGACTATGCAGTTTTAATCCCAAGAGTTATCATATTTGTATACAAAATTATGCGCAATCGTGTCTTTTTATTTTTTTTTCTAATTTAATTTTTCTTAATGGTGGTTAACTATATCTATTCATTTGCTAATAATTATTTTCACTGTTTTCTAATATTAATTTATTTGCAAAATAAATGCAATTAATTTTTTGTGATGAAATTTTCTAGTAGCAAAAGATATTATTTTCTTTTTATTTGTCCTCCAATATCATTTATTGAATGTGGGCTATCATGTCATATTTGGTTTTCAATATTGTGAAAATCTATTTAACAAAAATATCAGAGTCTTCAGTTTAGGGTTAAAAAAGATATTTTCTCACACTAGGCATCTTTGATTGTGAATGATCCAATCTGTGTATGAGTCTGTGTATATGATTTTCTCTTTCCCCAAAGGAGGAACCAGTGCTGGACCTGCCGGTTGCGCCTCTTTAATGAGGCAATTGACTCGTTCAACGCTCAACCAAGACCAGCAAAGCAGGCCCTTCCTGTAGATAAGCATCAAAGATATTTTCTTAGTTCTCTTTGGTAATTGGACAACGTGGCCACGCAAATCGAAGGGGAGAAAATTCAGAAATGATGAGGACGGAACTCATTCACTGTAGTTCTGTCCAACTTGTCCGAATCAATAATTGCAACTGACCGAGACTTTTTCCTCTCTTGTGAAAGAGACCATTGTTTTTTCTTCTTCTTTTTTTTAATAAATGAATACATTAAAAAACCTTAAATTAATATATTTATAACAAATTCATTTTAAATTAATTTTTTAACCATAAAAGTTCTCGAAATGATATACTTATAATAATTACTTTATATTAATTTTTATTAAATTTTACTGTTATAACTTAGTTGAACGACACGTAACAGTAGATTAATGTGATAATTTGAGATTTTACTATTTCTTTGTCTTAGTTGTATCATTTATGTGATTTTTTGTGTTATTAACCCAATTTAGTCACGAATATTTCAGTTTTGGATTTTTTGTGATCATTTGTCACAGGTAGAGCAATTTTAGATTTTTTATGGTAAAAAAATTAGTTTTGAATAAATTTGTTATAGGTGTATCGATTTTGGGGTTTTCGGGATATTAACAATTTTGTAATCTATGGTAGAGATGAGTATGATATGGATTGTTCTGGTCCAATATTTAATTTAGGGATTAATTCGCATAGTATTGGTCTCCAATTTTTCGGACTCGAGATTGACTCTATTGAGCCTGAGATTGAGAATTAGACCGATCCTATTGATCTAGTTCGATTTCAAGGTCAATCCAAGACCAATCAAATATTTTTTTGTTTTATTTTTTTATTCCTTAAAAGGACAAGATATTATTTCAAATTACATATCCATTAACAATACAAGATATTAAGCAATCAAGTTATGAATACTAATGCATATCAAACATAAATATAAGATAAAGTAATAATAATAATAATTTACACTTGTTAAAAGTAACAAACCATAAAAACGAACGCAAGAAGTAAGGGAATAAAAGCGAGCGGTGAGGTGAGTCAATAGAGGCAAGTGAAGCAAGCAGAGAAAGGTGAGCCACCAGCAGTGAGCAAGGCAAGTGGTGAGCAAGGAGAGTAGGCAGGTGAAACTGAGGTGAGTGAAGAGGGTTTATTATTTTTTTGTCAAATTAGGATTGGATTTCTTTCTAATTTCCACGACAAATTAAACCATAATGAAAATAGAGGAGGAGATGCTAAAATTTAGAGCAGACAAAAATATATAATATATAATATATTAGATATATAATGTTCAAATTTGATCAATCATAAACTCTCAAAACTGAAGATCAACTCATATCGCGTAGGGTCAAAGGCCTTAGGACCAAGAACCGACTCAGTTTTCTTAGGAATTGGATTAGGACTAGTAGGATTGGGCATATCTAAAGTTAGTGTAGGGTTAACCCTAAATCGATGCTCACCCTTAGTTTATGATTTGTACACTATAAAATAAAATCATTCAATAATTACTTTATGGTCCAAAATCTCTACCTATATTATAATAGATAACAAACCTATTTTATGGGACCTTATAAAGTCATGGGAAGCTTCTTTTAATTAATTTGGCTTGTTTCACAAGAAATTAAATTCACTCAAATCATTTGTGTGCTTACCGAAATCACTTTCTTTAAATCCGAAAAAAAAAATTGAAAGTCTGCAGTACAAACCAATTTTTGGCCCATTGTGTGGTCACTTCCCTTAAATCTTAAAAAAAAAAAAAAGCCTTTAAGGTTTTGGTTGCAATGTGCATCAGTTGGGATGGCATCATATGAACTACCAAGTCCATGATCAATTTTTTCATTTTTCTACCTATCTTGCCAGCTTTTAATGAGTTGAAATGAGGATTTTTGATGAAATTATTATTTAAATTCGGTTCAAAAAAAGAATTGAGTGATGCGAGCTGTGCACATCACACCAATTGCCAGCTAAAACGATCTCGTCCGTAGTGAACTCAGTTTAGACTAGACAGTTGGATTTTGCCGGTAAAGTATGACGGTCATGAATAAAAAACAAATGCTTTTAAGGCTAGATGCTCGTTGGTCTCCTAACCCTTTGCCACTCGATTTTCTTATCTTGTCAGTTAAAAAATCACCATCACATTGTACTAGCCTGTGCCCATTAACACGGGATTGTACAACAATACCCCGCCTTGTAGACTTTAAGGACATTAACTCAATCACGTGGCTACACAAATCAAAGTGAAGACGTTTCGTGTCCATCCATGTTTCACGGCTCACATTTTGTGTCCAACTTGACGAGGACAGAATTCATTACTCTGGTTTCGTTCAGCTTGTGAGATATATATAGGGCGTGCGTGATAAAATTTCGTTTTCAATTTCTCAATTTCTTTATTTTCAAAAAAATAAAAATCTGTATGATAACGTAAATTAATATTTTTATTTTTGAAATAAATTTTTATTTTAAAAATTATTTTTAGTGAGAAATGATAAGCTAAAAATTTTAGCTCCTCTATTTTCTGAAGTAGGAATAAAAATTGTTTCTATCCATCCCCTTCTTCATTCAGCAAATATCAACTCTTTTCTCCTCGCTACCGTAGCTTTCCCATTCCTTCTCCTCACCTCAAACCAGAAACCCTAACGACTCCGAAGCTGTTCATCCTCACCGTCGCCGCTCATCTCGCCGTCGCCGTCGCCCTCGCCGCTCATCTCCACCGGCCAATTTGCTCCGGTCGTCCCGTCCGACCCGCCTCGTCCGTCCGTGTCCCCAGTCGCGCTCCAGTCGCCATCGCCCAGTAGCCGTCGTCGTCGCCCAACTCCAGTAGCCGTCGCCGTCGCCCATCTCCGTCGCCCATCTCCGTCGCCGTCGCTCAACTCCAGTCGCCGCGCCCATCTCCAGTCGTCGCCCATCTTCGTCCGCGGATCCAGTCGCCCAACTCCACAAAGCTAAGACGGCGCGTCGTTTCGTTCCCTTCTCCTTCACCTGGAAATCTCCGTACCAGCGTTGAATCCATTTTCCATCCTCCATAAGCAGAAGGCAGAAAAGGCAAATGGCGAGCGACGAAGAAGAAGAGAGAGTTCTGGAGGTTCAGCTGGAGCTCCAATTGCAGGAGCAGAGGGACTCCCTTTCTTCGCTCAAGGAAGCCCTTGCCTCCGACCCTGCCAACACCGAGATCCTTGCGGTGCGTGAGCTTCTTCTCTCCTCCCTCGTTCGTCTTCTTGGTTTCGGTTTTTTTTTCCTTTCTGGGCACCGCTTTTGGCCCTTGGAAATTGATGTATTCTGGGTTTTTGAGAGCTTTCTTGATCTGGGTTTGGTTGTTCTTTGGGGAATATGCGTCTTGGGGAGTTGCTTGTTATCTGGGCCTGTTTGTTTTGTGTACTCTATCGCTTTGCTTGTGATGTTTGATTGGTGCTGAGGTCAGTGGAAGCCCCCAAGTTACGATTCTGATCATTTTTTCGATGAGTGCTTGATAAACCCAAGAGCAATCTGGAGAGGTTTCATTACGTCAGAGGTACTGTCGTGTTGGGCATAATTATGATCAGCTTATCTCTAGCTGCGGGTTACGGAGGGAGTATGCATTTTGAGTTACGTCTATATTGGATAAAGATACTCGGTGGCTCTAGTTTCTGTGTGTTGCATCAGTGAATCCTGCGTTAGCAGTCGATGCTTTAAGATGAACTCTATTTGCATGATGAAGTAAATACATGTGTGTAAGGTCCTCATCCATGGAAGGAGGGTGCTGGTGGTATTTATTTATTTATTTTTCCTTTGGGTTCCAATAAACTCTACTTCCGCAGGTTCATGAAGAGCTGGTTTCTGCAATAAGAGATGTGGAGGAAGGGCTTTTTCACCTTAAGCGTGCACGTTTGTTACGGGAAGTTGATTCAGTGGTACAGAAGTCAGATTCTGCTGTTGAGGATGTTAAGGTGGAGTCTTTGGATCCAAATGATGTTGAAGCTGAGCCTCTGGAGGAGCAAAGGTACTCCATCGGGTCAAAATGTCGATTTCGCCACAGCGATGGTCACTGGTATAATGGTCAGATAGTTGGATTGGAGGGCTCACAGTTGGCCAAAATCTCTTTCCTCACGCCGACAACTGAAAATATGCTGGTCAGTGCAGCTTTCTTTCTTTTCTCCCCCATTACTATAAGCATAGGCTTATGTATTATGTTCCTTTCAGGACAACTGAAGAAAATACGATAAGTAGTTCATGTCACTATTTAAGTCCTTCATTGAGATCCTGGGATGATGAACGTGGTCTTGGACAAGTTGTTTTCCGGGATGATGGAAGCTCTGCAAAGCTTGGCGTTGATTGTATAGCACTATCTGAGTATGCGGAAATCGGTGATGAAGAAGAGAGTGATTTAAGCTCAGAGCAATCTGACTCTAGTGACTATGAAGAAGAGGACCCTCAGGGTCTGGGATTTCTTGAAATCACTGCAAATCAGAGGGTTGTCCAGACGGAAACTACCATCTTTGCTAAGTGGGGAGCATGTATACATACAGGATACCCCTACTAGCTCGAATTCCTTTCCTAAAGCACCAAATATTCATGCTGATGTTGTTCCAGAAATCTTAATAGTTTCGACACTTCACTTTTTGTAGCTGATGTATAAAGATATCTGGACTAGGACTAAGGACTAGATTGCTTTTGGACAGAGAAGGAAGAGAAAGAGTGTTATGACCTTTTTTGAATTGGGCGTGCCTAAACTGCAACTGATACAGAAATTTTTTTCCTCCTGATGTGATCTATTTGTTAGATATAAACATCATAACCTTTAGAGCCATCTTGTTTGGCACTTACTCATTTTATCGTGATTTCGGCGTTTCACATGTTAGGTTCGTGTTATAGACTGTATACAATTTTGTTGTGGTACTACTACTTGATAGGTACGAATCATTAAGGAGTTAATTCCTAACTTGCAAGGTGTGCTATTGAGCTTTTGGCTAAAAAAACAAAGGAAGTGAGTTATAGTGTCCTGATTTGCTTTTTGATATGATCCTACTTTGCCAAAAAATTATAATGAAAATAGTAGCACTAGTTACATGCTTTGAGTTTTGTCTAATACATCCTAACACTCTTTAAATTGACCAGAAATGTGGATGTGAAGTAATCAGTCCTACTTTGAAGTAATACATCTTGAACGAGGAGAATAAATACATTAACTATTTGCATATTAGCATTTGAAACTACCAAATCTTTTATAGTTTGCATATTAGCATTTTTTATACTAATTACTAGATTTTATTTACATTAATTGCTAATGTTTTGAAGTTCTTAACTACTATATCGAATTACCAATATAAATTAAAGTGATTTACCAACTTTTATCAAATTAAATTACCGTAACAACTTTTATCAAATTAAATTACCATAACAAGCACCAAGAAAAGTGAGGTAAAAGGATGGGGACAACATGATTCATAGAAATATAAATTTTTTTTATTATCAAAGCGGTTTGTTCGAAATAGAAATTTTGAGTTGTTATCAAAGCGGGTTTTAACTTTCTTCGTAAACTCGTCAGGGGAATAGAAATTGAGAAATTGATTTCGGTTAGAAATCAATTTATGTTTCAAAAATTTTACCATGCGCGCCTATAATTGTGTATCGTACAAAGACAAACAAAACAAGGCGACAAAAACTGAGAAACTTGATTGCAAGACATGCGGTCTCAAATTGGTTTTTTGCTAATGGACGTTCTTCAGTAAATCGGTCTTTTGCTAAGACTGTTCAATGAACACTCGGGTCTTTGGCCAAAAAAAGTCGACGCTTATGTTGGATTCAACGTGTTCATGCTAGAAATTCATCTTAAATTGATACTATTCTTTAACAGCCACGTAATCATCTTATTTACCAGCAACTTTTGTAAAATGTTGAATATTATGCTTCGAATTATTTTTTTGGCTCAATCAAAAGGATTTGATTGCATAGATAGCAAATTCAACAATATCAACATCGAAAAGTAATATAAATTCAAGAATATATGTATGCTGAGTTATAAATAATTTGAACTGGAGATCATTGGGCATGATGTCATCACATCGATTGGAAGATCGACTTCGCATGATTAACCAGGAAATGGCACTTGACGTCTAATGGATCACATGGTCAACTCCGCGACTTGGGGTGCATGCAGGTGCCATTAACAGTACAGAAATCATAAATATCAACCAAAGCGTGGATAAAAATCACTGTCTTTTGCATATAAAATGATGTGTTCTAACTAAACGATTTTAAAATTTTGTTGGTGCCAAAATTGGTGTTGCCCTTTCGGGGAAAGATATTTGTCTAGGGAATCTTTTCATAATGAACAAATTTTTACCGTGCTTAATTAAATCCCTTGCTAGATTTTACATATGTCTCGTGTACTTTAGTGGAACTCAACAAACAAGTGCTTTGCATTCAACTATTAGATGAGTGCTATATAATATACGCTAGTAAACATCAACACACGGGTGCATGTGAACAATTGCTAAAGAACTCTTTGGCAAAGAAGATCATTATCTCATGTCAAAACTGTCGTTTTAATTATGTATTTGTTGTTGTTGTTGCATTATGATATCCCCCAAATACAATTTCCCAAGGGCTTTGTTTTTGGTTCCGTGTTATAAAATGTGATAGAAGTGTCTTGCAGTTGATGGTTGGTGGTTCACAATTTAAGAACTTGAGGATAGGATAGCAATTTAATCATGTAGATTTTGGAAATTGGAAAATTAGTGTAAGGTTCTTAAAAGTCAAAACAAATCTGCATTGTAATCTATCCAGCATCAAATGAGGAAATTTTTTTAATTTCTCGAAACATTTTGAAAGTATATGTAACATCAGTGCACTCACAAAAGAGGAGTGGACAATAATGTGCCCTCTGTACATATAAGGAATCTTTTAGAAAGCTCTCTTAAATAAAACTCGTGCGTAAAAGCTTAGAGAAAATGTGATCATTAGCGGTTGTCCTTTTCAATTTATTCAATATCCTCTATTTATTCCATCTTTTTATAAGCTCAGCAACTCCATCGTCTAAATTTTTGCAAGGATACTCAACCACCCCCGGGTTCCTCCTAGGCTTCAAGGATATTTTTATAACTGGACCACGTGGCCGCTCAAATCAAAGTGGAGGTTATGTACAAATTGTGAGGACAGAACTCATCACTTGATTCTTGTCCAACTTGTCCAGACAAGAAATTGCGAGTAACCCTCAGACCAAGGCAAACGAAACCAGGCAGCAACTTGAATCAACTAATTTCAATTGATGATAATTCTTATTTTTATTTTCAAAAATAGATTTGAAACAGAAAATTATTTGATAATACAATTTTATTTTTCTATTTTTAAAATAAATTTTTAACAGAAATAAGTTTGAAACAAAAATAAAAAATAAAAACTTTTCTTCTTACTCGGCCTCACCACTAGTCGCCCGCCTGACATCGGCTAGCTGGCCCCTCACTCAAACGAATTTTCATATTAAGAATGAAAATTTTCTGTCGTTATTAAATTCGTAATTTTTATTCGGAAACTCATTCGAAGATAAAATCTATTTCTGACGAAAAAATTGATTTCTGCACAGAATAATTACTATTCACGATTTAAGCAATTCCGCTCTTTTTTTTTTTTTTTTTTTTGACAAAAGCAATTCCGCTCCTTAAGCGCAAGCCTTTTTGCACTTGAACCGAAGCTTTGCATTTTCTCTTGTCCCAAAGGACAAGCTAGATGTCGTTGTACACTCGTACAGACGAAATCTTGTGGTCGTTGCGTCTCTTTAATGAGGCGATTTACCCTTTCAACGGTCACATCAAACAAGTCCTTTCTCTTTGTAATTGGACCGATGTGACTACACAAATTAAAGTGGAGAATATTAAGGACGGAACTCATTGCTGTGGTTCTGTCCCAACTTGTCCAGGATCAATAGTTGCGATTGATCAAGACTTTTTCCTCTCTTTCAAAATGTGTAGAAAGAGAGTAACTTTTCTTTTCCTAAGCTACGAGTCGTACACGGTATAATAATATCTTTTATTAATTACTCTATGGTCGAAAATTTTCTATCGATATTGTGAGGCCGAAAAAAACAAAAATTCAAATCCCCATTTATTCTATAAGGTGGATGACCGATTTATCACATCTTGAGTATTTGCTCGGTCTATTGTGAATAAGATTCAAGTCCGGCGACTTTTAAACTCCGAATTTTTCAAAATTCTAACTCATCAATTCAATCCTTATTTAATTTGGTCCTTTGAGTATGCATTTTTTCCTAAATTGTTCTATTTATAAGATTTTTCAAAACACTTTAAATTCTTCCGATGATAGAGTACTTCTCATGGCACTAAACAAAAGCCGGCGCAGGATTTCTAAGTTATCGAGCACCTTTTGCTCCATAGTCAATGTACCTATTCTAGTGATGGATACTTTTAATTGGTCGATTGCTTCACTTTATCATCTCACACCAACACAATCGCAAAATTTTCAGTTAAGCATACTCAATATGCCTCTTTAGATTGGTAGATAGCACGGGCATCATTGTGATATTTTTATTGGCAATAATATTTTCCTAGCCATCCTTGAAAGTGAATCAGAAAGTTGGGAAGTCCATATCTTTATTATGGAGGCATGTCAATGATCCAAGCTACTACGCTCTTTTAAATATTAATTATCGAATGAAGTACTCAATTTCCTTTACTTCTCCCTAAGAAAAGAAGTGGGCACTTGGACCATTTAACCATAAAATTGAGATATCTTCTCGGGACAAACCGGTCGAATTAAATTCAAGACTCAAAGATACAATGAATGATCAAAATTTGTTTTAGTGAAAAGCCAAAAATGAATATCAAAAGATATGAAATGATTAAAAATGATTGACACACTTTTATGTATCTTAAGTTGTCGCAAGCCTCTCGATGGCCGGGAAAAGACAGGTTTAGAAGTAATGTTGAGTTGAGGACCAATGATCATCAATTGGTGTGGGTTCCCCCAATTCTTTATCTTGCTTAACGTTGGAAAATTCATTTAAATTCGATTAACCTATGATAAATCCTATATGAGGGAGTGGCCACTAGCCTATTCAAGCTGACTAGAAATAAAGTGAATATGCAAAAATGACTCTTTCTATGCAACCAAAGTTATAGGGTCATGGACTTAATTAACTAGTGCCTTTTTGATACCTGGACTTTGTTATTTGTCAACTAAAGTGTTTGCAAAATCTTTTTACCAAATTATCAAGCCTAAGGTTTTTGCCCGCCAAGTGTCCATGCAATATTTTTATGTTTATTAAGATTCTAAAATGTAATCTAACCTTACATCTAAAACAAGCAAATCACAACACCAATATATATATATATATATATAAGAATTACAATCGATTAATTAAAAATAGTAATGACAGATCGAGTAAAAAGTAAAGTAGTAAAGTAATTCGATATAGGTTGGGCAAAGAATATAATATGGCTCGATTATTTAGGTCAAGGACAATAACTCTCAAGAGCATAATTCGAATCAAATTCAAATTTTCTAAGAAACTAATTTTCCTAAATCTAAACTAGAACTTATAAAAGACCATGGAGTTTCCTAAACCATATGTGTACTAATTAAATGAACTAAAATAAATATAATACTGAAATCGAATAACCTAATCAAGACCTATTTTTCTAATTATTGTACAATTTTTTTGACTTTCCGAAGGAAGTCGGGGCCGGGCCCAGGGCTCGGTCCGAATGTGGGCCAACACTGAAATTCGCGGGTCCAGTCCACAGACACAGATAGCAATCTCATCCCACAACTATTTAAACTAAGTCAAGCCCAAACCTATCTAAACTATGTCAAGCCCAGACCTTATAAGACCCAACTGAAGCCCACTGCACTAAAACCACTCTAAACCATTTTCCATCAAAACCAACATCGACTTCAAGCCCATTTTCAATTATCGCCTCGCCTTTTTTTTTTTCCTTTTTTAATCCGTCATTTTCCATCGTCTTCCCCATATGCCCAATCCAACGTTCTTAGAATTCTGATTATTTTGATGTTAATCATCAAGCCCTTACATAACCGAAAGAAAGTCTCTCATTTAGTATTGTTAAGAAATCCATGTCATGAGTGAAGATTGTCTTGAATGATAATTCTCTCCGGTGGAAATTTGGGTGATGCAAAAGTCATTATGCATAAACCCCGATTGAGTTGATGAAAACTTCACTGAATTTTGAAATGTGCATTCTAGAGTAGCTTAGATTGCTTATCTCTTTGATGAATGCATATCAATTTTTGCTCTAAATCATGTCTCGATAGGTAATTGAAGTTCCTTTCAGAATGTTTCATGATATTAGAATATGAGAAACCTCCACCATGAGGTGAAAGACTTCCACAAGATATCTAAATTCCAAAAGGCATATCTCGAAGAATTAGAGATATCTCCAGGTAAGTATCTCTACCATACTTTAAAACACTTGTCATTGTGCAGGTATTCTCCCTCGAGTGCATCGACACTTGACTTGGTCAAGTTATCCTTTTATATTGACATGGCGTGCGTCTCCGAGTCCCTTTTAATCAACACTTGATGGAGTTGTCCCCCAAAGATTTTTCTCCAAATTCAATCGATTAAGGCGACCAGAAGAATGGTTCGGTCCCTGGTCGGATGATTTGTCGCAAGGTGGGCGACCGAAGAATGGTTCGGGTCCTAGCCAAGAAAAACCTTAGTCTAGGCGACCGTAGAATGGTACGGGTCCTGGGAAAGCAATTACCTCAGTTCAGGCGACCGTAGAATGGTACGGGTCCTGGAATACAAATCTCCGTTTAGGCGACCGTAGAATGGTACGGGCCCTAGACAACCTCAGTTCAGGCGACCGTAAAATGGTACGGGTCCTGGAAAATCTTTTTTCCGTTTAGGCGACCGTAGAATGGTACGGGTCATAGACAACCTCGGTTCGGGCGGCCGTAGAATGGTACGGGTCCTGGAATACAAATCCCGTTTAGGCGACCGTAGAATGGTACGGGTCCTAGACAACCTCGGTTCGAGCGGCGACCGTAGAATGGTACGGGTCCTAGACAACCTCGTTCGGGCAACCGTAGAATGGTACGGGTCCTGAAAAATCATTTTTTCGTCAAGGCGACCGTAGAATAGTACGGGTCCTAGACACAACCAAACAATGCCATACTAGGCGACCGTAGAATGGTACGGACCCTGGGAAAGCAGTCACTTTGTGAAGTCATGTTACTATTCTAGGCGATCGTAGAATGGTACGAGTCTTGGACATGTAACACCAATCTATCTTGAGTTACTCTACCATCCCCGAAGGTAAGTAATTCCGGGTAAGTTCATTTATCATTTGCATAAACGTTTCCATGCATCATATAAATTTCATTTCAAAATGGGAGTCATTTTCCAAAAAAAAAAAAAAAAACAACAAAAAAACAAAACAAAAAAACAAAAACAAAAAGTCATTTACTACATTTGCACGATTAACATTTAGGTCTCAACTTGTCTTTGAAGGCAACCTCTACGAGCTCACCTTCAAAGATGGGAATGTTGACACCTATTTTTAGCAAATCTAGGAAAATAAGGAAAATAAAAATTGCATTGGAACAAATAAAAAAAAAAAGGGGGAAAATTGATTTGATTGATTATGCATGGAAGTTTGAAATTCGATGAGTATTCAGATTTTGATAAATGCAGAAACAATTGAAAAATCAAGTGAATAAGAAGCAAGAATTTTGTAAAATGGAAGAAATCGAGCGGGATCGAGTTGATTGCGAAATCACGTTCCGATTTGCGGGCTTAATTTAATGCAACAGAGGATGGAAGTTTAAAATTTTCCATAGAAAGTGGCTGATCGAAACCACTATAAAGGGGGTTGACCTGCACAGTATTCTAGGGATTCGGAAAAATCAAGAGAGAATTCGTAAAAAAGGGGATTTCTCCTTCGTTCTTTGAGAGAGCAAAAGGAAAAAGCTTTAGAAGAGAAAAAAGTCAAAAGAGTCAAAAAAGAAAAGAGGGAAGAGACGTGAGGGTAGAGAGTGCAACGATAGAGAGAGAAAGAAAAGACGTGCAACAGAGAAAAAAAAAAAAAAAGAAAAAGATGAAGCACTGTTCATCTCCTTCGTGAAGACTCCTCAGCCCGGTGTCCACTTCCGCTCGACGCCCGCAAAGCAACCGCCGCTGTCCTTTGCACCGGCCACCGCCTTAGCCCACCTCCACGGCCACACATCCGCCAGCCACCGCAGCCCGCGACCCGAAGCCCGCTCGGCTGGCGCGCCGTCGCGAACCCCGCACCGAGCCTCGCTGCGTCCCGACACCGCCGCGCCCGACAATCGCGCTCCCACCCTCGCCAACGCCGCGCCCACGCAACACCCCCGCGACGCCGCCCGTCGATCTCCGAGCTCCGCCGTGCCTCCTCCAATTGCCACCTCGCTGGTTCGCTCGCCTCCGCCGCGCGCGCCTCGGCCGCGCGCCGTCGCCGCGAACCTCCTTTGCCCCGATGTCCGGCGGATCCATTGCCCGACGCCGCCGCCCAACGACCCGCGAACCAGCTCCGATCTCCGCGCCCGAGCTCGAGCCCGCCGCCGTCCATCGTCGATTTACCCCCTTTAGGTAGTTTTTGTTCTTTTTATTTTATTTTGTTTTACTTTTATAGTTTAGCTTATTTTATTCGTTATGTTATTTTTGCTCATTTCATTTGATAGCATTTTTAGTTTAGCTATATACTTTGTAATGGTGGATGTTAATATTTGTGAACTTAGTATGCATTATCCATAGGGATTTTGTCCGAAATTAATGTAATTATTAATTTGACTCGAGAGACATCGGATCAATTTTCTAATTATTTTTTAATTTCTGAGCTTTTTGATAGAATCTCAATCATAATAATTACTTAATTTGGTCCGTAAGACTTCGGACAAGATTTTTTAATTATTTTAAGTTGTTGTGATGATTAGGGTTAAAATAATTGTTAATTTAACTTTGTGAGACGACAGGCTATTTTTTCAATTATTTTGATCCTTTATATAGTGATTATATTAATTGTTTAGATTTAGCCCTTGTTTAACAATTATTCAACTTTAAAAAAAAAATCAAAAAAATCAAAAAATCAAAAAATCAAAACATTCAAAAAATTTGCATGAGCATATAGGACATTAAGGTTTAACATAATAGACACGTAGGTTTAATTAATCAAATTTTTAGGATTATATTTCTAGGATTGCATTTTTTTGATAATTTTTTTAGGATTGCATTTCTAGATATTTTAAAAGAAATAAGTTAGGATTAGACTTAAATAGCCTTTTTAGAGTTTTAGATATAATTGGCACATTTTCATCCTCTTTTTTAAAATAAAAAAAGTAAAAATAGTCTTCTAAGACAGAATAGGATTTAAGTCAAATTAATCCTAAAAATGGATTAGAAGATTATTTTTAGATAGATTAATTAGGGTTTTCATAAATTCTGAATTTCAATAAAAAAATGCAAAAATACTAGATGCATGTTAACTAGTTTGCATAATAGAATCATTTAATCAGAATTTGTTAATTAGTAAAATTAGGTCATGAGGTGCATGTTAATTAGTTTGCATAATAGGCCAATTTAATTAGAATTTGCATATTAATAAAATTAAGTCATTTAGTTTTAAAATGCATTTTTAATAAAAGAATTCTCATTTTTAAGAAAATCCAAAAAAAAGTTGTTTGCTTGCTTTGTGTGATGCAATTTATTTATTTGAATGTTTTAATAATGGATGAGTACCCGTGTGACCACCACATTTGCATGATAATGATTTAGCTTAAAATAAATCCAAGCTGCCTACGAAAATATTTTGAAAATTAAAAGAAATGGTACCGAAAGGGCATTAGAAAATTCTAGTGTAACCAAGTCCCCGTACCCTTAGTCTGCAGTTCGTAGAAGTAAAATAAATCTCCCTTTATTTTACTTAGGTGTATAGTCGACCTACCATAAACCGATTAGTGGCGACTCCTAATTAATAACCTCTTGCATGTTTAAAAATTTAGACTTAAGTCGCGATTTGGTATGGGCTTGGGAGAGCCCGAGCTAAGTGTAAAAACTTAGCAGTCCATTAACCTAGTTTTAGGTGGTACACCCGAAAATAGGTCGCGACAGCTTGGCGACTCCGCTGGGGACTTGTGTTAAAACACTTAGTGGACTTAGGCCAATTTTTCTTTTTCTTTTAAAATGTTTTTGTTTAGCAGCGAGGATCTCAGGTACGTCCCTAACATTTCTAAGGTGTTAAATGTTCTTGCAGATGGGAGGTATAAGGGGAGTAGTCTCTGCTAACCTTTGTCTTGCAGGTTGGAGTGTAGGATTAATGATTTATTTTTCCACGATTAGAAATGTTGTTTGCATTTAAACTGTTGTGCATGTCTTATTGTTTTTGGCACTACACTATTGCACACACAACCTGTGGTCGGACCTGGGCTGTGACAGGATTTCTAGGATGGTGTTGAGAAGGATACTTCCTCCAAAGCGAGACTGCTATGTAGAGGTTGACATTCTCTTCTCCGAAAGTCTTTTCATGGTGTCGAATGTGTTTGTCCATATCCGCGAGACTGCGTGACTATTGGACATTCCATTCGATCGAGCCGGAGTTAGGGGACTCGACACGTTAATGCGAGACTGCAACGGTCAGATCATCCTCTTAGCTCCACTTTGTTAAGCCATTTAGATAGAAATCGAGCCTCACATCTCATGTGCATGTTTATGTGATTGTCATTAATTTTCCTTGGTGAAGTAAGTCCTCTATCCTTATATCATGCAATTTATTTTTTGAGTCAGTCCATGGCAATATAGGTCAATCATTGAATTTAATTCTTTTGTTAGTTAGAAATAAAATGAGGGAATTGCCATGTAATGAATCATTTGGAAAATAACAAAAACTTTGGAGAATTTATTTTCAATTCATGTCTTTATTGTTCTCATTATGGAGTTTCAAATCTTGTCCATTCCTAATTTGTGTTTAGGAAATTGGATTCTTGCTAGGGTGTCCTATTTTATTTTCCTAGTTATTTTTAGGAAATTCCCTTCTGGCACAAACTTTTCATGAATAAATAAAAAATATAAAAAATGAAAATAAAATTGATTAGATCATTGTCATGGATTGACTCTCCATTTACACCTCATGCTTACATGTTCCCATTTATCCCCTTTAGGTGATTATGAAGCGATCTTGCTCACCCATCCGTACGCGGTCGAGAGTTAAAATGGCAGATCGAAACGAGGCGCTGGACCGTATCATTGACAATATGAACAAGCAAATTGCACACCACCAAAATCAAGTCAATAAATTGTCTGCTACTGTGGCTTTTCTCATCAAGCAAAAAGATTGCGATGACATAAGTACTCCATCTTCAATAAGAATCTGCGACTCGAAGAAGAGAGCCAAGAGAACTTTTGAATCGTCTCATTTTCCCGAGGTAGCTGAATTTGATGCCACCATGAAGAGACTCGTGACATATCTAGAAGGAAGAATCTCTGATTTGAAGGGTTCACATCACACGAGCAAGGAGGGTGAAGAACTCAAGCATACATGATTCATGGTCCTAGTTAGTTCACCTTCCTTGTTTAATTAGGGGATGCTCGGTTGCACCTCCCCTGCGTGGGAATTCTTATTGCTTTTTAGGAATTGTTTTCGCTTTCTAGGAATCATTTTCGATGTTTTCTCTTTTTAGGGGTTAGGAATCATAATTTTCATTCCAATAATGTAATTCATTTGATTCGATTCAATGAAATTACAATTTTATTTCAAATTTTGAGGACATGACGGGGTACTCCAAACCAGTCAATGACGATATCCAACCATGAAAAAATATCACCCACGGAAAAATCCTGAGGGCTGGACTTTCTCATGTTTCCTCCCAAAAACTTTTTCGAAAACAAAAAAGCATTTTGTTGTCAAAAAATTCCCAAAGCTTGTAGCAGGTTAAATTTGTTTGTTTGACTGACTCATTTACTTCTTGCCTCAGAGCATAATTCTATCACTTGGGATATCTGAAAAAAGCGTATCAAGTTTCAATGATTATAAACCTGACTTGTGATCAACAGACTTAGAGCGCACTTGCAGTGAAAAAACAAATTTGGGGCAAGTAAAAGAGGACCATCATTCTCTGGTGGAAGAGATGACCAATTGGGGCATGACAGTCTTGGTATCGACTGATTGGGATAAAGTCTCGACCCGAGCCAAAATGGATGTGTAATTCGAATTTACTTTAATGTTGCATAGTATCATACTGATGCATGTTCTCTTGTGCAGGGGTAAAAGTGGATCTTCAGTCTTGAATGATAGGGACAATCTAAAGACATCAACTGCTGAGGCAATTCCCATTGTAGAGGAATCCTTGAATGAATGCTTAAAACCATTTTGCAGTATAGAAAACTGTTTGAAGTTGACATGCTTAAAGCTGTTGAGTATTTTTAAAAAAAAGGGTTTTGCATGATGACTCTTACATGTTCCACTAAAGAACATCAAGATGGACTAATTTAATGAATGATGTGGAATTGGTTGAGCATACTAAATGAGACGAGTCGGGATGATGAAAGGCAAACCCTATCCTATACACAGTCCGATATTCATACACTTGTGAGATGAGCGCAGGAAGGTTCATATCCATAAGGTAAAGAGTTTTCTCGCAAAAGGTACGGCAACCGAAGTGATGAGAGGCAATTCATTTCTCTTTCCCAAAAACTACAGGTGATCAATTGCTTAACCCTTTTGAGCCCATATACTTATGGATATTCTTTTCAAATCACCCCTGTCAAGAATCACCACACATCGGGGCAACTAAGAGATCAAATGGCATCATGAGGTGAGGAAAATGAATTGAAATTTTCTTACTCTCACTTGCATCAATCTTCAAGTCATGCTATTACATTGAATTCATGTGTTAATTTAAGTGCCTTAAGATGACGAAGAGCATTTCTTTCTCTATCCTATATACTTATATCCTTTGCATAGCCCACTTGAGCCTACAATTTCATTTCTTTTAAATCCAGTTGATGATCATCCCCCACACTGGGGTAAGACAAAAGGCAGATGAAGACTCTTGAAAAGTTCGAGTGTCATTCAAAGTGTAATTGCTTGACGCATGCATTGTGCGCAAGAATTGAATTCAAAATAGAATTAAGGGGCATGAAAAAGCAATGTGCCTGGCAAAAGTAAGGCCGATGCCCATGAAAAGAAGTGAAGAAAAAAATGCATGAGAACTAGGGGCATAAAAAAGCGGTGTGCCTGGTAAAAGTAAGGCCAATTCCTATAGATGAAAAAAAGAGTCAAGATAGGTGACTGTCAATTACAAGAATTGAATCCCAATGGAGCAATAGTCAAAGAACTCAAATGCGGAGTTTCTACAATCAATGGGGGACTTCATGAAGACAATCCCCCGATGGTGAAAAAGAAAACTGGTGGCAATGCCAAGATGATCATCAACTCACACCTTTTACACACATTTTGAGCCTAATGATCCTTTCATTTCTCAACCCATGAACCCAACTTACGTTACGTCCCTTACAAAGTCTCTTCAGATTAGGGCATTTGAATTAACGTATGAGTTCATATGTTTATAAGCATCGCTCGAAGAAGTGCGAGTAAGATTATTTCTTTGTCATTTTGCAGGATTCTTGACTTGTAAACCCGGAGATGATTACAAGATTGTTCATTTAATAGCCTTGACTCAAAGAGTCCTTTTGTTAAGCCGTTGACCAAGCCCACATTATGGTCCTATTAAAGACCTCTCAGATTGGTAAAATCGTACCACTTGCGAGAATACTCGGACCCACGTCGATATGACAAAATTGAGTGATTCGCATAAAATAGACATTTTAAATGAGAGTGAGTGAAAGTCCTTTCTAACCGAAAGTCTCTCATTTAGTATTCTTAAGAAATCCATGTCATGAGTGAAGATTGTCTTGAATGGTAATTCTCTCTGGTGGAAATTTGGGTGATGCAAAAGTCATTATGCATAAACCCCGATTGAGTTGATGAAAACTTCACTGAATTTTGAAATGTGCATTCTAGAGTAGCTTAGATTGCTTATCTCTTTGATGAATGCATATCAATTTTTGCTCTAAATCATGTCTGATAGGTAATTGAAGTTCATTTCAGAATGTTTCATGATATTAGAATATGAGAAACCTCCACCATGAGGTGAAAGACTTCCATAAGATATCTAAATTCCAAAAGGCTTATCCCGAAGAATTAGAGATATCTCCAGGTAAGTATCTCTACCATACTTTAAAACACTTGTCATTGTGCAGGTATTCTCCCTCGAGTGCATCGACACTTGACTTGGTCAAGTTGTCCTTTTATATTGACATGGCGTGCTTTCGTAGCCCGAGTCCCTTTTAATCAACACTCGATGGAGTTGTCCCCAAAGATTTTTCTCAGATTCAATCTGATTAAGGCGACCGAAGAATGGTTCGGGTCCTGGTCGGATGATTTCTGTCGCAAGGCTGGGCGACCGAAGAATGGTTCGGGTCCTAGCCAAGCAAAACCTTAGTCTATGCGACCGTAGAATGGTACGGGTTCTAGACAACATTTATTGCTCTAACAGGCGACAGTAGAATGGTACGGGTCATGGGAAAGCAATTACCTCAGTTCAGGCGACCGTAGAATGGTACGGGCCCTAGAAAACCTCAGTTCAGGCGACCGTAAAATGGTACGGGTCCTGGAAAATCTTTTTTCCGTTTAGGCGACCGTAGAATGGTACGGGTCCTAGACAACCTCGGTTCGGGCGGCCGTAGAATGGTACGGGTCTGGAATACAAATCCCCGTTTAGGCGACCGTAGAATGGTACGGGTCCTAGACAACCTCGATTCGAGCGACCGTAGAATGGTACGGGTCCTAGACAACCTCGTTCGGGCAACCGTAGAATGGTACGGGTCCTGAAAAATCATTTTTTCGTCAAGGCGACCGTAGAATAGTACGGGTCCTAGCCACAACCAAACAATGCCATACTAGGCGACCGTAGAATGGTACGGACCCTGGGAAAGCAGTCACTTTGTGAAGTCATGTTACTATTCTAGGCGACCGTAGAATGGTACGAGTCTTGGACATGTAACACCAATCTATCTTGAGTTACTCTACCATCCCCGAAGGTAAGTAATTCCAGGTAAGTTCATTTATCATTTGCATAAACGTTTCCATGCATCATATAAATTTCATTTCAAAATGGGAGTCATTTTCCAAAAAAAAAAAAAAAAAAAAAAAAAAAACAAAACAAAAAAACAAAAACAAAAAGTCATTTAGTACATTTGCACAATTAACATTTAGGTCTCAACTTGTCTTTGAAGGCAACCTCTACGAGCTCACCTTCAAAGAGGGGCAGCTGTTGACACCTATTTTTAGCAAATCTAGGAAAATAAGGAAAATAAAAATTGCATTGGAACAAATAAAAAGAAAAAAAAGGAGGAAAATTGATTTGATTGATTATGCATGGAAGTTTGAAATTCTGATGAGTATTCAGATTTTGATAAATGCAGAAACAATTGAAAAATCAAGTGAATAAGAAGTAAGAATTTTGCAAAATGGAAGAAATCGAGCAGGATCGAGTTGATTGCGAAATCACGTTCCGATTTGCAGGCTTGATTTAATGCAACGAGAGGATGGAAGTTTAAAATTTTCCATAGAAAGTGGCTGATCGAAACCACTATAAAGGGGTTGACTGCGGGAGTATTCTAGGATTCGGAAAAATCAAGAGAGAATTCGTAAAAAGGGGATTTCTCCTTCGTTCTTTGAGAGAGCAAAAGGAAAAAGCTTTAGAAGAGAAAAAAGTCAAAAAAGTCAAAAAGAAAAGAGGGAAGAGACGTGAGGGTAGAGAGTGCAACGATAGAGAGAGAAAGAAAAGACGTGCAACAGAGAAAAGAAAAAAAAAAGAAAAAGATGAAGCACTGTTCATCTCCTTCGTGAAGACTCCTCAGCCGGTGTCCACTTCCGCTCGACGCCCGCAGCAACCGCCGCTGTCCTTTGCACCGGCCACCGCCTCGCCCACCTCCACGGCCACACATTCGCCAGCCACCGCAGCCCGCGACGAAGCCCGCTCGCTGCGCTGCCGTCGCGAACCCCCATCGAGCCTCGCTGCGTCCCGACACCGCCGCGCCCGACAATCGCGCTCCCACCCTCGCCAACGCCGCGCCGCTGCAACACCCCCGCGACGCCGCCCGTCGATCTCCGAGCTCCGCCGTGCCTCCGCACTGCCACCTCGCTGGTTCGCTCGCCTCCGTCGCCGCGCCTCAGCCCGCACCCCGTCGCCGCGAACCTCCTTTGCCCCGATGTCCAGCGGATCCGCTCGACGCCGCCGCCCAACGACCTGCGAACCAGCTCCGATCTCCGCGCTGCCCCGAGCTCGAGCCGCCGCCGTCCATCGTCGATTTACCCCCTTTAGGTAGTTTTTGTTCTTTTTATTTTATTTTGTTTTACTTTTATAGTTTAGCTTATTTTATTCGTTATGTTATTTTTGCTCATTTCATTTGATAGCATTTTTAGTTTAGCTATATACTTTGTAATGGTGGATGTTAATATTTGTGAACTTAGTATGCATTATCCATAGGGATTTTGTCCGAAATTAATGTAATTATTAATTTGACCCGAGAGACATCGGATCAATTTTCTAATTATTTTTTAATTTCTGGGCTTTTTGATAGAATCTCAATCATAATAATTACTTAATTTGGTCCGTAAGACTTTGGACAAGATTTTTTAATTATTTTAAGTTGTTGTGATGATTAGGGTTAAAATAATTGTTAATTTAACCTGTGAGACGACAGGCTATTTTTTCAATTATTTTGATCCTTTATATAGTGATTATATTAATTGTTTAGATTTAGCCCTTGTTTAACAATTATTCAACTTAAAAAAAAATCAAAAAAATCAAAAAATCAAAAATCAAAACATTCAAAAGATTTGCATGAGCATATAGGACATTAAGGTTTAACATAATAGACACGTAGGTTTAATTAATCAAATTTTTAGGATTATATTTCTAGGATTGCATTTTTTTGATAATTTTTTTAGGATTGCATTTCTAGATATTTTAAAAGAAATAAGTTAGGATTAGACTTAAATAGCCTTTTTAGAGTTTTAGATATAATTGGCACATTTTCATCCTCTTTTTTAAAATAAAAAAAGTAAAAATAGTCTTCTAAGACAGAATAGGGTTTAAGTCAAATTAATCCTAAAAATGGATTAGAAGATTATTTTTAGATAGATTAATTAGGGTTTTCATAAATTCTGAATTTCAATAAAAAAATGCAAAAATACTAGATGCATGTTAACTAGTTTGCATAATAGAATCATTTAATCAGAATTTGTTAATTAGTAAAATTAGGTCATGAGGTGCATGTTAATTAGTTTGCATAATAGGCCAATTTAATTAGAATTTGCATATTAATAAAATTAAGTCATTTAGTTTTAAAATGCATTTTTAATAAAAGAATTCTAATTTTTAAGAAAATCCAAAAAAAGTTGTTTGCTTGCTTTGTGTGATGCAATTTATTTATTTGAATGTTTTAATAATGGATGAGTACCGTGTGACCACCACATTTGCATGATAATGATTTAGCTTAAAATAAATCCAAGCTGCCTACGAAAATATTTTGAAAATTAAAAGAAATGGTACCGAAAGGGCATTAGAAAATTCTAGTGTAACCAAGTCCCGTACCCTTAGTCTACGGTTCGTAGAAGTAAAATAAATCTCCCTTTATTTTACTTAGATTTCTAATCGACCTACCATAAACCGATTAGTGGCGACTCCTAATTAATAACCTCTTGCATGTTTAAAAATTTAGACTTAAGTCGCGATTTGGTATGGGCTTGGGAGAGCCCGAGCTAAGTGTAAAAACTTAGCAGTCAATTAACCTAGTTTTAGGTGGTACACCCGAAAATAGGTCGCGACAGTTCCAATAGGCTAGTGGCAACTAATTATTAAAAAATTATTATAGCTTCAATTTGAAACTAGAATTAAATATCCCAACGCCACATGAGGTATGGGTTTGAGAGAGTCCATGCCTAAATAAGAGCTTTAGGCTTGCTCTTTAGGCAATACTCTTAAACTTATGTCTTTTTTCCTCTAGACTGGAAAAGGTAGTTGCGACACTCTTCGTGCTATTTCTTCTTTTCTTTTTCTTCAATAAATATTGATCAAAATTTTGGATTTCCTTTGTTAAAATAAATTGTCCCCATTAATTTTCTCTCAAATGTCCATTAAAATTGGGAGATAACTTTACAAATCTCACTTGGATAAATATCATTAATTTTGTACCTGATTTTGAATGTGTGCTAAGAAAATTTATCAATAAAAAAGGGGAGATGTGTATGCGACTGTTCACATCCCTTGTTTTGTGATGGACAAAACAAGTATAGATTTGGTGCTACTTATTGAGATAACTGAGGTTATCGATGATTTGCTATGATCTGGATGAGTTTTCCCGGAGCTCAACAATACTTACTATATTCTCTTGTTCATGAAGAAGTAAAATGTTTATTTTCTTTCAAGTTGTAAATATTAACCAAATACCTAGTGTTATTTATTCAGAATATAGAGGATGATGCCTTGATCTAGAAAAGGATGACATAATGTATTAAACAAAAATAATCATGCCGAAAGTTGAGCTATAATTTTCAACATCTCATCAATCATCAGGTACTACAAGAGGCTGAGAGGTAAATGAAGCCACAATAAGTTAGGCCAGAATTGGTTAGATAATGTGGTCATGTGCATCATGTGCTAAGCATAATAAAGTACATTATTTGCACGTAGGTGATCCATTATTTATAATCTATTGACCAAAGGCATGGTTCGATAAAGTTTCCTACAATTAGGGATGTACCAAAGTATAGCCCTTTACATAAATTATGGTAAATTTTATTTTTTCTCTTTTGTTATCAAATTGAGGAAGTTTAGTTAGTTTGCATAGGACTTTCCTATATCTCTCTCCTTCCACATGTTTAAAATGCATATTTTTAATGGATCATCTCGCTTAGTAAAAGGATGAAGCGGGTTAAAAGTAACGATGCCAATTCTCCATTGTTATAATCTTCATATATACTTACACTTTACTTCGAATAATATTTTAATAAATTAAGGACAAGGTCATCCATTAAAGAATTTTGATGAATAGATATTTGAACCAAAGGTGATGGCTTTAAATTAAAGATTTTCATAGACCCACCTTTCAAGAAACAAGATGACTTTTAGTCAACTATTCCGGGTTTGATTGTAGGCAACGTTTCAAAAATGGTACCAGAGGTTGAACCGGAGTATAGGCGGTATGCGATTCTACTTGTACAATTGACCCAACTATTTATACCAATCATTTTGAATATAAAGAATGAAGTGAGAAATATAAGCAATTTTTGAAATGATGATTTTGAAAATGTTATGAGAGAACTCATGTAATATTTTGCATGCTTCATAGTATTTTAGGAGTTCTGCAATGAGTAAAAATCATTTTTTTCCAATCACATGCTAATGTTCCAAGATCACCCTATTATTTTCAAGTCGCAAACTAGGCTACCAACAAGAATAAATTAGACATGATGTCATGCAATGGAAAGAGACTGCGCCTCGTTTTCTTTTTCAATTTATTTTTCCATTGACCGTGCTATTGCGACTTAGACATAGCCAGGATACTAACAACGAGCGATGGGGCCAGTGGCCATGGCGGGTTGGGGAGTCATTTGAAATTCATACACGACTGGTGTCGCGGGGGTCGATTACAGGGGCATTAGTTGAGCTTGCCATCGTCTCCGGTAGCTTTGTAATCGAGGTTGAGAGTTCCGTCGCCATAAGGCTTGCAAGGGATCTTGATGATGATCACCACCACTGCTATTTTATTACGAGCGAGTCCATGATCATGGCCATTCCTCTTCATTTATGATTTTCTTTTGCTGAGTGATAAGAGAGATGGTGAGGCCGAGCAAGACAACACCAGACACCCCATCCTGAGTGAAAAACATGTGAATATTGAGAAAGATGAGCTCTAACTGTGATGTCGAAATTAATTTATCTGGCATGTTATTATCAACACTTAGGTCTTTGGCCAAAAAGATTGGTAGTATGCTAGCTTGAAGATGTTCTTTGTGGAAATTTACATGAACCTACCTAGCATGTTATAATCAACACTTAGGTCTTTGGGCAAAATAAATCGGTAGTATGTTAGATTCAAGATGCTCATTGTGGAAATTTATATGATGCTATTTTTTAGGACCTATATGATCATCTCCTTTACTAACAACTTTTGTAAGATGCATGACCAAAATGATCAAAGGGCCTGTTAGAATGAAGGGTATTAAACTATTTAAGAATGACAGACACCTTTTCATAGCCTTGATGAGAAGCTGATTTCCCTGTTTCTTTCTCTGTGAAGTTTCCCCAAGTCTGCCATGGACTTACTGAATTTTACTGTAATAAACGACAAGCAAATTAACACACAAAAGCTCATGTTCTACAAAATGCATGAGAAAAGGCATTTATCCTCCATGTGCATGGTTCCCGCTAGTACTGAAGTCGAAGCACTCAATGACTAATGGATTCTCCGACAACGAGTCTTACAGTATGTCCATTCACTAGTGCCTCCAGGAACATATTAGACAATATGATGACGACTTCAAGGAAATACAAAGAGAACCCCCAGATTCAACTACTCTGGATTGACACTGAGTACTTGATATAAAGCAATCAAAAGATATGGCAAGAAACAATATCAAATAGGACATTTGATGAGAGATTTTGGACAGTTCACACTTTTAGAAAACAGATCTTTGTTTTCCAAACTAGGAACAGTGAAATATTATTTCAATAGCATTCCTAGAAGCAACAGATTCCTCATCATCAGTGAGTAACCAGGTTTCTCAACCCTACTTGTGCATTCTTATTAAGAAGCGGCAAGGTCGAACTCTGACTTTTCTATGTGACTATCTGCAGAAAATGGAAAGGAGAAGATGCTATGGACAAGATCTTGATGGATTACCCTTTTATTTCACTGAACCCAAATGCATGGAAAATGACACGTTCATAGGAGTAAATAAAATTCTACTGCGCAATCTTGTATTGATTATGTTAAATTCTGGACATTTGACTAGTTAAGAGATATGCAGTACCATAAGTGCAAATATGCCATGGAAATGAATATGGTGCTTTTAAGTTTGTGAACTATTTGATGTATTTCATAAACTCATTTGAAACAATTGAATAGTCAAATTCCTAAGAACTCATATGATCGTGCACTCGAATGATATTTTTTCACAGCTAATAGAGAATATTACTTCCTAATCCACTAAAAAACAATTGAATAGTTCATATTGGTGCATATGGAAAGAGCTATGAGGATGAAGCACCAAAAAAGCAATGAATACAACTAAAACTACAACAAGAGGAAAAGAGCATAATTCAAACATTATTTGATAATAGCAACTAGCAAGTGAGCCTTTCTTCTTCATACTAGCCTTCCGATTAACGCATGGAATTGCAGTAGGCTCCACACCTGAGTGATCCTTAGATCATCTGCTTTTGCAGTAAATGCATCTAAAATAGGTGAATCATGAAGCAGGAGATCACCTTCAATCAACTATATTGCTTTTCTGACATGTCAATATTGGACTCTACCTGAGTATATTGGATTTTGGACATCTCTCTTTTTCCTCATATATTGCTCATCCTCCTAGGGAGAGGATCGAGCAAAATGAGGATGCCACCATGATCCAAGAATCTCGGAAAGCTCAGGCGAGTGTTTTATAAAAGTATTCTACAGAAAACTGGATCTAAGGAATTTTTCTCTCTTTGATGGTTTGACGATATTCTAACTTGAACTCATTGCTAATTATAGAGATTCTCACATCAGCTAGGCAATAACTACTGCTGTGGTAAAGACACAGGGATTGACATCAAATCTGCAGAAAAAGTTTTTCTTAGTTTCCTCCAAAGTAAATCGGCAAGAATTAACATTCAAAAAGCAGCAGACCACACAAATTCACTTTTCCTTGAGGCCTACTCTTCGTGTCCAAGATAGTCAAACTTAGAAGCAGAAGAAAAAGAACGACTAAACACCACTTTTATATTTAGTTTCATATCTTCCACAAGAATACAATGACCAAAGTTAATTGATTTTTTATCATCAAGTCACTGAGGCAGGCAAAGTAATATTCATTTATCTCTATGTTATGAACTGAAGCAAAACAACTGAAAAGTAGACAACTAAACCAACTTAAGTTATGATAATTTAAGTAGGATATTACTTGCCAATCCAGGTGATGATAGTACTTTGCACTATCAAGAGCTGTGGACCTAATTTTGTAAATAAGTGTCTGCTAAAAGAAGATTGGATGAAACTAATCATTGTGGCATGGACATATATAATGTTTGAAAAGCAAGAGTCAATATTGAAACCGTGTAAAATTAGAGAAAGATATACAAAGCTATGATAGCCATCACAATGCTCATCCAAGAATCCAGAAGGTAAATGTTTCAACAAAGCCAAAACAAAAACGGATTCTGCTCTTGTCAAACGAACAGTCACTATTATCGATATTAAACCAGCAAATGAACCAGCACTACATCCTGCGTATTCTCAAAACAATATCAAAGATGTCAGTATATTCCTACTAGGAGTTGTGCACACAATCAAGATCATGCTCAAGGAGAGAAAATCAGTCAAGATAAACTTAAATATCAATACCACTGTCAATTAGCGACTAAACTACTGCTTTGATTTTTCCTTCAAACTTGTCCCTCTCTCTTAGAGTGTAGGAGGTAGTGTACACATCAACTTCCCCCGCCTGATCTGCCAAAATCTGGCCTAAGGCCAAACGTGCCAGTATGTTCAACTGAAACTTCAGTAGGCTCTGATGTCCTAAGAATTGGTACCCACAATAGCAACCTGCTTGCATGCGACCCTGTGAGTGAGCGAAGCTGAGACAAATTGCTTGGAGATGAAAACATCTAGCGTGAACGGCTCCACGTAGACTATGGTCTGCTGCCCGAAGGACACGTGCTTATTTGGATTCTTGGACTTCTTCCCCCTTTGGTCAGTGTATAGCCGCTGTTGTCATCATCCAAACTTCAAAGAAACTTCTTGATGCTCAATGAGGTTGCCTAAAAGCCAACACTAATTCAAAATTCCTAGACAATTCGATATATGATAGAGCACCCCCTCATTCGATTGATTATTTGCTCAAACATTATGCAACACCAGTACCATTATCAAGGAAATGACATAGAAAGGACATCCCAAACTAGAAAAAGAATGAGATATTCAATGAAGCACCCACCCATTGTGAATACCACATGTTGGCACAAAGGTTCCATGTCGAGAGGCATCAACACCATGCACTAAAACACTATTAGAGCACAAGTTGCAAGAAGATTGCTTCAATATCTTACTCCAGGAGACACTTTCTAGCAAATAAAAGCAGCCACTTTGATCCTAGGGTGCAAGACACCTAAAAGAAACAAACATATCAGTAAGATACTCCTCAAAATTAACCAAATAAGTGGGCGAGCACATGGCCCCATATAACAAAACCTCACAATTTTGGAAGCTACATTGATAGAAATTATGCTAAACAATTCATCAAACAGCTAGAATTCGTTGGTGAGTAATTGCACAAAAGCCCCCAATATTCGAAATATGTAACGATTCTGTTAGAACACAGCCAAACTTTTTTATTTTGTTTTATGAAAGACCGACTTCATATGAGCCAATATAGAACTCGAAGAAGAACACGAGTTTCTACCTTTTGTCACTGAGTTCAGGCAAGATACAATTAAGCAAACAAATTCACCTGCCTGATTGAATTCAGTGTGGATCGTTGCAAGTCGATAAGGTTTGGACGGTGGTATTAAGGTCGCCCTCCCAACGTCCTTCACCATCCTCTTCGGATAGGAGTACTTTATCTAGGTTTGGTGTCCTCAAGGCACCATTGCAGAATACATTCATCTTGGGGCATTGCGTGATGATAATACGTCGGAGTGATGGGAACCTGAAGGCGTGATTCGTTGGGGAGAAGCTCTCAAGTCTTGGTAAATCACCAAGTATTAGCTCTTCCAGCTTGGGGAAAGGGATCTCCTCTGCTCCATCTCCATCATCTGTTACCACATCTTCCATTGCACCACAATCTCTTAGGATTAGCTGAGTGAGGTCCACCAGACTTGTCATTGCTGAGCAAGTCCCCATATGAACTAAGCCATTGCACTCCTCTACTTCTAATTTTGACAATCTTTGGAATGAGGCAGGAGATGGAAATACAATCGATAAACTCGGGCACAGCTGAAGGTACAAATATTCAATCTGTTTGAGGATTTCAGCCATCAAGGAGCCATCTTTCCAGACTCCCCTAAGGTTACACAGCTCCACCAGCAAAAGCGCCTTCAGATTTCCAAGTGCCTTGAGAGGTTTTTCCACGTCTGTTAATCCTCCACAGGGAGCCGCTCCCCCATGTCCAAGAGAATCTTCTGGAAGTATCTCCTCGAAGGAACTACACCGCACACCAAACACTTCTAGATTGGGGAATCCCTGGAGAAGGAAGTTGGAGGGGAAAGCGACATTTTCATCGTGGTAGCACCCCAAAACCAGCGCTTGGAGATTGCTAAAGATGTAATGCTGCGGCAGCATCGCAACATCCTCTCTCGTCAATTCCAATTTCTCCAGGTGAGGAATGACCTGTGGGAATCCGTTTAATTAGGCTACCATCCACCAAAAGTAAAACAGGGCACAACCATGGTCCAATTACTAAATTGTCCTTCCATTTATTAGGGAAAAGAGGAAAAAGAACCCGTAAGCTTTTGGGCAGTTTTATCCTTTTAAAAAAAAATTATGGAGCCAGACGAGCAAGAATTGATGACCATTATACAAGGATTGTATAAGTGGGACCTTTTTTTTAGTGATATGCCCAATTCAATCAAACCATGTTTCGTGAATTTGGATGAAATAAAGTTATTAGTTGATGATATTCAACTATTTCGATTGTCAACTAATTAAATCCAAATGGCAAAGTAAACACACGTGAATGTAAACAAGTTCGTAGAAAAAACTCAAAACAAATATGTGTTATTTATATATTAAATAGATGTATTTCAATAGTAAGATGACGCATTACTATGTAGCGCTCTTTTCTAAATAGTTGTTCTCATATCTATTTTACCATATGTCATAAGTAGCGCATGGGTTCACTGTTCTATGACGCTGAAAAGAATGCGTTCAAATAGAACCAATAAATGGATGTTTTTAGCATTACGTATGTTAAAAAACAGAACCTAATTCCGTGTTGGTATATTATTGATATATCACTTGAATTAAGTGTGGTAATTTCAATTAAACGTTAGTAACTTCAAAAGCGTTGCTGATCCATCGGAATAAACGTCGGTAGATTATTAAAATAGTTGTTGATCTTGAAAGTACAAAGAAATATTAGTACTTTTCAAGATCCACATGATAAAAAGTTAGCAAGTGACTAAAATAAGTTGGAATCTTAATTTGATGAATGTTGGTAACACAATTAAATTAACTTTTGTAATTTTAAATTAAAGATAGTGATTTGAAAGGCATTGTTGACCTAAAAGAAAAATGCGTTAAAATGTCACAAGAATAAATATCGGTTGATTATTAAAGTAGTTCATAATTTTGGAAATGTTGGTACTTTTCAAAACCTAACAAGATAAAAACGTTGGCAATGAACTAAAATTAGTTTGTATCTTAACGTGACAAATGTTAATACACCAATCACATTAAGTTCAGTATATTCAAATAAAGTTAGTAATTTCAAATACGTTGGTGAGCCCCAAGAATAAATATCGGTAGATTATTAAAGAAGTTGGTAATTTTGAAAAAAGAATAAAGAAGGCTTGTGCTTTTCAAAGCCCATATTAGCAAATTATCTGCTGTACTGGACAGTTATCAATTAGATTCACAATGTTCGAGTATGGAACTTTGTTTCAAATAAACATAATACTGAACTTTTTTCACTTTTGGCAGACAGGTAGGTCAAAATAAAGTAAATAGGTAAATCCTAACCATTAGGCAAGAGTAGCTCATTAGAAGCATCACTATCTATGCAAGTTAATTCAATAATTTTTTTTTTTTCAAAGTAAAAGCTGGGATCACTAGATTATATACCAAAAGTATGAGCTAGAAATAGTTAACAGCAGTCAATCTTCAAATTTCTAAGCAATTCACAAGTGTGTTATGGTGAGCATTAATAAGCAAGAAGTGTGACAATTTTAATTTCTTGTAGAAAAATAAGAAAGCACATGTAAACCAATGAAGCTAATGGCATAGAGCTAGACTCATGGACAATACCTTTTCAAAAGAAAAGAGTGTAGGCTGGTTTTTGCTGGTGGTTGTACCTTGGCAGCTTTGAAATTCACAAGCAAATAAGAATGACCTCATCATGTCGCAATGTCTTACTTGCAATTGCTTAAAGAGTGGCCATGCTGAAGTATGACTATTCTGGTGGAAGCTCCACAGTTTGGGCAAGTCAAATAATCTTAGTTCGGTTAATTGTGGAAAGAAGAGATCACCTACACTCATCCCTACTCCGTCTTCCTCCGCGATAATTTCCTCTACCCCACAATCCAATACCAAAAGTTTTTGGAGCTGTGTCATACTTTTTGCCACCGAGCTTGGAAATAAACTTTTGAAACTCTCACACTTGACAACCTCCATGCATTGTAAGTGTCCAAAGGTAAGACCTCCTCGAGGAAGTCCACTCCACAAGCTTTTCATTTTTGAGAGCCGTGTCAAAACTAATTCTCTCAGTTGAAAAGTATTTGTAGAACAAGCTTCGCTAAATTCAAACTCTTGGACTTGAAATACCACTTCTAAGGATCCACAATCGGTCACAGTTATCTTTTCTAGGTTTCGAAATCTTGTGAGCATATTATAAGATGAAAATATGGATAAAAGTTTCTCACAATACGTCACTTCTAGCGTCTTGAGTTTGCCGAAGGCATTTGAACCAAGATCATCAAGCCATATCTTCTCCATATTATCCATTTGCAAGATCTTCATTGACTCCATATTAGGAAACGCAACCTGTTATTTTTCAATTTAATTAATTAGAACCAATTCTCTATTCCCTCAAAAAAGAGAATACTTTAATTTCAAGAACAAAGAAAATCACAAGATGGACATTATCGAAGAATAGAAAGAAAAGAAGACTAGATATATGTTATTTCTTTTTAGAAAATGCCACCTACTTTAAGGTAGATAGCAAAAAACTTTTCTAATATATATCAAGCATTATGTTTAAGCAGTAGCATAACCATAGCCTTCTTAATTAGACAACTATATTCATTTCATGCATAATTTGTCACCCATGTAACTCAAATTTGGCCTATCTTAGATTTAGCTCATTACAACACTGAAAACACAATAGCCAATCTACTGTCCCATTTCTTTAAAGTGCAAACAACAAAACATAAACCAATTCGCACAATCCAATGCTTCACGATTCTTGCACTTCAAAAGTTCTATGACAAAGTATAGACTCAAAGGAAACACATCAAATACTGAAGAAAAGAATCCAACAATTAGATCAAAAGATGGTGAATATAGGTATGTACTGTTTAATTAATGTTGTACGGGATTCTGTGATCACTAGCTAATTTGTTTCTTTATAAGTTTGTTATTCGAAATTATCAAGACTTGATGATATTAATCTTGATTTATTTCTATTAATAGTTGAACCCCTATTATTAAGTTGCCTATAAATATAAACCATTAAATATTTTTCTTTAGTTATAATGATGAATTTTTGAATCATTTGATAACTAAGTTTGCCTATTTGACATATCTCTTTCCCCACTTGAATTGGCCTTTCTATCTCTTTTATCTCTCTTTAGTTTCTCCGTCTTTTTCTTATTGTTTATTTTCCTCCACTTTCAATGAATCTAAACCTAACTTTCTTCATGCTTTTGTTCCACATTAGTTGCTTTCGGATATAGATATGTTCTTTATCAATTGGTCATTGAGCTAGATCTTTTCAACATTAAGGGGTAACATAACTTTGCGTTAAATATGTATTATCGCTATGCAACTATTCTAGACCAAGGGCCAACTCTATGATACTTATTTTAGATGCTACACTTGCATTTCTTATCTGATATGCTTATGAAGATATATGACATTCATGCCTATTAAAACTTCAACCGCCATGCTTGTTGGTTAGTAGCCACTCTATGTTTGGTATATTTTCTCTTTTAATAATGTTGCAATATTTATTAACTCTGGTATATCAAAATTTGAAAAGAGTAGGGCTTATCAAGATTATTATGTTGATTGGTATGGCGATTATTATTATTATTATTATTATTATTATTATTATTATTATTATTATTATTATCATGTTATTCTAATAATGTTGATCGTTAGGAGTAATCCAACTATTGCTTTGATTGTGGTTATCATAAATCCTTTAGTCTTGAAGAGGTTAAACAAATTTTAGTGATATGAGAGAATATTTCAACAATTTTAGTGAGAATTGAATAGATTCAATAAAAAAATATAAGCAAGACAAGAAAACAATTTATAATCAGTTAATTATTGAGCAAAACAACATGGATAAGTGCTCTCATGACTTGAAGAATTAAATAAGGACTCTGCTTGTGGCAATAGTGAAGTGAGCGGAGTAAAATTCTACTAACTAATATGGATGAATTTAAAGAAGCACCCTCCGAAATTTAGTAAAATTGGAAACGTAATTTCTCCTATTGATCATTAATAGAAATGCAATTCGTGATGCTAGAATTTGTACTAAAATACTTAGTATAGCCTTATACTTCGAAGGTGCATATCCAAATCTCCCTTTTGTGGAGATTGATATATGACATGATTCTTCAATCACCTTGCTGTTCATTTGTCTTATTTATGCTTGCTTAGTTTGAACTCTTTTATTTTATTTTATTTTTTGGGTGAGGAACTCTTGTTTTAATTACTTATGATATTGGTCAAGATACTATTTTTCTTCAGTTTTGAGGATGAATTCATTGACTAATGAGTTTGCTATTCGGTGTTTCTTCTTCCTCACCTAATTTGGCATCTCTCTCTCTCTCTCTCTCTCTCTCTCTTATTTTTCCCTAGTTTATTGCTTTATGATTTTCCTTTGGATTTTATGATTTTGAACCAACCTTGCTATGCAATTTCATTTTATATCATTAGTTGCTAACATATGTATCATACACCTAGTAAAAAGCTCCTCAAATTTTTGTGATAGTGAATGATAGCACATTGAATTATAAATTCCCTGTTAGTGCAATTGAGTTTTTTAAATTTATTGCATGTAGCAAAGAAAATATTGGCTTGTGTGGAGCTACAAATATAGATTTGCTTAGTCCATGTTTCCAATTTTACACTAAAGCTCCTTTGATTAGCATATGATTAAGTTGACTAGGTTTCACCTGAAAGTGAAAAATATTATGTCAACTACTTGCAGTTTTAGTCATAATCAAGAATAAAGGTGCGTTGGAAGTATTAATCTTATATTTGAAATGTAGTCAAGTTCCAGACCTTTCAATTGGTTTACTTAAGTTTTAAATATTTTTGAAAAAGCGTAATCAAGTTCTTTTATTACACAATAACTTAGATTGCCTATGTGGCAACCTCAAATTGCATTTGTTTGTATTAATTTATGATTTAATTACACCAACTGAAAGGTTTGTGACTCGATTACACTTATTGATAAAGGTTTAAGAGTTCATTGCACCAACTGAAAAATTTATGATTTGATTGCATTTCCTAGGTGCATATCCAAATCTCCCTTTTGTGGAGAATGATATATGACATGATTCTTCAATCGCCTTGCTGTTTATTTGTCTTATTTATGCTTGCTTAGTTTGAACTCTTCCTTTTCTTTTGGTAAGGAACTCTAGTTTTAATTACCTATGATATCAGCCAAGATACTAATTTTCTTTAGTTTTGAGGATGAGTTCATTGATTAATGAGGTTGCCTACTTGGTGTTCCTTCTTCCTCGCCTAATTTGGCATATCTCTCTCTCTCTATCCAACTTTTTCCCTGGTAATTGCTATCTCATTTCCCTTCAGATTTTATGATTCTGAACCAATCTATCCAACTTTTTCCTTGGTAGTTGCTATCTCATTTCCCTTCAGATTTTATGATTCTGAACCAACCTCGCTATGCAATTTGATTATATATTATCAGTTGTTAACATATGTATCATACATCTAGTCAAAATCTCCTAATTTTTTTTTGTGATAGTGAATGACAGAAGATTGAATTATAGATTTCATGTCATTGCAATTAAGTTATTAACATATAATGCATGTAGCAAAGAAAATACTGGTTTGTGTGGAGCCACGAATGTAGACTTGCTGAGTCTGTGATTTGAATTTTACACCAAAGCTTCTTTGATTAGCATTTGATTAAACTGACTAGGTTTGACCCAAAAGTGAAAAATATTATGTCAGCTACTTGCAGTTTTAGTCATAATCAAGAAATAAATGTGCATTGGAAGTATTAGTCTTATATTTGAAATGTAGTCAAGTCCTAGACCTTTCAATCGGTTTACTTAAGTTTTAAATATTTTTGAAAAAGCATAATCAAATGTGGCGACCTCAAATTGCATTTGTTTGCATTAATTTATGAATTAATTACACCAATTGAAAGATTTACGATTCTATTGCATTTTTTGATAAAGGTTTAAGAGTTCATTACACCAACTAAAAAATTTATGACTTGATTGCATTTCATAAATACGTTTTAGGACATGGAATGATTTTCCAATCACAATATTTACAATTAACTTTAGGAATAGTGACAAAATGTCTCCTCAAACTTATTCCAGATTGGCATGTTTAAGAACTAAAACTTTTTTTCCCTTTATTAGTAAAACTTGTTTCGGTTCAGCATTTGAGTCTTTCCATTGCCCAAATTAATTTCAGAGGACGGAAAGTATATATGGCATTTTTCATCAAATTTCCCTTTCTTTGATTGTAAAAATGTGGTGCTAATGTGGTGATGCCACATTTAAAAAGGTGACAAGAAAATTTAGAAAGTATATATAGGAAAACAAAGTGGGAGAGAGAAAAGAGTGGAGTGGGGGGGGTCTCATGGCTTTTGCCGACGATGTTCGCAGCCATCCCCCAGGTCAAGGCTAGGGCACTCACCACCCTCACCAGACCACCCGTAGTTGCCACCACGTGAGGGAGCACACTTGCCCTCGCCCAAATTAGCAAGGGCGATAATAGGCCATTCGCCCTTGCTTGCTCACAATGAGCGTTGTTGGCCCTTGTCGGCAAGCAGGGAAGCAGTAGTGGCACTCCCTATGCAGCCTTTCCCCACTTTGACTAGCAATCTCTTGTGGGACTTTTTTATTTATTTATTTCTAGTTTCATTTTAGTGCTGATTTTGTTTCTAATTTTTAGTATATTCTTAATTTTTTTTTCAATTTTTCGATGTGGCAATAGTGAAACAACTCCCTTTGTGCTTGAGGAAGCTCCATCACCTCGTCAAAGCCCATGCAGGACTAAAAATATAATAAAAATGCAGAATTTCTCTACAAAAAAGGGATGGACTTAACAAGTCTTGAAATGCATCAATTGTGCAAATTTTAGAACTTAAGTACCAAACCAACATAAGTTTTAGAACTCGTAGTGTCATTAACCCCTGATCTTACATTGAACAATATTTAAATTTGAGTTGACATCTTTAGCGTTGTCTAGACTCTAGATTAATTAAAAGTTGTTAATTGAAGCTTAGAATCTCATTAATATTTGTACTTTAGCTACTATATATATGAAGTTTTTAAAACTTATGAAAAGGTTTTGATATACATTTTAGTATGTTTATATTAAAGAAGTAGCTTTGAAATGTTTCTTATTTGAGGTCAAAGATTTGTAAAAGAAAATGATAAGTTATTAGAAGTGACTCCACAGACTCTTACATTGTCTTATCTCAAATGATCAGGACAACAAACTAGATATGCCATTAAAGAAGAATGAGTGCAAACCTTTTCGACGAGTAAAAGCGGTTGCCATATCGGAATGCTATCTTCTAGTTTTCTACAACTAGCTTCTCCGAGGATTACCTTCACAGCTTTACAATCTTCAATAGTAAACTCTTTCAAGGAGGGCCATTCTGAAATATGCCTTCCTTGGAAGAAACTTATGAGTTTTGGCATGTTGTGAATATACAGAGTGACAAGTTGAGGAATTACAATTTTGGCAGCTGCTTCTTCAAGTTTCTCCTCTTCTTCGGTGACAATGTACTCCATCTCTCCACAACCATTGAGACCCAGATATCGGAGTTGTCCTAGTGTTTTTTCCATGGCCATTGTGAAAAGGTTTCTCAGATGTTGGCACTTCTCAACTGTCAAGGACTCCATACAGTGAAGTAGCCTCTTCCACATGGATGATGGAATCACATTCGTTAGGTTGTGACATTGCTTCACCTTGAGGACCTTTAGACGACAAAACGATTCCGCACGGATTTTATCATTCCATAGTTCTTTTTGTTGAACTCCCTTGACGTGTAGCTCTTCTAACTTTGGAAATGCAAACTATACATGTGCAGAGATAAATGAAAAATACGCAAAACAGCTTAGGGCCAAGGCGTTAAAAATATATATATAACAAATAAGATAAATTGGGATGTGATACCTTATCATCAAATAGAGGATGTAACCCATAACCAACACAGCTCTTTGAATTGAAACAAGTCAAATTCTCAAGGTCACCAAGCTTGAGTGTGCTTAAATTACGGAACTTGAATGTTTCTATGGTTTTCACTGTTCCTTCTTCCATCGCAATTATTCCCTTCATGTTATTGCAACAAGAAACATCAAGCACCGCGAGTTTATCAAGAGTTCTGGCCGTGGCACTTGAGAAGAGATATGACAAACTATGACAATGCCTTACGCTCACTTCCCATAGACTAGGAAACACCAATATTAATTTGCAATCACTCTTCAAAATGTCTGTCAGCCTTGGTAGATACAACAACAACATTTTTTCTAAGGAAGAGAGGACCAATGGCTTTTGCATTTCATCGAGCTGAGACTTACTGGATCAAATAATGTTTCCAGGGAGGGACACCCAACCACCTCAATTTTATTCAGACTCTGCAACCTATCCATTGAATTTGATGGAAAAACATGGGACAAATTTTCACAAAGTGCAATAGTGAGGGATGCAAGTTTGCAGAAGGACTGTCCGTGGAGTTGATTATGCCATATCTTCTTTAATTGGCACATGGAAGATAGCTTCAATTCCTCCAAGCTTGGAAAAAGAACCTGCATAAAAAAACATTTTATATGTAGAATGACTGAAATTTTTGGTACATAATTGCGTTACACTGAAATTTGTGGGAAAATTTGGGAATGACCCCCAGCGAGTTAGCATTCCCATCACCGACTGCCAAACTTGAATAATGATCAAGTTTCTACTAAATTGAGTCTCTTGACAAGAACTAGAAGAATGATTGACAAAAAAACACTATAGATGCTTATGACAAAAAAACATTATAGATGCTTACCTTTTCATTGAAGAAGCCAGGCAAGGATAAGCCAGAGTTTATACGATCAAATGCTTGTTGTAAACCTCTATCATATGTGATTGACAATTGCTTTGCTTCAAGTGAAGAGAATGTCATCATTTTAGGGCACCGAGATATTGTCAATTTTGTTAAGGATGGACAGTGAATACAATACTTCTGATAAGAGAATGTCTTGAGATTTGGCAATTCCTCAAGAGACAAGGAGATTAACAAAGGGAACTCTAAAGTGTCGCTGGTTGCAGCTTCCTCCAATTCTTCTTCTTGCGCATCAATAATTTCCTCCATCATTTTACAACTTGCTATTTCTATTTCTTTTATTTGCCCAAGTGCTTTAGCCATGGAAGAAGAAAAAAGAAACCTCAGGTTCTCACAATTTTGCACCTTCAGTGTCCTTAAGTTTCGAAAACACAATGCTCTTCGTGGATTTTTATTCCATATGCGTCCCAAACTTGGTAAGTCACTTAGGGTTAATTCTCTCAATCGCGATAGAATCTCGACTTCCCCACTGCTTGTTAGTCCTTCAAGGTCGAATACTTCCCTTATAAACTGACATTTTTCAATGGTTATGGCTTCCAAATTCTGTAGCTTTATTAGCTGCAAAGGGGTAAATAATTGATTATCTCATAGTAATGCTCATAATTAGATAAACGAGTTGTGTGTGATATAATAATAAAAGAAATATATCTCATTCAATAGATTTAAATATAATGGAAGAAAGAGCAGAGTATTGATTTTTGAATTTTAACCTAATTCTTCTTTAGAATTTATCAACTTTACACTTCTTATTTAAACGTACGATTTTGTGCTTTTTACCTAAATTTTTTAATTTCATGGCATAGGCTTAATTAATTTTTTAGTCATTGACGGTGATTATATATAATAAGTCAAACGAATTATTTCCTATCGAATAGTCATGAACTAAATTGACAAACAGAGAAAAACTATACTTTTAGTTGATTTGCAGATGCAATTTGAGCCTGCCATATTTTCCAAGGTATTTTAAAGAAAATCCTCGTATTGAAAGATTGAAAGCAAAAAGTTATTGCAAATTATGAAAGAAATACTAAAGCATTTAAAAGATTTTGTCGTCCCCATGCATAGCACTACAGGATCCATTATTTTCTATCATAGATGTAATGGGGAATTTATGCTACATTGGCCGAAAGTAAATGAAAAAAAAAGGTTCATCACTGCGAGATCCATGGTTGGCCATAAAAGGATTTAATTGAGCGAACAGCAACATATGGGCATCGGAGTCAATTTCATTAAAGGATTTAATTTACCTATATAAGGACTTAAGATGCGCTTCCTTATCAAATAGCAAAATTATATGGCAAATTTTATTTATGTAGCAAAGAAAATGAAATACTTAAATCAACAAATGATTTTACTCGATCATGCTTCTGCGTTTTGGCTCACGTAATAAACATAATCTTCAAAAATAATTTAAAGAAGGGTTTCCATTTTAAGTTTTTACTGACAAAACAGTTAAAGGAATTGTTAAATCAAAGCGATGGTGCACAACTGAATGCTAGATGTGTTTCTAATTAATACTTTCTAGGAATATTTAAAAAAGAAGAAGTTTAAACACATGTAACCAGGATTCGCCCCTGGTGGCTACCCTTCCAATATGGAGGTGGAGGTGAGGGCCTTCTTGCTGGAAGGGGGGGGGGAATGGGGTGGGGACGTGTAAGTTTCGGAAGTGAGTTTCGACTCTCATGCCAGAGGTAGGGCAAAAGTCTGAGAGTGAGTGTAGAGTAGGAATAAAATAAGACTGACAAAAAAAAAATGTGCAGGCACATGGATTTTACTAGCAACATTAGAAAAGTAGTTAGAATAAAGATTTGCGGTAGATTTTATCACCACGAAAGGTCCATAGCTTCTCAGAACAAAAAAAATAAAAATAAAATTATCCGACTAAAATCTCATTAATGTACCAAGGTAACAAAAGCAATTTGACCTATTGGATATTATATTTGATTTTTCATTTTTAGTCACATAATAGTTCCATCATCTAACAAATAAGAGTATAAAAAAGATTTATATAATGGAACTTTGTGTAGAAACACAATTCCGCAATGTTGCACTCGCCCACCACAACAATCATTGGGGAAAAAAAGCAACTTTATTTTCTCAACGACTCTAATGCTGATGTACTTACGATTGTAACTGCAAAATTATAAGTAATTGATCCGGACGTTATTCGACACATAGTCAGTGTAGTTAAATTCACCTACTGAATTTTTTTTATTTTTTATTTAGTTATTTCTTTCACTTTAATCAAGCAGATATAATAGGACTCTACATGTGCCCATTCATTATCAAATAGAGTTCAAAAAAATTGTAAAGGTCGTATATACTTCCTTCAACTTATGAATATATCCATAAATGTTTGTGCATACATATTCGACTTACCATTAAGCAATGATAACCTACCAGATTATTTGAAAAATATATAAATCGCACTGTGCTTCTTTAACTATGTTGATTACATTACATAGATAAAGAGAGATGTACTTAACTACTGTATAAATGTTTCAATGTATTCACATATCACATAGCAATTCCATATTGAAAAATTAAATTATCGTTTGTCTTAATTATTCTGGAAAACTAAATCTCAGAAAAAAAATTATTTATCCAATTTTTTCTCCGTCCTTTTGTACTCTCACATTTAAAATCCACGCATCAAATCTCAATGACAAATTATATACCTGTTGCCCGTCAAAGAAATCAACTGAGAGGTTTGCGGTTTTGTAGAAGCTCGTCATCTCTGGCAAGTTTCGCAATGTCAGCCTATGCAAATTGCATAACTTCACATTGGGATCATATATTTCATCTCTGTCAACCTCGGCATCTGCAACAATTTGTTGCATCAAATGGCATCTACTTATTTCAATCTCTTCAAGCTGGGGCAATATTCTCGTCATGGACAAAGGAAACAAATGTTTGATTTCTCCACAGTTGTCCACTTTCACAATCTTTAATTTGCTGAAGGATTCTAGGGCAAGACAGCCGCAACAAATCTTCTTGAAGTTGTCCAGATTCTCGAGAAACAAAGATACCAATCTCGTAAATGCAGTGCACTGGACATTGTTCGTGGGGTGAACAACATAATGAAATGAGGGGCTATTTTGTACATGAAGATGCTTCAATTCTTGAAATCCTTCGATGCACAAATCGTGAATACTATCATAGCCATCTTGTAATCCATCCAAATGGAGATGTTGTGTTCTCTGCAAACATCTTTGCACCCACTCTTCCAAAAGAAGATCGCCTGAATCCAGCTTGAGCTTTAAAGTTCTAGATTCTTTATATTCAACCGACCAATCCCAAACTCCCCCAATTTGGATTTTATGCTTCTTCAGTTTCCCAAACGGCAAGTCTCTTGGGAGATCGGCAGAATGAGGAATGGCAATGTCCAAAGTGCTCAACTTGTTCATGTTCTTTAACTCAGTTAGGCTGGCGTTTCTTCGCGGTGCTTCATCTTCAGCCTCCCACCGATCAAAACTGTCGGCCATATCCAGTTCTTCTAAATTAACCAAGCTTCTGAGCACGCCAGGTTCGATAACTTTGAGCCTAGTGCAACTTCTTAAGTTCAAAATTCTCAATTCTGTTAGTTCACCTATTTCTTTAGGCAACTGAGCAATTGCCGATGCTACGAGATGTAGGATTTGCAATGCTTTGAGCTTTCCAAGAAGACTCACATCCTCGAGACGGCAACCGGCAAGACTAAGCGACTTGAGGTTCTCAAGGAACTCAATCGACGAAGGGAGAGAGGTGATAGATATTCCTACTAATTCCAAGACTTGGAGCTTTTGCATAGATTCAAAAAATGACTCGGGAACTTTGAGAGACGATAAATCTTCGTACAACAGAAACATCCTTAAGTTTGGGCAGTCCAATTTTTCGGGAAGCTCTTCAATGCTAGCATGAAGGAAGGATATCACAGTGCATTCTCTAAGCTCAGCCTTTGACCAATTTTTAAACCCACAATCCTCCCTCTTGACCAAGGCCTTCCATTTTGTGGAAGCAATAGAGATGGCCACGTCATTGACTATGTCATGCATTCTGACTTTTACAAAGCGATCACTATCTATATCTTTTTCGCTAGAATTATCACTATCTAGTAATAAAGAAGAGTTGCGCAAACAATCTAGATCCATGTTCAACCTATCTCTAGCGTCTCCGATGGTCTTGCTGAAATTGTTAAATAAACCCAAACCCAAGCCATAGACCAAGATATCCACGTCTTCCCATCCATGGGATAGAGCACAAACCAAGAACAAGGATTGGATCCTCTCGTCTTTTAAGTCTTTGTAGTTTAGTTCCACTAGTGATTTTAAATCAGACCCTTCTATTGTCAAAGCATTCCTCCATGCAGCCAAATTTCCGCTCCTCAATCTTTTTGCCAATGAAATTATAAAAAGTGGCAAGCCTCCACAATTCTTGACCACTCCATCTACCTGTGGTCTAATATCATGATCGTAAACTCTATTCTCCAATATTCTTTCAAAAAGTCTTCTTGCTTCCCCATCATCTAACTCCTTGACTCGGAATTCTTGGTCAGAGGCCATGTCAATGCGTAAAACTTCTCTGTTTCTAGATGATAGCAATAGCTTGCAGCCCCTCACTTTATTATTGTCGCCACAAGGAATTCCAACATCTTTCAATTCTAGCTTCTTCCACAAATTATCCAAAATTATGAGAATCTTTTTCTCATGGTCACGCTCTAACCTATCACGCAAACAATTGGCTCTCCCACGAGCAGTTTCCACATTCATTAGCTTTAGGCCTAGAGCGTCAGCAATTTCTCCCTGGATTGTTTTTAAATCTGGATTGCGTGATACATTTGCCATGGCAACCACATCAAACAGCTTCTCTTTCTTAACTCGCTTTTCAACGTCCTCCAAAATCTTGGACTTGCCAACCCCACCTGGTCCATACACCCCAACCACAAAGATCTTGTCATCAGTTATAGCCTTCATTACATCTTTTGTGATTGAATCCCTCGACTCAAGGACATCTTCTTTCTTGTCAACAAATCTTACAATGGATGTGGCAGCAGTGACAATTCCTGTCGGAGGATTCTCATAGTAGACCTTCTGAAAGTTATTATTTGCACTTTCATTATGGAGTTCCTGAATGACTTGAGTCATCTTCTTCGCCCTCCTGCCAATTGGATAGCGCACCACGGGGTTGGGAAGCCACCCCTGGAAGCAAGCATTTTTTGCACTTTCAGCATGTTTTAACAGGTTTCGTGCTTGCGTAGCCTCATATTCCACTCTCTCCAGCCACTTCTTAATATCATTTTCTATAGGTTGTCCATTATTCTCGGCTTCTTGGACGGAGTGCTGCACCCTTTCCCTCCTAGTCTCCAGCTTGTCAACTCCATTTTTGAGATCTTCGACATAGCTCTTGTAGTGTAGCACGTACCCAAATTGTCGTCCAATGGGAGCAAACAGACACTCACCTAGTTTCGACGCAACGGAGGTGGCAAATGCCTCAGCCATAATTTCTTCTTTAATGTCTAGAAATTCCTTTTCCCCCTTCTTTTGTGTCTTTTGTTGCCTTCAATGATTAATTGCTAAAACAAATCTGTGCGAAGGAAACTGAGCAGAGAACAGAACTAATCACTCGCTATGTATGAAAAGAAAAGAAGAGAAAAGTGATAAAACAATGTGCACGACGAAACAAAACCGAAGACGCGAGAGAGAAGCACAGTGCATTTAAAAAACAGAAAACGTACAGTTACTGCACTCAGTACCCCCCAGCAACACGTTACTGGTCTACGTGGACAATTTGCAGATGATCGTACGTGGAAAAGCAGCACGTTACGAGAAGGGCACCCCTTAATGTGCCCAATCCGCAAAAAGCGAGTCCATTAGTTGATCGACAAGTGTCCGATGAAACCGGCGTTTCAGTTTTTCTAAAAATCTCTTTTTCGCTAATCTTTTAACTTCCATAAAACACCCCTCCTTATTTCTTCTCCTTCTTCTTCACTCATCCGCGCTCCTCTCTCTCTACCCTCAAGTTCAAAACAGCAGATGCACAAAGATCGTCGTCCAAGCGCCACGCCAAGATCGCTGTCCAACCCTCAAATTTAAACACTCATCTGCGATCCTCTTTTTCTTCCTACCTCAGCCCCGGCGATTTGGACCTGCCCCAAGCCTTCTTCAAGCCGATCCAAAACACCCTGCAGTCGTCGCCCTACAAGCGACGCATCAAGATGGCCATCGTTGGGGTCGGCGACGTCGGCATGGCCATCGCCTAGAACATTCTCACCTACCTCGCTGACGAGCTGACCCTCACAGACGCAAAGCCCGACAAGGTCCGCGGCGAGATGCCTGACCTCCCCCTACCTTTCTCTCCCGCACAAAGACCTCGGCCTCCTTCGACAACTTCGTCGCCGGCCGGTCGATGGAGGCCACCTCTGTTTCTGAAGAAGAGAAACGAAGAAAGACGAAGGAGAGAGATGGAGGGCGTTTATGGAAGAAAGAAACTGACTGAGAAAATAATTTTTGAAAAATCTTAAATGTAAGCTCCATTGGACACTTGTCGATCGACTAATGGAATCGTTTCTCGCTGACTGGGCGCAGCAAGGGTATCCAATATTTTGCTGACTGGTCGATGAAGACAATGAGCTCGGGTCGGTGAAAACTTCTCAGAGAGAGAGAGATGAAAAGTGGCTGACGTGGAGGTTCGGGACCGCTTAATATTTTCTCTGTGAAGGATTATAATCAAATCTAAGTACCCGGCGTACACTATGTCCCTTATACATTGAAATAGAATCTTTTTTAACTGGGTACCTTTTAATGTGGAAAATCATAAATTAAACGAAAACATTGCATCAAATAAAAGTTTAGATATTTTTACTTGATATAAAGCCAAAAAAAAAAAAAGTGGGGTTATTTCCACCTCTTCGTTAACTTGATATGCACATATTATTATCAATCGACCAAAATATCAATTTATGATAAATAAATAAAAGGTCAATCGTCAATTCGCCCACTTTTTTCTCTCCCATATTTTCTCTTCACCTTTCATGTCCATTATTAACTGACTAAAACATTCTTCTATGAGTGAAAATCAATTAATGGTTAATTAACCATACTTTTTGTTTCTCCCTATCAACATTGCTTCTCCCATCTTCTTTTTTAAACTATCACGGATTAAATTATGTAATAATTTTAATTTTGTAAGTTTGGTCCATATATAAGAATTTGCAGAGATTGTTAATTTCCCTTTTCATATAGCTATTCTATCCATCTTAATAGTAATAGGACGGGCCGAGATAATTTTTACAATGTTCAAACTCTCTCTCTCTCTCTCTCTCTCTCATGCAACCCAGATACTCATGTTGTTCCGTGCTCGTAAACTAACAACTTGCAGTTAAGAAATTGATTCGTGGAGAAATGTATAATAACAGGGGGAAATGATGCGGACAACTTGTCCAGATAAAACAAAACTAAGGCAACAAAAAGTCACGACTTATCAACACACGTCTTGCTATAAAGGAAAATGATTGATGCAATAAAGTCAACGTCGACCATTTTATATGGCACAATTAATGCTAAATTCGACGATTTTTACAATTTTATTAGAATTTTGTTTTTTGGTGTTTTCTCTTCTTCTTTTTTCCTTTCTTTTTCTGTTTTGTCTTCTTTCCCCGTTAGTCACTGGCCAGAAATCCAATGAAGGAAAAAAAATAAAAAAATACAAAAATTCAGAAAAATTACAAAAATCATTCACATAAATGATTTTAGGTGAAAATTGATCAAATGGACTGCATTAGAAAATCGTCAAAATATTAGCAATAAACTAAAAAAAATTAAAAAATTAAAAATGATTTAGCAGCATATAATAAATTTAAAACCTTTCAGACAATTTTTTTTCCACTTTTTTAGCAATAAAAAACATATATGTAAGCGGTGTTTATCACATTAGTTGCCACGTCGGTTCATTTGGATAGAAAAGATAACAGTGGCCATCTCTATCCCTCCATTGAGTAGGTCCTCTTTTTGGAGACATTTGGAAAGTGGGATAATTTTCCTCCCTTTAGCTCATACACAAATTTTTTATCTAAGAAACCTTCTCATCCTAAATTATGAAAATGAAATTTTTGGCTTGTCCTTATCTAATAATTTCTTTATAAGAATCATGGAGTACCTAAACTTTTAAAGTCGACTAATCCACATGAATAGATGTAAATTACCACATTGATGTACATTGAGACTTATTGAATACTTTCTGAAAGCATTTTTGTAGGAAGAGAAATAGAAAAATTCATGCTCATTGTTCCTAAAAGTTGAACGAATACGTGGTGTAATCAATGGGGGGTCGAATGTGAAAAGCACCTTAATTTCTCCTCACACTTTGAAAGTATATGTAATACCAGTTTTTGTTAGGGAAAAGTACCAAAAAAGTCTTAAACCTATTGTATTAGTACCAATTTAGTCATAAACCTTTCAATTTGACCAATTTAATCTTAAACTTTTTCACATTAGTATCAATTCAGTCCATCTGGCAATTTAGGTTGCTAATGTTGACATTTTAAAATGATTTTTTTTTTTAATTTTTTAATTTTTAATTTTATTATTATTTCTAAAGAATTCATTTTTTCTTAATTTTCCTTTTTTGTTCCCCTTTTCTTTGGATTGAGGCCGGTATCAACCATTGCTAATGACCGGCCACAGGTGGGGGCCGACGAGGGCGTCGTGGCCCTCGTCCGCCACGGTGAGGGTTGCCCTCGTTAGATTTGACGAGGCGAGACCCTTGCGACCAAGGCAAGGGTGGTCCTCACCGAATCGTAAGGGCTTGACCCTCGCTACCTAGGCAAAGGCAGCCCTCGCCAAACTCGGTGGGGGTAGCAAGGGTTGAGCCCTTGCCAAACTTGGCAAAGGCGGCCCTCACCCGGGCCATGAGGGTCGCATCCTCGCCTGTGTCGCGAGGGTCTCGCCCTCACCAAATCTAACAAAGGCGACCCTCTCTTATGATGCCCTTCTTGGCCCTCGGAACCCGGCATAGTCCAAAGAAAGGGGAAAAAAAAAGGAAAGAAAAAAGGAAAAACTTAAAATAAAATAAAAAAATTTGTAAAAAATTATTTTAAAATGACCACGTCAAGGCCGATGATGCCATGTAGGATCGCCAGCATCATTGTTACCAATTTCTGATCTAAATTGGCTAGATATACTAAATTGGTATTAATGTGAAAATGTTTAGGACTAAATTGGTCCAATTGAAATGTTTATAACTGAATTGATATAAATGTAATAGATTTAGGATTTTTTTGGTACTTTTGCCATTGAAACATTTCATTAAGAAAGTAGTTATGAAGCACAATCAAGTCAAAAAGTCACAATGCATTTGCAAATGGAACTAGTGGGAGGGTAAATTGGATAGCATAAGGAGACTTTTGAGCCAATTAATGCAATGGTCAAATTGGTCTTTGGCTGATAAACTTACTGGTCTTTTGCCAAAAGACGTTTTAATCAACGCTTAGGTCTTTGCCCAAATTTTTTTTCATACTTATGTAAGAGTTGAGGTGTTTAGAGTTGAAACTAATTATATAAATGATGCTATTCTTTTGCAACATAATCATCTCCTAACTTACGCTTTGAATTATTGTCTTCTACTCAACCAAAAGGCATTATTCACTAATGACCATGCTTTGTGAAGATTATGGTGCGGTGTGGTCCGGTAAACTAAGACGTTCTCCTCAAACCTTTCCCATGAGGACAACTTTTCATTAATGAGCAGTAAGTTATAAGGCTAGCCATAGGATTCCCCTTTCTTGCTTACAAACGTGTGGAAAGAGACTAATATTAGATCATTAATTACTTCATCGCCATATACATTTTCTCACACTAGTGTGGACGATAAAATAATTTTATTTATTAATTACTCTATGTATGAAAATTCTAGCTAATGACCGGCTCATAGTTAGGAGCTTCCACTGTTGTTGAAATTGATAACAAGCCTATTTCATTTGACCATATGAACTCATGTAAAGCTTTTATTAGTTAATTTGGCCCTTTTCACTTGAAGTGATTTTCACTTAAACCACTTCCCTTAAATACAAAAAAAAAAAAAAAAAAAAAAAAAAAAATGCTTGAAAGTCCGCTGGATAAACCAATATATGGCCCACTGTCAGATTTTGCTTTTTCTTTTTAGCGTTAGAAAATTCATTTTGAAGCGTTCGTTTATTGGATGCACATATGAAGAAAAAAAAAATGCCACGTTGACATTTGGGATAAAAAGACGTATTCAATGATTCACAAGAGACGTGATGTATCAATTGGCCTATGCAGGGTAGGTTTTAGATTCCAAATATTGAATAACATGTTTCGATGAATAAGTTCTAGGATCTAGGTAAGTAGAACCTAGGCTTGAAACCTATAACAAGTTTTTATGTTTTTCTTGATTTATATTTTCATGCGATCTTAAGGTATTTCATGGCATTCGATGATAAATGTATAATCTGGAACCATTAATTTACACTTTTATTTAATCACTGAGACTTTTACTTTGTCAATATTTCATTTTTTTTATGTGTCTAAATATAAATTGTGGCCAATGAACTAGCAGTAAGTGGTGGTTATTAAATATGATGATTTATTGTAGTCGTTTGATTAATAGTACATGTGGAACTTGGGAAAGATCTTAAACCTGTGCTCGAATAGGTTCTAGGTTTTAGGATATGTTTGATAGGTTTTAGGTTCCAAAAAATGAGGAACCTATTTTAACAGGTAGGTTTGAGGCTCAAAGTATAACCTGTATAGAACTTGAATTTGCTCATCCCTAGGAAAAAAGACTATCAGCTGTGTTAAGAAAAATGGACGTGTACCTTTTTGAGTCATATAATTTAACAAGAGATGAAGGTTCTTAAACCTGATTTCATAAACAAATTTTGTAGATGGTCATATCCTTGCACTTCTATCATTTTTTCTTAGTATCATTACTCATTAGTGAAGATGAAGTTCAAACAGCCCATCACAAACCCTCAGTTGTTACCTGATATGTTATTTTAAAATACTAGATTCTTTTTTCTCCAATTTTATAAACTAGATTAAACTGTCAAAAAGTTACATCTATCATATTTAAACTTTTGGCAGTCAAACATTATTTTAAGTCGCACCTTTTATTTACAAGTTGTCACTATTGATCTTAAATCAATTTTGATGATTCCGAAACTCTTTTTTGTATATTTATAATCGTCACAAATTATTTGGAAATGTTTTCTGCAAGTTTGTGCAAGTTGGAAAGGGTCAAAGAAGAGTGGGCTTGTCAAAAAACATATCTGGATACCTGGCTAAGTAATGCCGGGATAGCCGGCCAGGTTGGCCCAATGCACAGCTCTTCAATTTAAGTTTGAATTTCGCTCGCCCAATCACAGCCAGTTTCTTGCCCATTTATGAGTTTGAGTGGACATTCGAAAGTCTCAACGGTAGAAAAATTATTCATTAGAAGTGCTTGTAACGGCTCGGCGATTGTTTGTCGCTACCGATGGAAATTAGACGGATGCTTAAAATAAGGTAGCCGTTGTCTTGGGCATGTTTGCACATGAAAATACTTGCAAATTCTCCCTTGTGTGCACTTTGCAGATCTTCTTGTGAGAGAAATTGTTTGTAAATGAATTGACCTTGCTTGTAGAAGAGTGTTGGCACCATTGTAGACCTACTACCTTTATACAAGATTTCAAAAATAGTGGGATGGGCATAGATCGCGATTGGTCTCGAGACGAGAAGTAGCTGCTGATTACCACTATAAATTGTTATACCAATATAAATTGTTATACCATCTGTCTTCCCTACCCTCTTTAAAGTTACACACACCCAGTGTTTCATATATTGTTTGTATGAAAATTTTTATGGTACCTTAATGTTTCAAGAGAATTATGAAAATATTTACCATTGGAAAATCATGTGTAGAAACAATTGGCTTGAAATTTTTGCATGAATGAAAATGGTCTATATATTGATTTACCATACAGGTATTTTTTAGTCAAAATGCTTTTATGACCTGAAATTAAGGGAATAATGTCAATATGTTATTTAACCTTAGGAAAAACGGAGGATCATGATGAATATCTTTTCAAAATGAGTAATCTAACATTGTTGTCAATGGCTCAACTTGATGCTCGAGGGCAAGTCTCACTTGACTCATAAGAGCAACATATTTTTTATGGTGAGGTAAATTATTATCTAAGTTTGGAAAAAGAAATAAACCGTGCTAACTATTTAGCAATTGAAAAAACACCATTGTTAACTTGGTTCGTCGTTGAAAAATGGCCAAAAATTGGTTAAAGAAATACTTAAATCGCAGATAGCTACAGTCAATTGAAAAGTGTTTCTTGAAAAAAAAGAAGAAGAAGAAGAAGAAGAGAGATTTTAAAAGAATGGTGGTCCCTCGTTCTAGCTAAGTTGAATATGCAATTCGACTAAGCTAGGTCGAATTGCAAAAAGTCCGGAGAACTTGGCCACGATAATAGAAGTAACTGAGAGGAGCCCAAGATGAGTTGCATTCGCCTTTGAAGCTGGAAGTTGCAAAAGAGGAGGAATGAAGAATGGAGTTGTGTGGGCCATTGTTGTCCGTAAGGGAACGCTTATTACTAATATTAGGTTTATAAATACCAGTTTTTTTAGGATTGTAGAGCTCTCTCTTACGATAATCAAACAAATCTATAATCTATGCTTATCTCTATTCTTAAGTACATCAATTTACTTATCTCGCAATATATTTTTTCCATACAATTATTTTTCTCGTAATTGTTTATTTTTCTCATTTTTTAGCTTCACATAAATTTAGACCCCATTAGATGCTCACTTCGTGCACTCTGTGTGTGAGGTATAAAACTGTGGAGTGAGGGCCGATACGCTATTCCACTGGGTTCAACCAATCCAATAATTTATACTAACCAGCTTGAATAAAGAGAATGTGGTAAAAAGAATAAGTAATATATGTAATGAAAATTGCAAAAGAGTCACACGAGAATTTCGCACCTATCATTTTTTATGCTTTAAATGACATTAGACGATATGCAACGAGTAATAATAAAATGTTTTGTGTTTGAGAATAAATTACCTTGAAGCAGATCAAGTTGGGTCCGAGTCTTGAAAGGTGGTGCAATCGGAAGCTTATCTTCACACCTCAGCTTCAAGCTATCAAACCAAATACCTTAGAACAGAAAACGAGTCTCTCGGTGATTTCTGGTGATTGGCGATGGTGTTCTCTTTACCGATGTGTTTCTCCTCTTAAAGCACAAGCCCCTATCAATCCAACAAGCTTTTGCCTTTTCTCTTGCCCCAAAGGATGATCCTCGTGGAATCCACGCAATCTTTATAGAGGCAATTCACTTCTTTAGCCCTCTACTTTGTCCAAAACTACCAAAACAATCCTTTCCTCCAAATTGGCAAGAATACCACCCCTATGGTAGACTCCAGAGATATTTTGGTAGTTGTCTTTGGAACAGGATCGGGTGGCCACGCAAATTAAAGTGCAGATGGGCGACCTGTTGGCTTCCCTCCCTATTAGTGGAAGGAATCGATACTTGCGTTAAAGGTGTTAATAGTGGAAATTAACTTTTGACATGTTGCTCTTTGAGAGTTATGTAATGTTAGAAAAGATGACACAGGTGGAAAGGGGAAATAGATTTTGAGACTTGTAGATCACTTTTTAAAAAATGTTATTTCCCTTGCGGCCCCACTATGGTGGCAGAAGATTAGAGAGGAAAGCATCCAAAAAAAATCTATTAATAAAGCTTATGCGTAAGGTTTAGAGAAAATGAAATTTCTAGTATCTGTACCTTTTCAATTTGTTTGATGTTGTTCATGTACTTTTATTTTCCAATGTGGTTCTTGTTTATATTGCAAATTGAAATGCTGAAATATCTGCCGTCAATGACATCTCAATGTTAATTGGATAAATAAGATAAAATGGAAATTTTTCTATTGACTGAGATAAAATTATTAGGGAAAAAAAACCACAAGCACTTAGTGTGTGAGAGAGAGAAGAATGGCTGAAGCTACACCGGCGATGAAAATTAAAAACATCGAAGTCTTAGTTTTCATCGCCAAACGTAGCAAAGGTACACTAAATGCTAATACAATATTGATGTATTTCATCCTTCTTGGGGAAGAAATATTAAAATTCTCCGTTATTTCTCGTTTCTCTCCGTCAAGCCCAAGCCCTCTTGCTCTTCAACCAGATCTTGTGATGGACTGCGTTTCTTTGATGAGTCAATTTGCTTCTTTAAGCCCTCCAACACCAGCAAAACAATCCCTTCCTCTGAATCGAGGCCACGCAAAATCAAAGTCAAGGACATTTAGAAATGATGAGGACAGAATTCATCACTCTAGTTTTGTCCAACTTGCGCACATCCCTGATTGCAAGTGACCATCGGACAAAGATAACCGAAACACAGCGACAAAACAAAACTTCTTTAAAATTTCTCTTCATAAAATTTGTGCCAAAAAATTTAAAGCTAACGAAAACATCAGTGATGTAATTTTTTGATGGGTTCGGTATTGTCTATATGCTTCTTTTTTACCAATGTGTTTCCTAAGACGCTTTGTTACTCAAGTTAGTTCTTCCGTAAAAATTGCAAATAGAAATGTAATTGCGGCTGCCATCGGTGCCGCGTCATCACTAAATGTGGCTAGGTATATTAGATGCTAATTTAGTACGTAGGCATCTCATTTTTCTGGGTGAAGCAATAATTAAAGACGCATATTTTTGTTTTATAGCTTTTTAAAATCCACAGGCTAACTTTTTTGTTGACTTTTTATTGATTGTTATAATTTTTTTTAGTATTCATTAATTGGTAGAACACGTGCTAATTAAAAACGTACCTTGCTGTGTGGCCGTGATTCAATTTTATTCTGAGGTGCGATTGCCCCCTTTTTCTGGTGTTTTTATTGGTGCTGGAGGGGCCTCCTCCATTGTGGGTAAACGGGAAATTGGACCCGCTTAGCAAAGTCTTACTTGTCGAATATTTATTGTAAGGATTTCTAAGATATAACACCAAAACCCGTTCAAAAAGTCATTCAGCAGCTTGATTATCATCACAAAAAGTGGCCAGCCGCTAATCTCATACTTATCAGAAGAGAACGAAAAAGCCGAGAAGGTGGAAACAACAGATAAGCACATGTGCAGGGAAGTTTGGGGAAGTCAGAAGGAGGAGCTCATGAGGAGTTTCCCCTGCTAGCATTCGTCTTTTATTTTTCTCCGCAGTTAGCTTCGCACAAGTTCGCACTCTGTTGAACCTCCGCTTCGTGCACTTTGTGAGGCGAGGTATGGAACCTTGGAGCGATTGGTAGCAATTTGAGTTTTTGGTACATAGGGTTTGAAGGATTTAATAGATTCTGATCAAATTTTTATCTGCCTTTTGTCAAAATAGATTGTCCCTTTTGATTTTCTCTCAAATGTCCATCAACATTGGAAGATAAATTTACAAATCCTACTTGGATAAATATCATTTTTTTTTGTCCTGATTTTGTGCTTGCGATAAGAAAATTGATTTCTTAGTAAAAAGTTAGGAGATGCATCTGCGACCATGGACATCCCTTGTTTTGTGATTGACACCATAAATGTAGTACAGGTGCTACTTATTGAGAAAACTTGATACTATGGATGATTTGCTATGATCCAAATGACACTTCCTTGAGCTCAATGGTGCTTACTAAAATCTCTTGTTCAAGAAGAAGATATGCATTTTAATTTTTATTTATTTTAGTTCAACAAATTTGTAACGGTCACTGAGTTTTTTTAAACAACATGTATATCATCCACACTTATCTTTGTATGTGGGTGATGTCTATAATTTGTAATCCACCAATCAAAATTATGCTTTGAGAAAGTTGCTTTTAATTAATGATGGAGAAAAATATAGCCCTTTACATAAAATATGATAAATTTTATTTGATAAAATATGTTATCAAATCAAGGAAGTTTGATGAGCATGTGTTGTTATGGGACTCTCTCTCTCTCTCTCTCTCTCCATGTTTAAAAGGACGAAGAAGGACTCCTAGGAAAAGGACGAATCAGGTTGAAAGCAACCATATCTATTTTCACATGGATATATTCTCCATATTCACTTGCACTTTCTTCGAATAAAGTAGATGGAATTTTATTAAAGTAAGAATAAGGTTGTCCATTAAAGAAATTCTATAGATAGATGTATAAACCAAAGTTGATGGCCCTTAATTAAAGATTTCCACATGCCCATCTTTCAATAAAAAAAAACAAAAAACAAAAAAAAATGATGATTTTTAGTCCACCATTTAGAGGTAATGCTTTGAAAACTATATTAGAGGTTCAATAGGAGCGAGGGTCAATAAACAATTCCATCAGTTCAACTTGTCCAACCATTGAAAATCACTGTTTGAATAAAGAGTGAAGAAAGAAAAATAAGCACTAGATGTGATGATAATTTTGAAAAGTTTATGTGTGAATTCACATGTAGATGTTCTCCAATGAGTAGAAATCTTTTTTTTTACCTATCAATTGTCATAGGCTGAATTGTCTTAATAAAAGTGCGCCGAGACTTGCTAATTTTCCAAGTTTACCAAATATTTTTAAGTTGCATATTAGGGTACGAACAAGAATATAGTTAAACATGATGTCATACAATTACCATTTAACAGACATATAAAAGCTTAGAGAGACCAATATTGGTGCCACTGAAATGAGTTTAATGTTGCAGTTATTTTACCCATTTTTTGTTTATTCTTCCTAATTTTTTTTTTCGTCTATATATTTTAATAAAGAGGATGGCTGAACGTGATTCAAATGCCAATAGCACATAAGATGTAGATAGATATCATTTGAAGTTCAGGCCAAATCAATAAAAAAATCATGTATCTATATGAAAGGAATAAAAATAATTTTACTTTAACCAATAAAATGAACTCTTCATCAATTACACAGCAAACAACGCTTATATGATAAGCTGATGTGGCCTCGTTTTATCATTGAAAAAGTAAAACAGAAAAAACTTGATGACTTTAAACGCAAAATAAATTTTATCAAAGAGAAAAGAAAAAAAGAGAGAATAAAGTAACATAATCTTGAAGCAAAAGCAATTGTCGCATTTTCCTCCCCTTTATTCCTTTCAATTTACTGAGAAAGCATTGCATAGATGCCAATGTGATCGCATCATCAAGCATGTAAAAGACTGCAATGCCCTCCACCTTTTCTTTGTAAAGCTAATTATGTGGTTGGCTAAGCTTGGTGATGTTGATCCCTCAAAAACGATTCTAGAAAATTTGATAGTGTTGTTCAAAGGGTGCTTTTATTTTTCTCGGCCATTACTTTTGGCCACAGTGATTTGCATTATTTTTCTTTCATTATGGACCAGACACAGACTCACACTTATAAGCACAAGAGAATTTACTCTAATTTTTTCATAATATCTAACTAATGGATTGCTCGTATTTAGGAATTTCCTCCATAATGTAATTGATAACAACCCTATCTTATTTGATCATGTGGACTAATGTGAATTTTTCATTAGTTAATTTGGCCCTTATGCTTCGTGTGAGCACTTCCCTAACAAGTGCTCAAGAGTCAACAATACCAACCAATCTTTGGCCCATTGAAAACTTTGCTCTTTTTTTTGACATTACTTAATACATATTGAAGTGTTATGAGGTAAATAAAAGGAGATATGCACATGTCGCGACCTCTTTGAACACTCCTACGGGCGTAGAGGTTAATTGGTGGCTAAGTCCAGGCTTAGTCCAAACTCTCCTAAACTCGCCAATTTGCAATTTATAGTTTGAGTTTTTAACTCGCAAGTTATTTCATTTATGAATCACTACTAATCGATTTGCGCTAAGTTAATTAGAAACCCAAATAAAATATTGGAAGAAACATTTTACTCCTATGCAATCAGAGAAATTAGGATTAGGGACTTGATTGCACCAATTAATCAATGAATGCCTTTTCAATACCTAATTTTATTTAAACCTTGAGATTTGAATTTTTTTTTTTTTGGATTTTTCATACCCTTTTTTTTTTTTGGAGAAAATTACTCAAAAATTATTTTTAATGCCTTTCCTCGCCTCAGAATCTTTTGAATTTTTTAAAATTTTTTAAAAATATATTTTGATATATAGAAAATAAAATGTTACATTAGGGGAGGTCGAAGGCAGCCCGGGCCCGCCGGCCTGGGTAGCGAGACCCCCAGCCGGACTGGGCCTGTTTTGCGGGCCCAGTCCAGCTGAAAAGAAATGGATCCCCCCAGCCCCTAAAAAGCAAATAAACTAAATCTAGCCCAAGAAAACAAAATAAGCCCAACATCCCTAATTCATCTCAGCCCAAAGACCAAACCCTAAAGATCCGATCGGATCCGGATCCGACCCGGATCCGACCCGGCACCCCCTTGCGTTCTCCTCCTCCTCGCGGCACCCTCTGCTCTCCGCGGTTTGGCCGGCCGAGACAGTGGCGCCGCTCGCCTTGGCCGTGCTGCACGCCCACTCGGTCGTCGCCTTGGGTGGCCCAAGCCGCGGGCTTGGTCTTTGCCCGAGTTGCCCCTCCTCAACCGGCGCTCTCGACGCCGGTATCCTCGGCCGTACACACAATAACAGCGACGGAGGCAACGGAACAAATGAAAGGCCAACACTCAGGGAATCCGGGCATCGCAGGAAGGCCACCGGGGAGCATGACAAGCATGGACGACTCAGCTCTGCCCAAAACAGGAAATAAAACCCAGATCTCATGGTGGCATTTTGTCGAACGGCTCGAGTGCGCTACCGAAACGAGAGATCCCTGGCCCTAACGGGGTCGGAACCTGCGACAGCGCTCTCGTCGACGAACCAGAATACGCATGATGGCGTAAAGAGGGACGGCCAGTGGCCGGAGCTCGCGCGAGCCGGGTGGTCGCGAGCTCCGTTTCCCGTCTAATAAGGTAAAGTTTTGATTAGTGAGCAATATTTACGTGAGCGGACCATAAGATATGCCTCTTCTCTCTTACAAATGTGTGGAAAGAGACTAATATTTTCCTTTCGTAAGCTTCGACTCGTGCAAGACAAAACATAATTGTAAGGGCTTCTTCATCACCATTTACATTTGCTCACACTAGCCTGCACAAGAGAATAAGTTTATTAATTAATTACACTATGTTTATATATATATATTATAAGTTAATGGATGGTTCGTGGCTAGGAACTGTTGTAATCGGTAGCATGCCTATTCTACTTGACCATGAAACTCATGCGAAGCCTGTTAGCTATTTTGGTTCCACGACAAATGAATTTCACTAAATCATTAGATGCCCGAAATTTGAAAGTCACCTATACAAATCAACCTATACAAATCAATGTAAGGCACAAGAAAATCACAATCAAAAACCTACAAAATATATTTAATCCTATTAGCAAATCTCCTCCTTGAAATTTTAGCAGTGTTCAGAAATTTGATTATACAATTCCTCAAGAGGTGGCAGAAGAGTGCATCGGTTTGATAGGCACTAGGCTCGCTTCCTCTCATCTCCTTTTGAGGTTTGTTTCTAGTCTCACCTTCATTTGAATTATATTTCTACTACACCATTTGGACTATCCTAAATAATAATGACGACATAAGTATTGTGGATTAAAAAGAAAAATTGCTTAAATTGTTGCTTTAGAGACGTGAGGACATGCAGGTCAGGTGATTATCTTCATTTTGCGGAATGGATTAAGATATTTGCGTTGAATTTTGATCTCGTATTTTTAAGCCAACAAAGAAGATGATGTACGCTCCACAATCACTATCTCTTCATTAGCTATGTTTATTGCCAGAATAAATTTCATCAATATATTTTTGTGTTATAGCCAATGTACGATCATAGCATCAAGAGAAGGACCATTAGAAGTTATATTATGGCAATATGTGGTAGAAATCCTCGGCATTCTCTGGTGATACATCATCTCATCCTTTTGTGTTCATTTGCTCCCATTTTTTTTTTTTTTTTTGCAATATTTATTAATAACATCTTATTGCAGATCTTGTCATACATTGATTGTGTTAAATTTTGGAGTTTTCTCCCATAACGCATAGACATTTAAACTAGTACGAAAACATATAGTATTTTAAGTGCAAACTATCGCAACCTTTTTTAGGGTGGTTCCTCTTATTAGGTGGGCGCATGGCTAACATGGATCCTCCCAAGTCTTACCAACTACAACTAAGTTTTCCAATTAATTATTCATTTAAACTTAGACTAATGAGTTGCCACTAACATTTTATGGGCTAGTTAGAAACCCGGGAAAGATGCGAGAGCCTACGAACAACTAGTCTAGAATTTGTTACACTGCATTAATCTTATCTTCATATGATGTGATATATAGCTTGCTCCCTATTTCTTTGATTTAACATGTGAGGACCGACTCATGTTGATGTTCAAGATTAAGAATGGGTTTGAGGTATCTCTAAGTGACTTAATACTTGATACTATGGTTAAATGCAGTGTTTCAAAAGGAAATGACTTACTAGATGGGATGGCTCTTACTCATACCTTCAAGTCTTTTGATGGCAATCTCGATGGGAAAACTCCTAAGGCTTTACCTGATGGTCAATACATTGGAGAGTCCACACTGACAAGTCTGGACATCTAGAGGTGACAAGGAGTTGGATGAGGATGGGATTAGTCATCAGTTGAGGCACTTTCTAACTGAGCTAAGTTCACTTTGGGGAAGAAATCGATACGATGAGAAATGAAATGCTAAAATTTTTTTACCAACTTTGACAGGACATCAATCCCTCAATTCATCTAATACTTTCTTCAGAATCCTCACTATTTCCCCAAAATCCTCTATTTCCTCCTCTGTTTTAAACTTGTATTTAGATTGATTTGTAATTTATGTTGAAGTTGTTTTATGTTGAACGTGCTTTAAGTTTATGTTGAACTTCCTCTATGTTTTTGTTGCACTTAATGGTTGTAGACCTTGTGTTGAATTGATGTTTTATGAATGTCCTTGATATACAAATGGTTACTATGTGTTTGGTGATACATTCCACCTTAAGCCCTTTTTGATGTTACGACAAAAGGGGAGAATGGTAAAATCTTCATATTATATGCGATGTATTCACTTGATTTATTTTCCCTGTAGTATGATGAGGGTAGTGTTAACTTGAGGCTTTAAAAGTGATTTTCTTATCATAAAAAGGGAGATTGTTGGCACCCTGATTCTAAAACCCAATTTTGTATTTTTGTAATTGCCACAAATTATTTGGATGTGTAAGTTTGTGCAAGTTAGAAAGGATTATAAAGGACTGGATCCTATCTGAAACCCTGGCCAAGTAATTGCAAGATAATAGGTTAAGATTGGCTTAATACCCAGCTCTGCAATATAAATTTTAATTTTGCTTGCCCAATTCCATTAAAGCAATCAATAATTCCCCAAAGAACTCCAGCTACTACAATTTTTTTATTTTATTTTGGTGTAATTAAAATATTCAAGACCTCAAGCTTTCCAAATACGATCGCAACATAATCAGGATAGCAGGGGAAAACGAAAAACAGAGATTATAGGCAAGCGAGGATTCACTTGTACTGAATTGATCTTTCCTTACCAAATTTACATGAATATACCCGTACTCGAACCTTTCAAGCTGAGAGCAATGTGGATGCGAAAAGAGCAGGAGTTTCACCACTAGCTGCCATACACCCTTAACTCCGTGCTCGTAGGGCCACAAAACAGAGCAATAACCAAACCAAAGATGTGAATGACGGACAGCAAAGAAGAAGCACATGCAATGAAGACAACGAAATGCAGAGAGAAGGATAAAGAGTCCATAGTCATAATTGTGGCCTTGTCAAGCACAGTCACCAAGCTTCTCCGAGCTTCTATTTCGAGAGACAAGCTCTCGCTCGATCACTGGTCCAAAGATTGAGGTTGCCATCATTCGCCGGCCACACCACATACACAGCGATGACACGTCAGAGTAATACCGAAAATGGATTATACAAAATGAGATATAACAAAAAAAATCTGATCATATAAGCAACGATTCTAGCACTGTACTCCATTCGTATGGAAGACTCAACTCAAACCAGAGAAATCAAGATGCAATTTCCAACATGAGAATCATAACACCAATTCAAGAGCAAGTGAGCATCGGAGTCCAACTAAATCGGTCACAGTGAGGTTTCAATAAGTCAACAGTGGGTTGAGTTGATGCATTACGACTTTCGGCTTAATGATTTGATAGAAAGAAATCTGTTTCGAGCATTTCATCAAACGTGTGATACGCATTTCCATCAAGGAGTTTGTACACGAATATGAATCGACGATTCACTTTTAGATCATCACAACAACATCGGAGCAAGCTTAAATCCTTAATAGAACCTCAATCGTGGCCCATTTTCACACAAACAGTAACAGTTTTGCCTTGATGATGTGCGATTGCAGTCGCGATCAGCTACTCAACTTACAAGGAGTCCTGGGTGTGTCGCCGGAGATGATCGGACCTGACAAAGGAGGGTTAAGTGAGTGCAAGGCACTTCAAGATCTCCAAACAACAAACAGAGCAGAACAGGGAGATGCGATCAGTGAAGCTTGGGAGTGGCTTCGGTCGGCCGCGACTTCGGCATCTTTCTGTCAATACTCCGTTTCATCTCTCCGACCTGGCTGAGCTCAAAGCGACCAGAGGTGGAGGGGCCTCGGTCGACGGAGATTCGAATGTTTGCGGCGGCCGAAGATTGGACTGGAGTCGACGTCATAGGTTCAATTGAGAGTATCCAGAAGAGCATCCTCGTTCCTGGAGTCTCGATGCTTCAGTGAAGAAAGGTCCGAGAGGGAGCAGAAATCTCTTGTTCGCTCGACTTCCTCTTCGGCAAAAAGGACTGGTAGACTGGTAGTGATGGTGAGAGACCTGGAGCGCGGGGGGTCTAGCTTCGACTGGATTTCGGGAGCGATCAGTCGCTGGAATAAAAGAGCTAGTAAAGATGATCTGAACCGCAGCAGATTTTTTCAGAAGCTCGCCGGACGAATTGCTCGTGAAATTGAATTGGAATTCGAACTTGAATGACCTTGGTGTGGTGGAACTCGAGGTATGATGGTGGATAAGAGCAATTTGAGCACCTTTTCTTTTTATTTTTCATTTGTTACTTTGTTCATTTCATTTTTATATCCCCTTCTTCTTCTTCTTTTTCACAAAAAGTAATTTGCCAGCAAAAGTCAGGTCTCCACACTTGATTGTACCAATTTAGCAAATTTTAAAAATTGATTGTGTTTTTGAAATTTTCAGAACTCAATTGCGCTTTCAAAACAAATTTTAGGATTTCTAGCACACGGATCCCAAAGAATTTTAGTTGCTATTTAGATGATAGAAGTCAAATTTGTTGTCGCGGATAGTTATTGTGCTCAAATATGAAGATTTGACTATAGCCTCGCTGCTAGCTTGTGCAAAAATCTAATTCAACATTCTCACGGTTGAGTTTGCAGAGACCAATAATTAAATAGCGGATAGTTTTGTTAAGCCTTTGGGTAAAATAAAATGATGAATTTTGAATGATTTTAGGTTGACTTTTGTTTGCTGCATATTCTTTATTAGTTATTTGTAAATCCACCAATCTCACTTACCTCCAACCTTCATTCACTCAAATCTTCATCACCCACTCCATTTTACTTCGAATTTCTTCAAATTGAAGGCAAGATTCACTTCCTTTTCACATCGATGTTCCTCAAAATCCAACCCTTCTCCTAAACCCATTCGATTCCATCCTTAACACTCAAAAACTAACCCTCTTTTCTCTAGAATCCTCTCTTTCCTCGGAGTATTCAGATCGAATATAGAGCTAGGAAGAAGGGAATCCATCAAACCGGGATCAACGACACAAAGAAAAGAAGAGGTCGAGTCGGGTCCTCCAAGAGTTGGGCTCGATGAACTACACTTCCCAAACCGGGCTTCTTTCGATAGATATTTGCAATTCGACACTAGAAGCGTGTTAACAGGCTGAAAGCTAGACTTACAGTTCTACGATGGTTTGAACAGTTGCGGTGGATTGAGTTTCTATTTTCTAAAACTTGAGGAGATTTATCCAAATGCTGTCAAGTGTTATATGGATGGGACTCTCATTATCTTTCGAGAATCAGTATTGGATGATATTTTTTCTGATATCCTCAGGACGTTTGAAGATATTAACACGAGGAATGATGTATATACTAAAACAGTAAGGCGATTAGTTCATAATCTTAATATTCGTTATTTGGATGTCACTATACGTGTTCTTCTTCGTACGATTGTAATATATTATTTCTTTCTCCCCATTTCTTTGTTGAGTGCACATATGAAGTGACAAAAAATACCACATCTGACATTTTTGATAAAAAGAAGATTTAATGATTCTCAAAAGAGGAGGTCATGTATTGATTGGCAAATGTTGACATGGGTTTATTTGTAACGGTATTGTTACAAATCAATTGATCAAAGAGAGTTGTCACTGGAATCCTTCCAGTAAGAATAGTCTGATGTTGGGATGTATAGCATAGGCCAGTATAATACAATGCCTTGTGAAGAGTGCTCGAATGCCCACATCAGGGAAGACCCTCTTAGGACTCTGGAGAATTTGCAACATGGCATAGCAGACTTTCCGAGTAGATGTGGTGGTCATAAAAATTCTTTTCCTGATCCAAAAAAGTGCACTAATGACAGATTCACGGACACGAACTTCATGTTGAAGAATTCAGAAGGGCCCAGTGCATCAATTGATAGTAATACCAATAAAGTTGATGATGTTGATGTTCGTGATGAGATTCAATGGGAACATTTGGTCATTGGTGAAAGGATTGGACTAGGTATTGCTTTGATTAAGTCCCTGGTCGAATAGATTCTATTCATGTCCTTATGCAAGTCCACATATTAGCTCTGAGAGCAAGACTCATGAATTCAAAAATGTTGATCTTGTTGCTGCATTTTTGGTGAAATTTGTCTAGTACTAGGAGATATGCTTTATCCCCATTTTACCGCCTAATATGCTCATGGCTAGCTAGCCATGTAACAAGAAGTGCATGCCTTCTGATAGAAAGTTCTTTACGGCAATCCGAATGTAAGCATAAGTGCAGTAGTTATTATAGGATGCACCGCAACGCTTACTCATTGAATTGCATTTGCTGTTTATTATGTCAGAAATTTTACCCCATTTCATCGCCTTCCAAACAGGCTCTTATGGAGAGGTCTATCATGCTTACTGGAATGGCAAGGTCGGTTTCAAATATTTCTAAATTCCTACAAATCAAGAATTGGCATTGCATTAGTTAATTGAGGAGTTCCTTTATTTTTGGCTGTGACTTATATTTGTTTGAAATTATGGAATGTGATTATATCCGTTGACTCCTTTTATATGACTACTTTCAAGCAAAAGATCCTCCTTGAATTTGACATGTAGTCTTTTTAGTCAAAAGAAATGACGGTTAGTACTTCAGTGTCCTGCTTTTGTGCTAACGTTTTAGATTTTTAGACTAAGCAGCTAGTGTGTTGTCGCGACCAAATTTTCGGGTCGTGTACCACCTAGGGTTTGGCTAATGGATTGTTAAGCCTAGACTTAACTCGGGCTCTCCCAAGCCCATACCAATTCGCGACTTAGGTTTAAGTTTATAACATGCAAATGATTTTCAATTAGGAGTCGCCACTAATCTATTTTTTGTGGGTCGATTAGAAACCCTAACCCTAGTAAAGTAATGGGAGATTTACTTTACTCATACGAACCAGAGATTTATGAGTTCGGGGACTTGATTACGCTAGATTTCTCTAACGCCCTTTCGGTACCTTTCTTTTTATTTTGAAAAATGTTTGGCAAGCAACTTGAATCGATTTTAAATCTATTTTCCTAACATGTAAGATGATCATGCGGGTATACAAACCACCAATTTAACACCCAGTTAAACAATAAACAAATTGCAGGAACTTACCTCAAAGCAACGAAAGCATCTGCGTTGTTAGATCAGAATTCACATCAACAACCCTAGATATGATTTCTAATTAACACGCAATTTCTTTTTTTTGGTTTTCACTTAATTAATGAGAATCATGCTTTATGCAATGCATGCCACTAATTTAACATGAAATGATATGATATGACGACATGACTTAGCTATATAACCTAAGCAATATGACATAAATAAGCATGTAGTCTATCCTGAAACATGAGATGGATTTATTCTAAAAAATAATTTTTGTATTTTCCATGAGATTCGAAATTAAAGAAATGCAACACTTAAATATGCAATCTAAATTAATCTAATGACCTAATTCTAATGACGGGCAATTTCTAATTAAATGAACCTAACAAAAATCACTAAATGACGTGCATTTTATGAAACTAATTCTATATGACGTGCAAAGGATTTTTATTTTCCTAATAAGCATGCAATCTATTTAGGAGAAATTATCTAAACCTATAATATGCAATCCTAACATGCAATGACGTGCAAAGAATGCCCTAATTCTACATGACATATGCATGATATTTTTATTTTATTTTTATAAAATTCGAAATTTAAAATTACCACATAACTAAACATGCAACTTAAATTAAAGAAAAAACTAACATCCTCAACGAATGCATGTTTTTGGATTTTTCATTTTTTCAAAATTCGAAATAAATAAATTTCCTATTCTAATCATGCAAGATAACCCTAAAACGAGGAAAATTCTAAAACAAACCTAATCTAATTAGATTTTTTGGATTTTTTCCTTTCTTTTACGGAGCAATCAAAATAAGATATCAAGAACAAGACGGCAACAAATCAGGCAAGATATCATCCATGTCCATTTTGGAAATAAATTGACGAATCATATCTCGCGCATGAGATCGGATTGGCCAATTTCAAATAAAATCGCGAATCATATCTCGAGCGTGATATCGGATTAGCGATTTTTCCGTGCGATTGTGAGTCGTATTTCGAGCGTGAAATCGGACTGTCAATCATACGCACGTTATGAAATTATGATGATTCCCCCAATTCACAAGAATTCAAAAGATTTCTTTCGGACATGACAATATCAACTGAACATTCAAACATGATTGCTATATGCAAATTAGGCATAAGATATATGAAACTGAATTAATCAAGACTCCTACCTAATTTGCGATATTGCCCGGATATTTTCCTGAGTTCGGACGGACGGCAGGGGTGCTCAACAAGCTTGCGGCTCATACTGCTTTGCAGTGGTCTGCGATGGGATTCCCGGTGCGAGGCTTTCACGGTGATTGGCGACCGGGTGCTTTTCTCGGCCACCGAGGAAGTGATTCCGGCTCGGACTAGCATTGATTTTTTTTGGAGAAATGACTAGCATTGATGACTTGATCGTGAATGCTTTTGTTTTGTGGGACCATGCATTGAGTCAAACTTCCCATAATTCTATGCACGCCCGCCGCTGCTGTGTTGACCGAATGAGGTCCTGCAAACAGCCCAAGATTTCCAATATATTCATGCGTGAATTTGGAGTATGCTGCCTCTATTGGTGGGGTAGCTTGAGCGTAGCCGGACTGTTGCGTGCGATCAACAACCGGTGCGGAGGACGGCAATCAACGGCAAACTCAAAACAGCAACCTTGAACTCCAGGAAGTGCGATGGCAAAGATTTTGGTCAGAGAAACCAGAATCGCTTTTGGTCGTGGGGAGCATAGTGCCTCGTAGCCGAGACTGGTGGTGCACGTCAAGTAGAATCGATCCCAGTTGGGTCCGTCGGTCTATTGAGCACGTGAGGCGACGAGTTGCTGCACCCACCGAACCCTTTTTCACATAATCATCACGTCAGGATTTTGCCACTTGGGCTCTTCTTGCTTGTGAATAATTCAAGTGCACTCCTTCAGTGATTCTTCACCATCGGGGATGGAACGGCTCGTGGTTGCTTGTGCAGTCACGAGGAGGGAGCAGCAGGTGGCGAGAGTCAGCATCGTGGGCTGCAACTCGGCTGGCTCACGTCGGAGTAGGGGCCGGTTCAACGTCGTTGTGCAGGGACTACCAGGGCTGAGAAGCAAAGAACTCGTTGGAACACCAAGGTTGCAGGATCGCGGTGGCCGTGAAATTGCTGGACTGGCGAGGCACGGATCTGTGGCTACGTTGCGAGGAGGGAGGAGCGATGGTTGTTGGCTTCTTTGGAGGAGCTCGCTGATTATGGCGAGTGATGTCACCGAACGAGGGATCGATTGGTCTGGTGCGATGATGAAAGGGCTGCAGTGAAGGACCGGGACAAAGACCTTGCTCTCTGCTTTTTTTCTCTCTTTTTTCGCTGCTCTCTCTCTAGGGTTGCAGCTCCTTTTTCTCTCGATTGCGGTCGTGAATGTTAGCTGTGTGGCCTAGTATAACTGTGAATATGCGTCTCTTTTTATAAGCGAGAAAATTAGGTTTCAAGGAAGGGACGCAATCTTCTATTTTCCGTAGGTGAGTGTTCACAATATCCTCTGCCTAAATTTCTTTTCTTTAATGAATATTATCCCTTTATTTCTTTCCTCCTTTCATTCAACCATGCGAACGTATATTTTATTCATTGCAAGCCGTACTTGACCGAATATATTACACCCAGGATGTTGCTCTTTCGTGATTGAATTTTCAAGATTATGATATTGCTCTTTATATTTCCTCACTTGAAATTTCGCATGTGCAAAGCATATGTCAATTTCGGTCTCGTTAAAGAAATGACGGGCTTGTATGAGCGACGAGTTCAACCAAATTTTCATCACCGTGGGCTTAGTCCAAGTCACTAAATTAAAGCTTAGAACCACTAATCCGAATCAATTCACCACCGATCCAATAAAATGCAAAAAATGTAAATGCACCTGAATCTATATGCAATGCAATTAATTTTTTTTTTTAGGGATAAAATTAACCCTTAATTTTCTATGCACTAAATAAATAAACGGGCTGCCGAAATTTAGGTGTCAACATAGCGGGATGAACATCACAATGGGTTTGGGATCCTAGAAAGCTCAAAGAAATGACCACTACTTATTTCTCACAGCTCTATACCACTTTAGGCCCTCGCTGTTATGCACAAATTTTACAACACTATCCACATGTGGTAAATGCAAAAATGAATGCAACACTCCTCACACAGCCCACACTTGCAGAAGTTAAAGAGGCTACATTTGAATTAGGTGCTTCAAAGGCACCAGGTCTGGATGGTTTAAATTGAATATTTTATCAATCTCATTGGGAAGTTCTTAAAGTGGACATTTATAGAGCAGTTCAGCAATTTTTTAATTATGGATCATTACCTTTAGCTTTAAATCGAACTGCTATCACTTTGATCCCCAAAACCCCAAACCCATAAAGCTTGGATCAGTATCGTCCTATTAGCTTGTGCAACTATGCCTAAGAGATTTTCTTTAAAGTGCTTGCTAATCGGTTAAAACCTCTGCTGCCTACATTAATTACTGAGGAACAAAGTGCTTTTGTTGCCAGAAGACAAATTCAAGACAATGTTCTCATAGTACAGGAAGTCATTCATCAGCTTAAGACCAGAAAAATGAAGCGTCATTTTAAAGCGATTCTTAAGTTAGATATGCAGAAAGCGTATGACCGTGTCGAATGGGATTTTCTTCAAGATTATTTACTTCGATTAGGCTTTCATTCTCATTGGGTCCACCTAATTATGCAGTGCATCTCAACAACATCTTTGTCTGTCAAAATGAATGGTGAGTATCTACAGAGTTTTCATCCCACCCGAGGGCTTCAACAGGGTGATCATTTATCCCCTTACTTGTTTATTATTATAGCCAATCTCTTATCCTTCCTAATCAGGAATGCTATGGAAATGGGCATACTCAAAGGCATTAAGTTGAATCACTAGTGTCCTACTTTATCACATTTATTTTTTGCTGATGATGCTATGTTCTTTCTTGATGGTACCTTGCTGGAGTGTCAGAATCTATCTAATATTTTAAACCAATATTGTCTGGCTACTGGACAGACTATCAATCGAAACAAATCTAGAATTTTCTTTAGTCCATCTTGTCTTATGTCTCTCTAGGAAAATTTGGCTTCTGAATTAAGGGTACCTGTTTTACAGCGATGTGGGAAGTATTTAGGGATACCTACTGATTGGGGAAGATCTAAAAGGGATATGTTTTCTTGGTTGTTGAGTAGAGTTCAATCGAAATTAGAAGGGTGGAAGGAGAAACTAATATCTAAGGGAGGGAAGGAAGTTCTGCTTAAGACTGTGATTCAATCTATTCCGCAATACCCCATGTCTGTTTTTAAGATTCCTATTTCACTATGCAAAGTTATTGAAAAGCGATTGGCTAAGTTTTGGTGGAGTAATGATACAAGCAAGTCTGGAATACATTGGCAGAGTTGGAGAGTACTACAGAACCGAAAGGAAATAGGGGGTTTGGGCTTTAGAGATTTGATTAGTTTTAATCAAGCCATGCTTGGCAAGCAAGCATGGCGTCTTATTCATCAACCTTTATCTTTGTAGGGCAAGTTTTTTAGAGGTTTATATTTTCATTCCTCCTCTTTTTTTAAAGCTGTCAAGGGCTCTCGCCCATCATGGGGCTGGCAGAGTCTCTTGAGTGGGAGGGATGCTATTTTACCCAATGTTAGTTGGTCAGTAGGGGATGGAAAATGCATCAACATTAGAGAAGATAGATGGCTACCTATGGGCATTCTAGGTGGACCAAAAGCCCTAGAAGAACCTCTTCTAGTAGCTAATCTTATTGATCAGTCTACCAGCTCATGGAAGATAGATTTATTGCATAAGTTTTTGGACTTGCCCATCATTCAACAGATCACAGACATCCAGATCAGACCTAACTTCATTACAGATGCACTCATTTGGACAGCAACTAAACAAGGCACATTTACTGTCAAATCAGCATATCATGCAATCACTTAGACAAAATCAGGTATTCCAACTTCTGGTGCTTCTACATCGTACCAAATTCCTACCTGGCTTTGGCGCAACCTCTGGAAGATGCCTGTAGCTCCCAAGATCCGTAACTTTCTCTGGTCCATCTGCAGCAACTCCTTAGCGACGAGAGACAACCTGCATCGAAGACATATTATAGAAAGCCCTTGCTGTTCACTATGTAAAAAACAAGTTCCAGAAACTTTAGAACGTCTATTCTTACTCTGTTCGTGGACTAATCGAGTGTGGACACACTCCCAAATCGGGATCTCAATCATCCCCAACAATATTCAGCGTCTGGACTCATGGATTGTGTCCACGGTAGGAGATGGAAATCGATTACCTCGACTGGCGCTTATCTCTAACGTTCTGTGGCATATCTGGCGAGCCCGGAACGGCTTCCTTTTCAGAGGCACTTTTCCCGATCCGATTTAGGTTGTAGAAGCGACACTGACTCACACCTAGGTAGATCGGTTGTCTTTGGCTTCCTACACGCAACAAGAGCTCTCCGTAAAAAATAAGGCTCATCTCTAGCATCCCCCAGATCCCGGGGTTCTAAAGGTTAATATAGACGGATCGTATCAACAGGGAAGTAATCGCGACAATATAGCTTGTATTTGCAGGGATCACCAGGGCTGACTTACAGATGGTTTCTCCACAGGTGTTGCTGCGTTCTCTGCTATGCAGGTCGAGATCCAAGCTCTGTCCTCCTCGCTCCGGCATCTTCTGCAACAGGGGCTCCAAAATGCAAAGCTCCTAGTGGAATCTAATAATCTCACCCTGGTGGAAACATTGAATCGCCGGATACCGCCACCATGGATGGATCGCGCTCTCTTCTCTAAGGCAGCCTTCATGTTAACCCTATTCTCCAATCTATCGCTAGGGTTCCGTAGAAGGGAAGCAAACGCGGCAGCCGACTGGGCCTGTAAGGCCCATAATAGTACTCGTTTGACTTGTAATTGGGCCCTTCGTACGCCCCCTCCTCTCTTGAACCTGTTATGCGCGGATGCTATAGCAGCTGGTTGTATGGGTTCCTAATATTAATATAATATGGGTTTCTGTTCAAAAAAAAAAATCTATTGATGGTCAAACGAGGAAAAAATAAAAAAAAAACCTTTGTTTCTTGAAACAATTTAAAAGCATAAGCAATACCAGTGCACTCGTTAGGTTGGAGAAACATTTCATTCAGAAAGAAGTTATGAAGCAAGTAAAATAATCGCAATAACTTTGCAATTGAAACTCGTAGGACGGCAAATTGGATGGCGTAAGGAAACTTTCAAACCAATTAATGGTCAAGCTTCTGCAATTGATAGAAATATGGTCTCCAGAAATACACCACTAACCTCAATGCACTTGGGCCAAAAAATCAAAAAGGTTTATGCATGTGTTTTCCGACAATAAAATTGGACAAGAAGGAATAGTAGGTTTCTAAATATTTAGTGCATTTTAAGAAACGGGTTTGTACGTGAATTGCACTCGATTAGTGCATCTTTAATCAAAGCAAACAATTCCAATTTGGACAATCATCAGAGTTTTGAATTGCATCTGACTTGGTCCATAATTGACATTAGTGATGATTTTCCTAAAATTGGGATTTACCTAAGAAGGTGCACCTATAGCTTGGACAAAATGAGAAAGTCATTGGGTGCTCGGCGTGATTACTCAAATCATTTGACTGCTCGGTTTGATCACTACCCTTAGATCTAAAAAAAGCCTTTTAGAAAGTTGAAAGTTGGCAATACAAAACAATTAAAGGCCCGCTGAATATTTTGCTTTTTTTTTTTTTGGCATAAGTAAATACATTTTGAAGCATTCCTTTATTGAGAGTGTGCACATAAGGTGAAAAAAAATGCTACATCTTACGTTTGGGATAAAAAGAAGTATTTGATCATTATTAAAGGAGGAGCTGTATCAATTGGCAACGGGTGGCCCCAGTTCAATAGACTCACACAGAGAATATTTAGTGCGAATGTGAGATGGGAAACGAAGAAAATATCACACTTGGTATTTGGAGTAAAAGGGTCGAAGCAATTTATATTAACTCATTAGCACGCAAATTATCAAAAGACGGTAAGAAGAAGAAGAAGAAGAAGAAGAACTAATTTATCAACAAAACTGTGTAGAATAGTCATATCCTTGCTCATGTATCCATTTTTCCTAGTATCATTACTCATAAGTGAAGATGAAGCACACACAAGCCACCTCAAAACCCTCACTCGTTATTTAAATATTCTAGGTTCTGTTTTCTCCCATTCATATACTATATTAGACTGTCAAAATGTTACTTTAATCATATTTACATTTTCGGTAGTGATACCTGATCTTTTAGTTGCAACTTTACATAGATCACTTGCGACCCTAAATTCTATGAATGTCAAGAATTCTCGACGGTCGAAAAACTAGTCATTTGAAGAGTTAGTAATCGTTAGTTGAGTGTGTTTTTCTACAAATAGAGTAACGCATTGTCTGTGGCATGTGCATCCTTGCAAAATACAGACAAAATCCCTTTTCTATTCACTTTGCAAATCAACTTCTTGTAATGAGTACTACTAACTCTACTTTTTTACTTGAGCGAGGTTGCTAGAGGACAAGCTTCAATTAGGTCGTTCAAGCTATTCCTAGATCAAATACTAAGCCCGGCTTATTGGACTGGCAGCTATACACAAGTTCCCAAGCCATGTGCTGCTACACATATCATGAAACACAATTAGAAGTCAACCGGTCAATGTGTTGTTCTCAAGAAACCATTTCTTGGTATTGTCCAAACTCTCTCTCTCTCTCTCTCTCTCTCTCTCACGTGCGACACAAATGCCCACATTCATTGTTCATCCAAAAACAGCTTGCAATTAAGAAATTGTTTGGTCGAGAAAAGAATTTTAGAGGACGATGATAAGGACAGAATCATCACGTGGCTCTATCACATTTGCCCAGATATATATTTGCAAATCACTATCGGACAAAGACACACAAAACAAGGCAACAAGAAATTACAACTTTATCGGCGTGGAACTAGCGATTAAGAAATTGATCTTGAGAAATAGCCCCAACCAAGAGAGAGAGATCGCCAAAGTTGGAATTCATTGGCAAAGTTGGAATAAACTGCAACATCGAAAAGAGGTAGGAGGTTTGGGTTTCAGAAAATTAATCAGTTTCAATGAAGCCATGCTTGGTAAGCAAGCGTGGCGTTTTATTCATCAACCATCCTCATTATGGGCTAAGTTTTTTAAAGGACTCTATTTTCATTCATCCACTTTTCTTAAAGCTGCCAAAGGCTCTCGCCCATCATGGGGCTGGCAGAGCCTCTTGTGTGGACGAGCAGCTATCCTACCGAACATCCGTTGGTCAGTAGGAGATGGGCAATGCATTAACATCAGAACAGACAGATGGTTACCCATGGGTGTTCTAGGTGGACCAAAAGCCCAAGCAGAACCCTTCTAGTAGCCGATCTTATTGATCGTCTACGGTTCTTGGAAAACAGACCTACTACATACTTTTTTCGACTTGCCAATTATCCAGGAAATCACAAACATTCAGATTCGACCAATTTGCACAAAAGATGCACTCATTTGGACAGCAACAAAGCAGGGTACTTATACTGTAAAGTCGGCATACCATGCAATTACTCAGACTAACCTCAATGGATCGATAGATGGTGCTTCTACTTCATACAGAACCCCTACCTGGTTCTCGCGAACTCTTTGGACTATGCCTCGCTTGCTCCTAAAGTTCGTATCTTCCTCGGTCCCTTTGTAATGACGCCATAGCAACGAGGTACAACCTGCACCGAAGACACATTATAGACAGTCCGTGTTGCCCACTTTGTAAAACACAGATTCTCGAAACGACGTAACATCTGTTCTTACTATGTTCGTGGACTAAACAGTCTGGTCACACTCTCGATTGGTATATCTATTGATCCTACTACTATCCAGACCGGATTCATGGCTAGTATCAACGATTGCTAATGGGAACCGCTTACCTCGACTTGCGCTGATCGCAAATGTGCTGTGGCAGATCTGGAAGGGCCGAAATGGTTTCCTCTTCCGGGGTAAATTTCCTCATCCGACTGTTGTTGTAGAAGCCGCTTTAACAAATTCCCAAGTAGATCGACTGTCTTCGCCATCCTCTGCACACCAGAAGTCCTCCGTCTCTCAGATGGGGCATTTATGGCGTCCCCCGGATCCTGGTACACTGAAGATCAACATTGACGGCTCCTATCACCAAGGTAGCACACATGGTAGTATTGCTAGTATTTCCAGAGATCACCAAGGCAAACTTACCGATATCTTCTCAGCAAGGGTTGAAGCTTCTTCCGCTCCGGTGTGGAGATCCAAGCCCTTTCTTTAGCCCTTCGTCATCGTTGGATCGGGGTTTTAACGCCTCCCTTGTCGTACATTCGGACAACCTCTCTCTGGTCGAAGTGATGAATCGACGAGCACAGCCGCCATGGCCGGATCGTCCTCTCTTCTCGGAGGCAGCCTTTCTATTCTCTCTCTTCCCCAACCTTTCGCTTGGGTTTTGCCCTAGGGAAGCAAATGCGGTTGCCGACTGGGCCGTAAAGCCCATAATCGAAACCCTATGCTTAGCATATCCTCTCTTCATCCGCCCCTTCCGCTATTGAATTTGTTATGTGCGGATGCTCTTGCAGCTGGTTGTATGGATTTTTATCATTAATATATGCTGCTCTTTCACTGTTAAAAAAAAAAAAAAAAAAAAAAGAGAGAGAGATCGCCAGATATCTCGATCCCCTGAAGACATTGTCAATCCCAGCCTAGATAGAATCGATCATTTCCGATCGGACGAGGGCGACAACCTCAATGTTGTTCTTTCTTTCTTCATCCTCGATGGTATGGAAAGAGACGGCACTTATTTTTCATTGGCCATACTATTGCTAGTTGTTAATAAAGAGCGTTGACGCCCAGTGCCCATGGTGGGTTGGAGCACGATCTCATGTTCTCATATCGCTCTTGGGCAAAATCTAGAAAAAAAAAATCATGTAATCAAATCAAAAAAACAAAAATGATCTCACCTTTCAAATATCCCCCTCCCAAAAAAAAAAAAAAAAAGCACGTCGACCGATAGAATTGGCCACTATGATCCTTCTCAAGGAGCTTGCATGGCAAACAACATTTACCTGTTAAGTTGACATAGCGTTTTTCATTTTAACAAAAGCAAAAAAAAAAAAAAAAATTAAATTATTAGTTTCAAACTAAAAAAAAAAAAATGATTTATATCAAATAGAAAAGGTTAAAAAAAAAAACAAAGTAACATAATCTTGAAACCTAAGTAAATGTCACATTTTCCTTCTTTTTCTTCAGAGATTACAAACACATACCCAAAATAACAGTGAAAAATAGGAATGGTAGAAGGGAAAAAACAATCATCAATCAAACCTTATACCTACAACAGAAAGCATGAATCAGGTGATGTTAGACGACACAAAGCAGTTATTGATGCAGTTTGGATTTGAATCTACAAGATTAGGGCTAGGGTGGATGATTAGAAGGACAAGAGCACACATTGTTTGTAGAGGAGTGTTGGCTCCATCATAAATCAACTTCTGTACAAGGCTTCAAAGCATAGTGGATTGAGCATAACTCCTGAACAGTCTCGACACAGGAGTTAGGAAGACACAGATTTGGGCTGAACCGGTATTAATTGGCTAAGCATCTCTCTTCCTTATGATCTTTATTTTTACCCACGCCAAGTGTGTAATAGATGGCATTTAAGCAAATTTTCCGATATTTTAAACATAAGCCATCTTTAGAAGTGCCGTATTCAAGTTACTTACCTTTTGCTCTTCGTGCTCGTTCTAATGCGGATTTCGGTGATTGTGAGATCAATAGAAAAGTTGGCTAAAGGGCGACCGTTTGAAGGGTCATTTTGATTATAAGCACTACTGACTCCATTTTTTACTTGAGCGAGGTTGCCATACACAATTACACAAGCCATGTGCTGCTTCACATGTCAAGAAACACCATTAGCAGTCAACAGGTCAATGTGTTGTTCCCAAGAAACCATCCCTTGTGATTTTCCAAACTCTCTCTCTCTCTCAGTCAACAGGTCAATGTGTTGTTCCCAAGAAACCATCCCTTGTGATTCTCCAAACTCTCTCTCTGTCTCACATGCAACACGCTTACCCACGTTCATTGTTCATAAATTTATAATATTAGCGGGAATAACGACGACAGAATTCTTCATGTGGTTCTGTCCGACTTGCTCGGTTAAATAATTGCAAATGACCATCGGACAGAGACAAAACAAGGCAACAAAAAATCAGAACTTTATCGACACGCAACTTGCAATTAAGAAATTCATCTTGAGAAGTAGTGCGTAACATTGGAGGGAAACAACGAAGAGGCGAATATGTCACCATTTATCTCGATCTTCTAAGACATTTTCAACCAAGCCCAAACAGAATTGGTTGTTTCTGACCTGACGGTGATGGGCTCAACGTATTCTTTTTTTCATTCTCGACAGCGCGGAAAGATATGACACTTCTTTTGCATCTTTTCTTTCATTGACCATGCAATTGTGACTTAGACATTACAAGTTGTTAATGAAGAGTGTTGAGGCCCAGTGATCACGGTGACCGGAAGCAACATCTGAAGTTCTCACATTACTGGTGGCCAAATCTAGAAAAACAAAACCATGTTATCAAATTAAAAGGATAAAAAATGATCTTGCTTTTCAAATATCCCCCACCCCCACGTACTCTTCCTCGACCGGCAGAATTTAATTGGCCACTATAATATTTCTCCTGGAGCCTGCATGGAAAACGACACTTACCTGCTAACTTGACGTGGCGTCTTTACTTAATTTAAAAATAAAATAAAATTAGTTGTTTCGAACTCAAAAACAAAATGATCATTATCAAAGAGAAAGGAAAAACAAAGTAACATAATCTTGAAGCATAACCGAATGTCACATTTTCCTTCTTTCTCTTTAGATATTACAAACACATACACAAAATAACAGTGAAAAATAGGAATGATAGAAGGGAAAAAAAAAACATTTATCAATCAGATCCTATACCTACAATATAGAGCATTGATTAAGTAATTTTAGAAGACATAAAGCAGCTACCGTCGATGCGGTTTGGATTAGAATATGCAAAATTAAGGCTAGGGTGGACGATTAAAAAGGACACAAGCGCGAGCCCCACATTGTCATCGTCAGGTCATAATCGAAGGTGAGAGACCTGTCGATGGCTTCCCCACCGCTGTCCCTTCAAGGCTCGCAAGCGGTCTCGATGGTGGTTGCCAGCACCACTCATGCGATCATTATGAGTGGGTTTGTGATTGAGGCCTATGAGTTTTCAGGCCAAGCCCAATCTTGCGAGGTTTATCACCAGTAGATGCGTCTAAAATGGGTGATTTGCAAAGCAACTAAATCATCTTCAATCAACTAAGCTCACTTCCTTGATACGTCACCCATCCTCCAGGGGAGAGGATTCGGTAAATTTTGGATGGTAGATATCAGAAAGCTGGGGGAAGATTTATAAAGGAAATATAAAGAAAACTGGATCCAGTGCCTTTTTCTCTCTCTTCGATGGTTCAGACTGTTTTTTGACTTGAACTGAATGCAATGGAGGGAGACGCACACATTGGCATGGCCGATACTACTATTATGCTAAAATCGCATAGGGACATTAGATGGCATAATATTTGTGCAAAAAGTATTTTTTGGTGCCCACCAAAGTAAATTGGCAAGAACTAAATTATAAAAGCATTAGATCAGACAAATTCATTTTTCTATGAGCCTTTACTCTTCTTCTCCAAGATTGTTGAACTCAAAAAATAGGAAAAAGAAAAAGAAAAAGAAAAGGAAAGAATGGCTGCCCTTCTTATCCAAGATAGTCAAATTTCAGTAAATAGAACAAAAATAGTGGCTAAACAACATTGTATATTTAGTGTTATTCTGCAATAATACAATGACCAACTCATATGATATAGAGTAATTGATTATATCAAATTTAAAATTGAATTGATTATTGTACAATGAATTTAAGATTTTTTGGATAATTTTTTCCTTGACCATATGTGTTGGAAGACGCTCGTGAGGTATCATGTAGGTGAAACATGTCTTAATTCCTACTATCCATGGATCAGACAGTGTTGTTCGGTACATTCTCACATATTAAGGCATTAAGTCTGAACCGATATGATGAAAAATCAATGTGGATTAACTGAAAGAAACGTGAAATTATTTTAATTATTAGGGCAAATGATGGGAACAGAAACCAAATATCGGGACAAAAAATGAATAACGGCTCCTTGTCTAGGCCATGGATTGGCCTGCATAGTGGTACGAACTGTGCAAAAAAATGGACTACATGATGCAGAACTCCCTTACTATGTTATACCAACGCTATTTGAAACACCGACAACAATCGGCACCGACTGATTTCAAGAAAATGATTCAATTATGAGATTCTAGCGAACACGTTGAAAATAAAATAAACTGAAAATTAAACGAGCAAAGGCAAGGACATGCATCGGCAACCAAACCCAACGAAGAAACAACGGTGAACAACTAATTAGGATCAACAAACGGGAGGGGCTCAGGCATGCTTACCTATTCTTCCAATTAGTTCCGTGATTAAACAAGATGACTTTGGGCTACAACCGAGCTGAACGCGATCAGAGTAAGCTGAGGAATTTAAATTCTCACGTGGACGACTCCGGGGACAGCAGAGGACGGTGGAAGCGCTGCTCCTGCTAGCCCGAGTATCCTCCGCTTCTGATGTGCAAGATCGAGAGAATTGATATGAAAGCGTGAATGTGCACCTCTACCGATTCTTCCAGCCCCTTCCCCACGAACTTCCCACATTCTTCTCGTCCTTTTTACCACGATCTGCTGAGCCACCAAATCCATTTCCTTTCCCATCCTTTACCTTTTCCTCTTTCGGTCCTTCTTCACGATGCTCGATTGGCGTCTCCCCCCTTTCTTCCTCCTCTTGCTCACGCCAACAAGGATGCCGCAGAGCAGGGACAGAGGAGCAGGCGGACGGCGACGGAGGTGACGGGCGATGTCACGCCGGTTCGACCAAGAGGGGTCAGTCGGGGCGCCAAGGACCGGCGGCCGAAGCGCCTTCGCCGACCGGCCTTCTCGGGGCGATCGGGAGAGTGAAAAAGGGGACCTTGGGAGGGGAAAATCGAGTGAGAGAGGGTGAGCTGTGAGGGACAGCCGAGTGAGAAACTGGGAGTGAGCGAGCGGCCTCCGGCGACGAATAAGGCCGGTGACTCACCGCCGTAACCCCCTGCCCCTTCTTTTTTGTTTCTTTTTCCTCGATTGTTTCGATCTGGGAGTCGTTTTCCCGAGCATCCCCACTCGGAGACACGCAAGGCGAACGGACGTAGCCCGATCTATTGAGCTCGTCCACTGTCCAACGTCGCCGAGCCCGATAGGGACCCTCGGCCATCCGCTTGTTTGCACTATGTATCGGGCTCGCCGGACCGGACTGTTTTGTCCGTCTCATGCGAGTTCCCGACCCCGTTCGTGTGTGTGCTGCCATTGTTGGGCGTTGCTTGTTGATTGCTATGAGTCCCGACGCGATCTCGAGTCTCAATTGGTTCGATTCCTCTCTTTTTAGCCAGTGTACTCCGTGTGTTTGATGAAACGCCCGAGCGAGATTCGTGAGGATGCTCTTAGTTTTCTGCCCATCGTGGGTTCTCGTGGATTGCTAAAAGAGTTTGATAGAGCCCCGCTAGTACCCTTCGCTTTGTGTGTTATTGTTTCGACGCTTTTTTGTGTGCGCGTCGTGTTTCCAGGTGACCGGTTATTGGCCGGCGGAGTTGAAGGGTGGTGGTGTTTGTGGCGACGAATGACAGCCGCGTGGTGGCTGGACGTGGCTTCTGCTGTGCCCGAACCATTTTGGTCAAAGCTTGAGTCCTTTTAGTGGTTTGCATCGGCCAATGTTCTCGGTCCTCTGGGAAAAAAAGTGAAGCACGTGATGAACGCTTCCGATAAGTCGCGAAGGTGAGAGGAGAGATTGGCAAGAGAGGGGGAAGATAACAAACATGGGCTGAGCTTTGATTGCTGAAGCCCTCGTGCAGTTGTCGTGCATGTTGGGGCGTTCTGGGTTTGTCATGGGATAGTGGAGAAGACGTTGAAAGGCTTAGGGAAAGAGAGAAGGAAACAAAAATAGGGAAAATGGGCTTTATTTTCACTAAAAATAGCACGAGAGGCACGAGTGTGTTTTGGGTGAATTTGGGCTTCGTTTTTACTACAAGGCTAGTGAGGTTTGGGCCCGATCAGGCTTGTTTGGGTTTGTGCTTTTGGTTGAGTGGGCTGGAGATTGAGCCCATTCCTTTCCTTGCCTTTAGGTCCTGGGCCCAAAATTGGAAGACCAACGGCAGCCCGTATTCGGACTGGGCTCGAAGGCCCAGCCCGGGTCCCAATTTTGGAATAAAAATGATTTTAAAATATATTTTAAAAAAGTATAAAAATCAAAATAAAAAAATGTTAAAAATTATGTTTTCTCTAAAAATTAGGAAAAAGCTTTAAAAATGGTTTTTGAGTGGTTTTCTATTAAAATGCATGAAACTCCTTTAAAAAAAAAAAGAGATTATGCTTAAGTTCTTGGAAGCAAATGTGAGACTGTTGTTTACACATTTCCTTTATTCCAATTATGCCCTTATCATCCATGGAGTGCTATTTCCTTAGTCTGGTTAGGAATTAAATCTTATGACTCATGATTGTTACTTGATGTTTAAACAAGATGAAACTGAAATTGTATTAGTTAATTAACTCCGTAATTAAATCCCCGATTCTAATTTCTCTGGTTATGTAAGAGTAAAATATTTCTTCCAATGTTTTACTTAGTTTTCTAATCGACTCATCACTAACTCCTAAATGAAATGACTTGCAAGTTAAAAACTTGGATTATAATTTGTGAATTGATTGAATTAAGAAAGCCTAAGCTAAGCTGAGGCTAAGCAAGCCACTAGCCTCCAATGGCCATGGGAGGGTTCAAAGAGGCTGCAATAATGAGGAGATCCTCATTTGTCTGGTTATGATGCAGGATTTATTAAAAAAGATAATAATAAACGTGAGGGCCTTGTTCCTTTTGCTGTCTGCCTGAGATCTCACGTTCTCCCCTTCCAATTTCAGTCCCAACTCTTATTCATTCTTTCCCTTTTTAACTGCACGAAATTTAATCCTTTCCTTTGTCGATTTTAGCATGCCCATCATCTCAAATGCCTTGATTACCGGTTCGTTTAAAATGATCTAAGGTGACAAGAAATGGAGTCATATGTATGTGGAATTTGGTCAAAGAAATAGAGGGAATAGAAAGTGTTTCAACTTGGACAGATAGAGAGAGAGGAGGGGACCGAACATGTGGGCTCCACTTTAAATGAGGGAATGAAACTTGGCGTGAACGTAGGGACGTCTATCAAGTCGATTCACAATCGGCCTCATACTTCACTTGACGCAAATGCATTAATCTAAACTGTTGGGAATATCAGATCCCCAAAATTCGGATTCAACACTAAATCGAACCCCTAAGAAGAATGCGGAAGACAAGCCCAGGAAAAACATGTATCACCGATCCTAAAGCATACCACGAAATCGAGCATACCTTGTTAGCCACAGATTAAACACTAATGCCAATAAGAGGAAGAGAAAAATGATCATGTTCGATCCGATGACGTCGATTGGCCTTGAAGGGAAGACGGCGTTGCCTTAAGCTTTTGGTTTTCTTTTGGAGGGAGAGAGGAGAGATGAACGTATGTTGAAAAATGCCAAAATGTGTCTTCGTCTCTCTCTTTCCTCCCTTATATACGTTCCCTCAAAAATAGAAACGTACCACTTTATCGTATCCCTCCATCCATGGGTCCTAATCTTGTGGGTTGGGCTTTCAAGCCCAACATGGGCGGACGGGCCTTAAGCCTATCACATAAAACCATTATCTCCCACTCGCATACGTGGTGAAATGAACATGATTCTCTTTACCTCTCTTCAATATTCATAGGTGAATAATTCGTGATCAAAGATACTTTGAGCTCGTTCTTTATACATATGTTAGGAATATATAGCAGCTCATAATGGGCATCTCACTTTGAGCAGATTTAATATGCAGTACCCTAGATCAATCGATCGATCATATTTATATCTCTCTTGATCTCTTTTAAAAAATGATATATATATTGTATTCACAATTATAATTATCACAAAAACAGTCATAATTGGTCGACCAGTGAATACAAAAATACAATGTGATTCTTCAAATTCGATCTTCTTATTCCCTTCAAACTCTCAATTTCAGTTCAGCTTGCTTTTCTAGAAATGTCCCATTAGATCGAATCAATTCATGACCATTGGTAACATTCTAAGATAGCAAATACTAAATAGAAATCTTGAGAATAAGTAAAAGTCATGAGGGTACTAAAATTGAGGAACTCTTTTCCTCAAGAGTCTCACACGTCATAAAAGTTGAGATCAAATTTTCGCCACTCTTATTAGTCGTCTCATGCATACATAGTATGAAATACGTATTACGGTATTAACTCTTTTCCCATGAAGCGTATGTCTACACATTTCAATACTATACAGATGATAGTTCAGACATACCCAATGTCTAATTTGAGCTCACGTATCTACTCATTCACAAAATTCATCAGAACTTACATTTGACATCTTAGACAGATAAAGTAAAATACGTGGGGTATTTTACTTTCGGATATAGTAAGTATTATGTCTTCATCTTAATACTCAGTTAAGGCGACACACTTATTTTAAGCTTGAGCTCTCGATTATCACATAGATAATAAGCTTAAAAACAGTCTCATCTCTATTTATCACACAGTAAATAGAGGCGATTACCCGTGTGAGTGGGCCAATCTTATATCTGTCCAACATACATTCTCAACTTAAAGTAATGCACTGAGCATTAAGATGTATAAAGATCAAACAAAAATTCATAGGCATTAATAATGAAAAAACACAAGTTCATAAATGTGAATAAATCAGGGAAATTACAATCTAGTACATTAGACTCTACGCAATCCTAGAGATTTTACATGACCACAAAACACATCTCTAGGTATTGGCTTTGTCATAGGATCTTCTACCATTTTATGCGTAGATATGTACAGTAAGTTCACATCCTTTCGTGCAACCATATCTTTGACAAAGTTATACTTGGTATCTACATGTTTGGTCTTGTCATGATATTTTAGATCTTTGGTATACATTTTTGCTGCTTAGCTATCACAATTAACCGACAATGAATCTACAGCACTTTCAATAACACATAAATGATCCAAAAATCTCTTAAGCCAAACACCTTCTTATACTGCTACTGATAATGCCACGAACTCAACTTCCATCGTGGACAAGGCTATACACGTTTGTTTCTTACTGCTCCAACATTTGTTGCCATTATTCGGTAAGAAAACAAACCCAGAGGTACAATTTCTTTCATCTAAATCTTCTCCCCAATCAGCATCAGAATAGCCTTAGAGTCGCAGATCATTTCCTTAATAACTCAGCGTATAATCAGCAGTCCCTTTTAGATACCTCAGTATTATCTTAACGGCTTTTCAATATGCTTGACCTGAATTAGATTAGTATCTTCTCACCATTCCAACTGCAAAAACATATGTCGGGTCTTGTACACATCATAGCGTACATCAAGCTTTCAACAGCACTAGCATAAGGAACATGTTTTATTTGTTCCTTCTCTTGTGGAGTCCTTGGACACAGTCTATGGCTCAATCTTTCACTTTTTGCAATAGGAGTGTCTATAGGTTTACAATTTTGCATACGAAATCATTTAAGAACCTTAGTTATATATGTTTCTTGCAAAAGAGATAACGATCTCTTCGAATGACCTCTTGAAATCTTAACTCCAAGAATGTATGCAGCCTCACCCATATCCTTCATCTCAAAGTTGGAAGACAACCAACTCTTGACAGTATTAACAAACTCCATATTACTTCCGACAATTAGTATATCATCAACATATAATAATATAATCACAAATTGATCTCTGGATCTTTTGATATATACACAATGATTCTCATCTATCATTATAAAATCATATGCCATTATGGTATCATGAAAAACGTATATTAATCTCAAAAGTAGACATACCTTTCATTCTTGGCCTTCATTTATGAAACCAACAGGTTGTTTTATATATATATATATTTTTTTCCTCTAATTCTCTATTGAGGAAAACAATCTTTACATTATTTGATGTAACTCAAGATCCATACAAGCCACTATTGCCAGAATAATGCGAATCGAGGTAAATCTCACTATAGGAGAAAATGTATCTTCATAATCAATTTCTTCCTATTGATTATACCTCTTCGCCACAAGGTGAGCCTTATACTTTTCTATCGAGCCATCAGCTTTTCGCTTTATTTTGAGAACCCACTTGTTCCCAATTGCTTTGCATCATTTTGGAAGATCAACTAGTTCCCAGACTTGGTTTGACTTCATTGACTCAATTTCCTCTTCCATTGCATGAATCCATTTTTCCTTATTAGGGCAATTTAGAGCCTTATTAATATTTCTTAGCTCATCCTCATCTTGCGGAGTAATCATAAAAGTTTCCCCTTCAATGTCAAAACGTTGACGGGGAATATTTCGACGACTTGTTCGCTGTATGGGAGATTGTACACTTAGCACATCATTCCCCATTATATTCCTACTAGGATTAGATAATGATGACATCGTCTCATCATGTAGTTGCAATTGAAAATGAGTTGAATTCAATTCATCATTTCTCATATTACTCCCACTTGGACGAACTCCACTAATATCATTATCTTGATCCAAGATTACAAATAGGGAGTAATCTTCCCTTATTTCGCCATTCTTAGGAAATTCATCATCTAAGAATGTGACATCTCATTATTCAAATTCAGTTATACTCCCACTTTCCTGCTCACCTATGAACACATATCCTTTTGAGTGTTCGGAGTATCTCATGAATATACTCTTATTTCCTTTGCGACCCAATTTCTCAAACTTATGAGAGGACTCATGAATATAGGCAGCACAACCCCATGGCTTAAGAAAACTTAAGTCCGGTTTTCTACCTATTCATAACTCATATGGAGTGGAAGTAACTGATTTGGAAGGTACCCGGTTAAGTATATAGGCAGCAGTTAACAAAGCATCACTCCAAAAAAGTGATAGGTAAGTTAGCATGCGCCACCATGAACTTAACCATTTCTAGTGGGGTTCTGTTTCTTCTTTCTACAACACCATTTTGTTGAGAAGTATATGTAATAGATAATTGTCTTTCTATTCCTTTTTCATCACATAATTTTCTGAACTCATCAGATAAATATTCTCGACCTTGATTGGATTTAATACTTTTATTTTCTTGTCTAATTGATTTTCTACTAAGTTCATAAATCTTTTGAAACAACTTAATGCTTCAGATTTATGATAAATCAAATAGATTTATGATAAATCAAATAGCCCCATGCCTTCCTCTCACATTCATTAGACCACAGACATCAGAATGGATTAAATGCAGAGGAAATTCAGCTCTTTTACATTTTCCAAATGGTTTCCTTATCGTTTTCCCTATTAGGCAATGCTCACATATGGGCAAATCGACTTTTTCAATATTACCCAACAAACCCTCTTTGGCTAGTTTATTCATGCGCTGTTGGCCAATATGATCAAGTCTAGCATGCCACACACTCACATCATTATCATATGAAGTAGGAGACATGAGAAGAGAATAACAAACATTTGCATTAACATAGTCAATATCTAATACAATGAAACCATCCAGAAAATAACCATAACCATAGTAGTTTGTATCCAAATACAAATCTACACATATATTATGGAAGTTCATATTAAAAAATAAGCTTAACCAACACCAAAATAGAAACTAAATTTCGACGAATCTCCGAAGCATATAGAACATCATGTAGGAACAAGGTGCGTCCACCACGCATGTTTGATTGGTAGGTGCCAATCTCTTTAACTTCAGCTTTGGAGTTATTTCCTACATAGATTCACTTAGTTCTAGTTGATATCGTCGGAATTCCACGAAGGATTCTCTATCCTTCGCTATATGGTCTGTCGCTCCTGAATCTACAGTCCACAAAAGATTGGATTCAGCCAATAATACAGAACTTGACACATAAGCAAAGTTCTCAAATGTACAAGAGGTGTTTACCTTTTCCGGCTCATAACAGTTGTGAGCATAGTGACATTTCTTGTCACAATTGTAACACCTCACCCTTGACATTTTCTTCACTTGATGACGTTTTCTTCTCTTGTGTTGGTTAACTCTTGATTTCTTGCAATAAGGACTTGATCATTTGCATTCCCACATATTGAACGAATCAATACGCTTGCGCTTAGAGCTTAAAACCCTTTATGAGCTAAAACCAGCATTGCAAATGTCCATTTTCAGCTCAAATGCCGTCAGGCGGTCCTCTACTAGCTTAAGGTGGCGCACGGCATCCTCAAGATCTTTCATAACATAGTCAAAAGCTTCTAGTGCTTCTTTCTTTTCCAACACATATTGAATCTTCATATTCAATATTTCACAATTATTGCCGTTCATATAAGCAATTACGTTCTTAGTTGCTGAAACCATCGGTCTAAACACATCAGACGTACATGCACGAATAATTAATGCCTATCATTTATGCATCCACTTTACACAGACCTATCATATCAATGAATAATTTCAAGTAAGTTTTATAATCAAAAGGTTACCGTGTTTCCAATCATCCTCAAAAATTCCTAACTCAAAACTATTATTAATATAATTGTCTTATGCAAAATAAATTCTATGAATTTACAAAAACTTCTATGAATTACCCACAGCAGTCAACAATAACAGAAAGCAAATAATATTTGATATCCAATAGAATAATAATGCTTTCACATAATACAACTATCCATTACACTAAATAATATATACAAAGAAGAAATATCAACATAGAAAGAGATATTTACATTCAAAAACATCTCAAACTAATCTAAGAAATAAATAGGGAATGTCCTTTCTAATCTATCAGTCAAAATATCTGAGAAATTTGAAGGCACATTTGCCAACTATGGAAAAACTTTTAGAGAGCTTTCATGTCGCCTCTAAGGCGCATTTATTTTGCGCCATGTGGCGCTTAATTTAAGGGTTGAAGATTTGGTTAACTCAATCCTATAGTACTCTTTAACAAAAGCTATCACTAGATTCCTATAACCCGGGACCATGTTGACCTCCCATAGCCGATCTAACACTGCTTACCATTCAGGTGGAAGAGTGTTCATCAAAGCCGACACTTTCTCAAAATCCGGCATAAGATAACCATTCCAAATGATTTCCTGTATCATCAGATTAACCATGACAAAAAGTGATACTAAATCACCGTCATGCCATCGATAATTAGCTAACTCTGTCATCAACCTTTTAAGTCTTGCATTTCCTTCATCCGTTCTCGGGAATGTAGGTATCCGTGCATAACACATCATAGTTCCTGCAACAAATGCTGAACTAAAAAATGGATCACTTATAATCCATAATGAACATAAGGGAAAATACATAATTTTCCATGATTCATGCAACAAATGCAAAATAAAAAATGGATTACTTCTAACCCACATAGACATACTTGAAAAAGAAACAAATTATTTTTCCCCCCATTTTTTTTGGTCAATGGTCAACGGCCAACGGTCAACGGTTGTCGGTCAACGGTCAATGGTTAACGGTCATCGATCAACAGGTCAATGGGCGATGGGTCTAGCCGGTCGGACCGGATGGGGCGGACGGATCGGACGGACTGGTCGGGCCGGTCAGGCCGGGTCAGACGAACCGAACCGGCACGTGCCTCGCACACGCGAGCGACCGGTTGGATCCCAGTCGAGTCGCGTCTCGGGTTGGGTTGGTTCGCCGGTCGGGTTGAGTCGCCGGCCGGTGACCGGTCGGCCAATTGTCGCCAGCGATGACGTCAGCACGCATCGGTTCGCCAACCGGTGCGTGCCGATTCACCAACGGCGCGTCTTGATTCACCCGGCACAGACGTGCCGATTCGTCGATCGGTGCATGGCGCCCACGCGTAGCGACTTCTAGTCGCGCGTGTGGGCGCGTTCAGCGTCTCCCGGCGGCGCACGACCCGTTGACGGACTCGTTTCGACGAGCTCTTTTACCCAATATCTTCAGAAATCGATTTCGACTTACAAAAACTCAAAAAAATGGATGAACAGTGTTCGGGTGTTGGGATTTTTCGCCCTGATCCATGTCAGCCGATTATTTTCGCGAAAAATCAATCAAAAAACATGAAAGGGGTTGGGAAAACATGAACCTGGGCTTTGATACCAATGTTGGGATTATCGGATCCCTAAAAACCGGATTCGACACTAAATCGAACTCCTAAAATGAATGCGGAAGACAAGCTCGGGAAAAACATGTATCACCGATCCTAAAGCACATCGCGGAATTGAGCGTACCTTGTTAACCACAAATTAAACACCAATGCCGATAAGAGGAAGAGAAAAACGATCCTGTTCGATCCGATTGACGTCGACTGGCCTTGAAGGGAAGACAACGTCGCCTTAAGCTTTGGGTTTTCTTTTGGACGGAGAGAGGAGAGACGAACGTACGTTGAAAAATGTCAAAAGGTGTCTTCGTCTCTCTCTTTCCTCCCTTATATACATTCCCTCAAAAATAGAAACGTACCCCTTCATCGTATCCCTCCATCCATGGGCTCTAATCCCGTGAGCCGGGCTTTTAGGCCCAACATAGGCAGATGGGCCTTAAGCCCATCACATAAAACCATCATAAACCTAAAAAATGGTTCCAACGTCTAAATGCAATACAAAATATGAAATGCGTGATTATACTCCTCCCACGGGCCTTTGTCGAGTCCCTCGTACTGCTTGTTGACCTCCTCTCATCTCACTCTCTCTCTCTCTCTCTCTCTCTCTCTCTCTCTCTCACTCGCTCTCTTTGGCTTTAGTGCGTGGTAGGGGTGTAAATGGGTCGGGTCGGGTCTTGATGTTACCCGACCCGACCCGAAACACATTAAACTCGCATAGGAAATTTGGGTCGGGTCGAGTTTCTAGTTTGTTTGTTTGTTTGTTTTTTTTTTTTTGTCTCGGGTGAGAGTCGAATGGGGGCATTCATCTTCATTGTTGTTCATGACTTCTCGCAACTGTTATAGGTTATTACGAAACATTCCAAGCCTCGGCTTGGCTCTTTATTTTTTAGCATTGTATTGATTTTTGTCTCTTTTTTCTTTTGTCTGGCCTCAAATGAATGTATCTTTTACAAATGAGCATAAGCATATGCATGTGGGGAAAAGAAAGAAGTTAAAATGGGGTCGGAGAGAAGTAAATGTTTAAGAAATACATTCATACAATTGGAAAAGAAGATGCTAGAGAATCGGAAATAAGAAAAGCTGCACTTCTTGCCAATGCCCACGAATTCATAAGGTATGGTGAGCTCGGTAAATATGCTAAAAAAGGTTTTACACATGGAGAACCGAGCTGTCTAATTTTGTAGTAATTTCTTGTGTAGCAAGAATCTCATGCTATTGCCAGCACTTCTTTGGAAAAAAATGAAATCATGCATCGTGCAAGATTGGCCATTATCTGTCCTATAAATTGATCTGAGACACACCAAAGATACACAAAAATTAAAAAAACTAGATTCTCCTCCTAATGCAGTCTTTCACGTGAGAATTTTAAGAAGGCAAACAAAATTCACTTTGTTTGCAAAGACCAGGAATCTGAACAACCCCAAAGAACTCAATGTAATGAAGGATAAGGACTACATATCATAAGAACCAAAAACCGTCATTCATTCAAATCTTCATTGAACAAAACCATCCCAAAACAATGATTTTTTTCCCTCTTCCATTAAATAAATCATTTCTAATCCAAACGCTAACCGCACTCATTTCTAATGCAAACACTAACCAGCACTACCCACTATCCAGGAATATCAGAAAATTAATCTCATTCTCAACCTTCCTCACACAAGGGAGAGTCCAACTCAGCCCTTAGTCAAGCAAAATCAAAGCTAAAGCAACAAAAGAAGTCCCCACCTGCCAAAAGCAACAACCCCCTAAATTCTTACCCACCCCAGACTTTACTTTGACATCCTTGTTTTTCTTGCCGGTGTTCTTAGTAGCTTGATCATTGAGAGTCACATTATACCTCTTGGTCTTCCAAATCATGATCTTGAACCTCACTGCAGTGGCCAAATCCACCCTAAAGACCAAAGACTCGTTCTTGGCCACATGGGATCTTCAAGTTTCCCTTCCCCAAGCAACCCACAAGCCTTAGCAACAGTAGTTAAGGTGTAGTCAGTCAACTCCAAGCCCTCCTCCACCATACTAATAAATAAATCTAGCACTTCAAAAGCTTTGCCATTTTCACAAAGTCCTGCCAAAAGGGCATTGTGTGAAACACAATTCTTCTCTGGCATTATATGAAAAATCTCCATAGCCAGATCAGTAAACAACAAAAACGCATGATGGAGCAATTGCTTGTGCCTTCCAAGTAACAACTACTTCGACACGGTGGTAGCAGTAGCAGCAGCTAGTAGACAGATATGGAACATGGATTTCGCAAAAAAAATTAAAATACCGACGCCTTAGGAGCTGTAAAAACTCATGATTTGCATACGCGAAAATCAGCAAACTCCCCCAAGAAGCTGTCAAAGTTAAGATGAGTCGGAAAATTGCGAGTGCACTAGAACCGGAAACTTAAAATCAGTTCACCCGACTGAAGCAAGAATATAACAAGGCAGAATTCGCATGAAGCTACACAAGAAATACAACAGCAGTAGGTGGATATGGGCCAAGTTCGAAGTTTTCAATCACGCATCTTAACCAGCCGCTCATGTCGGCTGCAAAGTTCATGTAACAAATCCACTTCCCAATGCTGCGAACATCAATTCAGTGCACGCGAGGCATTCAAAGTGCTCGAATTGACTCCAGCACAAACCTGGATTCCGCCAACCAAGGGCCGCTTCGATGGCAGGATGAGCGATGACGATCAACGCTTGGGGATGCATGCGGAACAGGAAAATCAGTAGACAACAAAAACGCATGGCAAGAAGTAATAAATTCCCCTTAAAATGTTTCCAATCGAGGGGGGAAGGCGCATGGATCTGGAGGGGGGGCTCCTCACCTGCCGGGACTTGGAAACGAGGCGAGAAGCGAGCGCCTGAGCGAATCCAGTCCCCGAGCTGTCGACGATGGTCGGCCGCACGGGGCGGCTAGGATTCCGGCGTCGGCGAGGCAGAGGCGAGGGGTGGCGGCGGCGACGGCGAGGCAGAGGTGTGTTGATCGGAGGGCGGTAGCAGACTCCACGAGAAGGCGCACTCGTCGGAGAAGAAGGCGAAGCCGACGAGGTATGTGCTTCAGTGCTTGTGTTTGACTGTTTGTGTTTGGGGCTGAAGTGTTTGTGTTTCTATTTAGAATTAACATGTTTCGGGTCGAACAATGTTGGAACCTGACCCAACCCGAAACATATTTTTTTGCTTGTTTTATATTTGTTACCCAAACACGACCGGAACATGAAACATGTATTATACTTGTTTCGTGTTCGGGTCAGGTTGGGTTTTTATGACACCCCTAGTGCGTGGGGTCGGCTGTCACTCCTCAATCAAAACTACGACGGTCTTATCCGAGCATCGAAGGATCCGCACAAACAGCGACGAGATGTCGATTTGGTTTCCTTTTGGAGGGCTACGAATGGTGTCGGAACTAAATCCAGCTCAAAGTTTTGCGTGTGTTCGAGGATTCCTGGTGAACGTCTACTTAATTGCTATGTTTTTACAAAATCGATCGGAAATCATTGTTTTCCGTTTCTATTTGAACATCTACTTAATTGAACTTTAAAGCCTGTGCCAGTTTTTTCCATAACTTCGAATGGTAATTTCAGCTGTTCAAATGAATATTGGCATTTGCTGACTGGCTATACTGCAAGGCAGTTCAGGGATATAGTTTACCTGATACTACGGGAAGATGTTTAAACCGATACTATGGCTATGTTCCATCATTTGAGGGTTGGACCCGGATTTGATTCGGATAGTATCACAGTCCTATTTGCTTGTTCCCTTAATATGAGGTTTAATTGACTCGTGAATTTCTGCTGAGGTACAAAAATTATTAGTTGACTGATCATTTTATGAATGATCTTGTTCCTAAACTCTTTACAAAGCGAATCCATTTTGAATTTGATAAAGGCATTGCTTGTGAAATATGTGTTTGTGTATGTCCTATAGATCTATCCACAAACTAATAGAAAATAACCTACGTTTGAGGCAACACTAGTGATTTGCTAGAAATGATAAGGACTATTAAGGCTCCATTCATTTTATGAAAAATGTGACATTTCTGAAAAATATTTTCCACAAAACTATTTTCCAAAAAAATGTAATTTGTTCGGCTAAAATCTAAAAGTGAAGCAGAAAAAATATTTTCCATATAGTTAGGAAAATCTTTTTCTCCATGCACTATATTTCAATAATTTTTTTTTATCATTTTATATTTTAAAATCGATTTTTAACTTATTATTATTTTTAAAAAAATGGATTTTAAAATTATTTTTTTTATTTTCTTTCTTTTTTATTTTTTCTCCTTTGGCCGTTCGCCAACCACAGTGACAAACAACGACAGGTTAAATGCAAGCTCAAGCTTTCCAATCTAGCAAGGCTCAAGCGTGCCACTCGCTACTCACCTAGCTCACTGAGGGCTCACCTATGATAGTTGAAGAAGAAGAAGATAGTTGAAGAAGAAGAAGAAGAAGATAGTTGAAAATTTGAATTCTTTTTAATATGGAAAACAACGAGAAAAAAATAAAGATGAAAAGGTAAACATGTGTGTGTGATATGAGAGAAAGTGAGTGAGAAAGCTTGCCAAAATGGAAGAGAGAGAGAGAGAGAGAGAGAGAGAGAGAGAGAGGAGAAGAAGAAGAAGAAGAAGATAATTGAAAATTTGAATTCTTTTTAATATGGAAAACAACGAGAAAAAAATAAAGATGAAAAGGTAAACATATGTGTGATATGAGAGAAAGTGAGTGACGAAATTGTTTTTCCGGAAATGTGGAAAATATTTTTCCTTATTTTAGATGACTTCTTTTTGCTGATGGAAAAAGTTTTTCCCGATGAGTTCATTTTCCGTTAAATGAACACTGAAAAATTCATAAATTTTTTCTAAAAGTTGTTTTTCGCAAAACAAATGGATCCATCTATGACATTCTTCCTCAGCAATCACCAAAATTCTCCTCACAAACAGGCGGACTGATGGCGATGCTGATTTCAATAGGAGGGTTCAAAGTGGTCTCTTTAATTCCGAAAGCATAAGCATTCAAAACAAACTACCCCAAAAGATCTCATTGCCACATGATATCAAGGCCTGAGCTTCGCCAAGTTTCGTCAAAGCACACTCGGTACCTAACTCAGTTGGAGTACAGTGCTCATAACCGGACGACTGATAAGAGAAGAAGTTACACTATATTCACAAAAGTGTGTCCACATAGGCCAATGACAAACTCGTAGCACAGAGCTCCTCCTGCATTTGCATGCAAAAACCATCAATTTAACCATCAATTTGATCATGCTGAAGAGAATTCCAGACTCATAGTAATGGACGAGAGAATTGAGAACCTAGCCTTTAAGGAAATAATTGTCACTTGCGCTTCCGGAAGTTTTATGAGTAATGAATCTCACACAAAGCCAGACCACAATCATTTTAGCTACAGTGGATGGATGAAGAAATTAATTCCAACATGCCAAACGCCAAGAAAATGGCAGTCCATGGCTTTGTGTGCTCATAGCATTGCATCACAAATCCAATGAAATGTCCGAACGATAATTAAGCAAGTTCCCCACGGGACAAGTGTCATTTAATTTAGAATAAAGGGGAAGAAGAATAACAAAAAGAAAAGATCCAAGCAGGATTTGAGAATTTAGCCACTGCGCAAGATGGTGATCAAGGAAAGCTGAAGAGCTTTAATACAACTTATTCAGTATGGGACGAGCCAATTTATCATCTTATCCGTTTCCAGCAACTGCTCCAGCAACTGCAAAATATCATCAGAATTCAGTATTTTGAGAAAATCAGGAGTAACACACGAAGAAGCACTTGGTTCATGATACAGAGTGGCACATAGTTGCAGTTGGACAGCTTTGAAGCATATTGAGCTCCATAATTTGATGAAATGTTCTACCTCTTATATCGTAAAACACAAAAGTCAGAATCTGATGAGAAGGCAACTGTTGTAGTATCTATAAAAAGATTTCCTTTCCCCATATGTTTTGGAGACTTGATCACTTTGAGAGTTGCAACTAATCCTTGAGCTCTGTAAATTTGTGCTACATTTACATATGTCGGCGAAATAAAAAAGTTACTAGAGTTCTAAACTGGAGTGAAACGCAGTTGGCATTGGTGGACTAAACATGTTAGGAATGGAGAAACTAGAAGGTATAAAAAGATTCAGGTATCTGAAGGACTAGCTAAGGATAATTTCTGAATTATGGTATTCTGGTCACCCTGCAGATGCCTTCATGTTCCACAGTGGAGGATACTGGAATTAAATTTACGCGTTGCAAGGGAACAATATGAGATAAATACAAAAATCTTAGTTTATACTTAAAAAACCTCCAAATTGTATGAAATTGTTTAGATACTTAAAAATTTAGCCATAGGTTATGTTATTTCGCATTGGTAACATTAGTACTTTTTAGTTTCCCTTTAGAAACTAAACATAATAACCATTTGAACATCTCTAATTTATCTTTTTCTAAGAATCAAAATGTACCTATCCAAGGGATGAAGGGCACAGGCCTTTGGTGACCCCTCTAGTCACACATGGTCAACTTTCAGAGATATATTCTCACATGCGTGCATGATGTAGATGTAAGAGTTTTTCTAATTATGGACTACATTAATTGATATTGTAATTTACCGTTTAACGTTTATTGTTTTACGGGGTTTGGTCTAAGGTGAGATAGAATGTTTCTTAATTAGTCTAATATGGGCTGGCTAGTGCGGGCCGAGTTGAGCCTGGCCCGTAATGATAGGGACTGGTTGGAAACTCTATAAATAGTGCTCAAGTCTCTCCTCTAACCCTAATTCTCACATGTATCCTCACCTAAGGGGCGTTTACCTAATACTACATGTGAGGGAGGCCGCCTCATTGAGCCAGTGATATGGAGGGCAATAGAGGAGAAGGACTTGCGCGTGGAACATTGTGTTTCCGCTTCCGCTTCAAGAATAATGGATCCCAAAACAGGTGCGTTAATCTTTCTACTCAGTAATGCATGTTCTTGTTCTACTTATGGAGATCTTGGGGTTACGCAATTTGCATATGACATGTGGTATCAAAGCCTCCATAACCCTAGAACACGAACATAATTGATTTTGCCCTAATTTGTACGGATTAGCCTTAATTAGTGCGGATCTTGCCATAATTTGTGATTTTCGAGACTTTTCGTTCAATAAAAATTAAATTAAATTATATATTCGGATTGGGCTCGACGAGACGAAGAAAACCGTGGGTGGCGCGTCGTCGGAGGAGGCCGCACGCGCCCCCACGCGCGGCCACGCGCCTCCTGCGTGTCGAACACGCGTCGCGCATGGGATCCACGCGCCGCGCACTCAGGCGACGCGTGCGGGCGCGTGGAGGCTCCGATTTGCTCTTGGCCGGCGGCGATGGACTCGTATGGTTATTTCTTACGTCGTGGTATATTTATTTTACATTTTTGATGATCTTATTGATGTGAAAATACATACAGAATCCTAAATACGTGATTTTTAGTGTATTTTCTGCGTATTTTTCTTGTATTTTTCCTGTGATTTTGAACAATACAGGTGCCAGGATATAGGTATGTTATCACATGAACTTTATGAGTGTTATTCATTAATAATATACGATAAAGTTTATTTTTATTAATGAATGAAGCAATATAATTAGCATAATATGTGATTTTAGTGATTTGCTGCCCTTATTACTAAAGTTAAAATCACATATGTATGGTTTATGTGAGATGAAAATTTTATATCCCTGGTAAGAGAGAATTTCAAAGATTCAATTAAGTTGTGACCGCCAAAGTGGCACACTTGATTGAATTTGAGAAATTTCGATCTCGTATATTTGATTGGGATGTCTCATGGTTTAATGCATAGTTATACTCCCAAAGGAGGTGATTGTGTATTAGTTCATAGAGGGATACATGATAGTGTGGTGGAGGAGTGACCGATCCTAATGGTTCATATATCCAAAGGTGATGAATTCACGAAGATTGGAATATATTCTCATAACTTTTATCATGTGGGGAGTGTACAATTGCTTGTCATGTATTCTGCCCAAAGGTGATTATGTGATTTTGCATGTAACTCTCTGGATGTGTACTTATGTGTCAAGTTACACAATGCTTACATGATGCTAATTATATATACTGCTTGTCTTTCAGTCACATTTTCTGTAAATGGCAACTCCGTTACCATTGAGGTTCTTGCTGGTTCGAATTTTAAGAGATGGAAAGAGGATTTTCTATTTGCTATGAAGATGGTAGATGTTCATATGGCTCTTACTACTGATCAGCCGGCAATCTTGACTGTCGAGAGTACAGAGGCTCAAAAAGAAAATTTTGTTGCATGGGAAAAGAGCAATAGAATTTGTTTGCTGTCCATGAAGCGTTCCATTCAGGAACATTTGAAAAGTGATTTGCCTGCAGACTGCAATGCTAGGCAGATGATGGAAGCATTGATGGCTAGAAACCGTGTGTCGCCTAATGCTGAGATAGTGACACATATGCAAACACTTTTTACTATGAAGTATGATGGTTCTAGTGGAGTTAGAGATTATGTTATGAGGATGGTTGATTTGCAAACAAAGCTTCATGCTCTCAATGTTGAAATTCCTACTGATTGCATTGTCCATCAAGCTCTAAATACTATTCCTCCTGATTTTGGGATTATTAAGACCAATTATAGTTCCCAAGATGAAACTTGGTCTGTTAATGACCTGATTGCAAGGTTGGTAGCAGAGGAAGAGAAATTGAAGAAAGATAAAGGACATATTGCTATTTATGCTTCTAGTTCTGCTAGTGACAAGGGTAAGAAGGTGAAAACTTATACCCATAAAGGCAATTCAGAAGTTGCTAGTCCTTCCAACAACAAAGGAAATTCTGAAGGAGCAAGTCCTTCTAACACTTTGGGTCTTAAGAAGGCAATCACCAAGAAGGATGGTGTTCTTTGCTACTTTTGTAGGGAGAGAGGACACGTGAAAAGATGTTGCAGCAAGTTTAAGGCTTGGTTGTCTAAGAGAAATAAGAGTGAGCCGAAAGGTAATGATTCTTTGGCATTTGTTTATGAATCCAATCTATCTGAAGTTCCGACCAATTCTTGGTGGCTAGATAGTGGTGCAACTAATCATGTTGCATTTACCATTCAAGGGTTCATAAACCGAAGGACGCCAAATCTGAATGAATCAAAGCTCATTGTTGGAAACAGCGTTGGAGCTGACGTAGAATTCGTGGGAGATGTTATTTTAATTTTAGACTCTGGTTTTCAGATAGTGTTAAGAAACACTTTTTACATATTTTCTTTTAGGCGGAATTTAGTTTCTGTGTCTTGTTTGGACATGTGTGGATACTCTTTTGAAATAAAGAGTAATACTATTTCCATATTTTATGATTCAAATAAGATTGTGTGTTGCAATTTATCCGATGGATTATATCGATTGAGTCTATCTCCCAACGACATATACATTGCTTATTCCGCTGAAAAGGTTGTTTCCAAAAGGTCTCTACCTAAGGAACAGTCTTATGCATTGTGGCATAAATGTCTTGGTCACATCTCTAAAGAAAGAGTAGAAAGGCTTATAAAGGCTGATATCTTGCCTACTCTTAAAGGTGATCAAGAGACTTGTGTAGACTGTTGTAGAGGTAAGATGACTAAGACAAAGAAGAAATCTGTTGTACGGAGTTCAAACTTGTTGGAGGTTATTCACACTGATATTAGTGGACCTTACACTCCTACCTTGTGCAGAAATTTTTATTTCATCACATTTATTGACGACTTTTTTCGATATGGATACTTGTACCTGATTAAAAAAAAGTCCGAGTCTCTTGACAAATTCAAGATTTTTCGGACTGAAGTGGAGAAATAGTTGGGAAAAGTTATTAAGATTGTCAGATCCGATCGTGGTGGCGAGTATTTTGGTAGGCACAGTGATGCTAGATAACTTAAAGGGCCGTTTGCTAAATATTTAGAGGATTCTGGGATTATAAGTCAGTTTACTATGCCCGATAGTCCTGAACAAAATGGTGTAGCTGAAAGGCGGAATCGTAATCTTATGGACATGATGAGAAGTATGATTAGTAGGACAAATTTACCTAATTTTCTGTGGGGAGAAGCTTTGAAAACAACTCTTTATATTCTAAATCGTGTTCCTACTAAAGCGGTTCCATTGACTCCTTTTGAGTTGTGAACTGGACGTAAACCTAGCTTGAATCATCTTAGAGTTTGGGGATGTCCAGCAGAAGTGAAGTTATATAATCCAACATTGAGTAAGTTGGATTCCAAAACTACTCGGTGTTACTTCGTGTCTTACCCGATCATTCAAAGGGGTATCGGTTTTATAACCCTAATGGAGGTACAAGAATTGTGGAATCTCGTGACCGCAAAATTTCTGGAATTTGATGTAGCTGAAAATGGTAGCTACTCACAAGTTATCGAAGATGATAGTATGGTGGGAATTACTGGATCACTGCCTCATCCTGTGCAAACAATTATGGAGCCTCATGTGCCACAAAATGAGCCTTTGTGGCACAGGATCCTATTGTTGAGATAGTTCATGAAGAAATTCCACAAGCTCCTCAGATTCAAAATGAGAATGAAGTAGCTTTAGTCAGAAGATCAACTAGGGAAAGACGTTCAGCTATACCGCCAGATTATCTAGTCTACCTGGGAGAGCATGATTATGACATATGCTGTGTTGTTGATCCCGTGACTTATACCGAAGCCATCTCGTGTCCTCAATCAAATTTGTGGTTAGATGCGATGAAAGATGAGATGCAATCTATGAAACACAATGGTGTTTGGGAGCTTGTTGAATTGCCTGAATGTTGTAAACCTATTGGCTGCAAATGGGTATTCAAGACTAAAAGGGATTCCAAAGGAAATATTGAAAAGTTTAAAGCCAGACTGGTAGCTAAGGGTTTCACTCAAAAAGAAGGAATAGATTATGAAGCAACATTTTCTCCAGTTTCTTCTAAGGATTCCTTTAGAGTGATCTTAGCATTGGTAGCTTATTACAATATGGAGTTACACCAGATGGATGTTAAGACTGCTTTTCTAAATGAAAGACCTTGATGATGAGGTTTATATGATGCAGCCTGAAGGTTTTGTAGCAGATGACTCAGGTCAGCTTGTTTGTAAATTAAAAAAGTCTATTTATGGCCTTAAGCAAGCTTCTAGACAGTGGTATTTCAAGTTTCATAGTGTTGTTACTTCATTTGGATTTATTGAGAACAAAGTAGATCAGTGCATATACACCAAGGTCAATGGGAGGAAATATATTTTTCTCATACTTTATGTAGATGATATCTTGCTTGCTAGTGATGTTATCGAAAAATTTTGACATGAAAGACCTTGGTGAGGCTTCTTTTGTTCTTGGCATTGAGATCCATAGGGATCGCTTATACCGTTCATTGGGTTTATCTCAGAGGGCGTATATTGATCGCATTTTAGAAAGATTCAATTTGCAGGATTGCAAACCAGGAATTGCTCATGTTGTTAAGGGTGATAAATTGAGTCTTTCACAATGCCCTAATTCAGATTTTGAGAAAGCTCAAATGAAGGATGTACCTTATGCTAGTGTGCTTGGAAGCATCATGTATGTTCAAGTTTGTACTAGGCTAGATATTGCTTTTGCAACAGGGCTTCTAGGCAGATATCAGTCTAATCCAGGACATGATCACTGGGTTGCTGCCAAGAAGGTTTTAAGGTACTTAAAGAGAACAAAAATTATATGCTGATTTATAGATATTTTCCAGACCTGCAACTAGTCGGGTATTTAGATGCAGATTTTGCTGGTTGTCAAGATGATAAGAAATCAATGACTGGATACATAATTATGTTGGCAGGAGGTGCAGTGTCATGGAAGAGCGAGAAACAGAAATCCATATCTTCTTCAACTATGCAAGCGGAGTTTGTAGCATGTTTTTCAGCTGCTACTCAAGCTATTTGGCTCCGGAACCTAATTAGAGAGTTATCAGTTTATGATTTTGTAGATAGACCCATACAGTTATATTATGACAATAACTCTGCAGTGTTGTTTATTAATAACAACAGAAGTTTAAAGGGGTCTAAACACATGGATGTCAAGTTTTTGACCATAAAAGAATCAGTACAGAATGGTGACGTTGCAGTAGATTATATTCATACAGATGATATGGTTACAGACCCACTAACTAAAGGCCTACGCTCATGTGTTTTTGATCGACATGTCATTAGTATGGGCCTAGGAGCGTCTTGGGATGCTGTTATTTAGTGGGAGCTGTGTTTTATTCTTCTTTGAATAAAGTTTACATATGTTTTGTTACAATTTAGTAACAGTTTGATACATATATGTCAACTTTTGCATTCAATAAAATGTTTTTGAATGGATTGTTATTATGTTGATATATATTGTTAAAAGTCTTAGGGTATTGTTTAAACCTTGAATGAAAGCTAGGGGCATCCGGGCATCCGGTTATTAGCCTTGTGCATATGTTTTGTGATACATAAAGAAATGTTAATCATAAGGACAAGACATATGTGGGTTCATTGGAACCATAAATCATTCTCTTGTGGCACAAGTTTTTGTGTCGCCTAAGGTAAGATAATAGTGACTAACAAATGGGATCTCTTTATGAGAGATGTTATCCATTTGCCACACTACCATATTGAATCCATATCAATAAAGTCGAGAGCACTCGTGACCATGGAAGGCTCTGTGTGTATACATGCAGTTACCGCCATGATTCAGTGTTTGAGATTTTATGGGATATGATTGACTATTAAGAATTATCTTAGGACCAATGTGCGCACATAATGTACGATTTCATTAATATAGTCTAAGTGGGAGAATGTAAGAGTTTTTCTAATTATGGACTACATTAATTGATATTATAATTTACCGTTTAACGTTCACTGTTTTACGGGGTTTGGTTTAAGGTGAGATAGAATGTTTCTTAATTAGTCTAATATGGACTGGCTAGTGTGGGCCGAGTTGAGCCTGTTCCGTAATGAGAGGGACTAGTTGGAAACTCTATAAATAGTGCTCAAGTCTCTCCTCTAACCCTAATTCTCACATGTATCATCACCTAAGGGGCGTTTACCTAACGCTACACGTGAGGGGGGCCGCCTCATTGAGCTAGTGATACGGAGGGCAATAGAGGAGAAGGACTTGTGTGTGGAACATTGTGTTTCCGCTTCCGCTTCAAGAACAATGGATCCCAAAACAGGTGTGTTAATCTTTCTACTCAGTAATGCATGTTCTTGTTCTACTTATGGAGATCTTGGGGTTACGTAATTTGCGTTTGACAGTAGATACTTCTTACTTTGTTATGCCCACGATTATTGAAATAAGGAGAACAATGAGAAGGACTCGATTGTGAGATTATAACAAACACAGTGAAGAAAATAAATTGAGAATTAAATGAGCAAATGCAAGGACATGCATTGCAACCGCTATGTCCACGGTTCACCAACCAAACCCAATGAAGAAACAGCAGTGACCAATTATTTAGGATCGACATGCTGGGGTTCAGACATGCACACATACCCTACCATTCAGTTTCTTGATTAGAGAAGATGATTTTGGGCTACCATCGAGCTGAACACGATCAAAGTAAACTGAGGAATTTCGGCTCTCACGTAGACGACTCCAGGGACAACAAAGGATGATGGAAGCGCTGCTCAATCCGACCTAAGTCTCCTCCGCTTCTGATGCGTAAGACTGAGAGAATGGATATGAAAGCGTGAATGTGAGTGATTGTGCACCTCCACCGATTCTTACACACCTTTTTGTTCTTATTTTCCTCATCCCACGACCTTCGCACATTCTTCTTGTCCTTTTTCACATTCTGCTGACACCAAATCCATTTCCTCTCCTATCTTTTAACATTTCCTCTTCCGCTCCTTCTTTACGATGCTAGATTGGCGTTCTCCTTTTAAAATTGCCAAAGCTGTTGCTTGCGTCACGGCACCATTTGAGTTCCCGTAAAGAATGAAAGGGTGGAGGAAGATCTGCAGACGAGGAATTTTTGGTGTAAAACCAAGTGTGGAGATCCTCATTTGTCCGGTGATGCTCCAGGAATCACGAAAACGTGAGGGCCTTGTTTGTTTTCCCAAGGAATTTGTTTGAAATTTGAAAGGCTATCAGTTTATCGGCTAGTTATCGAGTTCAATTTGAAAAGATGTCAAACCAAAATCAAACAAAATTCATTGATACCAGTTGTGCTCGTGAGACAAACAACAAAAATTTTCACCTTATATAGATATCAAAATATCACTAGTAACACTGGTATACGCTAACGATTTTAATGAGTCTTTATATGTTGTACCCAGAAAGGACACATGGTGATACAAATCAGTATAACTCAAAAGAGTTGTGCTTGTGATTTTGTGTTTCCTAATTGAGCTTCTTGCTTACATTTTGGATTGGTTCGGGCTTATAATCCAAAATCCGAACTCAATGAAATTGTTTCCTCCTCAAAACTACACCCTAGCTCCCAATTCCCTGCAAACCGATAGGTTCCATACTAACTCGTTTACATTTCACGCTTGGTTCTACTTTTAGTTCTACATCATTCCCTAAGTTTACATGTACACATCGTGTCCAAATATCATTAAGGGATTGATACACTAGAGAGATTCACAAGGAATTAGTTCCTTCTCGAACGAGTCTCTTGTGAAAACGTGGTGTCGGAAGCAAACTAAGTATTATGCAATATAGAAAAAAATTATATGCAGTTCTAAATGGGCCTACTCTTATATTCAATGGGCTAAACGGGTAGCCCAGGGGCCCTAGAACTTGTGGTCTGGGCCACATGGTCCAACCCGCTAAGAAACATACATGTTCACATGATAAAAATGACATAATGACGCATCTAAATTGAACTCCAATTAGATAAGTCAACAAATTCAAAGTTCATTTCAGCATGATCAAACATGACAATGGTTCTATCTCTTTCAAAATTGACATGTATTCTTAACACCATTTATTGCCCATCCATTTTATGAAGCATATGCAAGTATGAATAAACGTCCAGGTTGCAAAACAGAACACAAAACACACACACACACACACTCCAATTATGAATTAATATCAATCAAGACTTCGGTTTAATCCCTGGCTTCGATTAATCGAATGAGTTTCTGTATCCATAAAAAAATGCTAAGGTAAGAGATCATATTGATATAGCTTCATCACATGCCAGATGGGTTTTGGTAGGACTGAAGAGAAGCAAATGTTAAGCAAAGCCTACTAAAAACTTGGTTTCGCAAATCGCTAGACATCAGTTACCCTAAAGCAATCAATAATTCCCCAAAGAACCGCAGCTACTACAATTTTTTTTTTTTTTTTTGGGAATTAAAATATTCAGGACCTCAAGCTTTCCAAATACAATCACGACAAAAAAGCAACTCGGGATAGCAAGGGAAAACTAAAACCAGAGAGAATAGGCAAAGGAGAATTCACTTGTACTGAATTGATCTTTCCTTACCAAGTTTACATGAATATACCCGTACTCAAACCTTTCAAGCTGAGACCAATGCCGATGGGGAAAGAGCAGGAGTTTCGCCAGTTGCTGCTGTACAACTTCGACTTCGTGCTCGCGGGGCCTTGAAACAGCACAATAACAAAGATGTGAATGGCGGACAGAAAAGAAGAAACACATGTAATGAAGACAACTAAATGGCGGAGGGAAGGATAGAGAGTCCACAGTTATTATTGTGGCCTTGCAAGCACAGTCAGCGAGGTTCTATTTCAAGAGACAAGCTCTCGCTTGATGACCAGTCCAAAGATTGAGGTCACCACCATTGTTCGCAGGCCACACCACATGCACAACGTTGGCACGTCAGAGTAATACCGAAAATGGAAATGGGAAAATGAGATATAATAGAGAAATCTGAACATACAAGCAATGATTTCAACACTGAACTCCTTTTCGTATAGAAGACTCAACTCAAACCAGAGATATCAAGGCGCAATTTCCAACGTGAGAATAATAACACCAATTCAATCAAAAATGAGCATCATATTCCAACTGAATCAGTCACAATGAGGTCTCAATAAGCCAAGAATGAGTTGAGTTGTATCAACTTTCGGCTCAATGATTTAATAGAAACACATACGGATCTGGTTCGAGCATTTCATCAAACATGTGATATGCATTTCGATCAAGGAATTTGTACACGAATATGAATCGATGATTCACTTTCAGATCATCAGAACAACATCGGAACAAGCTTAAATCCTTAACAGAACCTCAATCGTAGCCGGTTTTCACACAAACAGTAACGATTTTACCTTGATGATGTGCGATTGCAGTCGCGATCACCTGTTGAACTTACAAGAAGGAGTCCTGGGCGTGTCGCCAATGATGATCGGACCTGACAAAGGAGGATTAAGGGAGTGCAAGGCCCTTCGAGATCTCCGAACAAAAAACAGAGCAGAACAGGGAGATGCGATCAGTAAAGCTCAGGAGCAGCGGCTTCGATCGGCCGCGACTTCGGAATCTTTCTGTCAATACTCCGTTTTATCTCTCCGACCTGGTTGAGCTCGAAGCGACCAGAGGTGGAGCCGCCTCGGTCGACGGAGATTCGAATGTTTGCGGCGGGCCGAAGATTGGACTGGAGTCGACGTCGTAGGTTCAATCGAGAGTATCCAGAAGAGTATTCTCGTTCGAGTCTGGATGTCAGTGAAGAAAGGTCCGAGAGGGAGCACAAAGGTTCGAAAAGGATAGACTGGTAGTGATGGTGATGGACCTGGATCCAGATTTCGGGAGCGATCGGTCGCTGGAATAGAACAGCCAAGTAAGATGATCTGAACCGCAGCAGATTTTTTCACAAGCTCGCCGGACGAATTTCTCGTGAAATTGAATTGGAATTCGAACTTGAATGATCTTGGTCTGATGGAACTTGAGGTATGATGGTGGATAACAGCAATTTGAGCACATTTTCTGTTTATTTTTCATTTATTATTTTGTTCATTTCATTTTTATATCCCCTTATTCTTCTTATTTTTCAAAAAAAAAAAAGCAATTTGCCAGCAAAAATCAGGTCTCCACACTTGATTGTACCAATTTAACAAATTTCAGAAGTTAATTGTGTTTTTTAAGAATTTCGGGATTCGTTTATAATGATTTTTAGTGCACAAATCTCAACAAATTTCAATTACTATATTGACTACGAAAGCCAAATTTATTGCCACGGGTAATTATTCTAGTCAAGTTTCATAGACAAAACATAAACGGTGTGAATATGGAATAACCATTAAACATGATAACTGTTCCCAATTGGTTTGACAACAATAGTGCTATTAGCTTGTCTTAAAATCCAATTCAACATTCTCACGCTAAACATAACGATATCTCGTGGTTGAGTTTGCGAACACCAGTAATTAAATAAAAATGATGTATTTTGAATGATTTTAGGTTAACTTTTGTTTGCTGCATATTCTTTAATATTTAAAAATCTATAATGCATCATGAGACCTAAGATAAATTGCAATACATCTTTGAGTCTCTTTCTCTTTTTAACATTTCTGTTCATTTCCCCGTTTATCCAGCAACTGTAAGATAAATGACTATGCACCATGCTTTTTCCTTCTAAGCCAAGGTTGCTGATAATGCGTAGACATTGTCATCAGAGTGTCATACTTTTCATGGGTTCCATGATCTGTCCACGTCTATGGAAATAGTTGTGTTCAACGATTAATTTGTTTGCTTAATTTGCTTATTTAGCAAGGAAAGAAATAAGGACTAATCAGAGCAATGAGTCAACAAATGCTTTTCAATATATCTAGGAAGATAACTGACCATGTGTCTTGTTCTTCTGTTCCAAGGGGCGGATGATCCATGGACTACGTCATCCAAATGTTGCTCTTTTCATGGGTGCTGTGGCCTGTCCTCCACATCTGTCTATCATTATGGAGTTTCTGCCAAGGTACAATTTTTTGTACCTTAAAAAACCTTGGGAGTATGGGAACAACATCTATTGTTTTTAGGGGGATGCAGCTCATTTTTGTACTGTTAAAGGGTGTTAGTATTTTGATGGTGTGCGACAATCTCATCTTGCTGTCTGATTTTTACTTTTGTTTACTTCTTCAGGGGAAGCTTGAATAGTATCATACATCGTCCTCACTATCATATTGATGAGAGACGCAGGATAAAAATGGCCCTTGATGTGGTATGAAATAAGTGGTCTCCTTCTCTTCGGGGTTGGAGATATAGAGATTTCCTTTTCTGAAATCCATTTAAGTGCTTATGCAAATTTTACAAGCAAGGGGAACGAATTGCTTGCCCACAAGCATCCCAACAATAGTTCATCGAGATTTGAAATCACCAAATCTTCTTGTTGACAAAAACTGAATTGTCAAAGTACGTGAAACTCATCAATGTTGCCCGACACTTTTATTTTCATTCTTTCACTTCTTTAAATAGTAAATCAAGCTATTCTCTTCCGTGCATATCATTCATCCACTCCTAGGTGCTACTAACATCTTGCTTGGCCTTTTTCTCTTTTTCTTGGATACTCTTTCCCTGACATTGTGAATTCCTCCGATATGCTCGATATTGACTGGTATTAGCTTATTCTGGGATAACATGTGAACTTTATTTCTTGTAGGCTTTGACTTCTCATTCTCTCTTTTCACCGCCATACGTGAACTTATATTTTTATAGAACCCTGATGTGGATGATTCTTGATTTACCAAACTTGTTAATGCCATGCAATTTCCATCAGAAATGTGCTCTGTGATTTCGATGTGAATAATGATCAAAGTTTGCAGTAAAATGCCATTTGCATCCTCACTAAAATTTATAGTTGTGCAGATCTGTCATTTTGGGTTGTCACGCTTGAAGTATAATACTTCCTTGTCATCCAAGTCAACTGTTGGAACGTTAAATTTGGAAGCTTTCTTGAAAATCATTCTTGTAGAGTTTTCAAGGATGGAGAGAGAAAGATATCCAACTATATTGAAATAGGAAGACATTTGGATGGTTTCTACTGATAGCTTTCAATGAAGTTAAATGGACAATTAGCAACAAAAGAGGAAACAAAGAGAAAACAACTGGAAACATCATTTTTGGTCAATTCCGAAGTAAACTTCTTCTCTAATGCAATCTTAAACAGTCAGACAAGCAAGTTCATAGTGTTTCAATTTGTGAAATTAGAAAACAGTTTGCCATAGCATTACTAAACAATGCCCTAAGAGTCTGAGAGTCTTGCTTTCCAGATTTATTTTCTACTTGGATTTGAAAGAAACCATTCTTGATGTTTCTCAATTTGTGAAATTGAGAAGATGGAACTTTATTTGATCAAAGACTCTGCTTGGATGTGACTGTCAGGGAAAAACAGTTTTATAAGAGCTATATAACTGATGTTCTTCGCTCTATATATGTACTGATGCCATATGTGCTGCTTAAGATGATATAGTTAACCACAGCACTTCCTTTTCAAAAGCTTAAGCTGTAGGAGCGACAAACTTTATTCGATGTTTCGTGGGTTGTGCAGATGTGACATTTTTAGTTTTGGAGTCATTCTCTGAGAGCTTGCCGCGTTGAGAGTATCTTGGACTGGGATGAACCCGATGCAGCTTGTAGGTGACGTAGGTTTTCAAAATCGCCGCCTCAAGATCCCCAAAGAAGTCGATCCCTTGGTTGGAAAGATCATCTGGGAATGTTGGCAGACGTAAGAAAAATTTGCAGCTTCCAGATCAGATTGATCAGTCTCGAGTCCCCACTTTAGTTCACGTAGCAGCTTCCCTTCGCCAGGGCTCACAAAGTATTTCGTGGCTTCTGGAATCCCCGTTGCTTCAGCTTTGAATCGCCAAGGAGACGGTCACGGAGCGGGCGGGCACAACCGTCGGATCAGTGTCCCATGGCAGTCGTGGCGCACAAAAGCCATGGCGCCTTCCCCTGTATCTGGGACGAACGACCCATCGACGTTGATTTTTGAGCACGTCGGGAGCTGGCGCTGTCCAAACCAGGGGTAAAATCGCTTCTTCTTTTGAGTCCGCGACGAAGTCACCGCCACCCACCTGGCAAATGTTTCGATTCGTCGCCGGGGGCAATGATGAATAGGGTGTTCGGATTTTGAGCTCTGAGCACAAAATCGTTGCGGGCTTTCCAGATCTGCCAGAGCAACGATGAGAGGAGTTCAAACGAGACTGATGCGTGTTTGAAATTCGCTAGCCATGCCTCCAACCTGGTCGATCGGTCCGTGAATGTTGATTCTGATATTGATTAATGGGTTTTCCCAAATTTTATTTTGTCCAGGGACACGGGAGGTGTGAAATCGAAGATGTAGATGATGAAGAACGGAATCAGAGATGATGATGATGAAGAATAGACTCAGCAGAAGCAAAATTTGTACAAGAAATGTTCTATATATCTTTGTATCAGAATCTCATGTTTGTACAAAGTATTGATTACAACAAACAATACAAGTCCTCTGTTCTTCCTCTTCTACTCTGTTTTCATTGTGTGTACATCTCATAGTCGAGCTTAACTCTCTTGACCCTACGGAGTTTTACATTTCTCTATATATAACAAAAGGAGAGAAGCTAATTTTCTAGTAACAGAAAAACTGAACTAACAAACTTCGCCAACTGTTTACAACAGAATAGCAACCCGTTAACTAAGCAAGCTTGGCGATCCATGTCTTCTACATCGCATATTCTTCACCTGGTGATCCGTGTCTTCTGTATCAACTCATGTCAGTCTTCATCACCAGCTTTCCATTGTTGATCATCAGCTTGTTTCTGTTTTTGCATGCTTGATTTATCTTTTTCCTTCTCGAAGTCACCAGCTGACTTTATAGTAACAAAGTAAGATAAAGATCCTGATCCTTCTACATCCCCCCTCAAATTGGGAAGGGTGAAAAATCCCATTCCCAATTTGGTTCGGAGAGTAACATGAGCTAATCGTGAGAGAGATTTAGTAAAGATATCAGCTAATTGAAGATGAGTAGGTATATATTGAACACGAATAGATCCAAAAGAAACTTTCTCACGTACGAAGTGGAAGTCGACTTTGATGTGCTTAGTTCGAGCATGTAGTATTGGATTGGCTGTAAGAGAAATTGATGATCTGTTGTCACAGAATAAAGATGTAGCTGATGGAAGAGAAATACCAATATCACGTAATACAAAGCTTATCCAAGTGAGTTCAGCAGTTGTTGAGGCAAGTGCCCGATATTCTGCTTCTGTGGAGGATCTTGAAATAGTGGGTTGTTTCTTGGCTGACCAAGAAAGTAAATTAGATCCAAGAAAGGTGCAAAACCCAGTTGTAGAGCGTCGTGTGACAGTACAATCTGCCCAATCAGCATCTGAAAACCCATAGAGATTTACTGAACTTTGAGAATGGAGATAGATCCCAAGATGTATGGTACCTTTGAAATATCGAAGGACTCTCTTTAATTGGTGAAAGTCTGCCACTATAGGATGTTGCATTTTTTGACAAAGAAGGTTTGTGGCAAAAGCCAGGTCTGGTCGAGTAATAGTTAAGTACTGAAGACCACCAACCAAGCTTATGTACTCAACATGATTTGTTAGCTGATTTGTAGCATCAATCATGGAAAGTGATCGAAGTGGCAAGGGTGTTGAGATTGGTTTACATTTAGCCATATGAGCTCGTTTCAGTAAGTCAGTGGCATATTTTGTTTGACACAGAAATAGATTCTGTGAAGTACGTTTGGCTTCGATGACCAAAAAATAGTGAAGATATCCAAGATCCTTCATATGGAAGTGAAGGCTGAGCTTCTGAATCAAGGTAGTAAAAGCTGAGATGAGCTATCAGTCAAGATGATATCATCAACATATAGTAGTAATAACATTGTATGTGATTCAGCATGGAGGACAAATAAGGAAGGATCTGCTGTGCTACAGAAGAAGCCAATTTCGAGTAAAAATTTGCTGAATTTATCGAACCAAGCTCTTGGGGCTTGTTGAAGACCATATAAGGACTTTTGGAGCAGACATACATAACTCGATTTCTGAGGATGTATAAAGCCAGGTGGTTGTTCCATGTATACAGTTTCATTTAAATCTCCACGGAGGAAAGCATTTTTGACATCAAGTTGATGTATTAACCCACTGTTTCATCAGAGCTAGAGACAGCACTATACGGATTGTTGCATGTTTTACAATAGGATTGAAGGTCTCAATAAAGTCAAGTCCTGCCTCTTGGTGAAAACCTTTGGCGACTAGACGAGCTTTTAGTCTGTCAAGGCTCCCATCAAGTGCGAGTTTGGTCTTAAACACCCACTTACAGCCTATTACATTCATCTGGTCAGTTCTGAGAACTAATGTCCAGGTTTGATTTTCATTTAGTGCACTCATTTCTTCTTCCATTGCGCTATACCAAGCTTTATCAGCTAAGGCTGATTTGATAGACCTTGGTTCCATAGGAACTTGATACTCAGCTAAACAAGCATACTTTGGATTTGGTTTTCTAATCCCAGACTTTAGTCGAGTCTGCATATGATGAACATTGATAGTACCTTGAGGAAGAACAGAATTGTGTTGCTCTTGATCAGGACTAATGTCAGCAGGTAGATCATTGTGTGAAGATAAAGAGCTGGAAGTATGTTGTTCTTGATTAGTAAAGATATTTGTAGGCATAACATTTATTGAAGTAAAGACTAGTTGTTCATCTGTTGTGTTTTCATTCTGCATTGGTACTGAGGAAGTGGTCTGTGGCTGCTGTCCACTATATAGGTGATGACTATAATAATCACCTATATTAGGATGATTCTGACTTTTGGCTGACTGATGAAGAGGACTATTATCTGTTGAGCCTGTACTTGGGGGTTCGAACAAATGAATTTCTCCAATCCATTGTTTATATAAAGTTGTATATTGTCCAAACTCATTGGCCAACCTCTTTGTGAATGGATAAAAAGTTTCATCAAAGACAACATGTCTACTGATATACACACGATTATCAGTAGGTACAAGACATCGATATCCTTTGTGCAGATCACTATAACCCAAAAAGACACAGGTAAGAGATCGAGGATCAAATTTGTGGCTTGCATATGGTCTCAAGCAAGGATAACAAGCATAGCCAAACACCCTTAAATGATCATACCTTGGCTGTCTATTATGAATTTTGTTATAGGGTGTATCCATCTTTAGTTTTGGTGTAGGGAGAATATTCACAATGTAATTGGCTGTCACAAAGGCATCTACCCAAAATTTCAGTGGAACTTTTGAATGATACAACATAACTAATCCCAGTTCAACTATGTGTCGATGTTTTCTTTCTGAGACCCCATTCTGTTCTGGTGTGTGTGGACAGGATATAAGCTATTTTATCCCACAGTTCTTCAGATGATTTTGAAACTTGTTACTTACAAATTCTCCTCCTCCATCACTTTGGAAAATTTTAATCTGATGATTGTATTGCCTTTCAACTAACTTTTGGAATTGGACAAATATATCATAGAACTCAGATTTCAACTTCATAGGATATAACCAGCTATATCGAGAAAAATTGTCAACAAAAATCACATAGTATCTGAACTTCTGAAATGAGCATATTGGTGAGGGTCCACAAATGTCACAATGGACCTTTTCTAATGGAAGACTTGATGTAGAATCCGACAAAGAAAAAGATAGTGCTGTACTTTTTGCTATTTGATAGTTGTTGCATACATTCTTAGATGTTGAGTTGTAATGGATCAGCTTCTGTTTCTGCAGATGCTTCACTATCTGTGAATTCATGTGAGCTAATCTCTGGTGCCATATGTCTTCAAACACAGTCCTTTGCCTCTGAGTGAAAAAAGCTTCTGTGGTTTGTGGATTTACTTGATAAAGCCCTCTAGTTTTCCTTCCGAGCTTCACCATTATTTTGGTATTGTTGTCCTTTACATAAACACCAGTTTTGTCAAAGATAAACGAGTAAGGATAGTCATTTGTAAGCTTAGATATTGAAAGAAGATTCTTCTTTATTTCTGGAACAATTAGAACATCATTAAGAGGTAATGTATTACCCTTTGTATTCAGCCAAGTATCACCAATGTATGTAATAGGTAAACATGATCCATTGCTGATCATAACAATATCATGTCCTCGATATTTAGAAAGGGTATGAAGCATACCAGGATTGGCACTGATGTGGGCTGTAGCACCAGTATCAGGATACCATTCGCTTCCTGTTGAATCTTCAATATGCATTACTATTAATACTGCTGGAATGTCTTCTGCTTGGTAAAAGTTGTCAAAACGATACCAGCAACGAAGAGTATCATGTCCAGATCGTTTACATATTTGACATTCCAATCGAATATTGCCTGTTTCTTTCTCATCCTGTAAGTTCTTATTTGAGTTTACAAAAGGATAAGTTTTGGTGTTTTGGTACCTTTGAGAATAAGTGGTATAGGGTCTAAATCCCTGATTAGTTGTAGAGAAAGTATTTCTCTGTCTGAGGTGCTAATCTCCTTGTCCTTGGATTAAGGCATCTGTTCTGTAAGTCTGATTTCTTTAAGCATAACCAAAGCCTCGACCTCTATTATTAACAGCTCTACCACGACCATAGCTTCGGCCTCCTCTGTAACTTCCTCTTTGAGGTATAAATCTAGAAGTTTGAGAGATGTAATCTCCATTAGTATTTTCTTTAAGCTGTATCTGAGATTGTCTTCGCCCAAAATAGGCCAAATTAGGATTGAACTGATTCCTGGAATAGGTCTTCAGCCTTGATTCAAACCTTTCTAATTGGGCAATAACCTCATCATAATCAGGTTGAGGCTTTAAGCAATATATGGTGGTTCGAAAATTTTCATATTTAGGGCCTAAACCTTCCAATACACCAAAAATTTTGGTTATTTCATCCATAGGTTTGCCTATTGCATTCAACTGATCACATGTGGACTTATATTCTCTGAGATAAACAGAGAGGGTTTGATCATGCTTCTGACACGGTTGTAGCTTTCCTCTCAGTTCAAACTCTCTAGCAATTGACTTTTGTATAAATCATTTTAGAAGTGTTTGCCACACTTCAAACGATGTTTCTAATCCAATTATTAAGCTCAAAATATTCTCAGTAACAGCCCCACTGATCCAAGATGATATCAACTAATCAGTTCTTGTCCAATCAGTATAATCTGGATTCACAAGTTCAGATTCACAGCCTTCAACCTCTCTTTGCAGCATTCGAGGAGGTGAAGGGATATCACCATTAACAAAACCAAAAAGCTCTTGACTTTTCAGAAATCTCTGGATTTGAGCTTGCCACAATAGGAAGTTGTCTTCAGCAAGTTTGATTGTAACAAAATTCGAGATGTTCACATGTATTGGAAAGGGATACTTTGGTGTTCTGATTGCCATTGTTACAATCCTTTAGCTTGAAGAAGAAGATAACAGTAATACTATGAGTTCTGATATGATTACCGTGATACTGAAAGTTGCTGGTGCTTCAGATCTTCCGTCTTGATGTAATGACCTACTGCTGAATGGATCTTTTCATCAAATGCAGTAGAACCTGCTCTGATACCATGTGAAATCGAAGATGTAGATGATGAAGAACGGAATCAAATGATGATGATGAAGAATAGACTCAGTAGAAGCAAAATCTGTACAAGAAATGTTCTATATATCTTTGTATCAGAATCTCATGTTTGTACAAAGTATCGATTACAACAAACAATACAAGTCCTCTGTTCTTCCTCTTCTACTATGTTTTCATTGTGTGTACATCTCATAGTCGAGCTTAACTCTCTTGACCCTACGGAGTTTTACATTTCTCTATATATAACAAAAGGAGAGAAGTTAATTTTCCAGTAATAGAAAAACTGAACTAACAAACTTCGCCAACTGTTTACAACAGAACATCAACCCGTTAACTAAGCAAGCTTGGCGATCCATGTCTTCTACATCGCATATTCTTCACCGTTGATTAGTCTGGCGATCCGTGTCTTCTGTATCAACTCATGTCAGTCTTCATCACCAGCTTTCCATTGTTGATCATCAGCTTGTTTCTGTTTTTTGCATGCTTGATTTATCTTTTTCCTTCTCGAAGTCACCAGCTGACTTTATAGTAACAAAGTAAGATAAAGATCCTGATCCTTCTACAGGAGGAAGAGATGTCCAGTGGTTTCTTGGATGTCGCCCACATAGCGTGCGGGTAGTCTCAGGTAGAATCTTTCTTTTGTACAAATTTTCCTTGGTCGCCGAGTGCGTTGTGACATGGCTGCCAGGGAAAGCTTGGTGGTGGTGATAATCGTCTTCCATCCCCAATCAGTAACAGACGCCATCACGTCTCTCTCGCTGGCCACCGCAGCCTTGGACGTAACGGAGCAGAGCATCGACGCCCATCACCACCGTCAATCGAACTTCTCTCCCATGCTCTCTCTCTCTCTCTCGTCCAATGCGTTGGAGATTCCTTTTAAGCTGATGATTTCATGCTCTGCAGGAGAATTCGCAACAACAACAACAACAACAACCGCCGCAATACACTCTCTAAAACATGGTGTGCACGCGAGGGCTGAGGAACCGAGCGAAGCAAGAACACAATGCACGTACCGAAAAAATCATACGATTGTTCTGTATTGCCCTTTGTTGAAAGGTTTAATTTGCTATCTCAGTTGTTTTCTAATGTTTGGTCTCAGATTCGTCGATTGCTCGCTAGCAATAATTAGCTAGGTTTCTCATGTTATATTCCTCGCCAATTGATGGGAATTCCTATTTGTGTAACACCTCGCCCTTCATGTTCACCACCTATTCGACGTTTTGCCTCAAAGATGTCAACAATGAATTAATTGATCGATTTGAGATTGCATGGGAGTGGTTTGTGTTATTGTTCAGTGTACTGATCATATATTGCGAATAAATGCTTCATCCTTTGATGGCCTAGAGTTCTCCTTCCCTTGGTGCTTTCGTTTACTTTGTTCTTGGTGAATTAAATACTGTTTTGGGAGCGTGGCTGAATTGTTCTCTAAACTGAGAGCCTCTGGATTTATGCTTGAGCTTGAGGTGTTCCAAGTGCATGTATCATAATCGTCTAGGTGTTAAAGTAGAGAAATCATCTATAACCACAAGTTGTTCATATGTTGGAGTTGTGGTTTTTCTTTCGCATGCTAACTACTGCTCTGTTTTGCCTCGCAAATCAAGTATCGTTTGTGTCATGCTTGCAATGCACGTGCAAGTACATGGTGGTTTATTTCGGTTTTCACCATTAGCTTGCACAATATTCATTTCAAGATGTGTTATTTTTTGAATTTGTACACCTGCCGCATCATAGGCTAGCTGAATCTGTCTATTCTTATTGTATATGGCTCAAATTTACTGGATTAATTGTTGTTTTTGCTGTACATATTCAAAAATATGTTGATTTCTTGGCTATGAGTGTTGTAGAAAAATATGTTGATTTCTTGGCTGTGAATGCTGTGTATGTTCATAACATGCTATAGTCATGGTTATAAATGCTGTCAGTCACTTAAATTTGCTGGATTCATGGTCATGCCTGCTGTCCATATTCATTTGTTGTTCAAACAACAATGGCCAAGACTTGTCTATGTGTTATCTTAGTCATATTAGTTGAGGTGAGGAATTCATGTTAATTTTTTAGGGAGATAATCATGATGTCATGCTTTAATTTGCTGAAATTGAACATGTGCCTGTTGTACAAGCATTGATGATCTTCACTTGACTTCAATTAGTTCTCATATTGCTCACGTGAGCGCATGTTCTATACTGTCAAAGCTGTGGACGATCCAAGGACCCTGGACAGAATTCTGTACATGAGACCTCCTGCCAACACCTACTCGTTTAATGATTTCGTGTCTTTGTGGGAGAGAAAGATTGGCAAGGACCTGGAGAGAGTGTATGTTCCAGAGGAGCATGTTCTGAAGAACATTCAAGGTTAGGGATGCTTTTCCATTAGATTTAAGCATGTGAAATTATCTATATTCTCAAGCTTCGATTGGTCTACTTTTCCGGTCATATTGCAGAGGCGGCAGTTCCACTCAATGCCTGGTTGGCCATATTCCATTCTGTCTACATGAAAGGAGACCAAACCAACTTCGAAATTGAACCATCGTTCAGAGTGGAGCTTCAGAGCTCTACCCCGATGTCAAATACACGACTGTGGATTAGTACCTTGATCAGTTTGTCTAATTATTGAAACCAACTGTGCTTGGTAATTTTCTCACATCAACTCGAATGATAGATAATATAGGATGCTGCTTCTCAAGATCCTCGTGTGAAATGTTGCTCCCGCTGATCATCTCATGGCTTGTACAACCTCCAATTATAGGGACATGCTATGAACAATCAATATGTGCGAATCTACACAGTGCTTGGAGAAGTTAATTCTGTTTTGGAGTTGACATGGGTTTATGGGCCAAGCTAAAAGAAAGACATGGGTTTCTCCATTTCTGAGGCATGTCATGCTATGTCGCTCCTTCTTTATGAAACGAAATTTATGCTGTCCATCTTATCAAATAGTCTGCGATGCCAATAATAGTGTATGTCTGGAATTACGACCGAATAGAAGTTGTGAACGGGGTCAAGATCGTGCTAAATTGCTATCATTTGGGTTCATTTAAATTTAGAAAGTGAATACTAATAATAAATCTTAGTATATACTCCAACCGGGAGTTTTCATAGATTCATTGCGCTTCTTGAAATTGGAAGATTTTTTGCTGTCGAGACCGACAAAAGACTTTTGCCATTATGTTAGGAGAGTTATGAGAAAGATGAAGAACTTCAAACAAGTGAGACAGATGAAGAACTTCAAACAAGATCAAGTGATCAACTCTGAAGATGATTTGTATTTCAGAATAGCGATCAATTCATTGTATCTTAGTACAATTGAAAGACAGAATATGAATACACTTTCTTTGTTCTATCTTCTAAGATCAATTGTACTTAACTTGCTTCAGCATTACGGACTTGAGCTGTTCTTCATTCTCTGGAGCTCTCTTCTCTTAGTATTGAAAACCTCTTCAGCATTCGTTGATGATCTTGATATCTTGATCTCTCAACTCTTGCTCTCTCTCTCTCTCGTATCTTACTTCTATCTATTTGCATTACCTTTTTATGTTAGGCAAAGCGAGTATTTATATCAAGAAATATAACAGAACTTGGTTACAAAGGAAAACTGAATATAACTACTTTAATGTAAAAGCCTAATTGACTAAGCTTAAGACTTTGGCGATCCGAGTCATTGATTCTTTGAGCATCTTCGTTCATTGATCGTCGATCCAGGCTTGTCTTCTTTATAAGATCTTTGCCACTTGATTTGACTTTATGACTTAGCGATCCAAGTCATTTGCTGGTGATCCGAGTCCTCTGTTTTTGCTTTCTTTGTATCGCCGAATCCTTCTGTTTTTGTTTCTGCATTGAGCATCTTTGTTCCTTTCTGCATTGAGCATCTTTATTCCTATATACTTAACATCCCCCCGCAAATTGGGAAGGACTCCCATTCCTAATTTGGTGCGAAGAGACAGATGAGCTGAGTGAGAAATGGATTTAGTGAATATGTCGGCTACTTGAAGATGATTTGGGAACATGTTGGATAGAAATGGAACCAGATGATACTTTTTCTCGAACAAAATGGAAGTCAACTTCCATATGCTTTGTTCGTGCATGTAATACAGATTGGCGTGAGGGAAATAGCTGATTTATTATCACGAATAATGATGTAGCTTTGGTGAGAGGAACTCCAATGTCACGTAGAACAAAACCAATCCAAGTTAATTCAGCTGTTGTAGATGCTAAAGCTCGGTATTCAGCTTCTGTAGAGGACTTAGAAACAATAGTTTGTTTCTTGGCTGACCAGGAAATCAAGTTCGAGCCTAAGAAAGTGCAGAATCCTGTAGTAGATCGTCGAGTAGTAGGACAACCTGCCCAATCAGCATCTGAAAAACCATAGAGATTTGTTAAACTGTTGGAGTGAAGATAATAGCCAAGATGAACAGTTCCTTTGACATATGGTAACACTCGTTTTAATTGATGAAAGTTGGCCATTGTGGGATGTTGCATCTTCTGACAGAGGAGATTTGTTGCAAATGCTAAATCTGGTCGAGTGATAGTTAGGTATTGAAGACCACCTACCAAGCTTCTGTATTCAATAGGATCCAGCAGAGGAACTTCAGCATTTGTCATAGCAATTGGCCGTAGTGGCAAAGGTGTGGAAATTGGTTTGCAATATAACATATGTGCCCGTCTGAGTAGGTCATTGCATATTTTGTTTGACATAAGAACAAAGTCTGTAGAGTATGTTTCACTTCAATGCCTAAGAAGTAATTAATATAGCCGAGATCTTTCATTTGGAAGTGAAGACTAAGATTCTGGATTAATGCAGTTAAGAATTGAGGAGAGCTTCCTGTTAGAATGATATCATCAACATAAAGAAGTAATAATACTGTATCTGATTTAGTATGAAGCACAAACAGAGATGGGTCAGCTGTACTACAGACAAAGCCAAATTCAAGAAGAAAGTTGCTGAATTTGTCAAACCAGGCTCTTGGTGCTTGTCGAAGACCGTATAATGACTTGTGAAGAAGACAGACATGGCTTGATTTTTGAGAATCAATGAAGCCAGGTGGCTGTTCCATGTGAACAGTTTCATTTAAATCTCCATGAAGGAATGCATTCTTCACATCAAGTTGGTGTATTGTCCATTGTCTTGTGAGAGCTATAGAGAGTACCATGCGAATTGTAGCATGTTTTACAACTGGACTGAATGTTTCAGTAAAATCCAGTCCTGCTTCCTGATGGAATCCTTTGGCTACCAGACGAGCCTTGAGTCTTTCTAAACTACCATCTGGTGTGAGTTTGGTCTTAAAGACCCACTTACAGCCTACAACATTCATCTGGTCTGTTCTTGGAACTAATGTCCAAGTATGATTATTATAGAGAGCATTCATCTCTTCTTGCATAGCATTGTACCATCCTTTATCAGCTAATGCAGACTTAATGGATCTTGGTTCCATAGGAACATGATACTCAGCCAAGCAAGCATATTTTGGATTTGGCTTGATAATACCTGATTTGAGTCGGGTCTGCATAGGATGACTACTAACATTTCTACGAGAAGAAGATAGATCAAGAGTATGTTGTTCTGTGAGCTATTATTGATAGGCAGAGTACTTGAGAAAGATGAAGAACTCTGGCCAGATTGAGTTTCTGTGATAGCATCATTTTGCCTTGATGATAGAGGAGTATCTTGGAACTGCATTGATGCTGATGAAGTCTGTTGATGTGTTTCCTCTCTTTCATAACTATCCATAGTAGGATGAGATTGACTTCTTCCTGCTGACTGATGGGAAACACTTTGGTTTGTAGTGTCAGAGTTTGAAGATTTGAGTAATTGGACTCCTTCAATCCATTGTCTATACAAAGGAGTATATTGACCATATTCATTGATCACAGTTTTTGTGAAAGGAAATAGTGCTTCATCGAAGGTAACATTTCTACTGATATATATATACGATTATCAGTAGGTACAAGACATCTATAGCCTTTATGCACATCACTATATCCGAGAAAAATACAAGTGAGTGATCTAGGATCAAACTTGTGTCTTGAATATGATCTTAAGCACGGATAACATGCACAGCCAAATACCCTTAAATGATCATATTGTGGCTGAGTATTATGAATCTTTCTATATGGTGTATCCATTTTTAGCTTTGGTGTTGGAAGTCTGTTTATAATGTAGTTTGCCGTAACAAAAGCATCTACCCAAAACTTTAGTGGGATCTTGGAATGATATAACATAGCCAATCCCAATTCGACAATATGTCTATGTTTTCTTTCAGAAACTCCATTCTGTTCAGGAGTGTGAGGACAAGATAGCTGTTGTTTTATTCCACAGCTTTGCAAATGATCTTGAAACCTTCTACTTACAAACTCTCCCCCTCCATCACTTTGGAAGACTTTGATCTTGTGACTGTATTGTCTTTCGACTAATGTCTGGAATCGAATAAAGATATCAAAGAACTCAGCTTTCAACTTCATTGGATATAACCAACGTATCGTGAGAAATTGTCAACAAAAATCACATAGTATCTAAACTTTTGAAATGAGTCTACTGGTGATGGTCCCCGGATGTCACAGTGGATCTTTTCTAATGATGAGGTTGATATAGAGTTTGACAAAGGAAATGATAGAGCTGTACTTTTCGCTATTTGACAACCGCTGCAAATTTTTGAAGGAACCGAAGTAACATGAATCAGTTTACGATGATGTAGATAATCCACTATTTGAGTATTGGCATGAGCCAATCTTTGGTGCCATACTTCGCATTGACTTTCCTCTGTCTTTGGGTGAAAAAGGCTCTGCTGCAGTCCGTGTATTGACTTGATAAAGGCCCTTAGTCTTCCTTCCGAGCTGAGTTGTTGCCTTGGTATTGTTGTCCTTTACATAAACACCAAGTTTATCAAAGATAAATGTGCAAGGATAATCATCAGTAAGCTTGGACACAGAAAGAAGATTCTTCTTTATTTCTGGTACTATAAGAACATCATTAAGTGGTAATGTATTTACTTCTGTTTTTAGGTAAATGTTACCAATGTGTGTAATGGTGTAAACAAGATCCATTCCCAACCATTACTGTATCGAGACCTTGATATTTAGAAGAAGTATGAAGAATACCAGAATTCGTACTGATATGAGCAGTGGCTCCTGTGTCAGGATACCATTCACTTCCTTTTGGATCTTCGATATGAATTGTTGTCAAAGCTACTGGAATCTCTTCTACTTGATAGGAATTGTCAAACCGGTACCAACAGCGGAGAGCATCATGCCCAGGTCGCTTACATATTTGACACTCTAGTCTAGTAACCTCTCGTGTCTTTCTCATCCTGCAAACTTTTTCTTGAGTTTAATAGAGGAGGATAAGATTTGTTGTTTTGATACCTTTGAGATTGTGTGGCATAAGGTCGAAATCCCTGTGCTGCTGTAGGAAAGGCATTCTTTTGTCTTAGATATTGATCTCCTGGCCTTTGAAATGCTGCATCTTCTCTATAATTCTGATTTCTTTTAGTATAACCAAATGCTCGTCCTTTATTATTAGCGGTTCGCTCGACCAAAACTACGGCCACCCCCGTAACCTCCTCTCTCGAGCTAGAAAACCAGTAGGTTGTGAAAGATATTCTTCATCAGTACTTTCTTTAGGATACATTTGAGTCTTCCTTTAGCCGAGATAGGCCAGACTAGGATTAAACTGGCTTCTGGAATAGGTCTTCATTCTGGATTCAAATCTCTCCAGTTGAGCTATAACTTCATCATAGTCAGGTTGAGGCTTCAAACAATATATGGTGGTTCGAAGATTCTCATATTCTGGACCTAATCCTTCCAGTATACCAAAGATCTTGGTTATTTCATCTACTGGTTTACCAATAGCATTCAACTGGTCACATATAGTTTTGTATTCTCTGAGATAAGTAGAGAGGTTTTGATCAAGTTTCGGCATGACCGTAGTTTTCCTCTAAGCTCGAACTCCTTTGCTATTGATTTTTGTGTAAATCGTTTTAGAAGAGACTACCAAACCTCAAAGGATGTTTCTAAACCAATGATTAGACTCAGAATATTCTCTATAACAGCCCCACTAATCCATGATGATATCAATTGATTTGTTCTTGTCCAATCAACATAATCAGGATTAACAAGTTCTGAGTCACATCCTTCATCATCACTTTGCAACATTCGTGAAGGAGCAACAACATCACCATTCACAAAACCGAAGAGGTCTTGACTCTTCAGAAACCTTTGAATTTGAGCTTGCCACAACAAAAAATTACCTTCGGCAAGCTTGATTGTAACAAAATTTGAGATGTTTACGTGAATTGGAAAAGGATATTTTGGTGTTCTTATTGCCATTGCTGTAAGCTTTCAGATCAAACCAAGCTATTACACAAACAACCTATGGCTCTGATACCATGAGAAATATGAAGAACTTCAAACAAGTGAGACAGATGAAGAACTTCAAACAAGATCAAGTGATCAACTCTGAAGATGATTTGTATTTCAGAATAGCGATCATATCATTGTATCTTAGTACAATTGAAAGACAGAATATGAATACACTTTCTTTGTTCTATCTTCTAAGATCAATTGTACTTAACTTGCTTCAGCATTACGGACTTGAGCTGTTCTTCATTCTCTGGAGCTCTCTTCTCTTAGTATTGAAAACCTCTTCAGCATTCGTTGATGATCTTGATATCTTGATCTCTCAACTCTTGCTCTCTCTCTCTCTGTATCTTACTTCTATCTATTTGCATTACCTTTTTATGTTAGGCAAAGCAGAGTATTTATATCAAGAAATATAACAGAACTTGGTTACAAAGGAAAACTGAATATAACTACTTTAACAGAAAAGCCTAATTGACTAAGCTTAAGACTTTGGCGATCCGAGTCATTGATTCTTTGAGCATCTTCGTTCATTGATCGTCGATCCAGGCTTGTCTTCTTTATAAGATCTTTGCCACTGATTTGACTTTATGACTTAGCGATCCAAGTCATTTGCTGGTGATCCGAGTCCTCTGTTTTTGCTTTGCTGTATCGCTGAATCCTTCTGTTTTTGTTTCTGCATTGAGCATCTTTATTCCTCTATACTTAACAGTTATAACGCTATGGGACAAGTTCAGTAATAAGTGTTTGATTGTTGATTATTCGTCTCAAACATTAATAATTCCTTTCAAGTGTTTAAATTCTAAGCAAGTTGTTAACAATTTTAAAATGGTTTTATCCTTGCCATTTAACTTCACAATTCATATGAAAGTAAGGACATCCTGACCTCAATTCGATCTGATCTCCCTGCTGGAATAGTGATCACTTTGGACTCAATTGCGACAGATTTCTAGAGTTGATTCACAGAAGAGTAGCAGCAGGGGGTCGATTTGGACTGGCCCAAAACTTCAGGAGTCACATTTAAAATTTAGCAATTTATATTGTTGGTAAGAGTTTTGCGATTACATCTACGTGTATGCATAACAACGAAACAAAGCAGTTTTAGCCAAACTCTAATACTTTTGTCTACTCTTCTCCCATCTCTCCCAAGAGATATTTTATCCAGGCTATAACCATCTCATATCTGACATTATCATGTCTTGGGTAGGGATCAAATATAGGATATGACAAATTATATCTTATTCCGACTTTTATTATGACTACCAAATTTAACCAACAGTCTGTGCCGTTCCAATTGCTGCCTCCACTCGTTTGCTTCTCTCTCTCGCAGCATGGCTTTCTCGGCGGTTTGATAGAGATGCAGTGTAGCTCTATTATCTTGTTTGAGCAAACGTATTCTTTTGGCGCGATGATGGGTGTTCCTCCACAGTCGCGTAATTTTCTGTAATCGTGTGATGCAATTCAGAGGAATGACATGTATATATGAGCTCAAACATCAACCACATTGGATTGTGCATATGCATTGTGCATGCACGCGCACGGTCTCGTTTAGTTTTGAAAAACGCAATTGCATTTCACACCATTTGCTTTGTTGCAGACCTTAAGAACGAAGAAGGCATTGTCGGCAAGTATGGTACTGATCCTAAAGATCTTATAAGCAATTTTGGGTGCAAATAGTTTATCCATTCAGCAATGCTCCCTAAAGCCAATGACTTCGGCATTGGACTTTAAAATACTCTCCACTAGACACAACTCCTATCTCTAATTTTGAGGTCACTCATCTAATTATTTACCCAAGTATGCGACATAAAAATTGTCAGATTGCCTGATACACCAGAGTTAAATCAGACAGAAAGCAGTGCTAATAGGCCTCAAAACTATTTCATAGTACCCAACTTCATCGACATAGGTCCTCAATCCAATGTTCATATCCACATCTTTCCAAAACCAATACCCAGTTAGCGGATAGTTTAGTAGTTGTTACTTTGGGGGTTGACGGTCCATAATGAGTGGAGCTGAGCATGCTCACAAAAGCCAGAGGACTTACCTGATTTTTTGTTACTTGCGAAAGTGTCCAAGAAAGCAGCATGTTTGCATTTTTATACTGGACAGAGTTATCTGGCAAATGCCTTAATTAAATCTTCAGTTTTCTTTTCTTCTATTTTTCTAATAGCTCTTGGGATCGAACTTGCTTCATTGCTTGTATTGATTCACTTGTAATCATTTTTTTACTCTGTTATAGTAAAATATTAAAACGCAAAATTCAGTCTCGTGTTTTCTTTATTTGCTAGAACTCATGTAAGCTTGTTCGATAAGGGGAACATGCCCTAGTTTTTTTGTTGCTTTCTAATAAAAATGTTTCTTCTAATTCAATTAATTTTCTTATCAGAGATTCTTGCCTTCAGAGTTTGGAAATGATGTGGATCATGTCCATGCTGTGGAGCCAGCAAAAAATGCATTTGCTATCAAGGCCAGGATTTTCTTATCAGAGATTCTAACTTTTTTGCAGGTTACTTCCTCCCATCATTGTCACAGCCCGAGGCTGCAGCTCCCCCTAGAGATAAAGTTGTTATCTTAGGGGATGGAAATGTAAAAGGTAAGAAGCAACTTGAGATTCGCATTTTAATTCATTGAGATTTTTCTGTAAATTTTTCACAACTTTATTATGGTAGTAATCAGAATGGGGCAGTTGTTGGAGCTTGAGATTTCCAAGCATCTTCTGTATCTGGAGATGTTGGCCATTAGTCTCTCTTTCAGAGACTGATAGATGATATGGAAGTTCTGTGGTTTATCTTGGCACAATACCGCCTAGGCAGTAGATCATGAAGGTTATTTTAATGTATTGGGAGAGGAAAGAATGTATGGATGCAGTTGTCTGGTGATTCTGTTTACTAAGAAAGTTCTTTGAATGCGAGCTGAATGGAACTCTAGGTATATCAATGGCTTATATTTATTAACCAAATTCTAAAATTCTCCCTATCAATACACAACGGTTTTTAATGAGGAGGATAACATTGACACCCATACCATCAAAGCTGTGGATGATCCGAGGACCTTGAACAAAATTCAGTACATCAAACCTCCTGCCAACACCTACTCGTTTAATATCTTGTGTCTTTATGGGAGAGAAAGATCGGCAAGACCCCGGAGAGGGTTTATGTTCCAGAGGAGCAAGTTCTAAAGAACATTCAAGGTCAGGGATTAGATTTAAGCACGTGTATTGCTTATTTCTCTCCGAGATTTAAGTATTCTGAAGTCAATCGATGTACTTGTAATGTCATATTGCAGAGGCGGCAATTCTACTCAATGTGATATTGGCCATATCTCATTCTGTTTTTGTGAAAGGAGACCACACCAACTTTGAGATTGAGCCGTCTTTCGGAGTGGAAGCTTCAGAGCTCTATCCCGACGTCAAATACATGACCGAGAATCAGTACCTTGATCAGTTTGTCCGATAGCCGAACCTGACTGTGTTTGGTAAGTTTCTCACATCAGTTTGAATCATGAATAATATAGGATTTTGCTAGTTAGGATCCTTGTGTGAAATGTCGCTCCCGCCGATCATCTTATGGCATGTACAACCTCCAAATACGAGGACATACTATGAACATTCGATGTGTGTGCATCTACGCAGTCCTTAGAGAAGTTACTCCTGTTTTGGAGTTTGATATGGTTTTATGTCCAAGCTATGGTAAGCTAAAAGTTAGACACGGGTTTCTCTAATTTTGTATGTTATATGTGGTCCGTCCTCGGTGTGGGTAATGAATTGGAGCCACGGGTCGACCCTTGCCCCAAGCATGTGAGGTCGACCCTTGGTGAGGGCATCGAGGCCTTTGCCAAGGCTTGGCGATTGACAAAAGAAGAAGAGGAAACAAGTACGTAAGAAATGAAAAGAAACCGAAAAGAAAAAGAAGGGTAAAAAAGAGAGTGAAAAGAATACTTGTTTTTTAATTTCAAATTTTTTTCATGTGAGCATTGGTCATGTTATGTTAGAAGGCCGATGTTGATTGTATCTAGAAAGCATTGACACTCTTTGGGACATATTCGACACTCTAACACGTGTTCAATATGCTTTGACATGTTCCGACATGTGGTCAATATGTGTTGAAAAATCTAACTCGTGATCAACTCTCCGGACACACGAGTTCGATGTTACACTTTGACACGTTTCGATACGTGGTCAATAGATATCGAAAAATCTGACAAGTGGTTAACTCTTCCAACACGGTTTCACATGCGACTCTAGAATTCCGACACGTGATTTCGACACGCACGGGTCAATTTTAAAATTTTCAATAGATGACGAGTCAAAATGTAAATATGTACAAAAAGAAATAGTAATAGGAAAAATAAAAGGGAGAAAGGAGAAAACCTAATCTCCTCTTCTCTTTTGACTTTCACTTCCTAAAATTCACAAATTTTAGTGTAAATTCATTCTAGTCTTTTTATTATTATTTGTGAATTTAAATCAAATTATTTTGATTGAAATAATCATAGAAATGATAATTTATCATGTATATATAAAAATATATATTTAATATATGATGTGTCCTAATTTGTTCGATTTTTTTTTTTTATTTTATAGAAATAACGTGTCGGGATGTCATGTTGTGTTGTTTTGCATGTCGCATATCGGTGTCGGTGCTACTTAGGATTGTATTGCAAGGTAAATCGCTAAAAAATTTAGAACTAAATTGATCAAATAAAAATATTTAAAATTGAATTGGTATGCATGTCAAAGGTTTAACAACTTTTTACTAATCATTCCATATTTCGACACTCGCCTTGTTGCTTTTTTCTCCCATAGAGGTTATGAATTACAAATATAGTAATCTTCTGTTGGCCAATTAAAGAACGGTCATCTTGTGTCAACCCTCCTAGGAAAAAGAATTTATTGAACCTCGAAACAGTAGCATAGCGGCTATGAAGCTGTATGATATCATGCTACCATATAATAGCAGCTATGAAGCTGTATTATAGCAGCTATGAAGCTGTATTATATCATGCTACCGTATAAATGTAGAGTAGCTCATTGCCCATTTCATACCATTTTCTCATCTTTTTCATTTGATAAAAGTCAACGTAAAAATGGTGGTAGGGTTCTTCCCCAGGTATAGTCATTGCGTTGGGTGGTTGGCCATCATCGATGGATAGCCCAGCGACGCTAGGTGGTCGGCAAAGTCGATAGCCTGGCGTGCCAAGGTAGTCGGCGCAGTCGATAGCTTGATCGATGGAGTCCTAGGTATCCAGAAAAAAAAAAAAAAAAAAAAAAAAGTCAACGTAAAACGATGGTTTCAACTATTTCCTCATCAATTACGATTACTTAAATTTATAGCACCATCAAAATTAAATATTCTTGTTTTTTGCCAAGTTAAAATCTATCTTACTTCACAATAATTTAGTTCATTACTGAAATCAGACAAAATCGTTATCTTCCGTCTATTTTCCCACTTTTTAAGTACCATTTTCCAAAAAAAAAAAAAAGTATCATTTTTCAATGAAGGATTTATTTCAACAAGAAAATTATTTCAATGAAAAGACGATTACGCCCTTCCGGAATCATCCAGTGACTCTCTATCCCGTCACAAAGACAAGAACCGCCACCTTTTGGCCGCCGCCTTTTAGCTCTCTCTCTCTCTCTCTCTCTCTATAGACACACACACACAAACATACAGTTATAACAGAGTCACTTCAGAGACCAATCAAGATCGCCGGGAAGGACGACGCCTCCGCCGTGAAAACACCCTCCGAGATGGCCGAGAAGAGCAGAGTCCTGGTGATCGGAGGCACCGGACACATTGGAAAGTTCATCGTGGAAGCAAGTGCTAAGTTCGGTCACCCTACCTTCGCTCTCGTGAGGGAGTCCAGTCTCTCCGACCCAGCCAAGGCCAACATCGCTGAACGTTTCAAGAGCTTAGGCGTCAATTTAGTTCATGTGAGTAGTTCTTCCGATGCAATCCTGTTCGTTTCTCGCATTTGGTGCTCCTTTGAGGAATCGAAGTGTCCGCTACCGTTAATCTCATCTTAATCTCATCCGTCGTTTCAAGAAATGTCTTTAAACGTAGAATCAAAGTCGCCTTTTCTCTCAATCTTTCACAAGATCGAGCTGATATTTGCTGTTTCTTTTTCCCTCCTCTAGTAATTCGTCCCTATATTATTGGTCATTTTTCACATTGACTGACGAATCACCTCAGCTTCGCATTCTGATACGAAGTACGAATCGAATACATTTTTAAACAAATCTTATGAAAACTTCCATATTTTACGTACTGCCTAAATGAACTTGTATATAAAAGTGAATGTGACTGACCTGTAATTCAGATGTCATCGCAAATCCCTTGCTATAACCTTTCAAAAGATTGGTAGGCAATGTATGGACGATAATTCTGTGGATGCTTTATTTCTTATAGTACTTTTTCTCGTTTGGTGAAGGTATTGAAGTCTTATCGGCATCGGACTTCATATCTATCCTTTTTCGAAGTCTTCCTACTGGCCAAGATAGGATTGATTGATGATCGGGGACTTCATTGATTGTTTGTCCATGCTCTTGGTTATTTGATTCTCAGGGAGACATATACGATCAAGAGAGTCTGTTGACTGCGATTAAGCAGGTTGATGTGGTAATCTCTGCTGTGGGGCTAGCACAGTTAGAGATCCAAGATAGGATTGTTGCAGCCATCAAAAAAGCCGGGAATATCAAGGTCGTGCTGTTTATAATAATTTCATCCAAGTTACCATTGCTCGTTTGACATTTGACTGATGATATAGGTTGGTGCAAGCTTAACTCTTTTCTTCTGGTATTAGTGCATCGCGTTCTCCTTGTGAGCTCCACTTCGATGAAATGGGATGGATTCACTTACTTATCTGTAGACTAAAACTTCTTTCTTTTTTAAACGGTCATGACTTTCTGTAGAAGTCGTCAGTGAAATTTGAGGCTAACTATTTCAAATCCAAGTACCGGACAATGCTGGATTCACTGTGGTTGGGTTTCCTCTAGATCAATGAAAAAAGTAAAAGGTTTCAAGCACTCGATATGGATTATGGTCATGTGCCCTATTCTTTGATCAATAATGGGAAACATGACCTACCTATTCCTTCAAAAGGTTTTTTTCGGTAAAATTAATATTATAGCAAATAAGTTTTCAAAACCCAACTGGTGGATAATTTACTAGTTGTTGCCTAGGGGTTGACGGTCGGTAAAGAGTGGAGCTTAGCATGCTCACAAAAGGCAATGTACTCACCTGATATTTTATTTCTTGTGAAAAGTGTAAGAGCAAGCAGCATCTTTGCATATTTTATACTTGCCAGAGTTATCTGGCTATTGCCCTAACAATTAAATCTTCAGTTTTATTTTCTTCTTCTTTTCTAATAGCACTTAATTGCTAGTCTTGATTCACTTATAATCATTTTTACTATATTATAGTCCGTTTGGAAAAAAGAAGAAGTGCAATTCAGTCTTATGTAAGTTTGTTTTCTTTGTTTGCTCTGTTATAGTCACATGTTGAAGAAAAAAAGTGAAAAATAGTCTTATATGAGTTTGGTTTCCTTTTTTTGCCAGAACTCATGTAAGTTTGTTGGATGAGGGAAATTTGCTCCAGTTTTTTGTTGCTTTCTAATAAAAATATATCTCCTGATTCAATCAATTTTCTTTTTAGAGATTCTTGCCTTCAGAGTTTGGAAATGATGCGAATCGTGTCCATCCTGTAGAGCCAGTAAAAGCTGTATATGATATCAAGGCCAAGATCCGCCGCCTTATTGAGGCTGAGGGAATCCCTTATACATATGTGGTGTGTAATTGTTTTGCGGATGAATACCTTAGGAAGTTGGCACAGCACGGGGCTACAGCTCCCCCTAGAGATAAAGTTGTCATCTTAGGGGATGGAAATGCAAAAGGTAAGAAGCAATTCATCGAAATGCACATTTTAATTAGTTAAGAATTTTCTGTACATTAATCACGATTTAATTACGGTAGTGATTAGTGTAAGGGGGCAGTTCTTGAAGCTTGAGAATTCCAGGGCAACGTCCTTGTCTGGAGGTATTAGGACTCTTACATACATTAGTCTTCACCTTAAGAGACTAGTAGATAATATGAGTGTGTTGTGGTTTATCATGGCATAATACCACCTAGTGGGCAGATCGTGAAGGTTCTCTTTATGTATTTGGTTGAGAAAATAACATATGGATGCATTTGTCTGCCGGTTGTTCGATGAATCTGTTTATTGAGAGAATTCTTCTTCAATTCGAGCCGAAAGTAACCCTAGGAAGATCAATGGCTCTGTGATTTATTTATTAGCCAAATTCTAAAATTCTCCACGTCAATATGCAGCGGTGTTTAACAAGGAGGATGACATTGGCACCTATACCATTAAAGCTGTGGATGATCCAAGGACCTTGAACAAAATTATGTACATCAAACCTCCTGCCAACATCTACTCTTTTAATGAGCTTGTGTCATTGTGGGAGAGAAAGATCGGCGAGACCCTGGAGAGGGTGTATGTTCCAGATGAGGAGATTTTTAAGAATATTCAAGGTTAGGGCTGCATTTCTATTCGATTTAAGCGCGTGAATCATCTCTGTTCTCTCTAAGATTTAAAGCTTGTCCGGTTATTGTAGAGGCGGCGGCTCCGCTCAATTTTATATTGGCAGCATTCCGTGATGTTTTGGTGAATGGGGACCAAACCAACTTCGAGATTGAGCCATCATTTGAAGTGGAAGCTTTAGAGCTCTACCCCGATGTCAAATACACGACTGTGGATCAGTATATGGATCAATTTGTCTAATTACCGAACCCGACTGTGCTTGGTAAATTTCTCACATCAGCTTGAATCATAAATAATATAGGATGCTGCTTCTCAGGATCCTAGTGTGAAATGTTGCTTCCGCTGATCATCACATGGTATGTAAAACCCCAAAGTCTGAGGACATCCTGTGAAGTGCTTGAATAAATTACTTATGTTTTGGAGATTGGTATTGGGTTCATGGGCCAAGCCGAGCTAACACAAAAGCATGGGTTTCTCTATTTTTGTATATCGTATTGTCTTTCACGTCTAAATGATTCACGGACGACCATTGTCGTGGAGTCAGAGACTTAACATGTTAGCAAGGATAAAATTGCTGGCGTGAGCTAATTATGGATAATCTTAAAGAATGACAAATTAAAACAGGCGTAAACCGATTAACGAATTCCTCTCAATAACGAGTTACCGTTAATGTTTCGGGGGCTTTTATAGGCTACAGGGAACAAACACGAACAAACAGAGGCATGTGCTATAAATCTGGACAACTCTCAAACCAATTTCTTACCCCAAAAGCCCCGCATTTTGTGGATTGTTGTCTACTTAGGGATGTCCTTGGTTCAGTTTTTCCAAACCCACCATAAACCAGGAATATTTAATGAAGAAATATAAAAGCTTATTTTGTCAGGAAGTAACAATCAATTACGGTAAAAAGATTTCGTTCTTGAATTCCGTGGAGACCAACCCAGCCATCATAATTCAGGGCCGTCGATTTCTTTTCTATCTTGATGGATGTTTTGTCGACCCAACGATCAATTTTCTTTGTCAAATTCAGACAACTTTTAGTAAGTCAAGTTGTTGTTTCGAAAAAATTTACCTCATCGACCAAATTCGACAAAATCGATAGATAAGTACTTTGCACGTGCTTATTCTCCACCATAAATTTATTCTGTCTTTCGTGGTCCACTATTGTATGTACTCATTTTCCGAGCGAAGGATGATGGGGGTGGGAAAAGGCAATTCACCGCAAAAGACAATTATGCCCTTTCGGAACCAAAATAAAATGATGATTCATCTCGATGCACGCCAATAAGCAACAACAGTTGCAGCACGAGACCGAGCAAGTTCTCCGGGAAAAACCACGCCTCTGCCTCGAAAGAACCCTTCGAGACGGCCGAAAAGAGCAAAGTGCTGGTGATGGAAGGCATTGGATACATCGGAAAGTTCATTGTGGAGGCGAGTGCTGAGTCCGGTCACCCTACCTTCCCTCTTGTGAGGGAGTCCGCTCTCTCCGACCTGCCAAGGCCGGCATCGTGAAAGGTTTCAAGAGGTTAGGTGTCAATATCTTCCAGGTGTTCCCGTGCGGTTGAGTTCGTTCGCCATTCTTGAGAAATGTTTTTATCAGTAGGATCGGAGTTGATTTTTATATGTATCTCTCACTTGACGAGTTGATGGAGTCACGTTACGATAATGGCGTTGCCCTTTCTCTTCTCTGATATTTTGTTTTTGTACATGGATGAAATTAGAGGTGTTAAATGGGTTGTACAACCTATTTATGGTTAAATGGGTCGTTAATGGGTCAAGTTTTATTTCCTAAAATACCCATAATGGGTGTTAATGGGTTAAAACTAAAATATATGGGTCTTAAATGGGTCAGCTCTCTAACCCATTTAAGACCCATTTATCAATTCATTAAAAATGAACCCATTTATTTTAACTCAAAACCTAGAGGTGTTAAATGGGTTGTGCAACCTATTTATGGACTCATTTATGGTTAAATGGGTACGGGTCAAGTTTTATTTCCTAAAGCACCCATAATGGATTTTAATGGGTCAAAACTAAAATACATGGATCTTAAATGGGTCATTTATGGACTCATTTATGGTTAAATGGGTAGGGTCTTCCACCCATTTAAGACCCATTAAGACCCATTTATCGACCAATTTATCAACCCATTAAAAATGAATCCATTTATTTTCACTAAAACCCTCACCATCTCTCTTTTCTCTCTTTAACTTTACAATTTTAAAAACAAAATCGAAATTATAATTATTTTAATTTTCTTTTTTTTTCTTTCCTCTTCCTCCGGTTACAAGACGGCGATGGCCGGCGACCGGCCAGGCGAGCCTCGAGCTCGCCGGCGTCAGGCGAGCTTGAGTTCGCCAGATCTGGCGAGGCGGAGGCCTCGCCGATTTAGTGAGACTCGAACTTGCTAGCATCGAGCGAGGCTCGAGCCTCGCTAGATCCGGCAAGGGGCAAGCTCGAGCTCGCCTAACGCCGGTGAGCCTTGCTCACCAGATCTAGCGAGGCGGAGGCCTCGCCGACGTTCAGCAAGGCTCAAGCCTCGCCAGATCCGGTAAGGGGCAAGCTCGAGCTCGCTTGACACCGGTGAGCCTCGAGCTCGCCGGATCTAGCAAGGCGGAGGCCTCGCCAACGTCCAGCGAGACTCGAGCTCACGGGCGTCGGGCGAGCTCGAGCTCGCCGAATCTGGTGAGCTGCGAGCTCGCCAGCGTCGGCGAGCCAAGCGAGCTCGAGGCTCACCTGTGGCCGGCCGCCGGCCGTTGTCGTGGCCAGCGATCGGCTAAAGAAGAAGAAGAACAAAAAAAAAAAAAGAAAATTAAAATTAAAAATTATATTTAAAAATAAAAATAAATTCGATTTTTAAGATAATTATTTTAAAAATTATAAAAATTGTCCATTAAACTTGTGTTGTATAAAACTATTTTAGTTTTTAAATATATATATAAGAAATAATTTTTTTGAAAAATTATTAATTAGATTTGCATTGTTTGGAAGTTTTTTAGTAATATAATCTTTAAAAAAAACATAAAAATAAGTTTTCCTAAATTTGGTTAAATATGAAAATATTTTATTAATATGGGTCGGGTCGGGTATGGGTTGGGTCTAAAAATTTACATTAAACATAAATGGGTCATAAATGGGTTAATGGGTGAATTTGAGTCGATCCATTAATGACCCGACCTGAACCCGACTCGACCCACCCATTTAACAGCTCTACCAGTCGGTGAGTGCGTCCTCCATGGCCTCTCTCCTGGGGACCGAGTTAGGTCCATTTCCAGCAAAGGGCCGTCTCTGGAATCGTGGCTTAGACACCCTCTTCTATTAGCTGTAGCTCTGCCATCTCTCTCCCGCGCTGTTATGTGCAGAACGCGCGCGAGAGGAGAGGAGGAAGAAATGGCGCACGGGCCAGGCTCGGGAAAAAGGGAAAATGGGCCGACCCGCACGGGGAAAAGAAGAGAGAAAACGTAGAGGACGGGCCGGCCTGGACTCGGCCCAGTCTCGCTTCCCCTTCTATTAGTATTAATGCAAATGCTCCTAATATCTATACGCAATGTAATTTAATAAAAGAAATTTTTGCTAGGGCCCAAGGGCAGTCCTCAATATTTTTTTCAATGCAATAAATATACAGTAAAAATTTAGACATCTACTTATTTGGATTATTAGACTTCTTCACCTTTGATAAATGTATGGTCGGTTATTATCATCATCCAAATACTCTTCAACTCCAAAGAAACTTCATGATGCTAAATAAGGCAATTCAGACAAATGAAACAAGTGTCAAGCTTACCAACTGACACAATCTCAATAGATGAAAGATTTGGGAGACCGTGCATTTGATACGCTATTAAAAACGATAACGGAAAATTGAGTCTTACCTAGTAAACGGCGTCTACAAAAAGCAAACCCTCATTAAAAAATAAAAAAAAATCCATATGCGGTTTGATGAAGGGTAGAGCAACCCCACATTTGATTGATTATTTGCTCAACCATTATACTGCACTAATACCATTATCAAGGAAATTAAGCACCTATCATGCACTAGAACACTATTAGTGCATCAGTTGCAAAAAGCTTGCTTCAACATCTTACTGTGGAGACACTTTTTATCAATTAAAAGCAGCCACTTCCATTGTAAACGAACAATTGTCGGTAAGACATGGCTAACTACCGACACTCCTTAAGATTAACCAAAGAAGTGGGCAAACACATGACCCCATATAACAAAACCACACGATCTACAAAGCTACACTGACAAGGGTGATGCTAAGCAACTCATCAAATAGCTTGAATGCCCAGGTGAATAAGTGCCCAACAGCCCTAATATTCAACTCATGGTACGCTTCCTTTAAATCCCTGTCAAACATTTTGTAAGTAAGGCCAACTTCAAATGAGCCAATGTAGAACTCGAAGAACTCAAGTTTCTTCCATTTGGCACCGGCCTTGGGCAGACCTGATTAAGCACAGAGATTTACCTGACTTATTGAATTTTAGCATGAATAGTGTCATATCAATCAGGTATGGATGGTTTGGATGGTTATATTAAGGTCACCATCCCAACGCCCTTCATCATTTTTCTCAGAGGTGAGCACTTTATCTAGTTTGGGTGTGGTTCTCAAGGCACCCTTGCAGAATATATTTATCTTGGGGCATTGCTTCACAAGAATAAGCACCAACGATGGAAATCTGAAGGTGCAATTTGTCGGGGAGAAGCTCTCGAGGCTCTGTAAACCATCAAGTATCAACACTTGCAGCTTGAGGAAAGAGATCTCCTCTACTCCATTCCCATCATCTGTTACCACGTCTTCCATTGCACTGCAATCTCTAAAAATTAGCCGAGCAAGGTGCACCAAGCTTGTCTTGGCTGAGCAAGTGCCCATATGGACTAAACCAGTGCATCCCCGTACTTCTAAGTTCATCAATCTCTGGAATGAAGTGGGAGATGGAAATATGATTGATAAACGAGGGCACTCCCAAATGAATAGATCTTCAATTTGTTTGAGGATTTCAACCATGAAGGAGCCACCTTTCCAAACTTGCCTTAGGTTCCATAGCTTACTCAGCCGAAGTCGCTTCAGATTTCCAAGTGCCTTCAAACTCGCTCCCCCATGTTCAAACACATCTTCTGAAAATATCTCATCAAATGAACTACAAACTACAAAAAGCACTTCTAAACTGGGGAATCTTTGGAGAAGGGAGTTGGAAGGAAAAGCGACATTTTCATCATTTGTAACATGCCAAGCCCAATTGTCTAAGATCGCGAAAGATGTAATGCTCCATCATCACGACATCCTCCCTCTCTAATCTCAATAGCTCCAAGTGAGGAATGACCTGTCAGGATCAATTGAATTAAGCCACCAAAAACAACACGGTGCACAGCCCTAACCCAATGACTAAAATGCCATTCCATTTTTGGAGATTAATAATATTTAGTTAATTTCAAGGTATTGGTAAGCCACAAAAATAAATGTTGCTACATTATAAATAAATGTTTGAACTTGTCAAAACTTGTTAACCAATTACTTACATGTGACTTGATAAGCAAACAAGTTACCCACAGTATTTAACAGTTAACAACCATGTTCACAATGCTTTACCAAAAAAAAAAAAAAAAAAAAAAAAAAAAAAAAACGACCATGTTCATGATGCACCATCAGAAAACATAGTTTCATATTTAGAACTATTGACTGCTAGTAATATGCCAAATAAACATAATGCTATTTTCTTTACAAAAAAAAAAAATTGCGGACGAGGAAGGTCAACTTCAATTAAATAGGTAAACCCCAACCATTAGACATGCCACTAAGATAATGAGCTAGATAAGACACGTGCAGATCGTTAGAAGTATGATTGTCTATGCTAGTTAATCCAATAAAAGTTTTTTTTATTTTCCTCCTCAAAGTAAGAACTAGGATTACTATTGTTAAATTATGACTCGAGTTTGAGCGTTTGCAAAAACGCAATTCGCTGAATTTTTTTAAAGATTTACAAAAGAAGAAATAGAAAGTAAATTGAAGCAAAGTTTTCTTCAATTGCTGCGGAATCCGAATAGTGAAGGTGAAGTTCCTGATATAGCTAGTACGAGTACCTAAATGGGGGTGAATAGGTATATAAAAGATTTTTCGTGATGATTGCACAATACTTAGACAGTTGAAGGATTTGCGACAAATAATAATCAATGTAAGACTGAGTAAAGGAAATAGAGAATTGAACACGCGGTTTATAGTGGTTCGGCTTATTTCAAGCCTACGTCCACTCTTCTGCACTGACAGCCAATTGGCTGGATTCTACTATGAATAAAGAGATGTTACAACGTTGATCTTCCTTGATTTCTGGGTGTAGATGATCTACCACACTCACTCAAGGTATCACCAAGTATAGATACTCTCTTTGTATACAATTTCGCTCAAACTGTATCGACTAATAATCAAGGTGCTTTAGACTCTGGAATTTTTCTATCGATCACGTTTCTAAACACAACTAGAACGTCTTCCTTTTTATACTCCTTTATGCCATCATACCCGTTGGCACTTACCAAAGGAATTCCTCCAATCTACCCGTTGGACGGAATCAATCAAGAAGATCATTCGAGCTATTAAAGGAACCTGACGATAGCCCATCAATCTGTTCGCCCATACAATCGGGATCTTGGTTTCCAAGAATAGAACCTTCCAAGAATATTTCGTCGACCATCGGATCTTCAAACGATCTTGATTACGAATAAAAGAATCCGTTATAATTATCCAGCCAAGATATCTTTTCCAGAGGATAGGACTAAATCCTTAACCAGATACTTCGGTTCTGGATTGCCTTCGTCACTGGATTAGAAGAACTGTCAATGAGAATAGTCTTGAGTCTTGAGTCTTGAGTCTGGTGATCTGAAAACCTTTAGACTCTAAGGTCTGCATTTATCCAGACTAGACTGATAGAGATGTTTTGTCAGCTTCAAAATATTCTGGAAAGATTTCTCCAACAATCTCCCCATTTTTTATGGTGACAAAACTTTCTTGTAAATTTGAACAACTTTGACCTGCAAAATATTACTCAAGCAATATAGCTATCTCATAAAGATTAATAAAACAACCAGACTCTGCATCCACAGAAAATCGGTTAGTCTTTCATGAGTAATACCATACAACAACACTTTGATATAAATGCAAATGGTCAAGCATCAATCAAAATCCACACTCAAGTTAGTCAAGTTCAAGTTCACACCCAAGTTCACTCAAGTCATGCTAAAAAAAACACAAACATAACCACAAAAACAAATTTAAAGTCAAGTTTAAAGTTTCGTTCAAATTGCAATTATCCCCCTTTTTGTCATCATTAAAAATGTGAGAAAAGAGTCAAGTCTTCTTGGGAATGCGCACAATCTGAAAATCTCCCATCAACTGTACGATCCCTTCCAGCCTCTTCAAGTCTTCCCGTAGATGAGCTACCTCTTCTCCTTTGGCATTGGCTTGAATTTGAAGAGCGATGTCTTTCAATTGATCCGCGTGGTAACTTGAGAAGATGCTTGTCCAGCATTCTTCATGACTTGAAGTTCACGAGTCTAGAGCATAGATTTGACCCTTCATTTCCAGAAGAACATCAAGAATACGACGAAAATCTGCAGAATTGTCCGTCTCGTGTACTTGCATTTGCTTTCGATGGAGTGAATGCGAGACGATGGCGCTTTTCGTATAATCTTGCAGATTTGGTGTTGACGTATCGTGTCCTTCTTCAGGCAATTGAGAAGCCTGAAACTCTTCCGGGTCTGCTGGAGATTGTCTTAGACTTTCACTATTGCGCATGAGATATGGACCTTTCTTGCTCGCCAACTCCCCTGTCTCTAGGACCTCAAAAGGGGAAGAGTGATGATCTTCTCGTGACTTGATTCCCCTTCTCTCCGATTCAGCCGCAGACTTTTCTTTCTCTTCTTCTCCTTCTTCTTTAGCTTCTTTCTCTTTTTCTCTCTGCTCTTCTTCTTCTCTGTTCTTGGCTTGCTCCTATTCTTCTCTCTGTTTCTTCTGAAGTTCTGTTGATTGAGGTATAGAACGTCTGGTTCTTATCAAGGCAGTGATTGTGAGATCTTCCTCCTCATCTTCATCCTACAAGATGAGAGTTTTCTTCTTTTTCGATGGGGCTCCAATGGCCTCCTTCCCTTTTCTCTTAGATGAAGAAGATCTTTCGGAGTCTTCACTTTGAACTTCTCCATTGCCTTATCAAGCTCTTTCGTACGCATTTTTGTTAGCATTTTCAGACCTACCACCATTTTGTCGCATGGTCGAACACAAAGAGTGTGTGGAGGTTCAATGTTCAAGTGTTTGAAGATCTTGGTCACAAGACTCGGGTAAGGCAATTGGCCCTTGTCCTTCGCCATTGCTCGTACATGTGAAAGAGAATGGTGTGAGGGAGAGAGAACTTCTTCCCCGTATTGATCGCGTACATCAATTTTGCCTCGGAGTTAGACACGTCCGTCTTGGATGTAGACTTTGGCCCGATACTGATTGATCACAATTTTGTGAAGCAACATGTTGATAGCACGCATTCTTTCGTAGGTAATTCTTCCCTCTCGTAGACCTGTCTTTGACAAGCTCCAGTGTGGCACGAGCAATCGAAACTTTGATTGGTTGATAACGTCCTCGTTCAACTCCAATTATGTCAGCCAACATGTCCACATCGATGACATGGTCTTGGTCTCGAACACTGAAAGATATTCTATTCGCATCTAAAAAGCTAAGATTTGAATAGAAGTATGCTGTTAATTGCGCATAACCGTCTGTGGTATCGGAGCAAAATTGCTCAAGTTGAAGCAGATTGAACTTCTCCCTTAAGTTCACATTAATGGCATCCAAGAAATCGAAATCAACACTTCTAGGGTTTATCACCCCTCGTTTCAAATCAAGAACAGATTCTCCTGTTCCTTCGATTTAAACAAATCCATCCTTTTTCCCTTCACCTTCGCAGTAACACCCATTCTAGGTTGAAATTCACTGAACATTTTATCATCATCATTCCCGTCAGTGGGATTTAATCCTTCTACAAGAGGGTCACTTGGAATGTTCGCAAGTGCTTCCTCAGCCTTTCCTTTGGGAGCAATTCCCAAATCCTCCATTTTTCGCAGAAAGATATATTCATTCCCATAATTTTTATCTTTAAGGAAATCATCTATATAGTTCAGCGGAGTACCAGTACTTTTCAACGCACGATAGAGCTTGTAAATATGAGAGGGTTTTTGGACTCTTACAGGGTCTGAGTCCTCGATTATTTCTTCCTCCGGTTGTTGACTCGCATCCTGTGGGGTAGATGGTGAAGAGTGACTTGGAGGAGAGTGAATCGGGCTCTGTTGCTGACTCGATAATTCTTCCTCTTCGGTAAGATCAAATGGGTAGGCCCTCTCTCATTCTCTCGTGGTCCCCCGTTCGCGATTCTTGAAGACTTTCTCGAAGAAGACATCCTTCCTTGTCGTTGAAAGATTCCTTTACTCGCTTTCCCAAGAGAAGATGACAACTTTCTCGAAGATGAGCACGAAGTAGAGACAGGATTGGGAGGAGAATGCTTTTTAGGGTTTTGAAGATTGGAAAATGAAAACTGTATATATATAACTCAGTTTTGAAAAGGGAAGTTCAATCGGCACAAGGAAAGTGTACGGACACTTTTTTTAAAAAAAATCAATAACTGCCAACATTAATCCTTTTGAAAAGACAAGTTTTCGTTTTTCACGGAGATTACGAAAGATCATACCTTTTCGAGTTTAGATAAAATAGCAACTTACAGTCTATTGCCATCAATGTTTGAGTTTGAGGATTTAGAGTCTGAGGGATTAGAGTCTGAAGGTTGGAGAGTCTCTAGACTTTAACTTCTTCGAGCTTCATAATGTTGAGTCTGGAACGGATAAAGTCGAATTGATTTTTCTCCAAAGGCTTTGTGAATATATCCGCTAGTTGACTTTTTGAATCAACAAATTGAATCGAGATTTGTCCATTTTGAACATGATCTCTAATGAAATGATGTCGAATCTCTATATGCTTTGCTCTTGAATGAAGGATTAGATTCTTAGTGAGATTGATTGCGCTGGTGTTGTCAAATCTAATCTCTGTGCATGAGTCTTCAATTCCAAAGTCTTGTAGCTGTTGTTTTATCCATAGAATTTGCGAACAGCAACTTCCAAGAGCTACATACTCAGCTTATGTTGTTGAGAGAGCCACAGTGCTTTGTTTCCTTGAAAACCAAGACACCGTCCCGTTTCCAAGCAACTGGCAAGTTCCCGAAGTGCTCTTTCTATCGACTTTGCAACCGGCCAGATCTGCGTCTGAGTATCCGGAAGATTAAAGTCTCCCTTCTTAGGATACCAAAGACCGATACTTGAAGATGAAGCAACGTATTTGATAATACGTTTTGCAGCACTGAGATGGGATTCTTTAGGATCTGATTGAAACCTAGCACAGATGCAAACACTCAAAAAAATGTCAGGTCTAGAAGCGGTAAGATAAAGAAGTGATCCGATGATGCTCCCGTACAGCTTTTGATCAACTTTCTTCCCTTCTTCATCTTTGTCTATCTTCAAAGAACATGACATTGGTATGTCGGTCTTTTTGCACTTTTCCAGTCCAAACCTTTTGACAAGATCATTAGCATATTTTTCTTGATAAATAAAAGTTCATTCCTTCAATTGTTTTATTTGAAGACCAAGAAAGAACGTTAACTCTCCCATCATACTCATTTCAAACTCATCCTGCATAGACTTTGAAAATTTCTTGCATAGACTTTCATTAGAAGATTCAAAAATAATATCGTCCACATATATTTGAACAAGTAAAAAGCTTTTGTTTTCCTTTTTGATAAATAAGGTAGTATCTACTTTACCTTTGACAAAACCATTATGTATTAAAAACTTACTTAGTCTGTCGTACCAAGCTCGAGGTGCTTGCTTTAAACCATACAAGGCCTTTTTCAGTCTGAAAACTGAGTCTAGCTTCTTTAGGTCTTCAAACCCTGGAGGTTGTTCCACGTAAACTTCCTCATGGATAAATCCATTTAGGAAGGCACTTTTGACGTCCATTTGGAATAACCTGAAATTTTTATAAAGTGCAAACGCAAGTAATAGACGAATAGCTTCTAACCTTGCTCTTTGGAGCGTAAGTCTCATCATAGTCTATTCCTTTTTCTTGCGTATATCCCTTGGCCACGAGTCTTGCTTTGTTTCTACGACTTTTCCTTTCTCATTCATCTTGTTCCCGAACACCCATTTAGCTCCAATAATGCTTTTGCCTTTTGGTTTAGATGTCAATTCCTGACATCATTAATGTTGAACTATTTCGAGCTCTTCTTGCATAGCTTCAATCCAGCTTTCATCAGATAAAGCTTCTTCTATGCTTTTTGGTTCAATTTCAGAAATGAGAGCCACAACACTAGACTCTTCACGCCTTTTGGATTTGGTACGAATTCCTTCATTAATTTCGCCGATAATGAGATCTTTAGGATGACTGGACTTATGCTTCCGCCATCGGTTGATTTGTCCGGTTGATGATCTCTTTCTTTATTTGAATCTTCACGATTAGCTTGATGCTGGTCTTCCAGAGTCTGAGAAGCTTCTTGAGTTGTAAGCTTTGGAGGGTCTGGAGCAAGTTCAGACTCTTCATGATGAGTCTGACTTGATTCATCTTGCGTAGAGTCTTGAAATTTGACATTCATTGACTCCTCCACAGAGTGACTCTTCTTGTTGTAGACTCTGTAGGCTTTGCTTGATGTAGAATATCCAAGGAAGATGCCTTCATCTGATCTTTCTTAAACTTACCAACTCGATCTTTAGCATTTTTCAATATAAAGCATTTGCAACCAAACACATGAAAGTATGAAACAATAGACTTCTTACCTTTGAATAACTCGTAAGGGGTTTTCTCTAGAATAGGTCTTAAGAAGACTCTATTGATGATATAGCACGCTGTTGAAATAGCTTCAGCCTAAAATCGTGAAGAAATCTTACTTTCAATTAAAAGAGTTCTAGCTATTTCTTGAAGAGATCTATTCTTTCTTTCCACTACTCCATTTTGCTCTGGAGTATATGGCGAAGAGAACACATGATTAAATCCAGATTTATCACAAAATTTTGTAAAATCTTGATTTTCAAATTCACTTCAATGATCTGTTCTTATACTTGAGATAACACACCCTTTTTCATTTTGAACCTTTTTAGCAAATTTTTCAAAATACGAGAAGGTTTCGGACTTACTTGCAAGGAAATATACCCAAGTAAAGCGGGAGTAATCGTCCACAATTACTAGGCAATATTTCTTACCTCCAATTCTCTGAGTTCTAGTTGGTTCGAAGAGATCCATATACAGCAATTGTAGTACTTGATTAGTAGAGACATGATTTATTGGCTTAAATGAATTTCTTACCCGCTTTCCCGAGAATACATGGAGTGCATGGATCGGACTTTTGGTATGGTAATTTTGGTAGACCTCGAACAAGCCGCTTTGATGAGATTTTGGCTAATTGCTTCATGTTGACATGACCAAGCTTTCGTGCCATAAGCTTGCTTCGTCTTGAATTGAGATTAGGCATTGCGATTTATTTGGTTTCACATCCAAGAGATAGATGTTTCCATGCCTTCGACCCATGAAAGACTCGAGTAGAGTCTTTACTAGTTCCGTAACATATTCCTTCTTGAAAGAAGATCTTATAACCAAGTATCACACAATTAACTGATGCTGAGAAGATTGTAATTGAGTCATTCCACTAAGGAAACATGACTTATTGTGAGATTTCCAATTTTCACCGTTCCAAATCCCACAATACTTCATTTTTGCTTCCTCCAAATGAAACTTTTCCGCCATTTACTTGGACAAGCTTTATGAAGCAATTTGAGTCTCCAAAGTCATGTGTCTTGAGCATCCACTTTGTCAATATATCATTTTACCTTTTTCTTGACGGAGACCGCACTTAAAAGAGAGTCTCAAGCTTTCTTTGGTACCCAAATTTTCTTGGGTCCTTTGGTGTTAGTAAGATAAACAGTATTAACCCATGTTTTCTTAACAGGTTTCCAAACTATAGGACACTCTTTTTCAAAGTGATCCGGACTGTTGCACTTTGAACACTTGAGGGCATTTCGACCTACAGACTTTACAAAAACTTTCTTAAAATGATTTTTGTAAGCTTCTTTTGAGGGTCTTTGCTTGATTCTTTCTTTTACTTTGGGAAAATCAATCAAGGGAATAGTTTCTGCTGTCATACCTAGACCAGACTTATTGAAGTAAGGTCTTTGAGCCGAAAAAGAATTTTTTCAAGTTTTTCGGACCCTATTGAAAATTTCTTTGAAATATTTGACAGTCAGTTTTTAAAAGAGCATTTTCTTTCAAAAGACCATTTTCATTTTCTTTAAGAGTGGAAACATTCAAGTCTAAACTTTTAACTCTTTCTTCTAAAATGTTTTCCTTTTTGTTTTAGAGCTGAGTTTTCCTTTTTAAGTTCGGAAATTCTTTTGAGAGAAGTCTTAAGACTAAGACACAGTTCATCAATGTATTTAGAGACTTTGACAGGAATTTTGAAATCACTTACCTCAAATTCACCGTCCGAGTCCGATCCGAATATGAGCCTCGAGTCCGATTGTGCCATCGACATAGATTGGCATACTCATTATCACTTTCTTCACACTCGTATCACTCCAAGTTTCGGTTTTGAGAGCTTTTCGAAACTTTTAGCTTTTCCTCTCTTCTTCTTCGAAGAGGACAGTTGGGTCCGATGTGTCCCTTTTTCTTACATTCAAAGCAAACTACATCTTTGTTTGGTTCCTCATCATCAACGACTTGGTCTCGCTATCTTTGGAAACTTTGTTTCTTTGAGTTGAACCTTCTTCCTTTTCTATTCAGTTTTCTGAATCTTCTTATCATGAGAACAAGCTCCTCATCGTCCATATCATCTTCAGAATCTATATCATCAGAATCATCATTTGATTTTAATGCAATGGATTTCTTACCTCTTGGATCTTTGTCTTCATTGATTCGTTCAACTTCATAAGACTGAAGAGTTCCAATCAGCTCGTCGACAGATAGTGGCATGATTCTTTGCATCTTCCTTATTGAAGTCTTTATGTGATTCCAATCCTTGGAGAGTCCACGCAGTAGCTTGTTTACCTTCATGGGATCAGAAATTTTTTGTCCTTGATTCTCAAGACCATTGACAATATCTGTAAAACGGCTAAACATGTCAGTTATAGATTCTCCTGGTTTCATCTTGAAGGCTTCATATTGATCGAGGAGAATGTTAATTCTGGTTTCCTTCACTCGATATGTTCCTTTATAGGTGATATGTAATATGTCCCAAACTTCTTTTGCGTAACACAAGAAGATATTTCGTTATATTCAGTTGGTGACAAAGCACAATATAAAGAATAAATTGCTTTTGCATCGAGTGCTTGTCTCTTGAATATCTCTTCCCGAGTCATTCCGCTGGTCTCAACAGCTTTCTTTCCTCTTTTAGAGACTGATGCAGCTGTAGGAGTAATCCCTTTTTCTACAACGTCCCATTCCAGAGGATCCTTTGATCGTAGGAAGGCTTTCATCTTGTTTTTCCAGATGTTGTAATCCTTCCCATCAAAGTAGGGTGGTCTGGTATTGCTTTGCCCTTCCACCAGCCCTGGTGCTAGCATACTAGCCATGGATCTTTTACTTTGAAATAAAACACTTCAAATAAAGTGAGTACACAAGCTCTGATACCAATTGATATAGCTAGTACGAGTACCTAAAGGGGGTGAATAGGTATATAAAAGATTTTTCGTGATGATTGCACAATACTTAGACAGTTGAAGGATTTGCGACAAATAATAATCAATGTAAGACTGAGTAAAGGAAAGAGAGAATTGAACACGCGGTTTATAGTAGTTCGGCTTATTTCAAGCCTACGTCCACTCTTCTGCACTGACAGCCAATTGGCTGGATTCTACTATGAACAAAGAGATGTTATAGCGTTGATCTTCCTTGATTTCTAGGTGTAGATGATCTACCACACTCACTCAAGGTATCACCAAGTATAGATACTCTCTTTGTATACAATTTCGCTCAAACTGTATCGACTAATAATCAAGGTGCTTCAGACTCTAGAATTTTTCTATCGATCACGTTTCTAAACACAACTAGAACGTCTTCCTTTTTATACTCCTTTATGCCATCATACCTGTTGGCACTTACCAAAGGAATTCCTCCAATCTACCCGTTGGACGGAATCAATCAAGAAGATCATTCGAGCTATTAAAGGAACTTGACGATAGCCCATTAATCATGTTCGCCCATACAATCAGGATCTTGGTTTCCAAGAATAGAACCTTCCAAGAATATTTCGTCGACCATCGGATTTTCAAATGATCTTGATTACGAATAAAAGAATCCGTTATAATTATCCAGCCAAGAGATCTTTTCCAGAGGATAGGACTAAATCCTCAACCAGATACTTCGGTTCTGGATTGCCTTCGTCACTGGATTAGAAGAACTGTCAATGAGAATAGTCTTGAGTCTTGAGTCTTGAGTCTTGAGTCCGGTGATCTCGAAAACCTTCGACTCTAAGGTCCGCATTTATCCGCACTAGATCGATAGAGATGTTTTGTCGCCTTCAAAATATTCTGGAAAGATTTCTCCAATAGTTCCTCCGCACGAAATTTTACATGGGGCCCAGAGTCAACGTAAAGGACTCTTCTGCAGCTTTTGTCGTGAAGCTCCGAATCCTTCTTTGGCGTGAAGTTCCTCTGCGTGAAGATTAAAAGGTGGTGGGCCCAAGGTCAAAAGTTTGACTTTGGGCACACACACGTATATACAAACGGAATTCACTTTCTTTTTTCGAGATTGTGCGTGGAGCGGCGAAGACCTACGAAAACAAAGAAGTCGCACATCCGAGAAGCCTTTACACGTCCACGCCGCTTGAGAAGAGCAGCAAGATCTTGAAGCCATGTGAATCTGGAACGCTGTTGGAAGATATGCAGAAGATCCTAGAAATATACCGGGAATTGATTGATCCAATTTTTTATTATAGAGAATCAATCCAAATATTAGATTGATTTGTAAAATATTACATTGCCTTTTTCTATGTATACATCTTGTAATATAAACATCAAAAGCCATGTACATTGATTACAAGTGAGAATACAAGAAAATCTTCTCCCTAAACTTCGTCCTTCTCTTCTTCTTTATTGTCCGTTCCTTGCTTGCTTTCGGTTTTTGACATGGTATCAGAGCTTTGGCTTTAAGCTCCATCTTCTCGCAACTAATTGCTTTCGAAGCTGCAAGACAGATCAACGTCTTGATTACAAAAGAATCAAATTCTATAAGAAGGAAGAAGATACAGAATTCTTTACCATGAATCTAGAGAATCTGCTCCTTGCCACTACTGGCGTTCCGTCCATTGGCGACGTCACACCGATGGGAGAGACACAAGGCCACAGCACTAGTGCAATACTTGCAATTCCCACAACCCAGCAACAAATCCAGACTCAATGGTAGATATTCTCGGCTCAGGCGAATATGGGGCAACCCATTCTGGGCCATTCTTACCAATGGGTACCCTATCCATGGTACGTCGAGCAAGGCCCGAATCCATCATTGCCGGGGGTAACGAGTTACCAGAGTAACGCTCAGCCCGACGGGAGTCTACTAGCCGCAAGCAGGGCAAACTCAGCCGCTGAGACAGAGCGAGTAAACGGGTTTGAAGAAGCGGGTTTGGGAACAAACCCTCACCCGGGACTCTTCAATGCAGGTCATGGAACCGGGTTCAATGGGTCGAGTAGGGACAAATCCCTACCCGAACCTTTCACTCGGATTTTTACCGTTTCCGATTACGGCCATCACTGGCCGACCAGAGCTAGATGATCCCTTGCACGTATCAACCGCCGACGGTCCAGAGTTGCGACTAATTAGTCTGCAATTGACCGGGCCGGAAAACTACAACAAATGGTCACAAGACTTTCGGCGGGCCCTCATGAAAAAAGATAAAGATGGTTTCTTCGACAGAACCGTACCAATTCTGTCGGACGAAAGGCTGGTGAGGCACTGGCGAAAGTGCAATCACCTGATCCGCACCTGGATCGGCAACTGCGTCTCTCCAAACGTCGCAGTAGGCCTCCCACCGACGGAAGATTCGAAAACCATGTGAGACAACATCAAATAAATGTACGGGAAATTAGACCGAGCAAAAATCTTTTGTCTCATGCAGGAACTCACAGATCTCAAGCAAAGGAATATGTCAGTCACAACGGTTTATAACAAACTCTCATTGCTCTAGAACGAGCTCGAGGCCGCGGAAGAAAAACTCAAGGGACCTCCAGAAACTCTTAGGCAGTACAAATCCATGAAGGAGAGGGAGAAATCCACTCAGATTCTTTTGATATTGAACGAAACATACCTAACATTTCGTTCGCAGATCCTAGCGATGGATCCCGTGTCGCCCCTCGCCCGAATTTTCCAGCTGGCTGTCTAAGAAGAGAGCCGCGGCTCTCACGCACCGCAGCGTACACGAGGAGGCAAGGCTGACGCTCTCGCTCTTTGTGGAGAACGCCACGGGAGAGAATCGGGGGCAAAAACCCTAGCCCGGGAGAGAGAAAGTCGCGAGGGGCTAGGGTTTGCAACCGGAGACAAAACCCTTAAAAGGGACGGAAGCTATGGCTCAAATTCAATCCGGCGATCTGACGGCTCAGATTTCTTGCGGAGATCTAACGACCTTGATTTGCCTCGGAGATCTGACGATCTGCAAGGGGTCGATATATACGCTGCATCGGACGGTGGAGATAATTCCACGATTAAATCATTCGACGGCCAGATCTTTTCTGCATTAATAAGGAATTTCGACCAAAATTCAAGGGGGAGAGGTAAATTATACTGTGAGCATTGCAAACGTCCACATCATATCATAGATAATTGCTGGAAATTACATGAAAAGCCAGGAGAAAAAGGAAAAGAGAAAAAGTATTCAGCAACTTACCAGGTGACTGGACTTACTGGACCAAATAGTGATCGACCAATTACTTATGGGCAATATCAGCAATTGATACAGGCACTGCAGAAAGCAGACATTGGAAATAAAGGAGGAAGTTTCTCAGGTATATCCCACTACCTGATTAATTCAATTTCAAAAAGAGCACGGATAGTTGACTCAGGAGCAAGTGATCATATCATTTGTGATATAATTTTTTTCTCAAAAATGCATAGGAAATTGGATACGCCCATTTCTGTGCAACTTCCAAATGGAAACATTACTCATGTCACATTGACAGGGACTGTTCAACTAAGCTCTCAAATTGTCCTACAAAATGTCCTTTATGTCCCACAATTTCAGTTCAATCTCATTTCCGTATCCAAAGTCTGCAAGGAAAATTCCTGTCAAATACTCTTCGATGTTGACATATTTTTTTTCAGGCCCTTTCGACTGGGAAACTGATGGGCTTGGGTAGTCTTTCTGAAGGTTTATATTTCTGGACCAGTATTCCAAGTCATCTTGATTTGAATTCAATTCCTTTCAATAAGTTGTCATTGTGTAATGTCATTGCCAATGATAAAGACTTTCTTTTACATTCAAGGATGGGACATAGTACTTTTTTTCCATACTCTAAATGTCCTATTTGTCCTCTTGCAAAACATTCTCGCACATCTTTCCCTTCGAATGCAAAACGTTCCACTGCTATCCTTTCTTTAATTCATGTGGATGGCTAGGGACCATATCACACAGCACATCGTGATGGTTCACGATATTTTCTCACAATTGTGGATGATCACTCTCGGGCCACATGGGTATTCCTGATGCAATTAAAAGCTCAAGTTCCATCTCATTTGAAAACGCTCATCACCCTAACTAAAAATCAGTTTGGGAAATCAATCCAGCGAATACGGACTGACAATGGGAAGGAATTTTTTAGTCATGATTGCAGATCACTTTTCTTGTTTCATGGCATTCTACATGAAAGCTCCTATATTTATACTCCACAACAGAATGGAGTGGTGGAACGTAAACATCGTCACTTGCTGGAGGTCGCACGAGCTTTGAAGTTTCAGGGATCTGTTCCAGCAATATATTGGGGAGATTGTGTCTTCAGTACAACCTATCTCATCAACCATATGCCTACCTGGATATTAGCTGGTAAATCACCCTTGGAATTACTTTATGGAAAAAAACCAACAGTAGATCATCTACGAATTTTCAGTTGTCTTTGTTATACTGCAACTATGGGGCCTCGAGACAAAATGAGTCCACGTGCCAGGAGGTGCATTTTCATGGGTTACCCTACCCTACAGAAGGGGTATTATGTTCTAGATCCATCAACAGGAGAATTTTTTGTGAGCAGGGATATCATTTTTCACGAAACTATCTTTCCATTTCGTGAGTCTACACAGGATTTGGATATCTCAACCAGTTCTCATCACTCCTCAATTGAGGAAAATATATCTCCTGAATATTTTCTTGCAGCATCATCAAGATAGGTCATTCCACCTTCCTCAATTGATCAATCACCTTAGAAGACAACATTGGAAAGTGTACCTGTTCTTCCAATAAACATTGAGAATGATTCTAGTGAACAAACAGAAAATAATGCTACGGAAATATCTCCACCTCCACCGCCAACAGATCATCCACGACATTCGGGGCAAGCTACAAAACTGCCAACATGGACCAAAGACTATGTCTGTGCCTCACTTAATGGACCAGGTATTCACTATCCAATATCTTCTTATGTCTCCTTTGAAAAGCTTTCGTCGGAGCATAGATGTTGCATTAGTCATATATCAGATGAGAAAGAACTGTCTAGTTATGATGAGGCATCCAAAGACCCACGATGGCAAAAAGCCATGGAAGCATAATTACAGGCCTTAACTGATAATCACACATGGGAGATAGTTCCTTTGCCCCCAAATAGGAAATCCATAGGATGCAAATGGGTCTATAAAGTTAAGTATAGAGCTGATGGATCCATTGAACGATACAAAGCTCGATTGGTGGCGAAGGGATATACACAACGAGAAGGTTTCGACTATCACAAAACTTTTTCCCCAGTTGCTAAAGATGTCATCGTCCACTCATTCTTGTCAGTTGCAGCCATCCATGATTGGCCGTTACACCAAATGGACGTTCATAACGCTTTCCTTCATGGTGATAAGGATGAAGAAATTTACATGGATATTCCTCAGGGCTTATGGAGATAGGGGGAGAACAAAGTATGTCATCTCCACAAATCCCTTTATGGGCTGAAACAAGCTTCCAGACAATGGTATGCTAAATTTGCTAACGCTCTCATCAGTGCAAACTTCAAACAATCCAAGTATGATTATGCCTTATTTACATGGACCAAAGGTACGTCATCTATTTACTTGATGATTTATGTAGATGACATTCTTATCATGGGAAATGATGAAGCTGCAATAAAGAGCCTTAAAAAATATTTGCATTCCACATTTCATATAAAAGATCTGGGAGCACCAAAATATTTTCTTGGGATTGAGATTGCTCGATCTCACCAAGGAATTTCTCCCAATCTGAGGAAGTTTGTGTTGGAGATTATATCGAAGCCGGTTTATCGTAATGTAAGCCAGCTGTCATTCTAATCGAGCAGAATATCAGATTGACTAAAGCAGACCACACTGGAGGAACATCTCAGGATGATCTTATATTACAGGATCCAACGAGTTATCAGAAGCTCGTTGGAAAACTTATTTACCTAACTATGACCAAGCCCGATATATCATATGCAATGCATAATCTCAGTCAGTTTATGCACAAACCGAAGGAATCCCATATGAATGCCGCTCTAAAGGTCGTGAAGTATTTGAAGGGATGTCCAGGACTCGGGATACTTCTATCTAAAAGATGCAACATGGAAATGACAACATATTGCGATGTAGATTATGCAACGTGTCCTATGAGTCGAAGATCTGTAGCTAGGTTTTGCATTAAGTTGGGAGATTCCCTTCTTTCATGGAAAACCAAGAAGCAAGCAACAGTTTCTCTATCCTCAGCTGAAGCATAATATCGAGCCATGGCAAAGACCACATGTGAGATTGTGTGGATACGAGGATTACTTGGTGATCTCGGAATATAGTTGAAAGGTCCAACAAAGTTATTCTGTGACAACGAATCGGCTCTGAAACTTGTGGCGAATCCTATAATGCACAAAAGGACCAAGCACATAGAAGTGGATTGTCATTTCACTCGGGAGAAGATTCAAGAAGGGACAATCGAGACAAGAGGGATTGGAACTGTTGAACAACCTGCAGATGTGTTTACCAAAGCCCTCTGTCAAAGGCAACATGCATATCTAATGAGCAAGCTAGGCGTCTTGGACATTTACAAGCTACCAGCTTGAGGGGGAGTGTTGGAAGATATGCAGAAGATCCTGGAAATATACCGAGAATTGATTGATCCAAGTTTTGATTATAGAGAATCAATCCAAATATTAGATTAATTTGTAAAATATTACATTGCCTTTTTCTATGTATACATCTTGTAATATAAACAGCAAAAGCCCTGTACATTGATTACAAGTGAGAATACAAGAAAATCTTCTCCCTAAACATCGTCCGTCTCTTCTTCTTTATCATCCGATCCTTGCTTGCCTTCGGTTTCTGACAAACGCGTGGTAATTTGTGTACCGTGAGTTTATTCCCAAGCGAGTTGTTATTTATAAACACTTTGGGTTTGGAGTTAAATATAGGTGTGAGAAACACTTGAGCGTGTGAGTGATTATAAACTCTGATTCTCCATTTTTAGTGGATTATTTGCCATTGGCTTTTCTTGTGGACGTAGGTACCGATACTCGGACCGAACCACGTAAATTTCTAGTGTCCTTATTTTTCTCGTTTATTTCTCTAGCAATTTCGCGTTGACGTAAATTGCAAGATCCTGGTAATTCCGCATATTATATCCCTACAATTGGTATCAGAGGTTGGGGTTGGATTTCTTGATTGTGATTTGGAGCTTTTGCTTGTCTGATTATTATTTGGAAATTCTGTTATTCCAATTATGTCTGAGAGGAAATCTGAAATTGAGAAGTTTAACGGGAGTAACAACTTTGTGTTATGAAGCATCAAGATACGGGCTTTATTAACAACACAAGGTTTGGCCAAGGCACTGGATGGCGAAGATAAGTTGTCGATTATAATGAAAGCCTCAGAGTTTGTAGAGCTGATGGAAAAAGCAAATAGTATAATCCTGTTAAATTTGACAGACGAGGGCTTACTAGAGGTTGCTGAGGAGAAGGATGCCACAGCATTATGGGCAAAACTTCAAGCACTCTATGTGAAGAAATGTTTGAACAATCGCGTGTACATGCTGAAGAAGATGTTTCAATTTAGATATATTGAAGGTACCTCTATCAGAACCCTCCTAGATGAATTTAATAAACTCATGTTGGATCTGAAGAACGTCGGTAAGATACTTGATGATGAAGAGCAGGGCATGATGTTGTTAGCCTCTTTACCAGAGTCATGAGAGCACTTTACTGATTCACAGTTGCAGGGGCGTACTACTGTTACCTCAGAAGAGGTAAAGTCTGCCTTATTCTCTAAGGAGTGGCAGAGAAAGTTGCGAGATGACGATTTGGCACAAGGAGCAGCGCAAATGATTCGAGGTAGAGAACAACATCAAGGGCCTAGTAGCAGCAGAGGTAAAAGAAGATCAAAATCACGTCATAAAAAGTCCAAGGGACGCGTGAAATGCTTTGATTGTCACGAGGTGGGGCACATCAGGAGAGACTGTCCTAAGCGGAGGAATAAAGTTGATAGGCAGAATGCCACAAACAGTGTGGCAAACATTGCCGAGGGGAGCAATAGTGATGCAGAAGCTGTTTTATGTGTGACTGCTACTTCGTCAGGAGACGAATGGGTGCTAGATTCTGGGTGGCTTATCACATGACGCCTCATAAGAACTGGTTTACTAATTACCAGACTGCAAATAGTGGTAAGGTTCTTTTGGGGAATAATGCAGTCTATAAGGCTGTTGGGATAGGGACAATTTAGATCCGGATGCACAATGGGGTGGTGCGCACATTGACAGATGTGAGGCACGGACCGGAGCTCAAGAAGAACCTTATTTCTCTGGGGACACTCGATGACATCGGGTGTAGGTACACCGTTGAAGGTGGAGTATTTAAGATCTCTCGAGATGCCATGACAGTGATAAAAGGGAAGAAAATGAATATTCTCTATCGTCTACTAGGAGAGACCGTGACCGGAACCGATACAGTTTCATCAGGTGAGTTAGACTCTAACTTGACTCAGTTATGGCATATGCGTTTAGGGCACATGAGTGAGGCAGGTATGATGATGCTGAGTGAAATGGGGTTATTAAAGGGTTAGAAGACAGAAAAGCTGGACTTATGTGAGCACTGTATCTTTGGGAAGCAGCATCGAGTTAAGTTTACTACAGCTATTCATTTGACCAAACGACCAGTTGAATATATTCATTCAGATGTCTGGGGCCCATCTTCGGTTTCTTCGAAAGGAGGTGCCCGATATATGCTGACATTTATCGACGATTATTTGAGGAAGGTATGGGTTTACTTTCTGAAGCACAAATATGATGTGTTTGATCGGTTCAAGAAATTTAAGGCATTGATTGAAAAGCAGTCAGATAAACAAATCAAGTGCCTGAGAACCGATAATAGTATGGAGTTTTGTGGTAAAGATTTTACTAAGTTCTGCGAGAAAGAAGGTATTTTTAGACACCGCACAGTACCTGGGACACCACAGCAGAATGGCGTGGCAGAACGGAAGAACAAAACTTTGCTTGAGCGGGCTCGATGCATGCTTTCGCTTGCAAGACTTGGCAAGAAATTTTGGGCCGAAGCAGTAAACATGGCATGTTATATGGTAAATCGATCTCTATCGTCTGCTATCGAGTGGAAGACTCCTGAGGAAGTGTGGTCGGGGAAACATGTTGATTACTTCGGATTACGTATATTCGGATGTCCTGCATATGCTCATGCAGGTGATGGTAAGCTTGAGCCGAGGTCGAAAAAGCGCATATTTCTGGGTTATGCACATGGGGTGAAAGGCTACCGGCTGTGGTGCACTGATCCCAGATCACCCGGTTTTCTAATTAGTAGAGATGTGATCTTCGATGAGACTGTAATGCTTCAACAGAGGAGTTCTGAGACACAACAAGCAGAGAAGACAGATCATGGTGTCATTAGTGAGGTGGAGCTTCAGGTGGAGACTCCGGAGACCTCGAAGGTAACTGAAGTTGAGACTATAGATGAAGTCGCAGCTCCTGAAGTCGGTGATAGTGAACAACCAGCAAAGCCACAGCAGACTATAGCCGCAGATAGATAGAGAAGGCACATTAAATCATTAGTACGTTATGGTTATAGATATTGCTTATGCATTGACGTAGGTGATGAGGTGGAGACAGACGAGCCATCATCTTACTCTGAGGCGATGGCTAGTTCAGAGTCGTCGCAGTGGCTAGGGGCTATGAGTGATGAGATGGAATCACTCAATCGAAATCAGACATGGGAGCTGGTCAAAGTACCCAAGAGCCAAAAGATTGTCGGAAGTAAATGGGTCTTCAAACGGAAAGAGGGCATTCCCGGTGTCAAGGCAACGAGGTATAAGGCAAGACTTGTGGTGAAGGGGTATACATAGCGTGAGGGCATTGATTACAATGAGGTGTTCTTTCATGTGGTAAGACATACTTCTATTCGCGTTTTACTTGCCTTAGTTGCTTCACAGGATCTTGGGTTAGAATAGCTAGATGTAAAAACTGCGTTTCTTCACGGTGAGTTGGAGGAGCAAATTTACATGAGACAACCAGAGGGATTTGCTATTCCAGGTAAGGAATATCATGTTTGCTTGTTAAAGAAATCTTTGTATGGGCTAAAACAATCTCCTAGGCAGTGGTATAAACGTTTTAATGCTTTCTTGACTAGTCAAGACTATTCAAAAAGTCAGATGGATAGCTGCGTTTACTATAGGAGATTGGAGAATGGTTCTTTGATTTATCTACTCTTATATGTTGATGATATGCTGATAGCAGCTAAGAATATGTCTAATATTGATGTGCTGAAGAGGCAGTTAAATGCTGAATTTGAGATGAAAGATTTAGGTGTTGCAAAGAAAATATTGGGTATGGAGATTTTGCGTGACAGGACTGCAAGAGTTTTACGTCTTTCTCAAAAGAAATATATTGAGAAGATTGTGGCGTGTTTTAATATGCAGTTAGCAAAATCTGTAAGTACACCTTTAGCGAAGCACTTTAAACTTTTAGATAAATTATCATCGCAGACTGAGGAGGAGGAGGAGCATATGTCCCGTGTTCCTTATTCTAGTGCTGTGGATGGTGTGCACTAGGCTTAATATTTCATAAGCTGTGAGCGTGGTTAGTCGCTATATGAAGCATCCTTGTAAAGCTCATTAGGAAGCTGTGACAACAGACATGAATATAGTATACGAGAGGGACATCAATGGCATTGAGACCATTGGTTTTGTGGATTCGGATCACGCCGGTGACTTGGATGATTGCAGATCTTTAGCAGGGTACGTATTTACGCTAGCGGGTGGTGCAGTTAGTTGGAAAGCATCCTTACAGGATCACATTGCCCTGTCTTCGACTGAGGTAGAGTACATGGCACTAACCTTTGTAGCGAAGGAGACGATATGGTTACAAAGTTTGTTCTTGGACTTTTGGTTAGAACAGAAAAGTGTTGATATACACTATGATAACCAAGGTGCAATATATTTGGCGTATAATCCAATTTATCACGAGCGAACGAAGTATATCAACATCAGATACCACTTCATCCGAGATGTCTTAGCTAAGGATATTGTTATTGTCAAAAAGATTACTACAGCAGATAACCCGACAGATATGATGACTAAGTTTGTTCCTTTGGAGAAGCTCAAGCTCTGCTTGAGCTCTATTGGCGTCTGTGGAGAGTGAGCATCCGTTGGGGCGCTAGGAGAGCAGCATAGATGATGGGCACTATAACTTGGATTCAAACATCGAGTCAAGGTGGAGAATTGTTAAATTATGACTCGAGTTTGAGCATTTGCAAAAACGCAATTCGCTGAATTTTTTTAAAGATTTATAAAAGAAGAAATATAAAATAAATTGAAGCAAAGTTTTCTTCAATTGCTGCGAAATCCGAATCGTGAAGGTGAAGTTCCAACGGGGCCCAGAGTCAACGTAAAGGACTCCTCTGCAGCTTTTGTCGTGAAGCTCCGAATCCTTCTTTGGCGTGAAGTTCCTCTGCGTGAAGATTAAAAGGTGGTGGGCCCAAGGTCAAAAGTTTGACCTTGGGCACACACACGTATATACGAACAAAATTCACTTTCTTCTTTCGAGATTGTGCGTGGAGCGGCGAAGACCTACGAAAACGGAGAAGCCGCACATCCGAGAAGCCTTTGCACGTCCACGCCACTTGAGAAGAGTCGCAAGATCTTGAAGCCGCGCGAATCTGGAACACGTGGTAATTTGTGTGTCGTGAGTTTATACCCAAGCAAGTTGTTATTTATAAACACTTTGGGTTTGGAGTTAAATCTAGGTGTGAGAAACACTTGAGCGTGTGAGTAATTGTAAACTCTGATTCTCCGTTTTTAGTGGACTATTTGCTGCTAGCTCTCCCCGTGGACGTAGATACCGATACTCGGACCGAAACACGTAAATTTCTGGTGTTCTTATTTTTCTTGTTTATTTCTCTGGCGATTTTGTGGTGACATAAATTGCAAGATCCTGGTAATTCCGCATATTATATCCCTACAACTATAATATATTTCAAAGAATATGAGATGGAAATAATTAACTTCTATTATTCTCCAAATCTTTGAGCAATTCACAATTAGGTAGATATTAATAAGCAAGAAATGTTTGGCAATTTAAATTTTCAAATGAAAATAATAAGCACTAAGAGATATGCACATAAACCAATGAAGACAGAGGTAAACAAGAAGAACTAAGGATTGTACATTTTCTACAGTAAAGAATGCAGGTTGGTCACTTGTAATACTATCTTGGCAGCATTTGATTTCGCAAGCTAACAAGAATGACCTCATTTTGCCACAATGTTTCACTTGCAATTCTTCCAAAAGTGGCCACGTTGAAGTATGACTATTCCTATAGCAGCTCCTTAGTTCTGGCAACTCATATAATCTCAGGGTGGTCAATCGCAAAAAAAAGAGATCACTTGCACTTGTCTCTTCTCCATCTTCCTCTGCTATAATCTCCTCTACCCCCACAAGACTGTACTATAAGTTTTTCAAGCTGTGTCATACTTTTTGCCACCAAATTTGGAAATAAGCTTTTGAGACTCTCACACTCATAAGTCTCAATGCATTGTAAGCATCTAAATGTAAGAGCTCCTTGATGAAGTCCACTCCACACGTGCTTCATTTTTGGGAGATATCTCAAAGCTAATTCTCTTAATTGAAAAGTGCTTGTGGAATGAGCTTTACTAAAACTGAACTCTTGTGCATGAAATACCACTTCTAAGGAATTACAATAGCTCACAATTAAACTCTCTAGATTTATAAGCATAGTATCAAATGAAAATATGGTTGAAAGTTTCTCGCAATACTCCACTATTAGCGTCTTGAGTTTGCTAAAGGCATTTGAAGCAAGTTCACCAAGCCATATCTTCTCCATGTTATCCATGTGCGAGATCTTCATTGACTCAATATAAGGAAACTCAACCTGTTATTTTTCATTTCAATTCATTAGAGTTGACTCTCTATCTCCCCTCAAAAAAGAGAAACTTAAAAATTTCAAGAGCAAGGAAAATCACAAGATAAATACTATTCATAGAATAGAAAGAAAAGAAGACTGGACACAAGATACTTTAGCAGATGCCACCTCCCTAAAATCCATTCTCCTGGCATATTATTTTTAAGTAGCAAGCACAATTTTTTCTATTTTATATCAAGTGTTATGTCCGAGCATTACCATAACTGATAGCCTCCTAGCTAGACAAGCAAATTGATTTTACGCATCATATAATTCCCATAAGCCTCCAATCTAGCCCATCTTAGATTTCGCTCATTACAAGACACACACAGTAGCCAATATACTGTCCTATATCTTCGAACCATATAAGATATATAGTTCGTGCATTGTAAAGTGTCGCTGATATAAATTGATTCTTGGGGAGCCACGGATGCAGATCTGCCGAGTCCATCATTCCATTCCACACCACAGCTCTTTTGTTTAGCATTTGATTAAGTTGACTACTTTTGACCCCAAAGAAAAACTATTAAGTTAACTATTTGCAGTTGTAGTAATAATTGGAAACTACAGATATATTGAAAGTCTTAAATTTTATATATAAAATGCAGTTAAGTCTTAAATTTTATTATTATTTCACTAAAGCTTGGAACCCTTTTCTAAGCAATACAATGGCAACCTTCAATTGCATATCTTTGTATAAATTTAGGACCTACTTATGCCAACTAAAAGGTTTGGCACTCGATTGCACCTATTGATAGAGGTGTAGGACTTCATTGCACTAATTGAGAACAGAATGGCACAAATTGCATTTCCTAGAAAAGTATCGGGACTTGTGGAACAATTTCCCGTCATAATCTTTACAACTGATTTTAGGGATAATGATAGAAGGAGTCCTCAAACATGTGTCAATTTGGCACGGTTAAAGTGGTGATTATTTTTTTTTTGGTATCGTTTAGTCTGAAAATCTGTTCCGATTCAGTACTTGAGTCTCTCCATTGCTCAGATTAGTTTCAAGTGGATGGAAAGAATATGTGGCATTTTATTTATCAATTTTTGTTCCCTTCCTACTATAAACATGTGGTACTGATGTGGTGATACCACATAGAAAAAAGTGACAAAAATTACAAAAATGTACATACGAGAAAACAGGGACAGAGGGAGGGAGGTCACGGGGCCTTTCCAGACAGGGCCAGCAACCCTCACTAGGATCATGACTCGAGTGGCTAGCCCTCGCTAGATCACTGGCAACTGCAACCCTCACCCAAATATAGCTAGGGCAATAGCAGGCCATCGCTTGTTCATGAGGAGGGCCACATCCATTGCCGGTCACCCTTGCTGCTACCTCATCAGCGGGAAGGGAAGCAGCGGTGAGATCCTATGCAGCTCCTGCCCCATTTGACCTTCGACTCTCGCAGTTTCTTTTTTCTTTTATTTTATTTTCTTTTCACATTTCCTATCCAACATTTTTCTAATCTTTGGATTTTTCTAATTTTTATTTTTAATTTTTTTGTTTCAATTCTTTGGATGTGGCAATAGAGAAACATTGCCCTTCCGTGCTTGAGGAAGCTCTATCACCGCACTAACAATCATGTAGGACTGAAAATATGACCAAAAAAATGTAGACTTTTCATCTACAAAAAAAAAAAAAAAAGAGACGGACTTTCTCTCCTTAAGAAGTTCTGAAATGCATAAAGTGCGCAAATATTATTACTTAAATGCATGGAAGAAAAACTTTAGGACTTTAAGTGCGGAAGCGACACAAGTTTTGAGAATCATAATGTCACTATCCCTTGATCCAACATTGAATAGAATTTAAATTCGAGCCAACCTCTTTGGCATTACCTAGATTAGTTAAAAGATATTAATTGGATTTTAGCCTCTTAGTAATAATTGTCCTTCAGTTATGATATTGATGAAACGTTATATTAATTTAAAACTTAAAAAATAAAAGAAAAATACATTAGGTTTCGGAAACCAATTTTTTTTAATATACGTGTTAATATGTTTTAATTTAAAATGTAGCTTTGAAATGTTTTTCATTAAAAAAGATAGATTTGTAAGGGAAAACGGTAAGTTAGCAGATGTAACCCCACAGACCTTATTGTATAGCTCAAACGATGAGGATAAGAAACTAAATATGCAATAAAAGAAGAACGAGCACAAACCTTTTCAATCCGCCAAAACGGTTGTTGCATGGGAGTAGTGCCCTCTAGTTTTCTACAACTTGCATCTCCTACGATCACCTCCACAACTTTACAATCTCCAATAGTAAACTCTTTCAGGGAGGGAAACACATATGCACAACTTCCTGAGCTGAAACTAATCAAGCTCTTAAGATAACAGAGCTTCAATGTATGTAAATGAGAGAACTTCACTGCCTTCAACTTTTGCTCTTCACCTTCTTCCTCGGCAACTATTTCCTGCATGTTATCGCAACTGGAAATGTCTAACATCTCAAGTTTATCAAGAGTCCTGGCTAGGTCATTTGTGAAGAGATATCTCAATCTGTTGCAATAGCACATGCTAAAATTAGTCAAACTAGGAAGACCCAACGTGGCTTCGATGCTACTTGTCACAACCGCATTCAGCCTCGATAGTTGCCACAACTTCAGTTCTTTTAAGTCAGAGAGGACTAAACGTTTTTGCTTTTTCTTAGTATTGATAGCAACATGTTTCATTAGTGCTTCCAAAGAGGTACACTCGACCACCTCAATCATCTTTAAATTCTGGAACCTCTCTATTAAATGGGATTGCAATATATGAGATAGATTTCTGCAATCTTGGACTGTGAGGGATGCTAGTATGCAAAATGATTCTTCTCATCATGCCATATCCTCCTCAACCAGCACAACGACGAAAGCGTCAACTGTGAAAGCTAGTACGAGCACCTAGAGGGGGTGAATAGGTGCAAAAACAAATTTTCCAGAGATAAGTGTACAATTCTAATTAATAATAGATTATGAAAATGAAATTAGACTCTTGTAAACAAATTGAGTTACGATCAAAGTAAAGGAACTTAGGAAAGATAATAAGAACACAAGGTTTATAGTGGTTCGGCTTAATCCAAGCCTACATCCACTCTTCCGTACTGACAGCCCACTGGCTAGATTTCACTATAAATCAAAAGAGTTGTTATAGTATAGCTCTTCCTTGATTCCACAATGTAGAGACTCTGCTACACTTCCTCAAGGTCTCACAAAAGTATAAACTCTCTTTTGAGTACAAGTTTTCACTCAACAATTGAATTGACTAAGAACAGGGAGCTTCAGACTTTTGAATTCTTCTATCGCGCACACACTCAAATAATTGGAACGTCTTCCTTATATACTTCTTCATGCCATCACACCCGTTGGCACTTATCAAAGGAGTTATTCCAATCTACCCGTTGGACAGAATCAATTAAGGAGATTTCGAGTTATTTAAGGAATATGACAATAGCCCACCAATCATGCTCGCCCATACAATTAGGATCTAGGGTAGAACCTTCCAAGTATACTTTGCCAATCAATGGATCCAAAATACCTGAATTAATCTCAATTTGAATAATGGATTTCGACATGCTATATCCAGTCAAGAGATCTTCTTCAGTTGATAGAATCAAATCCGTAACGAAATACTCAGTTCTGGATAAGCCTTTTTCGACGATCTAGAAACTGTCAATGAGGATAGACTTTGAGTCTTGAGTCTGGCAGTTCGGCGGTCTTCAGACTTTGATGACAGAGTCTGCAAGTCTTTAGACTAGACTGATGGAAATGTTTTGTTAACTTCAAAACACTCAAAGAATTTTTCTCCAACAATCTCCCCATTTTTGATGGTGATAAAACTTTCCTGCAGATTTGGATAACTTTGACCTGCAAAATAATACTTAAGCAAACATGGATATCTCACAAAAGATAAATGGCTTAGCATTAAAATCTGCATCCACAGAAAATAAGTTAGTCACGTAAATGAGCAACTATCTTTGCCATGAAATACCAATAGTGATTAAAACAAACGGTCAAACATTCCAAATCCAAATCCAGTCACATCCAAACAGCCAAACACAAAAGTAAAGTCAATCAAAAAAGTCAAAGTTTAAATCTCAAATCTCAAATCTCAAATCTCAAATCTGCACCACATCTCTCCCCTTTTTTTGTCAACATTAAAAAGGTAGAGATGAAAAGAGAATGAAATTAGGATTGTTTTGGAACACGAACAAGCTGAAAATCTCCCATTGACTGGACAATCCCTTCCAGCTTTTTCAAATCCTCCTTCAGTTGAGCAACATCTTTACCCTTGGCATTTGCTTGGACTTGAAGCGTAAAGGCATGAATTTGATCATGCAAAGAAATCGAAGAGGCTTGACATGCATTCTGCAAGTTTTGAATTTTGCATCCCATAGCATAAATTTGGCCTCACATCTCCATAAGAACATCAAGCACTCTGTGAAGGTCTGCTGAATTATCAGTCTGAGTACTGGTTTCTACACGATCAGTAGGTGTTGGCAGATGATGGCAAGTCAGCACGATCACTCAAATTTAGCGATGAAACCTCATGACCTTCCTCAAGGAATTGTGAGGCATAGATGTCTTCTGGATCTACTAATGAACGACTTACTCCTTCACTAGTAGCAGCAATTGAAGATATACCTCTTTTCTCAGCATCTCCCCCTGTTTCATTGCCTTCAGGCGGTGAGAAGTACTCTCCATACTCTGCTTCCTCTGGTTCACCTCTGCCCTCTTCTTTTTCTTCCGTAATCCTTTCTTCCTCTGCTTCTTTCTCCATTGATTCTCTCTCTCCACTCATTTGTTCGATCTCTTCTCTATCTTGATCCTGTCTCTCCTCTGTCTCTGGAACAGAACGACTCAAGTTTTTCAAAGCAAGAGCAGAAATTGTGATATCATCGTCATCCTCTTCATCCTCCAAGATGAGCGCTCTTCTTTTCTTGGATGGAGCAACCATGGGCTCCTTCCCTTTCCGTTTTGCAGCCGAAGAGATTGAGTGAGTCTTGACAGGGGTTTTCTCCTTAAATCGCTCCAAAGCCTTGTTAAGTTCCTTCAGACGCATTTTAGAGACCATTTTCAGTCCCACCACCATTTGATCGCATGTTCGAACACAAAGAATCCTAGGAGGCTGAATGTTCAAATGTCGGAATAACTTAGTTACAAATGCTGAGTAAGGAAGTTGTCCCTTGTCTTTCACCATCGTTTTGTACATGTGGAACATACTAGTGTGTGGAAGAGAGAACTTTTTGCCAGCATTAATGGCATACATCAGCTTTGCCTCCGAGTTTGAAACATCTGTCTTTGAAGTCGATTTGGGTTTGAGGCAGTTGATCACTATATTGTGAAGCAAGATATTTGAGGTATTCATCCTCGAATATGAAATCTTTCCTTCCGCTGTTCTATCCCAAACAAGCTCTATCGTCGCATGACCAATAGACACACTGATTGGTTGGAATTTCCCTCTTTCAACTCCAATCACATCAGCTAATGTATCCATGTCAACTAAATAGTCCTGATTTCGAACACTGAAAGAGAATCTATTCGCATCCAAGAAACTTAGATTAGAATAGAAGTAAGCAGTGAGTTCAACATGAGCCTCTGTCATTTCGGAACAAAACCATTCTAGTTGAAGAAGATTGAATTTCTCTCGCAGCCTAACATTTAGAGAATCAAGAAAATCAAAGTCCACACTTCTAGGGTTAATCACACCACGCTTTAGCAACTTAGAGTACAGTCGCTTGTGTTCCTCCGAGCGAAATAAATCTGTCCTTTTGCTTCGGATTTTCGCCGCAACACCCATTCTAGGCTTAAAATGAATGTACATCTTATCATCATCATTCCCATCAGATTGACTCAGCCCTCCAACATGTGGATCGCTTGGGACATTCGCAAATGCTTCTTCTGCTGACCCCGCAGGAGCAATTCCCAATCATTCCATTGTGCGTAAAATGTAGGTTTCATTTTGATACCCTTTGTCTTTCAAAAATTCATCAATATAGTTCAAGGGAGTACCACCCTTCTTCAAGGCAAAGTAAAGCTTATACATAAAAGCGGGCTTTAGAGTTCTTATGGGTTCTGCATCTTTGATGATTTATTCCTCTTCTCGATGTTCAATATTCTGAGGTCTAGATGGAGAAGATTGATGATGCCGAGAATGTTATGGGTCCTGCTACTGTCTAGGAGATTCTTCTTCCTCAGTGAGATCAAAATGCGTAGGACCCTCACACATTTGTTGTCGTCCCCTGTTTGCAATCCTTAAAGACTTTCTTTGAGACAACATTCTTCACAGTCTTTGAGAGATTCCAAGCTTGTTTCACAAGAAAGGTGAAAACTTTTCGAGGATTAAATAAGAGAAGAAAAGAGAAGTTGAAGATCTGTGCTCTCTTAGGGTTTTTATGAGTAAAATGAAGAAGAACCAATAGTATATAAGGCAGTTGAAGCGAGGTATACGAAACGACATAAAAGGAAAAATAAATATGCATTTTCAAAAAAATAACTGCCTTTTTGAAAAATTAAATAACTGTCATTTCAAAAATAACTTCTTTTTCGAAAAGGAAATATTGCAATAATCACATAAACTGGGAAAGATAACATTAATCAATTACAGATAGATGATCATACCTTTTTGAGATTTTATCCGAGAGATAATAAAATAGAAATAACTTACAGTCGAGAATCTTGATCGTCTAAGTCTAAGTGTCTTTAGACTTTTATCCCTGAGTCTGTACTTCCTCAAACTTTAAGATATTGAGTCTGGAACAAATAAGTTCAAATTGACTTTTCTCCAAAGGCTTTGTAAATATGTCCGCCAGTTGATTCTTTGAATCAATAAACTGAATCGAAACTTCTCCATTTTGAACATGATCTCTAATGAAATGATGTTGAATCTCTATATGTTTTGCTCTTGAGTGAAAAATTGGATTCTTGGTGAGATTGATTGCGCTGGTGTTGTCACATTTGATCTCTATGCATGAATCTTCAATTCCAAAGTCTCTTAGATGTTGTTTTATCCACAAAATTTGTGAACAACAACTTCCAAGAGCTACATATTCTGCTTCTACTGTAGATAGAGCTACAGTACTTTGCTTTCTTGAAAACCAAAATACTGTCTTGTTCCCAAGCAATTAACACGTTCCCGATGTGTTCTTTCTATCAACTCTGCATCCTACTAGGTCTACGTCTGAATATCCAAGAAGAATTGAAGTCTCATTCTTTAGGATACCAAAGACCTAAATTTAAAGTTGAGGCAATATATTTGATAATACGTTTTGCAGCACTTAAATGAGATTTTTTAGGGTCTGATTGAAATCTAGCATAAATACAAACACTAAACAGAATGTCAAGTCTAGAAGCAGTAAGATAAAGAAGTGAGCCAATGATTCTCCTGTATAACTTCTAGTCAACTTTCTTTCATCATTCATCTTTATCCAGCTTCAAGGAACTTGACATTGGTATATCAGCCTTTTTGCAATTCTCTAGTCCAAACTTCTTGACAAGTTCTTTAGCATATTTTTCTTAATGAATAAAAGCTCCCTCATTCATTTGTTTCACTTGAAACCCAAGAAAGAATGTTTATTCACCATCATGCTCATTTCAAATTCATCTTGCATAGACTTAAAGAATTTCTTGCACAAATTTTCATTAGGAGATCCAAAAATAATATCAACATAAATTTAAACAAGTAAAAAGCTTTTGCATTCTCTTTTGATAAACAATGTAGTATCTACTTTACCTTTGACAACGCCATTTTGAATTAAGAACTTACTTAGTCTGTCGTACCAAGCTCGAGGTGCTTGCTTTAAACCATATAAAGCCTTTTTTGTCTGAATACAAAGTCTGCTTTTCTTGAGTCTTCAAAACTGGGAGGTTGTTCCACATAGACTTCCTCTTGGATAAATCCATTCAGGAAAGCGCTTTTGACGTCCATTTGGAATAACCTGAACTTCTTATAACAAGCAAAAGCAAGTAATAATCTAATTACTTCTAACCTTGCCACGGGCGCGTAAGTCTCATCATAGTCTATCCCTTCTTCTTGCGTATATCCTTTAGCCACGAGTCTTGATTTGTTTCTTATGACTTTTCCTTTCTCGTTCATCTTATTCCTGAAAACCCATTTAGCTCTAATGATGCATTTACCTTTTGGTTTAGGAGTTAATTCCTAGACATCATTGATATTGAATTGCCTAAGTTCTTCTTGCATAGCTTCAATCCAACTTTCATCGGCTAAAGCTTCTTCTATGCTTTTGAGTTCTATTTCAGAAATGAGAGCCACGGCACTAGACTCTTCACGCCTTTTGGATCTTGTGTGAATTCCTTCATTAATCACCAATAATGAGATCTTTGGGATGACTGGACTTATGCTTCCAATTGTTGGTTGATCTGTCAAACTGTTGAACATTTCCTTCATTTGAATCTTCGATGATTATTTGTTGCTGGTCTTCTAAGGTCTGAGCTTCTTCTGAAGATTTAGACTTTGTAGAGTTTGGAGCAGGTTCAGATTCTTCAGGTTGAGTCTGAATAGATTGATTTTGCATAAAGTCTTGAAATTTGACATTCATCGATTCCTCCACAGATTGAGTCTTTTTGTTGTATACTCTGTAAGCTTTGCTAGTGGTTGAAAATCCAAGGAAAATGCTTTCGTCTGATTTTTCTTCAAACTTACCAACTTGATCATTTGTATTTTTCAATATAAAACATTTGCATCCAAACACATGAAAATACGAAACAATTGGCTTATTTCCTTTAAACAACTCATAGGGAGTTTTCTCCAGAATATGCCTTAAAAAGACTCTATTAATAATATAGCATGCTGTAGAGATTGCTTCAGCCCAAAAACAAGAAAAAATGTTACTTTCAATTATAAGAGTTCTACCCATTTCTTGCAAAGATCTATTCTCCCTTTCCACAACTCCATTCTGCTCTAGAGTGTAAGGAGAAGAGAATACATGCTGAAAACCATATTCATCACAAAATTTAGCAAAATCTTAATTTTCAAATTCACCTTCATGGTCTGTCCGTATACTTGAAATAACATACACTTTTTCATTTTAGTCTTTCTTAACGAATTTCATAAAATAAGAAAAGGTTTCAGACTTACTTACCAGAAAATATACCCAAGTAAATCGTGAATAATCATCCACAATTACTAAGCAATATTTCTTATCTCAAATGCTTTGAGTTCTAGTTAGTCCAAAGAGATCTATATGCAAGAGCTGCAGTACACGATTAGTGGATACTTGATTTATTGGTTTGAATGAATTTCTTACCTGTTTTCCCAGCACGCATGGTGTGCAAAGATCAGTCTTTTGGTATGTCAGTTTGGGTAATCCACGAACAAGATTCTTTGCTAAGACTTTGGCTATTTGCTTCATGTTGATGTGCCCAAGTTTTCTGTGCCATAAGTTTGCTTCCTCTTGAATTAAGATTAGACATTGAGTTTCATTTGGTTTGATATCCAAGAGGTAGATATTCCAATGTCTTCGCCCCATGAAAGATTGAGAAGAGTTTTTACTGGTTTCTAAACATATTCCTTCTTGAAAGTTGATTTTGAAACCAGTGTTGCACAGCTAACTGATACTCAGTAAATTGTAGTTGAGTCCTTCTACTAAGGAAACATTACTGATCGTGAGACTTCCAATATTCACAGTTCCGTATCCCACAATTCTTCCTTTGCTAGTCCCTCCAAAAGAAACTTTTCCACCATTAATTTGCACAAGCTTTATAAAGCGGTTTGAGTCTCCTATCATATGTCTTGAGCATCCACTATCCAAGTACCATTTAACTTTTTTCTTGATAGTGACTTGCATTTAAAAAATAAACTCAAGCTTTCTTTGGTATCCATATTTTCTTGGGTGTAGTGGAGTTAGTGTGATATACAGTTTTTGCCCAAACCTTTCTTACAGGTTTCCAAATCATAGGACATTCTTTCTCAAAGTGTTATGAGCTGTTATACTTAGAACATTTAAGAGCACTACGGCCTACAGGTTTTATAAAAACTTTTTGGAAATGATTTTTGTAAGAATCATTTGTAGGTCTTTACTTAATTCTTTCCTTTACTTTAGAAAATCAATTAGAAGAATGGTTTCAGCAGTCATTCCCAAACTTGATTTGTTAAAGTAAGGTCTTTGTGCTGAAAGAATTTTTTTCAGTTTCTCAGATCCTATAGAAAACCTTTTAGAGATACTTGAAATATCATTTTTCAAGAATGCATTTTCTTTTGAAAGATTGTCTGCATTTTCTTTCAAAGTAGTAACACTTTTGTTTAAACTTTCTACCTTTTCTTTCCAAACAAATTCCTATTGCTTTAGTGCAGAATTTTCCCTTTTGAGTTCGGAAATTCTCTTGAGAGAGGTTTTGAGATTAAGACACAATTCATTAATGTATTTAGAGACTTTAGTATGAATTTTTAAATTACTTACCTCGATTTCACTGTCTGAGTTTGATTCTATCTCAAAGTCGGTATCTGAGTTTGATTGTGCCATGAGACAAATATTGGCATAATCATCATCACTTTCCTCACATTCGGTATCGCTCCAAGTTTCTGCTTTAAGTGCCTTTCGATATTTCTCAGCTTTTCCTTTCTTTCTCTTCAACAGAGGACAGTTGGGTCTAATGTGTCCATTTTTCTTACATTCAAAGTAGACTACATCCTTGTTGGATTCATCATCCTCAACCGATTTATTTTGTAGCTTTTGAGAACTTTGTTTCTTTGGATTGAATCTTCTCCCATTTCTGTTTAGTTTTCTGAACCTTCTTATCATGAGAGCAAGCTCTTCATCATCCATATCATCTTTAGAATCTATGTCATCAGAATCATCATTAGATTTTAATGCAATGGATTTCTTACCTTTAGGATCTTCATCTTCGTTGATTTGCTTCACTTCATAAGACTGAAGAGTACCAACTAATTCATCAATAGAGTGTGGCATGATTCTTTGAGTCTCCCTTATTAAGGTATTTATGTGATTCCAATCCTTGGACAGTCCACGCAGTAGCTTGTTTACCTTCATGGGTCCATAAATTGGTTGACCTTGATATTCAAGACCATTCACGATTTCTGTAAAACGACTAAACATGTCAGTGATAGATTCTCCTGGTTTCATTTTGAATGCTTCATATTAACCGAGCAGAATGTTGATTCTGGTTTCTTTCACTCGATCAGTTCCTTCATAGGTGATATGTAATCTATCCTAGACTTCTTTAGCTGTTTTACAAGAAGATATTCTATTATATTTAGTAGGAGATAATGCATAATATAAGGAATAAATTACTTTTGCATCAAGAGCTTGTCTCTTGATTATCTCTTCTTGAGTCATTTCACTGGACTCAACAACTTCTTTTCCTCTTTCTAAGACTGGTGCAGCTTTAAAAATGATTCCTTTGTCTACCACGTCCCATTCATGGGGATCCTTTGATCTTAGGAATGCCTTCATCTTGTTTTTTCATATGTTGTATTCATTTCCATAAAAATAAGGCGGTCTAGTATTGCTTTGCCCTTCAACCAGACTTGGAGCCAACATACTAACCATGGATCTTTAACTCTGAAGTAAAACACTTCAACTTAAGTAAGTACACAGGCTTTGATACCAATTGTGAAAGCTAGTACGAGCACCTAGAGGTGGTGAATAGGTGCAAAAACAAATTTTCTAGAGATAAGTGTGCAATTATAATTAACAATAGATTATGAAAAGGAAATTAGACTCTTGTAAACAAATTGAGTTACGATCAAAGTAAAGGAACTTAGGGAAGAGAATAAGAATACAAGGTTTATAGTGGTTCGACTTAATCCAAGCCTACGTCCACTCTTCCGCACTAACAGCCCACCGGCTAGATTTCACTATGAATCAAAAGAGTTGTTACAGTATAGCTCTTCCTTGATTCCACAGTGTAGAGACTCTGCTACACTTCCTCAAGATCTCACAAAAGTATAAACCCTCTTTTGAGTACAACTTTTCGCTCAACAATTGAATTGACTAAGAACAAGGAGCTTCAGACTTTGAAATTCCTCTATCGCGCACACACTCGAATAACTGGAATATCTTCCTTATATACTCCTTCATGCCATCACACCCGTTGACACATACCAAAGGAGTTCTTCCAATCTACCCGTTAGACAGAATCAATTAGGGAGATTTCCGAGTTATTTAAGAAATATAACGATAGTCCACCAATCATGCTCGCCCATACAATCATGATCTAGGTTTCCATAAGTAAAACCTTCCAAGTATACTTTGCCAATCAACGGATCCAAAATACCCGAATCAATCTCAATTCGAATAATGAATTCGGACATACTATATCCAGCCAAGAGATCTTCCTCAGTCGATAGAATCAAATCCTTAACAAAATACTCAATTCTGGATAAGCCTTCTTCGACGATCTAGAAACTGTCAATGAGGATAGACTTTGAGTCTTGAGTCTAACGGTCCGGCGATCTTCAGACTTTGATGACAGAGTCTGCAAGTCTTTAGACTAGACTGATGGAAACGTTTTGTCAACTTCAAAACACTCAATGAAGTTTTCTCCAACATCAACTCCTCCAAGCTCGGAAAAAGAACCTATTTGAAAGGACCATGTGTTAGTTTCTCAACCATGATCTCCTAAAAGTCCTAATTTGGATGCACTACTATGCTTTACTATGTAATGTATTTTCAGGAATGAAGTTGATTACCCAACATTAATAACAAATGCATGGAGTAGCAAGAGGCTTTGCAGGACATGCTGACATACAGAATTTTCAACTTCTTCATCGAGGATAGGACAGTGGTTACCAAGAACAATTTCTACAATAAATAGAAAATAGAAAATTCACAAATATATACTCACATTTTGATTGAAGAAGATAGGTGGGGACAAGCTAGAGTTGATACAACCAAATGCTTGTTGTGGACCTGTATTAGTTGTCATCAAATGTTGCTTTCCATCGAATGAAGAGAATGTCATCATTTTTTGGCATCCAGATATACTCAGTCTCATTAAGGACGGACAGTGAATACGGTATTTTCCATAATAGAATGTCCTGAGATTTGGCAATTCCTCAATTGACAAGGAGGTTAATAGAGGGAGCTCTAAAGCGTCAGTGGTTGCAGTTTCCTCTAATTCTTCTTCTTGCACATCCATAATTTCCTCCATCAACTTACAGCTTACTATTTCTATTTCTTTAACTTGCCCAAGTGCTTTAGCCATGGAAGAAGAAAATAGAAATTTTAGGTTATCACAATTTTGCACCTTCAAAACCCTTAAGTATTGGGAACACAACACTTTTCTTGGATTCTTGCTCCATATGCATCCCAAACTTGGTAAGCTAATCAAGGTTAATTTGGTCAATCATGATAAAATCTCAACATTCCCACTAGCTGAAAGTCCTTCAAGGTCGAATATTTCTCATATTAACTGACATCTTTCAATGATCATGACTTCCACATTTTGTAGCTGTATTAGCAAATGTGATGGGATGATTCTCAAGAGGAATGTGCAATCTGTTACTTTAAGAAATTTTAGGTTTCTCACATATGAGGAAAATTGAGAGCTCCATATCTCTTTCAATTTGGGAAGTTTAGACAGTGTCAAGGACTCTAACCGGGGCAATGAAACCTTGCAAAGTCAGGAGAATACTGTTAATAGGGAATATGCATCAATATTTTTTAGCTGCGAGAGGTGACTACTTCATGTATTTGGACTTTATCATCTGTAGATAATATTGATTAGAGAACTTATAGCTTTGAACTATCGAGGTTATTGAATATACCCTCACATTTTCTGCTTTTGCCTAAATTCACAAATAAATGGCGTAGATTCCAGTTTTTTTTGGGTCACCGTCTGTGGTCTTGTATTATATATCAATCAATAGCGTAAAAAAAAAAACGATCTTAATTATTTTCTACCAAATAATCATAAGCTAAATTGACAACATGCAAAAACTATACTTCTAAGTGATTTGCAGGTGTAACTTGAGTCTGGCATTCTTCCCAAGGTACTCCAGAAAAAAAAAATCTCTTATCTAAAGATTGAAACTAAAAAGTTATTATAAAATTATGAGAGAAATATTAAAGTAGCGGGTAGATTTTGCTATCTTTGAATATTCAGCATTAGTGTCAGCCAGATAGCTGATGCTGGCACGCTAGCCAGCCAAATGAAATTGGCTAAATGAACTAAATTGGCCTAAATACAAAATATTTATGATTAAATTAGAAAATTTGCAATAGATTTATAATTGTTTTGGTAATAATAAGATTTTAAATTATTTAAAGAATCAAATACATAAATGTTTCGATGCATTCATATATGACTCGTAATTCCATTTGCAAACATCAAATAATTGTTTCTCTTAATTATTCTAAAAAAATTCAAAAACATTATTAATCTATTTTTTTCTACGTGCTAATATACTCCTATAAACAAAAACTATGCGTAAAATATCATTTACTTCAAATTGAAAATTTATCACATTAGTACTCATCAATTATTTTACACAGATAAAAAATAAATTGAAATAATTCTAAAGTCAATACTTCAATGTGTTTATAAATCTAATGTTCTCATAATCACATTCGAACGATCCAAATACTGCCAAAAAAATTCATATTACAACTGTCAAATTACATGAGACTTCTATACATTACGCTTCCAAAGTAAATATTTCAACAAGTCAATTGTTTCCGCACAATGGGTGGCAATTCAACTAAAACCTTTGAAAGGTAAGAAGAAAATTGAGAAAGTCTATAAAAGTCGGAAAATTAATTTCTATTATTTTGTCCGTCTTTCCTTGGATCTCATTTTGATGGTATTATTAATTAAATAATGAGCTAACTGATACTTAAAAAGAGTATTATTTTTATAAGTAATTTATTCAATTAATGGCAACGTCAATGTTTGTAACTCAGGATCCGAAGACTAATCAGAAAAGGTATCCTCAAATTATATTGGTCTGGAAGGGCGAAAAACATGACGCTATTAGAAGCATAAAATTTACCTGATGTCCATTGAAGAAGCAGACGGAAAGGTCCTCGGTTTTATAGAAACTTACCATCTCTGGCAAGTTTCATAATGTCAGCCTACGCAATTGCAAATTGCATGACTTCACTTTGGGATCATCTATCTCATGTCCATCCTCATCTTCATCTATCTCCGCATTTGCAACAATTTGCTGCATCAATTGGCATCTACTTATTTCAATCTCTTCAAGCTGCAAGAATATACTCGTGATGGACAAATCAAACAGATATTTGATTTCTCTGCAATTATCCACTTTCACAATCTTTAATTTGTTGAAAGATTCTAGTGCAAGACAGCCACGGCAAAACTTCTCCAAGTTGTTCAGATTATCAAGAAACAACGACTCCAATCTTGTAAATGCAGTGCACTGAATGTTCTCTAGGGAATTAATAACAAACTGAAGCGAGGGGCTATTTTGTACATGAAGGTGCTTCAATTCCTGGAAACCTTTGATGCACAAATCATGAATGCTATCATTGCCATCTTGCAATCCATCCAAGTGGAGATATTGCGTTGTCAGCAAACATCTCTGCACCCACTCTTCAAGAAGAAGATTGCTAGAATCCAGCTTGAGCTTTAAAGTCCTAGCTTCTTTGTATTCGACCGACTAATCCCAAATGTCCCCAATTTGGATTTTATGCTTGTTCAGTTTCCCAAATGGCAGGTCTCTCGAGAGACTAGAAGAATGAGGAATGGCAACATACAAAGTGCTCAACTTTTTCATGTTCATCAACTCAACCAGGCTAGCATTGCTTCGCGGTGCTTCATCCTCAGCCTCCCACTGATCAAAGCTGCCTTGCATATATAGTTCTTCTAAATTAACCAACCTTCCAAGCACGCCAAGTTCAATAGTTTTGAGCTCGTTGCAATCTGTCCAGTCTAAAACTCTCAGTTCTGTTAATTCACCTATTTCTTTGGGTAGCCAAGCAATTGTAGATCCGAAGAAACTTAGGAACTGCAATCCTGTTAGTTTTCCAATAACAGTCACATCCACCAGATGGCAGTAACCAAGAAATAGTGACTTGAGGTTTTCAAGTAACTCAATCGACGAAGGTAGAGAGGTGAAAGAGAAGCCAGTCAAGTCCAAAACTTGGAGCTTCTCCATACATTCAAAAAATGACTTGGGAATTTTGAGAGACGAGTTTTTTCCAATAATAGTAGAAGCATCCTCAAGTTTGGGCAGTCCAATTTTTCAGGAAGCTCATCAATGCCAACAAATGGGAAGGACATTACGGTGCATTTTCTGAGCTCATCCTTCGACCATTTTTTAAACCCACAATCCCCCGTCCCAACCAAGGCGTTCCATTCCGTGGAAGCAATAGAAATGGCCACGTCAACAAATACGTCATGCATTCTGAGCCATTCCATGTCATTACTATCTAGCAGCAAAGAAGAGTCCTGTAAACTACGTAGATCCATAATCAACCTATCTCTAGCGCTCTCGATCGTCTTGCCGAATCTATTAAACAAACCCAAACCCATGCAATAGACAAGGGAATCCATCATGTAAGTTCTCCCAGACGTTAGGGCACAGATTAAGAACAATGATCTGATCCTCTCATTTTGTAAGTCGTTATAATTTAGTTCCACTATTGGTTTGACATTTGACCCTTCTATATTGATCAAAGCATTCCTCCATTCAACCAAATCTCCATGCTTTAGCCTTTTCGCAACCGAAAGAATCAAAAGGGGCAAGCCTCCACATTTCTGGACCACTCCATCTACCAAAAGTTTAAATTCAGAATTGTTAGCTTTGTCCCCCACTATCCTTTCAAAAAGTTTTCGTGCTTCTCCATGCCCTAACTCGTTGAGTCGGAATTGTCGATCAGAGCCCATGTTGGTGCGCAAAACATCTCGGTATCTAGATGTTAGCAATAGTTTACAACCTCACTTTATTAGCATCTCCGCAAGGGATTCCAACTTCCTTCAACTCTATCTTCGTCCACAAATTATCTAAAATTACGAGAATTTTTTTCTTAGGATCACTAGCTAACCTCTTACGTAAACGATCTGCTCTCTCACGAGCAGGTTCATCATTCATCAGCTTTAGACCCAGTGCATAAGCAATTTCTCCTTGGATTCTTTTTAGATCTGGATTGTGTGATACATCTGCTATAGCAACCTCATCAAACAACTTTTCTTCTCTAATTTGCCTTTCAACATCCTCCAAAAGCTTGGACTTGCCAACCCCACCTGGTCCGTGCACCCCAATCACACAGACCTTGTCATCAACTATAGCTTTAATTACATTCTCAATGATTGCAGCCCTTGACTCCAGGACTTCTTTCTTGTCAATGGATCTTGAAGCGGAAGAGGTAGCAGTGACAATTCCTATTGGAATATTCCTGTAACAGACGTTCTGGAAGTTCGTATTTCGGCTTTCCTCGTAGAATTATTGGGTGACGTGAGTCATCTTCTTCACCTTCCTGCCAATCGGATAGCGCACCTTCCTGCCAATCGGATAGCGCACTACAGGGTTGGGAATCCACCCACAGAAGCAAGCATTCTTTGCACTTTGGCCAAGTTGTAACAGGGTTTTTGCCCCCTCAGCCTCGTCCTCCACACCCCACAACCAACTCTGGACATCAGTGTATATAAGTCTTCCCTCATACCTGGATTCATCGACAGTTCGCTTCACCCTCTCCCTCGCAGTCTCCAAGTTGTTTACTCCAATTTCGAGATCTTTGACATAGCTCTTGTAGCACAAAACGTACCCAAATTGACGTCCAATGGGAGCAAATTGGTATTCACCAAATGTCGACACAAATTTCACTACAGCGTTGGTAAGAAAAGCCTCCGCCATTTCTTCGTTTTTTTCAAGAAATTTCTTCCCCGCCCGCCTCTTTTTGCTCCTCTTGTTGTGTCTCCTTCTTTTTGCTTAAAGAAATGGGCGCGAAGAAAACTGAACAGAGAACAGAACTGATAACTCGATTATGAATAGCAAGGAAGAGCAGAGAAATAAAACAATGAGGACAGTGAGACAAAAATAGAGAGAGAGAGAGAGAGAGAGAGAGAGAGAGAGAGAGAGAGAGAGGAATATCAGCAAAAGCAAACTAGAATAATCTTAAGCGTTAACACAATCCTGCTATAATCAAAATGAGGAAAAGAAAGAGAAATCAAAGAAAGAAGTGACATTAGCACAATGCATGCAAGTACCACATTACTAGTTTACATGACAATTCGCAGATTATCTTACGTGGACAAACAACACGTTTCTGGCTTGCTATGGGCAATGGAAAAAGTATCTAAACAGCCTTAAACTTATTAAATTGACACAAATTCAATCATAAACCTTTTAAGTTGACCAATTTAGTTGTAATTATTTTCTCAGTGATATTAATTCAACAAATCCAGCCAATTTAGACTGGAAACTGCTGATATGGATACCGAGGATTTTACATGGTATGGACATATTGACAATTTTTTTTATATTTTTATATTTTTTTTTGTTCTTTTTCTTTTCCTTCTCATTCTACCGGTGGCCAATGAGGGCTGGCCTTGCCTCATCACTACAGGTGAGGGCCCTCAATTAAAGATCACAAAACCGCCATTCTAAAAAGGGGTGATTTATGTTTATACGGGCTTAATCAGTTGCGATTATTACCCAATTTTTTTTATTCCTTTTTTTTATTTTTTTGCTTTTATGTTTATTAGGATTTAAATATATAGAACCAGATTACCAAACAAAGAGAGTGAACATAAAACAAGCGCTAATAACACAAAAAAGTAGATATATAATGACACACATATCAGGAGTGGCTTCACTGTGAGGATGCAAGAGGAACTGAGATTTCTTGGGTGCTGACTTATCGGCAAGATGGACGAAGGGCAATGCAAGCCAAAACCGGTCCTGATTACACCAGAGTATAAGTGGACATATCAGCACAACCCAAAACAAGTGGACACTGTGGGGAAAGAATACGGCATGGAACTGAAACTTGAGGAGAACATGTAATGGAGGAAGATGTTTCAATACCTCCAGCTTCGAGTTGGTATGACTAGAGGACGAAGGGAATCTATGACCCGCCGGCCAACTAGAGGAAGTTCGGTTAACATGCGTTTGCATAAGACTCTTTCTCTCTCACCACATATGTTGGAAACTCTTTTTTTGGTAAGTTCTCTTTTTTTTGCCACAATGTCCAATTTCTCATATGTATAATCTACATATTTACCTGCACTTTACTTCGAATAAAGCAGATGAAACTTTCACAAATTAAGAACGGGGTAATGCCTTAAAGGAATTTAATGTATAGATATAAGAACCAAAGATGAGGGTCTTTAATTAAAGATTTTCACTTAGCCACCTTTCAAGAAAAGAACAGATGACTTTTAGCCATTCTAGTCTCAATTTATAGGCAATGTTTAATTCCAAAATAATACAACTGGAGTGAGGGCTAATATTTTATTCCATCGATATGAACCGATGCAACTGCATACACCGACTGATTTAAATATAAAGAATAAAGTGATAAGCAATATATGTAATGATAATTTTGGAAAGGGGAAATTGGCACAAAACTCTTTAAATTTTGGTCCAACGTGCAATATTATTTTTGGACTTTTGATTTGTTTAATGAGGTCCTTGAGCTAATCCTAAATGTTCAATATAGTCTCTAAACTTTTAATTTGTTTTTTAGTCCCTCAACTTTTCATGACAAAGTCAAATAGATCATTCGGTTCTATTCACAAGTCTTCATAATTACATTAAATTCTAGATTTTAGAATATTTTTTCATTTCAATCACTTTCCTAAATCAACAAAAAAAAATATATAACTTTTAATTACCTTTTTGTTAACTTTTGATGCTAATCATGCTAAGCGTCTTTATAAAGATATCTAGAAATGGTATCTTTCCTATTGACTGTAATAGGCCGAATTGTCTAAATGTCTATGAGAGACTTGCTAATTTTCCAAGTTCACCCTCCGCTACTAACAAAAAGACAGGTTAGTCATGATGTCATACAATCACCATTTTAGAGAAATGTAAAAGCTTAGAGAGAGAAATATTGGTGCCTTAGGTTAGTCATGATGTCATACAATTACCATTTTAGAGAAATGTAAAAGCTTAGAGAGAGAAATATTGGTGCCTTTGAAATGAGTTTATATTGCAGTTATCTCAACCAATAGAACCAGATTTTCGAACAAAGAGGGTGAGCGTGAAACAGGAACTGATAGCTCCCGAAAATTAGATATATAATGACACACATACAGGGAGTGGCTTCACCGTAAGGATGCAAGGGGAACCGATATTTCTTGGGTGCTGACTTGTCTGTAAGATGGATGCAGGGCAATGCAAGCCAAAAGCAGTCTGGATAACACCAGATCATAAGTGTACATATCAGCACAACGCAAAAACAAGCGGACACTGTGGGGGAAGAAAACAGCAGGGAACTGAAAATTCATGTAAGGGAAAATGCGATGGAGAAAGATGTTACAATACCTTCAGCTTTGACTTGGAACGCCTGGAGGATGAAGAAACTCTTTGCTTAGTTCTTGCAATAGGCCAATGACAGAAAGAGGAATACACATACCATTACCGAGAATATATTAAGACCAATAAGTCTAAAGGGCAAGTACGAGGTTGGCCATTTTTATAATGGGCACTACTGTCTCGGGACAAGTTTGCATTATGTAGCCAAGCCTGACTTATCGAACTGGCAGCTATCCACAATTTGACAAACCATGTGCTGCCAAACAAATCAAGAAACACAATCAGCGGCTAACAGGTCGATCTCGTGTTCTCTTAAAACCCTACCTCGGCATCACTCTCTCTCTCTCTCTCTCTCTCTCTCTCTCTCTCTCTCTACGCAAATACCCATGTTCATTCTTCATCAACAAACAACTTGCCATTAAGAAATTAATTAGTTGACAAATGTATAATACTTAAGGGAAATGATGAAGACAGAATACTTCAGTGCGGTCTGTCCAACTTGCCCAGATAAATAATTGCGAAGGACCATTGGACAACGACAAACAGAACAAGGCAATGGAAAATCACGACTTTATCAATACACTTGCAATTAGGAAATTGATTGATTGAGAAATGATGTATAATATCCGTGGGAAACGATGAAGAGGACAGACATGTTGACGGCACCTCAATGTCTCTCTCTCTTTTTTCATTTTCAACCGCGGAAAAAATTGCAAAAAAACAGTTCTAAATCTATTGTAATTATATCAATTCAATTATAAATTTTTTCTTTTTGGTCAATTGAGTCATAAATCTTTTACAATTATGCTAGTTTAATCCATTTAGCCAAAATTAGCCAGTCGGTGCCAACGACAATTTTTTTTAATAATATTTTATTTTATTCGAATTATTTTATTAATTTTACTTTTTTCCTTCTTTTTTTCCTCCTCCCTCCTTCTTCCTTTGGCTCTAGTGTCCTGCTAGAAGGGAGGGCTAGCCAGTCGTTGGACTGAGGCGGCTGGGTGAGCCTTTGTCATATCTGGCAAGGCAAGTCCTTGCCCAGTGATGGTGAGGCGAGCCCTCGTCAGGTCTGACGGGGGCTCACCTTGCCAAACCCAATGACAGCGAGGTAAGCCCTCACCAGATCCGACAGGGCGGTGAGCTCGCCCTTGGTCAATGATAGTAATGCAAGCTCACCCGGCTACCTCAGTCCAACGATCGGCCATCTTTCCCCTCTAGTTGGTCATTGAACCCGAAGGAAGAAGGAGGGAGGTGGAGAAAGGAGGAGGGAGAAGGAAAAAAAAAAAGATAAAGATAAAAAGATAGAAAGATAAAAAGAAGATATTATTAGAAAATTGTTGCCCGTGACCACATCAAAGTCGACCGGCCAATTTTGGCAAGGTGGATTAAACTAATATAATTGTAAAAGGTTTAGGACTCAATCAGCCAAAAAAAATAAGTTTATGACTAAATTAATATAATTGCAATAAGTTTATGATTTTTTTGATAATTTTTTCTTCAATCACATGGAAAGAGACTGCCTTCTTTTTCTTTTTCATCTTTTTTTCCATTAACCATGCTTGCTGGAACTCACAGGAGGGCAAGGTGTTGACAGCGGAAATTAACTTTTATACGATACTATTGTGTAAGGGCGGGATGATCATCACCTTCACTGGCAACTTTTGCGAGATGCACGTTGAATAGTATGTTTCGAAATTATTTCTTCAATTCAACCAAAAGGCATTATTCTCTAAAGACCTGGCTGGGTGACAATTATGGTCTCGTAGACTAAGTCATTTTCCTCAAACCCTTTTCATTTAATAAGGACAAATTTTGATTGGTGAGCAATAATTTCCTTGAGTACCTATTCCCCCTTCCGCTTACAAATGTGTGAAAAGGACAAATATTTCTTTCTTAACAAAACATAATTGTTAGGGCCTAAGAAATAAGTTCTTCATCGCCATATACATTTTCTCACACTACTGTGTGCAACAAAATAAACTTATCAATTAGTTTCTCTATGTTTGAAAATATGCAGTTAATGGACGGCTCGCTGTTTTTCCACTATTTTTGGAATTGATAACAAGCCTATTTTACTAGACATACGAATACATGTGAAGCTTCTGTTAGTTAATTTGGCCCTTTTCGCAAGACATAAGTTTCACTTAATTCGTTTGAGTGCTTGGTGTGATCAATCTCCTTAAATCCCAAAATTAAATTTTTTTTTTTTAAAAAGAAGTTTGAAAGTCGGTAGTACATACCAATCTATGGCCCACTAAAGATTTTGCTTTTAATTTTGGCATTTTGCGGCGTTCCTTCGTTGAGTGTGCACACCAGGTGGAAAAAAAAATTTCTTTTTTGGTAAAAGGTAATAAACTATATAGAGCTTTGGAACAGTATACAAAAATTGGCACCAAAAACTTCCACTCTAACTACAACAGTAGAAAGAGTGAAAGGGAGCCAAGTAACAAGCCAAACAGGCAAAGAGCAAGAGAACCAAAGCTAAACAGCCCAATCCAAAGGCCAAGCGCCAAACAACAAACCCAGCAACCCTCATAAATACAAAAGGGAAAGGGTCGAAGAATAGAGAGCCTAAGAGAAGGCTAGAAAGCAAAACAAGGCACAAACTAGACGCTTAGGACAAACCAAGCGACTAAGCAAAAACCGAAGGGTCAAAACCCCAACCTTTTTGGAGTCTCTTATTCTTTGGAGACGCAGGAACATTTTTGAAGGTAAGAGCTCGGTCCTTGACCGCCTTAATAAGGTGATTCTTCAAATCCGAGATCGCAAAGGATTCTCCACGGAAAATGATGCAATTCCTCTTTTTCCAGATCACATAGCACATAGCTGCAAAAGAGAACCGTGCAATACTGTGATAAAAGTCCTTTCCGGCTAAGAACTTAAGCGCCCAAGAGATGGTATCCATCCAAGTTCTACTCCTCCAAGGAAGGTTACACCTGGAAGCCCAGAAGTATGCAAGCGTAGCGGAGTTGTGACATTCAAAGAAAAGGTGGTCAATTGAACCTGGTTGGGCATTCCAAAAAGCACAAACCGTGTAATCAATTCTACCATAAGAGAAGAGGAGCATTTGAGTGGGTAGGCGATTTTTAGTAATACGCCAAAGAAGGAACTGGTACCGAGGAGCTATGGCACTATCCCAGACTAGAGAAGCCCACGGAACACAGTCTCTTTTCGCTCTAATGGTGCTCCAAGTAGAAGTAACCGAGAACGAACCAGTTGGATCACACCGCCAAGAGAATTGATCAGGAGCCAAGGATAAATTCAGGAGGACAATGCCCCAACTATGGAGAAGAGATTTTAGCGTGTATCCTGCAGGAGAAAACAGGTCCGCCACATCCGCATTTTTAGGGAGATTTATACTGTCCATAATAGAGGCCGGAATAAAAGTGTCCAAAGGGGCACAAGGAAGCCAATGGTCATGCCAAAGAGAAACCGAAAGCTCATTACTGATTTTCCAAAAGAAGGAGAGCCGAAAGAACCTTCTGAGTTGTAGTATTTTCTTCCACGCCCAAGAACAAAGAGAGGGGCAGGAAGAAAAGAAGTATTCAATGATACTTAAGAGGAGGTCATAAATCAATTGGCAATGATAACCCTAGTTTGATAGACTTACACGTGAGAAGGAGTATATTTAGTATAAATGTGAAGTAGGAAATAAAGAAAATCCGTCACTAAATATTTGCAGTGAATCGGAGCAAATGATAGTACCTTTTTAGCCCATAAATTTTCAAAAATGGTGCGTGTTTATAAAGAGGAGAGAGAGTCAATCGAGAACAATGGATCAAGTGCACCAACCAAAATTAGATAGCATGATGACATTTTAATGTTCATATAATTGTCTAATTCGAGATCTTACTATCCATTGTTTTAAGAAAATGGAGTAGTATCATTTTGATGCATAAGATTTCACAGAAGCTAATGATTTTAAAAACCTCATTTTATCAATTAAATATGGTGGGTACTCATATCCTCGTTCTTGTATCCTCTTTTTTTTTTTTTTTTTTCAAGGATCATTACTCATTACTGAAGATGAAGCTCACACCAGCCATCACAAAAACCGTCAGTGGGTATCTAGTATTTATTTAAGATACAAGATTCTTTTTTCCCAGAATTCATTTAATGGATTAGCCTGCCCAAAAAATTACACTTATCATCTTTGATTTTTGGTAGTCAAACCTTATCTTTAGCTGAGTCTTTTATTTTAAAGTTGTCACTATTCACCCTAACATAGTTTTGGTGATTCCAAAAGTTAGTTTTGCATATTTGTAACAATTACAAACTATTTAGATATGTTTTCTACATGTTTGTGCAGGGTGGCGAGGGTTAAAGAAGAACTCACTCCATCTGAAAATAGGAGTGGATACCCAGCTAGTCGGACAAGATTGTGGTATATTGCTTGCTCCCTATTTTTTGGACATCGAACAGGTGTATCTAAGGACCAACTCAAGTCGATGTTTATAAGGTATCTTTGAGTGACTTGATACTTGATACTCTGCTTCATGCACTGTTTCCAAAGGAATGGACTTACTGTATGGGATGGCCTTCACTCGTATCTTCAAGGCTTTTGATGGCGATCTAAAGGGTAGAACTCCTTAGGCTTCATTTGACGGTCAATACACTGGGGACCACGCCGAAAAGTATGGTCATCAAGAAGCAACAAGGAGTTTGGATAAGAGTAGACGAGTGGGATGGCCACCCCAACCCGAAGGGTATTGACATCATCGATGCGTTGTGAGAGCTGTTGAAGTTGACGAGAATGAGCCATCAGTTGAGGCACTTTCTACCGAGCTAAGTTCACTCTGGGGAGAAATCCGTGTAGTGAGAAGCGAAATGCAAGGAGCTTTTCACCATCTTCAGCAGGACACCGGTCTCTCAATCCGTCCAATACTTTCTTGAGAATCCTTACTAATTTCCCCAGTCACTTGTCTTGTCCTTCATTTTGAACTTTTGAACTCATATTTAGATTGTTTTACGCTTTATCTAGAACTCGGTTTAAGTCGAACTTGCTCTATGTTTTTGTCGCACTTAAATATTGGAGACCTTATTCTAACTGGACATTTTATTAATATATTTGATATAATAATAGTTATTGTGTGTTAATGATATAATTTCTTGAAGCCCTTTCTGATGTCAAGATAGGCTCGACCTTACTATTAGTGAGGGGTGACCTCACTAGCCTCCAACAAGGCTCACTTTGCTAGAAGTGATGAGGTTTGCACTAGCCAAATCCAGTGAGGTTGAGCCTCACCAAACCTGGCAAGGCCAACCCTCGTTGGCCTCCAACAATAGTGACCTTGCCTAAGGCCAATGAGGGCGACAGCTGCCAGTTGTTGCCTATGGCCAATCACTCAGTCAGTGATCATTGCTTAGGCTTGACGACTAGTGGAGGAAGAAGAAAGAATATAAACATTTCAAAATTGTTCACGTCAACTTAGACTATGTTATGTAGAACAATTGACGTCTACATCAATAATTTCCAGTCAAAATTAATCGAATGAATTACATCGGCAAATTTTGAAAATGTTTAGGATTAAATTGACCAAATTGAAAAGTTTTGAACTAAATTGATACAATTAATTTAGGACTTTTTTAATAATTAACCCCTTTTGATAAGGATCAATGACACTGTCTCGATGCAAAATTTATTTGCTCGTGATTTTATTACTAGAGGGAGTTCTGCAACAGATAAATTACAACGGCTAGTTCTAGAGACCATCTTCACCACTTTTCTCTTAAATACGTAGTATAGACATATACTACCTGCTTTTGCGAGATAAGAAAAAAAAAAACCTGTATTCATTTTAGAAGAAATCAATGGCGGATCGATCTAATATTGCGCCCAAATAGTCGATCATGAGCATGAGCATGAGCATGAGAAAAAAAGAACAATAAATTCAATATAAATTCTGACCAAAATTTTTTTTAATTAAAATGAGAGAGAAGACCTAGCTATGCAGACTGGGCTCAAGGAGGAAACAGTTGATCGAGTCCAGCCCATTTACACTGCGGTTTGGTCCATTTAATTTGGGTAACTTCGCGAAAAGAATTATTTTCCATTGGCCATCCAAATCCTTTAATCCAGCCCGAATTGGATCTTACAATACCACTAGTAAATTAAGAGCTTAACCTTGCCAATAAACTCAACTCGTTGGAGTACTCAATGCTAACTCGAATAACTTGGGGGAAATCGAGATATCTTCTTGGTAACAAAGGAGTCAAACTAAGCTTAAATACATGATTATTAAGAATTCTAACTTTTGATGAAAAGAACGAATGGTATGATGAATGACTAAAATGATAGGGAAAACCCGAAAAAGATTATCATGCCTTCGCTGGTACATTTGTGATGCGTTGTGTGGGCATCACACATACTCTATAAAATTAATCCTCTAATGTCATCTATAAAATATTGGCCGTCATTTAGTCTTTGATATTATGAAATCCTTTTAATAAATACATCACAGTCCTAGATTCAGGCTCAAAGGGATGTCAAATCATAATAAGTATCTACATATCTTTAACTTTTTCAAGGACTCATCATAATTCTCAATTTAAGATTTACTAATAAAAATAAGCTGAAATCACCATAAAAAAATAAATCACAAGATAAATCTCGCACGAGAGTGCACATGCCAAACATGCCACGTGGGTCACCCTCACACGAGTGATATTCACTTTCACGCCTACGTAGATTCTCGATGATCAGATCTAGCTCTAGGATAACATTGAATGAATCTACGTATATATACTCATGACAAGGAAGAAGGGGGCAAATTTCAAATTTTATTTTTCCAAGTTCTCCTTCATCACACAAAGGTACTTCAGGAACAACTGCAAAACTAAACTATACTTATATTCACCAAGATGTAAATGTATTCACATGCTTGCAGTATGATTAGAAATTTTCAGGAACAACACGTACCCAATGACACCACTTTCGCCCCTCCTACTTTTCTTTTTTTAGCTTTTAAAGAAGTTGCATTGACAGGAAATAATAGACCTCTTTACAGAATTTCCACCCTTCAGTAGCAGCTGTACACAAATCAAGCATGAACATAATCCTTCCTTGTTTCTCTTTTGAGATGTTCAAGCAACTAAGGTACAGACGCTTCTCTAAAAGCTGCTCAAGGAGGTGTAGGAGTGTGTGGTTTTATGTCTCTAGACCGCATGTAAGTCAGGAATTGTTTAGGAAGCTCCTCCATAAGAGCTTGAACCACTGATACACTTCCACCTGCCGAGAACAGTATAGTTTCATGTAAGTTACTGTCGAGAGAAAAATGGAAGATTTATCAGCACTTCCCAAGAGTGTTAAGAAAATTGCATTTGATTGCAAAACCTTTCCTCTTATAACCAAAAAAAAAAAAAAAAAGTAAAACAAAGATGCAGCCTAAAAGAACTTTCATATCTGATATTGCCTTCTCTATCCCAATTTAATCAGTTGAATCATAATACTATATATCGATTGGCTTTTAAGATAATCTTGCAAAATACAATAAATTTAAGATGGGTAAATAAATGAATAAGCCAATAGAAACCAAGGAATCTAAAAAGTCAAGAAAGAAAACGAGTCTAACACTAACATCCTCCAACTATATCATGACAACATTGCCATGAATGCTAAAATGTCAAACCTCTTTCGGCTTTGATTTACCAAACAGTATTGCCTCTGTTCAAATCCTTATTATGACCTCACACTAATAAGGAAAGGAAATTATGGTTATTGTCAAGTATTAATGGGAATATGAACGTCTATCTCAATTAACAAAAATTAATGGATTCATTGAAAAAAAAGTCATGCAAAAATCAACTTACGATGTACTTCTCGCATTGGAACAAACTGTACAATGTCTCTTGTGGCTACTCGACCAGTAGAACTTTCCAATCTAATTCCATGGTCAGCATCAAGTTTCTGACAGAAATAAAAAATTAGAGCTATCTATATCCTCCCTAAAGAGATATTTTGACATAGTTCTTAAATGCAAAAAGAAAAGAATCGCAAGAAAATTTAACTTAAACCACAGAAAACAAACCTACCTCCATTTGTGTAAAATCTGCACCTCCAACTCCAACTATCAGAATTGAGAGTGGAAGATCTGATGCCCTCACTAATGCATCCATAGTTTCCTGTTGATCCTGTGAGAACTCCATCCTAAACAAGGAGGAAATGTTCTATCAGCTGTGCAGAAAAACACATCAAAACTAAGAAAGAAAGATCAAATGTTTGTTTTCACTTTACCGTTATTATGAGCAAAACATAGTATTTGCTATGGCTATGGGAAAGTGATTGCCCTGCAATTTGAGCAGCCCTATTAATAACTTGACCAAATAAAGTAGGTCCTGCCAGGGAAACATTGTGCAAAGCACCAGCATAAGCAGCCATGATGCCTTCGACTCCTTCAACCTATCAATAAAGAATTCTGAATGTTAATATATAATTGATATGATGTCCCAGAGGTTCATGTACTACAGTCCATGCTCCAAAAGCGAATACATCGATGGGGCATGCAAACTCGATTCACCTACCTCATAGCCATCGGGACTTCCATTCAGGTTAAAACAGTGTGATACAGTACCATCATAAGCCCTTCCTCCAAATCCCCATGCAGTAAACCGTTTATCCGAATCATAAAATTGAATCACTTCTCCAACTTCCATTATAGCCTAAAATGTTGGCAACACAAATTACTAAATAAATAAGTCTATGACATCAATTGGAAAGAAAAGGCACATCAACTGGTTAACCTATCAAACATATAAGGAAAGAAAAAGCATGTCCACTGATTAACCTCTTAGAACATTTAATTTTAAAGTATATTTTACATTATTCCATATTAAAACATCATCAAAAGGCTATAGTAAAATCGTTACAAGTGACCAGGTTTAGTAGGCAAATTAAAATATACCTGCTGGTAGGAATTGTATCTTCCTGAAGGATCAATGTAATGCAAGGAATCTGGATTTCTGGGATTTCCATTTGAAGCTGAAAAGTCCAGAAGCATCAGAATGAAATGAGATTGAGCATCAAAGAGATAAAGTTTTATAGGATAAACAGATATCCAAATGATTCGCACCTGTAAAGTCCACAGCAACCATAAAAGTAAGCTCAAAACCACTTGATATGTAATCAAGAAAGCTGTACTGTTGCTTCTCACAAAATTGATCCACAAAAAGCTGACTCTTGAGAACCTATACAGAGAAGTTATAAAGCTAATGAAAGGGCTCATCAGAATGAAGAGTATTTAACTACTTAAGAATGACAGACACCTTTTCATGGCTGTGATGAGAAGCTGGTAAAGTAAAATTTGCACCATTTCTTTCTTTGTGGAGTTTCTCCAAGTCTGCCGTGGACTTCTGAAGTTTACTGTAATAAACAAGAAGTGGATTAACATACAAAAAGCCATAGTACTACAAATTTCATGAGAATAGGCATTTACCCTATAAGTGCATGGTTCCCACTTGTATCAAAGTCGAAGCACTCAATGACTAATGGGTTCTCCTGCAACAAGTCTTACAGTATGCCAAATCACTAGTGCCTCCAGTAACATATCAGACAATATGATAACAGGCTCTGTGTAAAACTTGCCTTGCTTCCAAATTGCTGCATGCTTAGACATAGGGGCATCCAACTAGGGTTCAAGTTGTTGTTGATAACTTCAGTTTTGCAAATAGGAATAGAACCCCCAGACTCGACCACTCTAGATATTCTCAGGAAAGGATCCTAAGAAAAGGTAACACCAGAGTATGAGGCTAAAGCAATGAAAAGATATGGCAAGGGACAATATCAAACAGGAGCTTTCAAGAGAGATTTTAAAGAACTTACACTTTTAGAAAACTTATCTTTGTTTTCCAACTGGGAGCAGCGGAATATTATTTCAACAGCAGTCCTGGAAGCAACAGATTCCTCAGCACGGACGGTCAGAGTACCCAAGTCTCTCAAGCCTACTTGTAAATTTTTATTATTAAGCGACAGGGTCAAACTCCAAGTTCGCTTTGTGACTATCTGCAGAAAATAGAAAGGAGAAGATGCTTTGGACAAGATCTAGGTGGATTACACTTAAACTTCACTGAAGCCAAGTGCATGGGTAATGACACGATCACAATGTGAGCCCAGAGTAAGTACCTCCGACAGCACACAACTAGCTTCTCCTAGAAACTCTTGGTCCTTCAGCTTTAACGTCTGCACTGAAACCTCCCAATCAAACATAATATTGATATTTTTTCTTCCTCACATGGAAAGACAAAAGGCAAAGAGAAACCAAGTAATCTGAATGGACCAGCACATATTTCCCAAATAAGCTTGATGGCAAGGGTAATTACAAGTCATGATTACTTAAATACCATTTAAAATTCAAATTCCTATGCAACATAAGATCGTCCAACATCTTCATTTTGTTTTTCTAGAATTCCATGGACATAAAAATTTGTAGACTGCAAAACAGCTAAAGCTCATCTACCCCGGGAAATTGTTGTCTAACCACACTTGAACATCAAAGGTAAGAAAACAGATGAGCTTTTATCTTTATAATTCCTCCCACTTTAGGAAAAAACTAAAAATTCAGTTGATACATAACCTTAGTAAAAGTAGCTAGCATATAAGGAGAAACTTGGCAATCAATCTGAGACCACTTGCTCTATTACTCCAAACAGTCTCTCTGTTTTCATTTAAATTTGAGTTAGACCTCTAGGAATATTGACTAAATTGAGACAAAGAACATAGAATTGCAGTCAGAGACACTGTTAATGTATAACCAGGAAAGGCCATGCATAGCACATGGCTTCACCCATAAGATTTAGAGGAGAAAAAAACCAAGGATAGAAAAGAGAAACAATGTTAGCGAAAATCCAAAAAGAAATATCAAACTATACGAAATGACTAAAATAGCTGACACACCTTTACAGGTATGTTGTGATATTTTGTGTCGACATCATATACATGAAACCTGAAAAGAGATAAAAGCAAACAAACAAATGGGTTTACATGATTAGCTAAGACAAAACACAGATTGAATAAGTTATACTTTCCTATACATGGAACACTCACACCAGATGCTGAACAGTCTCAAAGTGATAAGCTAAAGAAATATTTTCAATCCATGCAGGATCCAAACTATTTAATATAACTTCTGTCCTCCCAAGTTCCTCAAGCATCCCATCTGTTTTCCTCAAGTACACAACTGCCATTGGATCACTCTGCAAGAATCCACTGATCAAAGTTCATAAACCTTTAAGCAAAGCTCCAATTTGGGCATAAAAGAAGAAGGAAACACAAACACACGAAAATCTCCTGGAATCAGTCATTTATTGTAATTATGAGTAAGGGTGATATGTTCCAAGATGGGCCGGTTCCCACCTTGGAACCATGAACTACCCACAAAGGGCCGATTCCATAAATTGAGAATTGGGAACCACCCATTGGTTCCCAGACCCACCCGGGAAGCAGACCACCGGTCCAGTCTGGTTGCCAGGTGGGTCCATGGAACCAGCCATGCCTTCCAAGACTCCCCAATCCCCACCACAAGTATTCCTTATACCTGGAAATATGCACTAAACAAGGAAATATGCATATTCCCAAAACCTGCAAGATATAAACACCTTTAAACCTGCAAGAGCAGCAAGATCTAAACCTGCCAGTCCATTCCCAAAAACCTGCCAGTCCATTCCCAAAAATCTGGAAATGGAAGCCAGTCACAGATCTGGAAAAATTATGGGCATCAATTTCCAAATCTGGAAATGGACACCTTCATCATAGCTTGAAGATAGCTTCAGGTTGAAGCCTTCAGCAACACAAAACTCAGTACAGTGCAGTGCACTGAAATTCATCACTCAACCGAGAGCGACCAACAGAGGACTGGAGGTGAGAGGTGACCGAGAGTGAGAAAGCGTAGACTTGAGAGGATTCATGAAAAACAAGAAAGCGAGATGAGGTGTCTATGAGCGTCTCTCATTGAGCAAGATTGTCAAATTAGGGTTTTTGAAATTCTTAACATAAAAATTAGAATATATACCGGTCCGGTCCAGGTGGTCTCGGAATGGAACCGTTCCCCATAGAAACTGCCCAGAAGGGAACTGAAGCGGTCTAGTTCTAGGCAGTTTGGGCAATTTCCAGTTCTTTTGCACACCCCTAGTTATGAGCTACTTAACTATATTAGTTCAGGTTTCTTACACAGCCTGAAATTTGATCGAGAGTATATATGCAACTTTTGACATGCGCAAAAGTTGCCCTGGCAGAAAATTTGGCAGATGAGATTTGCCACATATGAAGCACACAAGTTATATAGAAAATAGCATGACATACGCATGCAAAGACTGTCCTATAAGTGTTTTCTGCAGCACAAATCAGTCTTCCAGTCATAAGGTAATTTCAGCGACACATACTGAAGACACAAATAACAGGCATCAACCAGAAATGCACACATCATTTGCTGTGATGTCCCAAATTTTTGCAAGCATGAGAAAATAGACAATCAAGTTTTAAGATATGTAGTTGAAAGTTTACTTCAAAAGAAGAAGAAAAGAAGAAGAAGTTATACCCTTCTGTGACAACCACATCATTAAGAACCAAGAAGATCCCAGGTGAATGGGAAAGCAAGATGCAGGAAAAAAATAGAAAAATTATATACAAGTAGCAAGTTGTACAACAAGTCCACTGAAAATGCTAATGAAGTTTCTCACCTTTGACATGACGTCACGATCACGTAATTTTGAAGCAGACAAGGATAACTGCAGCACAGACAATAAAGCACATCATACCAACTATGGGCATTAGATTTCAAGATCGATGCTCACAAGAACACCATACACAATGCACGGAGACTGTTGTTGAAAAGTATGATATGCTTAATTTGTACTAGCTCCTTCCCAAATATCCAATTGGTATCTATGCTTAATCAGCAATGCCAATTCTAGATTTTGAAAGGCAACTCATAATTCAGAGAGAAACTCTGTTTCTGAAAAATGAGCAGAGTAATGGCGTACAAGTGCAGGGCTTAGTTAGACTCTGTCTAAACTAGCAGCCCTTTTGAAAAAAAAAAAAAACTGATGCAAAGCAATCCCACTAAATTTGTTGTACCATGCAATTCTTGTCATTTGCATGAGTTCTAAAAGGTCACAGCTCGAGAGGCAGACTAAAATTTTGGTTCGAAGGAAAGAAAAGAAATCTCTTCAAGTCAAGTCTACTGAGGAAACCTAGAAGGAAGCTCCAATTAGACGACCGTGTTGGGACCACATAATCAGAAGTTCTTCAGATAATTTAACATCAATTAGTTCAGTAGCGGGTTTGAGCAGAATCCACATTGTGAAGAATGCTTCTCAGTTTTTCTACAAACAATCCTCCGAGACAGTTTTTTTTTCTGGCCAAATCATCGTTTGGCTCGAAAAAACAAGAATAAAATACGGACAAGCGACAACATCGACTCAGGTCTGAAGAAAACGAAGCGTATCATCACAGCGTATTGACAGTTAACATATGCAAAAAAAAAAAAAAAAACAAAAACAAAAACAAAAGATTTTTCAGTGAAAAAAGCGCGCACAATCACATGAACAGGAGGGACACAAACCTCAATTTGAGAGAAGAGAGCGTGCTGACCGCGAGCTCGGAAGAAGTGGTCAACGGCGTCGTCGTAACCGCCACTGTTGCCTCCTCCTCCTCCTCCTCCAACAGCCCCTCCTCCTAGGGGCCTCTGTTGGGTCCCCCCGACCGCTTGCTGACCTCCTTTCACATCCGAAAAGCAACCCCCCATCCTCTCTCTCTATGGGCGCCAATTTCACCTCCTTCGCCGGTTCGATGCACACCCACGAACCCTCTCTAGAACCCCTTCGTCTGCCACTCCTCGTCTGTTGCCGAAACGCCCCAATCTCATAGAAAACTGCTTCTGCTGAAAACTGCCGCACCCACCGTCTCTCTCTCCCCGCCTTTATGTAGTTGACAGAAACGCCAAAGCGCGTGGGGTCCGTCGTGACGTCACGATCAAGACTCTTGCGGACCTTATCCGACCTTCACGAAACGAACCCACTTTGAAAGATCGCGCGAGCAGCAAAGGGGACGCGAAAACGGCTTCCCTTTAGGAGGGTCCGGGCAAATGGTATCGGGAAACTGCGTCAAGCTCGAAGCTTTGCGAGTCCTCTGGGATCCTGGGCAAAGTTCGTTGCTATTTATAGAGACAAGAGCCCCACTCGACGCGTGATCAGGCGTTGCCTCGCCAGCATGTGGATCCACTCTCGTGTAGGAAGTAGCGGTGGAGGAATTCGAGAGGAGAAGAGGAAAGTAGACGTGGGAATGACAGAGAAAACGATGGTTTGACCCCAGAAAGTTGACGGGAAGCCGTGCTGCTGCTGCTGCTGAAACCGTGCGGAAATCTCTGAGAAAAAGCTTCGGCGACCTCTGCAGCTTGACGGTCGGGGTCGTGACGGATAAGGTCAACGTCGCAGTTGACTCTCTCGGTCGCTGTGGAGAGAAGGGAAAGAGTTAGGCAAAATCTGATCTTTTGATGATTCGAATGGATTGAAAAGCGAAAAATTAGAAAAACTGTCTGTCAATAAATGATGGGTTTTCTTAATTATATGTTTTGCTGGTCACGTTCTAATTATCGGAACGGTATTTTTCGCGTAAAATATAGGCCTAATTGAAATGTTGATAGATTATTAACTATAAAAGTAGGATCTCCCTTTTTCTTATAATAATATAGGAATGGATCATGACGCTCGTTATTTTATGGACAAATTATCTCTTTCTTAAAGTACTGGGCCCTCGGTTCCCTTCCCCCGTCCAACACGTGGAGCAGTTTAACTTAATTTATCCCTGAGAGCATTACATCAAATTTGGGAATCCAGCCCAAAGAGCCCCGCTAATGAATAGTCTTCAGAAAGATTCTCGCGTGCCCAGTGTGATCGGTGGCTAAGGCCCTCTTTGGCAATTTCTATTTTTGTTACTCAAAATACAAATTTTTGTTCTTTTTTATTATTCTCAAAAAAAAAATAAATTTAAAATAGAACTTTTTTTTTGGAGAAAAAATTTTTTATTTTAGGGAAAATAGATTTGGACAAAAAATCGAGAAGTAAAAAAAATTTATTGTTTGTTTCAGAGTCAATTTAGAATCAAACAACTTTTTTTTTCTATTTTTTCTTTTTCTCTTCTTTTTTTTGTTCTTCTTCCCTCTCTTTTTTTCTTGATTGCCAGCTTTGGCCATGGCTGCGCCATCGACAAGCCATCGCCGGGGTTGGCGACCTCGCTAGGAGCGTCATCGGCCCAAGCCTTGCTCGATCATGATGAGGCTCGGCCTCCTTAGCTAAGCGTGAGGCCGACCCTCATCACCGATGAAGCCAAGGGCTAGTGAGGCCGACCTTGCGATCATCCCAAGGCCAATGACTGGCAACCTTGAAGGAGAAGAAGAAGAAGAAGAAGAAGAAGAAGAAGAATCCGAGGCCTCGCTTATCTAGCCGATTGCCGATCATCCCAAGGCCAAAGAAGAAGAAGAAGAATCCGGTGAGGTTAACCCTCATCTAGCCGACCGATCAAAGGAATAAAAAGAAAAAAGGAAAAAAAAATTAAATTTAAAAGAAAAAATAAAAAAAAAATTATAAAGTTTAATAAAATTATTTTTGAAAATTATTTAGATGAGAAATTGAGAATAAAAATTTTGGACGATTATTAAACAACTTAAAATGCTTTAAAAATTGTTTTTGGAATAAAAAAAAAAAATTTTATTTTTAGAAATTATTTTGGAAAAAAAATTTTTGAACATAAACACGCCTTAAATTTCTTTTTTGGGATCTTCTATAGCTCTTTGCATCTCCATTCCGAAATTCCATTTAATAATGGAATAAACTGAAGATCCAGCAAGCATTTGCAGATCGATCCAGACGCGACGGTTTGAATCCATCATTTCTGGTCCTACTTTGCTTGTTCCGAAAACTGCCTTGTAATTGGTCCATGGATTTCTGTTGAAAGTATGAACATTAGTAGTTGACCGATTGTCTTGTGTATGATTCTGTCCCCAAACTCCTTACAAAAGTACAAAAATGACATAAAATCATTTGTGTCCGGAGCAACACTGGCAACTTGCTGGAAAGAACAGTGACCACACCGTCTAAGGACATTCTTCATTAATATTCTCATCATAAAAGGACACAATTCTTCATTAGTAATCTCAAGATTTCTCATTCGATATGCTCATAAAAGAATAAGACCACCACAGTTTTTGCACGTTTTAATCAAGCGATGCCAAACTAATAAAAAAAATTTCAATTTTTAAAGAGAATCGAACCAAATGAAAACCGAACAAACAAAAAAGGTACTGTACTGGCTGGTGATGGAGTGTTAGGAGTGTTCGATGTAGTCTCTTCAATGGCGAAAGCGATAAGCGTTCAAAACAAACTATGCAGAATGGTTTCGCTGCCACGACTTCACAGCCTGACCTTCACTGAGTTTCGGCAAAGCACGCTTGGATCTAACTCAAAACTCAGTACTACAGTGCACGTATCTAGAAGGGAAAAGAAACAGATTGTAGGTGCAGGAGAGAGTACTAACCTGATAAAAGAACCAGACGACTGATAAGAAAAGGAGTTCCGCTATACTTGCAAAAGCATGTCGGCGAAATAGGCCGATGACAACTTTGTGGTACCGAGCTTCTCCTGTGTCGACATGCAAAAACCATTAGCGTGGTCATGCTAAAGAGAGTGTCAGTGCCATAGTGATGAATGAGAGATTTGAGAACCTAGCCTCGAGGAAACAAATGACGCAGGCTCTCCCGGAAGTTTTGCTGAGTTATGAATCTCTCAAGGCTAGAGCACAATCATTTTAGCTACGATCGAGTGGGTCAAGAAATATATTCCTTCATGCCAAATCGCCAAGAAAATGGCAGTACATGGTAGGGAAATTATCAAAAATGTCTTCAACCTATTATATTTGTACTAATTTAATTCTAAATATTTTGATTGTGTTAATTGAGTCCTAATCTCTTGACAATGTACCAATTTACAATTTCCAATTTTGGCTAGAAATTGTTAAAATGGAAAATAATTATCTTATATGACACAGTTAGCACCTATGTAGAAGACCGACACGAAACATGACACGACACGCGACACGACACGACACGACATGTCGACACGTCATTTTTTAAAAATAGAGAATTTCGACACGTTCCGACACGTTATATATTAGATATTTTTATATATAAATACATAAATAAATAATAATAAAAATAGCCTAGAATTAATTTACACAAAAAATATTAGATAATATCATTCAGTATTTTAATTTGTTATAATAATACACAAAACTTAGAGGAAAAAAACATTGTTTAAAGAAAAATGCTAAAATGATATTTTTAAATTTATTTATTTATCATATATAGCATTTTTTTATTACTTCTTTCAGAGTAAAGACTTTTAAAAAAAAATAAAACAATTCTAAAAAATAAAACTGAAAAAAGAAAAATTGACCCCGTGTGTGTATATTTATAACAATTTTATTACTTCTTTTATTACTTCTTTTGTGTATATTTATATTTTGACCCCTCAAGTATTATAAATTTTTAAAATTGACCTGTGCGTGTCGAATCGCGTGTCGAAATTCTGGACTCGCGTGTCGGAGCGTGTCGAAAGAGTTGACCACGTGTCGGATTTTTCGACACTCGTTGACTGCGTGTCGGAGCGTGTCGGGACGTGTCGGAGCACGTCGGGACACGTGTCGGAGTGTCGGACACGACACGAAAAGCTTCCGGAGAATGTCCGTGCTACATAGATTAGCACTAATATAGATAATTTTTACAATTTTTAAAAAAAACAAAATTTTTATCTTTTCTTTATTTTTCATTTTCCTTCTCCTCAATTGGTAACCAGGCCTTAACAATGGCCAACGAATGGCCACAGGTGAGGCCTAGCAAGGGCCAACTTGACCTCGCCAACCCTACACTGACAAGGGCAAGCCTCATAGGGATCTAACAAGATCGAGCCTCATTAGCTTCAAGCGATGCTCAAGCTCGTTGAGATCTAGTGAGATGGAACCTCGCATGTGGCCATTACCAACCATCACCATGGTCTAGTGATTGGTGAAGGAAGAAAGAAAATTATAAAATTGTAAAATAATAAAAATAATTAATTTTATTTTGGAAAAATTGTCCACAACGCAACGACTAGATCCACATAAGCAATTTTCAGTAAAAAAAAACTAGTAAAAATGACTAAATTGACAAATTTGCAAAAGATTTAGGACTTATTTGTTATAATTATAAGAGGTTTAGGACTTTTTGGTAATTTTTCTATCCGTGGTTATGTATGCCAATGGCATTACATTACAAATCCAACGGAATGTCCCAATGATAATCAAACAAATTCTCCAATAGGACAACTTTTCATTTATTTCAGCATTAAAGGTGAGAGATTTTGTAAAACAACCATCAACTATTCAAAAGATTAAGCTAATAAGTAAAGGGAGACCACATAAATATGAAGAATAAATAGTTACATTATCAAGTGATGTGAAAGAATATTTCAACATCCCCTTCATGTGCAAACTGGAATAGGAACAACACATGGAATTTGACTAATGGAGTTGGATGAACATACATGAAAGGGATAGAGCTAGCTCCTATACCATGTTCAAATGTCCAACTTATATGCTTAAGTTTATAGGTGAAGAGAGACCACATAAATTAAAAGAGTATGAATATAAATAGTATATAAGATCCGTCGTCAATCCAAAAGCTTTCATTTAATTAAGCATTTAAGGGAAGGAGAAATATAAACAGAAAAGCTCCAAGCAGCCCTCGAGAATTCCACCAATGCGCATGTGATGATCAAGAAAAGCTGAAGAGCTTGAATGCAACTTCTTCTGTATGGGACGAGCAAATTTCTCATCTTATCGGTTTCCAGCAACTGCAAATCAGCATCGTGTTTTCAGAGAATCAGGGGCAACAAATGATGGACTTGATTCATGATACAGAGTGGCACATGGTAAGTTGGATAGCTTTTTGGAGATTGATCTCTGGATAGAGAAATACGACCTCTTGAGCTCCGTAGGCATGTAGAAACAAGAAAGGGACAAAAAGATTCAACTATTTGAAGGACTTGTGGAGGATTACTTATGAATTGTGTTTCCCTTTGAGAGACTCCTGATTTTATTAGACTAAGAAGAAACTCTTGCTCTATGATAAATTTTCTACAATAGTATCTGTCAAAATATAAACCATTTACTTGACTAAGTGAAATCAGTGTGGATTATTTCATGCCGAGAAAGTTTGGATGGTGCTATCAAGGTCATCATCCCAACACATTCATCATCCTCATCAGAGATGAGTACTTTACCTAGCATTGGTGTCCTCAAGGCACCCTTGTAGAATATGATCATCTTGGGCACTGCTTCACGGCAATACACACCAATAATGGAAATATGAAGGTGCATTCGTGGGGGAGAAGCTCTCAAGGCTTGGTGAACCATCAAGTATCAGCTCTCCTGGCTTGGGAAAGAGATCTCCTCTGCCCCATGTCCGTCATCTATTACCATGTCTTCTATGGCACCACAATCTGTCATGACTAGCTGAGTAAGGAGTTATAATAGACTTGAAACATAAGTCATCTAAAGTAAATAACTTTTTCAATGGGCTACACTCGTAAAAAAGAGGTACAGGAAAATCACAATGTGAAATCTACAATATATATTCTCCACCCAAAGACTATTAGCAAACCTCCTGCTTGAAATTTTATCAGTGAGCTACATGACGTATTTGTTCAACTCATCTGAAACAATTGAAGTGTTGGATTATTTAAAAATCTTAAGATTGTGGACCACAAATGATATTTTGCCTTAGCTAGGAGAGGATATTACTTCCTAATCCAAATAAAAAAGACAATTGCATCCTCCGTATTGGCGCTTATTGAAAGGCTATAAGGATGAAGCACCAAAGAAGCAATGAATGCAACTAAATTGCAACTAAGAGGAAAAGAGCAGAATCCAAACATTAACTGATCATAGATTCATAGCAACTAGCAAGTTAGCCTCTCTTCTTCATCCTAGCCTTCCAATGAACATATGAGTGATCCTTCAATCGTCTGCTTTTGCTCTGTTCTTGTATATGAAAATCGATCTTGTGAGCTTATCAGCATCAGATTGTCTACTTCTGTTACCACTTTTTCTTCAGGGAAATATTGGACGCCAACCGCAAGCCTGTTGGATTTTGAGCATGTCTCACTTTTCCCTGATATGTCACTCATCCTCCAGTGGAGAGGACCAAGTAAAATGTGGAAAAATCACGATCCGTGAATCTCAGAAAGAGCGGGGATGAGTGCTTTAGGAGAGAATTCTACAGAAAACTGGATCCAAGGCCTCTTTCTCTCTCTGGTGGTCGGACTATGCTCTAGCATGAAGTCATTGCAATTGAGAAAGACTTTCACATCAGCATGATCGATGCTACTGTTGTGGTGACAACACACAGGAATATTAGAATGGCATAAAAGCTGTACATAATATTTTTCTTGGTTTCCACCGGAGTCAATTGGCAAGAATCAAAATGCAAAAGTAGCAAATCAGAGGAATTCATCTTTCAATGAGCTCAACTCTTCTTGTCCAAAAGAGTCAAACTCAGAAAATAGAACAAAAAAAGAATGACTAAACAACACAGTACATTTGGTGTCAAAATTTTCTACAAGAATACAATGACCAAATCATGTGATACCATGCTAATTGATTATTCATCATCAAGTCATGGATATGGGCAAAGTTATACCTGTGTGTATAAATATCTTATGAACTAAAGGAAACCAATTGAACAGTAGACAAGTTACGATCATTTGACCAGGATATTACTTGCCAATCCTTGTGATAATAATACTTCGGACTGTCAAGAACTGTGGACCTGACCTTTTAAACAATTGTCTGCTAAAAGATGGATGAAACTAACCCTCCTCTCACGGACATCCATAATGTTTCAAAAGCTGGAGTCCATGTAGACACCATGTAAAATTGGAGAAATATATATGAAGCTACGAAACCATCACAATGCTCATTCAAGAATCCAGAAGGTAAATGTCTCTATAAAGCCAAAACAAAAACTGATTTTTCTACTGATAGACAAATAGTCACAGTTATCTATATGTAACCCGCAAATGAACCAACACAACATCTTGCACATTCTCAAAACAATGTCAAAGATGTCAGTATATTCCCATTAGGAGTTGCGCACATAAACAAAGATCATGTTCAAGGAGGGAAAATCAGTCAAGATAAACTTTAATATCGATGCCACTGTCAATCAGAGACTGAACTACTGCTCTGATTTTTCCTTCAAACTTGTCCCTCTCTCTTGGAGTATAAGAAGCAGTGTACACGTCAGCTTCCCTCGCCCGGTCCGCCAAAATCTGGCCTACGGCCAAGCATGCAGGTATGTCTGATCGAGACTTGAGTACAGCTTTAATGTCCTTAGAATTGGTACCCGCAACAGCAACCTGCTTGCAGGTGACCCTGTGAGTCAGTGAAGCTGAGACGAAGCGCTTGGAGATGAAAACATCTAGCGTGAAAGGCTCCATGTAGGCTATGGTGCGCTGTTTGAAGGACACATGCTTATTCGGATTCTTGGACTTCTTCCCCTTTTGGTAAGTGTATGGCCGGCTGTTGTTATCATCCAAGTAGTCTTCAACTCCAAAGAAACTTCTTGGTGCTAAATGAGGCTGTTCAGACAGATGAAAAAAAGTGTCAAGCTTACCAACCGGCACTATCTTAGGACATGAAAGACCTGGGAGAGTACCATAAAAACCAAAAACAAAAAACCCAAGCGTTACCTACTAAATGTGGTCACCTAAAAGCCAACATGCATACAGTATTAGCAACCCCATTCAACTGATTATTTGCTCAACCATTATGCCGCCCCAGAAACACTATAAAGGAAATGACATAGAGAGGACATCGCAAACTAATAAAAGAATCAGATATCCAATGAAGTCACCTGCCCACTGTGGATACCACATGCCCGCACAAAGACACCATGTCGAGAGATATCAACACCACGCAGTAGAACGCTATTAGTGCACAGGTTGCGAAAAGCTTGCTTCAACATCTTGCTACAAGAGACAACTCTCTAGCAAATAAAAGCAGCCACTTTGATCATAGCGAGCATGACACCTGAAAGAAACGAACTAGTGTCAGTAGGACATGGCTAACTCCCGGGACTCCTCAACACTAACCAGAAAATGGGCAATCACACAGCCCCATAGAACAAAACCCTCACAATCTTCGAAGCTGAATTGACACAGGTTATGCTAAGCAATTCATCAAACAGCTAGAATGCAAAAGTGGGTAATTGCCCAAAAGCCCCCGAAACTCGAATCACGCCGCGATTCCTTTAAAACCCAGTCAAAATTTTCCACGAAAGAACGATCTCACGCTAGCCAATGCAGACCAAACGACGCAAGTTTCTTCCTTTCGATATCAGGTTCGGGCAAACTGCTTACGCAGGTAAAGATTAGTAGCCAAACTACTTACGCAGGAGCAGCCGAGAGAGGCGGAGTAGAACGGAAGTTCGATCGACGGGGACGCCCAGCCACCGCCGAGGGGGAAGAGCAAGCGCGAGAGAGGGATTTCGACTTTGTTTAGCTCGAGCCTAGAGCGCGAATGCACGACCTTTCGATTGGAGATGGTTGCAATGCGGTCGAGTCTTTTTCATGAGGAACATAAGATTTATATAGTAAAAGCTCGAAAAAAAACATGGTCGAAAAGTTTAAATTTGTGAATCCAATCTTTTTTACATTAAAAGAAAGGATTACTTGTGAATCCACACAAAAAGATGTCATAAATGTCATATAAAAATATTGTTTGCAAGTTCAAAATTTATGGAATTAGTGGAAAGGTCATCGGGTTGTGTTAAACGATGTCATACCAAAATCAAATTATAATCATTAATAACTAGTAAGGGTGAGCACTGGTCCCCAATTGAACCGAGCATTGAACCAAACTTAATGGTTATGGATGGAGAGAATTAATCCAGTTTTCGGTTTGGAATTGCAAATAACTAGTCAAATTCTCGATTTTAGAGATAAGATGGACCGAACTGACGAAATTGGCCATGAATATTTTATTTTTTTATTATATTTGGCAAACCCTTAATTAAACTCACATCCTTGTGAAAATAGTTATTTTATCATCATATGGAATCATATTTCGACTTTTCTTGTATAAATAGTTATTTTCTTGTAGGGAATGGAAGAAATCAAAAAAAGAAAAGGAAAACAACGCCAATTCCAAGGTCAGGTGGGTTGCTCCCGATTTCATAAAATGAAAACCAAACCACCTTGAAAAATTAACAATGAAAAGAAATGATTAGAATTAATCCAAACATTCTATTCGACCGATCAGATCAGTACCATATATAGGGTGGAGTCATCTTGTTCTTTTCAATCGTATTCGCAAAATTCATAGGTTCACACAAACTCCTAATTTGAACTTTTTTGATGTTCAAGTGAATTTTGTCCACATTCTCCCTGTAAGAAACATTATATATTCAGCTCATATTTTTCAATTTTACCAATTTGTCACAAGCCTTTATGCAAAATTCCAATACAATACTTCCAATCAATTTTCGCTGAAAATTGTTCGCGTGAAAGTCCACTTATTGCCGGCCATCCTACGTAAAACACTATCATGTTAACAATTTCCAATGAAAATGAATGAAAGAAGTATATTGAATTGCATCCGTACAATAAGATTAGAACCAACTGGGTAATCCCCTGAATAACTACTTTTTTGTATGGAAATTGTCCGCTGGGCGAAAATCCTCTTATATTCTTTGTAGAAATATCGCCTGCAGAACATTAATGAGAACCGACCCTTCAGCACAAGTGAAAAGGTCAGACAGCCACCGAAAGCACATGGAGAAAGCTAAAAACGATGGGGTACGCCAACACATCGTACACAGAAGAAACCATGAGAGGCTTGAAATAGGAAAGAGTTCCAATCCCAAGCAACAGGTGCTTTTTCGCAGATATAGTCGGCATATATTCTGTCGAACACCAGATTGAATATGCTTAAATCTTTCTCCGGATCCACAGCGGCCAGACTCCAACCGCCAAAAGTTGGACCTGGGTTGCCGGCTACAGGACCCGGGTCGACTGCGTTTGGATGCACGCAGCAAGGCTAGAGTCTGATGATGGTTGGTCCCTTCTCCGTCTCTATATGTCAAACAACTATGATAAAATCTAGTGAAGCTTTTTTGCCAATCAAAAGCTCCCGAACTGGAAAATTAAAAGTAAACGGGACTATAGTTCGTTTTCTATTGTACACCTCATCAACCAAAATAACAAGCTGAAACTTCAGACTGTCGAGAGTGTAGAGATTCAAAAAGCCACATCGGCATGAAAGATTTAGCAAATCAAAACAGATAAGCTCATCTGAGATTCCACAGTGGAACGTCCAAAAACAAGACGGCTTTTAACTAAGGGTAGAGATAGAATGATAAAAACGATCGAGTCAAATTAGCATAAACTTCTTTGGTGAGAAGATAATAACATCTAACATTTACCAACAGTTGGGACCTAATAGTACATCTACCAATACCTCAAAAGTCTATGCAGTCAATCTCTATCTCCCTTTCACCCCAAAACATTGTCTTTGGTTTCAAAACTCAGTATTCGTCCTCTCCTGAGCAAAATATAATTGCCAATTCAAGGGGCATCAGTCAAGCATCTGAAAGACTAGAAAAACTAAGCATGAGGAAAAACTCTCTTCATTACCACCAATTCAGAATAATCCAAAACCCAATCTCAAACCTTTTCTTGTTGTCTGGTGATAATTCCTGAAGATGCCTGATAACCAACTATAGCTGCACAGCCGAAGTCTGATCTAACAGAAGATTAACAGGTTCATTCCCAGTCAAGTTGCGGAATATTACTTACAACTTCCAAGTTAAGCGGCCATTAGTATAAACTGCTTCTACATCCCTTCCTTGGCAGTAGATCCACTAGCGTTTATTGGACTACCGCTGTTTGCTTAAAGCCCTTGGCGACCTCCTTACGGGTGAAGTCTCTACTGTAGAATTTTTAGGCATGCGCTTCCTTACATCAGCATCAGCACTTTTCTTCTCCATAGTATCTCTGAGATCATCAGTATCTAAAGCTGCAGGATCGAGTTCAAAAGATCCAGCAGGAACACCTCGTCTTTCATTGCCAGTCATCACGAATGATGGAACTCGATGAGAAAATCGGTACAAATCACGTGGAGCTATTTCAAATGAGGCATCTGCATCTTTACATGCATCTACTCGCTGAAACAAGCAAACAAAGCCTTTCACCTTGCTCAAATACACAACCTTAATGCCACAGTCCTTGACAAAATCTGAGAGGATCTCCACAAATTCATACTTGAAAGGAAGACATTTCCCTGGTTCGGAGCCCCATTTTATATCCCAGTTCTTAAAAAGGGCCCAAATCTCCCCTTTTCTAGGATATACCAGAAAAGAGCCTCTACGAGCTCCCTTGAGACACTCTATCTTGTGAGAGAACATGAGACGATCTACTGCGTCTTCCGTGTGTCCAGTTCTGTACTTTCCACAAGCAACAGGCAACTCATTGTCACACCAATCAATGTCATCTTGGTCATCTGGATCAGCCTCTAGCCAAGTGATTTGCACCTTAAAATCAGGCAAAAACACTTTCTTTATCCGAGCATAAAATCTCGGCATGCCATCTAGTGTATCATACACTGCCCATACTTGATTAACAGCAAAACGGGTTGGTGCTTTATCCTTCTCGAAATCACTAAACTCTGGATCAGCGCAGACGACAAAATGAGGTTCCAGCCCAGGAGACAAACCAGAACTACTGTTGGATTTAGATTTTTCATTATGTTTGTCTGCAGAAACTGCTTCCCCTCTCTTCTCTTCAGGCTTGATTTTCCCAGAATCTGTCCCAGATAAGCTTTCTTCCTGAGGAAGAACTTCTTCATTTTTTATGTCTTCATTAATGCCATTTTCAGGAATGGAAAATGTTGAACGACAATCATTACTGAAGCCTTCAACAATCCCTTGCTCTTTCTTAGCTTCTGCAGAATCCAATGCCTCATTGGCCCTCGACCTTTTTGGTGGGCTGACAAAGTCGTCATCACCAACTGAATTGTCATTGTACGATGTATGCTGCCTTAGGCGAGAAGACTTCCTGGTGGGACGTTGCTCTTGCTGAGATTTCATAGCTCCATTGAGTTCAGAATTTGACTGGGAAGGCTTAATTACATCTTCTGAAGTGCCAGCATCACCAACAGTGTCATTCCTACTCACATTCTCAGAATTCCCACCAAATTCAACACCAGAATTCCCACTGCTCATCCTGCCAGTGGTACTCTGAGAACCCATTCCTGTTGGTCTTGCTGCATTACCATAGGGCATTCTATCTTCTTTCATTCCAGCTCCCTTGTCAACAGATTCATCAGCCACCTTAGCCCTCGAACTGCCAGCGACCTCACCATGCCCCTTTTGTTTAGTTAGCGGATCGAATCCCGAAAAACTGTCTGCAAAGTGCATATGAGGAGGAACTCCATTAGTAGCCTGAGGAGTTGCTTTTGAGAACCCAGAATTTGAAAAATCCGGCTGGTCAGCAAAATGACTCCACTGTTGTCCAGGCGCCATGCCTTGAGTACTGAAGTCATAGGCAGTAAAGGGTCCCTTGCATTCCTGACAACGCAAAGTTTTATTCACAAATTGCTTGTAGTACTGATACCTTACATTACATTTGGGGCAGCTGGTCCAGAAAGTCTTCTGCTGCCCCTGCTGATCAGGGTTTGAACTTGGAAATTGCGAATTATGATGGCTCTCTGATTTGTTTCGGGTTCCGTTTTTTCTCCTGGCACCAGAGTACTGAGTTTGTTGATGTGCTGGAGGCTTCTGTGGCTGCACTGAATTTCTAAATTTACTGTCGTATAATTTTCTCTGCAACTGGTCTGTTAATACCCTATTTGCTTCAACAATCAGCTTGAATGCAGCCTCAGCACCAGGAAATTTATTTTTATCTGGATGAAGTAACAAAGCAAACTTTCTGTACTGCTTCTTGATAGTAATGTCATCAGCAGACTTTTCAATCTGTAGGATCGCATACCAATCATGCTCAGATCCACAAACTTTGGTCTGTGCAGAACAATGAATCTCGCAAACAGCCAGCATTCGGGATACGTTCTCAAGCTCCGAGAAAAGACGCTGGGCCTTCTGTACAAGGCGCAAGGCCCCTGCAAAGTCATTGTTTCGCATACGCACTTCTGCAATTTCTTTTGCCCTGACAGCCTCCTCTTTGTTGCACTCCATAATTTGTTGTTAATGTATAAAGTCAGGCAGTGAATATCAATTAAAGTTCCATCAATAGGTACCGATTCCACCTGTAGAATGCCCCAAAAAAAAGAAAGAAAAGAAACAGATAAATCCACCTACCTAGTAGCAAAGATTCGCATGGAACATGGACAAAACTGTCGGCAAGCTAAAAGACACATGAGATAAAGAGCGCCTTACCTTTTTTTCTCAAGAAGGTGGAATCGCATGTCAGAAGCAAAGACCGATGACGAGCAAATGATACTAAGGCATTGGACCCTCCATGGATCCAGTCAGCCACATTCCCACGATACAAGCGAAAGACCTGAAAATAACTGCCACTGGATAAATCGGATCCAGAACACAGATGCAAAGGTAAAACATGCAAAGAATCAGGATTGAAGACATTGCAAACACTCCAGCAGCACTCACGATCAACACAATCTCCTCACCAAAAAAAAAACAAAAGGAAAAAAATTTCCGCTAGTGGATCCGAGCAATCTCAACCCCAACTGTAAAGGGCCCTCTTCGTCTCAAACTCAGAGCAAGCAAACAAGAACACGCGTAAAACGGTCTTCCGGGAATGCATGGCAGGCGAGAAAATGAGCACGAACCAGCCGAAATCTTTTCGCAAGTCCATAGCTCCATAAACCTCACTCCATCAGAAACACCCTCCAACTCAAAATCGAAACAATATTCAAATTCAAAGGCCGAACCGAGCGAGAGCTCGCAGGCACGCAAAGCACCGAATGCCGAAGAAAAACCGAACTCATGCAAAAGCAAATGTCATTCTACAGTCGCGAGCAGAACGGGCGCGCGCACACCCCACGGAAGTCAACGAAACCGCACGGGAACAACATCATCGCCTCGCGTCCGGCGCGCCGGAGAACGAAAGTACTCTCCCCCAATCGGAACGACGGGACCATTTTCGAATCATGCAACGGATTGAGGTGGCGACGCGCCGGAAACCCTAGAACCCGAAACATTCCCACAAGCAGAAATTGCAGGCCGGAGGAGAGGGAGAGAGCGAGAGAGAGCTTACCAAATTTGCGGAGAATCCAAACCGATGAGAGAGAAAGAGTGAGAGAGAGAGAAGAGAGAGAGAGAGAGAGGGAGAGAGGGAGAGCTTCTGCGCGTGTATTTTAGAGAGAGAGAGAGAGAGAGAGAGGGAGAGCAGCGGGAAGAAGGGGAAATTTTGGGTGGGAAAAATGAAAATGGGGGACAGGGGTCCCTGAGTTTGTGTGAAATTTTCTGGTTGCCTCCCCAATGTTTTATTTGCCTCCTCCTTCCTCCACTGTCTTTTTGCTGTCCCTCCCTCTAGGATGCCTTGATGATGGATGGGAATGCCCTAGGGTTTGCCAACTTGTGTGTGAGTTGGAAGGACCTGGAAGTAAAGGTTGTGAGATTGATCATTGGGAGGGTTTGGGCCGGGCTGGATTGATCTAAAGGATAAGTTATAGGCCTGTTCTTAGAGATCGGGCCAATCTTATAGATGGCTATCCAAGTCCGTTTTGTAGATTGAAAAATTACTAGAAGTTCAAAATGAGTTGATGTGTGTAATTGGGGCATAGAATGAGCCTAGTCAAGTTGAATCAGGCTTAATGAGTTGATTTATGTCTTCTTTTTTTACTAGGGGGGCAACATTTTGTGTAGTAGCTTTGATTTGGTATGGAAGGATATATTCGAGCACATTGAAACAATGGATAGGTTGTCCAATCAAAGCATGGAATTTATTAAGCATTGAGAATTTGATGTCTACGGAAGAGTCACTGCTACTTTGTTTCAATATCTAAATCTATCAATATCAATTTTCACTTTAAGTTCCACGAATGAAGTTAATGGAATAAGAATTGCGGCCCCATTGCCTTTCTGGATTCCCTCGATTGTCAATTGGACAACTGGAATGAAGTGGAATGAAATCAAAAAGTGAAGATTAAATTAGGGATGATAATTTTCACCCACTCAAGTAGATATCCGCTTATCCTTACCTTTTAAGCTACATATGTTAGTCAAGATTAAATTGAGAATATGATGAATCCTATGTTTTGCTCTTATCCAAGATAGGATAAAACACAAGTAAGAAGATATAAGAAGATATAGATTGGAGGAAAGAGAGATAGATGTAGATAGAATTTCTAATATCAATAGTATAAATATGGATAGGAGTCAGCATTTAGTCTATTTCTTTTTGCGTTTGGTTTAAGCATTCTGAAGCTTCAAGTCAATGCTGAATCTTTGAAAGCCCAAATTTGAAATGCAATTGTGTTTGGTAAAAATTATTTGCAAATATATATATCTTTCTTCTTTTTTAAAATTGAACTAACCTTTCGCCGAACCAACGAATGGCTGCCTCCTTTTTCAATTAAAAAAAAATCAATGGAAAAATCAGAAATATGAAGAATTAGTAAGGTAGTTTTGGAAGGGAAAAATAATTTTAGCATTCGGTGGAATGCTAAAAGCCCAGAGTTAGTCCCTACTAGTTTTGGACTTTCAGTATTTTAAAGGCAAGTTGAAAGCTGAAAGCTGGCTTGAAAGTTGAACCAAATGATTCATTATTTCCCCAAGCCCCTTGGAAATACTGAACCAAACGTAGCCTTAGTAGGTTGATTAGAAAATCAAGTAAAGTATTAGGAGAATTACTTTTACTCCTAAAAATTAGAGATTAAATGGATATGGAGACTTAATTACACTAGATTACTCTAACAATGTGCCTTCTCTTTTATTTTCAAAAATAATTATGTCAAGGAGCTTGCATAAATTTTAACTTATCTATTGACTGATAGTTTTTCATGCGAGTTTACAACTATTAATGAAACATCCAATGATTGAAGTACTAAATAAATTGCTAACATAAGGAAGAAACACTTATTTCGAAGCACCGTAAGTATTTGTAATATTAGTCAAAAACATGTATTCAACCCCTAATTGGTTTCTAATTATCGCACAATTCAACTCAATTCTTTTTTGGATTTTCTTTTATTTAGATGAAAAACTACGCTATATGCAATGCATGGAATATAATTACTTGACGTACATTTGAACCTAACATGCAAGTTTTTATTGAATGACCTAATTTTTTTTTTTTTTATTTGCCTCAGTGGTCACTATTCCAATATGAAAGGGAGAGGCGAGAGATTCGAATCCCCACATTCTCAAGGAGTTGGGGGTTGAGGTGGGGACAATTTAGTTTCAAGAGTGGGTTTTAATTCTCATGCGCAAGGCAAAAGTTTAAGAGTGATCATTAGAGTAGGACCAACAAAAAAAAAAAAACTATTATGATAGGCAATAATTAATATGCGACTATTCTAACATGATCTACAATTCTAATTATACCATTCTCCATGATTGTGCAATTTAATTAATGCACTTAATTCTATATATCACATACATGACTTTTTTGTTTTTTCATTAAAATTCTTAATTAAAAATTACCATATTTTATACATGTGATCTTAACTAAGAAAAGAAACTAACATGTTCTAATATAATGTTTTTGATACTTTTTATAAAATTCATAATCAAGAACAACTCATAATTAACTATCAAAATTAAGATACTATCTAATGTAAACTAGGAAATAAAAAAAGCTAAATCTTAATTTAAATCGGACATTTACCCAAATCTTCTAGAATCTATTTTAACGTGCATCCTATCAAAAATCATCTTATATCAAAAAAAATCTATCTCAATCTATTAAGAAATATTATCTAGAATTAACATGCAAGAGTACCTAAAAATCTAATCAAGCCTATAATGAGATTTTTTTAATTTTTATTTAAGGAAACAACCAAAGATAAAAACAATCATCCATCACAAAAATATTCACCAAATCGCAAAAGATAATCATAGAATATTCAAGCCTTTCAAATTTGTAAACAAATAAAACCGACAATTGTATCCAAAAGATTGTAGATAGGATTAATCGATTTTACAACCAGTAAAAATTGTATCTCAAGATTAGAGAGCGGATTGCCAACCAATGCACGTTGTAGATTAGGAAATTATCCTAATTCGAAGGGTACCCTAAATCTTAAAAATATGCACATTATTGCAATCTATTCAAGGCTAGAAATCAAATGATTGAAATTTGGATAGTGATTCTTACCTAACTTGAAGATTTACTTCCAAATTGGAATGGATGACGAGATCATGGCTCAATATCACAATGGTGGTGCTGTACGCACGGTGGTGGATGGTGATGGTGATGGTGCTTAGCTAACAACTAGCCAAGGCAAAGGAGGTGTTCGGCCAATCGTGCTCACGGGTCACAGGGAGGTAATGATCGCGTCATGGTCATGGCTTGATGGTTGCATCTCAGTTCAACAAAGCAATGCCTCCAAATAACTTGCAAAATAGAGGAGTTCGGCTAGGTAGGGGATCGACAGCGGCACAACAAAAAGGCAATAGGAGGCTCACCTGGTTACGGTTGTCGAGGATGTCGAGCTTGCTTGAGCAGGCAGCAACATATTGGAGGTAGCAGCAATGTCAGCATAGGAGGACGAGGTAGCACGACGACATCGCTCGGGGGAGTCTTAGCCAAAAGCTAGCCACTAGAGGAAGGTAGCCTATCGTCAGGCTTGTCGCGGAAGGGGCAGTTGCTTCGTTGGTTCACCCACGCAATATTTGAGGTCTCCACGATGGCTTGTTCACTGGCGATGTGGAGGGAGGTTTGGCCGAACTCTCTCTTTTTCCTCTTTACTTCTCATGCTCTAAATAATGAATGCCCCTTTTTCTGAGTCATAACCATGTACTTATAGGCTGCATTTGATAGTCGAGATGAAATTTAGGATAGCACATGGTGCCCGCTGAAGATAAATTAAAATTACTAGATAAAATTATCCATAAGGGAGGTAGGATAAATATAGATAAGATTTTTAATATTCATAATAAGAAAGTTATTTTTTCAAATAACAAACTTCTTAAATTAGCTAAATTAAAATTATATTTCCATATAAATAATATTTGATTCTAATATAAGAAATTCAAAAAAATGAAAATAAAAATTTAGTTATTTTAATTTATCTTATTTTTATTTGTATATTTGAATTTAATTATATTTTATAATATAATTTCAATCTATAAATATAAATATATATTTTATTATTACATATTTTAGGTATTTTGGTATTTTGGGTATATTGGTACTGTTCATTATTTAATAAAATTTTATTAGAAAATGATGAAGGGGAAAAATAAAGAAGATATTAATTAAAAAAAAAAGAGAGGAAAATAAATAAACAAGCGAAGAGTCAAATGTTTTGGCACTTCCTCATGGGGGGATGAATCAAGATAATTTTGAATCATAGCTCTCGATTTTTTATCATCCCTCTATCCAAGGGATGTAAGGGCAAAGACCTTTGGTGTCCTCTCCAGTCAAGAATTGAGACCTCCCAATCACTAGTCAATACACTTTTTTTGAATTTTTGATATATTTGCCAAATTTTTTCCCTTTTTTTAAAGTCCAATGACCCTCATTGACTCCAAAACTCTTGCCCAGTGTGGCTGCGAAAGCCCAGGGTAAGGGTTTCGTAGAAGAAAAAGGGAAAAATTGGAGAAGAAAAATTATCCATGTCAATGCCGACAAAGCCACGTGGGACAATAGACGTGCATGTTGAATTTTCCGACATGGCAAATCGTTGATGACACTCAAGTAATTGATTTTTCATATCTATAGCACCCATGTGAATGGAAAAAAAAGTTATGGCATCAAGTGAGAGTCGTACAAAGGTTATGGCACTTACGCTGTTCTTACCTATCAAAATTTAGGTGTCAATAGAGATGAATTATTCTATGACATGGATTATTTCTTTCTCACCAGAAGAGCCACTCTCTACCAATTGGTAGCTTCATCTTTGATCCCAAAACCCTAACCCAAACCCTAATGAATCCCCCTTCTAGTCATGTGAATTATGCATATACCCTTACATTTGGGTAGCTTTCACCCCCTTACATTTGGGTAGCTTTCACCCACTGAGTACATCCCTAATACCCTAAATTCCCTACAAAAGCTATCTTGATTTCTCCATTTCTATTCTACTGAGTTTATCCCCATTCTCAAAAACGATAACAAAATTTGAAATGGTTGAGAGTCTATTTGTTTTCCTTTGCACACAAGGAGGAGGGTTTCCTTGGGTTGAGCTTATGATCTCCAACCCGCAACTTTAGTCCAATTGAGTTTATCTGAATCTTTTGATTTCGGACCATCCGGAGAATATGAGTTTTCAGGTTTTCTTAGCAAAATGCTAAGCTTCTTATGTCCTTCACGCAACTGGTATTGGAAGAGAGGGCTCCTCTAGCCCGGGACTCTTCTCAATCTCTCGACAAGGTTAGTCTTTAGTCTAACTAAGTTTTGTCTGAATCTCTCGGCTTTGTTCATTTGGAGTATATGGGTTGTCTCAAGAAAATGCAATGTGGCCTTGCTTGTAATCCCTACCAATTTCTATAATATATAAAAAGCTAGATCTAGAGTGATGGAGTTAAAATGGAAACATAAAATGAATTAGAAAGACGCATGGCTATCCTTTGTAGAAGATTAGGGCATATATGGTCCAAGAGAAAGAAATTTGACCTACATGATGTGGTCTCTAAGGAAAAGCTAGAGAAATGTCAATGAACCTTATTTGGGCGTTTGTACGACAATCCTAATGTAAACTTCCAAGCATTCTTATCCACCATGACTAAGGCATGGAGATAAGTTGATGTAACTTGCAAGCACTTGGAATTTGGGATATTCTAATTTGAATTTATCTCTAATGAGGAGAAGGAAAAGATTCTTCTTTCTGTCCCATGGTCTTTCTCCAGCCACCTTATAGTACTGAAACCATGGAATTAGCACTCCCCCCCCCCTTATTGTATTGTGTTTGATTCTTGTGCATTCTAGATGCAAATTTATGGATTGCTTGTAGAAGCAAGGACAGAAGATGCAATTAAAGGGAATGCTAAAATTGAAACACAACACATCCATTGCAATTGGAAAAGCCAAAGTTCATTTATCCTTTTCTGCCTCACTTGTTTATGGAATTATCTCCAACTATTGAGGAAAGGAACATTTGTTGGATTTTAGGTACGAATGACTCTCAAATTTCCGTTACTCGTATGGAAAGACAGATCACTATGTTAAGATGTGTGAGATAGTGCCTTACGAGGAAGCTTTTTTTCTTTAACAAATATAATTTACTATTTGGATCTTGGCGGTGGAGGTTAATGTAAGTAGTCCTTTTTGGAAGGCTTTCTACAGGGATATTTATGAAGAAGATGGGTTGAATGAGATGGTGCTGGAGACTCCATCAAATTCCGACAACTAATTATTGTTGTAATAGAATCAAATAGTCCCCATAACATGCAAAGCAATTCACAAAATGAAATGGGGAAAAGAAAGCCATCATGAAAATTTACAGAGAATGGAGGGCTCCTCTCCACCCTCAATAGTGAACCTTTCTTTCCTTTTAGAGCTCCCTTCATCACAACTTGCAAAAGAAAACTTGCAGAAGAGACAGAGAAAGATAAACACCAAGATTAGTAAGAAAGATGGAAGGTATTGTCCTTATCATAGCAGACTAATGAGCATAGGTTGGATGAAACTCAACTCTTGGAAAGCCCGATCCAAGTTGTTGGGGAATTAGGTACGTGGGCTTTGGTAGCTAGCCTTAATAAGCTACCGAGGGACAAACGAAAATATTATGTTGGAATTGTCAGGGATTAGGCACTCCCCTGATGGTCCATGCTTTGAGAGCCATTATCACTCAGGATAAACCTGGATTGGTTTTCTTAATGGAAACCAATAATGATGAAGTATATGTCTAAAGAGTGCAATGAAAGTTGAAGTTTTAGCACTATTTTGTAGCAAACCCAAGTAGGATTGTGGGGGGGGGGGGGATTGGCTATTTTGTGGAATCATGAAGTTATTATCAAGGTTAACTTAGCCTCTAATGAGTTTCTTGTTATTTATGAAGACTCCAAAAGAAGATAGCCTTGTAAGATTACTTTTGTTCATTCTTTTGTTATATATAAGGTTAGACTTGCTTTACGGGAGAGGTTAAAACTCTAAATGCTTAAAACTTTTTGCCATGGGTTGCTTAGGAGATTTTAGTGAAATTCTATACCATTGGAAGAAGGTGGGAAAATGAATGGCAGAATATTATTGATTAAATGCATTTAGAGACTTCTTAAACAATTGTGGTTTGATGGATATGGAGAGTAAGGGATGTGTGTTTACTTAGGCTAATAACCGAGAAGTAGAGAAGTATGTGAAGAAAAGATTAGATTGAGTCATTTGCAATGTTGAGCGGAGACTTATATACCCTAAAGCTAAACCTTTTGCTTTAGAAGCTATTAGCTTGGATCACAACCCCTTACTTCTCTCTTTTAGCTGAATCCAGCAAGCGAAAAAAGGAACTCAAATTTAAAGTGTTTTGGGCTAGAATGCGGTAAGATAGTAAAGAAGATGTGGAATTTGGCTAGCTGGAAAGATTGCACCCTAGCTAACAAGTTGAAAGATGTGTCTCGAGAGTTAGAGAAGTGGAATAAGAAGGCTTTCCCAAATAGCCTTAAGATGATTAATGGATAAAAGGAGGAAGTTGAGCATATGACCAATAGTCAAAATGAGTCATTGGGAAGAGGAAGGATTCAGAATTAACTAAACAAATTGAAAGTTATTGGTAGCAAGAAGAGATGTATTGAGGCTTACGGTCAAGTGTAAATTGGTCAAAATGGGGAGACAAAAAACACCAAATATTTCCATGGTATGACAATTTAAAGAAGGTAGAGAAATAGAATATCAACTTTAAAAAATGATGAGGGCACATGGATTTGTGATCCAAGGATGTTGAAAGAGATGACAATAGACTTCTTTAAAAACCTTTACAAGTCTGTGCGACCCTGTAATTTCGACCCAATTTTATAGCAATGCCCATTTCTTGTTACGGAAGAAATGAATTGCAAGCTTTCTGTAGAAATCTCATTAGAAAAAGTGCGACAAGTTGTGTTCTAGATGGGAACCTTAAAATCACATTGGAATGAAATTGGAAAAAAAATAGAAAAAACGTATTCCAGGATGTGAGGAGAATCTTTGACTAGGATTACCTTGATCCTGCACTTAATAGAATCTAGATCTCTTTGGTGCCAAAATTGCCTAATTTGAAGAGACTAGACCAATTCCAACCCATAAGCTCGTGTAACTTCGTGTACAAGATTTTCTCTAAGGTTTTGGAGAATAGATTGAAATCATAGCCTTTTGACCTTATTATAGTAGAATAAAGTACTTTTGTGGGAGGAAAGCAAATTCAAGATAATATCTTGATTGTACAAAAGGTGCTACATCAATTGAGAATACACAAAATAAATAAGAAATTCCAAGCAATGCTTAAACTTGACATGAAAAGAGCCTATGATAGAGTCGAGTGGAATTTTTTGGAAATGGATAGATAGGGTTATACTATGTTTGAAAACAGTATCTTTCATTGTGAAAATCAATGGTGAGGCTCGAGTATCATTCCAACCATCAAAAGGAATCACACAAGGCGATCCCATTTCATCTTATGTATTCATCATAATGGTGAATACCCTATCGATCTTGATGAAAAAAGTAGTTGATGATGGAACAATCATTGGAAAAGTGAAAAAATGCTACAACTTAACATTAATCTTGAATCGATATTGCTATGCTTCTAGGCAAAAAATCAACTTGAATAAGTATGGTATTTCTTTTATTATGGGTTGTCCACAGTGTTTAAGAAGAAATATGGCTTGTGAATTAAGAGTCCTTGAAATTCAATAGACAAGAAAGTACTTGGGAATTCCATCAAATTGGGGAAAGTCTAAAAACCAAATGTTCACTTGGATTTTAGCAAGATTTAGCATGGAGTTAGAAGGGTGGAAGGATAATGTAATTTCGAAAGCTAGAAAATAAATTCTCATACAAACTATAGTTCAAGCTTTGTCTTAGTACACCGTGTCAATGTTAAAAATCTTGGTCTCTATATGTCGTTCAATAGAGAGAAAAAATGCAACATTATTGTGGAGAAACATTGAGTCTAAAGCTCTTTACCAAAAAAAAAAAAAAAAACATTGAGTCTAAAGCTGGTCTTCATTGGAGAAAAGGGAGTTGTTAAACCTTATAAAAGACTTGGGAAGTCTACGCTTCATAGATACCATGCTAGGTAAATAAGCATGGAGATTATCTCAGAACCTTCAAACCCTCTGGAATCGGATATTAAAAAGGGATTTATATCCCTTAAAATTCCTTTTGGAACATAGAAAAGTGTCATGCCCCTCATGGGGATGACAAAGAATATTGACGGAAGAGATTCAATATCACATTCAATTATGTGATTAATGGGTAACAAGGATAAAATTAATGCTCGTCAAGACAAATGGCTTAAATGTGGAATTATTAGAGTAACTAGCTATAGAGAACAAACAAAAGTGGCCGACTTAATTCTGAAAGAGAAGGATAAATGTGACAAACATACTCATTGCAAATTATTTGATGAGCAAATTGTTAGTGAAATACACAATCCCTCTGAAAACTCAAATCTCACAAGATAAACTTGTGTGGATAGGTACAAAAAATAGTCAGTATACTACCAATAGTACGTATGCCATAAAAAGAGAAGAGGCAAATCAAAATTCCACAATCCAAGCCTCAACATCATACCAGCCACCCCATGAGCTTTGGAAACATATTTGGCGACTAATCAATTCCCTCCCTTTGAGTGAATCATTTGGCAACAAGTTTGGCTTTATATTTCTCAATGTTGCTCAATGAGTCTTTCTTAGTTTTAAATACCCATCTACAACCATTGGCTCTCGCCCCATTGGGCAACTCTACTAAATCCAAGACTTCATCAGATGCCATTGAATTCATCTCTTCTTTCATTGCATTGTAACACAAGATGGATTTATCATAACTCATGACTTGTAAAAACGTTTCAAGATCATCTCAACACCAACATTATAGTCGGATTCTTGTAAATGCACAATATAATCACTAGGAATTAATCATTTTTTTATTCTAGCAAATCTTCTTAATGCTATATCAATATTCTCTTAAGGAGCATGTTATTCAACTAGTTATTCAACATTTTCTCATAATTGTTGAACGGTTGGATCTACCGAATTAATATTAGTAGGTTATAGAATTTCAAGGGTTGGTTGCTCAATAGCCTAGTTAACAAAAGGGGCATTACGAATAACAAACAATCTAATACTTGATGTGGAAAGTAGAATATCTGAATGATCCTTCTCAGGAATAGGTCCCAGAAGTCACTACTTTCACTAATCAAGTCATTCTTAATAATTCGACGTTTCTTAATTCCACAACCTTGCAGTTCTCCATTGGTCTGTACTTGAATTGCTCTGATACCAATTATTAGAAAATTTGCAAAAAAAACCAAGATCTGGATTATCAGAATTGAATGCGGAAACATGTAAAATTTTATACTAACCTCAAACCATTGATGAAGTCGAAAACATATAGCGGAGTTTGAATCATGAATAGGCACTTTTAGCTAATTGCCCTCTCAACATTAATGGTGTGTCATCCGATTCTCAAATAATTAGAATAATTGGAATTATCGGAATAATAAGAGGGTTTGGTTTATATAACTTATTTATATTATATGCCCATACAAATCTTAGTAGATATAGTCTTCCATCAAGATTAATCCAGGTGGATATGGGCAATCTCCATAGTTATCATCAATTAGATTTGGATAATAAATCCTCAATGAAATCTAATGAGGGATCACATTAATAAAAATATTATAACAATACGATTTATTCATGTTAGGCAATTAAGATACATTTTCATTATTCTTCATTTGTCAAATTTTGTGACATAATATACCTCACTACTTCCAATTTTGACACAAGAATGCAATCTTTCTAGTTAGGCCATCACATGAGCATAGCACGTGTCAAATTGGGTCACAAGGAAAAGATTATGGCCTTGGCCAAGTTTCTCCCTCCTGCTAGCTTAGTCCAATTAATTTAATTAAACTTTGAGCCCCTGCTTAACTTGTTTAATATTTGTTTGATTTTAATGCAAATTTTTTTTGATTAGGTGGTGGGGTCGACTCCTAATTTTCATATTCAATGGGGTTAGCAAAATTTAGTTACCAATAATAAGAAGATACAACTCTTTATCAATTTGGATTAGACTAAATTTAGTATTTCACGGCTGTTTTGAAGTGCCAGAATTCGCTAAAAGCAACTTTATTATACCCTTTCCGGATTGTAGAGGAAATATCAGACAAAGTGTAAAAGCAAAATGCTATACTTTTGAAAATGGCCTTTAATGCTTTGTAGAGTGACATCCTCATGGTCAAAGAATGTTAGACCAACGACTACTTGACTAGGCAAAACTTCTAGGCTACGTTTGGTTGTCCAAACATTTTTATTGGATGGTATATGATAAGATAGAATTTTAAATATCCCATCCAATTTTTGTTGATGTCCAGATATAGTATTGATTCAAATAAATATTATTAAAATGAGTGTTTCATTTGCAAGATTAAAATTAAAAATATACCATGGAAGCTGTAAAAACTATTAAGCCTTTCACAATTTCCATTTGTGTCGGACACTGCTCTTCTCCGTGACCTTGAGGACGATGCCTCTCCTTCGTCGGCGCAAGAACTTAGTCTTCAATATGATCATCGGCCGAGGTAAAAAAACTTAAACTCCCATCAAGAAAAATTCCACACACTCTATTTCTGCCACTGATGACTGAAATGGAGCCCACGAGCTCCAGCGCTGCTTTTCCCAACAACTGACAGCGGGAAGTAGGTTGTCGCCAATGGGAGGAGTAGTGGCCATTGAAGTCTACTCAGGCCATTGTGGTGTGAGTCCCACCTCGTCAACGCATTGACGAAGGCTTCTCTGGGTAGCTTTGTGGTGTTCTTGCTTCGGTTTTGTGGTGGCCATTTTAGTGAGAGAAATCGAAACTAGAGAGAGATGATAGGTAAAAGAGAGGAAGAGCAATTAGCGAGCGTAGAACACGTGATTTATCAGCTTTTTAAATTTCACATATCTTATCTAGATTTATCCCATCCCCCAGGTGAGGTTTTTTAATCTGAGCTCTATCCTGGGCTATAACTGGATTTTGCATTATTTTGAACAACAAATATGATACAAGTTATTCTATTTGTAGTTTTATCCAGCCCACCAAATGTGGCCCTAATGGCTATTTTGAAGCTTAGAAGTCTTAAAAACATATGAAGTGGTTGGTGGTATATAAGAAGCTCGCAAACAACTCTATCTTTGTCATGTTAAAATCTCTTGCTTTTCTTTGTTAAAAAATTGGATGGTTTCTTATTATAAACGTCTATAAAGGTTGCAAAAGTTTGTAACATGAAAATTGAGTGATATGGTGTTGTAAGAGGTGCTAGAATCAATAGAAACAACTCCATAAGTTTCAAGTGGAAGCAACACATTTGTGTACAAACTATATTATCTCAAGCAGTAATAATGGATATCGGCATTAGTTGAGGTTTATAGAATTGGGAGAATGGTGTAGGCTAGGTGGAAAAGTTGAACCACTATATAAATCCAATTCGCATTTCTTGGTCACCTCAGATTATTAATTGGTCACCTATAATATATTATGTAATCCACTATAATATAATCCCAATGTTATGATAAGAAATATTACTCATAAGTAACCAATTCATTCCAAGCTTATTAATTGAATAAATAAAAAAGCCGTTTCAACTCTTCACAAAACTCACCGAAATTGATTATTTCAAGTAAATATATAGAAAAACAACTACCTAGTTGACTATTTATTTAACTCCAAGCTTACTAATTGAAGGCAAAAACTCCGACATACCCTTTAAAAGTATATTACATAACAAATTGGGAAACAGTCATGGCAGGGGATGTAGCTCACATGGTAGAGCGCTCGCTTTGCATGCGAGAGGTACGGGGTTCGATACCCCGCATCTCCATCCTTTTTAGTCGAACCATCACCATTTGATTTCCTTTTTTCTTTTTTTCTGGTATATTTGCTCGTAGTGACCACAAAAATTTCCGTCAAACCAAATCAGATCAATCGGACTGAACCAAGAAATCTCAAAAAATTTTGCAATCAATTGATTTGCTTTTTTCTTTTCTTGGTATATTTGCTCGGAGTGACTACAAAAATTTCCATCAAACCAAATTAGATTGATCGGACTGAACCGAGAAATCCCAAGCGAAATTTTGCAGTCAATTACTTATAATTTAGCTTTGTGGCAATGTTATGTTAATTTCCTTTTTTTTTGGGCATATTTGCTTGGAGTGACCACAAAAATTTCCATCGAACCAAACTAGAAAGATTGGACTGAACAAAGAAATCTTGAGTGAAATTTCGCAGTCGATTACCCATAATTTAGCTTTGTGGGGATGTTATGTTGTACTGATGTGTTGTGGTTCGTTTTGATTGAACTCTTTAGCCCCGGTTTGGTTGGTTTTGTGCGTGTAGCATCGCTGCAACATACTCTCAGCCATATGGCTCGTATGCCTCGCCGGAGAAAGAATAATCATCATTCAAATTGTGCTGAGAACAGCTTTAAACTTTGGATATTCCATCACCAATTGGAGTAGCACGGTGAAGAACGTCGATACAACGGAATGAATTTACTCGAACAGATGACACCAATTTAAATTACTTTAAATGTTTTATTTTTCTCCCCGCTAAGCTAGAGCTGTTTCGGCGAACAGTCAAACGAGGACATGATGTTGTCATTGCAGCATCGTCGTTGTAGCAGCTGTTCAGAACTTGGCCAAAACTATCTCCCTCATGAACTCCTTGGGTGCTGCAAGACAGAAGGAATCATTGTGGTTCTCATCGTGTCCATCGTGAATCAGATGGGGGCGGTCTATATTTGTGATCTTAATAGAGTTCTGCGTGTTGGAGCAATCTCGCGATGTTTATGTCGAGCGAAAGTGGGAAAGATGCATGGCTTAATCATAAATTAAGTTCACTAAGAAGCTTTCACCAATCCAAGACGAACTTGGAATTTTCTTCTGGCAAATCCAGCAAAACTGAGGCTAGAGATTGCCACACGATGAGCTAGTTTGAAACAGAAATCAGCTGCCTACATGATGGTTTGATGTCAAATTAGATTTGAAACACTAGTACTCAAAATCCAGTTTTGATCACACAAATGTCAGAGATTTGTTGACCAATCCTTCCTAAATCATAGCTTCATGCCACCAATTTGACCTGACTACTACAAGACTGATGAATTCTCAGTGAAGCAGAAATTTGATCTTGGTCATTTGGTGAAACTACGACATCTTTTTGGTGAGTTAGGCATGTCAAAATTTTCAGTCTTTTTCTTACTATATCCGGGAAAGAAAGGTGATATGCATCAGAGAAAGAAAAAATGCAGTGTGTAAGCAAAGAGAGAAAACTGAAGAGGTACCTTCTCCTCCGGTAAAGAGATTGAACTGGCCTATGGCCTGCCTGAGGAACATTTCAACTCCACTCACAGTAATTGCTCCGGCAGCCTCGGCTTCCTTTAGTAGAGTGGTCTTTCTTGGTGTATACACAGCATCGAAGACGAGCTGGAAAACCCCCAAACTCGCCTAAAAAACATAAAAGCATCTTCAGCTACAACAAGCAAACTATCTCTTTTGTGATGAAGGGATTTACTTCAGGTATGGGACCTCGGAAACCGGTATTCGGTCCTTGTTTGGATGCATTCCGATCGGTGTTGCATTAGCAAGAATTGACCCTTTCTCCGGCTGGAAATAAGATAAATCCCCAAAAGGCCTAGCTTCGCCAGAAACAGCATGAGCAAGCATCTTTGCCCTTTCTATTAACATGAAACACCACAGTATTAGGTGGAAGTATTTATTATCCAATTCCAGAATAATTATCTATGAACAATCACAAGTCAATTCATGCTAAATCAAAATAATTCCAAGTATGCATACCAAAATCGATGTCGAAAATAATGATCCGAGCTCCTCTGGTTTTAGCACCGAAAGCCAAAGCTCGTCCTGCACCTCCAGCGCCAACTAGCACAAACTCTTTGCCCGCCAGTGGAGAAACCAAAGATTTTTCACCATTAATGCATCGACATTCTACAAGAACTCAATGAATATCTACCGATAAGTCAATGTTCTTAAACTGTGAAGTTTATCACTATTCAACAGGCAGAAGCAATAAGAAATTCTGCTTCTTGACCCTTCCTTAACAAGGCTTTGATTGATATGCGCTGAAAATTTAAGTACCTTGCAGAGCATCTTCCATGGCAGTTACTGAAGCCTCACAATCTGTGTTATACCCGATTAATTTCCCATCACTAGGCCTCCTTACTATAGTGTTAACAGCACCTATGGTCTGATGAGAGATAATAATTTGGGGGATAGTCAATACATCAACATATTTGGATCGTGATTGAGGCCACACATCAGGAAGAGAGAATCAATCAAAAATATATCAGGGTAAATAAACCTGCATATTTATGGCAATTGCAGTGCAGTCATTTGAGATAAAACAAATGAAGTTCTGTAGCTTACTTGCTTAAAAGGAAGTAAGAAGTGCGAGAGGGGCTCCATTTGTGTGGTATGAGCATGCAGATTGCAGTTTTTTGCATCACTTATATTGCAGAGAACTCATTTGCTACTAAAAGTTGGATAAAATTTAGGAAATAAAAACAACCTGGGGACTATCAAATGCTCTCCTTTTAAGGATTTAGATTATAGTCAAAATGAACCAGGCTGAGTCAGTGAAGGTTAATGTTGCTTTTTTTCATGAAAGTGGGGAAAACAAAAATGATCTAATATTTGTTGATCTGCTATGAGCAGAACAAGTTTAGAGATGGAAAGAACCAGACATTCATGTCGTCAAAAATTGGGCAATAGGAAGAGAAGCTCACCTGAGCGAGTGGATGTACTTCATCACAAAACTGAATGACGGCTTCTTTGTATGGAATCCCCACACTGCAGTTCACAACTAAGAGAAATTCATGTCTACATCAAAACAAAAGGACTCGAACAGGCTCTTTAATCCCAGCAAAAAAAAAGAAAAAAGACTGTAATTATACATACAAATTTGACTTAATGAGGTCATCACAGTGAAGTAAACTCGAGAGATCAGAAGCCAAGGCTAAAAAAATGAGTAGATATGCATTATTTGACTTCTCGCAAGCTGTTGTACTGGAAAGGAATTCAAAACAAAAGGAACTTGTTCAAAGAGATGGGAAAGTGTAGGTGGAGACTAGCCAGATTGCAGGAGATGGAGTGAAGCTTGTATATGTTTATATATGCTATAGAGGAGTCGGTTGAGTAAGAGACTATGATGTACCGACATAATCAATGAGAAAGAATTAAATGTACTGGCAGTAACTGGAATCATAAAGCAGTACAAAATGATTACTGAATGTTAAGTGCACAGACATACCTAAAACCAGCGAAGTCAGGGATAGAGTATACTTCGAAGAATTCTTTAAGATTGTCAACGAACATTGGGACATAAAGTCCATTGAAATTCATATGTCTGAACGTAGGGTTATGCAAAATTGGACCTTTGCTGTGGCCAACTGGTTTTGAGATGAGGCCGAAAACTTTCGTATCTGAATCGATGTGCTCAACTTTGTATACTTTTCTTAGGCTTTCCAAAGTAGGAAGACCGGGAACCGCCTTTCCTTCTATTGAGCCATAGACTAAAGTACTGCCAAATTTGGGACTTAACAATTGGCTGATAAGACCCCTTTCTCCAACAGCATATGCAACTACTGGCATCTGCATGTAGGAGTAAGAACTTATGCACATCTCAACTTGAAATCTGTTAAACTTATGTGTGAATTAAACCAAGAATCTGGCTTTTTTGGCTGCTTATCCAAAAAAAGGAATAAGTTAACTGCAGTATTTGCATGTGGTTCCTACCTGGCTATAAGACAGTAAATGAAAAAGTCTGGCCAGTTCTGTGATGTTACTTGCACTAGTGACAATTTTGATAATATCTGCACCAGTAGCTTTTATATGGGTAGCAAGATTGCTAAGTTCTTCTTTTGAAGGGGTCACGCCATCCAAAAAGCATGAAACTATCACTTTGGTACCTCCACAATGCAACTTATTCTGCTTACTCATAAGTTCAGCAGCAACCTGAAGATTCATAACACAAATTCAGATGAAATTGTCAAGTCGATTGATTGGAAATGGACATAAAATTGGAGTGCTTTTCAAGAGTCATTTTGCATGTCATTACACCGAAATGTTCTGAAGCGCCATTCATAAGAAGTAAATTTTAAAAAAGGGTTGTGGAATACTATTTGATACCTTGAGCTCGAAATCAACATAATCAGCACCTAATTTATAGCAGAACGAAGTGCTTCCAACCGGGCTGTCTCGTCACCTTCATAGAGCCCCCCTTCGCATTTAGGCCTACGGGGGTAAGTTCATTAGATATTCATAAATTACTCACAGAGTACTTGTTCAGTTCCATCAACAGTGAAAGGAGAGGTACGCAAGGAGCAGAACCATTTCATTGTTTTCTCTGCTCTTTCTGCTCCAAACATTTGCAAACCATCAAAAGATTTTCTTTTTCAACTCACATAATTTGCAGAATTTACAGGAAGTTGATTGACCTATGGAAAAAGCAGGGACTAATCTTTTGACCTATGCATAATTAATAATTATGCCGGTGTCAACACTCATGCACTGATTTCTGCAGCAGATAACTACAATATCTGGAATTCAAGATATGAGAAGCTCTCTTTTCCATTCCAAGGACTTTGATTTTAATTAATCCCAATGAGAAAACTCCACTGGAAGTTCTAGACCTCATAGCAGTGCAAAAGTCCCAAACTTTTTCAGGAAAAGTGCAGTACAGTCCTTTCCTTGTGAATTGGCTACGTGGCAACCCTGGAAGTGCCAAGCTGGCAGCCTGAGTTTGGAGAAAGGAGAAACGACAACCCGAAAGATTTGAAATTAGCAGGACTTTTGCACCAATTGATAAGTGTATGCCTGAATGCCTTGATGCAACGTTTAGGTCCACCGGCGAAAGAAAAAATCTAAAAAATCTGTATGTTGAACTGATAATATGCATAAAACCTGGCCTTAACAGAAACATGCGTACCTGTAAACAATGATAACCGGTAACGGCTTGCTCTTGAGGATGATTTCAAGATCCTGGTGAGCCTGAAATTGCTTGATGCAATCCAGCCTGACCTCAACTACGTCTGCACCTTGTGCCTTCGCCTTGTGCATTTCTTCAACCACTTGGTCAACAGATTCACCCATTACGGGTGCACAAACCATGGTCAGGCCAACACTTGAGTGGGAGAGGCTGCCCATTTCGACGGATTAATCAAGAATTACAAAACTCCGGCTGCCGCCCCGGTGCCGAAACGAGAATGCTAGTCCCGGAAGTCAGGAAATGCTGCACAGCTGCAGGTGAATAAGGACCGTCTGCTGTGCACGAAAGGCTTTTATCACAGGATGGCCCTTTTAAGGTGGAAAACCAGACCTTTCCTTATACAAATACCACCTCCACCACATGGGTTCAAAAGGTTTATACACTCAAACGCATGTATAGACAAATGGGATTCTCCTGTCTTTTAATGGCAAGAAAGTTCATTTAGGCAGGTAAATTAGGAGGTCAATAAATGCATGACTAAATGATAGGTTTGCCAAAATCTAAAGAGGGACTTAGCAAATGGATTGGTCCAGTGACACACAAGATATTCGCAGATAAGGTTTGTTGGGGGGGCTTAGTGCAGCAGACGTCAGAAGACTAATCATTAAGAAAGAGGAGTTGAATTTGAATATTAAGAAAGCTACAGAAGAGGAAACGTGACGATTTCCTTGGCCCTTGTGGACCGTGAATGGACCTTGGACGGAACATGAATCAGCCGAGTCAGTGCAGTGGAATCGGATCGCGAATATTGCAGAAGAATCAACATAAAATTTTCCCAACTTTGACATCTAATGCCACATACATTGTTTCTTCTTAATTTTCTCTCGACCCTAAATTTGTCAATTTTATTGTCAAAGATCAATGATGATTATCCAAAAAGTCTAAAATTTATTACACATATGCCAATCTACTCCTACACTTTGGAATTTGGCTAATTTAATCTTTAGTCTTTTGGCATTTTGTCAATATAGTCAATCGGGGTAATTTTGGCTAGAAATTGCTAACATGAACGCCGGCCGTTCTACATGGCACGCTTGGAGTGTTGATGTAGATAATTTCAATTTATTTATATATGTTTATTTATTCATTTTCTTCTCTTTTTCTTCATTTCTTCTTTTTTTTTCACCATAGGCAACACAAGTCACCAAATCTCAGCGGCCGCTAGGCGAGGGCTGTGAAGCCCTCGCTTGTGATGGCCTTGCCCACATTTGGGCATTGGCAAGCATTGGAGAGCCTCACCAACCACAACAAATGAAAAGAACGAAAAGAGAAGTAAAGAAAAAAGGAAAAGCAAAAGCAAAAGAAATAGAAAATTTGGAAAACTATTTAAGAAATAAAAAATAATCAATGCTAAGACTGATCATTACACTTGGACGACAATTAGAGATCTATATCAGTAGTTTTGATGAATTACATTGACAAATTATCAAAAAGGTTTAGAGTCAAATTGGTCAAATTATAAGATTTGGGAATGAATTAGCCCGAGTGCAATGAATTTGGAAATCTTTTCGCAATTCTTCTCAAAAATGGCAATGCTCTTTCCGAGCTTTGGATCTGGAGGTTTGTCAAATATCTGTAGAGCTGGCTGCCGCTACACCGAACTTGATAGTATAGACAGAGCCGTGTTACGATTGAAACCTCGACATATGGTCCCCTGCCCGAAGTACTAAGAGGACGCAGACCGCAGCTCCTAGGACTAGTACTATGACCCACTTGTTGAGTTGATGACAAAACTTAATTGTTTCTTTAATCAACATGTTGAATGGGCAATGGATAAGGACAGTTCATTGATCAAGTTTATGGCTGGTGATTATCAAAAGACCAGTTGTTCTTGCGGGGGTTGGTGGGGTTGGTGAGACGTGAGAGAATAACGGGGGCAGGCAGGACCTGGTCGATCCTCTCTCCACGTCATCCTTGCCTGCAATGTTTCCACCCCCGATGTCAGATTATCAGCTCCGTTCTGTGAATACCGAATGCCATGATGGACAGATTCTGGGGAGATTTTAATGTCTGTGTTGTGTCTCCCTCCATTGATGATTTGAATTGTTCACCTATGGAAAATGTAGGAGTGATCCGTTCCCGATCCGATTCTCTCTCTCAATTGATGATTTGAACTGTTCAGCTATGGAAAAATGTAGGAGTATTAGGTTTTTGGTCCGGTCCGGAACGGGACCAGTTTTCCAAATTGGAAATAAGGGACCAGATCATGAACCAAACTGGACTGGTCCAATCCAATGAAATCGGTCCCTTTTTTTTTTTTTTTCCATTGCTTGATGCTATATGTTATGAATATATAAAAAACAAAGCTGGTTACTTTTATTTTTTTAAAGAAATAATATAAAAGAAAGTATATATAGTTGGTCCGGTTCCTCTTTGAAATTGGAAACCGGACCTTTTGGACACCGGTTCCACTTTTAGGAATTGAGAACCGGACAGACATTTCTAAAAAAATCGAACCAACTTGGCTGGTTCGATCTGGACCGGATGATTCAGGCAGTCTGTTTTGCACAAACGTGTGGGAAATGATTTCTAGTACGGCTCAGATTGGATCCATCCGTTTCTTCGGTGCGGCTGACAGGACATTGAAGGCGTTGTTGCCCTTGGCTAAATGCCAATCGAGTTTGGAGTGATATCACTTTCACTTGTCGTTGCCACTAAATACGCGGCTTTCCTAAACGACGCACTTGACGGACGGCCACGGAATTTAAGGGATTGGAAATATTAGTGGAATTGGAATCGAAAAAGGGAAGAAGTCATTTTCCTCCCACCTTCATTTGATAAAGTTGCACATGCTTTTTGAAGGACGCGTTTGTTTGGACTTACATGAGAGGGCAAAAAGATCCCACTAATTCATAATTTAAAAAATTATAAAAAAATAATGACATGTAAATTTACATGTCAATTTTTTAGTATCGTGAAAAGTTGGGGATTTAAAAAGTCAAAATGCGTAAACCGCATAATTTACATTAAATAAAAAGTAAAATACAAAAGTCATTCAGATATAAGCTCTAAATTAATTAATTTTTTTTTATGAGAATGAGTGTTTCCCTATTTAAAATAGAGAAAATTAAGGAAGAGACACATTCTATCTTTATAGGAAAAAAATGAATATAACATTCAAAGTCATAATAAGTCCAAAAGTCTCACTACTTAAAAATTCTTTGCCTCCCCCCCCCAAAATTCAAATGGTTGACTGAGCCAACCTTTTGAATTTGATGTTGGATTGAAATACCATTTCAACTTGCTACTATTTTATTACTTAACTTATTCATTTCATATATGTCTTATAAAAAATTGCCCTTAATTATATTTTGGTGATTAATGACTTGGTAGGAAGCATTCATCTCTTAATATGCTCGTTTATAATTTGCACCAACAAGAACTAAAGGCCTTGGATAAAATTAATCTTTTCACCTTAAAACGAAAATTTTAATGTAACAATTAAATTCTAATAAGTGAAATTCATTAAAAAAAAAAAATTAAAACTAGTTCACTCCGTCAAATCATTACAATTGTACTCTTTAGTGCTTTCATCTTAGTCAACAAAGAAAAAAAATAGGTTTATATTATTTTACTTTATTAATGGTGATTCATTGCATGCTATGCTTCCTTGTATGTTAAGACAAGAAATATCAATCAAAATTCTTTGAATTACCTCTAAATTTGGAGTGTGCCTATGAATGTTGGTTCCCAAATGCAATTTCTCTGTCCTTCCAAAAAAGGGGCTGTTTTTTTTGGTTTTCCAGTGATAGTATTCGGTAGAGAAGTTCAATTGAGTTTCTCCTGTATTTCCACTTCGTTCTGGTTTTTTCCATGTAGTTAGGTGAAGCCCCCTTCGTCCACCTACCAAGATAGTAGGTGATGAAAGGTTTGAATTCCAAGTGGTTTTGTCCATGAGTTTAGGCAAACTCAAATGTTTAATATTTGTGCTTACCAAATCTGGTCACTGAAGTTCACATCCATGTAACAACCCTTTGATATCCACCTCAAGTTGGAAGCAAGAGAAAAGGGAAATTTTGATATCACCCACCTACTTTCGGATAGCGTACATTGGACCCCAAGCCTAAAAAGGTCGTATCGTATCCACTTGCAGTTTGTTGTAGCCGCTAATTCACCCATTGAATGGCATTGTTGTATCGCCGTACACGACATGTCAAGGGGTAAAGTCTGACTTTTTCGACATTTGTAGACAATGTTCTTCGTACCTTTACTTCAAATAAAAAGAAAGAGACAAGTGTACCGAAAATCTTTGAAACTTATTGAGAATATGTAATCGGGTCTTAGAATTTTCAAAATCTCGACACTTGTTAAATTGGTAAAATCAAGTTTCTCTGTTAAAGTTTGTCCAATTCTACCAATAGAAAGCGTCAATGCGGCCTCTTTCTTTGACCGGTAACATAAACACAAGTGAACCAATGACCAAAGCGACACTGTTTTGGGCAATTCACCACTAAATTCCATGGAGCTCACGACCAGGTTGGAAACATCCAAATCACCCAACCTGGCTTTGATCAACCCTTTCAACTTCGTTAGGGCCCATCAAGACAACCCTCCCTCCCTCAGTGCGGCCGTGCAGCATCTCGACTCATTGCTTTCTTGTGTCGGCCTCTCTCTCTCTCTCTCTCCCTCCGCTGGCCCAAAGCAACCGGTTGTGCATGGTAATATAATGCGTAATTTTAATAGTTGGGAACGAGTACAGCGGTGATGGCGATCGGTCTGGTGGTGGTGGTGGACGGGTTCAACGACGGTGGTCTGAGTCTCATGATGCCAGGCGGTGGTTGGGGATGAGTCCGGAGGTGGTGAAGTACGCAGCTGTCTATGGGGCCTAAAGAAGGTCGTGGCGGAGGTAAGTGTTCGGTTCCGTAGGGGTTGTCTTCAAGCGCGGGGGTAACTGGCGAGGCAGTAAGTGGTGGTACCGTTTTAAGTCCGGCAACAGCTGTTCGAGGTGACGAGGGCCAGCGATCACAGACAACTGTACTTACGTTGTTGTTTTCTAATGTCGTACCAATAAAATTTCAAATTGATATCTTAGGACACAATCATCTCAAATTATTTTTTGTCTCACAAAAAGTCTAAAAACGATACCCGCGCAACATATCTTATCACGTGAGTCATGTATGATAATAAAGAGCAGCATAACAGCATTTGTTATCAACAAAAATATAGAAGGAAATATGAGAAAAACTTCGCAGGATCACCATAAATGTCAACATTCAACAACAAGAATCAGGATATGTATGACATCAAAATCCTGATCCTTTGGATTCCATCCTACATGTCATGAACAGAGGCTCACGTCAAACTTGCAGAACACTTTAGAATCTTCAAATCCGAAGTATAAATTGCACGTTTCATGACCCTCAGTTGTCATCGTATGACAGCAAGACATTCAGTTTAACTGGAATTTGCCTGAATGCAGAACTCCGAACTCGGATTTCATTCGTTTGGGCAAAAGTGGTTCTGCCGAAAGAGCAATACAGAAAATATGGAACGAATAGCGGAACAGAGGATATAATCCTGGTGAAAAAGAAGAATGTTCTTGAAACAGCTACTGTTTTTGCTCCGCAAAGGGTTTTGCCCAACTCTTGCTTCTCCATGTCTTTGGGTCCATAAAACCATAAATAGACTGATGAATAAAGAGCAGAAAATGAATTTACATGATGGATGAGATACATGAGACCAGACCGGAAAAACTTACCATCTAGGACCACTGTAAGCAGCCCTTGGACCAGCCAAACGTACCGGCCGACCACCACAGAGAGGCACTGCACAAGTTCTGCCATGGTAATGATCAGTACCACTGAAAGGGTACGGTTTAAAAGGGTAGTCATCCAGGGGGTTTGGCACCCCATAGTATCCAGACGATCTCGCCGAGTATGGGCCCCCCCTTGTCAACCTATGCGTATCGATTGGGTGCCTATTGTAGGACTGCGTCGAATGATGACCACCATTGGGGGGTTCCTTTGGAGTTTGTGGTTGCGGAGCTATCCTCTTACGCTTCTTTCCACGCTTCTTTTGTGGGTGATGGCTTGAACTGGTGGCTGAAGTTGGAGCAGTCGAGGTGGTGACTGTTGAGGGGGCAATACCACATGAGGTGGCAACGTGATCAGAGGTGGCTTGTGCTGGTGATTCCTCCTTTTTGTCCTGCTGCGTCAATACATTCTGTGATCCTGCAGATCCATCAGCTTTGGATTCTGTCAGTTTACCTTCGATCTCAGCCTTTTGCTTTTCTAGCTGTTTGATATAGGCTTCAAAATCCTTGTGTGAGAACTCTGACTCTAGCCTGTATGTTGCTATCCATTTCATTGCAGTTTTCGTAGCACTTAACTTTTTGTTAATAGCCCCAATCTGCAAGCAAAACTAGCATAAGGACCTTAGGAAAGAGTGCAAGCCGAATATGCAGATTGACTTAAAGCATTACTTCTCATGGTAACATTTACCTGACTGTTAGGCGAGCTGTCTTTTTTCTTGGATATTTCATCTGCTCTTTTCTCCCAATATGCCAAATAATCAGTAAGAAGAGGCACTAGAGGGAACTTGTCCTCCATCTTCAGTGCATTAATGTACTTAATAGCATCAATCCAATGCTTCTTTTCAATAAGATTTCTGATAAAGCCTGGCAAAAAGAAGCAGAAAAATGAGAGAAACACAGTCAGATAAAAAGAAGCTGCAGATAAATGATTCTTTGAAGCAAAAATATCATAAAAATGAGACCAGCCAAGCATTTAATTCCTTGAAAACTGTACTGTGGGTTCTAATGAGAGACAAATTCCCAGGCCAATCATATGCATGGAAACTATTCGAAACCTCTGAAATAACGGACATGAAACTTCTGTAACTAATCTCACTAAACGATTATATCCATGCATGTTAAGTAAATCAATACCACATTTCTCAAAAGCTAATAACATGTAGCTCTGCAGTACTTCCTTTTAATGATTTCATATTCACATTAAAAATCTCCTTTCATGTAATCACTGATGCAATTTCTCGACCATTTTAACCAGAGATTCTAACAAACCCCAAGGGGTTGCTCAAGTGGAGAGCGGGTTTGTCCTCCTTGATCAAGGCATGGGTTCAAATCACCACACTCGCATTTTCTCTTGAGGCCACCCCAGGAGCACAAACCTGTGTATCTCTGGTAATTACCAAGTGTGTGTCGAACAGGGGAACTGCTATACCTAGTGGGGTTGGTCAAAAAGCCCCCTAGCACCCTGTTGATGAACTAAGAAAACCCTGAGATTCTAGTAACAGAACCAGAATATTTAACACAGTTCCCTTGAACTTCTTTCCTGCTAAAAGCAAAACTAGGACACACATAGAGAAAGGGAGGTAGCGGGAAGGACTCCTTACCAGGTAAAAACTCTGCTAATCCCAGAGATTCACAAGAATCAGGGACCTGTTTAGCCCACTTCGATGCATCCAAGAGTTTAAGAACTTCATTAGCAGCAACTAGAGGAGCCAATTTGAAGGCAGCCAGAAACTGAAGAAAACATATGGTCTCCATATGATCATCATTCCCTGCGTTCAACTCTAGTTTCCAAACAGTACAAAACTGTTTTGTTTCCTGACTTAACTGAGGCCTGATGATAGGTGAAAATCCCTTTAAATGTTCCAATAGTAAAATGCGATGCTTAACGGGGATACCTAACCTAATGAAATCTCTTGAGTTTAATGGATCAGTATATTTCAGTGTGTCGAGAACAAGACTTGCTGGATCTGATGAGGACAGAAGCAAAGCAGATATTTCATCACGAACCAACTCATATTCCACCTCCCTGCTGAGTATCTTTCGCAAAATCTCACTAGTAGGCTTAGAGCAAAGATTCTCAGATGATGCCTCTGGATCATGCAATAGTAAATTTCACATTAAGAGACAGCAAAAGGTATATAATAATTATCAAGCACCTTAAGAAACTGAAACAAAGTTACAACAAAGATAAAGGCTGTTAAAGCACGAGAAGCATAACTACATTGGTTCTCAAAAAGAATTATGAGTGCTCGTATGCTCATAAACAATAAGATTCTGTTTCAAAATATGACAATCCTGTTCATTAGGCTTCCACCATCCATTTTCAGGTACCTGACTTTTATGGTAGTTAATGCTACAATAAATACATTTCTCTTAGACGGGTTGGATGATTTGAACTTGAGCACTTTCCGACCAGCTTCCAAAAATTTTCCTATTTTGTTCAGCACTAGTTCCATTAATAGACATTATTGAGAGCAATTTCGGAAACTGTTGAAGAGCAACCTAGGGCACTCATTGAGACTGTTAAATATGGCATGCAAATGTAAATTTTCCACTTTCGGTTTCCTTAATATATAATCTTTAAATTTCTGAAGCATCTTGATAAGCATTCTTGCTATTGTCCAGTTACCTTAACCAGCACTGCAAAAGCATTTGCTAACAAGACCCACAATTACATAAAAGAGATGGCATCTACAGTATTTATGCACTTGTCTACGATCAAGAGTGCCTTGTTGCTAACTCCAAGAGAAGCCAAAAGTCAAATCATATCAGCGCTGAATTTCCTCCCGATAAAAACTTAAAATCTGACAAAAGAACTAGGGGCCTATGTACAGCCACTGGATGGCAATAACCACTTCGACTCACATGTTTGTTAATGGGCGCGACAAAAAAGGAAGTTACTCAGACAGTCAGATATGCTATACCTTTATGCGTGATGTGCGATGACTGAGGATTAGAACTGGCACCAGCAAGAGGATTCGATCCAACTTCTGCCAATGCAGCTGTTTGTGGATGCTTGCCTCTATGCTGCGGTGGGGTTGAAGTTTCTGGTGCTGGTTTGACAATAGTCTCACTGGTGATAGCAGAAGTAGTTTTCACAGAGGTAGGGATAGAGGATGGAACAGAAGCAGCTACTATAACAGGGCTATGTAGTTTGCCATCCAGTTCTCTCATTTCGACGCTGCCGATCTTTGCAGCTGCTTTTTTTTGCTCCTCATTTTGTTTCTCCATAGAAGTAATGGCTTGCTTTAAATTTTCAGGTGAAATTGTTGACCTGATCTTGTGATCTTCAATGGATCTACATCCAGCTTTCGGATCAGGAACTCTTCTTTTCATGGCCTGATCCTGTTTGCAAGACGTCGTGAACACAAAGATTGCAATTGGCATTAGCCATAAGATGCAAAATTAGGAAATATGGCATACCACCTGAGCAATCTATACCTGAACTTCAGGAGAGTTATGTCCATTTTGGAGAGTTGCCCCAGCAGCATTTTTGGAGATTCTCATGTATTCTCTCAAGAGCGGTTCCGGTGGAAACTCATCTTCCATCTTGAAAGCATAAATAAAACCTACAGCCAAATTATGTTTCTTCTCTTTCACAAGATTCCGAAGGAAACCTACCATACCAATAGTCAAGTGACTATCTTTATTAGACTGCCTCATTAAATGAACCAACAAAGATACTGCATGTGTAAATATCTCCCCATGCAAAAGTTAATCCGTAGATTGCAAAAAGCTTGAGTTACGTAAAAAAGGCATAACAATAACATCAGACTGGTACGAAATAGTTTTGAGATCAAGTGTTTGATAAACTTGTTCTAAGAGATTGGACATATATCTCAGTACTCTCCATAGTGTGAAGGCTGAGGCTGGTAAGATGAGGAAAACCTAACAAAGGGAATGGCCTACATAAGGGCAAAGGAATGGTTGAAACCCATAACGTACCCACAAATGGGGAAAGATAACGAACTATAGAGCTCTAAACCTCGATACCATCATCAAATGATAATGATAAATTCTGTTGATAACATCAAAAAGCAACAACAAATTGTCTTCCTTTACTATCAGGTCGACCAGATTGAACAATGGATCAACATCACGTTACTTCATTGAGAATTGAGACCCAGATTTCCAGCTCGACTCTGGCTAAAGAAAGACTGATTCGTTAGTGCAGCTGTGTTTGGGAAAAAGCCCTCCCTGAGTGTGAACTGACTGAAGAGAGTTTGAAGCCCACTATGAACTCAAAATGCATGCTGAAAGTGAAGTGATGGGCACTGCAACGTTGTCTGGTGCTAAATTTTGCTTCAGATATCAAGAGGCAGTTAAGATGCCAATGGACAGCAAACAACAACTGGATCAAGCTATATAAAATGAAAGAGAGGCAAAAGTTATACCTCGAATCTTATCCTTAAGGCCCAGGGCCAGACATAATTCGGGCATATTTCGAAAGTGAGCAATTTTCTCCACATAATGTAAGATCTCGTCAGTATCGAAACATGAAGCCAATCCATAAGAAGCCAAAAGCTGTAAGAATCCCAATACTTCCAAGGAATTTTCAGCATCTGCTCTCATTTTAGTTATCCAGGAGAAAGACAATTTCGTTGCCTCACTCTTTACCTGAGGCGTAATAATTGGAGAAATCTTCATCAGCTGCTCCAACAGCAAAATACAGCTCCTCCTAACAACACACTCGTCAAATTCCACATTCCCCTTCTTCAAATGCGGAGGGTAAAACCCTTCCATTGCATCCAGAACAAGTCTCGCTGGGTTAGGACATTTTCTAAGCATTGCCAACAATTCATGTCTTAATTTTTCACCTTCTGTCCAGCGCTCATTTAGGAAAATTTGCAAGTCCTTCCCTCCACTATTGTCTTCAAGCAAGCAGCATCTGGTGATTTGGCCAGTTCTTTCGTATGAATTTCATCGCTCGATTTTTTTATCGCAGGCCTAACAGTATTATTATTCTGTTCCTCACATTCCTTGCTCCTCAAGTCAAGTTCCTTAGACAATTCTTTTACCCTGCCGTCCTTCAATTCGACCTCTCTCATTCTCGCTTCAAGTTCTCTCTTCTGCATCTCAAGCTCCTTAGACCACTCCTGCAACCTCTTCTCCTTCAACCTAGCCTGCTCGACTCGCTCATCGCATTCCTTCTCTATCAACCCTAGATTCTTGATCCTACCCTCGAATTCCTCACTTTTCAACCGCACTTCGTTGAGTTTCCCCTCCAATTTACTCCTGCTAGCCTCGAACGCTTGCCACCCCTCCCTCAATTTCTCGTTCTCCAACTCGATTCCCTTCTCTCTCTCTTCGACCTCCCTCACCCTCTCGTCCATCATCGCACCCAGCACGCTACTCGCCTCCTCGAACCGCTTCTCCATCGTCTCCACCGCGCGGAGCCTCTCCTCCATCGCCCTCCTCGCGGCCTCCAACTCCTCCGCGCCCCTCTCGACCTCCGCGCGCCTGCGCTCCGCCTCCGCCCCGCGCCTCGCCGCCATCTCGCCCTCCCTCCTCTCGATCTGCTCGAGCCGCACCTCGAACCCTCTGAAGCACGCCTTGACGGACTCCTCCGCGGCGCGCACCTCCCGCTCGCGCCGCTCGAGCTCGGCCTGCGTGGCCTCGTAGTGGTCCTCGACGTCCTTCCATTGGAGCGACAGCAGCAGGAGCGAGGAGGCCCGCTCCTGGAGGCGCTCCACCGCGTCGCGGAAGCCGCTCCGCTTCATCTCCGCGAGGCGCAGGTCCTTCGACAGCGCCTCGTCGTCGGCCATGGCGACGACCACCGACGACCGAGCGAGCGATCGGGAAACCCTAGCGCGACGAGGAAGACGAAGTGATGTTCGTAAAGAGTGGCGGGCGGTTTCTCTTCTTCTTCTTAACCTTCTTCTGTTCTCGTCGCTTGCTGTCGCGATCTGAGGAGTCGTGCATGCGATGGGAAGAGCGGAAGTGCGTGCGTATTTTATAGGGTGTAACGGGTCGACTCGGATTTTTTATTTTTTTAATTATTTTTTTTGAAATATAGTAAAATAATAATAAGGAAATAAAGAGAAAAAATTGGAAGGAAGGATAAATTAGAATCCGAGGAAAGATTTTATTTCCACAATTGGGTTTGGATTCCAAAATTAATTTTGGTAATTTTCTTGCTCGATCCAAAGGCAAAGGCGGAATGTTCGATATGGCAGCGGTGGCAGCGATGGCGAACAGATGGAATTGATTCGAACGGGATGTTTCATTAATTAGACATGACTTGAAGCTGAGCTCGCACTTGTGCAAAGGGTATGTGGACCATTGTCGTGTGTCGGATATGGTGGCGCCTTTAGTTCATTCGATTATGGTTCCGATTTGGCCTAATCCACTTGTTTCGAATGGAGAGGATAATCTTTTGAATTCTTGTAGTAACGTCATTAGTGAGTTACTTAGTTCATGAGTTACTTAATTCGATGTGTTGAGCTGTATTGAACGAACAAGAATTCAATGCGCTGCTCGAAATTTGGCCATTTTGCATCCAGTAAATTTGGAAGGGTATTTATTTATTATTATTAGAGTAGATAGATCATCACAGATCATGGGATTATGTTAAGCACTCGGCTGGAGAGATTAAAAGTGAAGCTAAAATAATTATGATGTTTAGCCATCTCCTGATAATTATCAAATGATTCAATATCAGATAACAACTTAGAGCTTTTCACGAGCATAAAACAATACAAATTTTACGAAAAAACATAATTGAGGATATTTTGTGCACATCAATGCTGATATAAACTCCATTTCGTGCACGCTAATATTTATGTAAACATTAAGGGAGAAAATATATTATTATAATCAAATTTTATCACCTATCATAAAATAAAAATAGTTTTAGAAATTGCATGCCACTTACCTACTAATTCAAAATATCACAAACACCTACAATTTTCTTTGGCTCCATTTATCCACTAATTCGGCGCCACTTATCCACTAATTCGGCGCCACTTATCCACTAATATACAAGATGATAGCCATCCATAAATTCAGACAAGGACCTGTTTCTATCAACTTCTCACTCCATGATATCTTTTTGCATATCTATAATTTCGATATACTGTGTGACAATATTATATGGTTCATGCGTTACTCACTTTGATTATTCATATTCACATACACATTTTTTCAGATGCCGACATTGATTGCAAATTTTGAAAAGCATGCACGAGATTTGGTACTAACATAAATTGAACTTTTAAATTTGGCGACCTCTATTTAGTTTACTAAGATATCCTTAAATTGTTATAATCTAACGATAACGAAATCAAAAATGGTAATTTTCAATATTGCAGCTGATAGTTCTTTTATAGAGTGCGGAGTTAAGTCCATTGCATGCACTTTCTGAGAACATCGAAGGCGAGTTTCGTTCTCCTAGTTTTGAGGTAGCACGTCTACTACAATTGGTTACCCTATAACGATTTAAATGAACTTTTCCTCACAAGAGTGATTTGAGATGTCATTAATATGTGTATCTTAAGATCCTACTAACCTAAAAGATTAATACCATAGTAATTATGCGCTCTATGCATGCTTAAAAGTTAGTCTTATGACGTTGAAATTTTTAGATTTAAGCTGATAAGTGACGGAAGGAAACGGTTTTTTCCTTGTGGAAGAAAAAGTCAGGATCGGAGCTTCAACAAGCTTCCCACCAATGGTTAGACCAAAAACCATCTGCATTCCTTCATGGGAAATATGCAGGCGCGCGCAGCTCATGTTGGTTCTAGCCTTTGCAAAAAGGGGAGATTACGAAATTCACAAGTGAGACCAGAAACCGAAGCTCGGGGTTGGTTGCTATGATATTTATGAGGATGGACGTGCATAGGTTGGCGGAGACGTCTCACATGCATGGGTTTGGTGCGCATCATTCACTAATTTTGCCATCCAATTCATCAAGTGGGCCAATCGATCCTTTTTCCCATGAACCTCCCACGCGTGCGCCTCGCTGAAAGGTTTCTGTCTTTACCAGTCTGCAATAATACCATGAGGAAAGCCACAGCGATGACAGGAACCTGAATTGCACTTTTCAATGCTCAATCATCGGAGACTATCATTCGAGTTCAAAACTTGAAGAGAGAGAGAGAGAGAGAGAGACCACCATGCGTGGGGACCGCTTAGTACAAGATAGGAATTTTAGGGTTTCATAACAAGAAATTTCAAATAACTTATAGAGAATTTCCGGAATAGAACTAACTCTAATTATCGATTGGGAGAGGATAAAAATGTGGGATTCATCCTAAACACGATTCGATATCAGAATATAAAAATATGTGGCAGATTTTAATGGAAAATTTAAATAGGAAAAATTATAGGTACAGCACGATGTGCTTTAAAAAAAAAAAAACAATACCTATACATCTATCACCATCGATTTGAACAGCTGATTAATTTTTCGAAGTAGGGAAAATTTCGTTTATCCGCCTGTATCGATAGCCACTTCTCAAAGTACCCCCTCAACCTCGTTATTTTTCCTCCCCTAATGTAAGTTGTGCCCCTACTCTGATCTATACCCACCTGAAGATCAGATTATAATCCACAGACAAAATAAGAAAGAAACGCTGACAGCAAAGGAGGACAGCACGGAAAGAGACCACGAAGAGACTGATCAAGAACAAGAAGCCGATGAAGAGTCTCGAGACCGGCATAATCGCTTCCGTGGTGATTGTGCGCCATCACCATCCTCATCTCGAGCTCCCTCAGCCTCTCGAGGCGGAGGGCCATCTCGTGGTATCGCCTCTAGCACTTCAAGGTGTTGATGGTTTGGATGGGTCTGGACCACAGAGATGTTAGGATGCGACCTGGGTGAGGGAGATGAGATCGACGCTATGGTGATGCATGTAAATTATGTGAAAGCACCACATAAATATCCATATCCATTTGAAGGTGACCTTCCATGTATTACCAGCTAGTTGAGTACACCCTCAATATGATTTGGCTGACCGTCTTGTGGATGGATTTTCTGTGACTTTGGGTGACTCCTTCGTAGCCTCAAATCCCTTCTGACATCCGCCAAGCAACCTTTTCCTCTCAATCCATTATATCCTAATCTCAATAATTTCATCAAAAAACGAAATCATTTATAGGTAGGTACCACTTTATACTGTATCTAGATGATCAAAAGCCCGATTTCCTTGGGAGACTACCGATCCAGTGTTTACAAGAGGACACAAGTACGATGTGAGAATACTGTTGGAGGTTTGTTTGTCAAAATAAACTGAGTGTTTTTTGCCTGCGGTTTAATTAGCACAAATCCCTTTGTTATTTTTTTATGTTATTAATTTTTAATCAATTCAAATGTTGCTTTTTATTTTGAGAATTTTCGGAAATGAAATATAAAATAAAAATTCGAAATTTTATTTATTTAAAAAATTAATTAAAAATTAATATTCCGAATTTTGTTTGTGTCTTTTCAAGACAACATTTGGAAAATTACTTATTCGGTTTGCAACTTTTCCCGAAGGGTTGCAATTGTTCTGTTTTCGATTTCTTCCGAAGAGTCGCATTTGTTTATCTGAACAATTTTTCTAAATGACGTGTCTGTTCATTCTTTGGCAATTTTTACAAAAGAGTTGCAAGACCGTTTCATATATATATACTTGTCAATTTTCGGAAAGAAAAAAGTGGTCATTTTTCGAGTCTTCTTTCTGAAAAACTATAGTCAATTTTCGATTGTTTTCTAGAGAGATCCTGGAAAAATATTAGAATTGCTATATAGTATTCTCATTTGAGACTTTGTTGTATCCTGGAGGATTTTTGCCAGTGCCCATTAGCAACTTTGTGGGGCAAATAAATCCTCAAAGAAAGTGATATCACGCCTTAAAGTCCGACTTGAATACTTTGAATATCTGCCTTCATTGTTTCACCCAATTCAAAGCCATATTTTTTCTACAATTTTAAGGATTATCTTGCTACAATGGACTCGAAGACAATCAAAATTATGAATCAAGATATGGTCAAACTGGACCGGTTCGATGGGAACAATTTTGCTCGCTAGAGGGACAAGATGATATTCTTAGTCATTGCTCTGAAGATTTCTTACATACTGGATCCTAACTTGGCGCCTATAGAAGATCCTAAGCCTACTGCTGAGGGAGGATTAGCCAATTGCGGAAGTCATTGAGAGGGTTAATAAGAAAAAGAAGAAACGTGCAGAGGATAAATTACTTTGTCGAAAACACATACTGAACACATTCTCCGATCGTTTGTACAACTTATTCACTGAAATGAAGTCGGCTAGAGAAATTTGGAATGCACTGGAATTCAAGTACAAAGCGGAGGAGTAAGGTACCAACAAATATCTAATTGCCAATTATTTTGATTTCAAGTTTATTGATACTAAATCCTTGTTAGAACAAGTCCATGAATTACAAGTGATTGTGAATAAGATTCGTGCCCTCAAGATTGATATTCTAGAAGTTTTTCAAGTTGAAGCAATTATTGTGAAATTGCCTCTAAGTTGGAAAAACTATGGAAAAAGGCTGATTCACAAGTCAGAGGACTTTACTTTGGAGCAAATACAAAAATATCTTCGCATTGAGGAAGAGTCACGTTTACATGATAATTCTGTTTTGTACAATTCCAAGGTGAATGCTGTGGATAAAAAACAGAAAATCGGCCAGAACTTCAAAGTAAAAAGCGAGGGGCATAAATTTAAGAGAACACAAAAGATGAAAAATGGTTGATGTTTTGTTTGTGGCAAATAGGGACACTACGCCAAGGATTGCATTCACCGCAATAGCATTTCAAAGGACAAGAACATTCCAACGGTGAAGGCAGATGCAAATTTGGTTGAAGAAAATTATGTAACCATGATTTCAAGCATGTTTTTGAACATGAAAATTTTTGAAATCAATGATGCGATGGCTATGGTTTATGAAATCAACCACTATCCAATCCGGTTGGTGGTTAGATTTTAGAGCAATAGTCCATGTGTGCAAGGACAAGTACATGTTTAAGCAATTTGAAGAGATTGTTGACTCAAATGTTCAATAGGTCCTGATGGTGAATAATGCTCTTGCAAAGATGGCTAGAAAAGGCACGGTGGAGATAGACTTTACTTATGGAAAAAAGATAACTCTTCTTAATGTGTTATTTATACATGAATTAGGAAGAACCTAGTTTCTATTGATTTACTTTGTAAGAGGGGGTTTCGAGTTTTGTTTGAATCCGACAAGGTTATCATGTCGAAAAATGGGCTGTTTGTTGAGAAATGTTATGCCAATGATGGAATGTATCAACTGAGTATCAATAATAATATTTCTAGTTATGCTTATATTGTCGAGTCTTCAATTTTATGGCATAGTAGGTTGTCACATATAAATATTCGTTATTTGAAGAATATGAGGAAATTAGACTTGATAAGTTTTAATGGCGAATTTGATAAATGTGAAATATGTGCTAAGTCAAAACTTACTAAGAAGCCATTTCCTAGTGTTAAAAGAAATTCGAATTTATTGGATTTGGTTCATAGTAATATATGTGAATTTAATGATATGCTAACACGTGAAGGTACACTTATTACTTTTGTGGATGATTGCAGTAGGTTCTTATATGTTTATCTCATAAGATCGAAGAATGAAGCATTTACCATGTTTAAGAAATATAAAGCTAAAGTAGAGAATCAATTAGAAAAGGAAATTAAAGTTCTACGATCAGATAAAGGTGGAGAATATTTATTAAATGAATTCTCTTCATTTTGTGAATAACATGGTATTATTCATCAAGTTTTGGCACCATATACTCCACAACAAAATGGTTTAGCTGAAAAGGAAAAATCGATTTCTTGGAGAAATGGTTAATTGTATGCTTTCAAATTCAAAGCTACCAATCAATCTTTGGGGAGAAGCATTACTTACTGCATGATATATTCATAACAATTGTTTATGTGAGGTCAAGTAAAAATCTTGCCGATTCTTTAATGAACGCTTTACCAAGACATATGGTAATAACGACCTCACAAGAAATGGGGCTGAAACCCTTTAATTGAAATCACCAATAATGGTAACCCGACATTTTTCTAGAACATCACTAGTTACAAGGTTTAATGGGTAAGAACAAGTTATTGAATGTGATTGTTTGATATTGACGTAGCCCTGATAAGAGAAGTTAGTATTGTCTATTACATTTTGTAGGCTGAATTGAATTATTAATGAAGTATGATGCAAGTTTGTAGTGTGTTGATAGTAATAGAAACACATTGTAGATACTTCACCTATATGAATTTAGAAGTGGTGCCACTTCTTACGAAAGTGAGGGTTGCTTTTTAGTGAGCTCATGAAACAAGATCAAGCACAAGGCCATAATAGTGCGGAGTAATATAGAACTTCTCACTGAAACAAGAGATTAGTGTATGTGCGGTATGCCCAGTTCTATTACATAAAAGTACATGTTTAAAGCCGAGCTACTTGTCACTTTGATAGAGCTTTGATATACTTGCACTAAGTAAATGTTTAACTCGAAAGAGATCTTTATGTATGTATATTACTCTTACCGAAATTTTGGCTGTACGTTTTTTAAAATTTTAATTTTGAAATCTTTGTTTTTATAAACAAAGTGGGGGATTGTTGGAGGTTTGTTTGTTAAAACAAACTGAGAAAAGTGGGAAGGAGTGAGCCAATTTAAAAGTATGAGATTTCCTTTTTGTATTTAAAGGAATGATTGGGCGGAGATAGATCCCACCATACTCGCGTGTGGGTGCGCGATTATTTGGCGTACTTAACACTTTGCGCGCCCGTAGTTTAATTAGTACTAATCCTTTTGTTATTTTTTTTATGTTATTAATTTTAATCAATTCAAAGGTTGTTTTTTATTTTGAGAATTTTCAGAAATGAAATATAAAATGAAAATTAGAAATTTGATTTATTTTTTTAAAATAATTAAAAATAATTATTCGAATTTTGTTTGTGTCTTTTCAAGACAACCTTTGGAAAATTACTTATTTGGTTTGCAACTTTTCCCGAAGGGTTGCAATTGTTATGTTTTCGACTTCTTCCGAAGAGTTGCATTTGTTTATCCGAACAATTTTTCTAAAGGATGTGTTTGTTTATTCTTTGGCAATTTTCACAAAGAGTTGCAAGATTGTTTCATATATAAACTTGTCAATTTTCAGAAGGAAAAAATGTGGTCATTTTTCGAGTCTTCTTTCTGAAAAACTGCAGCCAATTTTTGATTGTTTCCTAAAGAGATCCTAGAGAAATACTCAAATTGCTATCTAATATTCTCATTTGAGACTTTGTTATATCCTGGAAGATTTTTGCCGGTGACCATTAGCAACTTTATGGGGCAAATAAATCCTTAAAGAAAGTAAAATCACACCTCAAAGTCCGACTTGAGTACTCTGAATATCCGTCTTCATTGTTCCACCCAATTTGAAGCCATATTTTTCCTACAAATACATCATCAACTTATGGAGACATCAAATAAGACATGATATATAGATGCACAACCAACTTGAAATTGCCACTATTTTGAAGCCTTTTGATTTGCTATTGCCAGCAAAATGATATGAACACGATGATACTACCCTATGCCCAATGTTATATAATTAACTCAATTTGAATGGGCCAAGTTACATATGATTCATTTAAAACTTTAAAACTAGTAAAAATGATTAAAAATATCAAAACCCAACTCAAAGTGGGTCTTTGTGAGTTTACACCAGACTTATGTTCAAGTAATTTTGATTACGAACTCAAGCACAACTCTTGTGCCTGTACTCGTCCCCCTCCAATGGCGGCTGCAACCACCAACCCCAGCAGGAGGAATGGTTGCTCCGCTCTTGAGTGCGAGAGCTTCCATAAGTCCTTCGAGTTCTGGCTCGTCAAGTGGAAGTAGAGGTGTTAAAATGGTTTTCCAATCCATTTTGAACCCATATTCAATGAGATATGTCATAAATGGGTTATATTTGGGTTAGTTAAATTTTAATAAATGAGTTATTAATGGGTTTGTGTTACAAGTAAGCCTTAGTGATACATGGATTGTAAATAAATTTGTCTTTAAACATATTTAAACTCATTTAACTTATGAAGGTTATTAGTTGAGTCAACCCATTAATGAGTTATCGTCATCTTTAGTAGTTTTTAAAAACTTTTTTTTTTAATTGCCAATTTTTATAATTATTTTATTTTATTTCTTATTTCTCTTTTTATTTTTTTCTTTTGCTTTTTTCCCCTACGTTGTTTGGCGTCGAACCCTCACTAGCAGGGGGTGAGCTCAACTTGCTAGACATGGTGAGGCTGAGCTTGCCAACATCGGCATTGGTGAGGTTGGGCTTCCCAATTTGGTGAGACTCAAGCTTCGATGAGGCCAAGCTTGCATTGGGACTGGCAAGGCTAATGCTTGCCCGATTTGGTGAGACTCAATCTCGCCAGCATTGGGACAACTCGACCTCATCGAGATTTGGTGAGGTGAGCCTCACTTGAGGCTATCTTCGCTTGTCGGAATTGGGTGCTTGGCAAGCTTGTGCCTCGCTAGCCTTTGTGGCGAGGCTTGAGCTTGCCTATTGCCAACCATAGCGACTAGGGCCAATGACTAGGTGAAAAAGAAGGAAAAATAAAGGGAAAATTAAAAATTGTAATTGTTTTCAAATAATTAAACATAATTAAAAAATATATTTTTTTGAAAAAAAAAAAATGAAAAAACATGGAAAATAAAAACATATTTTCCATACAAAACGGAAAAATTTCTTAATTTATTTTAGTTTTCAACCAAACACCAAATTTTTTTTTTTTTATTTTCAAAAATGTCACATTTTTCATGAAATAAATGGCTCCTCTGTTTTTTTAAAAAATACATTAAATTTATCCATTAAATTTGTTATTGTGTGGAAGTGATTTAACGATAATTTTTTTTTAAAAAGTCATAAGAAACAAGTTTTTCTATATTTGAAATTAGATATAAGAAAAAGTTTTAATAATTTGGTTAAATATGGAAGTGTTAATAATATCGGTCGGGTCAGGTATGGGTCAATAGATTTACATTACGAATAAATGAGTCATAAACGGATTAATGAGTCAATTTTGATCGGATCATTTATGATCCAACCCAAACCTAATATGACCCACTCATTTGATTGATCTGTCCAGAACCAACTCCTCTATGACCTCATCTCTGCCTCCTCCCTTGCTCAGGGCACCAACATCCCAGCCCTTTGCCCCATGATTGACCGTGTGATCCTCAACTATGAGGATCGCACATGGAGGAGCTCGCTTAAGGATGCCTTTCTCTAGATATGTGAGTGGCGCCCCATCATGGCCTTTCACCTCTTCTACTCCAACTCTCGCCTCCGGCTAAGGGCCGGCCTTGCCGACCTCATCGGAGGCCTCATCATCGATGACCTTGCCAGCCTCTCCCCAAGCCAGCTCACTCTCATCGACACCTCCAGATGAGAACGATCCGTGAAGAGAAGGCCATCGCCGAGAAGTTGGCGCAACCAGGAGATGATTGCGGACACATCCCTGGTGGAACTCTCACATGCTCTCACCGAGATGATATGCGTCGGCGGTAGGGAGGCCACGGCGACGTATGGGGCCACAATGGAGGAGATGGTGGAGAGAGCACTAGAGTGGGGGAGGAACTTCAAGCTCAAATTATTGTAAACAAATTAGGCTGTGCATCACTAAAATTGCATTACATGAAAATAATATGGATTAAATGACCACTCAATTCTGACCCGACCTACTGTTTTATGGGTCTATAGTTAATATCTCACTTATCTGTATTTAGACTGACATAAAATCATTCACCAGCAGCAACAAAAATGTGATCAACACCGAACTAAAACACTGTACAAAGCAAGTGACGATTATGACAAAGAACGATTATGTTCGGTCATTGCACTACAGGTAGACTAGAATCCCTGCACCTAGATTCGGTAAGTGGTGCAGGAGCATTTGACTTAACTTCATCGATGAGCCCGACACAAACGAAGTTCATTCAAGCCAAGATAGAGTTCGGTTATAATTTGCTGTGGTGGTTCCAGAATGAAGGCATCCACATGAAGACTATAATCACGTTATCGATGCAAAAGAATGATTGCCGATTGACCACCGACCCTTCGAATAAGGAGTTGTTGATTCCTGACTTTTGTCAATTAAGTTCGTTTCACCAGAATAGTGGCTAATTTCAATACTCATTACAACATGTTGATGAGAGGCTATTCTGAGCTATTTCCTTGGTCATTTGTTGAAATTCTAAGATGGTTATTTCTTGGTTAAGACTGGTGAATGAATTTTGGAAGATGAACTGCAAGGCCAAAGAGTCAAGATTACAAGTCTTGACGTCATTTTGGATCTCTAAGTTCCTAGGTCTTTGTTATGTTTTCTAGTTCTCATGTTTTTAATATTCGGTAGGTCCACGTCTTTTCTTGTTTGTCTATTTCTTAAGTCTTAGTCCTTATAAATAAAGAAGTGTTCTCCACTGTAAGGCGAAGTTGATGAATATATGAGAATTCCTCTTTGTGAGTTGAATTATTTATCCAATTCTTTATCCGACACCGATAGTGGTAAATCAAACAATTCTTTATACTTGGCTGGTGGAGCAATCCTTTACACCTTGGTTGTGAGCTGCCATCAATCTTGATTCTTTATCAACGGAAAGATTGCATGAAAGATGTTTTATAGAAGAGAAAAAAAAAAAAAAACCGATATTGAGTGTTAGATGAATTTAGCGTTGTTGAGACTAACAATAGAACCTAGTGTGAAGCAAATATAATGAATGAGAAAAAAAAAAAAAAACTTTGCGGAGACAACTAGTGAAACCTCAGTAGTAGCAGAGATAGAATATAACATACTGAGATTTATAGTGATTTAGTTTTATCTCCAAGCCTGCGTCATCTCTCAAGGCTAACAGTCACAACTAGGCTGAAATCCACTAGTAATTGGCATTGCAAGTTATAACCGGCAAGTATCGTTCCCTTCACATGATAGATTACACTATAAGGATAAAACCATTGCTTTGACACTTGTACACTTGACTCTACTATGATCACAATTTAGTAGTGCCTCACGGAAACATTATCATCAGTATAGTTGCTATCAACAGAATGAAGAGCACTCAAAGCTGTAGACTCAGTATGAGCATTCCACCCGATCTCACCACTTCTCTTGGATTAAGTATATGTGTCATTCCAATCTTTAGATGACCGTTTGCAACTCAACTCCATGAAATAGCCATTGGTTCTAATGTTGCCAACATTAGAACGGCTCCTTACCGCTTTTGAGCATCAAACGACTCTCTCCGCCAGTGGCATTTTTCAAAATTAGTCAAATTGCCTCCGTTAGTGTCTGTCTCCTATCAAAATTGTCATAACTACTCTTATTCATCTCCAGTGCTCTCGATGCGAACTTCAAGCCTTTGTAATAGCTAATTTCATCTTGATCAATGTTCTAAATAGATAAGCATAAGGCCGGCACCTTCCAAGACTTGAGATCGTTACAATCCCTTACCAATAATCAGGATTGCTGATTATTACCAATCTGTTAGTGTTGTCCATTGACAAACTCATGTGAAAAAATGTCGGATCAATCATCTAATGATCATCTTGGCTTTATTAGCTTCTAAAAACTTCTACGAACATTAACATCCTAGTTAATTCCTTGTCTTTACTGACTGACTGAGTTAACATCCCAAGACCTCCAAGGACATCAACATCACTGCTAATTCCTCGACTTCACTGATCTCAGTAGATCATTTGTATTGTCCTTGTTTTTTCCACCTCATATGAAGAAAATGCTCCAGCCAACAATCTGTTGTCCCGATAACAGTCCGTTCTTTTATTTTCTAGTCATTCCAAGCATATTGGTGATCATGACTCTACCAAGCTGTTCATTTGCATTGTCCTTTTAAGCTCTATTGAAAATTCCTGTTCTAGACTTGTTCACAACTACAGTGTTTCCAAGCTTCAATGAACATTACCGTTCTATACTCGTTCACTATCACCGGGTCCATCCAGCTGTACACCTTATATTGATCCTTCTAAGCCATTACAAACATCACAGTTCTTCTAGACTTATTCACCATTGATCAAGGTCCTTCCAACTTGTTTACTTTTGTGGAGATCCTTCCAGCCTATAGATCTCTTTGTGCCTAATACCTTGTCCATCTCAAATATTGATAGTGATCTTTCTATGTTGGCTGAGCATTACTGATTGTGGCAGTGCACTCAGAATCACACCAAATGGTACATCATCTACTTAGTGACTTATGTATATATAACCCGACACTAAATTAATGCACATATTAGTAGCATTTGATTATTTTTTGTCATTATTGATGTAGCTAGTATAAATACCTAGAAGGGGGTGAATATGTGTAAAAATAATTTCTCGAGATACGAAAGCAATACTAGGCAACCGATAGAAAGGAAGTACTCTTTTGTTTGACCAAAATGAATTACGATCAAAGTAAAGTAAGGAGTAGGGAAGAGAAGATTAAACACAAGGTTTATAGTGGTTCGGCTTATCCCAAGCCTACGTCCACTCTTCCGCACTGACAGCCTATCGGCTGGATTCCACTATGAACAAAAGAGATGTTATAGCACAGCTTTTCCTTGATTCCACAGTGTAGATGTTCTACCACACTTCCTCAAGATTTCTCACAAATATAAACTTTCTTTTGCGTACAAGTTTTCGCTCAAATGAATTGACTAAAATAACAATGAGCTTTAGACTTTGGAATTCTTCTATCGCGCACTTCTCGAACAACTTAGAACGTCTTCCTTATATACTCCTTTACGCCATCATATCCGTTGGCACTTACCAAAGGAATTCCTCAAATCTACCCGTTGGACGGAATCAATTAGGAAGATCATTTGAGCTATTAAAGGGACATGATGATAGCCCATCAATCATGTTCGTTCATACAATCAGGATCTCGGTTTCCATAAGTAGAACCTTCCACAAATATTTCGCCAATCAACGGATCCTTAATCTTCGAATTAATCTCGATCAATTAAAAGGATTCCGTTATATCATATCCAGCCAAGAGATCTTCTCCGGTCGATAAGGTCATATCCTTAATAAAACATCAAGTTCTGGATAGCCTTTCTTCAACGGATTAGTAACTGTCAATGAGGATAGACTTTGAATCTTGAGTCTGGCTGTCCGGAGGTCTTCAGACTTTAAATAGCAACTTTTAGATTAGTGTCACGGCCCGAAAGTTAGCATGTCCAAGAGGTTTCCATGGCACGGGCGTGACACGTAATGACCCTCAACTTATGTTCCCGAGATGTATAGTATTTTCCTAGGGGCGGGCGATACTGTATTTGTACGCATACGTTATAAATGCAAGTAGTTGGTAGTTGGCTATAAATGCCAGTGGTTGGTAGATGGGGAGGTGCAATCTTCACCGTTAGATCTAAGGGAGATCTAACGGATATGGTTTGCCTTATATTTGTATATAAATGGGCGTTCTCCCTCATTGTAATTCATTCACAAGTTATATCAAAACCAGAGCTTCTCTCTCTAGAGTTGTTCTCTCTCTACAAAGTCTCTTGTGAGTCGAGTGTGAAAGGCTGCTTGAGGGTAAAACCTTAAGGCCGCACGGGTGAATCGAGAAGTCTCTTGTTAGTCAAGTGTGAAAGGCTGCTTGAGGGTAAAACCTTAAGGCTGCATGGGTGAATCGAGAGTTGATCGATCGGCCCGTGACACTAGACTGATGGAAACGTTTCGTCAGCTTCAAAACATTTCAAGAAAATTTCTCCAACAATTATCAAAACAACATAGAGGATTTTCCTAACAAGCGTAACCACGTCTCAAACCCACGAATCTTTGGTTTGCAAAAGTGGGCCCGGTTCCTGCATCCTACTTGCCTCCTAATCAGTCCATAATAGTTTAGTGTCGATAGCCAAATGTCAGTATGAAATTATAAAACCAAGTTGCATTAGACAGGGCTTTGAAGAACCTGTGCTAAGTGAATTCGCTATCTCACAAGAAAAATCTTTCACACCCACTTCACAATTCGTCAGACTCCCTCAGGTACTACCTCGGGAGAGTGGCAACTTAGCCAAAGTGAACAAGTTCCAATGAAAGCCAAAACATAAGAATCATTGAATTAGTGGATTTAAACCTTATGAGGCTATTTTGGAGTTTCAAGTGAATGTAGTAGTGATTGAACTTCTATAAGAACCCATCCCAGCTTCCCTCTTCTTCACGCATTTAAATATTCGGTTTCTTTATATATAACTTTTATATTTACCGGAATTGTAAGATCGGACTTGATTCGAGCGTTACTTATCTATTAGATAAATCGCTAACACCAAAACTACGAGCGAACATGTATATATATAATTTTTATATACATATTTACCTATTAAAATGATGTAACTTTGTCATATTCTTACACTGTATGTTGTACTCTGGTAGTTATTGAATATTTAAAATTAACTTTTGCACTATAATGCAGCGACAAATGAAATGACATATAAATTTTTGTGATTTAATTTGAATGTAATTTTTATTTTGATAAATCAATTCGAAATTGTATCTTCCGATGCATAAGGATCATTACACATACTCAAAATTAAGATTTTTTTACCAAGATAATTGTTCTTACTCAATTTTATATTACTTCAAATAATTTTATAAAATCGATAAATGTCCATTACACAAGTGTTAAATTTAGATATTTTCCTGAATCTTACAATTCCAATTGTTAACGATTCACGATTCATAAATTTTAAATTTCGATTCAAGATAAATGTCTCAATTTAACAACTACGAATACTTTGTTTAAACATGCTTAGTACCATAAAAGGACTTAAGAAGAACAAATTCGTTCTATCACTAATAATTTATCATCCTCTCAGTGAACAATTCTAATTTCTCACATGCACCCAATTTATGTGAGCCAAAAGGGCATGCAAAATGACCTTTTAACAAATGGTTGCCTGAATTTAGAACGACACAAAATGGCTAGAAAGCGCATGTTTAGGGGTGCAAGACAACTTTCTCAATAGAACTCCCTGGATCAGACGACAGAATAACTCTTTTTTGGCCTAGACTGTAGAGCGATTGAAGCTACCTTCTTCGGTGTCCCTCTTTCTGGTATCTAGCCTACCAGCAGCTGGATTCCCTGGTTGCCCAAGATTTAGCATTGAACTTAAGAATAATTAGAGATATTTAGAACTATAATAAAATTAGAGAAAATTTTAAATAAGGACCCGAAGTGTACTCATTTTCTCAAAGAAGAACCTAAAGTTGATATTTTTTTTAAATAAAAATCAGTTGATATGTAACCATATCAGTTTCAAATAAAAACTTAAAGTGGTTATATTTGTTTTAAATAAGGGCCTAATCTCACCAACTTACCGGCCGACGAAAAATTCTAATCCACCAGACATAGTTTCGTCAAAAATAGAATTAAAATTGTCAAAAATAGAATTAAAATTAAAATTAAATTAGATTAAATTTTTTTAATAAAAACTTAAACTTTGAGAGAGAGAGAGAGAGAGAGAGAGAGAGAGAGAGAGTAGAAGGGGCTCCTCCTTCCTATGGCCGTTGCCCCATCATTAATGGGGTGGTGGCGCTAGCTAGTGCGATCACCGGCGCTTGGTGAGGGCCGACAACCCTTGTCGACTAGAGGCAAGGGCCAACAGGCCCTCACTAGAGGCGGGAGAAGGTAGTGTGACCTTCTCCGAGATTTGGGTGAGGGATGACGCCCTCATCCCAACCTAGGCAAGGGTCGCCGGCCCTCGTGCAAGCGCCGGTGGCCCTTGCCCAAGCCGAGGTGATGGCGTTGACCCTCACCCAAATCTAGGAGACCTCCCTCTCCTGCCTTTGTCGCCAGCCCTTGCTCAAGTGCTGGCAACCCCACTGGCCATTACCATTGCCCTACTGGCAATGGGACAGTAGCCACAGGTGAGAGGAAGCGCTCCCTCCCATCTCTATGTTATTGTTCTTCTTTTTTTTAGTTTGTTTAGAAAAAAAAAATTAAAAAAGACGAAATTACCCTAATCAAATAGTGAGTTGAGGCCTTTCTTATGGTCACTTCATGTCTTTATTTAAAATAAGGTCTACTTCAAATTCTTATTTGAGAAAATGAGGATATTTTGGACTCTTATTTGAAAAATATCTATTTCAGACTCTTATTTGATAAAATGAGGGCATTTCAGGCTCTTATTTGGAATTTTTCCTAAACGTTAAAAATAATCATTTGGTCAATGGTGTTTTAATTTTCTCTCCTTTATTTAACCTAAGCATAAGATTTTATACTTGATTTGCAGATGGTCTTGCGTGGCAATCTAACAAGGTCAAACAAAAAGAAAAATAAAAGGAAACGCGGGATCGTAAAAAGAAGGAAAACAAGATGATATGATTGTGGCAGGCCCGCGAGATAAAAAAAAAGGTAATATGGTTGTGGCAAGCTGGCGAGATCCGATGTCCTCCACTCTTCATCCTCAAAGACGATGTTGAGATTAGAGCAAAGACATGCCACAATGATGAATTCATCAGCAAAGCTATTGTTTATATGTTTTTTGCTGCTAACTAGTTGCATATGAGATGTCTGGGGCAAGACGCATGTTGTGATCCAAAGTAATTTGCCGGCTGGGACTACTCTTATAGTTTATTGCAAATCCAAGCAAGACTGTCTCGGAATCCATAATATAGTGAGCAGCTGAGAATTTGAATTCAAAGCCAACTTCTTTGGGAGGACCTTGTTCTTTTGTAGTTTTGTATGGCCTAGTCAATTTCACGGATGTATATATATATACATACACATATATATGTATGTACGTACGAGGAAACCTCTTATATGAATATTTGATAGAGAAAGACAATAGTGTGAGCTGATACATTATAATTTACATTGAATAAAAATCATATTGTCATCATTTAAACAAATATTCACACATGTGTATTTCTCTTCTAATATCATCGTCATTTCGCTTCCAATTGGCATATCTTTCTTTATAGTGTAGTCTCTTCCTTTCCGCCGTTCTATTTGAATATATTAGTTGTATCTCTTCTTCTCATTGTCGAAATGTTTCAATGTAAACCTTTTTTTTTTTTTTTTAATAAAAGAAGTTAATTAGTGTCAAGCCGTGCCATTTTGAATATGTAACTTGATGTCCATATCAAGAATTGACACTCATGAGTATGGAAACAGGAAAAAAATCCAATATGAGAGCACTAAATTGATGGGAGACAATTAAGAGTTGACAGTATTTTAGGCCAATGATCTTGGAGTGATCCTAAAAGCAATCTGGTGACAAGAAATCTGTAATGGCCGACGATCAGATGAGAGCCATATCAGAGGTTCATCACAGTCTTAACCTTGACTTCTAACAACATTCCCGTTCAACTTGGAGAAGTTGAAGATTGTAGGCTATATTCGTCAGAATCTGAAACGATGCTTTGCTTCTAAAGGAGCAGGATACGGAACTGCCATTGTTGTACCATAGAAGGATTTAAGAAATGCTCTATCATGTAAAATTAATCATCCTCTTGGTGAGTGATTTTAATTTCTTATGTGCACACAAATTATATGAGCCAAATGTGTATGCAAAATGACCTTCAACAAAAGGTAATCTGAACCCAGGACGACACAAAATGTGTAGGTAGTGAATGGTTAGCGCTTCGAGATAACTTTGTCTATGGAACTCTCGGGAGCAGAAAGCAGATTAGCTATTGTTCCTGCCCTCGCCCTGAGCTGACTTAAACAACCTTATGCCACTTTTTTTTCCCACTTGTAATATCTCGTGAAATGACATTTGGATTCCCTAATTGCAAAAGATTTGGCATAGAACTTGCGAAAATTTCTAGAGATATTCAAAACTACCGCGGAAGTGATTTGACGATCATTTGGTCAATTTTTTAAACAAAATCAAACTGACATTGGGTAATGTTTCCCTCTTGGCGTTTAAAAAAGCCAATTACTGTTTATCATTCTCACTTTTTTTTTTTTTAAAAAAAAGAGAAGTCCCTTAAAGTTTTGATACATCATGCTAGTATAAGTTCTCCATATATCTAGCATATCCTAACATTTTCTTCTTAAACATAAAAAGATCAGTGAATGCGTGGCATCTGGAAAGTGTAATTATTTCCATTTCTAGACAATGGCAAAACAGAGTTGTTTTCCTTTTCTCTTCTTCAATTAAGCTACACATAAGATATTATGCTCGAATTGTAGCTGATCTTATGTGGTGATTCTTGTCTCAGAGTAAAAAAGAACGACATTTAAAAGGGAATATGGCAATTTTTACTTAAAAGTAAAAGAAAAGTTAATATGGCTGTGGCGAACTAGCCACATCGGACATCCTCCATTGTTCATACTTAAATAGCGAAATGATGAATTTATTGGCTAAGTTCATATTTACTAGTTCTTTATTGCTAATTAATTGTGTAGGAGATGTTTGGGGCAACACATATGTGGAGATCACTAACAATTTGCCTGATAGAACTACTATGAAAATTCATTGTAAAACAAGACCTATCTTCTATACATCCAGTACGTCATTAGCCCCAAATATATCCTAGAAATCATATGAGATTTTTCTGGCAATGCCAAGTGGATGGGAGACGGATACTAGAAGTGTTAAAAATTGTATACGACATTCACTTTAGTGTCAAAAGTTTTTATTGAATCATTAAGTGTCACCTTTTTTTTTTTAAAACGATCACTTAAGTGCCAATTTCAATCTAGATTACTGGAAATCTGACGTAATCATATTGTATTAATTTCTCAATCTTACGTGACTTGTCAACGGGCCCAATCAGCCTATAATCCTTAAAGGACATCGTATAACAGGTTAAAAAGTGAACACTTCAATGTCAATCTCAATGAAAAAGTGATCACTTTAATACAAAAAGAAAAAAAAATACCAGCTTGGATAATTTTTTTCATTATAAAAGTCACGTAATTTTTTTTATTAGAATTCTGATCAGCTTTTTTTTTTTTTTGGGGGTCAAACCAGACAAGGTACAAGGGATTGTAAATATAAAACAAGGCCTATTACCCCCGGGCCATCAAGAAACACATTGCATCACCCATCCAACATATGAAAGTTCCAACATGATTTTCAACAGGCTCAGTGATCTCCAAGTTCGCAGTGCCCAAGAGAGCAACCCACCTCGAAAAAGAGGACGATCTACAATATAACAGCAGTAAATGCTAAGAGCAAACAGATAGACCTGAAGGGAAGATTGGGTCTTACCAATGGGATTCGAAATCCCATGCTCCCATCCAATGCAACAATAGCACCACCACGAAAATCGGTAAAAAATGCTGTTTGGCTATCGAAATAGAATGTCCCACTTCCAGGATGATTTAATCTCCATCTTCTATTGCCTATGCAGAAGAAAAAAAGGAAAAAAGTCACAATTTAGAGAGTCAGACACAGAAAAACGGATACTAAAGAAAATGTACCTGTAATCTAATTGACAAGGCCAAGGGTCTGGCCCAACAGAGGAGCATCATTGAACAAAGAAAGCAAATTGTATGCAGCCAAGAAATGCTGAAATGCCAATACCTCCAAAGCGTTCTCACCATAATCAAATAGTTTCACTTTCCATTCGCTCGCCAGCTTCATTGATCCTTCTTGAGCCTCATGCGTTATGAAGGCGAAATTCTCAAGATATATATCGATTCAAGTGATTCAGCCTTTTTTTTTTATTTATTATTATATATATTTACCTATCTAAATGCTGTAACTTTGTTATATTCTTAGGTTACGGTTGGTAGCCAATAAAAGCCATAATAAGATAAAATTTATCCCATCTTGTATTTAATTCCTACCTAAAATATAATAACTTGGATATAAAGAGGATATAGCCAAGATAAAAATATCTCATAGGGAGGTGGGATAAAAATGAATATGATTTTCCATAGCATAATATCTATTTTCTTTCAAATAACAAACTTCTAAAAAAAACAAAATAATAGTTAATATAAAAAATAAAATTCCAAATAACAAAAAAATAATGGATACTTTTCATTTGTATTCATTCCTATTTTTATTTATATACTAAAACTTGTATCAATTCTACAATATATAATCTACACGTATATTTTTTCAATATATATATTTATTATATATTTTAAGTATATTAGTATACTTTATTATTTAATAATTTTTTTATTAAGGAATGATGTAAAGGAATTAATAGATATCAAAAGGAGAGGAAAAATAATTAAAAAATAAGTAAATAAAAATGAAGTAAATGAACCCCAATTTTATATGAACAAATTCAAGCTTGAAACGAATTTTTCTAATCCACTTCGTCTCATTCTTTGTCTCATTCTCCATGGTTCTTTGTTCATGTCAAAATTCAACGAAATCAACAAGAGAGTTGAAGTTCCTTTTGCTTCATAGCTCTCTAGTTCACATAAAAAATCCATGGAAGCAGCAACAATGTTGAAATTCCTCTTTTCCATAGCTCTATGGTTCTTTAAGTTTTATGAAAGTAACAAGAGAGTTAAAGCACTATATTTTTCAGAATCGTAAAGGTGAATAAACATATGCACCAGATTTTGGCATTCACGTTCACTAGCCAATCTACCTTGTCGATATTAGTGTAGCCCATTTACTTTTTCCTGTCATTGTCTAACCTGTTTAACATGTAGCGATACAATAATTATGAATTGATCGATGGGGTTATATCTATTTGTGCATTGTGATTTCTTTTGCAGTGAATCATGAGAAATTCCTACCATCTTTGTTTTGCATTTTTGGATTCATTTACATCAATATATCTTTTATACAAAACAATAAATAGGATAGGATATGAAAATATCCTAATTCATTATTGTGATTCATCAAATAGTGGATATGATATCACAAAATCCTTTCATTTTTTTTTTCTTTTCCAGTCATATTTTGACTAGATTTCAGACAACCAAATGTAGCCTTATGGTATATGTTGTACTTTGGTAGTTATGGAATATTTAAAAATAACTTTTGCACTATAATGCTATGACAAATGAAATGACGTAATTTTCTGTGAATTATATTTGAATGTAATTTTTATTTTGATAAATCAATCGGAAATGATATCTTCCCATGCATCGGGATCATCACGTGTCGAAATTAAGATTTTTTTTTTTTTATTACCAAGATCGTTATTCTTACTCAATTCTATATAACTCACAAAATTGTCTAAAAACTTTATAAATGTCTATGACAGAAGTCTTAATATAGATATTTTGCCGAATCTTATGATTCCGATTATCAACCATTCACGACTCATCAATAACATTAGTACCATAAAAAAGGACTTGAGAAGAACCAATATGCTCTATCACCAATAGTTTATCACCCCACGGTATATGATTCTAATTTCTCTCATGCACCCACTTTATATGAGCCAAATGGGTATGCAAAATGACCTTCTGAGTCCAAAACGACACCAAATGGCTAGGTAGCGAATGCATAGGGCTGCAGGACAACCTTCTTGATCAAACTCGCTGGATCAAAAAGCAGAGTATCTCTTTTTTGGCCCAAGCTCTAGGGTATTTGAAACTACCTTATACCACTTCGGCTTATTCCCTAGTTGCAGAAGATTTGGCATAGGACTTAAGAATAGATAGAGATATTCAAAGCTACAATAAAAGTTATTTCTAAGGATCATTTGGTCAATGCTGTTCTAGTTTTCTCTCCTTCAATTAATCTATACACAATATATTATACTTGATCTGTAGATGATCTTATGTGGCAATTCTTATCCTAAAGTCGAAAAAAATGAAAAAAGAAAAATAAAAGGTAACTTGGGATTCTAATTCCAGAGTAAAAAGAAGGGAAAAAAAAGGTGTAACATGGTTATGGCAAGCTGGTGAGATCCCATATCCTCTACTCTTCATCCTTATATAGCTGAACCTTATCCAGGGGTGTGTTGTGCAACTTTAACCTTAATTAAGGATGTGTTGTGGATCTTTGATGGTGGTTAAGAATATACCTCACCATAACCCAGGAGCCTGAAAGCTTCATTGGGTGTGGCCCTACCTGCTTGGTAACTTTGATGGGCTGATAAGATTACGTTCCTTATTTTAAAGTATTAGTTCTCACATACTCCAACCCCCGATGGATGAGGATGCTTTTCTTCCCCCTCGCCTAAGAATACCTCGCATTTTACATCTTTGAGTTCAAACGTAACAATTTAATGTCATACTAAGAACAAAGGTAGCGAATGCATAGGAGTGCATGATAAATTTCTCGATAGAACCCGTTAGATAAAAAAGCAGAGTATTTCTTTTTTAGCTCAGGCTATAGGGTGACTGAAACTACCTTTTACCACTTCGGCTTATTTTGCAGAAGATTTGGCATAGAACTTAAGAATAAATAGAGATATTCAAAACTACAATAAAAGTTATTTCCTACGGATCATTTGGTCGATGATGTTCTAATTTTCTCTCCTTTAATTAATGTAACATCCACGATTTCCACCCCATTAGAATTGGCTATGAAATTGGTGTGCCGATGGTAAGGATTCACCATGAACTGTTCCAAGGATGGGTCATGGATCGATCAACTTGATTGGAAGGGAGGCCAAGGGATTAGACATGGTTCAATTGAGGGATCGGCCATGGATTGATGGAGGGATCGGCCTTGAACCAATCCGCTAATCATGCAAGTGGATCCAAGCTATTTTGCCATGGAACGGCTACTGATCCTAAGGGTTGATTGTGGAACGGTCACATATCATCGTGGATCGATGAATGATCATGGATCGATCCCGAGCGGTCACATTCCGATTGGGGGTGATTTCGCTCGATCATGTACTGATCGTGGTTGACCATGAGTCGATTCCATGCGACTATGTGTCAATCACGGATCAACCAATCCCATGCAACCACATGACAATCGAGAGTTGACCACGGACCAAGTATGCTCGACTATGGACCTGTCGTGAAGTAGCCATGGGCCCTTTATGATGGATCATGGACTAGTAATTAATAGTTCCCGGATTAGCCTAGCGACCCCATCGCAGGTCATGTGCCGAATCATGGACTAGGCCTCGTGCCAGGCCTTTGACCCAGCCGCAAGGACCATAGACCAAGCTAGTAGCCCAACCATGAGCCCGGCATCGAGCCAGGCTCGGATGCTGGCCATGCACCGGGCTCAAAGCCAATCACGGGCCCAATCAAATAGGCGGAAGCCAGCCACAAGGTTGACCATTGAGCTTATGCACTGGGCCACCAACTTAATTGAGATAGGCAATTTTGTCTATGGTCAAGCACGCCAATGGTGGCTTGGCTATGAACCTCAGATGTGTTGGGATGGTCGATTGTTGTTGCGACTTTTCTTCAAGTGAACTACCTAAGATTTGACTAATAGACTACTAAGTCTAGATTTAACTTGAGCTCTTCCAAGCCCATACTAATTCGCGAATTAGATTCAAATTTTTTGCATGTAAATGAATTTTATCTAAGAGTTGTCACTAATCGGTTTATGATAAAATTATTAGACACCTAAGTAAAATAACGGGAGAATTGTTTTACTCTTATGAACTAGAGAATTTGGGTATGAGGACTTGATTACACTAGATTTCTCTAATGCCTACCATTCTTTTCATGAAAAAATGTTTATCAGGTAGGTTGAATTTATTTTACTATTCCCTAACATGTGAGGTGACCATGCAAGTGCGCAATCCACTAATTTAACATCCAATAAAATAATGAATAAATTGCAAGAAAGCATATGTAATGTTGACTCAAAATTCACATCAATAGCTTTAGATATGATTTCTAATTAGCACGCGGTCACTCAATTTTTTAAGATTTTTTCTTATTTAATGAAACCTAACTTATGTGCAATGCAATGCAATGATGTACAAAAATGTATGTATACTAAGATGACATGCAACGTGTAACCTAATATGCAAACTATATGTAATGCGACGATACTTACATGACCTAATCTAATGATGGACAAATATTAATGCAACTATCCTAATATGTCACACATTTAAATGTTCCTTAACATGTAATAACTAAATGGCGTGCAAGGAACAACCTAATTCTACGTGAGACACGCGCATGATATAGCAATATGCCACGACCTAAACTACGTAACATGCATGTGATATTATATTGTGTTTTTCCATGAAAATTCGAAATTTAAAAAATAACCAAATAAATTACGTAGTTCTAGAAATTATCCAATTCAATTTAATGATTAATCTAGATTGAATCCTAATTTAAATTGGATAATATCTCTATCTAGATAAACCCTATCCTAGCATGTGATCTATGTCAATTAAAACCTACTCTATCTTAGTTACATCTTTTTGAGATTTTTTATTTATTTATATGAATTAATCAAATCGAACAAAAAACAAAATCCGGCACCCAAGATATCAGCCATATCTATTTGCGTTTGGAAACAAATAAAATCGACAAATTATATCTCGGACATGAGATCAAATTAACCGATTTTCCTTGAAATCGCAAATCATATTTGGGCAAAGGGATCGGATTGATAACTTTTTGTGCAATTGCGAGTCATATTCCGGGCATGAAATAGAACAATTATATGCACGTTGTAAAATTAGGGAATAATCCCTAAGATAAGGGCTACTCAATATTTCAGATACAATAATACCTTTCTAAGATTGGATTAAGGTCGCAATATTTCAAACGAGAAAAAAATATTCAAAAATTAAATTGGATAAAATTTTTACCTAGCTCGAATATTTTCTTTCAAATTTGGGCCTGACGCAATTTTCACAGCGACGTGGTCGGCAGCAACAGCGACGGACAGCTCGCAGACTAGAACAGCAGGGCACGGCTGGAGATTCGCTGCTGCTCATGGCATGGCTTATAATTTATTTATTTTTTGAACAAACTGGCATGGCTTATAGCGAGGACGGCGGTAAAAGGGTGCGACCATTAAACTTTGATTTTACCGATGAGTCACCGAATCAGGTGAGAACTCTCGAAATACAAATCTCTTCGTGAGTCTGAGCGTCAAATGAAGACTTTGACCAAGCTCTCTTAGGCCACTTCTGTATCTCAAAAGGAATAAGAATGTGACGTCTTCTGCATGCAATGAGTGATGAAGCCATGGGATAAAACGCCAAAAAGCCTATAGAAATAATAAAAATCAGAATGTGACGTCTTCTGCATGCAGGATCGGTCTCCATCGTATGGAACCGAACACGTTCCCGTGGTTTGATGTGGCACGACCAAGGTTGCTCGTTGTGGAAAATAGGGATATTAAAAACCGAACCAAAAATCAAACTTAATGAGACCGAAAAATTCGATTTTATTTTTTGTTTGGTTCTTATTCGGTTCGGTTTTTATTAAAAATCAAAAAAAAATTAACTGGTTCAATTATATCAGTTCAATTAACCAAACCAAACAAATAAAATCTAAATTTTATTTTTATTTTTTATTTTTTCTTTCATTTAAGCATAGCCTCAAGCATTTGTATACGTCGACTAAGATGAAAGATGAAAGACCGGCTTGTGTGATCCACCACATGTAATCACCTAATGAAAGAAAAAAGAATGCTCGCCACCCCCTTGCCAACGGGATGCTTGGGTTTAAGCCCGAAAGTCTCGGGAAGTTAGCCCCGAGAAGCCTCAGTCAAGTTGAAATGCTCTGGTCGATTCAAGAAGCCCAGCATGAAGCTATAAGCCTCACTCGAGCCGAGAGGATGGTCAAGCCAAGACAAAGTTAAATGAATCTCTTATGCATACCGGTATATGCATAAGTATGATATGTTGATGTGTAAGCATGTATTGAAATATGTTGTAATGAACAGTAGTTGAAATTTAGCAATAAGTTTACCATTGATCTGCCATCAATATTGTATTGCATGTACTATACTTACTAGATTTTGATGATGAGATGTCATTCTAATAGAGAATTAGGGCTTTTATTTATTGAGTCCCTCGACTCACTCTCTTATCTTTCAGATTTGTAAGTATGAAAGTTTCATGTCAATTTTGGGAGCTCCAATCGTGCTAGAGGAGATAGGAATAGTGTGATGTAGAGGAAGGGATTGTAAATGTACCTTTAGTGTGTTCGATGTATTGTATGCCCCAGTCTTGTAGTTGTTGTTTGTTTGGGGAGTTTATTTGTTCATATTTTTGCATGTGGTTGTAACAATAGAAAAAAAAAATCGGGATGATGATGAGTCTGGGATGTATAGCCCATGCTACTCAAGACCCTAGATATGAAGTCAGGGTTGTTACATTTAATCTATACATTATATATTATACTTGATTTGTTGAAGATCTTATTTGGCAATTCTTATTTCAAAGTCGAAAAGAGGAAAAATAATAATAAAAGGTAACTTGGGATTCTAATCCAAAGTAAAAGGAAGGAAAAGAAAACGGTAATATGGTCGTGGCAAGGTGGTGAGATCCAACATCCTCCACTCTTCATCCTTAAATAGGTGAATGATGTTGAGATTGGAGTAACAGCACGCCACAATGATGAATTCATCAACCAAGCTCTTGTTTATTTGTTCTTTGCTGCTAGCTAGTTGTGTAGGAGATGTTTGGGGCAAGATGCATGTTGTAATTCAAAACAATTTGCCGGTTAGCACTACTCTTATAGTTAATTGCAAATCCAAAGATGATGATCTTGGATTCGTTAGTTTACCGATCAGGTGGGAGTTCGTATTCAAACCCAACATCTTTGGGGGGATGTAAATTTTTTTGCAGCTTTGAATGACCGGGTCAATTTAAGAGGTTTGATATATATGATGAAGATAGGGACGTAGGATATTGCAAGCATAGGTGCCTTTGGAAGATCTTTCCCAACGGTCCTTGTAGGCACGGTGACGTTGGCCAAGAGGCCGATGATTTTTTCCGTGAAATCCTCCTACACAATTAGGGAGAAAACCTCTTATTTGAATGTATGATAGAGAAATAGGAGAGTGTGAGCTAATACATTATAATTAAGATTCAATAAGATTCATATTCATCATCTTTTAAACAAATATTCACACACATAAATGTGTTTCTCTTATAATTACCTTACCATCTCACTTTCGATTGGCATATCTTTCTTTACAGTGTTGTCTCTTCCTTTTGTGTCATTCTATTTGAACCTATTAGTTGTATCTCTTCTTATTTTTGTCAAAATGTTTCAATGTAAATCTTTTTTTAATAAAAGAAGGTTAATAAATGTCAAGCCGTGTTGATTTTGAATTTGTAACTTGATGTCTATATCAAGAATTTAGATCCTTGAGTTTGTAAGCACGTAAAAACAAAATTCCAATATGAGAGCACTAAATTGATGGGAGACAATTTTGAGTTGATGGTATCTTAGGCCAAGGATCTTGAAGTGATCCTAAAAGCAATCTGTCGACAAGAGATTTGCAATGGCCGGGGATCGGGTGTGGGCTACATGAGAGGTTCATCACATTCTTAACCTTACCAATTCCTTTAGAAATATACTAACATGGAGTAAAAAAAAAAATCCGTTTTCGGGGAGTGGAACAGTACAATAATCCTTCTATGATAAGAGAACGATGGACCTATCTGTAGCAAATAAAAGAAAAAGACACCCCGACGGAATTGTTTAAGAAGTTCATATCGGCAGAGAAAACATCGATAATTGTAGCTTAAACATAGAGAAATTATTGTCTACACGGTACAACGCTCGATTTCGATGGCAATGGACATGATAGGAGTAGGGTTTTTTCAGACCTCCTCCAACTTGGGGGAGCCTTCGATGGCACCTTTGAAGAATCACTCAGTTGTGGTTTGCTCGGACTATACCGAAAGAAAATTTCTCGAATATATATATATATTATTTATTTACTTAGTGAAAATGCATTTATTCACAGTTGAGGTTATCCTCTATCCAACATCCACCAAGTTGTACATTGGCTGTGTTTGATAGATAAAATAAAATTTATCCTATCTTGCATTTAGTGCTTGCTCAATACAAAATAAAGTAAGATATAAAAAAGATATAGACTAAATAAAAATATCCTATGAGAGAGGTGGAATAAAAGTGGATATGATTTCTAACATCCATATTATGAGAGTTTTTTTTTCTTAAATGACAAACTTTTAAATTAAAATAATTAACAAAATCAAAATTATACTTCAATATATAATAATATTTGAATTCTAATATAATACAATTTTTTTTTTTTTTACTCTGCTTCTTTATTACTCTAATATTGCTTAGTTGTTTATATTAATTGCTTGAGCATCACTTGTGAACACTTTCACATGTCAGGGGAATTAGAGAAAAATAAAATTGATGAAGATCGCATTTGCCTTTTCATATTAAAAAGAAAAAAATTGTACTTAAACGGTGTTAGTCTAATTTAAGGTAATTAAACTCCCATATTCATAATCTCTTACTCGCAAGATTAAGGCGAACTCTCACCGCACAGTTGAGCTCCTAATCGGTCCATTATAAGTTAGTAGCTACTGCGAAGCAAATTAAATTCAATAATTGAATGATGAAAAATTGTGATTTGTAGAGACCGAGAAGGCCCATGCTACGCACAGGCGCCACCTTACAATGAAAATCAATTGCGCTTGCTTGATAATTTATCAACTTCCCTTGAAAGATATCTCTTTGCCCTAGGGTAGCAATAAAATTTAAGATGTTATCTCACTATCTTTAAAAAAAAATGTACTTGGAAAATTCAGTGAGAGAACCTTAATATTCTTCTTACTTGCTCTATTATGTAATTCTCAAATATGATCCTATTTTTATACATTCTCATTTGACTTGCCAACTCAAATTAAGAAACCTACTCAAATTAAGAATTCAACTCCAACGTGAAATTTCTACTTGTCCGGATGTCAAACTACAAGTCTTATTTGGGTTTCAGAATTTCTACTTGAACTGGATTTCTTTCACAGACTCAAACTCAAGACATGATTGAACAATATATATTAATTCGGCAATTCATCGTTTGAAGCATTCTGCAAAATTCTATAAATATTTACTGAGAGCTTGCTAGGAAAGTCTGCAGACAAAAAGCACTAACTTGCTTGCCAAGCATGGGACAACACATGTTAGGAAACCTTTCTATACATTCTACTGGGAAAACAAGACCTATCGTCTATACATCCTGTACTTCATCGGCTCAAAATTTTCCATGGAAAACATATGGGATTTGTCTGGCAATACCAGGTGCATGAGTCAGCCACACATAGCTCCGGCCTACTTTCAGCAAAGAATACCTTAGTCCAAAAGAGGATTACAGGGGACCTCCTTGACTGTTCATCTTCTTTTTACACTTACGTGCACAGGGTTGGGACTGTGAATCGATTGGTGGGTCACTAGCCGGACGTTTCTTCTCTCTGGGCAGTTGCTGATGGGCACTGGGGGGAGAGGCCGGTATGCTAGCTACCCCTGAAATAAGTTATTAAAAACCAGACAAGGTTCAGGGGGATTGTAAATGTAAAACAAGGCCATTTACACCCAGGCCAACAAGAAACACTAGGCATCCCCCAGCACACATATGGATGTGCCGTAACAATATTGCCTCTGAACTTTAAAGATCATTTCTACAGGCTCAATGATATCAAAGTTCACAGTGCTCAAGAGAGCAACTTACCTTGAAAAAGAGGATGGTCTACAATATAACATCACAACATGCTAAGAGCAAACAGCTAGACTTAAAGGGAAGGTTGGGTCCCATCAAAGGGGTTTGAAAACCCATGCTCCCATCCAATGCAACAATAGCACCACAACAGAAAACAGTAAAATTGCCGTTTGGCTATCTGAAATAGACTGTCCCACTTCCAGGATGATTTAATCTACATCACATACTGCCATCCTCAAGCAAAAAGGAAAAAAGTCACAATTTAGAGAGTCGCGAGACAGAAAAACAGATACTAAAGAAAATTTACCTGTAATCTCATTGACAAGACCAAGGGTCTGACCCAACAGAGGAACATCATTGAACAAAGAACGCAAATTGTATGCAGCCAAGAAATTCTGAAATGCCACAACCTCCAAATCGCTTTTGGATTTATCAGACAGTTTGGCTTTCCATTCTCTTGCCAGCTTCATTGCTCCTTCTTTAACCTCATGTGTTATTGAAGGCGAAATTCTCACGAGCTGCTCTAACATAACAATTTGACTCCTCATGACAACTGTCTGCGAATTCACATCCTCAGTGTTTGAGTATTGTGTATAAGACCCCTCAATAACATCCAGAACAAGTTTTGCAGGGTCAGATGAGTTTTGCAGCGTATGTGAGATTTCTTTACATATCATAACATTCTCATTCGAAAGCTCAAGCTCAGTTTGGAAAAGCTGCGAATCATTTATAGCTAAGATAGTTGGTGATGGTGGATATTCAACAGAAGAATCATCTGCATTGTGCGCAGCATAATTTTCTGGTTTCTCAGTCTTTATTTGCCACTGTTGAATAGATCCCAAAGAACCTATCAAACGCAATTCAACAGTTAAGAATCCGAACTGCCTCTATAAAGATGACAGCACCAAACGTGGTTTGCCATGAGGACTTTCGAATAACCAAGAAAAAAAAAATTAAAGACTAAGGAAAGTCCAACTTTGAAAGAGAGGATACAATTGATCTCAAGTCTCAAATGCACAACAAGCATCATAAGCAAGACAAAAAGTTCCAGCTTGCCAATTAAACATCTTTGGAGAAATTTCTTTGAGCTGCTCCAACTATAGAACTTGACCTACAAGATGGTACTTTTGGAAAAAAGCAATATATATACATATATGTGATGCCAAAATAACATGAACCAGAGCATTTTGTCTGAACCCATATAAATGGATTTGGCATTTCAATCTAAAATATAGAAAAGAAGGGGTTGTAGAGAAACATTATTGGATCCATTTGGTCAACTTCAGAATACATTCCAAAGACAAGCTTACTTTGATCAAATTAGACATGAGTTAAAATTTATTAAATCAATAGAATGGACATTTAAAATTTATTTAATATAACATAAACAAGTGTTCAGTCAATGATATGAAATTGGATTTGGTGAAAAGTTGAACCTAAAGCAGAAAGTAGTCATTAGCATCCCCAAGATTTTTCATTGGATCAAATAGATAATTGGTGCTGTATATGCAACGCAAATAAGGAAAAAAAATGCAGAATGCCTCATCTCTCACAACTCAACATACAGAGCCATCACCATGTTTCAAAACCGTGCTTGCATAGAGAGACAAAAATTCACACGGCATGAATAATATTACAAAAACCAGGCATAATAAAATATACAAACTGGCAACCGGATTCAACATTTCAAGTCAATAGGTGCATCTCCACTTACCAGGTGGCACTGCCGAGGAACCAAGGACCTGGTGTGATTCCTGACAAGCAATTGTGCATTGAGAATTTTGACATGAAGCTAGAACAGGTCCATTTGTTAATGAGTGTTTCCATTTTTGAGCCACTACCCCAGAATGGACAGTAGTCCTCTCTCTTGACTCCATTTCCCTAGAGCACTTTTCGAATGACTTTGCAATTGAATCAAGCTGTTGCCGCCCCAATTCTAGCTCCATACATTGCACTTTGCATTCTTTCTTTTTCATTTCAAGTATCTGAGACTGTTCTCCAATCGACACGTGAAGCGTATGAAGGTGTTTTTCTTTAAGTTCAACATCTGTGAAGCATTCTCTGCTTCTCTTCTGAATGGAGCCCAACTGCCTTTTCTGAGATTCAAGTTCGCAAGAACATTCTGTAATGGAATTCTGCATCAGATCACATTGCTTCCTTTTGAATTCAAGGGCCTGGGCACATTCAAGAGTTGCACTTTGAAGGAAAGCATATTCATCGTCCTTCAATCGGAGTTGCTCTGCCCTTTCTGTAATATCCATTTGAATGGACTCTAGCTGTCTCTTTCTTGATGCAAGTTCAAGATTGCAGTCTTCGATAGATGCTTGGACAGCATTGAATTCCCTACTTTTCAACCCAAAAGATTTGGCAACCTCTTCTAATTGTGCCTGGACTGATGCAAGATCTTCCTTCTTCAACTCGGTTTCCTCATTACACCGCTTCACCCACTTCGTCATATTTTCCAGTTCCCCCTCTTTGGATTTAAGCTTTTTGGAAAGCTTTCCAATAGATGTATTGATGGACTCCAATTCGCTATCTTTCAGAGCAAGTTCTGCCAACCGCTCATTGATCAACCTGTTGATTTCTTCAGCCTCCTCTTTTTTGGATTTGAGCTCGCCTTTTTGCTCCTCTGTCAATATATTGACTGAATGAAGTTGACTCTCTTTAATTCCGAGCTCTTTGGAACGCTCTTCGATGGATTTACAGATTCTTTTGAGTTCTCCCTCCTTCTCTTTGTGTTCAACTTGACAGTCATTTGTAAGAGACTGCAACTTTCTGGCTTTCGCCAAGACCTCCTTATCACGCTCTTCAATCGTGCGATCCAGAATGCTCAGCCGCTTCTCACTCTCGTGATGCGCCTTGAGACTCTGGTCGAGCAGACTCTGCACCGTACTCAATTCCTCCCTTGTCGATTTAACTGACCTAGAGCACTCATCAAGAGAATGCTTCACCGAACCCAACTCCTCCAGTTTCACATCAAGTTCCCGACCATTTTTAACAAGCAAACTCTGCACCACCCGGACTTTCTTCTCCTTCGAGTCCAATTCCCGTCGCAGCGCCTCCACCACCTCCTTCTTCGAATCATAATCCCTGCGACATTTCTCAGCCAACTGCTCCAGAGAGCTCAGCTCCTTCTTCTTGTCCCTCTTAAGCGAGATACACTCCCTAAGGGCCTTGCGCGTCGCAACCAATTCACGCTCCTCCATCCTACGCTCCTCCCTACATTTCTCGAGTCGCTCCTCCGCCGACCTCAGGCCCATCTCCTTCCTCCGCACCTCCTCCTCGCGCTCCTCGACCCTCCGCAGCGCCGACCGCACCCCCTCCTCCCGCGACGCGACGTCGCGGGCTCGCTCCGCGAGCGACCTCTCGCCCTCCCGGAGCTCCTCGGCGCGGCGCTCGAGGGACACCCGCATGCCATCCAGGTGCCCCTCCAGGTCCTTCCACAGGAGCGTGAACGAGAGGAACGAGGACAACTCCGACTGCAGCCGCTCGTACGCCTTAGAAAGGCTCTCCTTCTTCGACTCCGCAAGCTTCAGCTCGCCGGAGATTCCCTCCATCGGAGCACCAACACCAGAAAAAACCACACCCGAAAGGCAAAAAAGAAACAAACCCACCTACAGACTAAAGGTTTGCGGAGGAGGGTACCCGCAGAAGTCGCACGACGAGGATCGAGGACGAACCTGGCGACTGGGGCGAGAGCAAATCCGGCATTGAAAGGAGAGAGCTTTTCTGTTCGGTGGCGAGGACAGAGAAAAATGGAGGGAATACGAGAGAGCAGGGGAGCTGAGTCGGTTGAGTCGAGCGAGTTTTGAACGGCGAGAAGAAGCCGGGTCGCCTGATATTATACGGATACGGTGGGGGTGGATTTTGTTTTTTTTTTTTATTTTTTGTCAATTCTACTATATTCCCGTTTTAATGCTTAATCCCAGCTTTTTGCCCTATGTCTAATTGTGAAAGTCGAAACCTTAAAACTAAATCGTTCTCACTTCAACCCCCGATAAAATGGAGATTTAACTCCCACCTCCCCCTTCCATAACCCACTAGGGCAAATCCCAATAATTTGGCGGTGGGGTGGATTTGCAAGGGTCACGCGGCCGTAAATTTGGCTTTGGGGCTTTAAAATAAAGCAATCTTCAAAGGCTAATGAAATGTTTTCCACAAAAAGGAATTTTCTCTTTGGATCTCGCCTATCGATTTAGATTTCAGAGTTCACCACCCAAAAGGCAGAGCAAAAGCGTGGGTCTCGCCAAAGAGTTTTTCGCCTTATCTGATCCGCGTCTCGTGGCCTCAGGAGTCGGCTTGCGCGAAGGTGAAGACTTTGTTCAGTCCCCCGACGAGGGAACTAGGCCACCAAGATGGCGGACACGAGAAGTCAATATGAGGGCTCGAGCGAGGTGAGCTGCGCCACCGCTCACCAGTGGATCAATGGCCCCCCATCGTCCCGATTGTCTGGTGTTGGACAACCTCGGCGATGGTGGCGTTGCTTGGGTTATTGAGGCCAAAGTTGATGCAAGGGCTGTGTGCGAGCTAATATTGCTTGCATTGTGTTGTATGGGTCTCGACATTTGCATCAACATTAGGGCTATCAAAAAGCTAGATATTGCGTGACAACTTGCCATTAGGGTCACATGGCATTAGGACCGGTGCCATTATTGTGCCGTCCGCTTGAGCTTCGTATGCAAAAACAGTTCTCCGTTCTCTCTCACTTAAAAAAAAAAAAATTGCTTTGCTATAAAGTATTTTACAAGGTGTCTACTAACCCACTATTTTCTTTTCATGAGAATCTTTGAATTAATATCATTAGCGAAGGTGCAAAGTTATAAAGTGTAAGCATAGCCAAACTCACCGATAATAGAGTATGACACCATTGCAATAATAATGATGTGTTTTGGAAATAAGGTATTATTTTTTTTTGGTTAAAATTTCTGGTTGAAGCAAACTTCAATTAACCATTAAAACGATGAGATGATTGAAGGGACCAAGGGTTTTCCCTGTTTATCTTCTATTTGTTTGCTTTTATAAGTAATGGGGAAATATACTCGATAGGTTCAATAAACCTTTAGCATAATTGTAAAATTTTGGGCAATGAGACTCCAGTGGGGTTTTAATTAATTCAGGGGTAAGCAAAAGGAATTATCAGATCGAACTAGATCAGTTTGCTCTTGGGAGTGTTAGTTTGGTTCCAATTATATAAAATTGGAATCGGTGAATTTAGGGTCAGTTCTTAGTTTTAGATGTGAAATTGCCCGCTTGGAGTACTCGGATCAGACTGATTTGTGTATCTAAATATCTTGAGAGGGCAAAGATTCAAGTAGCTTGAGAGAGAGAGAGAGAGAGAAGAGAAGTAGTAGATGAGAGATTAGCGACAATGACTCTGTTTGGTTTAGCATTTGGAATGCTCTTTGGGGCTCTAAAGGGGTTTGGGCAAAATGAGGTTTGCAAGGAAAATCAAAAGTGCTGTCTTTCTTTTACGGGGAAGGAGAGAAATCAGGGAACGAGACCTGACTTGTCGCGCAATTGCTGCCCTGGCCGACCTCTCTTTTCACGTCCGAAAGGGTCTCCCGTTGAGGTTTCTTCTTGGAATCTCCTTCCTTATATCTCTCTCTCTCTCTCTCAAGTCCTTCCTAGAGTAGCACGCTCTTCAATCCCCTCTTTCTCTACGGTTTTCATCCTCTACGTTCCATATCCGTTTTGCTGTTTGTGGAACGGAAGAGGCCAAACTTTCGTGTCTGTTCCTCTTCCCCTCTCTCCAAGGCCAAACCTTGCAGTGCTGGCGATTGTATATCTTCCCTTCAGGAGTCACCACAGGTGCTCTCCCCATACCTTGAAGCATCCTCCATTCACGTATGCACAAACAACCCAAGTCATAGAATCCACCAATGGGTAGCTGAGTTAGTTCGGTTTTGGGCATTTCATCACAAAGGTCTCGGGGTTGAAATTCTGCAGCTACTAAGTGGGGGGCCATGGTGATGGGGTCCTGCGCTAGTCTTCCCCGAGGTATAGGGGCCCGGCCCTTTAGTGCCATTTGGGCACGGGAGGCCCGTGGTGGAGTTCTTGGTTATCAAAAAAAAAAAAAAAAAATCAAGTCATAGAGGGGGAAAATCAGATTAAAATTAAAAAAAAGGAACATGCTTGCCGATTTCTTTGACCCACTAGGGAACCGGATCTATCCAGTTCCAAGATCAGATGAGCCGGTTCTTGATTTCAAGAATGAGGAACTGGCCCTCTAGTTCAGTTCCCAAGTAGGCTTGAGAACCGAACCATCCGTGAACCGATCACCTCCGTATGTTATCCATTACTTGTGATCTTGGACTGGAGTCCGACAAGAAATTAACCAGTCTAAGAGTTAGCATATCAAATCTGGTATGTTGGTTTTGTATAGATTTATAAATACAAAAAACTTGCATAACTTAAGGGAGAATCTACTGTACTTTGTGGGCATCATGCCGTTACATGTAGTTGGATCAACTCGGGGCAAGATGTCAAATATTACCGTAATTTGTTCTTTAATTTTAAACAATTAACAAAATTAAAACTTTCGCAATATATGAATGTCAACACGTTGATTAGTGTTAAAGATTTTGAACAATTGTTTAAATTTTGGCGAGTAAAGGTGGAAAAACACCAACTAAGCAGCCTTTCACACGATCGATCAACTCGATCAACTCTCGAACCCGTGCGGCCTTAAGGTTTTCTAGCAGCCTTTCACAGATAAACGAACTTCTAGAGAGATAAACACTTGATGAGAGAGAAGCTCTAGATTTTCATATATGTTGTGAATGAGAATACAATGAGGGAGGACACCCCTTTATATACAAGTATAAAGCAAACCCTATCCGTTAGATCTCCCTTAGATCTAACGGTGGAGATCGCACCTCCCCATCTACCAACCACTTGCATTCATAGCCAACTACCAGCTATATGCATTTATGGCCAACTACCATCTACTCGCATTTATAACGTATGCGTACAAATACGGTATCTCCCGCCCCTAGGAGAATACTATACATCTCGGGAACATCGGTCGAGGGTCATCACGTGTCACGCCCGTGCCATGGAAACCTCTTGGACATGCTAACTTTCGGGCCGTGACATTCTCCCCACCTAATTCGGCGACGCCCTCGTCGCGTCTTCGGCGTGAAAGTCTTCAATCTCTTTCTTGAATTGCCAAAGACTCTCTTCGGGCTCCCAACTGGCTTCGCTCTCCGGAAGACCTTTCCATCGGATCGTACTCGCGCTTGGCCGCACAATACCTCTTGCGTATGACTCGATCCGCCAAGATGTTCTCGACTTCTCGATCGTACGAGGTCTTTGCCCCAAGCGGTGCTCGATGTGACTCTCCTCGATCCGGGTCTTCCTCATCAATTTGGAAGGGTTTGAGCATACTTACATGGAACACCGGATGCACTTTTAGCTTTGGCGGTAGTTCCAACTTGTATGCGACTCTTCCAACCCGTTGTAGCACTCGAAATGGCCCCTCATAGCGACGGATCAACCCCTTGTGCACGTCCTTGTATCGAAGAACCACGTGTAGTTTGGCCAACACTTGGTCTCCAACTTGGAACTCCACATGCCGTCGCTTCTTGTCGGCCCATTTCTTCATGCGTTTGGAGGCTTTGTGTAGACACGCCCGAGCCAAGTCCGCCTCTTCTTGCATGTTCTTGGCGAACTTGTACGCGGGCGGACTACTCCCCCGGTAACCCGAAGCAATGGTGCTCGGGGTGTTCGGTTGCTGCCCAATTGCAACCTCGAACGGACTCTGGCCGGTCGACTCGCTCCGTTGCAAGTTGTAGGAGAACTGGGCTACGTCGATCAGCTTCGCCCAATTCACTTGCGTTGTGCTCACGTAGTGCCGAAGGTAGATCTCCAATAGTGCATTGACCCGCTCGTCGACCGTCGGTTTGGGGATGCAAGCTTGTTGACATGTTCAACTCCGACCCCAAAGCAATCCGAACACTTCGGACCAGAAACGTCCGTGAAGCGGGATCCCGATCGCTCACGATCGTTTGTGGAACCCCCCAGTACTTCACCACGTGCTTCATGAACAACTTGGCCGCTTCCTCGGCCGGGCAATCCTTTGTCGCAGGCACAAAGGTTGCATATTTGGAGAACCGATCGACCACCACCATTAGAGTCCGGCACCCTTCGGACTTCGGTAGGTTGACGATGAAGTCCATGGAAATGCTTTCCCATGGACGAGATGGAACGGGAAGTGGCTCTAGCAAACCCGGCGACGACCGTTGCTCCAGCTTGTCTTGTTGGCATACCAGACAAGTCTTCACAAATGCCTCTATGTCGTCCCGCATTTGAGGCCAGTAGTAGCGATCTTCGACGAGGGCCAACGTGCGGTGGACCCCTGGATGACCCGCCCACTTCGAGTCGTGGCACTCGCGCAAGATCTCCTTCCTCAGCTTCCCATAGAAAGGCACATACAACCGCCTTCCCTTGGTGTAGAGGAGCTCGTCCTCACACCAAAATTGTCGGGTCTTACCTTCTTTGGCGTACCCGATGAGAGCTTGGGCTCTTGGATCATGCACCAATCCCTCCTTGATGCGGCCGACCCATTGACGGCTCGGTCGACTCATCGTGTGGCTCATCAGCTCCGTCTTTCGACTCAACGCTACGCCACGGAGTTGGCCTTCCCGGCTTGTACTCCAGCGCGTAGTCGAATTCCGCCAGAAAATCTTGCCATCGAGCTTGCTTCGGACTCAACTTCTTTTGGGTCTAAAAGTAGCTCGTGGCCACGTTGTCCGTCTTCACGACGAACTTCGATCCCAGGATGTAATGTCTCCACGTCCGAAGGCAGTGCACCACCGCGGTCATCTCCTTCTCTTGGACGGTGTAGCGACGCTCGGTGTCGTTCAGCTTTCGGGACTCGAACGCCACCGGATGTCCATCGCATAAGAACACCACCGATCGCATAATCCGATGCATCGGTCTCTACCTCGTAAGGTTTGGTGTGGTCGGGCAATGCCAACACCGGCTCCTCGGTCATGGCCGTCTTCAATCGGTCGAAGGCTCTTTGGCATCGATCCGTCCACTCCCAAGCTTTGTCCTTCTTTAGTAAGTCCGTGAGTGGCACGGTGATGCTCGAGTAGCTCCGCACGAACCGTCGATAGTAGTTGGTGAGGCCCAAGAACGACCTCAACGCAGGTACCTTCGTCGGCGGCTCCCACTCAACGATCGATTGAATCTTTGCCTTGTCCATGCGCACACGTCCACCCCCGACGATGTGCCCCAGGAATGGAACTTCCTTTTGGGCGAAGGCACACTTCTCGCGCTTGACAAACAGCTCGTTCTCGCGCAAGGTTTGGAAGACCTGCCTTATGTGCTCGACATGCTCTTCCAACGTCCGACTATAAATCACGATATCGTCTAGGTAAACCACTACAAACCTATCTAGGAAAGGGTGGAGTACCTTGTTCATCATCGTGCAGAAAGTGGCCGGAGCGTTGGTCAGGCCGAACGGCATAACTAGGAACTCGTAGGATCCGTACCGCGTCACGCAGGCTGTCTTCGGCTCGTCCCCCTCGGCGATCCGAACTTGATAGTAGCCCGATCGAAGATCCAGCTTGGTGAACCACCGAGCTCCCCAAGTTGATCAAAGAGATCCGCAATGAGCGGGATCGGGTACTTGTTCTTCACGGTCAGCTTGTTCAGCGCCCGGTAGTCGATGCACATCCGGAGTGACCCATCGTGCTTCTTTTGGAACAGGACCGGCGCACCGAACGGAGCCTTGGACGGCCGTACATAGCCAGCGTCGAGCAGCTCCTTGAGTTGCTTCCTCAACTCTTCCAACTCGGGCGGCGCCATACGGTAAGGCGCCATAGCGAGCGGTCGGCGTCGGACACAAGCTCGATCCGGTGATCCACCTCCCTCTTGGGCGGCGGCTTCTTCGGCAGCTCCGAAGGCATGACATCCTTGAACGAGTCGAGGACTTGGGCTGCTTCCGTCGGGACTTCTTTCCCTTCACCCTTGTTGTCCTCGATCTTCAAGGCCGCCAGGAAGGTCACCTCTCCCTTCCTTGCTCCTTTGGTGAGTCGGATGGCCGAGATCATCTTCCGATCCCGCTCCGACTCACGATGGACCGGAATCACGCATTGGCTACCCTTTTCCAACACGCAAATGCATTCCGCAAAGGGAACTACAGCCGCATGGATCCTATCTAGGAATTTAATTCCAACGACAATGTCGTAGTCGTCAAGTGGAATTACCTCTAGAGTCTCTTTGCCTCTCCATGATCCGAGTTGTAGTTCCACGTCCCTTGCAACCCGATTGCGGGAACTTCCTTGAATTTACGGTCTTGAGCCAACCGGCTCCCTTCTCAACTCGTAGGTTGAGTTTCTTCGCGGCCTCCTCCGAGATGAAGATGTCGGATGCTCCGTGTCCACGAGCGCACTCATCGTGGTCACTCCGATCTTCACGTCCGCGAACATCAAGCCTTTAGGCTCCTTCGCCTTCTTGGCCTTGATCGTGCTTAGGAGTCGCAACAATCCCAATCGTGCTTCCTCCCTTGGCTCATCCTCTTTGCAAAGAGCGGCCAGCTTGGCTTTGTTCGGGCAATCCGCGCCATGTGCGGACCGTCGCAAAAGAAACAGCTATAGGATCGTACCTTCCTTTGCCCACCCCCGTTTTGACCCGCATTAGCCCGATGAGGGTGAGGACCATTACGTGGTCTAGCTCCAGTCGGGCGATTGTTGAATCTACCCCGATCTCCCCCACCAGTGCCTCGGTCCCTTGGACGGTTGTCCGGTCGGGATGTGGAAGGCGACGCCTTGTACTCCACGAGCGACTCGGCTACGGTCATGGCCGTAGTGAGGTCTCCCACGTTGTACCGCTAAAACTCTTGCTTCGTCCATGGTTTGAGACCACCCATGAACTGGTGAAACGCTTCGACTTCGTTCATCGACGGGATTTGGAGTAGCAACTCCGAGAACCGCTTGATGTAGTCGCGCACACCACCCTTTTGCTCGAGACGCTTCAGCTCGTCACGAGCTTCCTCCTCCGCATAAGCGGGAAAGTAGTTCCGTCGGAACTCTTCGACGAACCCTACCCAGGTTGCGATAGGATTCCCGCACCTATCGTCCGACCGACGACGCCACCACAACAAAGCACTATCCGCTAAGTACATAGATGCGGTGTTTACCCGTGTTTGGTCGTCGTTGATTCCCATGGCACTGGAAGTACCGCTCCATGTACCATAGAAAGTTGTCCACATCCTTGGCCACCCGTGAGCCTCGGAACTCCTTGGCTTTGGCGTGTCCACTCGTGGACCTTGCACCGTGATGACACCGTTCACGCGTGCAGCTTGTGCTTCCGTGAGCTTACCCGTAAGCTCCGCAATCTCCGCGCGCATGGCCGCCATAGCGGCCTCAAAGGGTTCGTACCGTTGTGCTAGCTCTTCTGTAAGGTCCCCAGCAACTCGTGGCGGAGTTCTCCCATGCCGGTCTTGAGCTCTTGCACTTCCGCAACCAGCTCCTCCCTTCCGGCGTCAACTCCGTCCACGGTCTGGGTCAGGTCATCAACCGATCCTTGGACATCGGAGACGAACAACTCTAGCTTCGCCATCCGTTGTGCAAGATCCCCCATAGGCTCCTTCGAACCACCACGGGTCCTCTTCCCTTTGACAACGCCCTTCTCGGCGTTCCGCCCACGATCAGCGCATTCCTCACCCAGGACTAGCGCCTCATCAGATCGTGGATCAGCCATTGCACTAGCGCTTGGATCGCAAATCAGCTCTGATACCACTTGTCACGGGCCGATCGATCAACTCTCGATCAACTCTCGATTCACCCGTGCGGCCTTAAGGTTTCACCCCTAAGCGGCCTTTCACACTCGACTCACAACGAACTTCTAGAGAGATAAACACTTGATGAGAGAGAAGCTCTAGATTTTCATATATGTTGTGAATGAGAATACAATGAGGGAGGACACCCCTTTATATACAAGTATAAAGCAAACCCTATCCGTTAGATCTCCCTTAGATCTAACGGTGGAGATCGCACCTCCCCATCTACCAACCACTTGCATTCATAGCCAACTACCAGCTATATGCATTTATGGCCAACTACCATCTACTCGCATTTATAACGTATGCGTACAAATACGGTATCTCCCGCCCCTAGGAGAATACTATACATCTCGGGAACATCGGTCGAGGGTCATCACGTGTCACGCCCGTGCCATGGAAACCTCTTGGACATGCTAACTTTCGGCAGCCGTGACTGACTTCTACCGTGGTGGTTCAGCTTCAGGCTTCCGTTTCTGGAAAATTGATCTCTTTTTTCCCGGGCCAATCAAAACAACAGGCATTTACTCCGCTGCAGACCACACTTATATTGTTTTCATTAGGAATTGGGGCATAATCAAGGAATGGATACTGCACTCATCTCTCTGTCGTTACTTCTTTACAGACCCTCCTATATGGTGCCGGTGAACGGGGACAGAATTGTTGTGAAGTAAGGTTGTCATTTTGCAGATAGAGATTGTATTCCCTTCTTCTTACACAATATTACAACCAAGCTTTGAAGAGTACTTGCATAGAGTCCATGTAATGAAGGATGGATCCCGTGGGGTTTTTGTGAGATCAGTGGGTATGGGTCGGATTTAGAAAAACGTTTTTATTGAATTATGATGTTAAAAATAGACTTGGAAAGATTCCTTTACTTACTTTTGTTATTCACATCAATTCTGAATATAGATACTTCGACTCAGCTCGGACTTGCACACATTTCATTGCGCATCGAACCATAGGGCACAGCCCCATCATTTCAGTATAAATTGCTCGATAAAGTGTGTTAATATTGAAGTAGTTCATAGCATTAAAGATGGGGTCAAGTTCTTGAAGGACTTGAATAGTAGTTAGCTCAGGTTCGGCAATTAAGGCTAGCAAATTTGGCACTAGCAAAGGTAGTAAAATCAGTAAATTTCCTAGTCTTATATAGAAGAGCCAAAATTACATAAGAATAACTTGGTGCAAATGAGTATCCGACTCATTAATCTAACGTGTATTCTGATATTTTAAGAAGGGTTTGGCTGACATGAACTCTCATTGACTATGCTTTAAATTCCTTGTATGGCAGAGGAAGGCGATGATGAGGTGATACGTACAAGCAAAGATCACTTGCGAAGAGTAGGACTCTAAAGCCCACGACACACATGGAATCAAGGGTAACTCTTTAATAAAGAGTATCCTTATTTTTAAGTTCAGCAAATTAGTAAGTGATCTTTGCTTGTACAACTCTTCATATCCTAGATAACAAGGCCGTTTCATTAAGTTCAGCAAATTAGTAACTGATCTTTGCTTGTACAACTCTTCATATCCTAGATAACAAGGCGCCGTTTCATTAAGTTCAGCAAATTAGTATATTTATTTGGTGCCAACTACATTTTCAGTTTGTTCAGTCTAGCCTTTTAATTACCATTTGAGGGTTTTTGGAGGGAGATTCTTGAAGAAGATAGAAAGAGTTGCGTGTCATTTGCCAAAAAAGTGCACTGTAACATTAAAATGGCCAATTAGACAGACTATAAGATTCTTTTGACTTCAAAAACCCATGATGATTTTAAGATTTTTTCTTTTGGTCTGCTATTTTAAGACTTGATTGTGCTCGCAGAGTCGGAATTCGATCCATATACATTGTCGAAAGAGTAGATCGATCGATGGTCAAAACGTTGGAAGAAGGCCTTTAATTAACAAAAATCGAAATGCCGTGAGCCTTAATTTACGAACCAACACAAAAGTTGAGGACTGATTTGCAAGTAAAGGAAGATGCGAATATGGGATTCGCAGGTCGTCGCAGTCGTGTAGTGTTCCCCACCATGTGTTCCTCTTCTCATGAAGGCCACAGCTTTGCTTCCTCAATTATAACTATGCAAGCATGAGACAAAGCATCGAGAAAGATGTTGATTCCAATTCCAAGCTCACAATTAGAAGATTTCATGCCTTTTCCTATCACTAAAATCCTACTAATTCCCTTTCAGATTTGTAAATTTCAGGAGTCCTCGAGTTGTGGGATGGATTATTCTAACCCGTCCTATCCAATGTCAAGCGGCACAATACTAGAGACGATTCCGTGAACCCAATAATCTGATTTCACCCCTTGACTTCTGCGTTTAGCGGAGTATAAAACAGATCATGGAAAGCAGCCATAAGACACATCTCCACAAGAACAGCGTAAACATCACTTGCTTTTGTTTGAGTTAGAAAGAACGATGGCATTAGTGAAAATGCTCAGCATTTTGGGACTGCTGGTTTCGGGATTGGCACTAACCCAAAGGCACTTGGTGTCTGGCAGTTCGTTTAACTGCAACTTTCCTGCTATCTACAACTTCGGGGATTCAAACTCGGACACTGGAGGCCGCTCCACTGCACTTACACAAATTCCACCTCGCCTACGGCGAAACCAACCGGGGCAATCCGCCCAAGAGATTATCCAATGGGCATGTATGTCATCCTTGATTTTATAAGAGAGACTTTTAGCAGACTATTTGAAAGATTCGAGTCATCGGTTTCTTTAGAGCAGAATGGATCCCACGAACATGCGCCGAGGGAAACTTAAAAATTATATTGAAATTAGACTTGATCTATGAGCGGGAAGCGTCAGATATCAGGGCTCGAAGTTCTTGTTCTCATGTTTGGACAAGCCTAATGAGTCGTTCGGACCGAAGAACAAATTACTTTGTCAAAAGTAAACGCACCCATGGCCGTGGTTTGTCATGCTTATGATGAATTGACCAAACACGCCTCGTAAACTACGGTGGCCACAACCCCTATCAAACCCATGACCACTCCCGAGGCTTACAAGCCAAAATACCGAAATCGAGAAGGACGGTGTCCAATCGATCTTAGTTCAGCAGGAAATCCAATGGATTTTCTGGTGTTTCTCGGTGATGGGAAAAAGTTCAGGAAACGGAATTCCCAAAACAGTGATTCGACACAGAATCGAATCCTAATAAAACAACGTAGCGGAAGCAAGCCCAGGACAACCATGAATCACCGATCCTAAGGCACATCACACAATTAAACGTATTTTGTTTCCACAGACTAAACACCGGTGTTGCGACACGAGGAAGAATCCACACTGTTCTTCAGAGGATAATCATGTTCTGTTCTTTTGGGAGAAAACGGTGTGAGAAGACCTAACGTACAGAGAGAGCGTAATCTCTTCTTTCAAAATATGTAACTTCTCTTCGATTCATTGCCTCCAAGATTTTCCCTTATTTTTAATAACTTCCTCAATGGGCCCTCAACTCACGAGCCGGGCCTTTTGGGCCCAACATGGGCGGACATGCCAACTCAGGCCCATCAAAAAGGAAAAAATCCATCATCTCCCACTCGCACATGGTGGGCCAAAACCAACATGGGCGGACGGGCCCTACTTAGGCCCATCAGAGAAAAATCCACCAACTCCCACTTGACATGGTGGGCCAAACAGAATCATATTTTCATACTGGTGAATAGTTCGTGCGACCAGCATACTTTGAAAGCTTGTTGTCATACATCTGTTAAGAATATATAATAGCTCATAATGGGCATCACATCCTGAGTAGATTTAGTATGCAGTACCCCAGATCGATCGATCACATTTATATCTCTCTTCTAATCTCTTTTTAAACAATGATATATTGTATTCACAATTATGATTATCCCATAAAACAATCATAATTGGTCGACTAGTGAATACAAAACTATAATGTGATTCTCCAAATTCTATCTTATTCTTTCCTTGAAACTCTTAACTTCAGTTCAACTTGCTTTTCTAGAAATGTCCTATTAGATTGAATCAATTCATGATCATTGACAACATTCTAAGATAATAAACGTTAAATAGAAATCTTGAGAATAAGTAAGAGTCATAAGGGCACTAAATTGAGGAACTTTTTTCATCAAGAGTCTCACACGGTATAAAAGTTGAGATCAAAATTTTTGCCACTCTTATTGGTTATCTCATGCATACGTAGTATGAAATACGTATTACGGTATTTAACTTATTTCCCATTGAGCATATGTCTACACTTTTAATACCGTACAGATAATAGTTCAAATATACTTAATGTCTAACTTGAGTTCACGTATCTACTCATTCACAAAATTCATTAGAACTCACATTTGGCATCATAGACTAATAAAGTAAAATATGTGGGTTATTTTACTTTCAGACATAGTAAATATTATGTCCTCATCTTAACACTCATAAATATTTTAAGCTTGAGCTATCAATTATCACCTAGATAATAAGCTTAAAAACCGTCTCATCTCCATTTATCACACAGTAAATAGAGACAATTACCCGTGTAAGTGGGCTAATTTATTATTTGTCCGACATACTTTCTCAACTTAATATATAATGCACTAAGCATTAAGATGTATAAACGTCAAACAAAATTTCATAGGAATTAATGATGAAAATATAAATTCATCAAATGTGAATACATAGGGAAATTACAATATTCAATACATTAACTTCTATGCAGTCCCAGAGATTTCACATAACCACAAAACACATCTCTAGGTATTGGCTTTGTCATAGGATCTGCTACCATTCTATGCGTAGACATGTATTGTAAGTTCACATCTTTTCATACAACTATATTTTTGACAAAATTATACTTGGTATATATATGTTTGGTCTTGTCATGGCTTGGCTATCACAGTTAACCAACAATGAGTTTGCAGCACTATCAATAATACCTAAATGATCCAAAAATCTTTTAAGCCAAACACCTTCTTATATTGATGCTGATAATGCCACGAACTCAGCTTCCATCGTAGACAAGGCTATACACGTTTGTTTCTTACTACTCCAACATATGACACCATTATTTAGTAAGAAAACAAATCCAAAAATAGATTTCTTTTCATTTAAATCTCCTCCCCAATTAATATCAGAATAGCCTTCGAGTCGCAGATCCATTCTTTGATAACTCAACGTATAATCAGCAGTTCCCTTTAGATACCCCAGTATTCTCTTAACGGCTTTCCAATGTGTTTGACCTGGATTAGATTGGTATCTACTCACCATTCCAACTACAAAATATATGTTAGGTTTTGTACACATCATAGTATACATCAAGCTCCCAACAGTACTAGCATAAGGAACATGTTGCATTTGTTAATTCTTTTGTGAAGTCATTTGACACAATCTATGGCTCAATCCTTCGTCTTTTGCAATAGGTGTATCTATGGGTTTACAATATTGCATACGAAATCGTTCAAGAACCTTATTTATGTATGTTTCTTGCGAAAGAGACAATGATATATTTGAACGATTTCTTGAAATCTTAACTCCAAGAATGTATGCGGCCTCACCCATGTCTTTCATCTTAAAGTTGGAAGATAGCCAACTTTTGATAATATTAACAAACTCCTTATTGCTTCCGGCAATCAGTATATCATCAACATATAATGATATGATCACAAATTGATTTTTGGACCTTTTTATATATATACAATGATCCTCGTTAATCATTGTAAAATCATATCCCATTATGGCATTATGAAAACGTATATACCATTATCTCGACGACTGCTTAAGGCCATATATCAATCTCAAAAGTCAACATACCTTTTGTTCTTGACCTTTCATATTGAAACCATTAGGTTGTTCCATATAAATTTATTCGTCTAATTCTCCATTGAGAAAAGCAGTTTTTACATCCATTTGATATAACTCAAGATCTATACTTGCTACTATTGCCAGAATAATGCGAATCGAGGTAAATCTCACGATCGGAGAAAATGTTTCCTCATAATCAATTCATTCATATTAATTATACCATTTCACCACAATGCGAGTCTTATGCTTTTCTATCGAGCCATCAGCTTTATACTTAATTTTGACAACCCATTTGTTCCCAATGGCTTTGCGTCCTTTTGGAAGATCAACAAGTTCCCAACACATGGTTTGACTTCATTGACTCAATTCCCTCTTTCATTGCATGCATCAATTTTTCCTTATGGCAACTTAGAGCCTTATTTACATTCTTTGGCTCATATTCATCTTGCGGAGCAACCATAAAAATTTTCCATTCGATGTCAAAACGTCGACGGGAAATACTTTTGTGACTTGTTCGCCGTACGGGAGATGGTACACTTTGCACATCATTCCCCATTATGGTCCCACTCGGATTAAATAATAATGATATCGTCTCATCATGTGGTTGTAATTGAGAGTGAGTTGAATTAAATTCATCATTTCTCATGTTACTCCCACTTGGACGAACTCTACTAAATTATTATCTAGATCTAAAGTTTCAAATAGAGAGTAGTCCTCACCTATTTCACTATTCTTAGGAAAATCATTCTCTAAAAATGTGACATCTCATGATTCAAACTCAGTTATACTCCCACTTTCCTACTCACCTATGAACACATACATTTTCGAGTGTTTAAAGTATCTTATGGAAATACTTTTCTTTCCTTTGGGACCCAATTTCCCAAACTTGTGAGATGGCTCATGAGTATAGGCAGCACAACCCCATAGCTTAAGAAAACTTAAATCCGGTTTTCTACCTGTCCATAACTCATATGGAGTGGAAGTAACTAATTTGGAAGGCACACGGTTAAGTATATAGGTAGCAGTTAACAAAGCATCACTCCAAAAAGTGATATGCAAGTTAGCATGCGCCATCATGGACCTAGCCATTTCTATAAGGGTTTTGTTTCTTCTCTCCGCAACACCATTTTGTTGAGGAGTATATGGAATAGACAACTATCTTTCTATTCATTTTTCATCACATAATTTTCTGAACTCATTAGATAAATATTTGCGACCTCAATTGGATCTCAATACTTTTATTTTATTGTCTAATTGATTTTTTACCAAGTTCATAAAATTTTTAAAACAACTTAATGTTTCAGATTTATGAGAAATCAAATAGACATATCCGAATCGAGTATAATAATCTATAAATGTGATGAAATAAACAGCCACATGTCTTCCTCTCACATTTATTGGACCATAGATATCAGAATAGATTAAATGCAAAGGAAATTCAGCTATTTTCCATTTTCCAAATGGTTTTCTTGTTGTTTTCCCTAATAGGCAATGTTCATATATGGGCAAATCGACTTTTTCAATATTGCCCAACAAGCCCTCTTTGGCTAGTTTATTCATACGTTGTTAGCCAATATAACCAAGTCTAGCATACCACACATTCACATTATTATCATATAAAGTAGAAGACGTGAAAAGGGAATAATAAACATTGATATTACTACAGTCAACATTTAGTACAATAAAACCATCTAGGAAATAACCACAACCATATTAGTTTGTATCCAAATACAAATCTACACCACTATTATGTAAATTCAAACTAAAACCAAGCTTAACCAATACCAAAACAAACACTAAATTTCGACGAATCTCCGGAGCATATAAAACATCATGTAGGAACAAGGTGCGTCCACCACGCATGTTCAATTGGCAGGTGCCAATCTATTTAATTTCAGCTCTGGAGTTATTTCTTACATAAATCCACTTAGTTCAAGTTGGAACTCGTGAAATTCTACGAAGGATTTTCTATCATTCGCTACATGGTATGTTGCTCCCGAGTCTACAGTCCACAAAGGATTAAATTCAGTTAAGAATACAGAACTTGACACATATGTAAAGTTCCCAAAAGTACAATGGGTATTTACCTTCTTTGACTCACGACAGTCGCAAGCATAGTGACCTTTCTAGTCACAGTTGAAATACTTCATCCTTGAAATTTTCTTCGCATGAGAACGTTTTCCTCTCTTCACACGAGCGCATTTTTCTATTTTATGCTGGTTAATTCTTGGTTTCTTGCAAGAAGGACTTAATCCCTTACATTTCCACATATTGAACGAATCAATGCGCTTGCGCTTAGAGCTTGAAGCCCCTTATGAGCTGAAAGCAACACAACAAATTTCTGTATCCTACTCAAATGCTTTGAGGCGGTCCTCTGCTAACTCAAGGTGTCACACAACATTCTTAAGATCTTCCATAACATGGTCAAGAACTTTTAGTGCTTCTTGCTTTTCAAGCACATATTGAATTTTCATATTCAATATTTCACTATTCTTGTCGTTCAATTTGTCTTTTTTATTCAAATCGGCAATTATGTTCTTAGTTGCTGAATCCATCGATCTGAATATATCAGACATATATGCACGAATTATTAATGCATATCATTTATGCATCTATTTTGCATAAAATCATCATATTAATGAATAATTTCAAATGAGATTTCAGAATCAAGAGGTCACTGAGTTTCCAATCATCATCTAAAATCCTAACTTGAAATTATCATTAATACAATTTTCTATGCAAAATAAGTTCAACAAAGTCACTAAAACTTTTTTGAACTTCCCACAACAAATTGTAAATTAACATACTAATTTACAACAATATATAATGGAAGCAAACGATATTGAACATTTATTAATGATTTAAGAAAGAAAATCTCCATATTATGTAACTAAACGCATCAGTTGTTACACTGACTTCAACAAGATAGAAAAATATTCACATAATATGTCCATAAAGCCTACTAAAAGAAAGACAAAACATCTAAAACCAAGTCATTATACAAACAAGGAAAGCTTCTTCTTGGTTCAATTTCTTCTTCTTTTCTTCTGTAAAATTTTCGAGCATTCTTGACAGCCATGGAAAGATTGATGGATATCCCGTAGGATTTCTCCTTTGCACATTTATCCCCCGCCTAATCGAAGTCATTCCTAGAGTCGCGGTCTTTGTGGCTCCAACCTGATGATATTCGTCAACAAAGGCCATTACTAGTTCCTTATACTTAGTAAATCATTTGACCACTCATAGGCGATTCAACACTCCTTACCATTTTGGTGAAAGAGCGTTCATGAAGAATCGCACCATTTGAGAATATGGCATAGGATAACTATTCCAAATGACTTATTGTAACTTATAGTTAATCTCAACAATATGATCAATTATATTGTCACTCTTCCATCAATAATTATTCAAATTGGCTATCATCCTTGAAAGCATTTCCTTTTATTCGTTAGGAATTGTGCGAATAGATGCGCGCGCATTACGGGGAAGCATTGTTCCTGCAACAAATGCATAACAAAAAGGGATTATATATAATCCATATAGACATAATTGAAAAAGAAACACATTCTTCTCCTTTAAAAAAAAAAAGTCAACGGTCAACGCCGGTCAATGGTGGTCAACGTAGGTCAATGGTCAAAAGATGACCAGTCGAGTCAACGGGTCTGGTCAACGGGTCCGCCGGGTCGAATGGGTCGAGTCGGGTCAGTCCGGTCGAACCGGTGAGGTCGGTCGAGCTAGACGGGTCGGTTGGATGAACCGACTGGCACGTGCCCTGCACGTGCGTGGGCAACCGCCGACTGACGTCACGATGACATCAACCGGCGCGTGCCTTGCAAGCGCATGCAGTTGCCGCATGCACGTGCGTTGCACGTGCCTGCGGTTTCCTCTGCTCGCACGTGCGTTGCACGCGCCTTGGAACCGCCTCGGCGCGTGCGTTGCACGCGTTGACAGAGCCGAACACTTCGGCCGCGCGTGGCGGTGTGTCCAACGGCGTCCGACAACACGAACCACCACTCGAAATTCTTGTATCAATAAGCACTTCAACCCTAAGCAATCAGAATCGCACTTCAATCTATGGAAAAACCAAAAAAACTAGGGGTCACAAGTTTTATTGCTATATATTCTTGTTCTTCCTTCTCTATACATATGACCGCAAGCATGATTTGGCGTTGTTGTGTTCTTCGTAAAAACGCCATTTCAAATAGAATGCACTAAGCAAATTACTTAACACATACCTAGACTTCATTTTTTGCAAAGAGTTTTAATTGTCTTGATAGAAACTTCCATTTGATTAATCCTACGTATTACAAAAACACCTATCATTATTTATGATATTAAGTGATTCTTGGCTACTTTTGTCCGACTCCTATACGCATGTTATCTCTAACCTCATCAAAATTCTAAAGATGGATTTGCAAGTTGGTTTATGTGCAAAAATACTTTATTCTCTATCATTTTCTTTTTCTTACGAGACAGAGATACCGTTGAGATCAACTCACTCAACCATTTTGTGATATTATGAAATTTGACCCCGTTTTGATAAAGTGAAATGGGCATTTTGTCGACGTGCCTATGGCCCTTTTTCTCTGAGTTGATCACTCACGAGTTAACTAACCTATTAGGTGAAGCCGTTAAGGGATATATCCGTGGTAAAATCCCTCAAAGCTATCTAATTTGTTGGATTGGACTAAAATCACGTTCGATCGATTTTAATCATGAAATTTAATTCGGTTTTGGGAATCGAATATTCGAGTGTGTCACAATTCATTTTTAGGACCGTCTCATCGTCTATCGATTTATTGTCGAGTCCGAAATTTCAAGAAAGAAATTATCGGAGGAAAAATGAAGACCGGAAGAAAATAGAAAGGGAAATGGAAGGAGAAAAGAAAATTTAGAATAGCATTATTCTTTCCTTTTCTTTTTCTTTCTCTCTCTCTTTTCTCTCTCCTATTTCCCCCTTCGTGCGGATAGCCCCACCGCCTGACCTCTCCCTCTCTCTTTTTCTTTTGACTGGTCAATCCTCATCTTTCTCTCTCTCTCTCTCTCTCTCTCTCTCGTCACTCTCTTCTTCTTTCTTCTTCGTGCGAGCGAACCAGGAGCCGAAGAAGAGTAGGAGCAGCCGCTTGCCGAAGCTGTTGCTCGCCGCCCGTCCGCGGCCCGCACCCGCGACGCCCGCCCGCGCAACGCTACGCGTTCCGCCGGCCGTCCCTCGCGCCCAGGCGTCCTCCTCCGCGTGATCCAACCGCTGCCCAGCCTTTGTCCAGTCCCCGTCCGGCCACCTCCAGCCGCCGTTGACCCCGCCGGACCTCCCCGGCATCCCCCTCACCCTTCGCCAGCTCCGCCTCGCTGTTTTGGCCGCTAGACTAGCTCCGGCCAGCCAAGAACAGCAACCCACGAAATGGGTTTCCAGCGGCTTGCCTCCGGCAAGCTCCCCAGACCTCGCCCTAGCCTGGCGAGCTCGCCAGACCAGCGACCGGCAACAAACGGCGGCAGGCGGTGGCAGACAACAATCGCGGGATGACGAAAGGGAAGAATGAAAGTTTCACTATTTTGATTTTTTTTTTTATTCTCGGATGAAGAATCATTTTTTTCTTATTCTCAATTCTCTTCCCAATCTATTTTCAGGAACAAAAATTTTACCAAATGCGATTCTTATCCCAAACTAATTTTGGGAAAAAAAAATCAGAATCAGGCACTGTTTGGCATGTTGCCAAACAGACCCAAGTAAATTTCCTAGTCTTATATAGAAGAACCAAAATTACATAAGAATAACTTGGTGCAAATAAGTGTCGGACTCATTAATCCTACGTGTATTCTGATATTTTAAAAAGGGTTTGGCTGACGTGAACTCTTATTGACTATGCTTTAAATTCCTTGAATTGCAAAGGAAGGAAATGATGAGGTGATGCATACGAGCGAAGATCACTTGCTAAGAGTAGGACTCTAAAGCCTACGTCACACATGGAATCAAGGGTAACTCTTTATGAATGATATCTGGATCATGGACGCGTCTATGGATCTTTGTAAGGATTCAAAAATAACCTGTTGTGGACAAAAACTTGTTTTGGTGAAGCGTTAATCTTAGTAGATTCGATAGCTTGATGTTAAGGGGAAGAAGAATGCTGGAATATCCTGCTGGTTTAATGCCTTTTCACGAGAAAGCCTTTTGAGTATTGTGTTGTCGCGTCTTGAAATTAGACTGATGATCTAACCAGTTGCAACGAGCTGGTTCATTTGGGCCAGGGCAAAATGCCTAATCGTGATACGAAACCCGAGCAGAACTTCTGGATAGAGCGGCCGGTGGGGAGGGGAATGACACCATCATATGCGATGGGTTGTAGTTGCGAGGCCATTGTCGGAACAAACTCGGGGTGAAGGGTAAGATGGTGTTTTAACTCCTGATGAAGAGACACTCGAGCCATCTTGAGGTTTGCAAGTAGGAGGAGGATAGCTATTTCATTTCTCAATGAAACAATTTCCGCTAGTTTCAGAATCTCACTGTCATTTGACGAAGAAACCAGATTGTATGCTGCCAAGAAATGCTGAAGTGCCAAAACCTCCGAAGCGCTTTCAGGTTGACCTGACTGCTAGGAAGAAGAGAGGAGTTCCATTATTCGCAGTGAGTCAACTCGGGCTTCCTTTTCTTCTTCTCCTAAGTTATGGGCTGCTGCAAGTCGTCCTTCTTGAAGGAGCTCGGCTCCGACGACGAAGACCATCACCTCGGCGGCACATTGCTTGGGTTCTCAAGGCCGGCGTCAACGCAGGCATGCGAGGTAGATCTCATTTGCTTTGCGTTGTATGAGTTCTCGATAGGGGTGTCAAAATGCTTCAATCGAACTGAAAAGTTCGGGTTTCTTGAGGTGGGGTCTCATCCCGATTCAGCTTATAATTAAAAAAAGTTGGGCATGTTGACGGTTCGGGTACCAAAATACAATAAACCGTCCGCATGATGATTGTCCGTCAACATAGGATTATATTTCACTGCCCTTGAACGGTCACCATAAAACCTAAAAATGTTATGTCACGATCTTTTAGAAAAAAAACTCATTCAGAAAGCTTGTAGAGAGAACCTTAACACTGCCCTATTATGTAATTCTCAAATATGATTCCATTTTTATATGTTCTCATGTAACTTGCCAACTCAAATTAAGAAGCCTACTTGAATTAAGTATATCAATAATTTCTGCTTGTCCGGACATCAAACCACAAGTCTTATTCAGGTTTTGAATTTCTACTTGAACCAGATATCTCTCATGGACTCAAACTCGACATGATTGAATAATATATACAAAAATGTACTTCAGTTACTTCTACTGTTCAAAGGATTCCGCACAATTCTATCAATGTTCACTGAGAGCTTCCTAGAAAAGTCTGCATGCAAAAACCACTAACTTGCCTGCCAAGCATGGGACGACACATATGTTAGGAAACCTATATATACATTCTCCTGGGAAAAACAAGACCTATCTTCTGTACATCCTGTACGTCATCAGCACCAAATTTCTCCTGGAAATCGTATGAGATTTGTCTGGCAATACCAGGTACATGAGTCAGCCACACATAGCTCTGGCGTACTTTCAGCAAAGAATACCTTTGTCCAAAAGAGGATTACAGAGGACCTCCCTGATTATTCATCTTGTTTTTACACTTACGTGCACAGGGTTGGGATTGTGAATCAATTGCTGGGTCACTAGCCAAACGTTTCTTCTCTCCGGGCAGTTGCTGATGGGCTCTGGAGGGACAGGCAGCCATGCCAACTGGTCCTGAAATAAGTTAATTAAAAACCAGACAAGGTTCAGGGGATTGTAAATGCAAAACAAGGCGTAATACACCCAGGCCATCAAGAAACACCAGGCATCCCCCAGCACACATATGGATGTGCCATAATAATATTGTCTTTGAGCTTTAAAGATGATTATAACAGGCTCAATGATATCGAAGTTCGCAGTGCTAAAGAGAGCAACCCACATAACATCAGAACATGCTAAGAGCAAACAGCTAGACTTAAAGAGAAGATTGGGTCCGTCAATGGGGTTTGAAATCCCATACTCCCATCTGTTGCAACAACAGCACTTCAACGGAAAACAGTAAAACTGCTGTTTGGCTGTCTGAAATAGAATGTCCCACTTCCAGGATAACTTGATCTACATCCTATATTACCATGCTCAAGCAAAAAGGAAAATGTTACAATTCAGAGAGTCAGAGATAGGAAAATGGATACTAGAGAAAATTTACCTGATATCTCATTGACAGGACCAAGGGTCTGGCCCAACAGAGGAGCATCATTGAACAAAGAAAGCAAATTGTATGCAGCCAAGAAAATCTTAAATACCAAAACCTCCAGACAGATCTCGGGTGTATCAGACAATTTTGCCTTCCATTCTCTCACCAGCTTCACTGCTCCTTCTTTAACCTCATGTGTTATTGAAGGCAAAATTCTCACAAGCTGCTCTAACATAACAATTTGACTCCTCATAACATCTGTCTGCAAATTCATATCCTTACTGCTTGAGTATTGAGTATAAGACCCCGCAATGACATCCAGAACAAGTTTTGCAGGGTCAGGTGAGTTTTCCAGCGTACGTGAGATGTCTTTACACATCATGGCATTCTCATTCAAAAGCTCAGTTTGGAAAAGCTGCAAATCATTTCTAGCTAAGATAGTTGGTGATGGTGGATGTACAACAGAATAATCATCTGCATTGTGCACAGCAAAATTCTCTGGTTCCTCGGTCCTTACTTGCCACTGTTGAATAGATCCCAAAGAACCTATCAAACACAAGACAACCGTTAAAAATCCAAACTGCCTTTATCAAGATGAGAGCACCAAACGTGGTTTGCCATGAGGACTTTGGAACTACCTCGAAAAAGAAAATGGGAAGACTACGGGAAGTCCAACTTTGAAAGAGAGGACATAATTGATCTCAATTCTCAAATGCACAACATTCATCATCAAAGCAAGCCAAGTCAAACATCTTTGGAGAAACTTCTTTGAGCTTCAACTATAGAGCTTGACCTACAGGATGGTACTTTCGAAAAAAGCAACACACGCAGACGCATGCAAGCACGCACACATATGTGATGCCAAAATAATATGAACCACAGCATCTTCTCTGAACCCATATAAATGGATTTGGCATTTCAATATAAAAGATAGAAAAGAAGGGGTTGTAGAGGAACCTTAATGGATCCATCTGGTCAACTTCGGAATATATTCCAAAGACAAGTTTACTTTAATCAAATTAGACATGAGTTAAAATTTTATTAAATGAACAGATTGGATATTCAAAATTTATCTAACATAAACAAGTGTCCAGTCAATGATATCAATTGACTTGGTGAAAGGTTGAACCTAAAGCAGAAAGTAGTCATTAGCATCGCCAAGACTTTTGATTGGATCAAATTGATAATTGGGGCTATATATGCAATGTATATAAGGAAAAAACATGGGGATTGCCTCATCTCTCACCAGTCAACTACAGAGCCATCACCATGTTTCAAAACTTTGTTTGCATAGAGAGACAAAAATTCACTCGGCATGAATAATGTTACAAAAACCAGGCATAATTTGATAAACTAACTGGCAACCAGATTCAACATTTCAAGTCAATAGGTGCATCTCAACTTACCTGGCGGCACTGCTGAAGAACCAACGACCTGGTGCAATTCCTTTGCTATTTGAAACTGTGACACAGAATTGACAAGATCTTGAATTCCATTTGCATCGAAGGCAGAAGCTAGCTTATACGCCACTAAAAGCCTAAAAAAGCCCAAGACCTCCAAAGGATGCTCTGTTGATGGTGAAAGTTTCAACTTCCCTTTCCATTCAACAGCCAGTTTCGTTGCAGCTTCCCTCTCCTGAGGATTAATCTCTGCTGAAGATAGTATTAAATTCTCCAAGAGAAAGATACAACTCCTTCTAATCACCCCAATATCTAGTAACCCATCTTTATTCCTGGAATCCAGGGGTAAAATCCTTCCATGGCATCTAACACCAACTTTGCAGCATCATCAGATGTTTGAATAATTTCCAGGACCTTGTGGCAAAATCTATCATGCTCTTGAAAATGTCGATATAGGAACATCTGCAGATTCTTTCCATCAAAATCAATTGTGGGTCGAGAATTTTGACATGAAGCTAGAACAGGTTTATTTATTAATGGGCGTTTGCAATTTTGAGCCACTACCCCAGAATGGACACTAGTCCTCTCTCTCAGCTCCATTTCCCTAGAGCGCTCCTCGAGTGACTTTTCAATTGAATCAAGCCGTTGCCGCTCCAATTCTAGCTTCATACATTGCACATTACATTCTTTCTTTTTCATTTCAAGTATCTGAGAGTGTTCTCCAATTGACACATGAAGAATATGAAGGTGCTTTTCTTTAAGTTCAACTTTTGCAAAGCATTCTCTGCTTCTCTTCTGAATGGAATCCAACTGCCTTTTTTGAGATTCAAGCTCATGAGAATATTCCGTGATGGAATTCTGCATCAAATCACATTGCTTCTTTTTGAACTCGAGGGCCTTGGCATATTCAAGAGTTGAGCTTTGAAGGAAAGCATACTCTTCGTCCTTCAATTGAAGTTGCTCTACACGTTCAGTAATATCAATTTGGATGGACTCTAGCTGTCTCTTTTTTGATGCAAGTTCAAGATTGCTGTTTTTGATAGATGCTTGGACAGCATAGTATTCACTACTTTTCAACTCAAGATATTTGGCCACCTCTTTTAATTTCGCCTGGAGTGAAGCAAGATCGTCCTTCTTTAACTCGGTTTCCTCAATACACTGCTTCACCTGCTTCATCATATTTTCCAGTTCACCTTCCTTAGATTTAAGCTCTTTGGAAAACTTTCCAATAGCTGTTTCAATGGACCCCAATTCGCTATTTTTCCAAGCAAGTGTCGCCAACCGCTCATTGATCAACCTGTTGATTTCCTCAACCCCCTCTTTTTGGATTTGAGCTCCTCTTTGTGCTCCTCCATCGACATATTGATGGAATGGAGTTGATTCTCTTTATATTCAAGCTCCTTGGAACACTCTTCAATGGATTTATGGATTTCTTGAAGTTCCTCCTCCTTTTTTTGGTGTTCAACTTGACAGCCGTTTATCTTGGCTTCCAGAGACTGCAACTTTCCGACTTTCACCATGACCTCCTTATCACGCTTTTCAATCGTGCGCTCCAAAACACTCAGCCTCTTCTCACTCTGGTCATACGCCTTGAGACTGTGGTCGAGCATACTCTCCACTGCAGTCAATTCCTCCCTTGTCGATTTAACTGTCCTAGAGCACTCATCAAGAGAACGCTTCACTGAAACCAACTCCTCCACTTTCATATCCACTTCTCGAGTATTTCCCTCGAGCAATCTCTGCAGCACCTTGACTTTCTTCTCCTTCGAGTCCAGTTCCTGTTGCAGCACCTCCACCTCCTCCTTCTTCGAATCATAATCCCTGCGACATTCCCCGGTCGACTGCATCAGAGAGCACAGCTCCTCCTTCTTGTCCCTGATCAGCGAGGCGCACTCAGTAAGGGCGTCGCGCGTCACGACCAATTTACTCTCCTCCCTCCTACGTTCAACCCTGCATTTCTCAAGCCGTTCCTCCACCAGCCTCAGGTCCATCCTCTTCCTCCGGACCTCCTCCTCGCACTCCTCGACCCTCTGCCACGCCGACCGCAGGCCCTCCTCCCGCGACGCGACGTTGCAGGCTCGCTCCGCGAGCGACCTCTCGCCCTCCCTGAGCTCCTCGGAGCGAAGCTCGAGCGACCTCCGGATGCCATCCAAGTGCTCCTCCAAATCCTTCCACGGGAGCGTGAACGAGAGGAACGAGGACAACTGCGACTGCAGCTGCTCGTACGCCTTAGAGAGGCTCTCCTTCTTCAACTCCGCCTGCTTCAGCTCGCCGGAGATTCTCTCCATCGGAGCACCAACACCCCACCAACCGGAAACGCGAAAGTCACACGACGAGGATTGATGACGAACCCTGAAAGAGAGGTCTTCTCTTTGGTGGCGAAGGAAGAGAAAGCGGAGGGAATACGAGAGAGTCTGTTGAGCTGAACGAGCCGAGTCAAGCGAGTTTCGAACCACGAGGAGAGAAGCTGGGTCCTTGATATTGCCCGGATATGGCGGGTGGTTTTCAGGAGGGGACTGCTGGCGTCAAGTGGCGGTCATTTCAGGATGGATCAAGGCACGGCCCTTTCGCATTTGAAGGGGGGACCAAGCGAACGTACGCGAGGTAAATGCCTGCCCGCCCGGAATGGATGAAACTTCTACTTTCTTCCTCCTCTCATGCACTACACTGTATGACTTTGGTGAAAAGTTACGCCATGAAGATAGCCCAAAACTGAAGGCGAGGCCACCTTCCTTTTGGCTTCGGAGCTTTTAAGAAAGCCAACTTAAAAGGCTCATGAATTTTCTCTTTTTTCCATTGAATTTTGCCCAACAATTTATAATTTCGAGTTAACCATCACAAGCAGAGAGCGAAATTCGCCGTGTCTGATCGGCGTCTCGAGGCCCAAGGGTTAGCTTGATCAATGACGATCGAAGGGACTAGGGGCTTTCCTTGTTTATTTTCTATTTTTGTTAAGTATTGGAGAAATAATTATACTCAATAGCTTCGGAAATTCTTATTTGAGTCTAAACTTGGTATACCATGACTAGGATAATTGTA